>CM037090.1:93684936-95164604 GCA_020916435.1 Oxytropis ochrocephala
TGAGAAAGGTAACGTATTGCATGCCCTGTCTGCATTCAATTCAGTGTTCAACCAATTACTTCAATAGGATCAACAACAAAATTTGCATCAAATATATCCAATTAAGAAAAAATAAAACTAAGACCCTGAAGAGTTAGGCTGGGACATAATTTTTTTGATGTCTTCTCAATATCAGGGCTGGCGCGAGGTTCTGAGCTTTCATGAAGCGTCGATACGCACACGAACACACAGATAGTCGCTTTAATTTGAAAAATATAAGTAATTGAAGTATAACTTCATTGTCGTTGTGACGAGATGCTACGTGTCGGATACTGCACACGCTCTTCAACAGTAAGTGTCAATGCTACATAGGTTCAAGCTATAGGCCTCTATAGGTGTTGGACAGGTCCTTCTACCGTGATTGCGGCTAGTTGTTATATTAATAATAATATATGTGTATGTACCTTGTCACCAATTGCATCTTGTACTAAAATTGCATCACTGGAGATGTGGAAAATGATATTGGCATCTCTTGCTTCATTATCAAAGAAATTAATATCCTTTTTTAGTACAGACTGCAAATATTTGAACCTCAAACGAGCTGTTTGTCTCTCCCCTGTTTGCATCCAGAATGCAACACCTGAAGAACAATAGTAGTAAGGAATGATCATGATATATATTGAAAAACTGACATTATTTCTCAATATGATGATGATGATGATGATGATGATGTTACCTATCCAAGCTGAAACGAGAACGACAAGTCCAAGATACACCAAGTACAAAGCATGCTGCAATTTACAAACAGTTTGGAGGACATGAAGTATAAAGCTTAATACTATACATCAACTTCTGTTGACCAGTTTTTGTTTATATTCTGTAACGGAATATATATCATACTATATATACGTACGTACGTACCTGAGAAATTCGTGAGGACAAATTGTGAGGATTGTTAGAAAGGTGACCCAAAGAATCAATCATACGTCCAAACAAAACAAAGAAAATAGGAAGAGCAGCACCATGAACACAAGCACCAACACTTCCAAGAAACATCAACACACAATCAGTTCTATCAGCAGCACCAAACAATCCCAAAAACGACACACTCTTACTCTCCTCCTCACCCACCTTCTTTGTTGTTTTTGACTCACTGCCACTACCTAGCTCCACTTCTTGATCCATCATAATTCCAAAGTACACAAAGAAAAATGGGTTGGTTATATCAGAACTAGCTATCTATGGCTTCAACTTACTTAACAGAGATCCGTGTGAGGGGTGAGGGTTAGTTAGGCCAGCTAGCTAGCTAGCTAGCTAAATGATCTATTCTTTTAGTCAATTCGCGCCAATTAATATGTTTAACAACTATTCCCAACCAACTAAACGGCTCTCCACTACCACTTTTTGGAATAACTTATTTTAATGTGTTATTAAAATTTAACTCGAGTCTAACTCAATCCTACAAAATTAACTTCTATCGTGACAAGACGCCTCCCACTTGTAAACATTGTTTTTGCTTCATAACATATCCGGATGCGACTCAACGAACCTTGGGTAGACTTTGATTACAATCTTAGAATTTGGATTGATATAACTCGACTCTACAAAATCAATACACAACGCAGAGAGATGTCTTTCACTTATAAATTGTTCCGTCCGAAGCTTCAAATTTCTAGGAGACCAGGCCTCAACGGACTATGACGATGTAACTCCCTGCAAGCAAAAGACCAAGGCAGGTCGGCACACACTGGCACATATCGTTATCCGTGTCATGCTCGATCTAAGGGTCGGGATCAACCCAAATCCAACGGCTTGCAGCAAACCGTCAACAGTATAAATGCTACTCCGCCTTCGCGCCCCAGATAAGATCTCATAACTCATCTCACCATACTAATTTGGGCGTCAGAGTGTGTGCAGGTACCACACTCACGTTGGTCAAACAGCTCATCAACTCGGAGGGTACGTCGATCCAACTCGGAATCGAGCTCAACTCAGGTTCTATATCAGGACATAAACATTTTTTTTGGGGCTACATCAAATTTGATGTGAGACTGTCATTACTAAGACAAAGACCTCTGCCGATTTTATGGTTGATTGACTTCCTTCTTTTTTGTTAGCCCATCCTACGCCTTAGCTAGCTATTAAATCAGCTTATTAATTCTTCGCTAGATTTATTGCACAGGCCAGGATATGTGTTGTGTGGTTATTACTTAATATAATAATGGCTATTGGCTGGCGATGAGTTCAATCGAGCTTTAAAAGTACGTTGTTCGAATTCAAAAGTAGGTAACTTAACTTAACTATGGAACAGATGGATCAGATCAGAATAATATTTATGAGACTGTCACAGCAGCAAATCTAGTTCAACTCTTGTTGTACTTGTACTCATGCATCTAATGGAATTTAATTCAAAGGACTTACTTTGTTACAATGGTTACATTTAATATTACATCACGGAATATTCATGCTCCACCAGAATTACCTTTTATATCATTGTTTCTGACCCCTCAAGTACTGGGAGTCCTTTGGTTTAAATATTTAGGCAGTTACCTTATTGGTACTTTAGAGACTAATTATTATTTACATATACTTTAGGAATAAAACAGGAGTTGGTGTGTATATAAAGATTAAACTGAAAATCTACTCTTAAAATCAGTTTCGAACTAAATAATTTGATTTCCGTAAATCTAGTGAAGATATTAATTTGAAGAGGAAATTCAACAATTGTGATGATGGGAAACAAGATTGCACTCTTTGACCAAGGCTCCTAGATTCACCAATGGATTGATTTATGATGAAAAAATGGTTTGGCCTCCTAAAATCAGTTTTGGCATAGGTAGCTCCATGTTTTTTCAAGGGCTTCAAGTGTAATAGGGAATAAGTCAAAGGTCAATAAAAAGTGCAATGAGTCAACTAGGTAAAAGTGAAAATAGTGACTCATTGCTATCTAGGTCTAGTAATTGTACTGAATTGTTCATCGGTTAAAATGTAGTTGCATTAGTTAGTGAAACGGTTGAGATGCAACCAATTCTGCTAGAAAATAGATCTAAACGTATCCTTGTATATATGTGCGCATAATCAATGAAAGAAAGTAAGAGATTCACTTCATTCTACTTTACATGATATCAATAGTCAAGCGATCACTCTCACGCTCCGCTTCTCACTGTTTCTCTTCGCTCTTCGCTAATATGACAAACACCACCGAACCACCACCAAGCATCGCCCACTCCCAAATCGGGCTCGGTTTCATCTTCAACAATGGATTTGGTTCCGATTCAACACACAAGTTCAAAGATCGGGTCCGAAACTAGCTATTAAGCTTGACGCAGAAGAATTTTTTCTCCGAACAAACAGATCGAAGGAGTTGTCAAAATGCACAAACCGCAACGCCTCATCAACCCGTGATTCCACCAAGTACTCGTCGGAAGAGGATCGTCTCGCCGATAAAATCTCCGATGCATTTGAATCTTGGTTGGTCCAAGACCAAACCTCTTTACTTGGATTCTTTCAACCCTATATCGAATATGTTTTGCCTCGAGTTCTAACATGTGAACATTCTTGGCAACCGGGAGAAGCTTGCAACAACACTATTTCTCTCATCTCGGCGAAATCAAGGCAACTCCATCACGAACTAAAGAACACCGAAGGGTTCCAAGTCGATTTCTCGAAGTTCCTCACATCAATTCATTCCTTGGTCGACACTCTCACTTCCTCTACGAGGTAATCTCGACTCTTATCTCTGCGATGTAATTCTCAACTGCTTCCGGGAGGAATATATCCCCTTCGTGATGATGATCTTTGGGAGACACGCTTTCCGGATCTTGCGTAAATTGAATCTTTGTTACTAGTTCAAGAATCTCGGTTTGACAAGTACCGTCAAGAATTGGTTGTTTCAATGCCACCGTGAACTTTGCTCGCTTAATCACCGTGGTGGCAATTCAACGGGTGCAAAGGGGAATTACAACAATAACTCTCAAATTCGTGGGGCGTGGCAAACCTAATCGTGCTCGTGGACCGGTGGTGATGCTCGTGGTGGCCGATCAACAACACCGCGCTACATGTCAACTTTGTGGACGATATGGCCATTCGGTTCTTGATTCTTTGGTTTCGGTTCGATGAGACCTTCATACCACCCGCCAATGTGGTTCAAGCTAATACGCAAAAACACCTCAGCTCGGATAAGAACTCGCTACTCCAAGTGAGGCCGCTTACTCCTAGTGTGTGCATGGTAGAGGCACTTCCCGTAGATGCTGCAGGTGTAAACCTATCCAATTTCCTCTCGCTAACCCTTCCGACATTATGATAATTGGTATGGTGATCACCGGGTGCTTCGCATCATGTCACCCCTTCTTCTCCAATTTACAAAATGCACGCCGTTACAAAGGCCATTCTAGGGTTAAGATGGGCAATGGCCGTAGCTCACGTATTCGCCTCGCTGGCACTTCACATTTCACCTCACCATTACACCCATATGTTAATCAAGTCTTGAACAATCGCCATGACGCGCCTCAGCATCACTAGAAATCCATGTCAGATCTCAATTTATTAGAGATAATCATGTTTACTTTGAATTCCATGATCCTTATTGCTTGGTAAAATCACAGGTCTCTAAACAAGTCATCTTGCAAGGCATACGAGGTTCTGATGGACTCTATGTCTTCAAGGGATTGCCCATAAGCAAACAAGTTCCATCTAGTTTCAAAGTGAACCCCCTCAATCCTACACAAGTCCGCCCCTGATGTCATGCAACGTGAAGGAGGCGTAATTCTAGCAAATTTGACTTTGACACCAGAATGGCCAACAACACGAGCGCTGTGGTACTCTTTGAAACTAGATGGAACTTGCTTGGTAAAATCACAGGTCTCTAAACAAGTCATCTTGCAAGGCATACGAGGTTCTGATGGACTCTATGTCTTCAAGGGATTGCCCATAAGCAAACAAGTTCCATCCAGTTTCAAAGTGAACCCCCTCAATCCTACACAAGTCCGCCCCTGATGTCATGCAACGTGAAGGAGGCGTAATTATAGCAAATTTGACTTTGACACCAGAATGGCCAACAACACGAGCGTTGTGGTACTCTTTGAGAAGGGCTTGACAAACTCTGGTATTTTAGGTACAAATATTCTCCCCTTGAAATACAGTAATCCATTTTTGAATCTGTAGCTCTCATTGTAAGCAAGTATAATGACTCTATTTTGGTGTTTTAACTACTATTTTAGTTGGTTTAAGCTCACAATGAGCTAGTTCCATTTTCAATCAAGACAATGTGATATAATATTTGGGATTTTTCCGCACCTCTCCATATCCCCACACACCCCATAACCTTTTAAATCCCCTCTAGTTTTTATTTAAAAACGTTTTTAGAGATTCTGAATACTGCTCAATAATAGGTATTTCCGGTTTGCAATTTTCAAACCGGAAATACCTATTTTTGAGGTATTTCCGGGAATCTTAAAAGGATAAAAGATAAATTCGGTGGGGGGTTTGGGATTTCCGGATTTACCAAATTTTAGGGTAAATCCAGTTTGCATTTTGCAAATTGGAAATACATAAAATTTTGGTAAATCCGGGAATCCCAAAAAAATTTCCCCGAATTTATCTCCTGTTGTTGTATTTCCGGGAAGTGTCACGCTGTCAGGAGTATTATTGTCCGTTTTGGGATTTATGGGGGGGGGGGAGGTAGGTGGAGGGGGGTGCCCAAAAAACCCTAATATTTGAACCAAATGCGTAATATTATGAAATTTGTTTAGTATTATTATGTTGTGTGTTTTTATGCTATATACCCCTACTAAACTTTATCACTTAAATTAGGATAACGTGGGTTAATTGTTGGAAAAGATTAATTAATTCATTGATTTCATAAAATAAAAATGGTAGTCTAAGTGATAGGAATATATATTAACTAGATTGAGAATGGTAGAAATGTTACATTAAAACCACTGAGTAGTTTGAATCATGCTAACCAAGTTGAGTTCTAAATTAAACTTTAGTCTTTAGCTAGTGAGGAATTAGGGAAGTGAAGATTAGGTTATGGTTTTTTTTTCACCCCCCTCCTTATCTCTCACACCCCCATAAATACCATTTTGGACAAAAATACCTCTAATTTTACAAAAAAAATTTGAAAATACCTGCGCTTTTGGTGGGGGTTTGTTGGATTTCCGGATTTACCTATGGTAAATCCGATTCACAATTTATGAACCGTATTTACTTAACTATGAGGTAAATCCGAAATCCAACAAACCCCATCTGTTTCCTGATTTACTGATAGGTAGGTAAATCCGGTCACAATTATGAACCTGATTTACCTACCATGAGGTAAATCTAAAAATCAACTAACTCCCATCAGTTTTCGGATTTACCTCATCACACGAGGTAAATCCGGTTCATAATTAGTGAACCGGATTTACCTACCATGAGGTAAACCAAAATCCCAAATCTTAGAAAGTTAATTTTTTTTTTTAAAACAGAGGGTATTTCTGAGATTTTTGGTAAAATGGGGGTGTGAGAGAGAATGAAGGGGTGAAAAAAAACCCTTATTATTTCTTGTTTGGACAAATAGCTAAATTAAGTGCTTATAATATAAGCATTTATCATATCATATAAGTACTATTTTTTCCGCACAATTGCTAACTATCCACGGAGTGTCTCAACGCTTTCAACGAAAGGCTAAACTCTGTTTGTACTTAGGAGCAAATTTCGCATTAGTCAACACTAAATTTTTCTACTGCGAGAATCGAACAGGATAGCACCGAGTCGACCCCCAAATCCTAGAGTACCTTATGCCATTGGGCCAACGGTGTTGGTTTATCTTATAAGTATATATTATGTATAAGTTATTTTTATAATAAAAGATAGGATGCACAAAATAACATAAATTTAGTGTTTAAATATACTTTTGGTCTCAAAAATGTCCTCTCATCAAAAAAGAAAGTTACGTGGCACTTGTCACATTGATTTCGGTTAGTCAGGTGTAAAGATAGTTAACAATGGGGATTAAACTTGAAACTTTAAAATTTTATAAGGACAAAAATTAAGTTTAGTATGCTTTTATAGGGACGAAGAACATATTAACCCAAAATTATTATACTATTTTTTTCATATAAATTGCATAAAAAAATTCATTTATTTTTTGTAAATAAAATTTTAAAGTGAGCGAATGACGCCTCACTTGTAGAGCAATCAATTTTGACCCGCTAGACTAAGTCGATCGACCCAATTTAACATCTCTCGCACCTCAATACAAGACCGAGAAAATCGCATAACGTTACTCTTTTAAACACTTACAAAGATTATAGTACATAAATTATATTTAAATGGAATAACTTAAGATAATACTTAAGATGATATAAGAAAGGGTTGTCACTTACTTTTGGTGACTTTCTCTCTATATCTCTTTTGATTCACTGTTCTCTCTCATTACATAATATATACTATCTTTGTTACAGAATATAAGAAAAAATTATTCAATGAAAGTTGATGTATCTCGTCCAAAATCTGAACCAGATACATCAACTTTGTTGACCAAATTTTGCTTATATTCTCAGAATACGAGGAGTGTTATTTTAATCATCATTCTCTCTCCTAAAATACACTAAAGTCATTAATGTTATCGTTCCCACCGACCACCCAGAAGGCTCGGATATGACACGCTCCCAGCCGATCATCCGGGTTCGTAAGACGGCGAAGGCCAAGTCCTTGCACCTCATCACCAGAAGTTTCCAGTCGCAACGTATCAAGGCCGATGCATGGACTACCTCCCAATCGTAGGGCCGACGCCTCTAAAGGGCTCGGCCTCGCGTAAAGCCCCGTTAGATATATTAGCAAGCCCGAGAATCTCGCCGAGATCTCGGGACATTCATGTACCATTACGAAAGCATTTATGACATTCTCGTAATATAAATATACGCCTGAGGCCAATGAAAGAGGATGAACATTCTATTTTCCACTCACTATATTCTCGTGTTCTCTTGCTAAACCCTACCCGTGGAATAGTTAGGAACATTGGCGTTTCACCGTGGGGCCGGTGAGAACTTCCCCACCCCACGCCGTAACAAAGAAACCCTACTTCACCATGGTAGGAACCAGAGCAACCTGGTGGTGCCTCAACAAGCACCACTTTGATCCCGTGATCCTTGAGTCGATGGAAGCAAAGAAGAGCGCGCTCAGAGCAGTAACGCCGAACAAGCACGGAGAACAAGAGCGGCACTCGCTTCGTGCCCAAGTGGCTGAAAAACAGAAGCTCGGGCCACGAACGATACTAGTCGCCTCCGCAACAACAGAGCGTAGGTCGTCCGATCACTCTCGAGAGTTGCCACCATTTATAGAGAGATCGAGGCGTGCCCATCCCCTGCCGGAGAGCCGCCATTGGAACTTACGATGGGACGGGAGATCCCCGCAGTCATGTTGACGCTTTCCGCACCGCATGATGATCGTGGGGGTAATGACGCCATCCGCCGCAAGATGTTCGCAGTACGACCGACGCCGCCTCAAGTGGTTCGAGGTTAGCCGCCGATCCATCAATGGCTTTGAGGACCTTGCCACCGCGTTTCGCTCCAACAATTCTCGCCAACAAGAAGAAGCTCATCCACCGGAGATTTGTTCGATCTCAGCAGGACCGACAGCCGTGAAGAAGTACTTGAGCGCTTTAACAAAATCACATGAGACAGTTGAAGACCGACGAAGTTTTTCGTGGCGACTTTCATGAAAGGCCTCCAAACGGACCTTTAGTGAAGTAATCGTCTCATCACCACTCCTGTGAACATGGACGAGGTCGAGCGAGAGCGCATAAGCACATCGGCCGAGGACACCGCTGCGCTTCTAAGGACGCCAGAGATGCTAGAGGACCCGTATGCCGCATGCCGCCACGGAAAGAGGAAGCACCGAACCCTTCCTCGCCCTACCGGCCGAGACCGGGAGGAAGAGTTTCGCAACAGAAGTCCCGCCCCAATCCGAAAGCACTTACACTCGCTCGGGCCCGAATTCTCCGCCATTCTAAACGATGGTCTCGCCGACGGAACCATCACCAGCCGGCTCCTTTAAATCCGGCACCATGGGTAAGCATCCCTGAAGCTTATTGCGTGTTTCACAGACGTAGGCCACACCACCGACGCATCTGGCTGGACTTTGAAGCAACAGATCGAGCAGCTTCATCCAATGAGGATTCTTGAAGAAGTTCAGACTTCTGAGGAACAAAAGAAGCGGCGCGGAAAGCCCACGTGGAAGACAACCCCCAAGAGGGAGGACCAAGGAAGGAGTCGCAACAGTAAAGACGACCATGAAGTAGGTCGACCGGGGAGTAGTCAACACCATCTCTGGGCGGATTTTTCGGTGGAGGCCCTCATCCCTCGGCCAGAAGAAATACGCCTGGCCCATCATGTCTGCCTCACGAGCACCTGCGAAGATCCAACCCCTGGCCTACCCGTCGATCTCTTTTGACATCACAGATTTCAATGGAGTCCAAATTTCATTCCGATGACCCTAATTGTGATATGTGTCACCACCGGATACAAAGTAACCCGAGTGCTTGTAGACGGGGAGCTCCGCCAACGTAATGTATTGGAAATGCTTCAAAGAGCTCAAGCTACGAGAGGAGTCGTTGAAAATTACCAGTACACTTGCCGGTTTGCGGTGAACGGTGGAGGTCCGAGGCTACCCGGACTGAACAACCTTCGGCGAGGCGAATCCGCCAAAACAAGTGGTGCTAAGGTACATGGTGGTGAATGCAAAATCTTCTTACAACATAATCGCTGGCGTGCCCACCTCAACGCCTAATGGTCGCAATCTCTTATCCTCATCTCTCGCTCAAAAATACCTCTACCCAACGGGGAAGTAGGAACATGAAAGGAGACCAAAGCGATGGCACGCAAATGTTACGCAGAAGCGCCAAAGATCAAAGCAACTTCTGGAAGAGGCCGAGAGCAGTAAAAACAACCATTGTAGCTTCCTCGACTGGGACCCCCGAATGTACGATCCGGCGAAAAGAAGGAAAGAGGCCACGCCCAAAGGGTGATCTAAAAGAAGTTCTCGATAGGCCCAATGCAACACCGTAAGACAAAGATAGGGACGAGACTTCTACGGAGGTTGAAGATCAGCTCCTAAAGCTCCTGCGTGCAACGCCCACATATTCGCATGGTCTCCCCAGACATGCCGTATCGACCCAAATTTTATCTCGCCATAGATTATCACTGAACCCTTCCGCTCAACCTGTGTCCCAAAGAAAAAGAAAACAGGTCAAGAGAAAGCGGAGGCCATAAAAGCGTAAATGAAAAGTTGTTTCCATTTGAATTCATCCGGGAAGTGAAGTACCTAACATGGTCGGGCGAACCTCAGACTTGTCGGGCGAAGTCCAATGGCAAGTGGAGGATGTGCATCGACTATACTGCACTCTCAACAAGGCTCGCCTAAAAGACGCGATCCCTCGCCGAGCATTGGACGCGCTCGCCGACGAGAGCCCGGCTTCAAATCGCCACTTCATGGATGCGCTCTCGTTACAACCGGATCGGGATGAGCCACACCGACGAAGAAAAGATCGCTTTCATGACCTGGGCCGCTTCCAACTATTGCTATCGTGATGCCGCTCGTTTGAAAAACGCCGCGCAACCTATCGATTGATGGATGGACCGAATTTTGAAGAAGAGATCGGCAAGACCATTGAAGTCTACGCCGATGACATGGTGGTAAAATCGCAATGCACCACGATCATGTGACCAATCTAGCCAAGATATTCAAGCTACTAGAAAAATATGATCTTCTGCTCAACCTGCAGAAGTGCTCGTTCGGTGTCCAGCAGAGAATTCCTAGGCTACATCCTCTCCCACCGAGGTATTGAAGCCAACCCCTCCCAATGCCGAGCAATAATCAATGCCGTAAGCCCATCCACGGCCAAAGAGGTGCGTGTCCTAGCAGCCAAATAGAGCGCTTTCTCGATTCCTGGGCGCCGGCGGACAGTGGTAAAGCCATTTTTCCAATTTACTCAGAAGAATTCAAGCTTCATTTGGTCGGAAGAATGTGAGCACGCACTCCAACAACTCGGGCGAAGACTGCATCACCTCCAATTCTCACAAAGACCAAAGCAAGGTATACCCTACTACTATACCTATTTGTTTCCAAAGACGCCATAGCTGATCCCGCACAGAACATTGGCGCCCACCGTGGATGCTTGGGCAATGAAGACTAAAGTCTCGACAGTGAGGCGGGCCGACGAGCCATGTCCCACCTTGGCACACCGATTCGGTCGACGTAGGCCTTCGCCTCGCGGAAACCGAAATGGAGCTTACATCGCGATAAAGCTAAAGTACCGCCGACGACGCTTAACACGCCGTGCGGTGTAAAGAGCTTTTCAAAGATGCAGCGATGCTAGCGCGCCGCCGACGGACCAACGTGTCCGGCAGATCGAGAAGAGCCCATTAAACCTAAGACCCGACAGTGTGTAGACTCGCCTTAGAGCCGACATACACCGCCTGGGCACCAACAAGGCCGCAAACAAAACGTAGAAATTAACACCGAGGTAAAACAAGACGCCCGATTAAAAAGCGCACTCAACCGCAAAACGGCCGAAGTAAAATAAGACGCTCTAAAAAGCGCAAACACAACCCAGAAACGAAACCAAAGTAAAACAAGACGCTCCAATCAATAAGCGCAACAACCTGGTAAAATAAACCGAGGTAATATGAAACAACCAAAGAAGATCGCAATCGAAAAGTGCTAAAAGCAGCTTAAGCAAACTAAGCAAAACAACAAATCAAAGGAGTTACACAACGGCCCGACAGGCGATGTCCAAAAGGCTATAATAAAAAGGAACAAAGGTAACCCAAATCCATTACAAAATATTACTACAAGACTTTGTTTTTGTCCGACAGAAAAGCTAGGGAGAAGCGAGGAGGAAGATCTTCGCCATGGCTCTCGCCGTCTGGGCCAAACCCGCCCCACTTCTGCAGATCGGATATAGGTGCATCAACTTTCCCAAAATCAAGCAAGGCACCATCGGCCACTTCGCCAACAACTCCTCAAGAACTTCCTCATCAACAAGCTCGCCATTTACCACAATTTTGTCGATCTGCCGCCCGACATCAACCTCGGGAAAAATGGCCTCACTCCGATCCAAATACCGCTAAAACCACTCATCAAAACTCTCAAAGAACGGAGGCCTTCACTTCACACAATAGCAAGAACCAAGTCCCCGCCTACAGCAAGTTGGGAACAAATCCCAAATTCCTTTGAGCACCGTTCTTTGTCGCCGAGAAGCCGGCCACGCAGCCTCCACTCTTTGCCCACTTTCTCCAAGGACTCCCCAAATTCTTCTTCTGGCAGCCAACTTAGACACGCTCCTCAAGCCGACGTTTCTCCGAGTCCCACTTAGCCGGATCTTGTTCCAAAGCGGACTATCACACCCTTGGCAGCACCGCCAACTCCTCCTCGGACTTCTTCCAAGCCGCCTCCTTTCGACCATGATCGGCAAAGCATTTTTGTTGAAGGCATCCTCGGCCAGTGAGCAAGCACCGAGGCATAATGGTCGTAAGTCTTCACCGCCACCGGTGTTTGCCGAATTCCCAGAGTAGCCTACCTTCTCCACGCCACCGCTGACCAAAGAAGAAGATTGAGAACGAGTTCAAAGGATACCTTGAGTCAAAAGTTGGACCGAATAGGTTAAATCGGCAGCCCGCAGCCGGCCTCTTCCGGCATTTTAACACACCCTTCCAAGAAGTGTCAATAACCCCTCCCCACGCCGCAGAAACCAATCTCAACAAAGAAGATTCATTTGGCCGCCTCTTCGCGAGAAGTATGATTATCCAAGAGGAGGAGGACGAGAACAACTTGTACCTCGACCGATCATTGCACCTTCCCGCACTGTGAGGCGATTGCAAAACCTTTCACGGACTCTTAGTAAATCAGGAGAGCCTCGACTGTAAGAGGACTCGGCCCAAACCAGTGAGGAGAGGGCCTCGGGAGCCGCCTCTTGCTTCTTTCTCCCGCCTCTCCCAGATTTCTTGCAGTGCTCAAAGAACGGCGAGGTAGACATCCCAAAGTCACCCGAAAGGAGAAGCGGTTGTCAAAAAAAAAAAAAACGGAGTATGCCCGAGAGAATTACTTAAATAGTCAATCAACGATTGACACATCCACTAACCCCAACAACAGAGAAGATTTCAAAGATGCCAAGACTTAACTCACCCATCCGGTCGATCCACTTCCGCTTTTCAACCGAGCTCAAGACCCTCCTCTCAACAAAAACTTATCCAGGGTGCTTCGTCAACTCGCGGAAACCGTTCGTCACCAACCTTGTCAATCGGCAATAAAGGACACTTCGGCCCGCCCGAGACAAACGAAACCAAAGAATGCTTAAAATGCTTGTAACTACTTTTGTACAAAGCCATGAAAGGGACGGCACGATGATTGCATAAGGACACCCACCTTACGGGTCCTTCATCGACGAGCGAAAGAAGTACAAAAACTTGGTGCCGAGACCTCTCCCCGAGGCACTCGCAAAGGATCTCGAAGGCCCTCATATGGGCCCACCTGGTTGGGATGCGGTGCGCTTCGAGCCACATGAAGCATCTTCAAGACTGACGGTAAAAAGGGAGAGAAGCGGCAAAGAACCCCAAGTGCTCAAACCAGTCAGTAAGCGTAAGTGTACACATCATTCCCGAGGACGCACTCATCTGAGGCGGCCTCCTCCAAGGCAACAGACTAGTTGCGGTCGCCTCCTCGCCCACTGTGGTGACATAGCATCTCGCCGGACACCAAAGAGAGGAGGCCCCGGTTCAAGCTCCGAGCACGAGTCAAGTACCTCTTGATCCACCAAGAAGCCCCTCATTCCCGGATCGTTCGCCGCCAGGACTCTCGCGTCTCCCGCCATGACGGATAAATCACCGCTCCTGTGGAATCGAAGGGGAACCATCGTTATAAAGGTCGCCTATTTCTTACCACCACTCGGCGAACTCTGCAAGAATGAACAATACCCACATTTGAGGAAGCGCACGATCGGGATTAAGACACCTATACTCGTGAGGTCACCTCACTCTCACTATCACTACTTATTTCAACTATCGAAACCATCCCTATTTTGCAGAAACAAACGCAGAAACAAACGCGGCGAATACAACCCAAGAGGAGCAGGGAAAGAAAAATAAGAAAAGCCACAAAGCAAGGAGATAATGCAAGGAGCCACGCACCTTAAGGAAGAAAATCGAGTAACCACTAACACCACGAGGAGAGAAAGGCGCGAGAAGCACTCTGGGAAGAGAGGCGCAAAGGCAATAATGTAAACGAAGAGGAAATGGAATGTAAGAGAAGTTAGACGAAGAGACGCGAAGTGTAAGACCCCCTTTCTAACGAGGACGATCCAACGGCTAAAAACCCACCAATAAAATCAACGGTGGAGGTTTGAAAGCGGTTCAAATCCCGAGCGACACGTGCCCTACCCCAATGGAGCACTCGGAAGACGCGGTTCCCGACGGCGTCATGACACCTCCCGCCAAAAATCAAATCAATCAAGTACCGCGTCACATCGCGTCAATCAATCGTGTATCGCCACAGGCGCTTCGGTCAAAGAAAAATGGAAGAACCGCGATGCCATCGGCTAAGAATGAGTTCGGAGGACGTAGAGAGATGTGATCGGTCGCAGATAAAAAGAGAAGTTTGACGACCAGAGAACAACAATAAAAGGAAGGTTTCGTATTAATTAAATCTCGTTCATGTTCAAAACGACATCGCATTACATTTGATACGCGAAATTACATTACATTTATTAAGCGTTACATTAGTGCTACAAGGAAATAAACTACTAATACGCACTGGCGCGACTTTCTTTGCGGTACCACCAAAACGAAGTATCTCCCGACGAGCTTCCCGGCCTACTTGCTACATCCAATGTTACGATCGGCTCAGAAGCGAGACGGAGGCGACCCCCTCGCACCAAAAGAGCGACACCAAGGCCCACTCGAGGTTGCTCGCCAATTACGAGCGAGACCGGACCAAGCTACCGAGGTGTCACCTTCCATGAACGGCCGGAACGCGCTCCGCCGACGCTTTTGAGTCTTCCGAACAACTCCGGCGATTCGGAGGAAAAGCCACCGCAAAAAAAGAAAAGAGCGAGTTCACAAAGATCAATAACCTCGCTTTGAGCCTTCGACAACCCCACGCACTGCGATGGATGGAGTTGTTCAAAAGACTCAAAGGAGGGACGAAATCTCATTTGTAGAAGAGCACGTGCGGCCAAGCCATGAGCGACCAAAGCCACAAGAAACCCCTATTTATACTGAGGAAGAGCGAAAACTCACAGGGGTTATGATTATGGCGTAACTTGAAACCCACTTGAGTCAAAGGACCGAGTCAAAGCAAGCACAAAAACCCACGGGACCTGAACCCAAGACGCAAAGGCATATGAGGCTAAACCGCCTCGGCACATGAGATGAGGACTACGGGAACCAAGGACAAATCAAGGATACTTAGACGCCGCCGCGACAAAGTGCTCGCCAGAGGATCGGTGTGTTCCCACCGACCACCGGGAAGGCTCGGATATGACACGCTCTCTGGCCGATCATCCGGGTTCGTAAGACGGCGTCGAAGTCCTTGCACCATCACCAGAAGTTTCGTCGAACGAGCGTGGCCGATGCATGGACTACCTCCCAATCGTAGGCCGACGCCTCAAAGGGCTCGACCTCGGTAAAGCCCTCGTTAGATATATTAGGCAAGCGAGAATCTACTTTGAGATCTCGGGACATTCATGTACCATTATGAGCATTTATGACATTCTGTAATATAAATATACGCCCTAGAGGCCAATGAAAGAGGATGAACATTCTATTTTCCACTCACTATATTCTGTGTTCTTGCTAAACCCTACTCCAGGGAATAGTTAGGAACAGTTACCAAACTCTCAAGTTAGAGAATCTATTTCCCTTCATTATTTATTTTTGTATAAACCAGGTATCATCTGCAAGCAACTGCAGAGACTAATCCCTCGAGTCGAGTAGGATCTTAACGGGCGGCAAAGCTCTCTCCCTCAAGAGGTTTAACACCGCTGCATGTCCAAAGTTGGATTCAAACTCAAAACCTTGATTAAGCTGGAAGAGAATCCTATCATCTCATACAATTGCTCACACGTATCTATTTCCCTTGTTAGTTCATATATATATATAAAAATAAAAGTTAAAAAAAAAGGTTGTTAGCTTTTTTTCAAAAAAAGGCTTGTCAGTTTATTTCTTCCAAATCTTAAGGAGTAAGGAGTAAGGACACATGGCAAACCCAAAAGGAATAAAATGGCAAAAAGCCAAAATAGAAAGCATATATAGTACACCTTTCTTAATTCCATCGCTGTTAATTGGAAGATACTAAATGTATTAATTTTATTTCACAGTTGAATGGGTTCATACATTATCCTCTACTAACTCTACCCTAGCTACCATCCACGCTGTTAATTAAAAATATGTGAAAGAATTGAATAATAGATCACCTTGCCTGCCGACATCAAGTGTGTCAACTGTTGTGTGTGGATAGGATATCATCAAATGGTGCTTCCTTCTTTATTACACTTTCATATCATAATATAATATACAGGTTCTTGTCTTTTCTACTCATTATTATTACTTCTTTTTCAAGCTCAAAATATGATCAATTCAACATTCATTCATTCAGTACTGTTCCACAACAAGTAGCAGCTGAGAGCTGCTGACTACTAATTAATATAATAATGAGTACTTGTTGAGCAGCTTTTCTTCTTCTTCTTCTTCATTTCCTCAGTACTTGACAAATTAATACTAGTATATTGAAGATGGGAGTTTTAAGTACTATAGCTGGTTTTTTGGGATTTGGATTTGGAATTTCACTTGGACTCGTAATTGGCTACTATCTCTTCATTTACTTCCACCCTGTAGATGTCAAGGTTACTTTCTTTCTACCTCTTCTTAGTTTTTCTCTAAATAAATGGTTTTCTTTTTTGTTCTTTTTAAATATATCCTTTTCTTATTGTTGTTGTATATTGTTTGCTTGGTTGAAACACCCTTAATGGAGGAAAAAAGAAGGTACCTTAATATGGACAAAAATGGAAATTAGATAAACATATAAAGGACCAGATTTATAATAATATTATACAGAAATACTTCTACACTACCTTATAGTATGCTCTATCATATATCTATCTATCATTAGGTTTAACTAAAAGAAAAGGATCTGCAAATAGGCACACATGCAGATTCCAATTGAGTTACAAACTGTTTAGATATATTGACTTATTTCAGTTTATCTACTGATATAAGTACTTGTAAGTTATGAGACTAGTGAGAATAACTTATGACATGTTCATACGCTGTTTTCAGCTTATTTCTATAAGCTCTCTAGGAGATTTTATAAAAACAGTTTATAGCTTATATGAAAAGAGTTTATAAGCACTTAATTTAGCTATTGACTACACTCAAAGTATGGCATGTTTGATTACAGGATCCTACAATTCGTCCTTTGGCTGAGCAAGATTCCAAAACTGTGCAACAGATGCTACCAGAGATACCCTTTTGGATAAAAAATCCAGATTATGACCGTGTATGTTATTCTCTCAAATTCTATGCCTTCTTAAGAGTATAAATGACCAGAAATGCATTCTAAGCTCTACAGAAAAATTAACAGTATTTAATTTTTTTTGTTTGCAGCTTGATTGGCTTAATAAATTTATTGGGTATATGTGGCCTAATTTGAACAAGGTATACACATTTTTTTTCTATGAGATTGTGTATTGTTTGTGCAACTATTTTTTATGGCAATTTTCAAGTACTACCAGAAATCGAATCTTCACAGGCAATTTGCAATACTGCAAAGACCATAGCAAAACCCATTATTGCTGAACAAATTCCAAAGTACAAAATTGATTCAGTTGAATTTGAAGAACTTAACTTGGGTTCTCTACCACCAACTTTTCAAGGTTCACCTCTCTCTCTCTCTCTAACACACAGACACAAATGAAGCACCAACACTGACACTGACACCAGACACGACACTGATACGGACACAGACACATAGACACCTGTTTTAATTTGAAAAACCGAACTAATTGAGGTGTCAGTGTCTGACACGATATGTGTCGGACATCGAACACGTCTTCAATCTGAAGTGTACGTGATTAGACATAACACGAGTATTATGTATGGCAGGAATGAAAGTCTATAGCACTGATGAAAAGGAGTTGATTATGGAACCATCACTGAAATGGGCTGGAAATCCTAACATTACAGTTGCAGTTAAAGCATTCGGATTGCGAGCCACGGTTCAGGTATGATCTTCTTGACCTCTTGAAGAAGCGAAAAAAACAAGTGTTTTTGTCTGGTATTTATGCTTTTAAAATGATTGCAGGTTGTTGATCTGCAAGTATTTGCTTCTCCACGTATAACTCTGAAGCCTTTGGTTCCAAACTTTCCTTGTTTTGCAAGTATCTATGTCTCTCTCATGGAGAAGGTGTGTATAATATCTAACACCTCAAACAATATTATCATTAAAAGAAAAGTACAAGGGATACTCTAACCTGTATAGAGTCATGAGCAAATGATTTTCATTTTGATTGCAGCCACATGTTGATTTTGGACTAAAATTGCTTGGAGCTGATGCAATGGCTATTCGGCCTTTTACAGATTGTCGGGTAGCATACATATATAGCACTTCTATATATATGTAGCACCGACACTTCAGGTTGAAGACATGTCTAGTGTCTGACACATGTCGTGTCAATTACTTGCATTTTTCAAACTAAAATCAGCGTCTGTGTGTTTGTTCAGTGTCGTGTCTGATATCTGTATCTGTGTTGGTGTTTCCTACTCTAAATTCTATATATGTACTTCTATATATGTAACACTGACACTTCAGGTTGAAGACATGTCTGGTGTCCGACACGTGTCGTGTCAACTACTTGCATTTTTCAAACTAAAATCGACGCTTATGTGTCTGTTCAGTGTCGGTCTGATGTTTGTATCTGTGTTGGTGCTTCCTACTCTAAATTCTTCTTGCTTTTAAGGTTTTAGTATAACTTTCTCCTTCTCAATTTCAGGAAATTATAAAAGATCAGGTTGCAAAAATGTATTTGTGGCCAAAGGCCTTAGAGGTGAAAATAATGGATCCAAATAAGTATGTGTGATTTCTTCTTTTCATGAGTTAATAACATATTATTAGGTGTTACATACATTAGCTAATATTACTGGGTTTGTGATCAGAGCCATGAAAACTCCAGTTGGAATCCTTCATGTGAAGGTTGTGAGAGCAGTGAAGCTTAAAAAGAAAGATCTAATGGGAGGAGCAGATCCTTATGTTAAACTTAAACTCACGGAAGATAAACTTCCTTCAAAGAAAACAACTGTGAAACACAAGAATTTGAATCCTGAATGGAATGAGGAATTTAATTTGGTCGTTAAAGATCCCGAATCGCAAGCATTAGGCCTTGATGTTTATGATTGGGAGCAAGTAAGCAACTTTGTTCCGTTCCATCATAAAATATTCAAATAATGGAATGACATCTTTGTTTTATGTCGTTCCATTCTGTTCTGTTCTGTTCATTTTAAAATATCCAAACATAGTGTTTTTCAGAAACTTGCTAGATCGAAGAATTTTATCGAGCAATTATATTTAAGAGTTTTCTCTAACCTATTTTCATTCATGTTTCTCTCTCTCTCTCTCTTTCTTTTTTTTGCCTAGATTGGCAAGCCAGACAAGATGGGTATGAATGTGATTCCATTGAAAGAGCTTACACCCAATGAACCAAAAGTAATGACTCTTAAGTTGCTCAAGACATTGGAACCTAATGATCCTGAGAATGAGAAGCCACGTGGAGATATCACTTTGGAAGTTCTATACAAACCTTTTAAGGAAGATGAGTTACCAACAAATAATTCAGTTGACCCCAATGGAATAGAAAAGGCACCTGAAGGAACACCTGCAAGTGGTGGTTTGCTTGTAATTATCATCCATGAAGCTGAAGATGTTGAAGGGAAACACCACACTAATCCATATGCACGACTCATATTTAAAGGAGAAGAGAGAAAAACCAAGGTATTATAATATATAATATAATTATATATACTAATTATAATATTGTCTAAGGTTAGGAAGTAACATGTAGTCCATTTGAGAGAACAATGAAGTAGTGTTGCTTTTAGATACTACCTCTGATCATATATAGAAGAGAGAAATATAGTTTTAGGTTCATTAAGTAACTGATGTATAATATAGACTAGATACTGTTGGGAATTCAAGTGTGAGTGTTTAATTCTACATCGGCTAAGAATGAGATAAATGAATGATCATATATAAGATATGGGAGTCATATACTCGACGTCTTAAGGTTTTTGGTGGAGATGTGACGTCCAAGTCTCTTGATAGTCTGGTTCATTGACTAGCTCGTTGTTGCTCCCAGTACTCCCTGTGACTCCCCAACAGAGACTACAGTTACTCAATGGACATAAAACTGCATTTTTCTCTTATAAATATTATTATCAGATGTAGTGTTTAATAAATATGGCATTGATGTTCCTGTGAACTATAACTATTGCTCATGTCAACTGTGCAGCATGTAAAGAAAAATAGAGATCCAAGATGGGGTGAAACGTTTCAATTTACATTGGAAGAACCTCCCACCAATGATAGGCTTCATGTTGAGGTTCAAAGTGCCTCCTCAAAGCTAGGCTTACTACATCCTAAGGTAATAAATGCACTACCATCTCAAAATTACAGTCTCACATATATATAATAGAATATTAGCAAAAACCCGTAGGTGTGTGTGAGTTTCAGGTGAGATTTGTCACTTTGTTGGTAGCATTTCTCTTATTTATAATATGTATATGTATTTGAGTTTTAACAGATGTGTCTTCTAATCAGGAAACTCTTGGTCATGTGGATATAAATTTATCTGATGTTGTTTCCAACAAAAGAATCAACGAGAAGTATCATCTTATTGACTCAAAAAATGGAAGGATTCAAATTGAGCTTCAGTGGAGAACTCCCTAATGATGACCTGGAAATTGGAATTGTATTAATTTCCATCGTACATAAAATTGTAAAGCACTGTACTTCTTTTTTTATGGCAGCCTCCAAACTTGATTCTTTTGATTTCTGGAATAAGTAACATCAATAAACTATATTATGAGTTTCGTAGAATGTTGTCATTACTCTATTCAAGTTCTGTTTGTGAGCTATTAAATAATAATAGAATTTCTTTTTGCCAATCGCTTAGCTCGTAAGGAACCTACAAGGGCGTGGGTTCAACTCACACGCTGCCGGCGTGAAGACAAAACCCGCACAGACTTCTGGATTGCCAACAACCAACCAACCCCTTTACAGTTTGAAGGAACACTTGGATTGGATGGAAAGGGTCTGCAGCCTTTCGTCGTCCTACATCACCTAGCTCGTAAAAGTTCTGGTAATGAGAGGAATGCTTCTGTAGGTGGTAAGTCTGATATTTCCAAGCAGAAGAAGCAGGATTATCTTGATTTTGATCTGAATATGTTCCTCAAATTTGGTCTTTGTCAAATGGTAGGGCTATTGAACCTACTACAATAGATCTTACAATGATGTCTGGCATTTCAGGGATGGGTCCGTCCTACTGTATCCTACAATCATTCAACTGCATTTGGATATAATGGGCTAACATCAGTTCCTTCTTTATCCTTTTCGCCAGCCATGTATGTATGGTTCAGGTGATAGACTCGAGAGGAGCCCCAGTTGAGGGATCTTCCTCAACCGTGCGTGACCGGTACAGGCTCCAGAGTTAAGATCAACGTTCGGACGTGAACTTGTCAACCGGTCAGGCTCCACATCCATTTATTATGAGCATGACCGGTACACAAGTTCACGTCCGAACATTGATCTTAACTCTGGCTTCTTGATAGATGGAGGGAATAGAGACACATTGGTTACAAGGCCTTTTTTCTTTCCAACTCAAAGCAGAGCTATGGAGGAACATGTAAGGGCCCTTCCATAATCCCAGGGATTGGTGGGAAAAGAAATGTACCAGATGGTGGCTGGGAAAACTAACCATTTGGCTACAAACATCAACAACCTCCGTGGAAGTAGCTCTAATATATGTTTTTTCCTCTCTACTGACCTGTTTATACTTTATAGACATAGCCTACAGATTGAAGCTTATATTATTACCTAAAATGGTCCAAAAGAGTAGAAATCCTTGAGTTAGAGAAGAACCAGAACCAATAGAAGGTGGGGTGTGATGGATGTTATATGATTCCTAATATTGATTCGCAAAGGCAAGGATTTAGGTTTTCTTTCTGTTTTTTTTCTCCTTTCCTGCAATTTCTTAGAAAGCTAATACAAGCACAAAAAGCTTAGTACATGTAGCTGTAATTTGTCTTTCATGTTAAAGAAATTATAAACATAGTATCATGTTTATGACAATCAATGGTAATTGAGTACATGGCCATAAATTTAGTTGATTTTTCTGAATTTTTATCAATGCAATAACATGTAAAGAGAAAGCTTTTACGCTTATATTAAATACAGCCTAATTCGATACAAGTTGTACAGACAATGCATGATCTTAGTTTTTTTTTTTGTTGATAAAATGCGTGATATTAGTTATGCCTTTGGTTTCATTTCCAATTAATTATGGATTATTAGCCCTGAAAATGAAGTAAAAGGAAAAGTAGAAAAGGGGAAAAAAGTAAAAGGAAAGAAAGATGATAGAAAATGAAATGACTTTGTTGTTTGGTATAAAAGAAAATGAAAGAAGAGAAAGTTTTAACTTTTTTCTCCTACTCTATTTTTTTTTTAAACCGGGTATCATCTACGCACAACTATAGAGATTAATCTCTCAAATCGGGTAGGACCGCAATTGACGACAAAACTCTCCCTATCAAAGCTGCATTCGAGCCCAATATACCTTAGTTAAGCTGGAAGAGACTTGAACTATCTCATTCAAAGACTATTGGATTGTATTCTATTCTTTGATTCTATAGATCGTGGAATGCAATATATATATATATATATATATATATATATATATATATATATATATATATATATATATATATATATATATATATATATATATATATAGCGTTTTGCTTTTCTCACTCCTCCTCCTACTCAAAACACATTACATAAGGATGTGAAAGCACCAAAAGGCCATTAACGAAATAGCTAAAGCGTGTTTTTTTTTAAATTATTTCACCTGTTCGAACACGGGCATTCGAACAAGTTCGAATGATCCCATTCGAGTTTGTTAAATATTGACACACACACACACACCCTCTTGTGCGTAATTTAACCTGTTCAAATGACACAAATCGAATAGGTTCGAATAGCCGTGTTCGAACAGATTCGAATAGCCTTGTTCGAACACCCTATTTTATTTTGTTCGAACCGTCGCATTCAAGTGTGTTAAATATAAACTCTCACACCACATTCACCAATATTCCTTAACATGGATGCATGCGTTCGAACATGTTCGAACAAGTCCGTTCGAACAGTCATTAATCACGTCCTGCAAGAGCGTTCCACGCAAGATTATTTTTGGAATATAATTTGTTAAGGGGTGTGTTTGAGTAGGAGGGGGAGTGGGGAAAGTAAAACCCTATATATATATATACCTAAATGACTTGCTGAACTAGCCCATCGCAAATTTGGGCTGAAATTTTAAAGCCCAAACCCTACAGTTTATCGGGCTTTTGTAGGCCAATTTTGACGGCCCATGCTTCAGCCAACCCCCTAGCTACTCACCAGACACCCCAAATTTGGTTTAATCCCAAATTACTCTCATGAAAATCGGTGTGAGCAAAAATGCACCGATTCGGCCGCGACGGTTAGTCGAACTCATATTATTTGGACCTCCATCGAACATTGAAAAAACACACGGTTCGACGCTACTGAGATTCGATCGTGCTCGATCAACCGTCTGCACACGAACCGTATGTAATTTTTAAAAAAATATAAAATTCAATTTTCTGTAAGGGTTTTTGGTCTTTTCACCCTATAAAATGGTGTCTAGTGAGTAGAAATGGGTTGTCTGAAGCATGGGCCATTTTGACAGCTCTTCAATTTTGGGCTGAACTAGGTGGTCACTAATTCTGTTGTTGCTTTGCTTTCTTCAATTTCTATTTTGCATTTCTTTTCCCTCTCATACATAGAGTACAACCCTTTGTTCCTTCTAGTAGAAATCTAAAATGCAACAATTAAGCAAAGCACAACAAACCTGGAAATTCCAGAATCAAACAGAAACCAATGAACATTTTTTCCATTACACAAATAAGAGTACATTATTTATCGACACAAATTATCCTACAACAACTATTTTGTAGTATTAATTACAAGGTTTACACATATACAGTACTCCATATAACATCTTTCTCAAACCTCAACTCAAAACAACAACAAAAAAACCGTGCCTCGGTTCTATAATCACTCACACATATATATCTAGAACAAGTTTATTGATTCGAGAAGTGATTTTATTTACAAAGTGAGATGAGAATTAGGATGGTGAGGAAGTCTGAAATATACTTGTGATGCTGGAGAGCGTTTCGCCACACCATGCCAGCAGATTCCACCTTTACACGACATGTCGTTTGTACGAGTACGAGGATGATGATGTTGTTCGTTGCTGGCACAAACACAGTACTTTACCTTACGCGACAAATCCCACATCAACGTTGTCACCAAAATCAAAGCCACCAACGTTGTTGACACTGTCACCACAAATCCACCGCCATAGCTTCTTCCATTTACAACGCTGTATGCTTTAACACACGCTAGTACTGCCACGTAGATTAGTGTAAGATTACTCGCCACTACATCACAAACACCCATAGAATAGAAAAAAATTGAAGAGAAGAACAAAAAAGGTTTTGAAAGAGTAGTAGCTTCGGAAGTAAGGAATCTAAGAGTGGGTGGGGTGTGGTGGATTAATTTATATTGCGTCTCATCTTGGGAATGTTCGGGGTTTTAAATTATAGAGAGAGAGAGAGAGATCCCAACCCAACTAATTGCTTTAAATTACCAAAATGGGTCCCTCTTTTTCTTGATTGTCTCAATCACAAATATCAGCAACCAATTGCTTACGCCATCGTCATGCTTATCTTCTTCTTCCTTTACTTCGAAAACAAGGGGGGGAATCAAAACAAATCCACTTTTCACCAACTTGGTACAACAACACTAGTATATAGTAGGAAACTAGTATATTATTATATTTGTCAAAGAAAAACCAGTATATTATATATGTCGACAAAATTATATTATTAAGAATCTATACACCGAAAAATAAAACGTATTCAGTCACAAAATTTTTTAGATGGTAGCTATGTTTTTTTATAGGCAAATTAGTTAAAAATTAGTGTATTAGTTGTTAGAGGGGAGTGTGGTTCGAACGTTGTACACCTACGTTTTTCACTAATGATGTCTCTTTCACTCAACCATGTGAGCTACCCTTCTGGCACAATATGGTAGCTATCTATTTAATAATTATTTTATTTTATAAATACTCTTTTGAGTATTTTTTTTACAAATTTTTAGGAGAGGATGGTGTCCAATCAAATTCTGTTATGTTCTACTAGATCAATTTCTTAGGGTTAATACATTTTTAAGTATAATTTGCTTATTTAATAAATATTACTTGATGATCACTAATTATGAATCTTTTTTTACTAAAAATAAGGTATTCGTTCGTTCAAATTAGTGAATTACATCGAAAACAATAGAAATTTTATGTTGCTAAAGCTGAAAAGGATAAATCTGCAAACAAACTCACAACATCCAAGTTAATAGCATAAAATGGCAAATGCCTACAAAAATGATAAAATTAAAGCCACTAGAGTACTCATGCCTCCGGATCTGTAGTGTTGACGGCTAAATCTTCATTAATTGAATCTGTAACGAGTCGAAGTTGATCTTTCAATCTGAACGAAGCAAACATTGTGACAAGAAGAGAGAACCAAACTACGTCGCACAAGACGACAAACAAACACAACGACGCCACACTTAAACAACGAGATCACAAAAAAAAACTCAAAACTATGTGAATAACACTTATTTAGATGAGATGAGAGAAAAAAACGATGCAGATGTGTAATTATGGGTCAAAGAATGATCTTAAGCCACCACCCCTCTCCAATGGATGAAGAAGAAGAAGAAAGGTTAGAGAGAAGATGGAGTTGCTCTCACTAAAAATTAGCTTCGCTTTAGGAATAAGATAATTATGAATTTGTTTGACAAGGACAATCCACCAACTTCTAATGTTTTTTAGTAGCTTATAGTGTTTTTTGAAACACTATTTGAAATAGCGTCTGAGATTATGACTTATATTTTTCAATAGTTTTCCTTATTTTATGATCAAAATTCTAATTAAATTTCTTATTTAGCCTCTATTAATGAATATTAACTCTTATTTTTGAGCATTAATCACAAATATCCATGCACGTCATATTATATTTATATAAGATAATTTAACTGTTAATTTTACCAAAGACTTTAAATTCAACTTATCAATCTATTCACTATCAACTCATCAACTAAAACTAATTTATCATCCACTAGCGTGACTAATCCGCTATAAACTAATTTATCTCTATCTACTATTTTATTCGAGTACTTTTTTGCTAAGCATAGTTTATAGTATAACAGTTGTTTGACACTATTGGTAATGTTACGGGAGATCTCAGTAACTCCAATGAGATAACACCATGTGTCTGTATACTGTAATGTGGCCCTTTCAAGTTTCAACAATTTGTGTAGGGATGGATTGTCTTTTCCCCTGTTTTTTGGTGATAATGTATTTTCCCCTGTTGTAACATCTACGGGATGATTTAGTGTATACTTTCCCGTTTTCTCCTCCGTAGTATGATTTTTGTCTTCTGGTATCTCAATAAATAAAGAGTCGTAGAAACATTATTATCGAAGGAAGCAAATATCATGAATAATTTTGTCATGTTTAGTCAGTCACGTTGAAACTGAGTCCCAACGAGATGTGAATGGCAGGGTATGGTACACGTGAATGGCGTAACACTATCGTTGTTTGTTTCCCGTGTATTTGCGGTGCTGACCACGGAGAACACCGTTTGTTTGCTGACGCTGTGATGGTGGGGTAGATCATGCCTAACGTGCTGATATGGCAATAATTATTATTATTAATGTATATGTTGCTGATATGGCAATAATTTCAGTTTCACCCTCTAAGTCTGTGCCACGTGTCAAGCTCCGGTTGGGTCAGTTCAAACGGTTTTAAAACGGTTACTACTGCAACTTTGGCGCCAAGGAGTTGAGCTTCATCGTTTATATAGTTTGAGCTGGTGTTTTTCCATAGTAAATCAATCTGTAATCTTTCTAAGGGTGCGTGAGTGATACAGTGGAAAATTCAGGCTTGGGGAAGCGAGGGGGAAATTGAATTGGGATATTTTTTCATCTTGTACAATTCGATTCAAAGTGATTAATGCAACAAGAATCAAGCTATTGCTTGATTCCCCAGATGTAAGTATCTCATTGATACTGAACTGGGTGAACATTTCCTGTGCATTCCTCTCTTTAATTTCTGGAATTTACGTTTTCCCAATTTCATCAAATTAGGGTTCATAATTAGGGTTAGTTGTTTCGTACAATTAACTGCTAAATTGGTTTCAATTTCCTATCTAGTTTTGTTCTGTGATCGGTTTCTTGCAAGTCTCATTGCGAATGGCGTTCTATTCTTGGGTTAATTCTTAACAGTATATTTATCTATTTTAATTACATTTAAGCTTCACTATTGCTCTTATGCAACTTTCTCTCTTCCCTATCTCAGTCTCTCTTCAAGCTCAATGTTCCTCGTCGTCGTCGGTCTCTCTCTTTCTCTGTTCCTCTTTGTCTCTTTTACTTGCGGTCCTCCCAAGATTTTTAGTCAAGATCTGCCACTGTTCATGTCTAGTATATTTATGGATTGGTTCTCATGTGCAAAATAAGTGTGTAGACCTTAACTTGATGACCTTGTTAAGGAAAAATATTACAAGTATGAGGAAAAAAAATTATTAATATATACAACAGTAGTAGTAGTAGTACTATTTATACTAGCTAAGCGTCTCTACGGTGCTCTACTCTGTGAGATAATATATAGTGTCGGCCTCCTACCACCAGGATAGTGGAATGACCACTACTTCTCGTACGGGTCAACCATTTAATAATCTCTGTTTGTCTTTTAGTCGGATGCGTTTTGGTTTGTGCATACTTCATACGACCGTGTAGGCGGTACAGATTTTTGGTCTATTCATGGTCCATACTATAGTGCATTAGTGCAAAGTGCATACAGATGTTTCCTTAGTAATAATATGTTGCTCGTGTTGTCCTGTTGCGCACTTCAGGTGGCCTTCCTTCGTCTTTGGGCTCTCCCTCATCGACAATCCGGGACACCCGATACATAGATTCTAAAAGTGAACTAGTAGTTTCACAATATATTTATTAATGAAACATAAAATTGAAGACGTGTCCGATATCAACATGCGGTTATATTTAGTTTCAACCACCTTTATTTTTTTAGACGTCTATGTGTCCGATGTCTATATTTTTAGTTGTCCATGTGTCGGTGTCAAAATTGTGTCTGGTAATTAACGAAATACGTTTTTTTTATTATTAAAATAGAGTGAACATGAGATTACTACTACTACTACTTCAATTCATGAACTAATCTTGGTTATACCAGTGTTTCTTTTATTGATTTTATCTAAACGAAATAAATAAGTGCCCCTTAAACGACAAACTCAAATCATTCATAAAATTAAATTCAGAACAAGGCATTAGTATAATCTATGATTGTGATTGTGCGTTCAAGGGGAGCATCATTTCAGGTAAAAAGTTATTGCTATTTAAATTGGGATATTGGGATATTGCCGGTCATGAAGAACCACTGCGCTGTCTCTTTTATTAAAAGGGTTTTTTTTTTAATACCCCCACCCCATCCTCCCACTCCCACCCCACCCATTACTATTATTCCAATTTTACCCCGCCATAATTCCAATTTTGACTTTCATTAATTTCACTCTGACCGACCACACAAGTTAACGATCGTATATACCTCCATGGAAGGTATATACGATTACATTAATTAATGAACGCCGACGCGAAAAGATTTCATCGTATATATGTCCTTCAAGACATATATACGATTGCATTATTAAACGCTTCGTTGACTACCCATCGATATAGGTTATATACGAGTGGGCTTTGAAGATCCAATCGTATATACATCCGGGCCATGTGTATACGATGTGAAAAAAATACCCATCGATATACATGGTTGAGGAGGTATATACGATCGGGCTATTTTTTTCGCTTTTTATCGAAAGTTGCTATCTGTTTTGTTGGAACAGATATTGACCCGCCACAAAGCAGCAGATGCCGCCGACTCGGTTGGCTCTCGTTGATATTGATACTACATTGACTTTCACGACGGATACGGTATATTTTTGTTACTCAAGTTTGGTAAATGGAATTAATTTACTTAAGTACTTAGTAAATTATATATTTTGTAGATATTTTCTACACGCGAGGTCGTGGAGGAGTGGGGCCACTGCTGTTGGTAGAACTATCGGTGTAGTTGTTATTAAAGTGAGATCCGAGAAAGCGGTGGGAAAGAGGGGAAGCGAGATAAGATTGTTTTTGGTGCGAGAAACATGGCGAGTTTACTAATGATTCAAGGGTTTTCTGCTCTAAAAGGAGAGGTCGTCCTTTTAGATTGAAGGCTACTTGCATCGTTAGCCGTGGGGGTTGGTGTGTCACGGTTAAATGTGGTAGACACACGCACGACTTGCTCAAAACTTCCATTGGTACTTGTTTTTTGGGCGCCCTGTCTAAGCGCGCAAAGGATCCGTTAACCAAAGATGCGGATCTTGATGTCGGACCAAAAGCTACTATTATCGCTTTGAAGAAGCTAGATCAGGAGAATGTGACTAGTCTTCGCCAAGTTTATAGGCAGCCACACAAACACCGGTCTACAAAAAGAGGGTCCTAGAACGGACATTCGTGAGGTGTTGAGATTGATTGAATCCCATAATTATCTATGTTGGTCTAGAAAGATTCCGCAACTGATGTCGTCGGTGATATCATGTGGGCTCATCCCACTTCTATAAAGTTGCTCGAGTTGTTTCCCAAAGTTCTCATTCTTGACTCAACCTACAAGACCAACAGATATAATTTGCCTCTTCTACGATTGTGGGAGTCACAAACACCGAGATAAGCTTCCACGTTGCATTTGCTTATATTGGGCAGGAGCTTGCTATTCATTTTTCTTGGGTATTGGAGCACCATGAGGTATATGTGAGTTGCATTCTATTCATCCTCAGTTTTCTTGATGCATGAGATCTCTACCAGTATGTCCGCTAATCTTGATGTCTTTCCCCGCCGCTACAAATTTATTGTGTCATTGGCATGTTACAAAAATGTCAAAGCCAAGATTAAGGAGTTGGTTCACAAGGATAGACGGGAGGAGGTCGAATCTCTCCGCTATGGATTATTGATTCTCGTTGATGAGTCACACTATCTATCTAATCAAGTTTTTTGAGGTCGCTTGCTCGATAAACCCGCTCTCATTAAATACGCACGACACATGGTTGACACCGCATAAGGAGCGATTTATCTCAAAGATGGACTAACCAGATCCCACACTTGGGGAATTCGACAACCAATGTGTATTTCTATCCGTTAATCGATTTTTTTGACACGTGGACATATTTTTTTCATCGATTAAAATTCTTTGACACTTGTTTATTATTTCTATCCGTTACTCGATTTTTTTGACACGTGGACATATTTTTTTTTCGTCGATTAAATTTCTTTGACACTTGTTTATTATTTATATCCGTTACTTGATTTTTTTGACACGTGGACATATTTTTTTCGTCGATTAAATTTCTTTAACATCGTTTATTATTTCTATCCGTTACTCGATTTTTTGACACGTGGACATATTTTTTTCGTCGATTAAATTTCTTTGACACTTGTTTATTATTTATATCCGTTACTTGATTTTTTTGACACGTGGACATATTTTTTTTCGTCGATTAAATTTCTTTAACACTGTTTATTATTTCTATCCGTTACTCGATTTTTTTGACACGTGGACATATTTTTTTTCGTCGATTAAATTTCTTTGACACTTGTTTATTATTTATATCCGTTACTTGATTTTTTTTGACACGTGGACATATTTTTTTTCGTCGATTAAATTTCTTTAACACTTGTTTATTATTTCTATCCGTTACTCGATTTTTTTGACACGTGGACATATTTTTAAATCGATTAAATTTCTTTAACACTTGTTTATTATTTCTATCCGTTACTCGATTTTTTTTTACACTTGTTTATTATTTCAGAGCGGAATCCTTGCATTGGTCTTTGAAAAGACAAATTGAAGACTTCAAAGGGTGATCTATCAAAATGTTTGGTATCTATTGATGACATGTCGGCAATACATTTTGATCAAATTATCGGGTCTTTTCAACGAAGCATCAATGTAATTGAAGTCAAGTCCAATATTCCCTTCGTTTAAAAATCTTCAAGGACTTGTTTCTTTATCCGCACCGAGACACATGGTTAAGGAGTTTGAAAGATCGAAATCGGGGTTGATACGACAAAGGCGATGCGGTGCATTCAAAGGAAGACACATCTACTTCCTTGTGCTTGTGAGATAGGTATTTTTCATGCTTCCAGAATTCTATTCCGCTCAATGTTGTTGATGATCACCGGAAACATTTGAGCTTGATGCGAGTAGATGATAAATCCACTCAGATAAATCATCTACCGTGATATTTCTTACCGATTCGATGCTATCCGGGCGATTTGATAAAGTGAGTGAGGAGGAGAAATTTCTTATCAAGAGGCAAATTGAATGAGATAGCTTTTCTTCTACTTCTTCTATGGTTGCACCTAAATCAAAAGTCGAACGAAAGGTGCACCAAAGAAGAAAAAGGGAAATTTTTGATGCTAAGCGTGATCCTTCCGGGTGGGAGCACGTGGATGAGAGGGTAAAACAGATCAAGAAACCGGGCTTCCAAAATTCCTACACATGGTCAACCAAATTATCTCGTGGTGCTTCTAGAGTATTATCACGCAGATAGTGAGACTAAAATCCACTTACCGTTTCTTCCACCACACGTGCGCAACTATGTTCAAAAATTGTTGATGTTGAAGGTGACTCGATAGAATCGCGTTTTAGAGCGATCGGGGTTGGACTTGACATGGGTGAGGACTCTCGGCCTCACGATTAGGCAAGCTTTGATTCAGAAACAAAGGACAGGAAACCTTGTATTCGCATATGTTTGGGAAGAACCGATCGTTAGAGCTTCGCAAAGCTTTAACTATTGAGTCATACGGACGTCACCGAGTCAAAGTGGTTTGATTTGCTCGAGATGGGGTATATGGTTGCAAACTGGTATAATGTTGCATTGGTTCGCTTTTCTTTATCTATGAATTTCACTTATCTGCCTTTGAGAGGCACGTACAGTTCATCTAAGTTGAAAATCATATCTGTTCTGAACGAGCAAAATGTACACTGGTTGAATCTTTCAATCTCTCCCACTTGTCCATTGCCTCCTATTGCCCCACAGTGGTACCAGCACTACTTACCGGAGTCTGCTTCATGGTTGCATCCGTATGCCGGACGTTTTACCCTATGGCGCGCCTATGTGTCCTCCGTGCGACCTCCCACTCACACCGATGCGTCTAGATGTATAGATTTAGCCGATGATTCTATTGACGGCTTGTAGATAGATTCACACATTTTTGTATTACACGTGTATATATGATTATAGCGCGTTTTTGTAATTATACGCGTTTATTTTATCCAATATATGTACGCGTTTATTCAAATCACGAGACTGTAAATTATAACTGTTAATAAAATGTAACTGTTAACCAAAAAAAAGCCCATCGTATATATCTCGTTTGGGGCATATATACGATGTGCATTTTTAACGCATCGTAAATAGGTTCCTCAGGCGTATATACGATTGACTTAAAACGCATCAATCGTATATACGCGACAATGAACATATCTCACGATGTCAAAATTGTACCCATCGATATAGGCCCCAAAAAGATATATACGATGGGTGTAATTTTGTGAAAAAAACAGATTTTTGAAAGCGATTTTTAATTACAAAGTGTGGGTGGGGGTATAAGGGGAGAGGGTGGGGGTACCAAAAAAAAAACCCTTATTAAAACAACCTTGGTGGGCCGGCATAGCATCATTCATCCGTCTCCCTGTCTCATTCATTCTATAACTATAATAGATTTGGTGAGTTGTTTGCGTATCTAAACAAATGATTCTATTTATACTTCAGATTAGGCTACTTCATATTCGAGTTAATTCGGAGAGAATACCAATTTTTCTAAATCTCCCAATCCAAATATGAAAGGAACTGGTCTACTAAAGTTATGTTTAGCAAAAAGTAGTGGATAACAAATAAGTGTTAATGTTTCGGCAAGTGTATCGAATCGTCGCAAGTAATAAATTGGTAAGAACTGAATCGTCCTCAAGGATCAAATGCAATTACCAATAAATGATAACAATAACTAAACGTACACTAATTAGTGTTTGGTTGATATAATCGAGTAACCGAACTTTAATGTTAACACAATAAAATGTTTTTGTTCTTTTTTTGATAATAGAAATCGAAGAACTCTTGAAAATATGCGATGGTAAAGAATGTTAGGGACAAACTCCTATTGATTCCACACTATTGCAATTGATTTGAATTGGAAAACTACTCTCTCTTTAACTTTGTTATCAAACCCACAACATTAACTAATTTCTAATTCCTTAGGCAATTTATCATTTGCTGATAACTAAAAACTCTAATCCCTTAGATGATTCTAATTGACAACAAGCATTACAATCAAGGGTTTGCAATATACAACAACCCTAATATTATTCCTAAGCTAAGAGTTGAAGGTATTCAATCTCAAACATTCAAATATAAAATTTTCATTTCATAAATGAATCATAGATCATCTCATGAGAGATCAAGTCATAAAAAACATTAAGAACAAAGATTCAATACACAAAGTAAGAGAGAATTTAACATAAAAATAGATCTAAACCAACCACAATAGTTTCCTCAATATTCATTCTTCCCTAACAAAAAGAGATTTAGCTACGCATAGAGGAAGAAGAGGAAAAACAGAAATTACACTTGAACGAAGAAGATGAACTCATTTGAAGCTTCAAATCTTGTTCACAAATTCTGCTCAAACTTTACTGGTTTTCATTAAAATCTTCCTTCAAAACAAGCATGTGATATGGATTTATCAATAAGCTAGCAGATAACGAATAAGTTAGCTTATAACATATGAGGTAGCTGATAGCGGATGGAATTTAAAGTGTTTGGTAAAATTAGCGATTGAAGTAACTTATAAATATAAAATTACGTAAATAAATATATGTAATTAATGTTTAAAAAGGAGAGAGAGAAATTCCTTTAAAGTAGGATAAACGAGTAATTTAATTAAAGTAGTGAGGGTAAAATTGAGAGAAAAAAAGAAACGCTATAAGTTATAAGCTCAAACGGTACTTCAAGTAGCGTTTCAAAAAATGTTATAAACTACTGAAAAAACACTAAGGCTCTGTTTGGCAAAAAAGAGCGGATAGCGGATAAACTAGCGGATAAACTTATAGCGGATATCAGATAGCAGATAAGCTAGCTGATAGCGGATAGCTGATAGCGTATAAACTAGCTGATGGTGAATGAATTGTTTGGTAAAATTAGCAGTTAAACTAGCTCATCAATGTAAAATGACGGTCTTTCCCCGCTAGTAATAATAATAAATTAATACATTAAGGTACAAATCACTGCAATTATTAACACATTAATTAATACAAACATGAGATTTGGAGGCCTAATTTTGAAGGTCTTCATAACAAATTAATTTGGGGTTTTTTTACCCACGTTTTACCCCCTACCCCGACATATATATGAACTTCCCAAAATACCCCTATCAAAAGGGTTCTTTTTTTTAAAAAAAAAAAAACCAATCGTATATATGTGTTGAACATATATACGATGGTAACAAATATAGGCATCGTATCTATGTTTCAGTGAGGTATATACGAGTGGCTTCATAATTTCAATCGTATATACGTTTTTATGACGTATATATAGAGCTGGCAAAATGGGCCGAGCTTGTTGGGCTAGCCCGCAAAAGTTTAGGGCTTGGGCCGAAGAAATTGAGCCCATTTATACATCTGGGCTTTTTAGTCCGTCCTAGAAAAACCCATGGGTAGCCAGTAAGCCCGAATTTTTATAAAAATAGGATGCATGTCTGCCAATTTTTGGTAAAAGTAAAAATTACGATTTATTTAGTTAACTGGCTTCCTTCATGTAATGACTCTTGGAGAAATAATCAAGGGGTACCTAATTGGTAGATACTAAATTTTGCTTGTAAATCTGTTCTCCATATATAAAAGAATATAATTTAATCTATTATATTTATTTGGTTACAAAATTTTATAATAGGCTCATTTGTTATCTGTTATGCAATGAAACCTTAGCATTTAATTTGTGTTTCTTTCCCCTTCATGAACTTCGTGAAACGAACAAGGAATTGGATTTAAAATCCAAATAAAATATGTTTTCTTCACAAATGAATAAAATAGTGTTGAATGCCTTCTTCTAGACTTACATAGGCATTATTTGAATTGACATATGTATTTTTCCAGAATGTGGAACTTGAAAATTGAAATGGATTCAGCATTTTTATAGTTACAATACAGTGTTGCTAAAAATCGCGCATCATGCGCTAAACCCGAAAGCCCGCAATCCGCATAGGGCTCGGCTTGGGCCATAAAATTTGAGCTCGAATTTCAACTCGGGCTTTTTAGCCCAGCCCTTAAAAGCCCAATCCCAAAGTGGGCCGGCCCGAAACGGGCCGGGTAGCCCATTTTGCCAGCTTTGCGTATATACGATGGTGTATATATAGGCATCGTATATATCTAGGGTTTAGGATATATATATGATCCCAACAATAATTTTTTTTTAATTTCGATTTTTTTAAATTTTAACGGTTAGAATTTCACTTTCAATGTTGATCAACAATGTAGATTGCACCGACAATATCAAAGGTTGATAATCTTTGATGACATCTATAAATACCCACTCCCACCCTCACTAGCTATTTTCACATAAAAAATTCAACTTCTCACACAACACAAGTCAAGATGATGCAGACTTTCCTAATGTCATACTACGAGTTTTCTTCCCTCACTGGGTCGCGATCGTCATCGGGAGGCGGCCGATATTGAGGTGGTCGATGCCGCGCATCGAGCCACCGCTATTGATGCTAAGTCGTCTCTCTAGCCTCATCCCTCGACAATGGCCCCCGGCGGCACCCTCGTCGAAGCATGATTTCAAGATGCTCGCGAGTCCGCGCGATCGGGAGGCAGCGACGACGAAGACGATGCCTCCTCTCTCGTTATGAGATGCCTCCCCTCTGCTCTGACCACGGTTCACCAGACACTGCAAAAAAAAGACAATTAGTAAAAAAAACAAAAACAGGCCATCGTATATACATAAGTTGAACGTATATACGATGCTTACTATTTTGAGCGGCGTATATATGTAGGAAGTGAGGTAAATACGATTGAGAGGAAAATAGATCTGTCATATATATATGTGAATTGAACGATATACGATGGATAAAAAAGTGCACTGTCAGATATACGTTCCTAGAGGTATATACGATTGAAAATCACACAATCGAATATATGTCTCATATGCGAAGTGTTTTGTGATTTTGTAAACTCTTAAAGGTATTTTGGTCTTTTCACTGGTCTATAGGGGTAGGAGGGTAAAGGGTGGAGGTAAAAAAGGCAAAATAGCATCTGGGGTCCCTTAACTTATTTTCCGTTTTCGCTTAGGTCCTTTAACTTTTAAAACTAACGTTTAGGTCCTTTAACTTTAAAAAATGTTGCACTGTGGTCCTATTTAACGTTTTAACGCTAACACCGTTAACTGACTGATTATGTGGCTGTTATTGGGATGATGTGTCTCTAACACATGCTTATGTGGCATTGCCGACTCATTATTTTTTAATTATTTTAATTAAAAATATAAAAATTGAAAAACATGTCATCATCTTCTCTAAGTTTCTTCTCCATCGTTGAACCCTTCCCTCCTCCACTCTCTTCTCTTTGACCATCCAACTCCAACCCTGCCATACCTTCATTGTTTTCTTCTCTTCGCTAAAATCTTTCAACTTCTCACTCCCAAATCAAAAACTATGTTAACAACAACAACAAACTACCTTGCACCATACAATATTGCACCTTTGACACCAAATTAAAATTACATCGCAAGCAAGCAAATTAGATAAAACCCTTTACACTATTGATGATCGCAGAAATCGTATTGCACCATACAATATTGCACCTTTCATGACAAAGACCTAAAGTGAAGTTATTGTGCAAAGAACAAAGCATAAGTGCCCGTATTCCATCATCAAAATCAACTAAAATCAAATCATCTATTCTTTAAATACACCAACGACATAAATTCTAAGAATATGCTATCCAATCTTAATTCCTCACTTCAATTTGGGTTTTTTAGGTCACCTGAGAAAATGGGTTTCGTTTTCCTCCACAAATATTAGGGATTTCACCCATAAATCCAAACCCAATTCTTGAACTGATCAAAAACCTGATTCGTTTCCTCCTTCTCCCCTCCCCCATGATCTCTTCCCTCTCCTTCTCCCTCTCTCTTTCTTCACACCATTTGTCTCTGAACATGAAAAACATGGATCGACGTGGCATGCCCATTCAGCAACTAAACAGCGACGTAATACATTGTTTAACGGTGTTATGTTTAAAACGTTAAATAAGACTACAATGACACGTTTTTAAAAGTTAAAGGACTTAAACGTTAGCTTTAAAAATTAAGGGACCTAAGCGAAAACAGAAAATAAGTTAAGGGACCCCAAATGCTATTTTGCCTAAAAAAAACTCATTAATTTGAGGCCTAAAGCCCTAACCTTATTAGCTAAAGGGTTGGATCGACCCATGCTATGCCTATCCACAACTCGTTTAGAGTCTTTAAAAAGTGACATTAAACTAGTTGTAAGTCAATCACCCACTTCATTACAACTGGTAGTCAAGCTACTTCTCCTTCATCCATCGCGACACAGTTGTTGTCCAAATTGTTTTTGTAACATCTCATTTTTTTCATATATGATGTTTATTTTAATTTAATATGGTTTGCTTAATGAATTTTGCTCATTACAAGTTAATGATTGTATGTCTTCATTTATGTGTGTTCGAATTGCTAAAATATGTTAACTTTTTTTTTTTTGTATTTTAGATAATATTGGCATAATATTTTTTTTATTTTTATAAAATATTAGTACTTGAAGTATTATTTATTTAGAGGAAAAATATTTGGTTAAAGAAATGTTAAAATGAGTGTTTTTTTTTGGTCCAAAAAAATGAGTGTTTTAATGAAATGGGCTTTAAAGATGCTTAAGAAAAATATTGGGTTTTTTTTTACCCCCACCCCATCCCCATAAACCCCCACCCACACTGAAAACCCCAAAATGCCCTTCTGAAAACGTATTTTTTTTTACAAATTTTTGACCAATCGTATATTCACCTGGGGGGGTATATATACGACCTTATGCATTTAGGCATCGTGATATACACCCCAAGGCGTATATACGATTGGAAAACCTCACCATAATCGTATATACGCCTTGGGAGGTGTATATACGATGCCTAAAAATAGGGTCGTATATATACCCCCTGTGTGTATATATCGACCCCCATTGTATTTTTTTAAATTTCTTAAGTCAAATAAAAATTATATAAGTCCACGAAAATAGGTTTTGTGTGTAGTTCAGAATACGTGGCGATGTTATACGTCGAACGAATAATTTAGGCTAAAAATCGGTTTTAAGCAACATACTCCGATCGTAATGAAACCACAGCCATTAAACGAAAAAATCAAGAATCAACACTCCCTAAAAGGGACTTCATACGGGACTACGGCCTCAAAATCCCAAATTCCATCGTTTATTATTTTTTACGATTTTTTTAATTTTTCATAGTCTCCAAAAATCTAAAAAAATTTGTATAGCCTTATTTTGGTTTTGTTAGATTTTTAGTGGTGTTTTTATAATTTTTGGAGTAGTTTTGACTATTTAACGAATTTTTAGTAGCCTTTTAGTAATAAAAATTAAAACAAATTATTAAAAAAATAAAAGTGCATCGTATATACCCCTTTGAGTACGTATATACGATTGGACAAAATAGCCATCAGATATACGCATCCAAAGGGGTATATACGATTTATTTATTTTTTAAAAAAATTAAGTTTCAAAGGGCATTTTGGGGTTTTTGTTATTGGGTGGGGGTGGGAGGATAGGGTGGGGTCCAAAAAACCCAAAATATTTGGCATTTGTTTTTCCACTCCGATCCCCTACTCACACCCAAAAGGGTGGGAAAAGACCAAAAGGCTATTAATGAAATAACTAAAGCATCTTTTTTCAAAAATTTCACCTGGCTCGAACACGGGCATTTGAACTTGATCGAATAGAGTCATCCGAGTGTGTTAAATATTGATACACACACCCTCTTGTGTGAAATTTGATAGGTTTGGATGGCACTTATCGCATTGGTTCGCATAGGCGTATTCGAACACCCTATTTATTCCGTTCAGTATCTTTTAACCGAGAAGAACAATAATGGACCTCACACCACATTCACCTATATTCCTTAACACGGATACATGTGTTCGAACGTGTTCGAACAAGGTCATGTGAACCGTCACTAATCACGTCTCGCACTAGCTGCTCCACGCGAGGTTATTTTGGAATAAAAAATTTGGGTAAAAGCGATGAGTAGGAGGGGAGTGGAAAAGCAAATGCCAAATATTTAGGGCTTTTTAACACACTTCAACCCTTTTTAACTTTACACAATCCTTATAGTATTTCTTGCACCCCAATAATTACTGATACACCACTCCTAGAAACCCTGTTTTTAATTCTTTTTTCTTTTAGTATTAGGAGTGCCACTATTTTTTTACCCTTCTTGTGAATGACTAAAATATTTAACCATAGCAAATTACCAGCCAAACTACCACAATTTAGTTGTAATACCATAACAATATTCTTCTACTAAACACGTGAAGTAAATAAGTTTAAGCACTAGAAGAGTGTTGTATACAATCTTTTTACAAAATGTGATGTGTGATAGTCATTTTATAAAAGCTTGAGTTGAAAGAGAATCACACATAAGATTATCTTGTTTCACTATCACCTAGTAGCAATCCCTTCAACCTAGAAGAATCTCCTTAGGTGTTAACAAAGATGGAGTTAAAAAAGGATCAACCGTAAGATTTACCCTGACTCATTAATGCCTCCTCCTCCTCCTCCTCCTCCTCCTCCTCCTCCTCCTCCTCCTCCTCCTCCTCCTCCTCCTCCTCCTCCTCCTCCTCCTCCTCCTCCTCCTCCTCCTCCTCCTCCTCCTCCTCCTCCTCCTCCTCCTCCTCCTCCTCCTCCTCCTCCTCCTCCTCCTCCTCCTCCTCCTCCTCCTCCTCCTCCTCCTCCTCCTCCTCCTCCTCCTCCTGCATCACACGTATGGTTAATCTCCACATCCTCTAAAAATGATCGTTTCTTTCATTTTCCAAGTCATTTGACTTGGATAACCTGGACTAGATTATTTTGGTCTTCCATTCATGCCTAGTAATGTTTCAACACCATCCATAATATCATCTATAGGGATTTAATCTCACAAAATATTACTGACATATAATTATACACAATTCCATAAGGTTATGAAACTAATGAGAACCCAGTTGTAGGTAGTGGGTGAAGCCAACAAGTCGATTCATAATCATATTTCCTTGGAAACCAAACAATAACCCATACTCCGCATATGAGTGTGCTTGTGAATTTGGGTTGTACCTCCAATAGACCAACTCACTCTCCATTCTAATATGTATATGTCATTTCCCAAGCATGTTGCAATTTTTAAAAACTATTCTACGGGGGCAACCCTTATTTTTTATGTGGGTAGAATAAATTTGTTATATATATTTGTAAGCAAAATAATTTTTGAAATGGGGTCAAATGACCCCAATTACTATGATGTGGATCCTTCCTTGCATTGAATACTATATTGTTTGTCAAGCCATAAAACCGAAAGAGTGACTCCAAAATTAATTGGACAAATATAATGCCTTTGTTAACCATGTCCCCATCCAGGTTGTTTGATGTTTCTCAAAAATCAAGTCCCTAAGTAATTTTGAAAAAAGTGGTTGTTCTGGATGATATCAAGGAAAGACTCCCAAATGCATACATGTAATACCTCAAACAATGAATTTCATATTCCACGTGTTATTGATAAATAGGACGAGTATTCTTCTGAGACAATTCACATGGCAAAGACGAAGGTTCAACTTTAGGTCTTTCTTATAAGAAGCCAAAATAAATAATGATACCTATAAGGGACACCCTATTTCCACAAATCCCTCCATTCTCCTTCCATATTTGAGTGTCAACAAGATCTTAAGATTTATCGCCATAAGTGTAACGATCATAGGATTACGTAGTTATAATCAGTGTTCGTATAAATCATCGTTCCTACTGCTTTATTTAATGATAAATTAGCTAAGGAATTAGGGGTTTTCATTGAGAAAAAAGGTTACGAGCAATGGATTGTCCCTTATTCATTGATATGTAGCTTTTTCAGTCAATTGATTTCTAGTTCTCAATGCATAACCTAAATTAAAATTGATTGAGGATTCTATTTCATGATAACACAGGGAAGGTGGTTTAAGTCATAGTGGTCTTTTATCAATCTTTAATTCACACTTGAATTAATCACTTCGATTATGACAAGTTCAAAGAAACAACTTTCAATTCATTTCACGAACTGAATTTTAATTGGGAAAACTCTATACCGAAGATGCAAGAGGTTCGTTGATCAAATATGGTACATCGTCTCACCTATGCCGATAAGTCTAATCAACACAAGATTTTCAAAACCTCTAGTGGAAAGCTCGTCTATCAGACAGCGCCGCATTACTAGCAAGCACATTCAAGGGTTCCACACTTAAGGCCCGCATAGTACAAGAGATCAAGGTTAACTAGAATTTGGACGACTAGTGCATATGGAGAACTTTTGTTTGGAGGTGTTGTTACGGAAAGGATCATTCGTGCTTTCCTCTTGAAAGGACAAAAGATTGTGAAGAAAGTCTTAAAAATTTAGAAGGTAAAAGAAAAGCAGACCTCAAAGGCATAAATACATGCAACAAAATGAGATACAAATATTTTTGGAGGGTCTACATAGTGCCCAGATCAAAATTGTCCTATAACTTATTGAGTTTCTTTGAGTTTAAGAACGAGTAAGGGTCTATACATAATGGCCCGATCAAAATTTTAGATCTAGTTAGGGTTAGCTATAACCCGTCCTAACCTATTTCATTAATTTGGGCATGCATATATCACACATTAAACACCACAATATAATGATGAAATCATATTTTTTGCACAATATTCACATTAAACCGGAGAAACTCACAAGACTCTCCTTAAAGTGGTTATCGACACGTGTTATCACTCGCTTGCCCTTCTCCCACTAACTTTGGGCTCTCGAACCAACATGATTATAACATGGTATTTGTGCACCATCTTTTTACAAGAGAATAGAACATTCCTCTCGCCCCCCCTTACATATAATTATAACATCGTATTTACGATAAAAGTAAAATTTAAATAATTAAGAGAATCAAAATAACATATTAGCAAGTTCATGAAATGCTAGTTTGTTTACCAAAAACATAATTAGTAACAAATAATTGATTGGATTATTCCACGTAGAAAGAAAAATATAGAACCAATGGAGAACTGCCTTGTCACAAATGCACAATTGACACTATAAGAGCATCCACATGATAGAGAGATTTCTTTCTCTCTTAAAGTGACTTTAATAAGACTTATTGTGGAGAAAAAAAATGAGTACATATTGGGATGAAGTTCTTGAATATGAGCTCTTTTACTTTTACTTTTCAATAAAAAATTAATAAAATATATTGTTGTCTTCTTTTTGGAAGTTACTAGTGAGACCTATTTAGAATATTTTGTTGAACTTCTAGATTGAAGAGATGAAGTTATTATATATATATACTATATTAAAAAATCTTAAATAAGTGATGTGTACATGTGAGACTAATTTAAGAACTCAATTGAGGATTTCTCCGTAGGATGCTCTAAAGTCTAAACAGCAATGGAAAGACTTTGATTTTGGAGTCGTCCCATGGGCCATCCAAAACACCACCCTCCCCTCACCACGTCGAATGAATCACACAAAGCCAATAAAACCAAGCCACGTTTCACAAACTCAATCCATTACCGTTAGATCATCCAATCTGGCAAATCTCACAGCTCTCATTCCTTGTCCAAATAAGAGAAGTTCCCGTTCCAACCATTAACAACGAGAGTATATAAATCAAAGGAACGCTTGAACCAAACCCAACCTAAACTTAACGGAACGATTGATCTCAGTAGTAGAAGCTACTAGAAACGACGCTCACTGCATTGCGATGAGGAAGTGGACGATCCCTTCCGTTCTTCTTCTATTCTCTATTCTCTTTCTCTTTGCAGATCAAGGTATGCATTACTTCTTTCTAATCTTAATTTCTCTTCAAAATTTGAAGTTCAAATTCGTTTACGCATCTACAAATTTGTTCAATAGGTCAAAAGTTTCAGGCGAATGCCGAAGCAAATTCTGAAGAACTTGTAGATCCACCAAAGGTGGAGGAAAAACTCGGTGCTGTTCCACATGGACTTTCAACCGATTCAGATGTGGCCCAAAGGTATAGATTATCTCTCATTCGATCTGTTCTTCTATCTATTTTTCTCGCTCGTTTTTGTATTTTGGCATTAAATGTGTTTTCATGTGGTGATTGAAGGGAAGCGGAGTCGATCTCTAAGAGATCGCTTCGAGCAACGCGGAGAAGTTTGAGTTTCAAGCGGAAGTGTCGCGGCTTATGGATATTATTATCAACTCGCTTTACAGTAACAAAGATATCTTCCTTAGGGAGCTGATCTCCAATGCTTCTGATGTAAGCTCCATTTCTATTACGTATATTTCTGTAAATACGTTCAGATAACTCTTAGATTTAAATTTTATGCATGAATTTGTAGTTGTATTAATGACAAATGCGTCCTATATTTTAGGCATTGGACAAGATTAGGTTCCTTTCCCTCACGGATAAGGAGATTTTGGGTGAAGGTGACAACGCCAAGCTTGAAATCCAGGTTAGTATTGTTAATTGTTTGATTTAAGCTTATATTTAAATTGGAATGTCTTTTCTTAATATATAGTGTATAGTTTTTATGTTGATGGCCTAAGAAATGTTGGTATTTTATTGCTGTTTTGATGGTTTATTTCGCATACTTGAAACATGTTACTGCTGCAGATTAAGTTAGATAAGGAAAAGAAAATTTTATCTATTAGAGACAGAGGTATTGGTATGACAAAGGAGGATTTAGTTAAGAATTTGGGAACTATAGCAAAATCTGGAACTTCAGGTATGTATATAACTGTGTCCTTCGCTGAAATGATTAATGTTGAGGGAAAGATGTTAATTGGAGCTACGTGTCTATGCAGCATTTGTTGAAAAAATGCAAACAAGTGGTGATCTTAATCTAATTGGGCAGTTTGGAGTTGGATTCTACTCCGTGTATCTTGTGGCTGACTATGTTGAAGTTATTAGCAAGCACAATGATGATAAACAGTGAGTCTTTTAGACTTGACGTTGCTTTTCTGATTGATATTGTCCTGGATGTTTTCTGTTTCTTTTATTGGACCTGTTGATTTTTATTTTTTTTGCTTTCAGGTATGTATGGGAATCCAAAGCTGATGGAGCATTTGCAATTTCAGAAGATACATGGAATGAACCACTGGGACGTGGAACAGAGATTAGATTACATCTCAAAGAGGAGGCTGGGGAGTACGTGGAGGAGTATAAGCTGAAAGTATGCCCAAACTATTATTTTAATTATCATGAATTGCTTGAGTTTAAAATTACATGTGGTTTATTTTTACTACTATACACATAGATTTTACTCTATCGGGTCTTATACTTTTGACTAGATGGCAACAGTATATATGTACTGTGCATCTATAGCAGGAGATACTACGTATGTGCTTTCTTAATGCTTAAGAAAGTGTTCTCTAAGCTCATGATTTGTTGTTCAAGTTTTTTAACTCTCTGAAGTGATTGCACATGCTACTGACTTTCACTGAGTATAGTACCAATATTAAGAAGGGGGTAGTGTTTCTATGGAGTACTGCATTTGTAAGAAGGATAAGTGCTTGATGGTTAAATTAAATTTTCAAGGGGTAAATCTTTAAATTGGTTTATGCAACCAGCGCATGTCTTTATATTTTTTTTGATAACAGCGCATGTCTTTATATATTTATTATTCTTATAGTTTAAACAGAAAAAAACAAAAAAGAAAGGGAGATAGTTTTGATATATATTCTTTTACGATAGGTATTAAATCTAGTTTTATTATTTTTCACAGGAATTGGTGAAGAGATACTCTGAATTTATAAACTTCCCTATCCATATTTGGGCCAGCAAAGAGGTTGATGTGGAAGTTCCTGCTGATGAAGATGAGTCTAGTGAGGAAGAGGATTCAAGTATGTATAATTTAAGAGTTCAGTTGGATTTTCGGTTTCAATATGTTGTTTTTGTGTTTGTCCATTGTTGTATTTTATAAAAAAATTATGTTGTATTTCTTACCTTATTACTTGTTAAACAGATGAAAGCTCCTCCAAGGAAGAAAGTGAAGATGCAGATGCTGATAAAGATGAAGATGAAGAGAAAAAGCCCAAAACAAAGACAGTGAAGGAAACAACTTATGAGTGGGAACTTTTAAATGATGTGAAAGCTATATGGCTGAGGAATCCAAAGGAGGTTACAGAGGAAGAGTACACAAAATTTTACCACTCTCTCGCCAAGGTAATATTGCTATAGTTATGTATGTTACCTCACGTGAATTTTAGTACAATTCCCTTCTCTAAGTTTGTTGATATTTATAAAGTTGTGGATTTATGTTATGTGCAGGATTTTAGCGATGACAAACCTTTATCATGGAGTCACTTTACTGCTGAAGGAGATGTTGAGTTCAAAGCAGTCCTATATGTGCCTCCTAAAGCACCTCAGGACTTATATGAAAGTTATTATAATTCAAACAAATCCAACCTGAAGTTGTATGTTAGACGGGTGTTTATTTCAGATGAATTTGATGAATTGTTGCCCAAGTATCTAAGCTTTTTGAAGGTAATTTGATGTGCTTTGTTGTCACAGATGAGCATATCTTATGAGAATCCGCACGAATTTCCTAAATAAATGTTCTTTTTGGCATTGGAAACAGGGACTTGTTGATTCTGACACTTTGCCACTTAATGTATCACGAGAAATGCTTCAACAACATAGTAGTCTAAAGACAATAAAAAAGAAACTTATTAGGAAAGCCCTTGACATGATCCGTAGGCTTGCTGATGAGGATCCTGATGAGTCCACTGACAAAGAAAAGAAAGGTATTGTGTAATGACTATTGAGTTCCATTTGCCCGAATTCCAATTCTTTTGGTTGCTAATGTTGACCGAAACCTGATCCATAATACACATGCTTTCTGTACTCTGAATCATAATATTATTGTTTTGTTCTGTTGTATTTCTGTTTTTGGGTGTTTTGCTTTGTCACTCATTTTCAAATATGTAAGTGAGGCGTTCCTGAATTACATTCGTTAAATTTGCACTTCAACCAATGTAAATTTTCACGCAGAAGAGACGTCCCCTGCCAGCGATGAGAAGAGAGGTCAATATGCTAAGTTCTGGAATGAGTTTGGAAAATCTGTTAAACTTGGTATCATTGAGGATGCCACCAACAGAAATCGATTGGCAAAACTGCTCAGATTTGAGACGTACGTAATAAGTACATTACTTGTTTTCTTGTAGCTAAACTCTTATAGTAGTGTAGTTTCTCCATTTCATTAGTTATTTAGTTAACAATCTAGCTGATTCTTGGATCTTGTTTACAGCACCAAGTCTGAGGGTAAATTGACATCTCTTGATCAGTATATATCTAGAATGAAAGCTGGACAGAAGGATATCTTTTACATAACTGGAACCAGCAAAGAACAACTGGAAAAGTCTCCATTCCTTGAGCGACTAAAGAAGAAAAATTTTGAGGTGCAATTAGGATTGTTTGAATTTTTTTGCTGTCTTTTGTTTCCCGACATTGTGTTTATTTCGTGTTTTAGATTTTTTTTTGTCTTTCTACTCTACGAAAGTATGAAGAAGGAATTATAAGTTGATGTCTTCCTAAGAGTATTTTCTTTTCAATTCGCCACAGGTTATTTACTTCACAGATCCAGTTGATGAATACTTGATGCAATACCTGATGGATTATGAGGATAAGAAGTTCCAAAATGTTTCCAAGGAGGGTCTGAAACTTGGAAAGGATTCAAAAGACAAGGAACTTAAGGAGTCCTTCAAGGATCTTACTAAGTGGTGGAAAAAGTCCCTTGCCAGTGAGAATGTTGACGATGTGAAGGTATCCAACCGTTTGGATAACACTCCTTGTGTAGTGGTGACATCAAAGTTTGGTTGGAGTGCAAACATGGAGAGAATCATGCAGTCTCAAACTTTGTCAGATGCTAGCAAGCAAGCATACATGCGTGGCAAAAGGGTTCTTGAAATCAATCCTAGACACCCTATTATCAAGGAACTCCAAGAGAGAGTAGTCAAGGACCCTGAGGTACATTCTAAATCTGCATTTGTGTTTGCCTCTCTTTCCTTAAACACAGGGTTCTTTGTTTACACAGTTGACTTACTTTTCAGGATGAGAGTGTGAAGAACTTAGCACAGCTGATGTACCAGACTGCACTCTACGAAAGTGGCTTCTTGCTGAATGATCCCAAGGACTTTGCTTCCCGAATTTATGATTCTGTGAAGTCTAGCTTAGACATCAGTCCAGATGCAACAGTTGAAGAGGAAGATGAGACCGAAGAAGTTGAGGCTGAAAGTGAAGCAAAAGAAGAAACATCCACTTCAAAGCCTGAAGATGATGTGGTAAATGAGGATGATGTCAAGGACGAGTTGTAGATTTCCACTGACATCCCCTTTTTACTGGCGCTGTGTCGGTTGCCTTCGTTTCTTGGTTCAGCTTTGAGATAGATTGTAAAGTCTATCTGTCATGAGTTTTAGTTCCATAAGTTGTTGAAGGACCTATCCGTTGAAGTTTTGCCTTAGCACATTAGTCTTAACATACTGTTCAAGAAAAATGGCCTCTGTATTGCTTTTCATTTTTAGTGTAGCAGCAGTATCGCGCCCACTTTATAGCCTGAAATTTAGCTCTAGTTATCTTCTAATTCGTATTTAAAATTTATCTCTTGCTAATGGTGATCTTTTTGATGAAGATTTCTTTAAATTTAATTCTGAGAAAACCCTATTTTGAAAATTATACTATTTTTTTCCAAATGATTTGAACATCAGGAAATATGTCACTATCTCTTTGCCAATGCCAGACAACATAATTGGACGGAATATCCTGACCAGCCAGGCCGAATGACATGGCACCAAGCCTGAAATACCCGCAAAGTTGGCTTTGGCTTGTTATATAGTACGGCTACCAACCATTTTACTCAGATTCTAAGCCAACCGAAGCTAACACTACTTTTTATATTGCTTTATTGTGTCCCGTAATTGAATAATGACAATCCATGCCTAAAAAGGTTCATTTTTCTGCAGGCAATTAGTCGACGAAATTTCAAATTAAGTTAACATGAGTATGAGAGATATATCTCTTTAACGTGAAGTTTGGTACCTTTAGATTTAACTAGCCATATGAAAGTGTTAAACATTGCACTATGAATATAGCAAAGAGAAGAAGATTAGCATAGTAAGAGTAGCAACCAATATGGCAAGGGACAAGAGTGGGACTAGGAAGAGAGTCCAGTGAAAATGTTGGGAAACCATATCATTGTCCCCATTTCCGTTGCTGAAGGAGGAGGAGGTGGTGTTGAATCTCTTGCAGTTTTTTGACTGCATAATAACAGAACAAAGAGGGTTAACCACAAAGAAATTAACTTAAAAATATCACTCACACCTATTGGCAGAGTAAATTTTTTGAAAAAGAATCAAGACTTGGAACAAATTCGCATATTCCTTTTGTTATTTTGTCTAAAAAAATGCAAAATGAACTCAATCAATGAAGGTATCAATAGTTAAAGTCCAACCAAGATAACAGGGGATAAGAAGACTGAGACTATTAAGAAACATGCTACAAGGAAAGAAAACAATCCTTCTGGTAATCAATAGGATATGTTAATTGATAAGAAGCAGCAAGATGAATAATCTATGCTTGCCTACATGAAGAACATGTATATGACTCATGGGGTTAATTAATCTTCTCAACAAATTCCGAAGTAAAGGCTCTATAAGAACGACCCTTGGTCAAATAGATGAGAATGACAAGAATAGGGATGAAGCTATTAGAAAGAAGTTATGAGCAATATTATCAGTACTTGTGCTAGTTCTTCTTGATCTGGGATTCAACGCCAATCCTTTCACTTGGGAAAGGGGTCCCACGAGGAAAAGATTTGATAGGGCTTTGGGAAATCTTGACTGGCGTATGATATTTTTGAGCACACAAATATTTTTCACCTTCCTAGATTTAATTCTGACCACAATCCGATTTTGGTCAATTTTGATGTGAGGAGACCTCCTAATAGAAGAAGGAGACCGTTTCATTTTAAGGCCATTTGGTTCACTCATCCATCCTTTAACCAAGTTATTCAAGACAATCGGAGCGCCGATATGTCTAATCTCTCCAACCAGCTGAAAGAATTGCAAGGGGTTCTCAAGGAGTGGAACAAGGTGACTTCTGGAGATATTTTTGCTCAAAAGAAGAAGTTAAGAAAAGAGTTAAAGAAAATTGAATTTAAAGTCAGATTTGGTTGGAGCACTAAGTTGCTTAAAATCCAACAAGAAACTTGGAAGGCTTATGAAAATATTTTAGTTAAAGAGGAGATTATTGGGGTTTAATATAAAAACCCTAATTACAAAATATAGCCATTGGGCATACACCTAACTAACCTAACAAACTATTTTAAAATTAAAAGGTTGTTAGTGTGTGTACCTAAAGTGGTTTATTGATTAGAAATTTGTTAGGATCCTAACTAACCCTAACTGACATGTCCACATAGTGCTTAAATGTGGTGTATAAATACTTGTAAATAGATATACAATCTGTACAAAAAATCATACATAGAGAAATAAAGTTTACAGTTTTCAGTTTACTCATAGTTCTAATACTACTTCTGAATACTCTTTTACGTATGCTCCAATTCTTTTCGTTAGTTCTTGTCAAGAATTGCAGGTTACGCTAGTGCATTCAAGGTGTGAATGTACCTTGCAAAACAAGAGAAAATGCAGGTTAGTAATTAGGTTTTTGTTGATGAAAAACAAGAGAAAGAAAGGAAAGCGATAAGGAGAGTATTACTGTTAGTGCTCAAAAAGGTTTTCAGGTAAAGATTCGGGTAGTGTTCATCTCAAGAACACGATCAAAGGTATATGCAACAAAGCAGATACAAGAGAATATTAGGGTTTTGAATAACAACCAAGAGAATTAGGGAAAATCACAAAGGGTTTGTGATTATACCCGATTGAGGCTATTGGAACCTTGAATCAAGTCTCTTCGTGCACTGCAAGCAAAGTAGGAAATTGGGTTTCTACAAGAAGAGGTAACTCAAAGGGAAATTGAAAAGGAATCAGAAGCAAGAGTGAATCTACCTTAGCGAAGGAGATTCACAAGCCGAGTTAAAGATTTCAACGCATCGTTGCAAACTAGGGTTTGCAAGATCGCAAAGGTGAGAAGTCGATTGAAGGTCTCGGCTCGAGCTTCGAGAACAAAAACCACCGTGGGTTTTGTTCATCATCGCGACTGAATCATCATTGGACGGTGAAACCGAGAGAACGACCGCTTCCATCACCGGTAATCACCGGCGAGCGATAGCTCTCTAGGGTTTGAGAGAGAGAGAGAGCCGGGAGAAACAAGAAGAGAGAAGAGGAATTCTTGGTCTTACGAGAGAAGAGAAGAGTGATAGAAAGAATAAATATTTGGTCAAGAAAGATCGCGCACTATTGTTTGGGTCGGGTCACGGGTGCGCAAGACCCACCAAACAATTTTGTTTGGCAAAGACTTCAAAGCATCACTGGTTGGGCCATCGGAAGTGGGCTTCCAATTGTTGCACCTCCCCAAGTGCTATCACAGTCCTCGCAAGTAAACAAGCAAAAATTCAAAAAATACAATATGGTATAAACAGAGCATTGGTAAAACGATCCAGGCAACTTTCTAACTCTACTCTGTGTTTCTTTTAAGTTCTTTAAACTTTCTTTAAATTTCTTTAAACCACACGCAGTGTGTGAAATTGTGCGGAGTTTCATTTTCTAATTTCGTGTGTGTTTAAAGTGTAAAAAGCTGCAGGAATGGGAAAAGAAGACAGCTATGTTCCTAAGCTCAATGGGAACAACTATGATACTTGGGCTATTCAAATGAAGCCTATACTAGGATCACATGGATGCCTATACTTGGTTAAAGAGGGACACAACACCTGAAGCTAATGCTACCCCGCTTTGAAAGAAGGAGTTCCTGAAGCAGAAATGAAAGACTTCAGTGGTTCTGTCACTCATCCACGTGGCTTGTGGAGAGGAAGACTTTGAAAGGGTAAGGGATTGTGAAACCTCTAAGGCAAAGCATGGGATGCTCTAGAACACTACTCATTTGTGGAGGCGGCTCCAATCAAGGAGGAGAAGGCGCAAGCTCTAAGAGCACAAAGATGAAAGCCTTAAAATGAAAAAGGATGAAAAGGTAACTGACTTCTTCAACAGAGTGAAGAAGATCAAAAATGGTATGGCCCTACAAGGAGAGAAGCTTGAGGAAAACTCTCTGTGTAGGAAGATATTGAGGTCAATGCCAAAGAAGTGGTACACAGTGACCAATACTATAGAGGAAACCACCAAAAATGTGGGCCTGAAGCTGGAAGAGCTTCAGGGTAAGCTAGAGGCTAAGGAAATCCGTATGGAAATCACGGAGGAAGATTCGGATGATGAAGACAACTGCTATGTTGGCTAAGGGTAAGTCAAAGAAGAGGCAACAAAGGTAGAAAGCGCAAAGAGGTCCTAAGGGTAAGGCATGTACTTCTAAACCTAAGTCTAATTCATCTAATTCTTCTAAAAATAGTAACAACACTAAGAAAAAGGACAAGTCAAAAGTCCAGTGCTATAGGTGTGACAAACTAGGGCATTATGCCACAGAGTGTCCTACAAGGATTACTAATAAGCCTAAAGAGTCTGGTACTGAAGCCAATGTGGCTGAAGAGGATACTGACTCTGAAGGTGCTGATAGCCTTTAGTACTATTAGTATTGATACTAAAGCAGAATCTAGACCTAATGTGCATGTAACTGCTATAGATATAAAACAAGATAAGAATTTTATAGCTCTAGTGGTAACAAACAGTGATGGCAGCACCATCACCGAACTATGGTATCTAGACTGCATGTTCAAATCACCTAACAGGTAACAAAGGTTGGCTAGTTGATTTTGACCCTAAGAGAAGGACAACTATCAAGTGTGCCAACAACCTAACACTAGAAGCTGAAGGTATGGGTAATGTGATGTTTACAAAAGAAGATGGTCAGGTAATATTAATTCATGATGTCTATTATGTTCCTGGTATTAGTCATAACTTGATTAGTCTAGGACAATTGGTTGAGAGAGGATTCTCAATCATTATGAAAGATCTAAAACTGAAATTTTTTGATACTAAGGATAAACTGGTTCTAACAAGTCCCTTAGCCAAAAACAGAACCTTCAAGACTAGTATAAGCACTGTAAAAGCAGAATGCTTTAGTGCTACTACTAGTATTGAAAGTGAGCTTTGGCATAGGAGACTTGGCCACTTAAACTTTGGCAGCCTAACTAAACTAAGTTCCAAAGGTTTGGTTAGGGGACTACCAAAGATTGAGTCCCCTGATGGGGTATGTACCACTTGTATCTTGGGAAAACAACCTAGAAAGAAGTTTAGGGCAGAAATTGTTAGTAGGGCTAATGACTTACTGCATGTTGTTTACTCAGATATATGTGGTCCATTTGATGTCTTATCATTTAGTAACAAAAGGTATTTTCTGTCCTTTGTAGATGAGTTCTCTAGGAGGCTGTGGGTGTACTTGATCAAGACCAAAGGAGAAGCCTTGGACGTGTTCAAGAAATTCCTAAAGCAGGCAGAGAGACAAAGTGACAGAAAGCTAAAAATCCTAAGGACAGATGGTGGTGGTGAGTATACCTCACATGAGTTCAGGGATTATTGCACTACAAGAGGCATCATTCATGAAATTACCTCACCCTACACTCCTCAACACAATGGAGTGGTAGAAAGAAGAAACAGAACCTTGCTTGACATGTCCAGATCCATGATCAAGCATAAAGGGCTTCCTAACACTTTTTGGGGTGAAGCTGTCTCAACTGCAGCTTACACCCTAAATAGGTGTCCTACCAAGAGACTAGAAGGAAAGGTTCCAGAAGAGGTTTGGTGTGGAGACAAGTCAAGTGTGGCTCATCTAAGGATCTTTGGTTCTCTATGTTACTCACATATCCCAGACCAGAAAAGAAAGAAGCTAGAAGACAAGTCTAAACCCCTTATACTGGTTGGTTATCATCCTACAGGAGCCTACAGGTTGTTTAATCCTAAAAACAACAAGGTAGAAATTTCTAGAGATGTGACCGTTCTAGAGGATGAGGTTTGGAATTGGAATGATTCTGAGCAACATAACTCAGAACATCCCAATGACCCTGAAGAGGCTACTACTACACAAGAAGTACTTCACCAAGATGATGAAGACACCTCTGACAGTGACCAAGACAACATGCAACAGCAAGCAGATCAACCTCCTCAAGATGAGGAGCCTGAAACTCCTAATCCTACTCCTATTCAACAAGTTGCTAGGGGCCAAAGGGTTAGAAATCTACCTATTTTAAACCCAAAAAGAAGGTTTAAATATATTTTTAATTATTTATTTTAATGACAGACTAGACCGTGTTAGCTGGGAATTTATCAAAAATATTCATAAAGACATTAACTTCCCTGCTGACTTGATCAATATCATCTGGCATTGTATCTCTCCTCCTACCATGCATGTTCTTGGGAATGGTGAAACATTAGAGAAATTTTCCCCTTCTAGAGGAATAAGACAAGGTAACCCTATATCCCCCCTACCTGTTTGTCTTATTTATTGAACGTCTTTTCCATACTATTAAGGAAGCTACATAGGAAGGACTGTGGAAACCTGTTCATCTCTCTAGGGGAGGTCCCAGAATCTCTCATCTTGCATTTGCTGATGACTTAATATTCTTTGTTGAAGCTAATCTAGAACAATATTTGCAAATATCTTTCTTAAGAAACTCATTCCTTCAAAGTAATGTTCAATTTCTAATTGGTGGATTTTCATCATGTGTTATACCAATTTTGTCCGACTAATTTTAAAAATAAAAACAAAAAATGTGTTGTCGTGAGCGCTCAATTTTAACGGGTATTTTATTCGATTTCAAAAAGTTACACTCGTTTTAGCAATCTCACACCGTTTTGTCGTCTTTTAACACGCGTGTTAGTTCTAATAATATAGGCGTATTTATCTTGGTGAGTTAGCAGTTCAACGTCATTTTAATTATCATTCGTAGAACTTATTTTTTTTATTATTCTATCAAGAAAAACTTAAAAAAAAAGGGTTTTTGTTATTTGATTTTAATTATTATTTGATCTGATTGCTAGTATTTCTTTATGGAGCTAATCACCTTTTTATAATGCAAAATATAAATCAAAGAAGAAAGAATAAGCAAAGTGTGCTGCAGCTAAGGTGCTTGTCACTTCCACATGCATCCAAGTCCTTCCTTTAGTGCTAGCTTTAAGACATGGCTCTTTTTAACTTGCTTAGAACATTTTTACTCATTTTCAGCTCTTACCACAACACTAGCCTCTGCGCATTCACAGCTCCCATCCAGCCTGCAATAATTCAATAAAGCTAAAGTCAAACATATGCACTTTGATAAAAGCAATAGAGGTGGGAGAAGGAAAAATGGTGCTCAGAGAACTTTATACATCAAAGCATGAAATTCTTGATCAGATACAAGTAGAAATTGACCTCACACTACGACAAACAATGCAAAATTCCTCTATAAATTCAACCTCAAAAATCAGATTAAGGGGAGGAGAAAAAACAAACTTCAGAGGAGAAATAGATCAGAACCAAATAAAATTGAAAATGAAGATATTAGAATAGGAGAAGAGAAGAACCAAATAGTCAGAAAAACCAAAAATATAATCGCTGACCACCATTAACAGCATTTGAAAATTAGGTCCAACTTTATTATTGTTTCCTTATTTCACTCACTAGTTTTATGCTTTTTTTTTTTTTAAAAAGAAAGGGGAAAAAGGAAAAAGGATGCCTCATGAATCAGGTATTATCGTGTCACTAAACACGTCGTTACACCTAGGGGTGTTCAAAACCGAACCAAACCAAACCGAAAATCGCAAAACACCGCTTTCTATTAGTTTTGTTCGGTTTTTTTATAGTAAACCGCAAGGTTCGGTTTGGACCGCGGTTTTTGATTATAGAAACCAAACCAAACCAAACCGCAAAATCCTATATATAAAAAAAATTAGACAATACAATATATATAGAGAATAAGGAAAACGGTTTATTTAAGAGGCCGTTTGGATTAGCTTATGAAAATGAACTTATGAAGATAAGTAAATTTTTATGTTAATTCATAAGTTCTCACTAACAAAAATTGTATCTCCCTAAGTTATTTTTCCATAAACTACCTTTACATGCTTATGAATAATACGTAAAAATTAATTTATTTGCATAAGTTGTTTTTCATAAGTTCAAAATAAGCTCTATACAAATGGGTTCTAAATTGTGTTTTGTCTCGCAAAAAACCGAACAAACCGAACCAATCCAAACCGCATTGGTTTGGTTTGGTTTTTTTTTAAAAAGCCAACCGAACCAAACCAAACCGCATCTATTTTTACCTTGCGGTTCGGTTCACTTTTTTGCTCAAAACCGAACCAAACCGCACTGCGAACACCCCTAGTTACATCTGTTAGTTTGTTTCTATTCATTTATTTACTTTTTGAGTATTTATTTATTTGTTTGTTTATTATTGGTTGTGTTTATCTTAAACTAGTACGTATGACCCGTGCGATGCACGGGTATTCATCATCTTTATTTAAAAGTTTTGAATATTGTTAAAAAAAATATATCTTAAAATTTATGTAAAACTACTTAATGTTTCGATTATATTCAGAAAATTTAGAATTTTAAATAGATATATATTGAATACATATTATTAGTTGTCGAACGTTAATATCTATATCTATGTTAACATACTTATTTAAATAGTAAATGTAAAAATATGTATTAAATATATTTATTATTTTTCACTATGTAGTTACTTTTATTACACTGTTAATAAAAAACTACATTTTATTGTAGTCGGTATTAGATTTATAAATGGAAATAGGGTGGGGCGAAGATAGGTAGGCTTCCCGTCATATTTCCCAATCCCTGATTCCTCCTGCAGGGAATTCACATCCCCTTCCTTGTCACCACAGATTCCCGTAGGTGTTGCCGGGACCCTAATAAATCTTAAAATTTATCAAAAACATAAGTTAGGGTCTAATAAAATTGAAAACATTATAAAAGTGTGACAAAATAAATAAATAAATATTTGAATATAAAAATAAAAAATTGTCTTTTATATTATTAAAAAATATATAATAAAGAATATAAACATAAAAGTGAGCAGTCTTTATTTACTTTTTTGGCAAGAGTGAACACTCTTTATTAAAAAATGCATATGAAAATACTAAAAATTTATATATAATATAAATTAAGAGTATTTATGTAATGTACTTAGAGAATTCCAAAAACAAATTGGTTATTACAAAAATCAAGTTATTGAAAATTTATATTGTCATTTTTTAAAAGTGTAATAGTTGCTTTACATTTTCATGGATTCCATATGGTCATGTACACGTGTAAACTATAAACATGATAAATGGGGAAAGCAATGAAGTTTTTTTTTGACAAAACAGGGCATGCATTAAAGCTGGTAGGCATTAATAATTTGAAAAAATATTGTTAGTATTTTATTTGTAATAATTGAAATCATCAATTTAAATTAGCTTATAAGAATAATTTGAATAGAGAATTTTCGATTTTATTTATTGTGCATATATCTAGTAATTATGATGATTATTAAAGAACATTCAAAATCTAAATTATATTTATTATTGGTGTGTGAATATGGAACCTTTATTATCAAATTAAATTTTGTTTCATGTGACTTCTTTATTAAAAGGGAATGTTTTGAAAACTTTCAAGTAAATATCGAATATTCGTTTATTTTTACCATCAAATTTGTAGGAACAAAAGATGGCAATGAACGTAATAATTTTACATGACATGGTAATAAAGGATATACGTGCGGACCAATTAGAGGGCAACATGTGGGAGCTTCCTATTTGGGAAAACTCACAAATACAATATATAAATATAAAAATAAAAATAAAAATAAAAATAAGGATAAAAGGCATAGATAAAAATCATGTATAGCTTTTTCAGTTTCATACTATAGAAATGAAATTAAGTGCAATTTTATATCCCTATATATATTGATGCCTTCGCTAATTTTAGTTGGTTGGTTGATATTCATAAATGATAATTGTTATTTGTATCACTTTTTTACAATGATATTTGTATCATTAAATAGTCATCTTTCACATGAAATACGTAAGTGTTCCATAAGGTTATTATTGAGACTTGGTGTATTAAATGTCTATTCCAGATATATTGCACAGGTGATGAACATTCTTAAAAAATATTAGGGTACCCTTAACAATATAATTGGAATCGGAATATGGTAATGAATCAATTTACTTTGATTGTCCGGTTAAATTACAGGACATCTTACTACAATTTGTTTCCTTTGGAATGAATGTGGTATCAAAATACTTTTTGTTGACTTCATTGTTAACGTATTGACTCATGTGGTATCTACTATCATTCCTAATGTGGTATCAATTTACCACGTTTATGGAGGCTCATAACCAATATCAAATCGCCGCCTTACAACAAATATAATATAATAGAATAATCAAATATCAAAAAAGTATCCATAGAAGAAAAAGAGAGCACTGCAAATACAATGTCAAATTAAAGCAACTCTATAAATGTAACATAATAATCCAAAGGCAGAACTAATCAAATGAAACTTATTTATACAGTGAGAACAAAGAAACTAAAAAGATCACAATGCAACAACAGAAGAAATTCCAATGCAACGCGATTCAAATATTCTAAATCAATCCATAACACCCGGATGATTTTCAAATAAAAAGATGCTAAATTTCATGAATTTACACAATACACATTTGCAAAGAGCATTTAATATAGTGAGATCGCAAATTGGGAATGTGAAAAAAAATCTAAATCAAAATTTGATTCTTCTTGGACGTGAAGTGAGAGAAAATTTGGGGGTAGAAATCATGAAGAGATGAAAGAAATAAAGAAAGGAAGAAATAGAGAAACAAAGAAAGAACCAACCAACCAACACACACGAACCTAGATCTAATATTAGACAATAGCATCATTTTCCTCCAATTAGAACCTATCACAAAAAGAAAAAAAAAGAAGAAAAGAAAGGATCAAACACGGATTAGATAAGATTGCTATTACAAAACAATAAATAAATAAAAGAACGGAAGAAATGATCAAAAACAAAAATGTGTAATTTTGTAATGTAGAAGACTAAATTTCGAAACTGTTATGAAAGAAATAACCAACCCACACGAATCCACTATTTTTCTCCACTATAGACAATATTATCTACTATTTTTCTCCAATTAGAACTTGTAAAAAAAAGAAGAGAAGAAGAGAAGGAGAGAAGAAAGGATAAAAAGCAGATTAGATTGTTAGCACAAAAAAATAAATAAATCAAAGAACAGAAGAAAGGATGGAAAATAAAGATGAGTTGATAATTTTGTAATGGAGAAGTCTTAATTTTGAAATTGTTATCATAATTTTGTATATGAATTTATTGTAGATTTAATTTTCTAATTATTTGGTGAGCAATTAGTACACTTCAATATTGACAGTTATACAATTGTTTTATCATTTTATTTTTGTATTATTTTTATCTTTAATAGGTGTTTTGAATAGGTGCCAAGCCGTTTATTATATTTTAAATACGTTCCAAGCCATCTTTAATAGGTGTTTTGAATAGGTTCCCATAAGTTTGAATTTGTGTTTTGAATAGGGGGAAAGACATTTATTATCTTTTAACTTTTCGTAACTGACTTTTTTTTATCATTTGGGGATGGAAAATATTGTGTGTGTTGGAATCGTGGTGAGTACTTGTAGGATCTAATTTTCACAGGTGGACCAATCAGATTAATTTAGTTTTTTTATAGGCAATATTAGTGGGGTTGAGGGAATGTTAGTTTCCGGGATTTGAAACCGGGACCACTTTCTTGCACTCATTTGGTGCACTTTTTCGGTATCCCTTAGCTCGACAACTGAGCTACCTTCTCGGGATGACTCAGATTAGTATTTTAATTTTAGTCATAAAGGAGTATATTTGTGAATGTATTTTATATTTAAATTTATTTATATTTTTATTTTATTATATATGTTACTATACATAGATGGTGATCTCGCACCAATTATATGGTTTTAGATAGATAGATGGTGATCTCAATCCAATTAATATCATATGTTACTTTTCTATTAAAATAAAAATTATATGTTACTATACACATTCAATTTTGAAATTCTAAATGATAATATCTTTTGGTCAAAATAATCTTTTTTTCCTGGGTTTGTGATAACAATATGCATAAAGAATATTTATTTTAAAATTTAGGGCATTAACTTTTGTATATATAAGTAATAGAGATAAGTAATTTTCGTGTCTATTAACATAAAAATAAATTATAGATTTTTTCGAATGTCGATTCAAAAAAAAATTAGAGATAAGAACTTTCTTTTGGTAACAGAGATAAGAACTTGATAATAATATATGTGAATGATTTTTTTTCTTTGCGTAAATGATGCTATATGTGAATTAATGATGATGATATATAAATGAAACGTTTCCATAATTGTTGGTAAACAATGAATTGTCAGTTATAGGTATATTGAATGTAATAATTAGAATTAATTTTGTGCTGAAGAATCATTTTTTTTCCAAGTAAGCCACATGTAGGTGGCATGTTTATGTGTACATGTGGATTTTTTTTCATAGGTGGACCAATAGGAGGAGAACTTTAGTGTGAGTCATTCAAAGAATTTATTCATGAATGTATTATACTAGTATGTAACCCGTGCGATGCACGGGAAGCAATTTTCTTACAAAGTATTAAAGAAATTAATTTTGTTAAAAAACAACATAATTAATAAATAAAAGAAGTAAAGAAAAGTGTATCTTTTTTGTCTACTTAGATGAAATGACAAATAAACACCACACGCACACTACCACTACTTACACCCGAGTTCGTACTCGAGAGATGACGTCCCAATGTCACTAAAATTGCCAAGGCAACCAACAGTGAGGGACAAAGAAAAGTGTATCTAAGTTTAATAAGTGTAATAACAACAAATAATGTTTTTGTTTCTACAATAAAAAACAATGAATCATGTTAATTGATTTTATTTAGTGTATATATAATTAATATTTATGAAAAATAAAGATAAAATACGATTAGTAACTTAAGGTATGAGTAAAAAAGCAACTAATTAATGTGTCAATTAACAAAATTATAATTGAAAAATAATATTTCGATAAGCAATCAAAAAAAAACTTAATTTATATTTAGATTGTAAAAGAAAGTTCTTACAACGATTTTGCGTTGAAACAGTAATGGTTTATATTTTGACAATGAGAATAACGATCTTCACGTTGAAACAGTAAATCCGAGTAGATCGGGCTTCAGTGGTCTTCTACGACGAAACGATGGAGCGTGGATCATCAGATTTGTTGGGAATTTGGGAATTACATAGATTCTTCAAGCAGAATTAATGGCGATCTACAAAGTGTTTCTTTTTGCCTGGGATTTATGATTTTGTAACTTGGTTTGCTACAGCGACTCTCAGTTGGCGATGGATCTTATCGAGAGGAACAACAACTGGTTTCATTTGTATGATGCGTTGATTCAATCGATTAAGGAGGTGATGATGAAAGAGTGGACGGTGATGCTGATTCATAGCTAGAGGGAGGGTAATGTTGCGGCAGATCTATTTGCAAAGTTTGGAGCTTAAATGGACTCTCCATGGTGAACCTTTGAATCTCCTGTTGCAATTACTGGTCTGGAAAGTACCCTTGCTCTCAATTTGCACGTTGAAACAGTAATGATTTATATTTTGACAATGAGAATAACGATTTTCACGTTGAAATAGTAAATCCGAGTAGATCGGGCTTCAGTGGTCTTCTACGACGGAGCGATGGAGCGTTGATCATCGAATTTGTTGGGAATTTTTGGGAATTACAGAGATCCTTCAAGCAGAATTAATGGCGATCTACAAAGGGTTTCTTCTTGCCTGGGATTTATGATTTTGTAACTTGGTTTGCTACAGTGACTCTCAGTTGGCGATGGATCTTATCGAGAGGAACAACAACCGGTTTCATTTGTATGATGCGTTGATTCAATCGATTAAGGAGGTGATGATGAAAGAGTGGACGGTGATGCTGATTCATAATGTCGCGGCAGATCTATTCGCAAAGTTTGGAGCTTAAATGGACTCTCCATGGTGAACCTTTGAATCTCATGTTGCAATTACTGGTCTGGAAAGTACCCTTGCTCTCGATGCAAGTGTAGTGCAGTACTTTAGATATTAATTTTCCCTTTTTTCCCTTTTGTTTTTTTCTTTTTCCTCTCGATGCTAGCATGCTCCATTGTCAACGAAATGTATAAACATTTTCAGCATCTCCATAACTCGATACTTTATTTCATATTCATTTTTTATGTATTATTATTGATCTATTAATTTGTAAATAAAAAAAATTAATAGAACTATATTAAGGGAAAAGGTATTACAAAAGCAAGAATTATGGGATAACATTGAGAAGCAAAAATTTATCTTTCTCACACTTAAAATTAGTGAAGTTCTACATTTTGAATTTTAGATCAGAAATTGAAAGTGACAATAGATTTAACGGTTTTTTGTTTTGTCCACACTGCTTCCACCGAGAACCTATTCAAAATTTATATATTTGAGATATGACTCTTCACCCAACATAAGATTAATTTAATTTTTGCAAGTGGCTTGAGACAGGAATAACAAAGAACATATGTGTCAGAACTTAGAAGCAAATGAGTGTTACATGTTATGCATATAGATATAAATACTTATAAATATGATGATGAAATTGATTGAAAAAAAAATGAAAAGAGGCATACATTATTTTTTGGTGATGAAGATCGAGATAGTGTTCGGTTGTCATTTAGAAACAAAAACTCATCAAATTTGTATACAGATACATCCATTTTGACCAAGAAATGCAACGATTAAAAATTCTGGAATTATGTGAGGGGTTATGTAGAATGGATTTCGCGATCAAATATGAAGATATTTATAGTGAAATAAAGGTTAAAAATAGTGGGAAAGCAAAATGAGTTTGAAATTTGAATTTGGTAAATAAATGAAATTTTGAAAAGTTTTTTACGGTTTAGCATTCGAAAAAAATGGTGGGAACAAATAATTAAATTAATGTAATTTTTGACATTTTAATTGTTTAGGTAAGGAAATGAAATGAAACCGTAATATAATTAGTGGATAGCAAGAGCTTCCACGTTTTAAGGTTATGAATTGAATTGTAAGGATTTTTTTTTAAAGTGAATTGAATTGTAAGCATAAATAGTGTAGGAATTGAATAGTCTGTTTCTAAACGGATTTTTTTTTTGTTTCATAGAGATGGACCAATGAAATTGCTGATGATGATGGGCCACATTGTATTAACATTAATGATTTTTCTTTGAATTACTCTGGTTGTGACACTACAGATATTTGGTTTTAATGATAATGAGGTGGCATTTTAAGTTGGTAATGAGGTGGACACCTTAGCTGATTGACATCTAAGCAATTAGACCCCTTGTTTCATTTTCTTTTGTATATATATTAGATATAGATATAGATAGATATAGATATAGATTCCAAAAAATATGGAGTTATGAGCACTACCACCTACACCCATATCTTACTCATTCAATACCCCTGTTCCCTTTCCCTTTTAGTATGTTTATTAGTCTATTATATTATTCCCATTATTATGTTTTATATTTACTATACATTTACCATCATTGTGATACCCCCATTCCCGTTAGTTTTGTTTCTTTCATTTTGTCAATCATTCTATTGTGCATTTTGTGTTGTTTTATATTTTGTTACATTATCATGCTTAAATAATTATCCTTATTTCATTTTAGCCCACCATGACTATTTGGTACCATCGGCTTTTCAGGCTTTCTAACAACATTTGATTTTTTTTTTATTTTTTTACTTTTGATCTATGCCTCTGATTTCCCTTATATTGTTTATCAATGAGCCCAACTCATCCTCACTCTTTTTACAAATCAATGAGTCCAACTCATCTTCACATAATCTTAATTCTCTTTCATTTTGAAAATTACAAAAATAAATATCTTCTTCCAAAATACATAGGGATTAAGTTAGTTGTACAACTGGGTTAATCAACGTTTTAGGACGAATGAACTGTACAGTTCAAGAGTCCTAAAATACCTATTCTAAAACCAAACCACCACACACCAAATCAATTTTTGTCCAAACTCAAAATCATTTTCAAAAAAAGTAGAGGATTAAGTCAGTTGTACAACTGGGTTAGTCAGCGTCCTAGGACGAATGAGCTGTACAGTTCAAAGAGTCCTTAGACCCCTACACTAAAAAACACCAACCAACAAACCTTTTTCAGGAAAAACTACGTAGCTTTGATTTCTCCATTGCATTTGAAGATACGTAGGAGCAGGGGTCCACTCCTGTCAAGCACTAAAAACTAAAACTTTCATTAAGTCTTTGTCTTCTCTAAAATTAAATAAAAGGGTAAAATAATTATTAAATACAACTAACTAGAAGGTAACCTTCCTTATGAAGGATGTCGTGGGGTGCTAATACCTTCCCCACGCATAACCGACTCCCGAACCCAAATCTGGTCTCAAGGACCCCTTATCCATCCAATAGGGATTTTCCAATGTTTGCCCTTAAACTAAACTTTGGTGGCGACTTCATTTTTGAATATTCGAAGAATCCTTTCTCGGATTTTTCGGTCGCTACATCATGATAATGTATTCTCGAGAAAATATGTTCTTTTTCTTGATTGACAAGCCTATAATAACTATTTCTCCGATAAAACATTTATATTTTCCACGTGACATTTTTTAACAAAGTCAGGATGGCCGAGTGGTCTAAGGCGCCAGACTCAAGTTCTGGTCTTCGTAAGAGGCGTGGGTTCAAATCCCGCCGACAATTTTTACCTTTTAATTTACATTTAACTATTTTTATTTCTAATTTTAATAATAATTTAGCCTCTCTTTAAGTGTCGCATGGCGGGGGTATTCATGGCAACCAAGCCTTTAAGAGCCACTCAAATATTTACAAGTATCTTTCTCAAGAAACTTATTCCTTCAAACTAATTTTTAACTTCTAATTGGTGGATTTTCCTCTCATATGTTTTCTCTTGAAAGTATTTAAACTAATGTTCACATATGGGGTTCAAAGGAGACTCTTGTATTGGCATAACCGCATGCGACACTTGTTTACCGTCATCTGAAGCAATGTTTTAAGAAACGGACCGCGGATTGACTCGGTGAAGGTACCGGGTCACTAAGCTAAGGATCGCACCGAATGGTCAGTAGTTGAATCGAATGGTCATTGACCCGATCTTGATTAAAAAAAATCCCAAAATTTCTGGACTTAATAAATTATATACCTAAAGAAGTTAATTTTCTAAAATTTCACAATAAAAGGTTCTTCTATAAAAAAACCATTAAAAAGTTATAAATTATAATTACTATATTAGAAGTTAAAACTGCAATAAAATAAATAATGTGTATTATAAAAAACTAATCTGTGACTGTGGTTTAACTAGATACCGTTCATTATTGTAAACAAAAATAAAGGAATGACATTTAAACAAAAATAAATCTGTGACTGTATTTAATCATAATAATATATAAATAAACCACGAGGGAATTTAATTTTCTTGGGTCAGGTAGCGTAGATCAATATAATAGAACTTCTTTTTTAATAAGCAATTGATTAATTGAAACCGAAAGCACAAGTGTCGTGCCCAACCATTATAATGGGAAGGAGGAGGTCTCTCAAAACCTCTCAGAGCCAAACCCTTTGGAAAAAGACTGGGGGAGGAAAAGAAATCTACCTCACACAATAATGGAAAATGTGCAACAATGGGAATAAAATGTCCTAACTCATTGTTTCTCCCCCGCCTAAAAAGTGAAATAATTATAGTTTAAACAGTACAATGAATTTCATGGATTACAACAGAGATAAACAACCCAATGGGCAAATGTACCATTCCGCCCAAGTCCCCTTACAATTCCTCCCCTTTGCCTTGAACCAACTCCAAGCCAAATCTTTAATGTCCGCCAAGATCTTTGGAACTGAAGCAACCTCGCCATTGACGATTACCTTATTTCGTGTCATCCAAATATTCCAAATTACCGCCATCCAAATAAGATGTTTAACCCCTTTTTGCCTTTTACCTATCACCAACTTCCCAAACTCCACAAAATGAGTAACTATATTTTCTACATCACCAACCGAAGACCCCATCCAAATGAAAACACTTCTCCATATGCACTTGGCAACGCCACAAGACACGAACAAGTGTTCCACCGTCTCCTCTCTCCTAAAGCACAACACACAACTAAGCTCATTTTGTGATTGGATAATACCTCTTCTATGCAATGCGACCCTAGTAGCAATCCGCTGTAAAATTACTCTCCACGCGAATATTTGAATTTTGGATGGAACGTCACATTTCCAAATTTTCCTACAAGCTGCAATTGTATCGGCCTGCTGCGTATTCCCTCCACCTGCAGAAAAATTCAGCAAACAATCATAACATTTTTTCACTGTGAAGCCTCCCAACACATCCGATACCCAAGACCACTTATCCGCGCGCTGAGACAAAGCAATTGGCGGCGAAGAAATGTTGTAATTCTGCGCAGAGGCAACCGATCGGTCTGCGCACAGTGCTGCACGAGACCGTCGGACCGATCCTTTGCCACCTCCAACCATCGTTCGTCCATTCGCCAAATTTATCGATCGTAGCCTCCTTGGACCTGCAACAATTATATAAATCTGGAAATAAGTCCTCCAACCTATCTCGTCCTATCCAAACATCCTTCCAAAACCTCGTCATATTGTCGTTACCCACTTTAATTTTAACTAGTTGATCAAACCAATCTTCTTGAATATTATTACCCGTTCCTAGTAAGCATAAGTCCCTCCACCATAAAGATTTATTCTCCCATCCTCTTCTATTCTCAACCATATCGGGCCATCTCCCCCTTAAACCGTATTTCTCCACCAAGACTTCCTTCCAAATAGCATTACGATCTTCACTCAACAATCTCCAACGCCATTTTGTTAATAGGGCCACATAAACAACTCCAATTTTTGATGCCCAATCCCCCTTTGTCTTTTGGTAAGCAAATTGTTTCCCACTTCACCCAAGCCATCTTCTTGTTTTCATCATCCCCCCCATAAGAACCTTCTTTGTAACTTTATAATCTCCGCAATGATTTTTTTGGAGCTCTATAGAAAGAAAAGAGATACAAAGGGAGGGAAGCAAGTATCGAATTGATGAGTGTTACTCGACCCCCTATGGATAATTGTCTACTCTTCCAACTATTCAACCTTGCTCTCATAGAATCTATAATTGGTTTCCAAGTGCACAATCTTCGTGGATTTGCCCCAACCGGAACCCCCAAGAATTTGAAAGGAATCACTCCCTCCTTGCAAGCCAAAAATTGAGAAATGCCCTGCATCACTCTTTCACCGATATTCAACCCGAAGACACTATTTTTTGCAAAATTCACCTTTAAACCCGATACCACTTCAAAACTTCTTAATATTGCTTTCCAACACCAAATACTCTTATCCCCCCATCACAAAAGAGTATTGTATCATCAGCGAATTGCAAGAGTTCAACCGACAAAGTATTATTGACACTAAACCCATTAAGCTGGTCCATCTCTACTCATTTCCTTTCCAAACCCGCTAGCCCTTCAGCCACAATCAAGAACAGAAACGGCGCTAACAGATCCCCTTGCTTTAAGCCTTTGTGTGCCACAAACTCCTCCGTAGGACTACCATTGACTAACACCGAGATAGAATTAGACGAAATACATGCCCTCATCCATTTCCTCCACCTCTCACCAAACCCCAATCTACCCAACATATAGTCCAAATACGACCAACTAACCGAATCATAAGCCTTTTCAAAGTCCGCTTTCATAACCACACATTTTTTCTTTCTTCTCTTTGCCATGTCCACAAGCTCATTAACCACTACCACTCCATCAATGATATTTCTACCAACAAGAAAGGCGCTTTGACAATCTGAGATCACCCCCTTTAAAACCTTTTTCAACCTTCCCGCTAGAACCTTCGCTAGCATCTTATACAAATAACCTATGAGAGATATAGGCCTATACTCCCCAAGCCCTTGTGGTTTGCTATTTTTTGGGATAAGTGCAATGAAGGACACACTTACCGCCTTGGGAAGTCGTGCACACTTATGGAATTCTTCAAAGAACTTCACACCTCTTCTCCAATAATATCCCAACACTCCTTTATGAATTTGAAATTAAAACCATCTGGTCCCGGACTCTTGTTGCCGTCACACTCCCACACCACTTCTTTAATTTCTTCCAAACTAAATGGTTCAATTAACAACTCGTTCTCAGGCTCAGAAATTTGATTAAAATTCACCCCATCCAATGTAGGCCTATATTGGTCCTCCTCCCTGAATTTTTCTTCAAAATAGTTTTTAACCGCCCTTTTCACTCCCCCCACATCTTCTATCCACTCTCCAGCCACCATAAGTTAAAAATCATATTGGTATTAAATTAGTGGGATTTATAAATCAAATTTTAAGAAATACAAGTGAAAATGATTAAATTTTCCATAATTTTAGGAATTGGTATAATTTTTTGTGTTTGTTTCTTTGGGTCCATATTGTGTTGTTGACTTTATGGTCAACAAAGTAACCCCACAAACTTAATTTACAAACCAGCTTACTCCCTAAATCGGACCCAACGTAAAAAGCAAGTAAAATGTGTGAAAAAGGGTCAATTATAAAACAAAAATCACCATAGAGGATTTATAGGGAGAAATTAAATGAGATAACTAAAAATGGTAATGGTTGAATAATTAATGATAATATATCATTCATATCATCACATAGTTGCTCATGAATGGTATCATCGGTTAATTTAATGCAAAAATGCATCCAGAGTGCTTTAATTTGTTTAATTGTACCGAATTGGTTTTTTAAGTTTGTTTTCTAACATCCCTTTTTTCTATTCTCCGTTCCAAATAAGCCCACATGACATTAATGTTAGTGATGTGTCAGTAACGGAGGCATACGTGACTGCACACACTAGATGAATCATAATTTTTAATTAATTTTTATTAAAAACTAAAAAATTGAAAATCTTTATTCATCATCTTCATCCTCCTCCAAAGAATTTTTTCATATTCACCCAAATCTGAATTTTTTCAACATCATCATATCTAAATTTTCAAAAGACAAAATTTATTTATCAAAATCAAAATCAATTGTTACTCATCCCTTACTAAATATTTAGTGACGCCAAAATTAGTTACGGATCATGGGTCGTCGCAAATTCTGTTGCTAAATCAATTAGCGACGGATTTTTGTTGTTTAGCGACAAATTTGAGCCCCTCTAATTTCCATTTTTAGTAGTGTTCCATCTCCTTCACAACTGAAATTTCCCTTACGGTATAGTTATGCTCTATTGCAATTTTCTCTGTATGAATTGGTTCATCTTCTTCCCTCATGAACCCTAACAACACCAACACCCCAACAACACCCTAATGAACAAAGGTTATTAAATTTCATCTTCTTCAAACAACAATCGATTTATGAGGCTGTCAAATATTAAGAAAATCTTTATTATCTTGAATTTGGGCAGCAACAATTGGATAACTAGGCTGTCAAATATTGAGAAATTGGTAAACATCTACTGGTTATTACACCAACATCCAGATGAACTAATTCTAGGTCATATTGTTATTGAGAAAATAGTTGATGTAGAAGCTGTAGAAACGTGCTACTCATTTGGAGAGTATTCTTCCTCATTTAGTTTTTAGATTTCTAAAGCATTTGAAATACATATCTGCAATTTCTACTCCCCCTCTCATAAACCTTGTTAAGACCTCGTTAAGATGTTTGGTGAAGTCGTTTAACGTTACTATTTTGGATTAAAAACAGATATGGGATTTGGATCTGGAATTAAAACCCCAAACAAATATAGGTTTGTGGTTGAAGATAGACAATTTTGGGTTTGGGATTGCAGATGAAGATGTCGCGTGAGGCTCAGTTACACACACATCATCTCCATTAATGCCCAATGAGCTTGTTTGAAATGAAAAATGAAAAAAGGCTAACGGTATACATCTTATGCAACTTAAAAGACTTAATTGGTAGAAAAAAAAATTTAAAGGACAAATTCGTTATAAACAAATAACTTAAAGGATTTATAGTGTCCGACCAAAAAAAAGAAGGACCTATAGTGTATTTTTGTCCTTAATTTATGGAGTTCAAGTCTTCTCAAATACTCCACTTGTTATCTTAAGTAGGAGAGAGAGAGAGAGACGCGTACACAATAACTATAATTATAATTATAATATACGGCATCTATTCGTTAATGACATGTGTCATTCTCTCACCTACTTAATACAACAATATGAAGATGATTCAAACTCTAATTTAACATTGTAGAGCTAAGCGTAATTTTTTTTAGATAAATAACAAATTCATTTATGGGAGCACAAGGGGTGCCCAACCCATACAACGAATCTTAGTAGATCGGGAAGGGGAGGGCCTTCTCAAAACCTCTCCGAGCCAAAACTCATTGGGAAAAAGACTCGGGAAAGGAAAAAGAATACCCGCGCAAAAAGAGTGCACAAAATGCTGGCTAGGCCACCGCTTTCCCCCCTAAGACAAACATGCCATAATCGTTTAATTATACAACAAAGAAAAACAGCCCATGGGGCAATTGAACCAATCCGACCACGATACCCTACAATTCCTCCCTCTTCTTGCTTTGAACCAACACCAAGCCGAATCTTTGACTCCCGCAGTGATAGCAGAAGCGGATATCACCTCGCCCTTGAAAATAACCTTATTTTGGGCCAGCCATATATTCCAAATAACCGCCATCCATACCAAATGCTTGACACCCCTTTGTTTCTTCCCTTTCACCCTCTTTCCAAACTCCGTAAAGTGAGCAATTATATCTTAGTATCACTCAACGGATATCAGTAAATGCCGATATATTATACCAAATTGTTTTTGCCACCCGCACGACAAGAATAAGTGCTCAATCGATTCTCCTCCTCGCAAGAGCATAAGGCGCATGTAAGATCATTTGTGGACCGGATAATTCCTCTCCTATGTAGCGCATCCTTCAGTAGCAATTAAGCAAGAGCACCTCCACGCAAAAATTAAGACTTTAGACGGAACGTCATTCTTCCACACCCGTTTACACGCCGCGATCCACGGATTGGATCGCATCGCCGCTAAATTATGCAAAGAACTCATAACATCGTCGAGCGAGAAAAACCGGCCAAAGACGTCCGGAGCCCATACCCACCTATCGCCCCGCTCGATCGGTGGCCCGACGCCAATAGCTCTTTGTAAGTCAGAAGCGCTCTTTGCAACATACTATTTTCCCAAGACGAGTACATCGGTCCACAACCAAGACCATTTCCAATGAGTTATGTCCATTGGCCAAGTCCTACACCAAAGATATTTTTTACGTTGCAATCATCAAACACGATCGGAAACATATCGGCCAAGGCATCCTTCCTAACAGTCATCTTTCCAAAACCTCGCCTTATCTCCTTTACCCAATCTAATTTTAACCAAGTCTCCGAACCATCCTTCATGCAAGTTTAAATCATTTCCAAGTAGGCACAAGTCCTCCACCATAAAGATTTTTCTCCCATCCTCTTCTACTCTCATGTAACTCGGGCCATCTTTCTTTAATATCATATTTTCCCACCAAGACTTTCTTCCATATAGCATTCCCTTCCTCAACCAAAATTCTCCATCGCCATTTTGTTAGTAGCGCAACATTAAATATTTCCAAATTCTTTACGCCCAGGCTACCTTTCTCTTTTGGTAAACATATAGTTTCCCATTTTACCCAAGCCAGTTTCTTGCTTTCCCCATCACCTCCCCAAAGGAACCTTCTTTGCAACTTAGTAATTTCCTTAATAACCTTCTTTGGTGCCTTGTAAAAAGAGAGTAAATACAAGGGGAGTGATGCAATCACCGAGTTAATAAGCGTGACCCGGCCCCCTATCGACAATTGTCTACTCTTCCAACTATTTAACCTTGCTTTGATCTTATCTATAATAGGTTGCCATGTGCTCACTCTCCTCAGATTAGCCCCGACCGGTACCCCTAAAAACTTGAAGGAGTGGGAACCCACCTTACACGCTAGAAATTGAGAAATACCTTCCAAGATTCTATCTTCAATGCTTATGCCAATAACACTGCTTTTTGCAAAGTTAACCTTTAACCCCGAGACCATTTCAAACCTTCTAAGGATAGCCTTCCAACACCAAATGCTCCTCTCCCCCCCATCGCAAAAGAGAATTGTATCATCGGTGAATTGCATGATTTCGACCGAGAGAGTATTAGTAACTTGAAATCCATTGAGATTATTTGATTCCACCCCCTTTCTTATCAACCCCGCCAAACCTTCCGCCGCAATCAAAAACAAGAACGGAGCAAGCGGATCCCCTTGCTTCAATCCTTTTTGTGCCACAAATTCTTCCGTTGTGCTACCGTTCACCAGCACCGAGATTGAGTTTGATGAAATACACGTTCGCATCCAAGTAGGCCCAGTTGACCGAGTCATACGCTTTTTCAAAATCCGCTTTCATAATGACACACTTTTGTTTCTTTCTCTTGGCCATGTCTAAATCTCATTTACGACCACAACCCCATCAAGGATGTTTCTCCGGCAAGAAACGCGCTCCGACACTCGATATTACTCCTTTCAAAGACCTTTTTAGCCTACCCGCTAACACCTTCGCTAGCATTTTGTATAGACAGGCAATAAGAGAGATGGGTGCACTCTCCCAACCCTTGTGGATTAGGCGACTTTGGAATAAGTGCTATGAAGGACGCACTTACTGCCTTCTAAGCTTTGCAAATCTATGAAACTCTTCAAAAATCTCATAACCTCCCCAATATTATCCCAACATGCTTTGATAAAGTTGAAATTGAAGCCATCCGGCTCACGGACTTTTGTTGCCATCACATTCCCAAACCGCCTCTTTGACCTCTTCCATAGAAAGCGGGGCGATGAAAAGCTCATTGGTGATCCATCAATTTGATTAAATGACACCCCGTCGAGTGTAGGCCTATTGAAATTTTCCTCCTTGAACTTGTCGGCAAAGTGGCTTCTAACCTCCCTTTTAACCCCTATCACATCTTCCACCCATACTCCATTCACCTGAAGCTTCATCAATTGAGTTCTTCTCCGATTACCTTTCATGCAAGCGTGAAAAAAGCGACTATTTGAGTCCCCTTCCGATAGCCATTTAACTCTTGCCTTTTGCGCGAGCATACTTTCTTTGGCGTGAAGTTCCTTCCAAAACTCTTCGCTCAATCGATTCCTTAAGTTATCATCAACTCCTTCCCCTTCAGTAGCCATCCTCTCCACCTCGTTCAATTCCCGAATTATATTCTCAATCTTGAGATCTTTAATACCAAACACTTCCCGGTTCCACACCTTTAACTTTTCTTTTAGCATTTTCAATTTTTCTTTCACCACAACGACGCTCTTCCCTTTACGTGGAAAGAGTTCCAACAACTTTGAACAAACTCTTGAATCCCTCATGTTCTAACCAACAATTGTTGAATCTAAATGGTTTAGGTCCCCAATTAAGTTCCGAGGTAACTAGCCACACCGGGAAATGGTCGGAGATCTCCCTATTACCTACCCACTGTGCACTAACGTTCCACCTTGAGATTAATCCTTCATTCAATAAAATTCTATCAATTCTACTCGCCTCCCTCCGCCCCAAAATAGGTGAATTTCTTTCCCAACACCGACACATCAATTAGTTCCATATCTTCTATGAATGAGACAAATTCTCTTGCCTCAGCATTGTTGAAACTTGAAGAGAAACCTCTCCTCTCGGATCTAGACGTCACTGAGTTAAAATCCTCGCTATGCACGATCGCCTCTCTCAAACCCATCTTTTAAGTTTTATGCAAGTTGTCCCATAGCCTCCTTTTTCCCACCATACTACATGAGGAGTAAACGTTTACCAAATAACAAATATTACCTTGCACTTTGGCACAGACTCCAATAAAATTGTCTCCTGAGAAAGTAAACATAACTTCCATAGCGTCTGCCTTCCATACAGTTAACATTCCGCCTGACATACCGTTAGCATTTTTACTTACCCAATCAAAGTCTGAGTCTCCCCATATACTACCCACCAGTCTTCTTGATAGATCACAACTTTTGTTTCTTGAATCATGCATAAATCCATTTTTTCCTCAATAATTAGTTTCTTGAGTCGCCTTCTTTTTGTGGCACCCCCCACCCTCTCATGTTTAGTGTTGCAATCTTCATTGAGAACTTTATTTTTTTTCCCCTTCCTTCTCTTCGCATCCTGGTCTCTAGCCTCCAGAGAACGAATTTTATCAGCGTAATCCACCTCACTGCTTTTCCCAAATACGCCCAAATTTTCTTTGGCAAAGCTCCATACCTTGTTGGCCAGAGATAATTCATGATCTACCAGAAAGCGTTCGTTGCAAACACGGATACCTGAGTCACCCACCGAGACATCGCCAATAGCAGCACCATTAGTATCACAACTAAATGAGACTGATAAAGCTTCTCCAAGGGGTCTGCGTGTAGCAACATGAAGTTGCGTCCCTCCCTTGTCCCCATTTGTAATACTTATGGACGGAATTAAGCTCCCGGCTTCATCATTAACCACCCCAACAATCACCTCTTTATTAACCTCCTCTTCGGCACAATTGTACGAACAACTCGGCCCCCCGTTCTTTTTGACACCCTTCTTCTTGTTCCTCATAAGAGGTCCAAATGAGTTACTGATGGACAACCCAACTTGCGCATCATCTTCCTCCTCTTGGCCCAATGTTAAGACTGGCCCAATTATTTCCGCACCCCCTTCAGTATAGTTTTCGCCTTTAAAAACCCCAGAAGTACAGTCCTCCACTCCCACGTTTTTTGCTGGAGGAGGATCTTGAGACCTAATTGACTTAGGCTCATTTGATCCATTTTTTAATGTTGCACCACTTATATAGTCACCTTGATCCACATGCACCTTCGAACCATCCACATTTTTGTCATGCCCATTTCCACTATTTTTTCCACTGCCATCATCATCGTCTCTACCTTCCTTACTCTTCTCTTCTTCATCATTTACTCTTCCCACTGTAAGCGTTTCCTTGATATTATTTCTGATCTCTGCTGTACTACTTGTTCCCACCCCCTGCTCCTTATCGGCTTCCTCCAAATCAACCCCATCATCCGACTCTTCTACAATAATTTCATCATCTCGGAACTACTGAGGTCCGTCCCCAACCCCATCAACTGACTCTTCGACAACAATTTCATCATCTCGGAACAGCCGAGGTCCGTCCCCAACCCCATCAACCGACTCTTCGACAACAATTTCATCATCTCGGAACAGCCGAGGTCCGTCCCCAACCCCTTCAACCGACTCTTCGACAATAATTTCATCATCTCGGAACAACCGAGGTCCGTCCCCAACCCCATCAACCGACTCTTCGACAATAATTTCATCATCTCGGAACAGCCGACGTCCGTCCCCATCCTCACTTTCAGTATCACTATCTGAGCATGTTCCCGATTTTCCTGTATCGTAAGCTGACGTTAGACCGGCCCAATGCATAGGTCCACACCATTCCTCCAACACCTTGATGTTGAAGAGTGAACCATTAATATTTGCATCTATAACCATGTTAAAGACATCATATCCATTCGTTCTCAGGAGGATTCTTGCCACATCCATAGATTTCTTCGTTCTTGTATTTTCATCCACCCCCAAAAAAGTCCCAAATTTAGGGCGGTAGCAAGAGAAGAACTCATTGTTCCACGCATTTACTGGGATGCCATGGCAACGGATCCACACCAGCCTTTTGTTGTCCACCTCGGATGGCTCCCACTTTCTAATAACCTCCAACTTCTCTCTCACCCGATCCTCGCGTCCTCCGCCAAGGCACGAATGATACCTCCTCTATTTCTTCAAGGAGAACACGATTCGCGCCTGTTATACCCCAATTTTGTCCGTGTTCTTTTTCTGGTTTTAGACATTTATTTTACTCATGTTCTGAAGTCGCGCGATCACGAGAATTATTAAAAAAATGTGTCTCATTTACTAACCTAAGCCAATCTCAACTAACCTGTTCAACTAAGTCGAAATGTCGTTATTTAAATTAAGAATGCGCGCGAATGATCGATCTTTTCGCGCATTCTTTAGTTGAATCTTCGTATTTGGGCCTAGTCGAACTTAATTGGGCTTATCCGAAGTCGCTCGGCAAATGGGCTTATTCGAGTTGTTTTCTCGCAATTGGGCTCATCATTCCGACTTCTTTTCTATTTTTATTATTTCGTCCTTATTTTGAGCATATACATATATATATTCCAAAAAATATCAAAAAAAATCTATTTAATTTTATTTACATTTTAAAAAGTGTCTAATTGTCCAAAATGTACAAAAATACAAAAAATGATAATATTAAAAATACAAAGAATATAAAAATGAAAATTAAATAAAGGAGCAAAGATCAGTAATCTCTCGGGTCTGTTTTGCTCTCCAAGATCTGCTCAAAGAAGCCCACATTATCGATCTGCAAAGCCGGTCAAAGCGGCAATTAATGCTAAAACCTAATTTCTACCTATAAATAAACGGCTAACCTAGGGTCCAAACACACAAACGAACGGCGCGAAAACTACTGCCAAAATCACTCAAAAATAGGATTAGAGTTTCACATCGAAACCCTAATCCGCTAAACACGGTTCTGAGGTTTCTAAGATCTAAAGAAAGAAGGCGTAGCGATCAAGCGATCCTGATCAAGGAGAATCAACGATGAATGAGTCGTAATGAGGAGCATATCGTCGATGATTTTTACCGTGTTGGAGGTTGTATTCCTTTTTATCCGTATCTAGAGTCCGTGTTGGTGAAGTTCGCAAATACGATAGCCATGTGATCGGGGACTAGTGCAAGTATGTTGTGTTCATTTACGTGCTTTCTAACATATCTTTGAGTGATGATGATACTCTTGGTTAAGACCACCATATTAGATGAATGTTAAGTTGGTGTCGTAAGTGCGAAAGATCTATGAAACCTAGTTAATCATGTTTGATAATTAGAACTTGCATTTTTAATATTGAATACTCATAACTCAAACGTGCTTTTGAGGATCCTGGTAGTAGAGTGGAAGGTTATCATGCATAATTCCTTTTAATATGTATTCTCATTGCCTTTTGTAGGGTTCTTGTAGACCTATAATGATCAATTAGTGATATTATTGTGTTTTTAAATACAACATGCTATTATGTTAGGAGCAAAGCAGATGTAATATATCAATGTTATGTGTCACAATTGTCACTGTTGTAAGGTCGGCCGATTTTGGCTAGTTATTATTGAATTGTTTGTTTGAAATTTAGCTTAGGCTATTGCTTTTCCCACACCCTCCTACTCAAAACACACCCCGTAAGGGGTGTGAAAAGACAAAAGGCCACCAAAACCTTTTTTTTTCACGAAATTTCACTGTTGAACACGGGCCTTCAAACAGTTCGAATGACATCGTTCGTGTGTGTTAAATCTTGACTTCACACCCTCGTGCGTAATTTCACTGTTGAGCGAGGTCATGCGAACGAGGTTCGCATGAGGGTGTTGAACACCCCTATTTTATTAAAAAATGGACTCTCACACCACATTCACCTTTTTTACCTGTTCGGTTGACCATCCCCGAATAGATTCGGTTGACCATCCCCGAATAGGTGAAAACATGCACTCCACTTAAAGGTATTTTTGGAATATTTGAAGTTATGGGGTGTGAAAGAGTAGGAGGGGGTGTGGGAAAAGCAATAGCCTTAGCTTATAAGGAAGTGCTGCGGCGCAGCACTGTTGTGGGGGGATAAGGAAATGTTTTTAGGGTTTTTTGGTTTTTTAGGTTTGGGCCTATGTAGTATCTTTCTTTTTTATTTTTTAAAATGTTCAGAACGCTATTCGCACTCCCTTGTTCACGCGCACACCTCCCCCCACTTAAGCCCAGTTTCGCATACTGGGCTCTCCTATGCGAACTGGGCTTTCTTTTTACACCTCCTATTAATTATACAACCCCCTGCGACTAATAAAACCTCAATTTATAATTTTCACCCCCCGTTTTCCTTTTTAATTCTTTTCCAACTCAAACGTAAATAATTAAATAAACGGCTAAGTCGGTTGTACAACCGAGTTAGTCATTAGTTTAGGGACAATGAGTTGTACAATTCAGTAACCCTGAAAACTTAACAAATGCGAATAAACTATTTTTCTAAAAATAAACGGCTAAGTCGGTTGTACAACCGGGTTAGTCATTATCTTAGGGCCAATGAGTCGCATGATGATTCGGTAAACCGAAAACTTAATGCGAATAAACTATTTTTCTCAAAATAAACGGCTAAGTCGGTTGTACAACCGGGTTAGTCATTATTTTAGGGCGATAATTTATGCAGATTCAAGAACCTGCGAAAACTTAAAAATATAAATAAATCATTTTTCCCAAAAATAGGGGACTAAGTCGGTTGTACAACCTAGGGTTAGTCGGCGTTCTAGAACTAATGAGTCACATGCTGATTCGGGAGTTCTAGAATACCTATTCTAAAACCAACTCACCTCACATCAAACAAACTTCTTTCAAAAAACCTCAAAAAAAAAAATACTTTCAAAAAGTAGGGACTAAGTCGGTTGTACAATCCCGGGTTAGCCAAGCCCTCTAGGAATCGATGGAACATGCAGTTCAAGGAGTCCTAGGACCCCAACACTAAAAAACACCAACCAACAAACCTTTTTCAGGAAGAACTACGTAGCTTTGATTCCTCCATTGCATCCGGAGGTACGTAGGAGCAAGAGTCAACTCTTATCAAGCACTAAAAATTAAAAATTTAATTAAGTCTATTTCTTTATAAATAAAAGGGTAAATATTAATAAACCGTAATTAATTAGACCAAGGATGTCGTGGGGTGCTAATACATTCCCCACGCATAACGACTCCCGAACCCTAAACTCAGCCTTATCTTAAAAACTAAAAGAGATTTTTCGAATTTGCCCTTAAACTAAAATTTGGTGGCGGCTTCCTATGAACCTTTTGAAGAATCCTTTCCCGGATTTTTCGGTCGCTACAGCGCCCAATGGATTCGCTTTCATTGAAAATAGGCTCTGCATGTTGAACCACTCTTGAATCATATGGGTGCTGCCAGGGTGTTTAACAATGCTTACGTACGACTTCCTGAGGTCTTCCAGCTCCTCGGCAGAGTTATTGTACCAAATATCACAAACGTTTCTCTTCCGAAAGTACACTATTTTTTGTTCATTCTGCATGTTTCCTTTGGGATCATTATTAACAAACCTTCTGTTAAACTTCATACCTGTTCCACGCATCTTCATATTTTTCGTGCCATTCCTTTTCCAATGACCCTTCACCTTCTTCACCAAATCAGCCCTTGGCTTTTCGCCTTCCGCTACCTTGCTTCCATCCCCTATCCCGTCAACTCCCAACGTTCCACCTTCCACACCTTCCACGTTCTTGGTGACTACGGCCCTCCACGCCATGTTTGATGCTTTTCGAGTGTCGTCGTCGCCCAGATTCCTTTCGTCGACCCTCTTCAAGGGAACGCCTACATTGTGCTTTTTCACATCAGTCTTCTTTAACTCCTCATTTACCAGAATGCTTCTGGTAAACCGTGGAGGATTTACGTGAATCTTATCGGCTCTGAAGATTATGTTGTCCAACTTCACTGCAAATGTTCGCGGGTCTTGTACTTCCACAAAGCGCGCAAACCCGAATCGTTTACCCCATTTGTTCCTCTTTGGAGGAATGACAACCTCCACTACCTTGCCATAGAACTCAAAAGCCCTAAGCATTTCCTTTGCACCATGAGTGTCAGGAAAGTTGGAGAAATAGAACGACACTGTTTCATCCATCCTACCCCTCCATATGCCAGCTACATCCGTCCTGTTCCTCCTGTTCAGGGATTGTAACTTTTTCTTGTTTTGCACCAGCCGCTAGCCCTCACTGGTTCCTTCTCCATCGCCTGTTCCATTCTCCTTTCGCAGTTCGAAACTTTTCGCCTTCCCTCCGTTTCCCTTCTCACACTTTCTCTCTCTATTTTCTCTCTCCATGGTAATGAACTTAATTAATTGGATAGGAGAGACAACAATAGCTCAGAGCTAAGCGTAATTTATGTCATCAATATCCTAACACTTTCCGCTAGTAACAATACTCAATATTTTACAACATAGAACACACCACAAACGTGAAACATTGGGAAACTTTGATATAAACATAATGATTTGCAAGATTGCATATAGAACATGATAAATACACGAATCCAATTCCCTATTGTTGTCAAATAAATACTACTGCCATACATTCTCTCACCAATCCAATAATAAATAAATGAATCGAATCTCCCACCATACAAAAGTATTCTATAGAAATAGTAATATATGGTATGCCTATTTAATATTGATCTAAAAGAGAAAAAGAAGTTCATATAATTACTAGAATAAATAAAAGTGAATTTTCCTAACTTATCTATATGTATAAATATGTGATAATGAAAAATGCTAATGAATTAATTGGTAAGTAAGGGGTTTGTAGGGTCTTTGGTTTCCTTTCAAGTGAGTCATATCCTAGTCATGAGGCTAAGGCCAAAACCATGGGCCATACTTGACTCACATCACATGCTTCATCTCATAATAAGGTTAGTAGTTGTTGGAAATTATTAGAAGAGTTGGCATATGAGCCAAATAGCCATGGTGATAACAACAATAATAGTTTTGGATTGGAGCACATGGGTACACGTGGCTCGTGAAATATCGCTCTCACCAAGAGCACCCTGGTACACCATGGGGTTGTCGTTAAGCTGAGGCGAGGCAGGGTTAGATGAAGATGAAGAACCATCCGATTTTGTGTTTTGCCCTTGCGACGCCTTCTGACTGAAAAACAAATGAAGAAAAATTAGAAAACCAAAATGAAAGTCTCAGAAAGATAGCTCAAATGATTAAGTGAAAGAGACATTGTTGAAACGTATGCGTCACCGCTCCTCTCTAACAACTAACACGGTACTACTTCTAACTAGTAACCACTTTGTTGATAGAAAAACCAAAACGGAAATTATGAACTTGTACTACTACTACTACTACACTACTATTCCAAAAATTACAGAAATAGACAAATTTAAGTTGTAAAACGTGTCCCAAAGTGGCTTGCGTAACGGTCACATAACAAAAACAATAATGATGTGTAAGTGTAACGATGACTCTTGACATGTGTGTGCCACCCACATTATGCGAATCCCATGTGAATAGATTGTTCTAATTCAATTACTCATTACTCATAATACCATTAAGATTCGGGAAGTGACTTTTCTTGCTTCACAAGATATGGTCCATAGTCCCTAACTAAGGAGACCGATCACGTTGGAAATTTTGGAATGAATGGGACACTTATAATTATTCTGTTACCTAATATTTGGTCCACTTGTATCACTTCTTCTCATGGACGGTTTACTCTATTGTGTTGCTTGCTTTCAATTGCAATCTTAATTGGTTTGCTTTGCTTTGCTTTGACATTCATTCATTTTTTTTGTTGAAACAGACTACCCACCCAATCACCCCAATTTTAATAGCACAAAAATTAGGTAGTAGTATTCTTCTCTAGAATATCTTATTGGTACATCTCTCTTTTTATTTTATTTTTATAAATAAGATTATTTTCTGCGCGTAATTACATAGACTAATTTATCGAGTCGAGTATGATCACAATGGGCAATCAAACTCTTCCTCAAGAGATTTAACACTACTGTATCTTCAAGGTTGGGTTCGGGGCGTAGACTAAAATTTTATTTGTAAAAAAAGAAATAAAAAGAGAGATGTACATCTTCAGGAAGGTTTTCCCTACTAGGATTGGGGCGTAGACTAAAATTTTATTTGTAAAAAAAGAAAAAAGCAAAAAATTATAAAGAACTACATCTAACTTTTTTTATATTTATTCTTTTAATTTACAGTATTACATAGTCCTTTTTGAGAGGATTTTATTATACACTTATTTTTAGTTATATTGGTGAATGATGCGAATAGTATATACTGTAGGGACGAAAGGATAAATTTTTGACCGTTAAAGAGGAGTGAAATGAAAATAACGTAACTAACCTGGTAGTAGGAGAAGGGCAAAAGGTTATAAGATAATCAGGAGCATTGGCACAAGTGAAAGTACTTGTCTTATCATCATACGCGTAGCTATAAGCGCGTGGGCAAGCATTCTTAAACAACAAAGAGTAAGAAGAAGGTTTGCAAGTATCAGGAGTTCCATACGCGCCACTACAACAATACTCCGGAGTATTAAAAGCCTCACACGCGCTTTTACACGCGACACTTTCTTTCCCATCCACACCCATTACTCTCAATTCCGAAGGACACGCGCCGTTTAAATCTCCAACACATCCCGTGGCGGTGCAGTTATCACCGGAACCACCTTGCGGAACCACCAACATCGGAACGTTGTAACCGTCAACGAGACTAACATCAAAGAAATCAAGACCACCAGATCCGTCTAACGTGAACTCAGCCAAAGTTGCCGGTGGAGTAGCTCCGTTACCGGAACATTCTAGCTTCCCGGAACCACAATCGCCGGTGACGCAGGAGAATTTTCCGGTGGAATCTTGTGAGCAGAGTGTTCGTCCCCAGAAACGACCACCCCAAGAGGTAGGTGCTGTAACGGTGGTGGATTCGCCGGTTTGAAGAAGGAAGCCGGTGGTTGAAAGTGGAGAAACACCGGCGTTTGATAGAATTCCTGGCCATACTGTGTAGTCACATTTGTTAACCATAGTGAATGTCGTTGAAACTACACCTGCATATATAGAAAATTACATTTAAGCACATGTGAAAATTATAATGTTGTTATTGATGATTTGGGCATAATAGTAGTTGTAAATAAATAAATAAATACCTGTGAGGGATAAATGAAGTGTGAATAAGATTGAAAATAATGATAGAAGTGGATGGTGGCGATCCATAATGTGAAAAATGTGATTAAATTGGGTATAAGAAGTTCTTCTCTTATTCTAGAGGGGCGAGAGGGTGTTGTGTAATGAGATTAGTGTAATGATGTGGGGAGGGGAGGGGTATTTATAGAAGTGGGGGAAGGAAGGGAAGGGACCCGTTGATTTTACAAGGATTTTTCACTTTCTGACCAAAGTAACGTTGAGGTTTTTTCTTTCAAAAAACGACAATTGTACAAATTTTGCTGTTGAGGCCACACACGAATCGAGGCAGGGTGGAGCCCACCAACGAAATATGGTAGTATAATTCATTAGATTTAATTTAATTAATTAGTTTATATTTTTTTAAAAATTACATCAAATCTGAATATTAACATATTGAATATTAAAATAGGCAAGTTGTTAAAAATAAATTTGAAACTATACATACATTTAAGAGAATATGTTTATAATTTGTATTACAATTTTTTGAGTCAGTGATTTATATTAAGATTATTGAGTGATATGGTGTAAATGATGACTTTCATGATAAAATAATTAATGAAAATAAATTGTTATAGAGTATCTCATAGTACACTATAGATTCTCTATAAAAAAAATAGTATACTATAGATTGTTGTAAAAAAAATATACTAATGTATTATATAGATTATAGGTAGCTCATTTTTTTAATTAGAGAAGGGAGAAATTTTATTAATCAAAATGATACTAATGACTATTTTACAATTGTCTCTGAAGGAATTTGAACTCAACACTTTGACGAAACAAGACTAACTCTTTTCACTTAGTTAACACCTAATGTGTATAGGTAGCTCATTAACCTAAACATAATAACAAATTTTGAAGTAAAACATAATCAGTGTTGGTCCCCTTTTTTTAAGGCTTCACAATTTTAGACTCGCTTTTTCAATTTGTAAAATTTGTGTCTTATTTTGCTGAATTTCTAAAATGTTGATCAATTTTCAAATTGAGTTAGGCGCCCCACCCCCCCAACCAAGTCGGGGCTGTCAAAGTGTAATTTTTATCATTGTTGAATTCAATGTTGGATATTCTTAATTTATAAATACTACAAAATATAATTACAAAAAAACAACACAAGATTATCTATAAAACCTTAATTTACCATCTTCATGTGTTCCTTCTTGAGACCCAGATTTATAGAATACTAAAAGAAATCCATTCAAATTGACTCAATGTGTAGAATACTAAAAAAATTGACTCAACGTGTAAAGGAACAATAGCGGGCTTTGAATCATAGAATTGCTACCTAGTTGCTAGCAGCCTCCACCTTTCCATGGGAGAGAGAGATGCTGAATGGATAATAAAAAGTGAGTCTTATTTGGCAACTTTTGCAATTTTGACACGTTTCAGATATATAATGAATTATTCTATGTTTAGTGCTAGACTCTTAAACATGAATTCTTAACCTCTTTTGACAATTGCACTATGCCCCATTTTATTCCTACCTATCAGCAAATAGTAGTCACTAAAAATCTATAGGTAGTTTATGGCAGTTGAATTAGAGTAGCAACTCATTTTAGCTTCAACTTTTGAAGGTAGACGGAAGTGACAAATGCTACTTGAAAATCACACACAAAACTGTGAGATCTCGAGTTTAAATTTGAGACATTATATCTAGTCTAACAATTTCAATATTTGTCAGTTGAGGTAGATCTTACGGATTGATTGTAAATTTTTGTACCACTGTTTAACTGCTTCCGTTGTTTGCTGCAGTTAAAAATTTCATGACTAATTAGGTAATTGCCCTAAAATTTATAGAGTCTGAAAATATCTCAACCAAGTATCCAAATCCCTTGCACTTGAAAATATCTTAAAGTGTGAAAAAGAATGTGTCATTTCAATTTGTGAAATATCTAGGTTGATAACAACATAGATGAGCAATTCAATTTATGATAAGAATGTGACATTTGAATTGTAATTATCAAACTATAATAGCTAGTCACCTTCTAAGATCAATTTACTATTTAAGCCCGCAAGTTCACTGAATGGAGACACCAAGCAGCCTCTAATTGTCATATTACTCTTCAAAATACATGAATTGTAATTTCACTCCCTTGCTAATTAGGTCTGCCTTGAAATTAGACACACAACTTAATTATCATTCACTTCTTAATGAAGCTTGTATTTTTGGATGAGTTTATCTCTTGGTTACACTTTCCCTCTCATATTATTGATTGGCATTTAAAGTTATGCACATGCCTTGAAATCATTTATAATGCTCATTTTTAATGTAAACAATATCTTTTGACCAAAATAGCTTCTTATAAGAATGGAGTAAAATGGAAAGACAAGTTAATATAAAATTGTTGAGATACCACCAATAAGTGTTGACCTGAGTAGTAATAGCTTGGGCTGCGGACCACTTCAAAGTTTGAGTTTGAGCTTTGGGTGTATAAAACTCGTTGGGAGGAGAGAATCACACGAAATTAAGCAAAGTCGGGTATACACATGGTCAGCCAGGTTTCCCGATCTAAATTAGTCATTAGCAAAGTCGATGAATACTGCACACCAATGACACAGTAACCAAAAAAAATAGTTAGGATACCAATCAATAAAAATGTGACCAAGAAATATTTCAAACAATACAAATTTAATGTGAGGCGGTAAATTAATTAGGGAGGTAAACTACATGAGAGTGGTAAATTAATTAGGAAGGCAAACTGTATTTTTGGATCCCTTCTGTTAGGGATCTGAATTTAATTAGCAGCTTCAAATCACTCAAAATACCTCGTTAAGAATATCATGTTATATATACCCAGGGCCGACCCTTTTCCAGAGTGGCCTGTGCATCAGCACAGGGCCCCGCCCAAAAAAAAATGGGTTTTTTCTTTTGTACCCCCACCCTCTCCCCTTAAACCCCCACCCACGCTGAAATCCCCAAAATGCCCTTCAAAAAATCTTTTTTTTTCACTAATTACACGAATCGTATATATCTTTTTGTGGCCTATATACGATGGGGAAAATTTTGACATCGTATATATGTTCATTGTGCGTATATACGATTGATGCGTTTTAAGTCAATCGTATATACGCAAAATGAACTTATACGATGTCAAAATTTTCCCCATCGTATATATGTCCCAAAAGAGATATATACGATGGGCTTTGTTTTTGTTAATAGTTATGATTTTATTAAGGGTTATAATTTGAAGTCTCGCATTTGATTAACATCAGCGATGCGTAGTGCTATTGGATAAAGTAAGCGCGTATAATTACAAAAACGCGATATAGTATATATACACGTGTAATACAAAATATGTGTGAATCTATCTACAAGCCGTCAATAGAATCATCGGCTAAATCTATACATCTAGACGCATCATCGTGGTGAGAGGCAAAGACGGGAGGACACATAGATCGCCATAGGGTAAAACGTCCCAGGCATACGGATGCAACCATGAAGCGGACTACAGCACGTAGTCTTTGGTACCATCGTGGGCAACAGGAGCAAAGCATGACAAGTGGGAGAGATTGAAAGATTCAACCGGTGTACATTTTGCTTGTTCGCAATGATATGATTTTCAACTTAGATGAACTGTAAAGTGCCTCTCAAAGGCGGATAAGTGAAATTCATAGGTAAAGAAAAGCCCGAACCAATGCAACATTATACCCGGTTGCAACCATATACCCATCTCAGCAAATCAAACCACTTTGACTCGGTGACGTCCGTATGACTCGATAGTTAAAGCTTTGCGAAGCTCTAACGATCGGTTCTTCCCAAACATGTCGAATACAAGGTTTCTGTCCTTTGTTTCTGAATCAAAGCTTGCCTAATCGAAGCCAAGAGTCCTCACCCATGTCAAGTCAAGTCCCCGATCGCTCTAAACCGCGATTCGTCACCTTCAACATCAACAATTTTTTCAACATAGTTGCGCATGCGTGTGGTGGAAGAAAGCGGTAAGTGGATTTTAGTCTCGGTGTCTGTGATAATACTCTAGAAGCACCGAGATAATTTGGTTGGCCATTGTGTAGGAATTTTGGAAGCCCCGGATTCTTGATCTGCTTTACCTCTCATCCACGTGCTCCCACCCGTAAGGATCACGCTTAGCATCAAAAATTTCCCTTTTTCTTCTTTGGTGCACCTTTCGCTCGACTTTTGATTTAGGTGCAACCATAGAAGAAGTAGAAGGAAAACTATCTCATTCAATTTGCCTCTTAATAAGAAACTTCTCCTCCTCACTCACTTTATTAAATCTTGCCAAGATAGCATCAAACCGGTAAGAAATATCGCATCCAGATGATTTATCCGAGTGGATTTATCATCTATTGCATCCAAACTCAACTGTTTCCGGTGATCATCAACAATAAAGTAAGCGGAATAGAATTGCGGAAGCATGAAAAATACCTATCTCACAAGCACAAGGAAGTAGATGTGTCTTCCTTTGAATGCATCGGCACCGCTTTTTTGTCGTATCCAACCCCGATTTCGACCTTTCAAACTCATTAACCATGTGTCTCAAAGGCGAGATAAAGAAACAAGTCCTTGAAGATTTTTAAACGAGTGGAATATTGGACTTGACTTCAATTCTGGCGATGCTTCGTTGAAAAGACCGATAATTTGATCAAAATGTATTGCCAAGATGTCATCAATAGATATCAAACATTTTGATAAATCACCCTTCAAGTCTTCATTCGTCTTTTCAAAGACCAATGCAAGGATTCCGCTCGAAATAATAAACAAGTGTCAAAAAAATCGAGTAACGGATAGAAATAATAAACAAGTGTCAAAGAATTTTAATCGACAAAAAAATATGTCCACGTGTCAAAAAAATCGAGTAACGGATAGAAATAATAAACAAGTGTCAAAGAATTTTAATCGACAAAAAAAATATGTCCACGTGTCAAAAAATTCGATTAACGGATAGAAATAATAAACAAGTGTCAAAGAATTTTAATCGACAAAAAAATATGTCCACGTGTCAAAAAAATCGAGTAACGGATAGAAATAATAAACAAGTGTCAAAGAATTTTAATCGACAAAAAAATATGTCCACGTGTCAAAAAAAATCGATTAACGGATAGAAATACCGTTGGTTGTTGTCGATTCCCCAAGTGTGGGATCCGGTTAGTCCATGCCGAGATAAATCGCTCCTTGTGCGTGGTCAACCATGTGTCGTGTACATATTTAATGAGAGCGGGTTTATCGAGAGCAAGCAATTTCAAAAACTTGATTAGATAGATAGTGTGGACGCATCAACAGAATCAATAATAGATAGCGAGAGAGATTCGACCTCCTCCCGTCTATCCTTGTGAACCAACTCCTTAATCTTGGCTTTGACATTTTTTGTAACATGCCAATGACACAATAAATTTGTAGCAAAGCAGAAAGACATCAAGAATAGCGGATATACAAAGAGATCTCTCGGTCAAGAAAACTCGAGGATGAATAGAATGCAACTCACATATACCTCGCATTTGCTCCAATACCCAAGAAAAATGAATAGCAAGCTCCTCGCCCAATATAAGCAAATGCAACGTGGAAGCTTATCTCGGTGTTTGTGACTCCCACAACTGTAGAAGAGGCAAATTATATCTGTTGGTCTTGTAGGTTGAGTCAAGAATGAGAACTTTGGGAAACAACTCGAGCAACTTTATAGAAGTGGGATGAGCCCACATGATATCACCGGCGACATCGAGTTGCGGAATCTTTCTAGACCAACATAGATAATTATGGGATTCAATCAATCTCAACACCTCCCGAATGTCCGTTCTAGGACCCCTCTTTGTAGACCAGGTGTTTGTGACGCTTTTATAAACTTGGCGAAGACTAGTCACATTCTCCGGATCTAGCTTCTTCAAAGCGAGTAATAGTAGCTTTTTGGTCCGATATCAAGATCCGCATGCTCGTTAACAGAGCCTTTTGCGCGCTCGACGAGGGCCCAAATAAACAAGTACCAGCGGAAGTTTTGAGCAACTTCGTGCGTGTGTCTACCACATTTAACCGTGACACACCAACCCCACGGCTATCGGTGCAAGTAGCTTTCAATCTAAAAGGACGACCTCTCTCCTTTTAGAACCGAAAACCCTTGAATCATTAGTAAACCCGCCTTGTTTGTCGTGACCAAAAACAACCTTATCTCGCCTTCCCCTCTTTCCATTTGCTTTCTCGGATCTCACAATAACAACAACTACACCGATAGTTCTACCAATGACTTTGGCCCACTCCTCCCTGACTGTCGTGTAGAAAATATCTACAAAATATATAACTTACTAAGTACTTAAGTAAATTAATTCCATTTACCAAACTTGAGTAACAAAATTATACCAGTATCCGTCGTGAAAGTTAATGTAGTATCAATATCAACAGCGCCAACCGAGAGTCGGCATGATCTGCGCCAGAGGCGGGTCAATATCTGCTCCAACAAAGCAGATAGCAACTCGATAAAAAGCGAAAAAAATAGCCCGATCGTATATACCTCCTCAACCATGTATATACGATGGGTATTTTTTTCACATCGTATATACATAGCCCGGGATGTATATACGATTAGATCTTCAAAGCCCACTCGTATATAACCTATATACGATGGGTAGTCAACAAGCATTTAATAATGCAATCGTATATATGCCTTGAAGGACATATATACGATGAGTAGTCAACGAAGCATTTAATAATGCAATCGTATATATGTCTTGAATGACATATATACGATGAAGTAGTTTTTCAGTCAGCGTTGATTAATTAATGTAATCGTATATACCTTCCATCGAGGTATATACGATGCGTTATCTTGTGGGTCCCAGTCAGAGAGAATTAATGAAAGTCAAAAACTGATTTAATGACAGGGGTATTATGGGAATATCACAAATGGGTGGGGGTGGGAGGGGATGGGGTGGGGGTATAAAAGAAAAAACCCAAAAAAAATTAGGGCCCCTTCAAAAAGCAATTAGCTTAGCCCACATTACCTTCCATTCTTCCCTTTTGGCTTTCTTCCCAGTTTGCGGTTAATTAGTTTTTGTGTTTGTGGTTAATTACTTACTTGATGAATGATGATTACAGTGATTGAATTATTGTACTTAATTGATAGAAAAAAAATATTTTTGAGTCTTCTTAGGGCCCCAATTTTATTATTTGCACAGAGCCTCCGTATTGTTTGGGACAACCCTATTTATATCGGCCTAATTTTTAAGGTTAAAGATTTACGCTCCTATTAGATGCAACAATGTTTTTCTTAAATTGTATGTTTCCACAAAATTTTACTTTTAGTTGTCTGACCTATCAACCCTAATGGTAAAATGTTTGTTTTAGGAGCTAAGGCACACCCAAAGTATCCGTATAATTTCTGTTATAAGTAGCTTGTAATAAGTTGTGGGCTTGGCTTGGCTTGGCTTGGCTTGGCATATGAGTGGCTCAACAAACATGTGGTATGTCAATAAAATTTTCTAGTAAGATTGACGGGACATGTAGAAGCTATGTATACATTGGCTACTTTTTCGCTTCTAATGCAATCATTTCCCCAAAGATCTTCTATATCTCTTGCAGTTACTATCGTATTTCACTTGAGTCTCGTTTTCTATTGAAAGATAGAGGGTTCTACCTTCAGAACTCAGCCAAGGAACTGTTTGAGGCCGCGAGATCCACTTTTTATAATTCTGCATACAATGTACAAAAAACCAACTTCATTATTCACTCTCTCGTTCCTTATCTCTCTCTCCCCTCTATCCCTCTCTCTCTCTCTCTCTCTCTTCCTCCCTTCTCTCATATCTCATTCTCCCCTCTCTACCTTTCATCTCTCTTCTATTTATATTCTCATATCATGACCCTCTCTCCTCTATCCTCTTTGTCCCTCTCTAGCCCATCTCCTATCTCATTCCCTCCCTCCCTCGACCTTCCATCTCTCTTCTCATATCATGACCCTCTCTCCATCTGCCTCTCTCTCTGTCTCTTCTCTATCCTCTCTCCTATGTCATTAGTCTCTCTCCTTTCTCTCTACCTCCCTCTACCTCTCATCTCTCTTCTATATATCTTGTCATATCATGACTCCTCTCTCCCTCTCCCTTTCTTTACCTTTCCCCCCTCTCTCATTAGTTTCACTATAGATTTTCTAATTATATTATAATATTTTATATAAAATCATTATAGACCGCATAAAGAAAATTATAGTAAATTTTTTTAAATTTCTTTCTTTGTCTTTGCCCAATACTTACCATTTCATGAATCAAATGGGTCCTTATTTTTCTCAATTTCTAAGTTGTTAATCAATTTTAAATTGAGTTATGGGTAAAGTAGCTTTTAAGTCGGGTCTATCAAAGTGTAATGTTGTTTTTCTGAAACGATAAAGTGTAATATTTTTAACATTGTTCAATTCTATGTTAGATATTCTTATTTTAATAATGTAAAGGTAGGATGCAAAAGAAAGTAAAATATTTGATTTGATTGGCGACGTGTTGGAGTATTTGGCTCGCGCGGAATAGTGTTTTATTTAAGGGGCAGTTGTAAATTCCGACTCTATTGCTACAGATCATGTGAAATGTTTGTCTTGGAGTTGGTTCATATATAGGGTGAGTAGTTAGTCCAATTATTCACCTTCTTCTTGGTGGAATTATGCCTTGTTATGTATTAACAATTTCTGATTTCGATTCGTTGTTCGGGTTTTAGCACCTCTAATAATCCATCATTTTGAATCATTGCTTATAAAAAAACAATAAAACAACATAAAATACTCTAAAAAAATCCTAATTTGCCATCTTCTTCATGTGTTCCTCCTTGAAACCCAGATTTGTAGAATACTATAAGAAATCCATTCAAATTGACTACTCAATGTGTAGAATACTAAAAAAATACTAAATGGATAATATTTGGATAATAAAAAGTGAGTCTTATTTGGCAACTTTTGCAATTTTTACACGTTTCAGATAAATAATTACTTATTTTATGTTTAGTGCTAGACTTGTAGACATGAATTCTTAACTAGACACTATTGATGTTAGCTTCAACTTCACTTCACGCAGTCTCTTTGGAAATATTTGTGCCACTGTTGAACTACTTCAGTTTTTTGCTGCATTTAAAATTTTCATAGGAATTATTAGGTAATTGCCCTGAAATTTAGTCACACAATGTGGTATTTCAACCAAGTATTCAAATCCCTTGCACTTGAAAATATCTTAAAGACTGAAAAAGAATGTGTCATTTCAATTTGTGAAATATGTAGTAGGTTGATATAACAAGATAGATGTGCAATTCAATTTATGAAAAGAATGTAGTTTTGAATTGTAATTATCAACTATATATCATAGCCCGCCACCTTCTAAGATCAATTTACCATTTAAGCCCGCAAGTTCACTGAATGGAGACAGACAGCAAGCAGCCTCTAATTGTAATTTCACTCCCATGCTAATTAGGTGTCTGCCTTGAATTTAGACACAACATTCACTTCTTAATCAAGCTTGTATTTTTGGATGAGTTTATCTCTTGGATATATATATATATGTGCATAACTAACTTTAAGTGCCAATCAATATGAGAGGGAAAATGAATACAAGCTTGATTAAGAAGTGAATGTTGCAGTTAGTATCGTGCTTCACTTGGGTCTCGATCGATCGCTATTTTAATGTTACCTTAGTTGGTTGTAACCTCATATCTCTTGCAGTTAGTATCGTGCTTCACTTGGGTCTCGCTTTCTGCTGAAGGATAGATTGATAGAGGGTTGTACCTTCAGAACTCCGCCAATGAACGGTTTGAGTCCTTGGAATCTACTTTTTATGTTTCTTCATTCAATGTTAGATATATTTATATTATTAAAATGTAATTTTAATGCCTTTTTGACTCTTAGTTGACTAGAGGTTAGTTTAGTCATTTACTATTGTAAATATAGCTTCTTTCTTTTCTGGTTATCAGGTTTGTTAGTTTAGTTTGATAGCTAGATTCGATTCTTCTTGAACCAACCAATTTGCTTTGACTCTTGAATCAATTCATCTTGTATATATTTGACATTCAATGAATTGAATCTCAGTTTTTGAGTTTTATCAATCATAACATGGTATCAGAGCTTGAAACTCTTCCGCTAAATTCTCTGCATTCCTTTTCTGGTTCGTTGTTCTTCGAACCCTAATTCCTCTTTGATTTCGATTTCGTTCATCGAAATCACTTCTCTTCTTCAAATTCTTTCTTCGATTCTTGCTTTGAATCGTCTTCTTCCCTTCGTTTCTCTCTTCGATTCGTTGTTCCTCTTCTACAATTCAACGATGCCTTCTTCTGAATCGGGTTCAAGTGATTCTGAAACTCCATCTCATTCACCTCGGCGTTCCTCTCTGAAGCGTGACGATGCTTCTGATCCTTACTTCATCCATAACAATGAAAATCCCTCTCTGAAGCTTGTTACTCCTGTGCTTGAAGGTTCCAATTATCACTGTTGGATTCAAGCCATGACGATGGCTCTCGAAATGAAAAACAAGTTCGTGTTCGTTGACGGCACAATCCTGAAACCTCTTGCTTCTGATCCTAACTTTCCTCGCTGGAAACGGTGTAATATGCTTGTTCTCTCTTGGATCAATCATTCCGTTTCAACCGAAATTTCATCAAGCATTCTTTGGATCACTGAAGCGTATAACGTGTGGAAGGAATTGCGCAACCGTTTTTCTCAAGGTGATAACACTCGTATCTATCACCTTCAGCAAGAAATCTACTCTCTCAAACAGGCTGATCTTTCGGTAAGTTCGTATTTCACAAAGATGCGTGTATTGTGGGATGAACTTTGCAATTTCATACCAATTCCCGTTTGCTTATCTCCTTCTGAATGCTGCTGTCAATCTGCAAAAACCGTTATGCAATACCGAGATCGTGATGCTGTTATGAGTTTCCTCCAAGGTTTGAACGAGAACTTTGCTGCGGTACGTTCTCAAATTCTTCTTATGGAGCCTCTTCCCACTCTTCCGAAGGTATACTCCATGATTGTTCAACAAGAGCGTCAGATTTCTTCACCTGTAGTGCCTGATTCTTTAGTTGCCAACGTCTCTGCTCAACCTGTATCTGGTGTTGGTCGTGGTAGAGGAAAACAGCGTGGTAATCGTCTCTGCACACACTGTAATCGCACCAACCATACCATTGAGACATGCTTTTTAAAGCATGGTTATCCTCCTGGTTTTAAGCAGAAGAAGTCAGTGCAACATGTATCTGCAGAAGTATCTGGTGCTTCAACTAAATCACACTCATCTCCCTTGCTCAGTTTAACTAATGAGCAAATTCAAGGTCTTCTCTCACTCATCCCGGTTGCTGCTTCTACTTCAACCACTGCGGTGTCTGCTAATATGGTGTCTGCGCATCATATTGCTTCAGGTTATGATGATCAAGGTACTCTCTATATACTTTGGCTCGTTGATACTGGAGCAACCGATCACGTATGCTCTTCACTTGCTTACTTCACCTCTTACCGAGCCATCAAACCCGTATCTATTAATCTCCCAAGTGGTCACTGTTATACCCCAATTTTGTCCGTCTTCTTTTTCTTGTTTTAGTCGTTTAATTTAATTTGAGTAATGCATAGTCCAAAAGTGTCAAAAAAAAGTTAATTTAATTTTTATTACAATTTAGGAGTGTCCAAAATGTCTCAATCTCTAAAATACAAAAAAACAATAATATAAAATATAAAAAATATAAAAAAAAACGAAAATTGAATAAAAGGAGCAGCATCAGCAATCTCTGGGGTCTGTTCTTGCTCTCCAAGGCTTCTCAACAAGCCCACATTATCAGACCTGCAAAAGCCCAGTCAAATCAGTCAAAACCAATTAAATGCTAACCCTAATATTTTAATATAAATAAGTGGTGCACCCAGAGTCAAAAGGAGACAACAACACTGCAAGAATCACCTAAAAAGGATCAGGGTTCTAAATTAGAATTCTAATCCACTGAAACATAGTTTCAAACTTGCTGAGCAAAGAGGAAAATCAAACACCATAGTAGAGAATAGTCAATAGTAGTAATAATCAACAGTTGCAGTGAGACTAGCAGAGCAATATTCGGAGACATCTCAGGAGCTGGAGTATCGGGTTGGCTTTCTCTCATCTTTCCTTTTAAACTGATCTCAGTTTGTTTTTCGCTTTTTCTTAAAATAAAATAAACTGATTTGTATAGAACTATTAATCTGTTAATCATCAAAGGTATGTTGTAAAGAGATGTTATTTAAGCCATTAATTTTATGTTAATGAGAATTAGAGTCTAAAATGCATTTTATGTCTCGTTATTAGAACAAACAGATCGTGAACCAAAAGTAGGAGTTGAAGGTTTTGTAGGAACGGATTAAGTTTTATAAAAATTAGGAATAGATTAAGGCTTTAATGCTAGCTGTAGCAAAAACCAAAGTGAATGTAGCTCCATATTTTATAAAAACTTGCTATCATTTTACGATCCTTGCTTTTGTAATTTACATGCACTTCTTGCCACAGAAGAAGCAATCATGTTTATAAACACTGACAGGTACCTTAGCACTAAAAGGATAGAAAATAAATCATTATAAGCTAAAACTTGTATTCATGTTTCATATAGAAAAGTCACGAAAAGATTAGAGGTCTTAAAAAAGAAGAGAATATCATCAACAAAGCTATTTGCAATCCTAATCAACGTTAAAAACATAGATTAGTTTTAAAAAAAAAAAAAAAAAACAAACAAAAATCTCACTCTCTCCGAAAATCTTGTGCGGCTGGGAAGGGAAGGATGAGGAGAAATTAGGTTTTATTATGAATATACATCCCTTAAATACCCCTCTTTTATCACTTATTAAAAATAGATCAGATTGTTGACTGCACCCCCAGACATTTGTTCGCACACCCTCTCCAGCTTAAGCCCATTCACCTGAAACTGAACTGGGCTCTGCATCCTGCACCCCAGTTTTAATATGTGACCCCCTGCAGTTACTCACACCTCACTTTTTACCATTTAGACCCCCTCACTCGTTTTTTACTAATTTCCTCTAAATCAAATAATTTCCTATAAACCAAAAATAATTAAATATGTGTTTTATCAAAAAAAATCAAATAAAAGGCTAAGTCGGTTGTACAACCGGGTTAGTCATTATTCTAGGACCAATGAGCTGTACAGTTCAGTAATCCTAAAAACTTATAAAAATTGTAAATAAATCATTTTTCCTAAAAATAGGGGACTAAGTCGGTTGTACAACTGGGTTAGTCAGCGTTCTAGAACTAATGAACTGTACAGTTCAGGAGTTCTAGAATACCTATTCTAAAACCAACTCACCTCACATCAAACAAACGTCTTTCAAAAAACCTCAAAAATACTTTCAAAAGTAGTGGACTAAGTCGGTTGTACAATCGGGTTAGCAGCGTCCTAGGAATCAGTGAGCTGTACAGTTCAAGGAATCCTAGGACCCCTACACTAAAAAACACCAACCAACAAACCTTTTTCAGGAAGAACTACGTAGCTTTGATTCCTCCATTGCATCCAGAGAGTGCGTAGGAGCAAGAGTCCACTCTTGTCAAGCACTAAAAATTAAATATTTAATTAAGTCTTTTTCTCCATAAATAAAAGGGTAAATATTAAAATATAATTAGACAAAGGATGTCGTGGGGTGCTAATACCTTCCCCACGCATAACGACACCCGAACCCTAAACCTGCCTTGTCCTAAGCATAAAGGGATTTTCCGAATTTTCCCTTAAACTAAAATTTGGTGGCGGCTTCATTTGAACCTTCGAAGAATCCTTTCCCGGATTTTTCGGTCGCTACAGCTGGCGACTCCACTGGGGACTTAACTTTTTAGAGAGTCAAAACCTAGTCTAATTAATTATAGGATTTATTTAATTTAATTTTTACCCTTCTCTTATTTATCTTTGCACATTATATTATTTATTTGATGTGTAAACCCTAGGATAGAAGACTTTATTTTGTATGAATGTTTGCTTTGTTTGCAGCTTTGGGTTTGTTTTGAACTGCTCCTACACACACTACACCTCTACACATCACACACATGTGAGAAAAGTCCTCTACCCGGACTCGAGTGCAAACCTAAGTTAGAACGAGATTGCGTAGTGATGGCCTACGGGACGTACGTCTCGTTGGGTGGTCATGAAAATCTCACCTAGAGTTTGATTCCTTTTAAGGATGCTATCCCTTCTAATAGCTTGCCTATTGTTGGGGTCAGTATTCATGACTGGGGTCCTTGGCTCTAGGAACCATGTGTAGGATTCTTTAGAACCATCCTTGTGAGGTTCACTATAAAAGAAATCTTAGAACCACTCTGTAAGTTACCTTTCTAGGGTCACAAAAGAGTTTCATACCCTTGCATTCAAACAAATATTTGTGCTTACCGTCTTTTATCCAAAAATAAAAAAAAAATCAAAAAGTCAAAAACCCAAATCATTATTTACCGCAAGTTTCTTAGAAACCATACCTCATGCATTTTTCTTTGCATTACAAAAAACAAAAATAAACATATTATGTTACGAGTGCCTGAGGATTAAAAGCTTTATTTTGGAGAGAAGCCATGCATGCTAAAGTCAAAGTCAAACTTTGTACTTTACTCTCCAAACGTAAAACTTATAATTCCCCGACGCGATAAATAAAATCATCATTTCATTCACATACATTATCATTACATTCGTCTTTCACATACATTCATTCGCATTTCATGCACACTCATTCATTTGCATACATACATCATGCATTACAAAAAAAATGAGCATAATTCTAGAAAAAAAATTGTGATGAGAGGTGAGACATTCTTGTGAGGTAAATCATTCTTTTTGAAAAAGTTTAGCCATACTTAGTTGCAAGCTCAAGGCGTTTCAAGGCACTCAATTTTTCAAATTAGCAGCTCGTTCACATTTGTGTTAACAAAGCGTTGCCTCCCATGATGAATGACCGAAATAGTCTGTCAAAATTTTCTTTCATGTGTTAACTAATGTTAACTCTCTACGAAGCATTCATGTAGTAACTTGTGTGTGACATGTGACTTCATTCTTGTTTGAGTCAGTTAATATCCCTACCTTGTCATCATCCCCCGTCCAAGTCTTATCCCACCATGACCACCATAAAGTACATACTCCCCTAACTAGTCAACTTTTTGGTTTGTTCTCACTGATGAAATAACACTTTAGGTCCTCCATACTGGCGCAAATTTGCGATCTCTAAAAAACCTTGTCAACATTGTATTCCCTTGGTGCAAGTCCTTTACAAAAAAAAAATCAAAAAGACCCGTTAGGTTGAAAACTCGTAAGAGCGGCCTAAGCAAAAATTAGGGCATAAAAAAGAAATAAAGAAAAAAAAGAGCAAATATATAAAAGTAAGTAAATTATTGTCCTTAAGTTAATTTTTGAGAAAACGAGCAATCATGTTTTGAAATGAAGTTTGACCATCTTCCCATATCCTCAAGAAATCATTTGCCACCCACCTTAAGCCAAAATCCAAAGAATCTCTCAATCACCCTAGACAAGGATCAATTCCGCATCAAAAAATGGTGCATCACTTTTATCAGCTCACTCAGCCAAAAAAGAAACAAAAAGCACAAAAGAGTGAAGTCAAAAAAGTGGATTAAAAATCCCAAAAAAAAAAACAAATTAGACAAAAGTAGTACAAGTCGTGAGCTGTTGCTTCACACTATTAAAGCACAAAGAGATCCTTGTCTAAAATAAACCTCAAATACTTCTTTTAGCCTCAATATGCTATCCTCCATAAACCCTTAGCCACATTACAATCCTAAACAAGTTCATCCTACCATGAGACACATCAATTACTGTTTCAATAAAACCTCAAACACTCCTTTGAGCCTAACAACCATTTCCTTCATAAATCATCACCCATTAGCCAAGTTACATCACCAAATCATTTGTCCCATCAATCATCAAACACTCCATTGAGCCTAATAACCCCTTCTTTCACAAACCATTAACCATTAGCCAAATCATACCGCTCAATAAAAAGTCATCCGTCCCATCAATCCCCAAACACTACTTTGAGCCCAATTATCATTTCCCTCATAAATCACTAAACCATTGGCCACGTTACAACCTGCAGAGTTCATTCTGATCAATGACCGATTGCTTTTGTTTTCTCAAAGTTTTAATCTTAGGACAAATAAGTTTATTTATTTACAATATGTTTGCTCAAAAAAATGTATCTCAAAAAAAAAAAACTCAAAATAAAGAAATCAAAAAGGGCTTGCACTCCAAAGGTTCATTCAAGTTCCATTGATATAAAGACAATGTTTAGTGATCACCAAGTGCAGTTTTCATCATAGCAAACTCAAGACTATCATAGTATGAGAGTCATTCTAAAGATAACCAAAAGGTTTATGCTAGGATCGTCACCTAGATCCCAAAGTGGGGAAATCCTTTCACCATTTGTTCCACTTAAGCATTGGGAAATGTGTCCAACGTCCATCCCACACCACACTCAGTCTAAAACATACATACCAAACCAACTCAAAAAACCCATAGCCCTAACTCTGTCACCTTTCACAACCTCACCAAGTGGGGCAATCCCTTCACCCTTTACTTGGAGAAATCCGCCCTACACTCACCTCACCCCTTGTCATATTCATATCCACAAAACAATACCGGGGCAATTTCTCAACTCATTACCCTAAAACGGTGCTACTCTAGCCGGGGCAATCTTGTCCTTACCATAAATGGGGCAACACCAAACTCTATGGGTTGAGACAAAGTCTCTTGCTTTCCGCCTTTCATTCCAAAGCCAATGCATTCCCAGTTCATTATCTTCTACACCCCTAGCTTGTCACCACTAGACAGGGGCAAGTTATTCACTCACCGTCATCAAATCTAAATTGGGGCAGTCCTGCATTTCTTGGCTTGGGAAAACCTACCTTTCATGACCTTGACAAAGACCAGTCAGTCATTCTCCCCTTCATGTGCCACAAATGTCCACACCCTAGGTCTTTAGAACCCCAAGTTAACTGACTCATTCATCTATATTTGCACTACTATACATCTTCACAAAACAATGCTTCAGGGAGAGAAAATACAAGTTGATCATATGATGTTGGAAATCCACTTATCTAGCTGCGTGGGCCAAAACTTCGGTCATCATGGGGCATCAAAATGAAAGAGAAAAATGAGCGAGCTTGCAAATACTTTTTCACATCGATTAATCAGTAAATAACAACATTGAGATTCTTTGAAGTATTGAATCAAAACTATTTTTTCAAAGAATGATCAATATTCACCTCTGCTTCTCGCATCTAAAGTCTCACATCTCATCATTACCAAAAATGTTTCTATACCCCAATCACTCATATCATATCATATTATATCATACCATCGCATCATGCATGCACCATGGCATTAGCATTCAATCATTCCATTTGCGTCATATTCACATTTGCATTTCATGCCTTTATTACGTAACAAGCAAAAAAGCAAAAAATAAAAGAGAAAAAATCATTCCACCAGATACCAATCATTGCACGTACGCGTGCACCATTAATTGCATTGCCAAAAGAAGAAAGCTTTTCCCCCCTCGGGAAGATGCATTTGTTAGGTGTGCTCAGATAAACACGATAAGTGTCGTTCCCTATGTTTTGTTCCTCTAATATCGGTAGCTTGCAAGCGTTAATCTCATATCATATCACGAGATCACCAAGTTGATCCTCGGACCCGAGTGGTCGTCCCGAGCACCACGCTCCTTCGTGCCCTAAGTGGCCCAGTCGCAACGTCGAGTCGAGCCCGCGCGACCTTCGCGAGACCCGAGTGGTCCTTCGGACTAGTTGTGTCGACTAAGACCACGGTGGGCGTCCTTCATGGTCAACATATCGATTCTAGACACGATCTTGACCCATCATGGCCGCCTTTCGAATATAAAGGCCCCTCGGGCCGTTTTACTAGTACCGTAGCTAGTTGCGCTCCTTCGAGACCACGATGGTCCTTCAATTAAGGCCTGGCGACCTTCCGGACCTCGAGTGGTCCTTGAGCCTTAGTGCTCCTCCGGATCCTTGTTGACCCTTCATTCAACTCTCGGTTAATGCGCCAAGTATTAACCACTCTCTCTTACCCTCAAACCTTCTACTACTTCCCTTAAGCGGACAAAATTAGCGTCTATTCTATCTTTATTTCTATTTTCACTACGAAAATTTGAATACACTTCACCTTTTCTAGTAAAATATAAATAAAGAGGGGCAGCTGTTATACCCCAATTTTGTCCGTCTTCTTTTTCTTGTTTTAGTCGTTTAATTTAATTTGAGTAATGCATAGTCCAAAAGTGTCAAAAAAAAGTTAATTTAATTTTTATTACAATTTAGGAGTGTCCAAAATGTCTCAATCTCTAAAATACAAAAAAACAATAATATAAAATATAAAAAATATAAAAAAAAACGAAAATTGAATAAAAGGAGCAGCATCAGCAATCTCTGGGGTCTGTTCTTGCTCTCCAAGGCTTCTCAACAAGCCCACATTATCAGACCTGCAAAAGCCCAGTCAAATCAGTCAAAACCAATTAAATGCTAACCCTAATATTTTAATATAAATAAGTGGTGCACCCAGAGTCAAAAGGAGACAACAACACTGCAAGAATCACCTAAAAAGGATCAGGGTTCTAAATTAGAATTCTAATCCACTGAAACATAGTTTCAAACTTGCTGAGCAAAGAGGAAAATCAAACACCATAGTAGAGAATAGTCAATAGTAGTAATAATCAACAGTTGCAGTGAGACTAGCAGAGCAATATTCGGAGACATCTCAGAAGCTGGAGTATCGGGTTGGCTTTCTCTCATCTTTCCTTTTAAACTGATCTCAGTTTGTTTTTTCGTTTTTTCTTAAAATAAAATAAACTGATTTGTATAGAACTATTAATCTGTTAATCATCAAAGGTATGTTGTAAAGAGATGTTATTTAAGCCATTAATTTTATGTTAATGAGAATTAGAGTCTAAAATGCATTTTATGTCTCGTTATTAGAACAAACAGATCGTGAACCAAAAGTAGGAGTTGAAGGTTTTTGTAGGAACGGATTAAGTTTTATAAAAATTAGGAATAGATTAAGGCTTTAATGCTAGCTGTAGCAAAAACCAAAGTGAATGTAGCTCCATATTTTATAAAAACTTGCTATCATTTTACGATCCTTGCTTTTGTAATTTACATGCACTTCTTGCCACAGAAGAAGCAATCATGTTTATAAACACTGACAGGTACCTTAGCACTAAAAGGATAGAAAATAAATCATTATAAGCTAAAACTTGTATTCATGTTTCATATAGAAAAGTCACGAAAAGATTAGAGGTCTTAAAAAAGAAGAGAATATCATCAACAAAGCTATTTGCAATCCTAATCAACGTTAAAAACATAGATTAGTTTTTAAAAAAAAAAAAAACAAACAAAAATCTCACTCTCTCCGAAAATCTTGTGCGGCTGGGAAGGGAAGGATGATGAGAAATTAGGTTTTATTATGAATATACATCCCTTAAATACCCCTCTTTTATCACTTATTAAAAATAGATCAGATTGTTGACTGCACCCCCATACATTTGTTCGCACACCCTCTCCAGCTTAAACCCATTCACCTGAAACTGAACTGGGCTCTGCATCCTGCACCCCAGTTTTAATATGTGACCCCCTGCAGTTAGTCACACCTCACTTTTTACCATTTAGACCCCCTCACTCGTTTTTTACTAATTTCCTCTAAATCAAATAATTTCCTATAAACCAAAAATAATTAAATATGTGTTTTATCAAAAAAAATCAAATAAAAGGCTAAGTCGGTTGTACAACCGGGTTAGTCATTATTCTAGGACCAATGAGCTGTACAGTTCAGTAATCCTAAAAACTTATAAAAATTGTAAATAAATCATTTTTCCTAAAAATAGGGACTAAGTCGGTTGGCTAAGCCCAGGTTAGTCGGCGTTCTAGAACTAATGAACTCATGCGATTCGGGAGTTCTAGAATACCTATTCTAAAACCAACTCACCTCACATCAAACAAACGTCTTTCAAAAAACCTCAAAAATACTTTCAAAAGTAGTGGACTAAGTCGGTTGTACAATCGGGTTAGCAGCGTCCTAGGAATCAGTGAGCTGTACAGTTCAAGGAATCCTAGGACCCCTACACTAAAAAACACCAACCAACAAACCTTTTTCAGGAAGAACTACGTAGCTTTGATTCCTCCATTGCATCCGGAGGTACGTAGGAGCAAGAGTCCACTCTTGTCAAGCACTAAAAATTAAATATTTAATTAAGTCTTTTTCTCCATAAATAAAAGGGTAAATATTAAAATATAATTAGACAAAGGATGTCGTGGGGTGCTAATACCTTCCCCACGCATAACGACACCCGAACCCTAAACCTACCTTGTCCTAAGCATAAAGGGATTTTCCGAATTTTCCCTTAAACTAAAATTTGGTGGCGGCTTCATTTGAACCTTCGAAGAATCCTTTCCCGGATTTTTCGGTCGCTACAGTCACACAACGTATTCATATTTCAAGGGAACCGTGGTGTTATCTTCTTCTCTTATCCTTTATGATGTATTCTATGTTGAGAATTTCAAGTCTAACATCATTTCTGTGGGCCAATTGGCTGAAACTAGTAGGTGTAAGGCTGTTTTTGATGGTGATGATTGTGTTTTGCAGGATATCCCATCGAAGAGGACGATTGGAAGCGCTAGAATGAAGGGAAGACTATACCATTTGAGGATCTCACCCAAGACCTTTGCTTCGGCATCTCATCACATTACATGTAACTCTGTTTCTTTCAATTCTTCTAGCATAGATTTGTGGCACCATACAGTTGGGCCACCCATCTAGTACTAGCTATTCTCTCATTCAAAAACACTATTGTAATCTTCCAAATATAATAAATCATGTTTGTGACACTTGCCACTTAGCTAAACAAATGAAAATTACCCCTTTCCTCTCACACATCTAAAGATTGAACACTGCTTTGATCTTATTCATGTTGACATATGGGGACCAATGGCCATCCCCTCTATCAATGGAAATAGATATTTTCTCACCATTGTAGATGACAAATCTAGGTACACTTGGATCAAACTACTAAAGAACAAGTCTCAAACTAGGCCACTACTAACACATTTCCTTACCTATGTTCACACCCAATTTAATGCCAAAGTCAAATCTATTAGATCAGATAATGGAAAAGAATTTTTGTTTACTGATTTCTATCTCCTTCATGGCATTGTTCACCAAAAATCTTGTGTTGAAACCCCACAACAAAATGGTATTGTAGAACGCAAACACCAACATATTTTGAATGTTGCTAGATCTCTCATGTTCCAGTCTAAACTACCCTTACAATTCTGGGACTTCTCTGTTAACCATGCCATTCACATCATCAATCAATTACCTTTTCCCTCACTTAACTCTCAATCACCCTTCACTATCCTATATGCCAAGAAACCTGATATACACTCCCTTCGTGTCTTTGGTTCTCTGTGTTATGCCACTACCATTGCAGTACATCGAACAAAATTCCAACCTCGTGCTCGGAAATGTATCCATATTGGTCATACCCCAGGTGTTAAGGGATACCTCCTATTAGATCTTCATAACAATGAGATATTTCTCTCTAGGAATGTGACATTTTATGAACACATTTTTCCTTATCAGAATCAAAATCCTAACCCTACACTCCCCTCTACTTCAATACTTGAACCATCCAAAATTACCATCACTGACCTCTTCACCTCATCCAATGACCTTGAACATCCTTTAACTACCCCTCTTCCTACCCATAATAACGATGAAAATGTTTCTGACCCTCCCTCTAACCTCAATCAACCCATTACAGAACCTCTTCCACTAGACAGAAATCAAAACCCTCCTACTTACAAGATTTTCATTGTGGTATGGTCTCCTCTTCTACTAGTGCCTCTTCATCATCCTCAGGTATGCTTTATCCTTTGAGCACTGTCTTATCATATGATAACCTTTCCCCTTCCCATTCTTCTTTAGTTTCTGCTGTATCCATCATTGATGAGCCCATCACCTACAACCAAGCAGCCAAGCATCAATGTTGGAAGGATGCTATGGACTTAGAAATCAAAGCTCTTGAATCCAACAATACTTGGTCTATCACTGATCTTCCTCCTGGCAAGAAACCTATTGGTTGCCGGTGGGTTTACAAAGTTAAATTGAAAGCTGATGGATCCCTTGAGAGGTATAAAGCTCGTTTAGTGGCAAAGGGGTTTACTCAATTAGAGGGAGTGAACTATTCAGAAACTTTTTCCCCTGTGGTCAAGATAACAACTGTGAGATTGGTTTTAGCTCTTGCCTCTGCACACAATTGGCATCTTCACCAACTTGATGTCAACAACGCTTTCCTTCATGGAGATCTCCATGAAGAGGTTTACATGAAGATACCACCTGGTTTTGATACTTCTAACCCTAAGCAAGTTTGTAGACTTCACAAGTCACTTTATGGTTTGAAACAAGCTAGTAGACAATGGAACTCTAAGCTTGTTTCCTTGCTTCTCTCTCTTGGCTATAAGCAGTCCAAAACTGACTACTCTCTATTGGTTAAGAGTACAGGGACTGATATTACCATCCTTCTCATCTATGTAGATGACATTGTACTTATAGGTAACAACCTTGCTGAAATTTCCAATGTTAAAACCATTCTTGACCAACAATTCAAAATCAAAGATCTTGGCACTCTTAAATTCTTCCTTGGCCTTGAAGTAGCTAGGAATTCCACTGGTCTCATTATCTCCCAACAAAAATATGCTTTGGAACTACTCCAAGATGCTGGATTGTTAGCTTGTAAACCTGCTAGCACACCTATGTTGCTCAACCTCAAACTTAGCTCTTTTTCGCACACTTTGAAGATCCATACGCTTATAGGAGATTGATTGGTCGTCTCATTTACCTCACGAATACTAGACCTGATATATGTTATGCAGTCCATAAGTTAAGTCAATTTCTTTCCAATCCATTGGATAAACACTTAGCTGCTGCTTTACATATCCTAAAATATGTCAAAGGCAACCCTGGTCGTGGTCTGTTTTACTCTTCCACATCTGATGGCTTGCTCAAAGCATTTAGTGATGCTGATTGGGCAGCTTGTTTGGATAGTAGACGCTCTGTTACTGGTTTTAGCATCTTCTATGGTTCTTCACTTATTAGTTGGAAGTCAAAGAAGCAAAGTGTGGTGTCTAGGTCTTCCTCCGAGGCTGAATATAGGGCAATGGCGCTCACCACATCTGAAATTCCATGGCTGTTGTATCTGCTTCAAGACTTACAGCAACCTCATACAAGTTTTGTTCCTCTATACTGTGATAATAAGTCTGCTATTCACATTGCCCAGAATCCAATCTTCCATGAACGTACTAAGCACATTGAATTGGATTGTCATCTCATTCGTGATAAAGTGCAAATTTGGGACAGTTCATCTCATGCCTATTCCATCCAAAGCCAGATTGCAGATATCTACACCAAACCATTGCACTGTGATTTTTTTCGAGCTTTTTTCCAATTTGAACATGAAGGATATCCATGCTTCAGCTTGAGGGGGGGTGTTAGATATATTTATATTATTAAAATGTAATTTTAATGCCTTTTTGACTCTTAGTTGACTAGAGGTTAGTTTAGTCATTTACTATTGTAAATATAGCTTCTTTCTTTTCTGGTTATCAGGTTTGTTAGTTTAGTTTGATAGCTAACAGATTCAGTTGCTGCTGAACCAATTCTGTTTGCAGCTCTTGAATCAATTCATCTTGTATATATTTGACATTCAATGAATTGAATCTCAGTTTTTGAGTTTTATCAATCATAATATTCAATGTACAAAATACCAACTTTAGTAAAATTGAGTATCATATAATTTTCTACTTCCCTTAAAAAATTTATTATCAAATTATAACCGGGAAATGAATGAAATGATAACAATTTTCTAGTAGTCATCCAATCATCAAAATATGTTAGGATGATTGCCTAACAATTCAGTTGAAGTGAGCATAAACCGAACAATCCACTTGAACCATTTGAAATGCATTAATGAAGCTTAACTTAGTGGCCCTCATGCATTATGGATATGAGGTGAAGTACATTATATTAGGTCGAGTTTGGTCCATGAGACAGAAATATTGCAACACTTAGTAGCACAATAATATGATCAATCATAGTTCATATTTGAATGTCTAATTAATATCCTAAAGAAGCTAAAGTATGAATCAGAGTAAGTGGCATTGTTGCTGTTGTTTATGAAGCAATTTGTATATAAGTTCTAGTCCCACATCGGATGATATGAAGAAAGAGAAATAATTGGCTCTTATAAGACTGTAGGCTTAGCTGAGAGAAAATCATGATCCTTCATGCAGTTGCGGGGAAATGAGGAGTGGTAGAGTCTCGCAATTAAAATAAAGTCTATGTTTCGTACAATTCCCTCTCTACTCACTAGACATCTCATACCACCTTGTGGTTTGATCATGCGTGCGCCAAATTGTTTCGCATTTGGCAGGGCCGAACCTCACTATTTGTTGCTAGATATTGAATTGTTTAATTTTAACTGATTTTTAACGATTCGATTTATTCTTTGCTAACACTAGTATGGCTAACACTAGTTGTCTAATTTTAACGGATTTTTAACGATTCGATTTATTCTTTGCTAACACTAGTATGACTAACACTAGTTGTTTAATTTTAACGGATTTTTAACGATTCGATTTATTCTTTACTAACACTAGTTGTTTAATTTTAACTGAATTTTAACGATTTGATTTATTCATTGCACGAATTGTTGTTTTAGACTTTTTCGGTTTGTATGACTTGTTGCACTTATCTATAATAGGTGTGATCGAACATGAGCCGTTGATTTAAAACAATCGAAACCGTTAAAATTATGACCGTTGGGGAGAATTCAAAAATTTAGCCGTTGACTGGACGGTGGAGAGGGTTCGACGCACAGCTGATCGATTTGGATCAGCCCACGCTTGGTCGAATCTGGTCAAAACATAATTTGGAGTGTCTGAGTAAACTTTGACTGGTTCGGCGCAGCGAGATTCGATCAGGTTCGATCAAGCGTGCGTCGAACCGTATTTATTGTTTAAAAAAATATAAAATCCAATTTTCAATAAGAGCTTTTCGCCTTTTCACATCAAAAAGGGGTGTCTAATGAGTAGAAGGGGGTCGTACGAAGCATGGGCCTTAAAAAATGCGAGTTGGGTGCTCACCCCAAAGCCTGGTTACGACAATTGGGCACTCTCCTTTAATCAATCTGATCCCTAAAGCCTAAACCTGAAGGGAAAATTATATTCCTTTTAATTTTTATTTTGTAATTGTTTTTAAAAAAAATTAATTTCTTTTTTTATCTTAAAAAAACTAATTTTTTTGTATAAATCCGATATTTTTTGTTTGTAACTGCAGAGACTAATCTCTCATGCCGGGTAAAACCACAATGGACAGCAAAACTCTACCTCTAAAAGATTTAACATACAATTTTTTTAGCATAAACCTTTTAGATTGTTAAAAATGCATAAATTTTTTGGAAGAGGAATACTTACATACAGTAGTACCATAAGTGAGACTTACATACAGTAGTACCATAAGTGAGGTGCTATATGTCTTGTTTTTTTTGTTGGTAAAAGTAGGAAAAGAAAAAGAAAAACAAAGGGAAAAAAAGAACAAAAATTGCATCCTTATAAAGAGGACTTTAGCGGCATCAGATTGAAGAAACAAGTTGATGCCATCATGGGGTCTTCAAACTCTTGCAAACCGACTGAATTAGATGCTCTTTTTTTCGCCAAAAAATCAGCAGTTGCATTTGCTTCCCTCAAAATATGAAATAACTGAATATCTCAATCTCTAGCAATGAGCTCATTAATATTGCAAATTATAGGTGCATAATGGTGCCACAGATTAACAGTACTGCGCACTAGATTAATGACCATAGTAGAATCAGAATAACAGACAACATTGCGGTATCCCTTTGCCCAAATTAATCTTAGACCATGGTAAAGAGTCATTAACTCAACATAGAGAATATTAGAAAATCCCACAGATCCCATAAAACTAGGGATGAAAATGGGCAGGGTACTATAGTGCCCGTACCCGAGCCCACACATGTATGGGCAGGGCACTATAGTGCCCGTCCCCATACCCTTTGGGCACCAAGTGCCCATGGACACACCAATTACCCGCACTTTAACAACAAAAAATAATAAATAACATAAAAAGCATTGTAATTCAATTTAAAGAGCCATTTTTTTTTGTATCTACTAATTAAAATGTTACACACAATAATATTTAGTGAATTAAAAATATCTAAAATGTTATATAGTAGATAGATTTAGTGTTTTAAGAAAAAAATTATTTTTTAAAATTATACATAAGTAAAGTTGTAATATTATTAATATATATACGGGTGCGGGCCTGAGGCGGGTTGGGCACCGTAGTGCTCGTACCCAAGCCCACACCCATATGTGCCGGTACCCTATGGGCATGGGCTCAATTGCCATCCCTACATAAAGCCAAAAATCCAATTACCATTAGATTGTCTCAGCACACCACCAAATCCTTATGCATCTGGATTACCACAGATGCTCCCATCCACTTTTAAAACAACCTCAGATCCTGCCTCGAGATGCCAAGAAACCAAACGGGGTGTCAAAGAATTAGAGAAAGGACACAAAAATAGCTTTTGAAGAATATTAGCCATATTATAAATTTGCATCTTTAGAGTGTAGATAGTGACATTTTCCTCAGCCAAACACGATTGATTTCGGGCCCTCCAATTCCACCAAGCAGCTGAGAGGAACAAGAACAGATTGGCACTTGCAATTCCTTTCTTTAACCAAGAGGTGAAATCAGCATCACTGAAAAAATCTATGTTATCAAATCCTATAGACATTCATAGTTGGTGGGGGAAATGACAATCTCTCAAGAAGTGGAGAATGTCTTCATCTACTACATTGCATCTAGGACAGTTATAGGATATTAGCATTCCTCTATTATGCAATGTAGCTCTAGTAGGAAGAGCATCATGACAAGCTGTCCAAAGGAAGAACTTAATTTCTCAGGAGTCGGAATCCTCCACACCTACTTCCAGGACTCAAAGATATTGTCTCCATCCAAAACATGATTAGTAGACATTAACCAGTGATATCCATTTTTGACTGTGTACAAGCCAGCCAAATTACCTTTCCATGTGAGACCATCAGAGATGTTATGATTCAAACAGTGGGGCATTACCGTAATAGCAGACGTGACATTATCAGGGAGATGTGTATATAGTTGCTCTAGATTCCATTACTCATTCTGAATAACATTCTTAACACAAACAATTACATCATGAATATCAACATATAGAACCTGATTAATCAATTTTCCTTGATGAGACAAACTATCAAACCCAAAAGGAAGAACTGCCATCACCCAACCTATACTCATAACCATCTCATAAGACCCCTCGTGCCTTCATAATCGAATTCCAAATAACTGAACCAGTTTTTTTTGGAACATCTAACACATCATTGTTACCGACATACTTGTTTTTTTTCAATTTAACCCACAATTCATCTACATCTCTATGAATATCCCAGACCAATTTTCCTAGCATAACAATATTAGCTTCTTTTGTCGTCCTAATGCTTAACCCCCCTGTTGTTTCGGTTTGGTTATTTTATCCCAGCCAACCAAATGAATTCCCTTATCATCTGTGCCTTTCCAGATAAAGTCTCTAGATAGCTTGTCCATTTGAGCACAAGTAGTTTGAGGAAGCCAAACTATCTGCATATAATAGGTAGGAATAGAGGTCAAAGAAGATTTAGTTAATTGCTATATGTCTTGTTTTAGAGACAAAATATCAATTTTAATTGCTAATAATTGCTTTGTCAAAAAAAATCAATTTTAATTGCTAATAAAAGACACCCAAGGTAGTTTCTAGTCGTTACCTAATTTATTATCCGAGGAATGCCACCACCAATACCTAGGGGGTGTTTGTTTGGGAGACACAAAGAGGGTTCCAAGGAATGTAGGTTGGGAATGGAGATTCTCATGTTTGGTAAGAGAAAAAAGAAAAGTGCATTCCAAAGAATTATGTTTAGTCTGGAAACTATTTTTCCACTTATGCTGGAATTTGATGCCTCCCATAATTGGTGGTAATCTTCCATTCCAGCATAGAGTGGTTTCAATTTTTAGCACAAAATTACATTATTAACCCTCACCCACCCACTACATTATATATATATATATATATATATATATATATATATATATATATATATATATATATATATATATATATATATATATATATATATATATATATATATATATATATATATATATAATTTTTAACAATAAACTTTATTACAAAAGATTATTGTAAGAAAATTATAAGTTAATAATCACTTTAATTTTATACTTTTATTTCATCTTTAATAACTTAGAAAGTTAAAATAACATGTCATATAAATAAGGCCATTGTAACAAAAAACAAATATAAACAAGGGTATTTTGATAATTATAATGTTTATTCCCAGGAATGTATGGTACCAACCAAACAAGTTTATAAATTGTTCTCAAGAATTGGATTCCTAAACTTGTAACAAACCAAACACGTTTAAGAAAATACTCAGCAATCACATTCCCGGTCAATGGATTCCTAAGCATGTAATTCCTTGGAATGTAATTTCTAGTTAAATTTTTTTTGGGCAAAAAAGTATGCAAAAAACTCCAATTAACTAGGCTGCATTTGTCTTAATTTCATGTTTTCTACATCTATATTTTTAATTGACAAATTTTATTAAAATAGCAAACAGGCCGAATTGGGAGACCAAAACTGTATTTAACCCAATAAAAAATCAATTGGATTGAATTGAATGGATATCAACTAACTTTAGGGTTCTTCATTAATTTACAAACTCACTTTTTAAGTTTATTTTTTACAAAATATATGTGGATGTTGGAAGCATTCTAAATTGCTTCCCTTCCCTCATACAAAAGTAACTTGGAAAGCAAACAATAAAACTATGTCTTAGTATAAAAACAGAAAGTTGATATTTTTTTTAAAAAAAAAAAGGGAGAGAGAAATGAAATGGCAATGTTGGGAGGTAAAAAAATAATTGACCAACAATACTTTTCATCATCTTATTATATGCCATCCATAACATCCAATCCCAATTTTGTAGGGAAGAACCCCATAGCAGATGAACTCTCAACACTATGGCTGAAATGCCACAACATGACTTCTCTTTTCTTTGTCACTGCAAAATTCTCACTTTTGCTAACTCCGGGGCTTCGTCTTCTCGCGCATACCTCCTCCAACAACCTTCTATCCTCTTGAGAAAGTTGAGTTACTAATGATTGGTCATTAGTAATTTGGTCCATAGATATACATTTCAACATCTTTGAATGAAAATGACGCGCTTTGGAAGAAGAAGTTTGTCGAGGCGTTGGTTTCATGGTATTGCGTCTGCTGTATCTTACAAAACTCACCAAATGGTGAAGCTGAGTCAACAATTCGAGGATGTGAAAATCTATTTTCTGCTTGTCAACATAATAAAGTGTCAGGAGGCGAATTGTGTTGCTCTCTTTGGCTGACTTGTTGCCCAAGTTATTGCTGCATAACCCAACAGAAAATGTTATAGCAAACTGACCCGGTAACTCGAATCATTACATAAACATAACTAATTAATCATTCAACAAACCTTGCATTTGCCCATTCTCCAACCCATCCAAAACCTTGAAGTGCTCTGCCACATAAATAGATCAATATCAGAAAGCAATTTGAGATATTTGATTGTTTTGTTTTTTGGATTTAACGTAAAGGAATCCACTTAAAAGAAATCTATAATAGACACTAATATAATTAGATCTACTCTTCATAAACAAACTTGGGATTTGTGATCTCACATAAGATCGGTTCAAGATCATGGGATCATTTTCTATCAGGTAGAAAGGGTTGTTTCGCAAAATCTACTTCTAAGTAATTGTTCCATAGATCCTATATCCATTTATATGAATAAGAAATCATGTCACGAGGGGGATTCTTATTTATACAAATGGGGATTCATATTTATACAAATGGTACTTCAAACTTGGAACAAGCATGAAGAAATTAACAATAGGTGAGGAATGGACTGCTATCGTAACAAATGACAAATGTGTGACTTTAAAGATATTTATAATTAAAGTCAATTTTTTTAATGATGTAGTACCAATTAAATCCTAAAGTGAAACACTCTTGGTTTTTCAAATAAACACTCCACCCCTATTTATGAAATTGAAGTTACCTTCTCACTCACACAGAACAATTTAAATCACACATACACTCTATTTTATTGACACACTGTTTTATTAATAGAAGGGAGATTTCGGTAATTGAAGCAGGATTCAATATCTTTTATAGAGCAGGAAGGTACAGTACATGCACAAATTAAATTTAAGCATATTTAATTGGTGGTGAGTACATTTTCTCTTATAAAAATATCACATGTCTTTATTTATCTGTATTGTAGAAGAAACTGTAAAAATAGCAAAAAATTATTTCCGTGATTTTCCACATAAAGCTTTAAAAAAACAAAATACAAAAGAAAGTTAAGCTTTTAAAACTATAACTGAAAATATGAGGTAAAAGTGAAGAATGAAAATAAAAACCAAACAAATTCAAAATCATTAAGCAAAAAATCAAAACATGAAAATATGATCATATACATTCATGGGCTAGCTTTTTCTTTTAAAGTGTATTCTTTCATTTCTAGAGAAGTCAAACTCCTATTTTTCAACTCAAATAACAAATAAGGCCAGCCACTTGGTTAGAATAGGCAAAGAAAAATAGTATTATCTTACTTGGTTGTATTTGTAGCAAGTGGAGTAAGCCACAAGAGAGTCTTATCCATGCCAGCTTTGACCTGAGCAACTGAGAGCTACACAAAATTAATTTCCGGTCAGCATATTCAAACACAAAATTAAACTTTAATCTTCAAGTAGTAGGCAAGAAAACACGCTGTAAGGGAATACCCCTTTCGTGAGATCGTCGTTTTGCAACCGAGAATAAAGGACACTCTTAATATTATTGGGCAATCCGTGATACAATGTGTCCCTCAAATTTGGAGGAAGAATGGTTGGTCGCGATGCCTGAAAGAAAGTTAGAAACAAGCATTTTATTTAGACTAAATAAAAAAAATGAATAAACAAATAAATAACATGCTACAAACTTACTATCAAATTTATCTGATTGATAATGTTAGCATAGTGCAGTGCAAGACCAGCTTCACCTAGTCTCTGAGTTCCCTTATTATTCTTGACAGCAGTACCTGCTATGAATCCAAGATTTCATAAAATTTTAGAAGAATACAAATCAGAAAAAACACTTATTTTCTAAAGCTCCAAAGTGATGCATATGCCACAACAAAATCAGACATGTAATAGTTGATTTTGAGTTCATAATAGATATGAAGTATGACTCTGTACCATTTATTCCGAGGAACTCAGAAATTGCTTGATTTGTATAGTTGACAATATCAACAAGCATTTCAACCATCTGCAATAGGTAAATACACAGAATGATTCCACTATTGTTAATTTTCCGAAATAAAACCTTCAATTTCACGCTCACATCCGAAACTTCTAAACCTTATTATTACAGTACCTTATTGGTTGTTTGTGTATATGATTATTTATTCACACAAGGGAATGCACGAAAACTGAAACAATGAATGACTTCAACAATGAAGGACTCAAATTAGGAAGTATTCCTTCCTACGAAATTTTAAATTTGTTATTACAAATTTAGAATCATAATCATATACCTCATCCAGATTTTTGGACCAAAGGGATTTCTTTTGCAAGCTCTTGACAAGCTTTCTTTGATGCTTAAGCTCACTCTGAAAAGCAGTGAGACCGTCTCCTACAATTATAGAGAAACTAACCTGTTAAAAATTAGTTGATTAATGAAGAATATAAATTGCAAATAACCAGAAATTATAATTAAGAATATATTTTAGTCAAACAAAAGACATTGTTGTTGATAACAGTAGATACAAACATTTTAGTATAAGACATTCTTGAAATCATGATATTAATTTTACAAGATAGATTGCAACTCAAAAATAAGATAAATTTATCTTAGCGCATCTTCAAAAACTAAAATAGTCATTGGAATTGACAGTAACTTATTTTGGGGAAATGATGTTCTGAAGTTTCTAACCATTGAGAGGAAGATTTAAGGACTGCATTTCCTTAATCTTTTGTTGATAACCGTGTTGGAAACGATCAAATGCATTTAACTCATGGTATAGTTCCTACACAGGAAAATAATGACAGTTATTTAAAGAAAGAACTAAGAAAATTCAATAGTAAAGCAGAACCTTAACAATATCAGAAGTAGGAATCGCTGTCAATAAAAAACAAAATTAATAACAAATTAAACACTCGTCAAATATGAATACAACTAGTTTGGTATGCTCCAAAAATGCATATTTGTAAACTGGAAGGTATAAGAAACAGCAGTGACGGACCCATGAATTTTAAGTTTTGGAGGCAATGCACATTAAAATAAAGTTGTGAAGGCAATAAATACCATATAATACACAGTAAGTAACATATGTTGCAGCAGCTAAATATATATATAATTTTAAACATATAACATTGAGCTTATAAATTTTTTAACACAAACACAATGTCTTTGCTCTTCGTTCACTATCAGTAAACCAAGGAGATAAATCATTAGAGCAAAACTTTATTTAAAATTACAATTACAATTTGCTTACAGCAGTATTCTGAGCTAGAGAGGACAACTCCTGCATTGTCTTGTCTGCCTCAACCCTAGAATGTTGGTTGCTCAAGACATCCAAATCTAATCTGAAATTTGTTTATCAGGTAAAAATTTAATCTAAAATGTTTGTAATTCTTTTTAGAATTCTATCAAAATGTGTTGGTATAATCTTGTCATAAGCCAGCATGTAAAAGCAAGCAAACTCACCTTGAGAAATATTGGTCGAGGTTATGCCACCGTGGGTCTTTACATATATTTCCAAATCTAGCTACTTCTCTGGCGAAGATATTGAATTCTTCCCTACAATTTTTCCCAAAATTCAGAGACAGTGAACGTAAGAGAAAACAAATATACATCCAGAGGATTTTAAATCTCTGTGAAAAGGCTTATGATGCTCTGAACCTTTTGTCGGCCTCAACAAAACTTATTAGCTCCTTTGTGTCGGTAGAAACTAGTTGTTGCAACCCTTCTGATTGCCAAATCTCCTTTTTAAGTAACTGAATGTTTTTTTCAGCCAATGAATGAAACAAAATTGCTCCCCTATCAATTGTACTAGCAACTTCAAATGCTAATATAGATATTTTATTCCTTCTACGAGTCATGCCAATGCTAAACCCATTACTTGAGTTTAACTTGGACATGCTACTTCCTAGTGTGTTTTTGCTAGCTCTTCCTTGAAAGGAGCCTCTCAGGGAGACCTATTAAAGAAGGACATCATAAATCAAAATGCGCAACATCAAGTTTCCAATAACAAAATGTGAGATAACTTTTTAAGGAACTTAAATAAAAGATTAAAGAAGCAACTAATTGAGTTTACTGTGCTTATAAGAAATAATCCAGTTTACATAGAAAATAAACGGCAGATGTACTGAATCAGATATAGGGAAAGAAACAGTTCATAGCTTGACAGAAGTTAGAGTTGTAGAGAAAAATCCATAAACTGTTTTCGCAACACATATTGAGGTCACTAGCCTCAAAGTGTAGTTGACAGGATGCAAAAACAGCCTCTCTTCCTTCATAGTATTGGAACACAGGTTCCACTCTAACGTGTATCGCTCACACTCACAAGCACAAGGTGCACGATAGAAGCACACACAGAATGTAGTAATGGTCTATTGAATGATTATTCACTAGTATTGAATGAGTGAGTGAATCACTTATATAGTACATGATTTGTCCCACATTGAGCGAAGTTAACATTTATTAAAATTGCTACTCTAACTGATCCAGTTACACTCTAACTATTTACCAACAAACTAATAAATCAGACTTACTCAACTTCTAAGGCTTAGTAAGAATGTCTGCCACTTGCAGCGAGTTTCCATATAAAAATATCTGCCACCAGCAGCTCCTCTGGTGCGACTCCTTCAAGCCTTTTTGTAGGGCCTCTATTGAGTATATAGGTTGTTGTTGAAACAGCCCTAGCACATAGGAACTTAGGCAGTTTCTTCCCTTCAACAGACATCTTACCACATTCATTAGTGTCCCATTTCTCCTTTCAGCAGCTTCATTATTTTGACGTGTATATGGTGGTGTTACCTCATGCACTATGCCCTCCAAATTCTCATGCACTATGCCCTCCAAATTACATATATTTAAATTCATTTGAGACATACTCTCCTCCACTATCAGTTCTTAAAATCTTTATTAGGAAACCAAATTGTCTTTCAACCATTTTCTTAAACCTCTTGAACACATCAAGCACTTCATTCTTTCTTTTAAGTACATAAATCCACATCTTTCTAGTAATCATTAATGAAAAGCACAAAATACCTGTTTCCACCAAGGGATTCTGTTTACATAGGGCCACACACATCTGAATAGATTGTCTCCAGCATTCCTTTAGACCTTGTCTCCACCTACTTGTTGAATGCATTTTTGTGTTGCTTAGATTCAACACAATTCTCGCAAATTTCTTTTGGTAGGCTTATTTGTGGTAAGCCTCTGACCATCTTAAGGTTATTCAGATTGTGTTGGTCGCTAAAGTTCAAATGGCCATATCTGTGATGCCATATCCACTCATCTTTGTTCACCGTGGTTCAAAGGCTTCAATATTTGCCTTAAATGTCCTATTCTTTGACAAAGGAACCTTAAGGACTAATTTCTTCTCACCATCATACACCTTTGACCTTTTGTCCTCCATTTTCACCACATAGCCCTTCTCTAGTAGTTGGCCAAGTCATTCCTGGCACATACAGAACATCCTTTATGCAGGATTGAGTACCATCCTTTTTCCTAATCATCACTCTTCCAACACCTTCAACCATCATTGTGCTATCATCAGCAATTGTAACCTTACTTTTCATTGATTCGTCAAGATTTACTAGCCATTCTCTGCGACTAGCCATGTGTATTGAGCATTGTGTCAAGATACGATTGATTGACACTACATTCATCATCCTTTGTAGTTACCATCAGCATCACCAAATCAGTATCCTCATCATCTCCTTGTACAAGATTTGCTTCATCATCCCGGGAATGTTTCTTGCAGTAACACTCATCAGCAAAGTGTCCCCATTTGTTGCAATTATAGCATCAGATGTTCCCTTTGTCAAACTTCTTTCATGTTCCTTCTCCTCTGGAAGTGCTTGTGCCTCCCCTTGAACTTCCACCACCTCTTCTTTGATTATGATCACCTCTGTTGTTAGTTTGACCTTTTCCTCCATCAGAGTTGTGATTCCCTCTACCTCTGTTTCTCTTCAATTTTCCTCTCCCTCTTCTGTTTTTGATACTTCCACCCATGAATCTTGAGTTTGATTGAGCCTGAAGAGAAACTTCAGAATTCTTCTCTGATCCTCTACGTTTCAATATTTGTTCACGTGCTTCTAGGGAACCTTGTAAACCCTCAACCTTCATTGTTGTCAAATTTTTCGATTCTTCAATTGCAACAATGATGTGATCGAATTTTGGAGACACAGTTCTCAATATTTTCCCAACTATCACATGATCCGTAAGAATTTCACTACAATTCTTCATCTGAATTTCCAGGGTTTGCAATCTTGTAAGATAAGCACTTACCCCTTCATTATTATCCATACTCAAGCTCGTATTGACACCTTAAGGTTTGAAATCGAACCTTTGTCAATCTTGTAAGATAAGCACTTACCCCATCATCATTATCCATGCACTGCAGCACTGATGATTAGTGCATGCCGCCTTGTAATCTTTCTTCCTCGCATCCCTCTTAGCCATTCTTTGGGCATCAGTTGGAATGGTGGATTCTGTCGCAAAGCTTCGACCCCGGAATCAACTACCTCCAACAGTTCTTGGAACCAAACAACACCTTCATCTAGGTTACACCACTTGTCGTAGTTCTTTCCATCAAGAATCAGTAGCACGTCTGGATAATCATCATTGGTACTGGTAACCATATTCCTCATCTAGGAATCACAATATTTCTTTGACTTTTAAGCTCAAAAAACCAAACTCTAGATACCTACTGTTGGAACACAGGTTCCACTCTAACGTGTATTGCTCACACTCACTCACTAGCACAAGGTGGACCATAGAAGTTCACACAGAATGTAGTAATGATCTATTGAATGATCATTCACTTGTACTGAATGAGTGAGTGAATCACTTATATAGTACATGGTTGTCCCACACTGGGCAAAGCTAACAGATATTAAATTCTGTTATTCTACCCAATTCACAGTTACACTCTAACTATTTACTAACAAACTAACAAATCAGAATTACTCAATTTCTAACACATAGTATATATGGATTGTGGTAACATGATCTGCAGTCAAAACAACACTAAAATGTCTAAAATGTAATTAATCTAATCTAATAGTGCTTATCAAGATATTTAAAGATTACCCACCAATGAGATTTCACATCGCCAAATAGATTTCAAAGTGAAGTCTATGTGAACTACGAGTAGTAATTAAATTGTTATTTCACATTGGGGACTTTTTTCAATAGATTTCAATAGTGTTTCCCCACTTTCCCCTTTATTTCTCGAACCTACGACCCTTTCGGTATAGGTGAAGCGCGTCTTACAAGCTAAGTTGCTCTTCTTTGTCACACTGGGGACATTTGATTGACAGTAACAACCAAATCAATAATACATACAAAGGAATAAGCATGTGGAAATTAAGTACCTGTTTTCCAGAGTTTGGCTTCTCAGCAGCAGACCCTTTACCAACTTCTGCATAATTAATTCTCTCCTCATTACCAGCAGAACAAACCGATCCCATTATTATCCAAACTAAGAGTATCAAACCCCAAAACAGAAACTTTAAGAGTGAGTTAAGAATTGAAGACGCACGAGGATCATATCATATTTCAAATAAAAGTCGCATCACAGTGAATCGAAGTATCGAGAATCAAAATATATAACAGAAAGAAATTAGGATTGAAGAGTGTTTTATTGCGTTGGGTTTGACTATTGAAAAGGAATGAATTAGAGTATATTCGCACGCTTGAATCTTTGAAAGACATTAAATTCAATTTCAATTAGAATAAAGAAATAAAAGTAAACGGGAAATTAAAATAGTATAAGAGACTTTGCAAATGGAATTAAATTACAGGCATGGGAATGGGAATCAGAAAATTCGTGGCAAGAACCACGACGATAGAAATTTAACTTACAGAGAATTGAAACGACGACCGTTTCATAGCTCTGTCGTTTTCATCAACTACGTCTGCATATATAACAATAGCGTGAAAATGCATAACAAAATTTGTCACCGCCATCATCGATTCTTTTCTTCTCTTCTCAGTTCTTATTACTCCTTTCATTCTTCTTCCAACCACACTCTTTCTTCTCTTCGATACAAATGACCAAGAAACTATAGCGATTAAAATATTGACTAAAATCTTAAATTAGTCAAACTATTAAATACTAGTTTTTAAAGTGTATCTTGTTGCGTTGCATCAATTTTATCCCCAGATAAAATTTGTCGCTTCAAAATTAAATTGATCGACCCAAACAAACTTTAAGTCAACTTATATGCTCTGTTGATAAGTCTTATCCGTTAGTTTATAGCGGATTTGACTAGCAGGTGACGAGTACATGTGTTTAATATTTTTCATATTAGTATAGCGTTTTTTCAAACTACACTTCAAATAGCGTTTTTTCAAACGCTAATCAATAGCGTATAGCGTCTCAATTTTTTTTTCTCATTTTTACGCTTTATTATTTTAGATTTATCAACTAGTTTAATCGCTAGTTTTACTAAAGACATAATTTGCTATCAGTTTGTTTATCCACTATCTGCTAGTTCATCTGGTATCTTCTATCCGCTATCCGCTATCCGCTAGTTTATTAGTTATCAACTACTTTTACCAAATAGGGCCTTAATAAATTTTTAATATAATATAGAGTAAATAAATACTAAAGTCTATTGCAAGTGATTGTTGCGGAGAGTGTGTCAGCATTGTAAATCCTGAATAACATTTGGCCTAATGCTACAAACAAGTCATGACATATGGGTTTAGATGCATAATTTTTTTTTGAAACAAACAAACTTACGTCATTTCAATCAAAATAGAGTTGGAAATACATATAGGAATAATGTAGTGAATATGGTGATTAGCAAATAATTGAGCCGCCCTAGCTAGAGGGTGAGCAACACAATTGGCTTGTCGCCGAATAAAACTGACAGTACAGTTAGATAAAAGATGGAAAATATGCTGGCACGACGACACGATAGTGCCAAACTCCGTAGAGCACCGAAGCTTTCCGTTGAATGCGTCCACAACCTACTTACAGTCAAGCTCAACGTCAACACCATCATACGGGAGTTGTTGGATCCACCGCAAGGACTCAAGTAAGCCAAGCGCCTCAATCTCCCTAGGGGGTGTACACCCGAGAACCATAACGTCTTTGCTTGTATAAACGAACCATGGTGATCACGGATACACATACCAATGCCACATCTTTTTCAGCTGGAAACCAAGCCGCATCCACATTGATCTTTACACGACCTGCTATTGGTTTACGCCATGCAAGAGGCTGCTGCATATCAGTTCGGTTTTGTGCACAATCTTGAGCCCGTAGCCATTCAAACACCATCGTGCGAGCTTCAACAAGAGCGAGATTAATTGGCAAATCATTGGAATTCCATACCAGCTCGTTCCTCAGACGCTAGAGGCACCAAAACACTGCTGCCATATCTGTTTTAGCGTTCTGATCTAGTGTTTGCAGCAGCTGGAAAATTAACTCTATTGCTCCCTCGGCTGCTGTAAACGCAGGTTCAATAGTGTCCCAGAATCCTGCTGTCTGCCACACTAATTGAGCTTTATTGCAGCCAAAAAACGCGTGCCATTCGCTCTCATGAGCTGCAGTACACATCGGGCATATGGCAGCACATCTAACGCCCTTTCGCTGCAATCGTAGACGCACAGGTAAGACTCCACGGGCACATCTCCAAAGCAAAAGTTTAATTTTATTCGGGATTCGAAGACGCCCTATGTCATTCCAATTTCCATCAACACGGAGATGAGATGTATCAACAATTTGATCCATAGTCAGGTGCTATAATTGGAGCAAGGGTTTAGTGTTAAAAGTTATTATCTTTAAACTATAAACATTGAAGAGTCTCCGATGGGCCCTACCCCTCAATTTGACGCCAAACCTCCAACTAAGAAAGAATGAGAACGGAAGAAAAAAGGGGTGATTTTTTTATACCCCCCCCCCCCCACCCTTTTATGATATACCGAAATTACCCCTGTCATTAATTCACTTTTTGACTTGCATTGAATTCACTCTGACTGGGACCCACATTATCTCGCATCGTATATACCTCAATGGAAGGTATATACCATTACATTAAATATTGAACGACACGAAAAAAGTGTGCATCGTATATATGTCCTTCAAGACATATATACGATTGCATTATTAAATGCTTCGTTGACTACCCATCGTATATAGGTTATATACGAGTTGGCTTTGAAGATCTAATCGTATATACATCTGGGCCATGTATATACGATGTTAAAAAAATACTCATCGTATATACAAGGTTGAGGAGGTATATACGACTGAGTTATTTTTTTTTTTGTTTTTTCTCGAGTTGATATCTGTTTTTGTTGGAACAGATATTGACCCCGCCTACAGCAGCAGATGCCGACTCTCGGTTGGCTCCTGTTGATATTGATATCTACATGGCGCGTCCACGACGGATACGGTATATTTTTGTTACTCAAGTTTGGTAAATAGAATTAAATTACTTAAGTACTTAATAAATTATATATATTGTAGATATTTTCTACACGCGAGGCTGTGGAGGAGTGGGCCAAAGCTGTTGGTAGAAGTATCGGTGTAGTCGTTATTATTGTGAGATCGTAAAAGCAAATGGAAAAAAGGGGGAGACGAGATAAGATTGATTTTGGTTGTGAGAAGAAAGGCGGGTTTACTAATGATTCATGGTTTCGGTTCTAAAAGGAGAGGTTGTCCTTTTAGATTGAAAGCTACTTGCACTGTTAGCCGTGGGGTTGGTGTGTGACGATTAAATGTGGTAGACACACACACACACGAGTTGCTTAAAACTTCCATTGGTACTAATGCATTTGGGCGCCCTGTCTAAAAGCGCAAAAGGATCTCGTTAACGAGCATGCGGATCTTGATGTTGGACCGAAAGCTACTATTACTGCTTTGAAGAAGCTAGATCCGGAGAATGTGACTACTCTTCGTCAAGTTTATAGGCAGCGTCACAAACACCGGTCTACAAATAGGGGTCCTAGAACGAACATTCAAGAGGTGTTGAGACTGATTGCATCACATAATTATCTATGTTAGAGTAGAAAGATTCCCGGGTCTGATGTCGTCAGTGATATCATGTGGCCCATCCCACTTCTACAAAGTTATTGAGGTTGTTTCCCAAAGTTCTCATTCTTGACTCAACCTACAAAACCAACAGATATAACTTGCCTCTTCTACAGATTGTTGGAGTCACAAACACTGAGATAAGTTTTCATGTTGCATTTGCGTATATTGGGGAGGAGCTGGCTATTCATTTTTCTTGGGTATTGCAAAGAATTGCGAGGTATATGTGAGTTGCATTCTATTCATCCTCGAGTTTTCTTGTGATGCAGAGATCTCATTTGTATATCCGCTATTCTTGATATCTTTCCTTCTGCTACAAATTTATTGTGTCATTGGCATGTGACAAAAAATGTCAAAGCGAAGATTAAAGAGTTGGTGCACAAGGATAGGGGGAGGAGGTCCTATCTCTGTGGCTCTGTATTATTGATGATCTGTTGATGAGTCAGAATACTTATCTAATCTGAAGTTTTTTGAGGCTGCTTGCTCTGATAAACCTGCTCTCATTAAATATGTGCACGACATATGGTTGACACCGCACAAGGAGTGATTTATCTCAGCATGGACTAACTAGATCCCACACTTGGGGAATTCCACGACCAACAGGTATTTCTATCCGTTACTCGATTTTTTTTGACACGTACACATATTTTTTATCGTCGATTAAATTTCATTGACACTTGTTTATTATTTCTATCCGTTACTCTATTTTTTTTTGACACGTGCACATATTTTTTATCGTCGATTAAATTTCTTTGACACTTGTTTATTATTTCTATCCGTTACTCGATTTTTTTTGACACGTGCACATATTTTTTATCGTCGATTAAATTTCTTTGACACTTGTTTATTATTTCTATCCGTTACTCGATTTTTTTGACACGTGGACATATTTTTTATCGTCAATTAAATTTCTTTGACACTTGTTTATTATTTCAGAGCGGAATCTTTGCATTGGAGTTTGAAAAGACAGTTGAAGACTTCGAAGGGTGATCTATCAAAATGTTTCATATCTATTGATGACATGCTGACAATTCATTTTGATCAAATTATCGGGTCTTTTCAAAGAAGCATCAACAGAATCGAAGTCAAGTCTAATATTCCACTGTTTAAAAATCTTCAAGGACTTTTTTCGTTATCTGCATTGGGTCACATGGTGAAAGAGTTTGAAAGGTCAAAATTTGGGGTTGGATATGACAAAGGGCGGTGTCGGTGCATTCAAAGGAAGACACATCTACTTCCTTGTGCTTGTGAGATCGGTATTTTTCATGCTTCCGGCAATTCTATTACGCTTAGTGTTGTTGATGATCACTAGAAACACTTGAGTTTGGATGCAGTAGATGATAAATCCACTCAGGATAAATCATCTACCTGTGATATTTCTTATCAGTTTGATGCTATCCAGGCAAGATTTGATAAAGTGAGTGAGGAGGAAAAATATCTTATTAAGAGGCAGCTGAATGAGATAGCTTTCCCTTCTACTTCTTCTATGGTTCCACCTAAATGAAACGTCAGAACAAAAGGTGCACCAAAGAAGAAAAAATAGAAATTATTTGATGCTAAGCGTGATCCTTCTGGGTGGGAGCATGTGGATGAGAAGGTAAAACAGACTGAAGAATCCGGGGCTTCCAAAAATATTACACAGCGGTCAACCAAATTATCTCGTGGTGCTTCAGAGTATTATCACGATAATTTGAGACTAAAATACATTTACCGTTTGTTCCAAAGACACGTGCGCAACTATGTTCAAAAATTGTTGATGTTGAAGGTGGCAGAATCGCGGTTTTAGAGTAGTCGGGGTTGGACTTGACATGGGTGAGGACTCTTGGCCTCTGATTAGGCAAGCTTTGATTCAGGAAACAAAGGACATGGAAACATTGTATTCAGCCATGTTTGGGAAGAACCGACTGTTAGAGCTTCGCAAAGCTTTAACTATTGAGTCATACTAACGCCAGTAGGACTCAAAGTGGTTTGATTTGCTCGAGATGGGGTATATGGTTGCAACCAAGTATAATGTTGCATTGGTTCAGTTTTCTTTGCCTATGAATTTCACTTATCTGCCTTTGAGAGACACTTACGGTTCATCTAAGTTCAAAATCATATCTGTTCTAAACAAGCAAAATGTACACTGGTTGCATCTTTCAATCTCTCCCACTTGTCTATTGCCTCTTATTGCCCCGCAGCGGTACCAGCACTACTCACCAGAGTCTGCTTCATGGTTGCATCCGTATGCCGGACGTTTTACCCTATGGCAGTCTATGTGTCCTTCCGTGCAGCGTCTCGCTCCCGGTGATACGCCTAGATGTGTCGATTTAGCCGATGATTCTATTGACGACTTATATATAGATTCACACCTTTTTTGTATTACACGTGTATATATTACTATATCGCGTTTTTGTAATTATACGCGTTTATTTTATCCAATATATCTACACCGTTGATGTTAATCAAATCACGAGACTTCAAATTATAACCGGTAATAAAATCACAACTGTTAACAAATAATAAGCCCATCGTATATATCTCTTTTGGGACATATATACGATGTGCATTTTTAACGCATCGTATATAAGTTCATTGTGCGTATATACGATTGACTTAAAACGCATCAATCGTATATATACGCATTAATGACATATATATACGATGTCAAAAATCAGACATCGTATATATACCCCAAAAGAGATATATACGATTCGTGTAGCTTTATAAAAAAAACATGTTTTTTGAAAGACATTTTGGGAATATACTATTGGGTGGGGGTATATGGGGAAGGGGTGGGGGTAACAAAAAAAAAAAAAGCCAAGAAAAAAGTGGATGACATTTTACGGCAGAGGCAAAAGCAACGTGCGACACATTGAGCTGTTGTTGCGGATCGAAAATGAACCTTAAAAGGGTGGTGCGGAGATGAAAATGACGGGATCTTACATGTAATGCTGAATTAAAATGTTGTAATCGAGTAACATGTAATGATAACATTATCTTTGCCCTTTATCAATGAAATACTACACATTTGATAAAAAAGGACTTCTTTAACTCAACAAATTTTCCCAAAGAAAACTAAAATTATAGCTTTTAATATTTTTTTAAAAAAGTAATTATTAAAAGTAATAATATATTACCAAAGTTATTTTAAAATACAATTAAATACCAATTTTATATATTTTAATAATTCAAACTGTATAAGGCATATATAAATCATTTAACTTATAATATTTAATTAAGATAAAAAAAATAATAACATACTATTAAATTATATGTCAGCAAAAAATACTATTATTTTATTAATAAGAAAATTGAGATGTTACATTTAAGGTCAACAATGATTATTTCTTTAAGATCTAGTAGGAGCTAAAAAAGAAACAGACGATTATGATCTAGACCATTATTTGTTGGAGCATCTGACCATGTAGGAAGACAAAGATATGGTGGGATTCAAGGGTTGCATCGTCAATGAGTATCTTACATATAAAGCGAAGGTTGTTTTGCAGTAATTTGTTGCAGCTTCTACAATCGGCTACACTTGATTACTACCCTACTCATTCGTGTGGTAAGGCCACGTTGCCATGGGTAACACATTTTTTTACTCTTCACGTGACATACATGTTAGCATGACATATTAGGCTACTTTCCCTTTGTTTTCCTTATTTTTATATATTTTGTTATTTTAAATTTTAGGTCAATTTTTTGGATGTTCTAATAGGTAAAGTTTGTACCAATAAGGATTGGTCCAAGTGGTAACTCAAGTTGTAACTAGACTTGGATCTCACCCCAAGGTCTCGGGTTCGAATCTTGGGTGTGGCAAACACTCTGTTGGGAGGGAGAATACATATAGCCGACAAAGTCAGACTCATGGTAACCAGGGTTTGGGGCCAGAGATTAGTCATCGACAAAGCCGGTGGAAACTGTGTACCAAAAACATGGTAACCAAAAAATAGGTAAAGTTTGATGCTTAATAACTGGTTTAGTGAAAAAGTTATAATTTTCAAACAAAATATGTAAAGTACGATATTAAACAGTGTGTTTTGGAGTACTTTAGGGGTTAGAAAAAATTTAACTACTCAACTACGGAAAGTTTGTTACTCAATAACCAGTTAAGAGAAAGAAAAAAAATTTGTCACGAAATTTGTAAAGTGTGTGACAAGCAGTATGTTTTAGGGTGCTTTAGAGTCTAGAAAAATTGTACTGTTCAAATGCGTGAAGTTCGTTTCTCAATAATCGGTTTCGTATAAAGAAAAAATAATTTTGTCACAATATACGTAAAGTGTGTGTTGAGTAGTATGTTTTACGCAACGTTCGTTCCTCAATAACCAGTTTAATGAAAAGAAAAAATAATTCTATAACAAAATATATAAAGTGTGATACTAAGTATTGTGTTTCGGAGTACTTTGGAGTCTAAAAAAACTCAACTGTTCAAATACGAGAAGTTCATTTTTCAATAACTAGTTTGATAAAAAGAGAAAATATTTTCTTGACTAAATACGTAAAATGTGATGCTAACCAATGTGTTTTCGGTACTTTAGACTCGAAAAATGTTTAGATGTTTGGACATGAAATTAAATGGTCAATTGTTTCAACCTTCAATATCGAAGTTCTCAAAGAAAATAAATTGTAAGTCGATGACGTTCTTAAATGTGCATATGCAGCCCTCCGACGAATGTTGTTTACGTCTCTATCGTTAAGATGAGTGATATCAAGAAGCAGAGTTGATTTTCGTATCGCATAATTTTATATTATATATGTAATAAGAGAAATAAATTTGTCTTAGGGTTCCTCTACAAATTTCAGTTGCGTAAATATATTTGAATACATCGATAAATAACATTATAATTTAAAATAATATAGTATAATATAGGTCGAGCCTGTGCGGAGCACAGGTCATAGCACTAGTTAGTATGAATAGAGTCATGGCATACTATAATGATTGGTGCAACGCTTAACTGACTTGACTATAGAGCTAACAAAGGCTCTGTTTGGTAAAAAGTAGCGGATAGCGGATGAGCAGATAGTGGATGAACGGATAGCGGATGAGCTAGCAGATAGTGAATAAGCTAGCTGATAGTAAATGATGTATTTGGTAAAACTAACGGTTAAAGTAGCTGATAAATGTAAAATGACATGAAAGCATATTTAATTAATGATTAAATTATTTAATGATGGCAAAATGTTTAATGAGGAAAGAGAATTAATTTAAGAAAAATAAAAAGGGTAAAAATGTAATAAAAAGAAAGTGAAACGTTATCCACTATCGTTTGATAAAATGCTACTTGAAGTAGTGTATGAAACAACGCTAACACAAATGCAACCATATGCAACCACATTAGCTTATAAAACAAGGATATTCCAAAATGTTATTCATCATATATTGATTAATGAAATTGCTTTTGTCAACACCAAAAAAGTCACAACCGAAACAAAATATTCATAACAATAAAAAGAAAGTCAAATTTTTTTTAACAAAGAGTGTGATGGTTTTAGATATTCACAACAATAAAAAGACAAAGTCATATTTATAGTTAATATTAGTTATATACAAGAGTATCATGTTCTTTACTGCTGTTGTATATGTTTGTCTAATTATATATGTTTTTTTTGTTTAAATATATTTTTTTATCTCTATATATATAGAGGTTTTTGTTTTTCCTCCCTACAATATTGAAGTTTTTGCTTAGTCTTTGTTCTTTTGTTTTAGTCTGTGTAATATTATTTATATTTGGTTTTATTCTCTGAAATAAAGAAAACATTGATTCTAGTCCTTGAAGTATGGAGAAAATGAGGACAAATTCCAAAACTAAATATTTATTGCAGAGACGAAGAAAAAAACATTTTTGTAAGGAAGAAAAACAAAGTTTAGCAAATTACATAGATGAAGAAAAAAAATCAGGAACAAAAAAATATAATTAAACCTTTTTTTATTCTTGAGAACGATTAAAACCGCAGCTATGTGGATGTAAGGGGAATTGCATATAATATAATATTGAGATTCTGAATTTGACTTGTTTCCTTATATAGCACATATAAGGAAAATGGGCAATTATTTCAGTTTTTTATGCTCTTTATCATTGTTAGTTTTGCTTGAGTTTCAAGGACATGGAAATTAAATGGACTATCAAACTTTGGCTCCAACGAGGATGGACTATTATTGTGTTAGGTTGTCCATGAAAGACCATCAAATATCATCATAGGAAACTAAGAAATCCACCCCCTTCACTACGCCAGATTTGTTAAAAAAAGGCGCCCCTATGAGCAGCGTTTTGTCAAACGCTACTTTTGGCCAAAACAAGTAAGCAATACCCAGCGCCTCTTGAAGAAACGCCACTCATTGCCTAGAACGCGTGAGACAATACCCAGCGTTTTTTAAAAACGCCACCCATTGCCTAGAACGCATGGGACAATACCCAGCGTTTTTTAGAAACGCCACCCATTGCCTAGAACGCGTGGGCCAATACCCAGCATTTTTAAAAACGCCACCCATTGCCTAGAACGCGTGAGCTACCCAACGTTTTTTAAAAACGCCACCCATTGCCTAGAACGCGCTACGAATACCCATCGTTTTTTAAAAAACACCACCTATTGCCTAGAACGTGCTATGAATACCCAGCGTTTTTTAAAAAACGCCACCTAGCCTTTAACTTTATCACCTACTTCACACTGTTCAACGTCTCTCTCTCTCTATCAGCTCTCACTTCTCTGACAGTGTTCCTAGCTCTCGGTTCCTCTGGGTTTGTGGCAACAGTACTCACTCTCGCGCTCTCTCTCAGCTGGTTCTACTCTCAGCTCGTACCTCGGTTTCTTCCTCTCGCGCTCTCTCTCAGCTGGTTCTCTTCCTCTCGGTTCTCTTCTCTCCCTCACTCTCGTTCTCTCTAGCACCACCTCAAAGGACCCTCATTGCTTGCCTTCATCATCTTCTCTCAAAGGTTAGTTTTCTAATTTTCATTGTTTTTTAGGTTTTTTGTTATGTTAGAGATGAATGTAGTTTGATAGGAGTTGAGATATATGTTTTTCCTAGGAGTTGAAAATAGATAAAATTAGTTGAAAAAAACCAAAGTGAAGTTAGTTGACATGAATGTTTTTTGATAGGAGTTTGATAGGAGTTGAGATATATATTTGAAGTTAGTGTGCATACAAGGTGTTTGAGAAAAAACCTAAGTGAAATTGATATGATTTTTTTGGAACTCTTTTTGCATTGATTTTGTGGTATGTGGTATGTGTTCTTTGCCACATATATATTAAGTGTTATTGGTGATGCTTTTTTGACAAATAAAAAAGACTGTTGTTGTTGTTGATGCTTCAATAAAATTGTAAATTGTGTGTTTTTCACCTATATATAAATAATAGGTTTAAGTTCTCTTATCAGGAATTTTGCCTAGTTGAGCGTTGTTCTTTCTTCTTGCTTGGATTCTTCCCTTTTCTTATCAACAAGTAAGTGAAGTTGTTTGTGTATTGCCTTGATTCTTTGATTGTTTTGTGAAGTTTATTTAATTTGTTGTGTTGGATGAACACCAAGTGTTTGTAATTTTGCCTAAATTGAATTCTAGACTGCACACCAACTGTTTGTAAAAATGCCCAAACTAAGTGCAAATTTTTCTTTTCAAAATTTAGGAGTGCAAACTGAAACTTTGTGGGCTTGAAGCGTATTTAGCGGTATTCATTGCGTGAATTGTTGTGTGTGTTATGTACTATATGGTTGAATGGTTCATGGCGTGAGTTTATGTTCATGGTTGAAGGTGTTGTTCTAATTCTGTCTTAATTTCAAGGAAATTCAGTGGGGTGAGATTCTTCTAATTTTTTTCTAAAGATGTGCTTAACTGAATTGCTTGGTTAATTTGGCTCTATGTTTTGTGTTTGATTGAGTTTAGCTGTTGTGAGTATTTGGTGTTGACCGAGCCTAACCTTGTCAAGCCTTGAATTGTTTTTCTTTTTCTATGGTGCTAACTTGCTAATGTAATGATTGTGGCATATATTATGCATGCTCTCTTTGTGGTCTAGTTTCACAGGTACACATGGCTCCACCGGCAAAGAAAAAGAAATTCTCTCCCGATGCCGCCACAAGCATAAGTTCCCCCTTTTCATTGACTTTTGCATATAGTTGTTGTCTAGGGGGTAGATTAGTTAAATTTTTGATGATTGTCATGATGATGGGTGTGTTGAACTTGAATATATTTTTGATACTCATTACAAGGCTAGGTTTAAATACAATAAATTCATGTTTTGTTATTTTGGATGTATGATTTAATTTTGGATGTATATATGATTTAATTTTTGGATGTATGATTTAATTTTGGATGTATGATTTAATTTTTTGGATGTATTTTTGATGTATGATTTAATTTTTGGATGTAAGATTTAATTTTTTTGGGATGTATGATTTAATTCAGGTTTAAATACAACAAATTCATAGATATCACTATTAAAAAATATTTTGGATGTATGATTTAATTTTTTTTGTTGCAAATATAAAAAGGAAAATACACAAGAACAGAAAAAAAAATAAAAAAAAAATTAAACAATAGGCAGCGCTTTTTAGGAAGCGCTGCCTATCTGAGGACGTGTTTGGGCAATGGGCGGCGCTTTTTAGGAAGCGCTGCCTATTTGAGGACGTGTTTGGGCAATGTGTGACGCTTTTTAGAGAGTGCTGCCGAGTGGAATACCCAGCGCTCAAAAGCGCTGCCCATGGATGAAAAAAAGCGCTGTCTATATACTAATTCTGTTGTAGTGCTTTGTTCAAATAAAAAGTAAAGAAACTCAATAGAGAAAGAACAATTAATTCAATTAAAACGAATAGCGAAAATGAAGAACACATCCAAGGTAAAGGAACCAACGGGAAGCAATGAACGTGCACCGCTAACCAAATCCAGCCACCCTCCACGCTTGCTTTCTTAGTATATCCAAATTAAAAGCTTGAATATTGTGAAAACTCATGCCTCCATGATTTTTGCTCATAGACAGTTTTTTTTTATGATAACTAATGAATACCTCCGGCGTCTCTACTGTTTTCTCCCAATCAAAAGGAATTAATCATCTTTTCTATTTCAGCTACTAATGCTGGTGGTAGTAGATAAATACTCGTGATATAACATGACATAGCTTGCAACATATAAACTATGTCGCAAACATACACTCACAACATCTTCATATATCATCCTAGATAAACCCAATTCAGAATTTTATCAAGAGTTTACTATATGTGAAATGTTTAGATATTGGTTCTAATTTTATTTATGATTATTTTTAGTCAGTTAATTTGGAATCAGAATCTGGTTTGAGACACTCTTCCGGATCTAGTCATATAGAAAATCATGAAGCAACACCATCACGTAGGATATCTAGATAGATGATTCTAAGTTGGTTGTATTTTGCTATAGTTGGTTGTATTTTGACTTCATGAACTAAGTTTGTTTTCTTTTGATGTTATGAATTAAGTTTGGTTTCTTTTGATGTATGTTATGAACTAAATTGTTTTATTTTGATGTTATGAATTAGTTCCAGTTTGATGTTATAAACTTAGTTTGGTCTATAAACTTTAGAACTTTTGTATGTGTTTTTAGCATAAATTTAGTTTCTTTTAATATTTGTATTACCAAATAATTAATAAGTACATTTTTAAAATTTGTAAAAGAAAGATAGATATAATGAAACACTAAAAAATTACTTACAAAAAAGTGAAAAAAAAATATCCTTATATGTTCGCCGCGGTTACCAACCACCACCATATTTAAGTAAAAAATCAATTTTAAATTATTTGCGGCGGTTCCAAACCGCCGTCAGCCTTCATTAACGGCGGTTTAAACCGTCGCCGCTGAGCATTTTAACCACCGCCAGACTCTGTTTATTGTGTAGTGCCTAAGCATTTTGATGTTGCCATTAGGATATGCTATTTTTTAATGCTCTTTATTCTATAATATTGTTAAGATGATTAGATTGTTAAAATGAATATATAGATGCTTCATTAAGATACTATTTACTTCCATTTGACTACTTTAATTCTAAGTTGATTAAATTTTATTTTTAATTTGCAGCATTTTTCGGAATATCGATTCTCATGATACTTTGATTATCATCTTATTAAGCTCAAGAAAAAGTGGTAATGACTCAGAGTAGTGAAACGACTCTTTGCCAATCTAATCTTTGGAAGATTGAAGTGATGACAAGTGTTAATAGATAATGTTTTATTTATATGTTATCTTAGTATAAATGTAATTTTTGTTATGTAAAGTCATTGTGGCCCATTTACTTGAACTTTGTTTAGGGTCAAAGTTGTAATTTTCTCGGTCTTGGTTTGCCTTAAGCATTGGCCTAATTTCATTAATAAAAGCCTATTTAATTTTTTTTAATATATGTATTTTTAAAATCTATTTTGTAGTAATGGTGTAAATAATTTTGATAGTAATGATGTTCAATTGAAGGAATACATGACCAGGGAAATGCATTTGAAATTTGTAATGTAAAAGAAAGAATAAACGAAAACAAAAACTTGAAAAAAAATAGGAAAAGGTAGTGTTTTATAAAAAAACGCTACTCACTCAATTAAGATTTAAGAGCATTAGTTGCGCTTGTACTAAAAAACACTACTAATTTCTAAGAGACACTAAGAGCATCGGTAGCGCTTTTACTAAAAGCGCTACTGATGATCTTAGTGCCTTTTAGGAATGGGTAACATTAAACGCTACTCATGCTCTTAGTGCCTTTTAGAATTGAGTAGCGCTTTTAGTAAAAAGTGCTACCTATGCCTAAAAGGCGCTAAGGGAATAAGTGTTTCTGAGTGAAAGCGCTACTGTTGAGGGAGTGGCATCAGTAGCGCCAAGATAAGTACCCCTTGAAAGCGCTATTGATGGCCAAAAAAAGCGCTACCAATTCCCAAATCTGTTGTAGTAATGGAAAAATTGTAATTATTTTTTTTTTTTGACAAAGAATTTTTTTTGTAATTCTATATAGATATTTAATTGTATTTTAAAATTGATTTTTTTCCCGATTTCTAGATCTATATTTAAAAATATCAAAACTATTTTCATTCAAACAATCAGAACCAATTAGGGGTGTTCACGGTGCGGGTTGATTCAGTTTTGAGCAAAAAAGTGAACCGAACCGCAAGATAAAAATAGATGCGGTTTGGTTTGGTTCGGTTGGCTTCCGAAAAAAACCAAACCATACCAATGCGGTTTGGATTGGTTCGGTTGGTTCGGTTTTTGACGAGACAAAACACAATTTAGGGTCCATTTGGAAAGAACTTATTTTGTACTTATGAAAAACAACTTATGCAAATAAATAAGTTTTTATGTATTATTCATAAGCTTGTCAAGGTAGTTTATGGAAAAACAACTTAGGGAGATACAATTTTTGTTAGTGAGAGTTTAAGAATTAACAAAAAAATTTACTTATCTTCATAAGTTGATTTTCATAAGCTCAAAATTAAGTTTATCCAAACGGCCCTTAAATAAACCAATTTCCTTATTTCCTACATATATTGTTTTCTCTAATTTTATTTTTGTATTTCACTACCAAAAAACAAGGAATTAGCGAGGGACATTGCGAGGGAAAACTAAGTCCCTCGCAAAAGCAAAAATTAGCGAGGGACTTTGCGAGGGAAAAATAGTCCCTAGCAAAGTGGCAATTAGCGACGGACATGTGGCAATTAGCGACGGAATATCAGTCGCTAAATGCAAGGCGCCAATTTCAAACTGAGCTGCACGTTTTTCAAGGCACTTAGAGACGGAAATAGCAGGTCCCTCGCTAATTGGCTGACACTGACAGTACACTTTGCAGGATTCTGACCGTTGGCAGGTGAGCTTGGGAAACGCGAGGATTAGAGAGGGATAGTCCCTCGCTAAATCCGTCGCAAACTGTCATATTTTTTTTATAATAATCCGAACCAAACACACACTCTCTCATTTACTCTCTTCTTCTGTCTTCTTCTCTTCCACTCTCTTCTTCTCTCTTCTTCTCTCTTCTTCTCTTCCACTCTCTTCTTCTCTTTTCTTCTCTTCCACCACCACACCACCACCACCAACCACCACCACCACCATCACCACCACTCTCTTCTTCTCTTTTCACTCCACTCTCTCCTATGAGCTTCACCCTCTCTTTCTTTCACACCACCACCACACTACCACCACCACCACCACCACTCTCTGCTTCTCTTTTCACTCCACTCTCTCTCCTACGAGCTTCACCCTCTCTTTCTTCCACACTACCACCACCACCACCACATAGATCTCACTCTCTTTCTCCCTTACTCATCTCCTTCTCCTTCTCTCTCTACGACACCACCACCACCACACCACCACACCACCACCACTCTCCACTACGCCAGATTGGCTTAAAATGAGCGCCACCATGAGCAGCGTTTCCTCAAAGAGTGCTGCTTATCACAAAAACACGCTAGCTAATAAACAACGTTTCTATAAAGAACACTGGCAATCTCAAAAACACGCTAGCCTATACCCAGCGCTTCCTCTTAAACGCTGCGCATGACGCTAGGAATAATCAACGTTTTTATACAAACGTTGCGCATGACTCTACATGACGCTAGGAATAATCAGCGTTTTTATACAAACGCTGCGCATGACTCTAGGAATAATCAGCGTTTTTTTAAAAACGCTGCGCATCTACTAACGCGTTCTCACATATCCAGCGTTTTTGAAAACGCTGCCCATTGCATTAAATATTTCTACCTAATTATTGTACCAAATTAAACCCTCCCTCTCAGCTCTCACTCGGTTCTCTCTCCCTCGGTCTCACTCTCACTCTCAGCAAGCAAGCGCCTCTGCACTCTTCTCTCTCACGTCTCTCTCTCTCTCAGCTCACGCTCTCGGTTGTTTTCTCTCCTCACTCTCATCACTCTTGGTAGTATGCTCTCTCTCCCTCACTCTCTCTCTCTCTAGCACCACCCCAAACCCACAAACCCCCAAACCCACAAACCCCCAAACCCACAATAACCCCCAAACCCACATTGCTTCTCTCGTGAATCCTCTCAATCCCTCACTCTCGTCATTGCTTCTTCTCTCAAAGGTTAGTTCTCTATTTTGTTTTTTGTTTTTTAGGTTTTTTGTTAGGTTGGAGATGAATGTAGTTTGATTGGAGATGAATATGTTGAATGTGTGAAAAAAATATATTTGATAGGAGAGGAATATGTTGAATGTAGTTGAATGTGTTTGATATGTGTAAAATTAGTTGAATGTGTTTGATAGGAGAGAAATTAGTTGATATGTGTTTGTTGCTTGGTTTTGTTGAGATTTTGATTCTCAAAGGATAGATTTTTTTAAGCAAGTGTGTGTCATCTATATTAGTAAAATCAAATATGCCTAAATCGAATTGTTTGTTAGGTTTTGGGAGTTTTTTTTGTCGAAGCTTTGCGATCGTTGTTCGAGTTTGTCTTGGTTCGAGAGTTCGTTCTAGTTCGAGTTCACAGCTGGTTGGATATTTGTCAGTGTTGCTTCCACTTGTTCAGGTACTTTTTTTGTTCTTTTGTTTATTTTATATGAAGAATTAATGACTATATAGAAGACATCAAAGTCTTTGATTTGTTTAGTTGAAACTACTAGCTAGTTGATTGAATGTCTTAGCTTCAATAAAATTGTAAATTCTCTTATCCGAATTTATTATAGATATTGGGACATTATGGATAGAAAGTGGATGTCCGCCAATCGTCCGCCCAAGGAATATAGAGATGGAGTGGATTATTTTATTTGTCTTTGTTTCAACGTTTAGGAGATCTAGTAATATGATATGTCCCCTCGTTTACGTTGTTGCTATGTAAAATCGATTAATGCGCACGAGTTGACAGGACATTTAAAGGGTAATGGAATTGATCAAACTTACACTTGTTGGACAATGCATGGTGAGGAAAGAGTTGAATCTTCGAATATGGGTAATAGTACTGAGAGATGTCCACCGGTTGACACCGAAATACCTACGTTTGTTGGGGACAAATTTGAAGAGATGGCAAAGGCTTTTGAAGACGATCTTAATGACCGTCCTCAAATGTTTGAGAAGTTGATAACGGATGCAGAGACGCCGCCGTTGTATGAGGTTGTACCGAATTCACAAAATTATTGGTCGTGATAAAGTTGTATAACTTGAAAACTTTCCACGGATGGACGGATAAGAGCTTTACTGAATTACTCACACTATTGAAAGAAATGTTGCCGAAGGATAATGTGCTCCCTTCTTGGACGTATGATGAAAAACAAATGTTAGGGTCCATTGGCTTGAACTATCAGAAGATACACGCTTGTCCCAATGATTGCATTCTATTTCGGAATGAACATGCATTTTTAAAGTCGTGTCCTAAATGTAATGCATCGCAAAGATAAAAAGAAAGATTCTCGCCCGAAAAGGTGTTGTGGTATTTTCCCATAATTCCTCGATTTAGGCATATGTACCGTAGTTCAGAAGATGCAAAACACTTGACATAGCATGAGGATGAAAGGATTAAAGATGGCATGTTACGACACGCATGGATTCTCCGCAATGGAAAAAATTTGATATTGATTATCCCGATTTGGGTTGGATCCAAGAAACCTACGACTTGCATTGTCTGCCGATGGTTTTAACCCGCACGGTATTCAGAGTAGCTCCCACAGTACATGGCCCGTGATATTGGCGATTTATAACTTACCTCCATGGCTTTGCATGAAACGCAAATATATGATGTTGTCTTTGTTAATTTAGGCCCAAGCAACCGGAAATGATATTGATGTATACTTGGCTCCTTTAATTGAAGACTTGAAGCTAATGTGGGAGAATGGAGTAGAGGTGTATGATGGGTTCAGAGAAGAAAGTTTCAACTTGAGGGCTATGATTTTTGGCACAATTAATGACTTTCCAAAGATACGGCAATCTATCCGGTACGAAGACGAAAGGTCGGTGTGCATGCCCTATATGTGAAGATAACACCGATTGGATGTGGTTGGAACATGGTAGGAAGAATATCTACCCCGGTCATCGAGATTTTTGCCATCTACTCATCAAGATCGACGGTTGAAAAAGGCATTCAATGGGAATACCGAACCCGTAAAGCTCCCACGGCTTTTGCGGGTGAACAATCTGTTTGAAAAGGTGAAAGATTTGAACATTAAATTTGGGAAGCCTTTTGCAGAGAGGTTGCCAAACGGGGTGGAAGAAAAGTCGATTTTCTTTGACTTGCCATCTTTGGAAGTCATTATATGTAAGACACTTCATTGATGTGATGCATGTTGAAAAAATGTCTTTGAAAGTGTCATTGGTACCTTCACTTGAATATGCCAGAAAGACTAAAGATACCATCAACTCGAGGTTGGACTTGCTTAGTATGGGGTTGAGACCAGGTGGGTCCGATAAAGAAGGGTACACGTACATATCTACCTCCGCAGCTCATACTCTATCTAAAAAGGAGAAGAGAGTGTTTTGTAAGTTTCTTCATGGAGTAAAAGTTCCAGAGGGGTATTCTTCAAATGTTACAAACCTTGTATCCATGAAAGACCTCAAGTTAAAGTCTTTAAAGTCCCATGATTGTCATGTTCTAATGGAGAATTTGCTCCCCATTGGTATACGATCCATTTTGCCTAAGAATGTGCGCCAGACGCTAACCAAACTTTGTTACTTCTTTAAGGTGATTTGTAGTAGAGTGATTGACCCTAGAAAGTTGCCATCATTGCAAAGAGAAATTACTGTCACTTTGTGTGAGCTTGAGATGTATTTCCCACCTTCATTTTTTGACATAATGATTCATCTAACAGTTCATTTGATTAGAGAGACACAATTGTGTGGCCCATGTTACATGAGATGGATGTATCCGTTTGAGCGTTACATGAAGATATTAAAAGGATATGTGAAAAACCGATCACGACCCGAGGGTTGTATTGTTGAGCGCTACATAGTTGAAGAAGCTGTTGAGTTCTGCACCGCCTATCTATCTAGTCTTGAATATTCTGCGGGACTTCCAAGGTCTCGTCACTTAGGAAGCATTAGTAAAGGGATGTCAGGATATAAAATAGTTATGGTGTCAAGGAAGAACTACATCAAGCACACTTATATGTTTTTGCACAATGATAGTGAGGTTGATTCATATGTTGCCAAGCACATGGACATACTTAAGAGTGATTACCCATATAAGAGTGAAGTTTGGTTAACAAAGGAACACAATCGGAGTTTCATAGTGTGGTTAAAAGACCACATTGATTTCGAGTTTGTTATGAATCCTACTTGATTTCAAAAAGATTGAGATGATTAGCAAAAGGTCCAAATATGCATGTTTTCTCTTACACCAGCCTATCTAATTAACGGCTACACGTTCTATACAAAAACCCATGATGATCGAGTAAAATGCAAAATAGTGGGTGACTCTTGTTGCTCAAGCTATGCATACATCAAGTGCCAAAGACGTAAATCCCGTGATACTGCGAATATGTCATACTTGGGGTCATTGAACAAATATGGGAGTTGGATTACACCATGTTTTGTGAGTCCGTGTTCCAATGTAAGTGGGTTGACAATAATAATGGTTTTCTGATTGATGAGTCGGGGTTCACGCGGATGAATTTCAAGAAGTTGGGATATAAAGATGAGCCTTTTATTTTGGCATCCCAAGCTCAACAAGTGTTTTATGTCACTGATCCAATTGATATCAATTGGTCTATTGTTTTACCGACACAAAAAATTAGTGAATTACATTTATGATCAAGAAACCAATGATGATGGTATCGAGGATGACCCTTTCTTGGGGACATCACTAGAAAAGGAAAGTACTTATAGAGAGGATGTTGTGTATGTTGGAAAGGATCATACTGATGGAATTACGATTCGTCAAAAACAAAGTACCAAGGAGCGAATTGCAAAAAAAATTGTATCGAAGAAAAGGAAAAGGTAACCGACATAGATGTTATTTTATAGACATGGATCTTATTTTCATCTTCTTTGACTGATTATTTATTTTTTTGTTGGATGTTTTTTTTAATTGGATAAATATAACAAACAATTATTATGTTTTATTGCAGGTAAGATGGCAGATCATAGTGATGGACATGATAGTGGTGAGGGCAGTGATCATGATGTTGCAAACTATATCAGGAAGCGTGCTCCTCGTGGAATGACAGTAAAAAAGGATATCATCAACCGGATAAGTAAAGGAAAAGAAAAATTAAGTGTAAGTTACTAATTAATTTCTAATTAACTTCATTCAATACTAAGTTTTAATTGTTTGTGATCTAATTTACTATTTACATAATGCAGGTCCAATGGAATGTTAAGGGTCTGCCAATTGGAGAAAACAACACTCATTTGATTACTTTCCTTGGTAGTAAGGTAAAACAAATGATACCAATAACAATCACTACTTGGGTTCACACAAAAATCCCGTTTTGAAGAAACAAAAACATGAGTTGTGGGTAACAATACATGTATATAATTTTAGATCTTTTGGTTATCTTATTTAGTAATTTTGTAGTCCCATATATATATATATATATATATATATATATATATATATATATATATATACATTTATTTATATCATTTTCATTGAATGTGCATAAGCAGAAATATTTTGATGTGGATGATTCTAAAAAGGACTGGATAATGAAGGAAGCTAGGAAAGTTACATAAAAATTTCAGAACGACATTAACAAAAACTTGGCTGAAAGATGGTAATGGAAACATCAATTGGAATCCTCCACCAATATATAGTGGGTTTATTTCAGAGGAGGATTGGCAGACATTTGTTAGGAGACGCACTGAAGATCCAAACTTTTTGGTTAGTGCTACTATCTATTAAGTTATAACATAAAATATATTTGACAATTATCTATTATACATTAATGTATACTTATCTCTCTTAATAGAAAGCAAGTGAACAGAATCGAAAGTGTGCTTCTGGCTGTGAGTATCCTTATAGAGGCGGTGCTACTCCATATCAACATATTGAAGAGAGATTGGTAATGCACAATAAGCTTGATTTTTTTAGTTTCATGAAACTTTTTATAAATAGTTTCTTAATATTTGGTAAATTTAAATATAGTTGGTGGAGAGTGGGAAAAATCCTACTAAAGAAGGTGTTGAGCGATGTTGTGCGAAAAGTAGTTGTGCAAGTGTACACAATCGCAACAAGTAATATATTGATAAGTAGAATTCGTCTCCACAGGGATTGGTATTAATTTTAGAGTTTAAAAAGGAATTACACTTTAGAGGAACAAGTAGCAAATAGGTTGAGTAACAAAGTTCAGTTGAACAAAGGGTGTAAAAGTAACAAGTTAACGGTGAGTTAAAATATAAGAGAAATAAGTTGGATTGCTTTCACTATGTAAATTCCCAGAAACAAGACGCTATAACGTCACACGCTATAGCGTTAAGCGCTGTTGCAAATATTTTGTGCCTTTCAGTCACTAGCGCCAGGGTTTCACTACAAGATGCCTATGTCTAGGTTCTAAATAGGTTCACCCCTGTATAATCAAGATCCCACAGCTTATGCTTTATAAACTATTGCAACTTCTATGTCTAGAGGAAGCAAAAATTGATTAAATGTCTTCAACCAACCTTATCGTTTATATTAATCCTTGAGTTCTTTCTATGGTTCATGTCTGAATCCACAGAGGTACTAGTTTTACGTGGCCAAATATAAAACAAGTTTGGAAGAGTTATCACACAAGGATTAAAACACAAAACGTGAGAAATTATATACGAAGCATTAATGGTTCATTACAAGCTATAGCAACCCAACTCAAAGAGTTTAGCTCATGTTGAGCAACATCAAAATAACACAAATAAAACTACTTGTATTACCGTAGGTAAGAAGGAAAATACAAGTGCAAAAGATACAAGCTTGAAGTTCCCTAATCATCCACGCTAAGATGGCTCATCATCAGCCTTACACCATGAGAAAAAGTACAGAAAAATACAAAAGAAGAAAGTAAAATAGCAAAAGCTTCTAAGGTGTATCAATGGAGAAGAAGAAGTGTCACCCTTTCTCTCTCTACCAATACTCTCTCTATATCCGTTGGAAGTTCTAAGGTATGATGAGAGGAAATCAGCATCTCTAGTATATCTAGCATTGAGGTACAACTCTACTCCAAAAGTCAAGAAAGGTGATGTTTACTTTTTCACCAACTCCACTATTCCTTTACTCATGCAATGACAAGTGTCCACACAAATCCAATAAAATCCGCACATGTCAGCAAGGTACTGTGGACACAAGATATGGAACATGGATTAATGAGCTTGGCGCCAAAATTTCACTTTTCCTTTAGATGCTCAACAGCACTGCCCTCTTGACATTATAGCGTTAGACGCTATAGCGCTAAACACTGCACTACTTCACAAAATACATCAAAATAATCACAAGGGCACCAAATGTGCCAATTTCATAGCAAAGCAAAGTTGTTTAGCCTTTCCTATCCTAATATTAATAGAAATGCAATAAATACTATACTAATATTACTTGAGAACTTACTTAATTTAATGATTAGAGGTATAAATAACTCATATAAATATGAGTTATCAAGCGACATGTTTTGTGGGTAGAGGCTCGACTAAACAAAGAAAAGGAGATTGTTGATCCTAAAACTAAGGAGGTGTCGAAAGAATTGTAAGTATTTCCTAAATTCAAGCTCACCGATTTTAATTGTAACTTTTATGATTTTTATAATGTATTATACTTTTGTTTTGTGAATCGGGAAGCCATATCACGATCGATTGTCACAGGAGAGCTCACCGATTGCTCGAAAAGGAAATCCTTACACGTGCCTTAGGTAAAGAAGAATACTCGGTCGCCTGAGGGTGCTTTGGATTTGGAGTAGCACCAACCGAGTACTTTGGACCAAAACAGAAAGTCTATGATGAGAATCATGAGTGTCCACCACTGAGAAAGATGATGGCATTGTATGAAAGTTTGCAAGCTCAACTTAATGATATCCGATCGCTTTATGGCCATGTTATGCCACCAGCACCATCCAAACTTAAACCATTGCTTGTCCCCAAGTAATGACACTTGCAAAGACAAACAAACTGACACTATTTACAACACACATGCTCTGATCAACACTTCATTTCTAAGCATACTCACTCAAACATTTTCTCAATGGGCTAACAATTCAGATTCACACTCACACCAACACACCAATGCATTTATTCAACTTCTAAGCTTATTACTGCTCAATAGTGTGTGTGTGATCTCTTGACTCATCTCAATTTCTAGCTAGATTTGGATTTCTCTTTAGCCTTGGAAAGAATGGTCTTCTTTTGGTGAAATCAAGAACTCTTTCAAAACAATGACTAGATTAACATTTTCACATAGGAATGGGGATTTTCAGGCATGACAAAGGGTTTAACTAGGCACTTCAAGTCTATGGTCGGTGTTCCTAACTTATTGAATCTAAGCGACTCACGCTTATAGCGTTTGGCGCTATAGCGCTTGGACAAAGATAATGATTTATTTACTAGTTTGTAGTCCCTCATTACTTGGCTCCTCAAATTATTATTTTTTTTTTTTTTTTTTTTTTACATGAGGCTTTGCCTCTTCCTTTGCCTTTGGGACAGCCTAGCTTTTGTTTCGGGTAACTACAGTTTTACAACATATTTACATTAACTTCTAAGTCACTGACCACCCTAAGACCTTTGCACCTAACCTTTATATAGCCCAACACCCCCAAACTTTTGCTTCAAAAACTCTTCAAGTTTTTAGTCAAGCCTTGATCTCACCTTGATTAACTCAGACTAGCCTAAACCTCAGATAGTCCTTGGCTAGCTAAGTTTCTTCTTAAGCACAGAGATTTACGTGTGAGAGCAATAATAAACAAAGATTTCATCTAAAAGCACGGCTCTCTTACTCACTCACGCAATTATCACTACAATTAGCCCAAGGGAACGCATTCAATGACTATACTTAAAAAATATTAACAAAAACATTAACAACTTTAGGTCCTCCCCCCACAACAAAAGTGAGCAGTGTCCTCACTGCTCTTTAAAGAACTAGGGAGAGGCCTGAACTTAACACACAAACAAAGTAATTCAAGTCTTAAAACATTTGTGAAGCGCAAGACAGACGCTATAGCGCTTCACAATTTATTCTTGTTCACAAAACACTAAACTTCTACAGCAGAAAATTAAATTCACTTCTTAACTAGACCAGACCTGGTCCTTGAGCTAACACGGGATGGTTGAGGAGGCTTTGCAGCCTTTTTCTTCTTTTTCTCTTCCTTCTGCCCTTCCTCAGCGCGTATAGCCTCAAGACGCTATAGCGCTTCCACCAGAGCTTCCTTCTCTTTTCGCGCTTCATCTCTCGCTAACTTGCTAGCGCCTCCTTCTCTGCTCGGACACTTCCTTTCCGCATCATTGCGCTTTCTCGCGCACACTTTCTTCATCAACTTCCTCAATCACGATCGACTTGGCTCGGGTTCCTCTCGCAGATACATACGTTGGCCTTTTGCCGCCACATGCTTCTCCTTGACTTTACGCTTGGAGTGCGGATGGCACTGGCTCGCCTACCTCCCTTGGAGGACTCTCACCATAGCTTAAGCTTCTTCTTCGTAACCCGCAATAATGTTAGTTTTTGATTGAGGGCTCCTTTGGGCTCTTTGTTTAAGCCTAGGAGACTTTGTTCCACTTGACACAGATGATACTGGGCTTGTCAGAGCCGCAGGCGCTATAGCCTCAGACGCTATAGCGCTTGGAGGGCCCTCAGCAGGATTTTGGGACACAGGGCTCTGTGGTGAAACAGGTGGTGGACTTTGCTCTTTTGTGGGAATTGGGGATTGGACTGATGGTTCTGGTTGTGCTGGTTCATTTAGGTTTGGTGTTTGTTGAGCGGTGAGGTGACTTTTCTTTTTCTCGTTCTCCGTGGAGGTATGGTTGGTTCAGATTGTGGGGTTTCGGGAATGGTCCGGTCTCTTGGGCTTGTGGTGAAGGTATTTGTGGTGAGGGTAGTCTTGTGGGGCTTGGTGTGGGATCAGCAGTCACTTCTTCATATTCTTCACTTTCTGATCCTTCCTCCTTTTCTGGGCTCTTTACCTTCTTCAAGGCAGGGCTCCTGGCTCTCTTCTTGATTGGGTCTGCAGCAGCCTTCTTACTCACCTTTTCTTTTGGTTGGGGTGGCTCCTTCACACCCTCATCTTCAATTAACCACTCTGGGAACACAGGGGGTTCCATTAACTCCTTGCCCCTAGATAGCTTTTCCAGCACAGCCTTCTCCCATTCAAACTTAGCCTTGACAAACTTACACAGTGTTTGCTGATTCTTTTTCAACTGATTGAGCGCTATAGCATCAGACGCTATAGCGCTAGCACTTCTTTGTCTGGGCTTAAAAACAGCAGGAATATCTCCTTGAGGAGTCCTCCTCTCATCACGAATTTCAATCTCTACTTCAGCATTCTTGCACAACTCAGTAATTAAACATGGAAAGTAGAGATTACCGTCAGTCTTCAGCCTGCTTTTCTCAATTTCTCTTGCAATGATTTTGCCCACATCTATGCTTTCACCTTCCAGAATAGCATCAAGCACTATCAACCTGTCCTTCTCCACATTTGTTGTGTGGGAAGTAGGCATGAGTGAATGCCTGATAAAAGTAAACCACATTGCAGCCTCATCCACCAGAAATGCTTTCTTGACTTTAAACTCTGATCCAAACCTCTCCCATGTTGCTTCCTCCACACAGATCCTCTTCTTGACCTCCTCCATTTCGTCACATCCCCACGTATCAAGCTTCTTCTCCAGGGCCTTTCCAGAATAACCCAACTTGAAGTGGTCATTGATGGCACTTGGGCTGAAATCAACCATTTCACCCCTAACCATAGAATAGGTTTGGGGCTTTCCCCCTTTTGGAGGAGGAATTCCTTTGTAAAACTCTCTCACCAGAGGCACCACAAATTCCCCTCTGTGCTTGATGAATTTCTGCCACCCTAACGCTATAACAGTGGATGTGAACACGTCAGGAGCTTTTTCTGTTTTGAAACCCCTTTTTCGCGATGAAGTTCATCTTCCAAAGAGCGCAGCAGATCGCCCTTTGGGTCTATGGCTCTTGAGGAACTGGGTTGATGGTCTTGGCCTTTCTCTGGGTTTTTCGATTGATCTGTTTCTTCACCATTTTGAGATTTTTGAAGATTTGGGGTTGTTTTGTGAATTTTTGGAACAGATTGCAAGATTAATTTGCAGAGAAATCAGGAATGGAAGTTATGAGATGGTGGGGGTTATGGAAGAAGAAAGTGATTCACCGGTTAGAAAGAGAGAAAGAGAAGGGAGTGGTTGAGTGAGAGGTTATGGGGAATTGAATGATGTGACCGTTGTTGATGGGCGGAGTGGATCAAGTGATCAAGGCAATCCACACTGCGGCATATAGGCGCAGCGATTGAAGTGCACAGGGCGCGCGTGCCACGTCATTATAACTGTCCCATACTTTGAAATAAAAATATTTGTTCTTGCCAGCTACCACCTCTTGACGCTATAGCGTCAACCTCACACTTCAGGCCTTCAAGTTCCCAAAGTCCTCAACACAAAAATTTTCCCTCCTGCAAAGTAAAATAAAAACAACAGAAATGTTAATTAAAATCTTGGGGTGCCTCCCAAGAGCGCTTGTTTTAAGAGTCATCAGCCTGACTTCTTCATTTGATGTTAGGGATCTTGAAGATCAATTGAGGTCTTGTCCCTCATCACAGTGTCACCATGGTATTGTTTTACTCTTTGTCCATTCACCTTAAAAGTGGTGTTGGTTGCTTGATCATATAAATCCACTGCACCATAAGGGTAGACCTTGACTAATTTAAAAGGGCCAGACCACCTTGATTTAAGCTTGCCAGGAAACAATTTTAATCTAGAATTGAAAAGGAGCACTTGGCCTCCTTCAATCAGCTCTCTGTTTTGGATTTTCCTGTCATGCCACATCTTTGTTTTTTCTTTGTAAATGGTTGAACTCTCATAGGCAGCATGCCTAATCTCATCAAGTTCATTTAATTGCAGTAGCCTAGCCTTGCACCGCCTCTATCACAATCAAAGTTGAGCTTTTTATGGCCCAATGAGCTTTGTGTTGCAACTCAATAGGAGGTGACATGCTTTCCCAAACACAAGTCCTGTATGGAGACATTCCTGAGAGGTGTTGAAGGTCTGTCCTGTAAGCCCATAATGCATCATCCGGATGGATTGACCAGTCCTTTCTTGAAGGTCCCACCATTTTTTCAAGCATCCTTTTGATTTCTCTATTGGACAATTCAGCTTGCCCATTTGTTTGTGGGTGGTATGCAGTGGCAATTTTGTGCCTCACTCCATATTTTCCCAACAGAGACTCAATCAACTTGTTACAAAAGTGAGAACCCTCATCACTGATAATTGCTCTTGGTGTACATATATCCGTGAATATGCTCTTTCTGCAGAAACTTGTCGTCGACTTGGCATCATTGTTGGGAAGAGCCACAGCTTCAACCCATTTAGAAACATAATCCACAGCCACCAGTATATACAAATTCCCATGAGAAGGAGGAAAGGGACCCATAAAATCCATGCCCCATACATCAAAGAGTTCAATCTCTAAGATGTTGGTTAAGGGCATTTCATGCTTGTTTGAAATGTTCCCAGTCCTTTGACACCTTGCACAGCTCTTTACCCATTCTTGAGCATCCTTGAATAATGTAGGCCAGTAATACCCACATTGCAGTACTTTTGCAGCTGTTCTTGTTCCTCCAAAGTGTCCACCACATGGTGAAGCATGACAATGCTCTAACACTTGAGGTTGTTCTTCCTCTGCAAGGCACCTTCTTATCACTTGATCTTGGCACTTCTTGTAGAGAAAAGGTTCATCCCAATAATAATCTTTCACTACATGGAAAAACCTTTTCTTTGTTGATAATTCATATCTGCAGCACACAATTCGCTTACCACGTTATTCACGATATCAAAGAAACCACGGGAGAAAAGTTGTCTTCGCACGCCTTTATAGCGTCTCTGGCGTTATAGCGGTAATCGCTATAGCGTTACACTTTTTCATCAAGCACGCTAACAACTTCTCATCCGGGAAGATTTCTTTAATCTCTCCCCTGCTCGTACCTGCATTGTCTCCTTCAAGTCTAGACAAATGGTCAGCAACTTGGTTCTCCACCCCCTTTTTATCATGAATTTCCAAGTCAAATTCTTGGAGGAGGAGAACCCATCTTATTAGCCTTGGTTTTGCATCTTTCTTAGAGATCAAATACTTGATGGCTGAATGGTCTGTAAAAACAATTACTTTTGTGCCAACCAAGTATGATCTAAATTTATCAAAGGCAAAAACCACAGCTAATAGCTCTTTTTCAGTAACTGTGTAATTTAACTGTGCTTCAATAAGTGTTTTGCTTGCATAGTAAATGGAATGAAAGATTTTATCATACCTTTGCCCAAGCACGCTCCCACGGCATATAGTCACTTGCGTCACACATGAGCTCGAATGGTTTACTCCAATCGTGGCAACAATGATAGGTGCGAATCGAGCTTTCTTTAACTTCTCGGAAGGCTTCAAGGCATGCATCATCAAAGTTGAAAGTGGTGTCATGTTGAAGGAGTTGACATAGAGGTTTTGAGATCTTTGAGAAGTCTTTAATGAATCTCCCAGAAACCAAAGATGCCCAAGGAAACTTCTTATACCTTTGACACTTGGGGGGTGGCAATTTCTCAATAACTTCAATCTTGGCCCTATCCACCTCTAAACCTTTCTTGGAGATCCTATGCCCTAGTACAATTCCTTCTTGCACCATGAAGTGACATTTCTCCCAATTGAGCACAAGATTTGTCTCTTCACATCTTATCGATATCTCTTCCAAATTGTCCAAACACTTCAAAGCTATCCCCAAACACAGAGAAGTCATCCATAAAAACCTCCATAGATTTTTCAATGAAGTCGAGAGAATATGGACATCATACATCTCTCGGAAAGTTGCGGGGGCATTACACAGTCCAAAGGGCATTCTCCTAAAAGCAAATGTGCCATAAGGACATGTGAATGTGGTCTTTTCTTGGTCTTCGTGAACTATTGCTATTTGATTATAGCCGAGTAGCCATCAAGAAAGCAAATAATAGTCCTTACCAAAGAAGTCTGGCCCAACATTTGGTCAATAAAGGGGAGAGGAAATGGTCTTTCTTTGTAGCCTTGTTCAATTTCCCGTAGTCCATGCAGATTCTCCAACCGATCCACTGTTCTTGTGGGAATCAACTCATTTTTGTCATTTGTGATCACAAAGTGACACCACCCTTTTTGGGAACACATTGCACTGTGGCTAACCCATGCCTTTCGTCATCGAAATAGGATACACAATCCTCCGCATCTAACCACTTGAGGATTTCCTTCTTCACCACTTCCTTCATTATGGGATTAAGCCTTCTTTGACCTTCAATGCTATGTTTAGCATTTTCCTCTAACACAACTCGTGCATGCAGATTGTAGGACTTATCCCATGTATATCGACATTTGCCAACCTATTGCCTTTTTTTGTGCCTCTTCAGAGTTGTAATGAGCTCCACCTCTTGGTTTTGGTTCAAACTAGCAGAAATGATGATGAGTAGAGTCTCATTTTCCCCGGATATGCATATTTTGTGTGCTTGGGTAATTCTTTCAACTCTAGATCAGGTGGTTGAATAATAGAAGGAACACTTTTCTTGAGGTTTGAATTTTCTTGCTCTAGTGACTCATATCTCCTAGCCCAAACCTCATTCACACTTTGCTTGCCTTCTTGAAATTCTTCTTCCTTCAACAATTCATGTTCCTCAGTATTGTTTAGCACCTTTCCCAAGTGGTTGTTAGTTTTTGAAAATGTTTTTGAACCACTTGGTCAAGAGAAACCACAAAGGAACACTCTTCAAAGATTGACATCCGGAAGTTTTAATGCATTGAACATTGATCTTCACTTCTTGGTCATTAACCTCATTGTCAATTCTCCTTTTTGTACATCTATGAGTGTCTTCCCCAGTAGCCAAAAAGGGTCTACCTAAAATGATAGGTACCTCTGCATCCGCTTCAAAATCTAGAATAACAAAGTCAACAGGAAAAACAAATTTATCTACCTTAATTAAAACATCCTCCAAGATTCCTTCGGGATAGGCAAGTGACCTATCGCCTAACCTGGAGGCTTACGAGAAGTAGGCACGGCGGTTCCTATACCCAATTGTGTGTAAATGGACTTAGGCATTAAGTTAATACTTGCCCCTAAGTCACATAAAGCACGCACTGTAATAAAAATTTCCAATGGAACAGGTATTGTGAAACTACCGTGGTCCTTTAACTTTCTCGGGAGTTTATTTTGCATCAACATGTCTGCATTCCCTATCATTGCCACGATTTCAAATTCTCCCAACCTTCTTTTCTTTGTCAAAACATCTTTCATAAATTTGGCATAGTTGGGCATTTGTTGTAATGCCTCAACTAGAGGAACATTAATGTGCAATTGTTTTAACACCTCAAGAAATTTATTAAATTGTTTGTCCTCATGTGCCTTTTTAACCTTTGAGGTAAGTGGGGAGCAGGATATTCGTGCACCAATTTAGGATCGGTGTTCTGTTTGCATTTGACGCTATAGCGTCAGCGCTATAGCGTCTGGAAAATTCTTTTCATTTCCATTTACACTTGACTCTAAATTCTTGGGTGCGAAGTTACCTCTTTACCACTTACGGTGGTTATTGCTTTCACATGCTCCTTGCACGGTGCATGAGATGAAGATGGTTCAAGAGTAGAAAGGAGTCCACCATTCTCGCCTTTGTGTGAGAAAGCAGATGCAATCTGTCCCACTTGATTCTCCGAGTCTTGATTGATGCTTCATGAGTCTGCATTGTTGTTTTACAATCACTGATGAATGACCTTAGCAGAGACTCCATTGAATTGTCCATAGGAGGAGCAGTATTTTGTCTAGGAGGTTGTTGTTGTTGTTGTCTTGGGAATCCAGGAGGAATAGCAGGAGCATTTGTGCTTGTGTTAGCATTATTTCCTCCCCACACGAAGTTAGGATGATTCCTCCAACCGTGGTTGTATGTGTTAGAATAAGGGTTGTTGCCCTTGTTGTATCCCACATAGTTAATGTAAGGTGGTTTGTTGTACATTCTTCATACAGATGAGCCCCTCCACAATATACACAACTAGCTTCTCCAGGTGGAGCTTGTTCAATAGCTGCTGCAGTAGACCTTTCAGGCGCTATAACATCAGATGCTATAGCGTTGGCAGTGTTCAGCTCCTTTATCATATTAGTCAGAGTAGCCACTTGGGCTGAGAGAGCAGAAACCTCACTCACTTCATGAACCCCAGCTACTTTCCTTGTAGAATTCAACCTTTCAGTAGGCCATGAAGAGCTGTTAATGGCAATGCGCTCTATAAGCTCACAAGCATCATTATAGGATGAGTTCATAATTACACCTCCAGATGAGGCATCCAACATGGACCTAGTAGGTGCCTCTAGCCCATTATAAAAAGTCTCCATTTGAATTACAATAGGAATTCCATGATGTGGACACTTCCTAAGCAACTCCTTCCACCTTTCCCAAGCCTCATGTAATGATTCACCCTCTTTTTGCTTGAAGGATGTGATGTCATTCCTCATCCTTGCATTTTTGTTTGGTGGGAAATACTTCTCCGTAAATTTCTTTGTCATGTCTTCCCAAGTTGTGATAGAATTAGACTCAAGGAGTTCAACCAAGCTTTTGCTCTGTCTTTTAAAGAATAAGGAAACAGATTTGACTGAATGCATCCTCACTCACCCCAGGATAATGAAATTATCGTGATACTTCAAGGAAGTTTCTCGGATGAGCAAAAGGATCTTTTGAGATGAACCTCCAAATTGTCCAGATTGTTTGGAGCATTTGGAACATCATAGGCTTGAACTCGAAATGAGTAGCGATCACAATGTGCCTAGTGATACTTGTTTCCATGGAATGTGGATCAAACACAAAGATAATCTCTCATTGGCTGTCTCGTCATTCACCATTTGATCAGTCCTTGATTAATGAATCTGTCTCTCGCATCAAAGTATTCATTATCAACTTCGATATGGGTAAAAGGACCTTGCCTTCCACCTCTTGGACCTCTCCTCCAATTTGTGAGGAGTTCTTCCCAAGTGTGCCTCTACGATTATGATGAGAGTGATCGGACATAGTTAGCCCGATTTGTTGTAACCTTTGTTGGCGTCTTAACCTTCTCGAATCTTCTCTCCGGTTCGGATCAAACTCAAAAGTGGGTGGTTCTCGATGCGGGCATACGCTATAGCATCGACGCTATAGCACTTCCCGTAACACAACACGAAAATTGCCAAGGTAAAACCTCCCTAAGGATGTAATAATTTCTTAAACAATAAAAATTAAATGCAATCCCAAGAACGGGCGCCAAAAACTTGTTGTGCGAAAAGTAGTTGTGCAAGTGTACACAATCGCAACAAGCAATATATTGATAAGTAGAATTCGTCTCCACAGGATTGGTATTAATTTTAGAGTTTAAAAAGGAATTACACTTTAGAGGAACAAGTAGCAAATAGGTTGAGTAACAAAGTTCGGTTGAACAAAGGGTGTAAAAGTAACAAGTTAACGGTGAGTTAAAATATAAGAGAAATAAGTTGGATTGCTTTCACTATGTAAATTCCGAGAAACAAGACGCTATAACGTCACACGCGCTATAGCGTTAAGCTGTTGCAAATATTTTGTGCCTTTCGGTCACTAGCGCTGTGGTTTCACTACAAGATGCCTATGTCTAGGTTCTAAATAGGTTCACCCTCGTATAATCAAGATCCCTGACTTATGCTTTATAAACTATTGCAACTTCTATGTGCAGAGGAAGCAAAAATTGATTAAATGTCTTCAACCAACCTTATCGCTTATATTAATCCTTGAGTTCTTTCTATGGTTCATGTCCGAATCCACAGAGGTACTAGTTTTACGTGGCCAAATATAAAACAAGTTTGGAAGAGTTATCACACAAGGATTAAAACACAAAACGTGAGAAATTATATACTGAAGCATTAATGGTTCATTACAAGCTATAGCAACCCAACTCAAAGAGTTTAGCTCATGTTGAGCAACATCAAAATAACACAAATAAAACTACTTGTATTCCGTAGGTAAGAAGGAAAATACAAGTGCAAAAGATACAAGCTTGAAGTTCCCTAATCATCCACGCTAAGATGGCTCATCATCAGCCTTACACCATGAGAAAAAGTACAGAAAAATACAAAAGAAGAAAGTAAAATAGCAAAAGCTTCTAAGGTGTATCAATGGAGAAGAAGAAGTGTCACCCTTTCTCTCTCTACCAATACTCTCTCTATATCCGTTGGAAGTTCTAAGGTATGATGAGAGGAAATCAGCATCTCTAGTATATCTAGCATTGAGGTACAACTCTACTCCAAAAGTCAAGAAAGGTGATGTTTACTTTTTCACCAACTCCACTATTCCTTTACTCATGCAATGACAAGTGTCCACACAAATCCAATAAAATCCCGCACATGTCGCAAAGTCATTGTGGACACAAGATATGGAACATGGATTAATGAGCTTGGCGCCAAAATTTCACTTTTCCTTTAGATGCTCAACAGCACTGCCCTCTTGACATTATAGCGTTAGACGCTATAGCGCTAAACACTGCACTACTTCACAAAATACATCAAAATAATCACAAGGGCACCAAATGTGCCAATTTCATAGCAAAGCAGTGTTTAGCCTTTCCTATCCTAATATTAATAGAAATGCAATAAATACTATACTAATATTACTTGAGAACTTACTTAATTTAATGATTAGAGGTATAAATAACTCATATAAATATGAGTTATCAAGCGACATGTTTTGTGGGTAGAGGCTCGACTAAACAAAGAAAAGGAGATTGTTGATCCTAAAACTAAGGAGGTGTCTGAAAGAATTGTAAGTATTTCCTAAATTCAAGCTCACTGATTTTAATTGTAACTTTTATGATTTTTATAATGTATTATACTTTTGTTTTGTGAATCAGAAGCCATATCACGATCGATTGTCACAGGAGAGCTCACCGATTGCTCAAAAGGAAATCCTTACACGTGCCTTAGGTAAAGAAGAATACTCAAGGTCGCACAAGGGGTCTTTGGATTTGGAGTAGCACCAACCGAGTACTTTGGACCAAAACAAAAGTCTATGATGAGAATCATGAGTGTCCACCATCGAGAAAGATGATGGCATTGTATGAAAGTTTGCAAGCTCAACTTAATGATATCCGATCGCTTTATGGCCATGTTATGCCACAAAGACCATCCTCGCTACACATAGCGATTGTACGAGATAGTTGCACCATGCCGTCAACTAAGGTATTAATTGTTTTTATTATTTTGTGGTTTATAATTGATTTATTGTACATATATATATATATATATATATATATATATATATATAACATCAAATAATGTCTTTATTATTTTGTGGTTTATAATTGATTTAGGACAACAATGAGTGTGAATTGTATATCTCAAACCCACATGAAATGGTTGCAATTGGCTTCACATGTAACTAATGGGTCCCTTGATGCACAATTTACCCCTACCTCCAAATCATGTTAGAGTCGAGTTGCGGTACCAATTAGGGAGGATGCACTATTGCACATTCCGATTGATGAGATTGATATCTTGTGGTGTCACAAGCAGATTTGGTACCTTTGTGGCATGGCCATCGGACCTTGTCGTTGTAAGTGACAATATATTTGTAACTAACTAATTATAGTTTTTGTCATATAATTTGTGCTAACTAAGTAATTATTTTTGTTTATACATAGATGCGCCAAAATGCAAAATCTAATAAAGTGTCTCCCAAGCAAGAAAAGGTCTCCTTTGAAAAGTGTTGGCAAGGAAAAATCTATTGGCAAGAAAGTAGTGTCTCGATCCACCCCTTCTACAAAAGTGTCTCATCCACCCCTTATGTAGAAGTTTCTCACCGCCTCTCCTCCAAAAGTGACCGATCGCCTCCTATTCTCGCCAAGTGACTCATCCTTCCCTTCTCCAATTGTGTCTCACCGCCTCTTCCTCTTCCATTAATGAAGCTTATAGGTTAATTGGTCGACGGGACACAGCAGCGTGAGAAATACATGATGAAGGAGAAAGTCCTTATCATAAATTTTGATGAAGAAGTTTTGGAGCTAGCGGTCCTCAAATAGTCGGACGTGAGGATATCCGTCTTTGTATGTGATTCGGATGAGGCAACTGGTATTGTTATGAATATATATGTCAGTACTATGTAATTTATTATTTGACATTGTCGATTTTATTTTATTATATCGTTAATTTAATTTTTATATATATATATATATATATATATATATATATATATATATATATATATATTTATATATCTAAATGTAGGTACTTGTGACGAGGACATTGTGGTCCTTAGAAACAGACACATAGATTTTTGTTCTTGTGTCGGGAAAGTACAACCTTTCATCAAGTGAATCGTGATGCAGTAAATTATCAATCACTTGTGGAACAAAACCGCATCATTGTTCAAGCTTATGTCAATGAGCGCTTCAATGAAGCTCAAAATAGAAGTCATGATGCCTTACTTCTAGCACCGGTTAATCTAGGGTGAGAAATTTTACTCATTCTTATATAACATGCATTTTTTTAATAGTAGTCAATTACTTATTCGTAAATTTATTTTGTAGGAGACATTGGGTTTTGTTTGCAATTAATCCTAGCAAAAACGTGTATTACCTTGACTCACTTCAAAATCATTACAAAACCACATGGAGTTTGTGGAGCTTTTTAACAGGTGTGTTTATTTTGTGTCATTCTGCATATTTCTTACTTTTACTTATATATGTATATATTGTTATTAATATAGTTATATGACATTCCATTCAGCGCTTTAAGGACATATTGGGGAGTGGATAAATTAACGGTAAAATGTTTACCAATAATTGTAAGTTTCTAACTTATACATTACATTATTTTGTCAAAAAACTGTATTCAACTCAATTTAACAATTAACTAATCTTATGTTTTGTAGTGTCCTAAACAATTCAATAACATTGATTGTGGGTATTACGTCATGAAATATATGAAGAATATTATTACCCAAAAGAAAACGACTATCCCCCGTCAGGTATCTACTTATAATATATTTTTATATGATTTCGATTTAATAGTGGTTCTTTCCAATATTTAACCATTTCAATTCTAATTTTATTTATTTATATAATTTCAGTATTTTAGCGATTGTCAAAGCCGGACATACTCTGTTGAGCGATTCACGAGCTTAGGGAGAATGGTGCGATTATGTCTCCGTTTTTTTAAAGTTTCATTTGGATACATATAAGTTAGCTAGCTAGTTTTTGGTTCATAATATTGTAACTTGCAATTGATAGCTTGTTTTGGATACATATGAATTAGATAATGAAACTTCTTAGCTATTTTGTTTTGGTTCCTCTTATGTAATTTGTTTTTCATTATATGTAATTTGGTTCCTCTTAGCAATTTGATTCTGTTATGTATTGGATTGGATTGGTCATCATGGTAACTTGTAAATATAAAAGGAAAACACACAAAACAGAAAAAATTAAAAAAAAAAATTAAATTAGGCAATATCAGCGCTTTTAATGAAGCTACTGGGTATTTAGTAACACAAATAGGCAATATTCATCGCTTTTCATGAAGCTACTGGGTATTTAGTAACACAAATAGGCAATATTCAGTACGCTTTTAATGAAGCTACTGGGTATTTAGGAACACAAATAGGCAATATTAGCGCTTTTAATGGCCAGCTGCGTATATGGGGAAATATTCAACGCTTTTAAAAAAAAAGCGATGCGGATTTGGGAGGGCGTGTTTGGCAATGGGTGGCGCTTTTAGAGAGCGCGCCCATTGTTGGAGTGGAATAGCCGGCGCCACGTTCAAAGAATACTCAAAAGCGCTGCCCATGGATAAAAAAAAACGCTGCCCATCTACTAAATCTGTTGTAGTGCTCACTCCTCTCTCTCTCTCTTTGGAGTGTTTGGTTATAATAATAATAATAATAATAATAACAACAACAATAATAATAATAATAATAATAATAATAATAATAATAATAATACTAATAATAATAATAAACTCAGATTGAGAAGCGTGCCAGTCAGATTTGAGAAGCGTGCTGTCAGATTTAGCGAGGGATTTAGCCACGGAATAGTCCCTAGCTAATTAGCGACTGACACAATTTCCCTCGCTAAAGGGAATTAGCGAGGAGGATATTAGCGACCGATATGTCCCTCGCTAATTCCCTCGCAAATGGACATTAGCGACCAAATTGGGCCTGTTAGCGACGGATATGTCCCTCGCTAATCCCCGTGTTTTTTGTAATGTTTAGTACTTTGCGGTTTGGTTTGGTTTGGTTCGGTTTCGGTAATCAAAACCGCGGTCCAAACCGAACCGCAAAGTTCACTAATAAAAAAACCGAATAAAACCAATATAAAGCGGTTTTTTGCGGTTTTCGGTTTGGTTTCGTTCGGTTTGCGGTTTTCTATTGATTTGGTTCGATTTTTAACACCCCTAGAACCAATATTTTGATTTAATTAAAAATATCATTAATAGATTAATGTATTGTCCTATTTCCTAATAAGTTTCATCTCTTTCAACATGTTGTAGATAGAGCTGTCAATTTTAGTCCAAACTTGTGATGTTTTGTTTAAATGGACTGGCTCTCGTTTAATAGAAGCCCAGTTAAGAATCGAGTCATTTTGACCCAGTCCAGTCGGCCCATGGTCCAAACGGGCCTACTTTTTTATGTTTTTTGAACAATTTTTTATGATTCTCTTTCTTAAAGTTAGATCGAGCCACGGGCTGGCCCATGCCCCAGTATTTTGGGTTGGATTACACAAATACACAGCCCAATTAACAATTGGGTTAACCCAGCCCAACCCACTTTTACGTTTTGGCCTAGTGGGTTGGACCACCCATCTTAACAGCTCTGGTACTTATGGATACATCGATCCATGGCTGATGCTCAAGAATTTCATGATGCTATTTTCTTGAAATAGATATGATGTACTTTATTTTATCTTATTTTTTTCTGTATTATTACCATAAAAATATTTATATTTATAGGAAAAATATTAAATCTAAAGACCCAACGAATAATACAGGGTGAAGTGGCATTGAACGTGAAAAGAAAGGTCTAATAGATGATGGTATAGATTCAGTTAGATTCTTTGGGTAGTTATCCTGAAACTTTATTTAAACCAAGCTTGAGTAATTTGAAATTGAGATACTACTACCTAATTGTAACAAACAAATCACAAGTGCATTTATTCAGAAGCTGCTGCATGCTAATTGGTTGTAATAAATTTTAATTTCATATGCAGTTATGTCTTTTAGAGCTACACTAAGTGATGCCTTGGAAGCTTCAAAAAATGGGGCTTGTGATTATTTGATTAAGCCTATACTAGTGTTGAAAATAAGGAACATGTGGCAGCATGTTGCAAGAAAACGAGAAAGAGATGTTTCAGAATCTTCTACAGAGAGCGTTAATAATGCCAGAAAAGAAACACTCCCAGTAAAGAAGCCAATTCTTTCTTTGTCTATTTGAATTACTTATTTTTTTTTTGAGACCAGAGTATCACCGCTGAACGCAGTGATTAATCCCTTCACTGGATTGGAGGTACCTCGAAGAGTGGGAAAGCTGACCCGAGATTTAAAGCTGCTCCATACCCAATGCGAGGATCGACCCTTGACACTTGGTTAAGAAATGATGAGCCCCAACCGCTCAACCACACATCTTGAGTTTATGTGATATTATTATAAGTATTTTGAAATTATTTGGGGGCAAACTATGAAAACAACTTATGATATATTAATAAGTTGTTTTTAGCTTATTTTCATAAATATTCTCAAATAACTTGTAAAAAAAAGTTAGGGTTTTTATATAATATTAGGTGAACCGTATTTTATTTTATTTTAGAAATAGTTTATACATAAGCAATTATGCCATATTTTGACAACATACCAAGTTAAAAGCTATCTGCAGGTTTGATTTTGTTTTTGGTTTACCATAAATTGATATCAATCTAACTTATATTAACTAACAATTGAAATATTGATTGGCAGAGATATAGAGATCATCTGAAGGAAGAAAACTGTGTTTAGTTAATTGTAAAGATTGTAGGAGTTCAGTTAAATTAGCGTTTCTAAATTCAGTTAGACACTTACAATGAACTAACTGTGTTTAGTTATATAGTTAGTATGGTTAACTACTAGAAGTTAGTTAGTTAGTTAGTTAATAAGTGGTTAGTTAGTTAGTTAGTATGAGTATCTACTAGAAATTTAGTTAGTATATGAGGAAGATAAGCAGTTTACCAAGCTCTTTTGTTTCATCTCATTACAGTTGAGGGGGTTTCCGACCATGAGGCCACCGTAGAGTATGTTTCAATGAGTTGTTTGTATCCCTTCCCCCACGCAATGCTCAAGTCGTGGTAAAGGACCCAGAGCTCGGCCTCAATGGCGGATGCAAGACCCTGAATCAGGGGGCACAAAAATATCACGGTCAACTTGTCGGTTTATAGGACTATTGAAAATTTCCTTTTCAAGTCAAACTATTTAACTCTAAATTTTTTAAAAAGTAAATCCAAAATTGAGTCTCTAATTTTACATTTATTCTCCTATTCAGTATATGAAAATAGTAAATAGTCCGTAAAGCATACGACGTTTGTCAATTAGTGATGAGGTTAATCTCAGAGTGTAAAGAGGAGTTCCTATTGGGTGGTATAAGACTTTTGGGAAAAGACAAGTCATCTCTATTCCTTCAAATAAGATCAAGAGTGACATCAAAAAGGATGATGCTCCAAAAAAGGTTCTTCATCTCTTCCCCTTTTCTGTTTAAGGTTTGTTTCCAGCCAATTTTTGCAATTCAAAGTTACTGAAAAAGCTCCCTTGTTTTCTGACTTTGAGGCAACTCCAAATACTCAAGCTCTAGTGGTAATCTCGGCCGAAATGATGGAAAGCGTCTCATTAACTAATAGATAGTTGAAATATCTATTTATTTTATCCCGTTAAGCTATCCACCTCATGTTCGTCGCTAATATATCCACATATACATGCGGGTACGTATTTTTTGTCATCCCTAGTAACAACAGTACTAGTATTTTTTGGCAAATAACACACTTTAAGATAAGTGTTTCTCTTTTTTATAATTAGGATAAAAAAAAGGTACAAATAAATTTTTCATATAATAAAGACATGAATGACTATATCATTCTTTTAGTTAATTAGTAGAATCCTTTAGGAGATGAGATGACAATAGTCTCGTTTAGCCACACTGCGTGGGTCTAACTCTAATACAAGATTATGAAACTAAACTAAAAATAAGATAATTAATAAACTTAATCGTTCAAAAGAAAAAGATAATAAACTTAAATCACTACAAATGATCTAAAGTAGATGGGCAGCTTTTTTTTTTTAAATACATGGGCGTGGCTTTTGAGCTATTCTTGAGCGTGTTGGCTATTCACTCCAACAATGGCAAAGCGCTTCCTAAAAAGCGCCACCCATTGCAAAACACGTCCTCCCAGGATCGCGTAGCTTTTTAAAAAGCGTTGAATATATCCAAAGCGTTCTCCCGGATACTTAGCGCTTTTTAAAAGCGGCTGAATATATCCAAAGCGTACTCCCGGATACTTAGCGCTTTTTAAAAAGTACTGAATATTTACCCCTATACGCTAGCGCTTCATTAAAAGCTACTGAATATTGCCTATTTGTGTTACTAAATACCCAATACTGAATATTGCCTATTTGTGTTATTAAATACCCAGCCCGCTTCATTAAAAGCGCTGAATATTGTCAAAAAAAAAATTTTTAATTTTTTCTTTTTGTGTGTTTTCCTTTTTATATTTACAAATTACCTATCATGTACCAATCCAATCCAATACATAATGAGAATCAAATTGCTAAGAGGAACCCAAATTACATATAATGAAACAAATTACATAAGAGGAACCAAAACAAAATAGCTAAGAAGTTTCATTATCTAATTCATATGTATCCAAAACAAGCTATCAAGTTACAATATTATGAACCAAAAACTAGCTAGGCTAACTTATATGTATCCAAATGAAACTTTAAAAAAAACGGGAGACATAACTGCACCATTCTCCCCTAAGCTCAACAATCGCTCAACAGAGTATGTCCGGCTTTGACAATCGGTAAAAATACTGAAATTATATAAATAAATAAAATTAGAATTGAAATGGTTAAATATTGGAAAGAACCACTATTAAATCGAAATCATATAAAAATATATTATAAGTAGATACCTGGCGGGGGATAGTCGTTTTCTTTTGGGTAATAATATCCTTCATATATTTCATGACGTAATACCCACAATCAACGTTATTGAATTGTTTAGGACACTACAAAACAAAAGATTAGTTAATTGTTAAATTGAGTTGAATACAGTTTTTTGACAAAATAATGTAATGTATAAGTTAGAAACTTACAATTATTGCTAACCATTTGACCGTTAATTTACCCATATTCGAAGATTCAACTCTTTCCTCACCATGCATTGTCCAACAAGTGTAAGTTTGATCAATTCCATTACCCTTTAAATGTCCTGTCAACTCGTCTGCATTAACTGATTTTACATAACAACAACGTAAACAAGGACATATCATATTACTAGATCTCCCTAAACGTTGAACAGCACAGTTCACAAAATAATCCACTCCATCTCTATATTCCTTGGACAGACGATTGGCAGACATCCACTTTCTATCCATAATGTCTCAATATCTATAATAAATTCGGATAAGAGAATTTACAATTTTATTGAAGCTAAGACATTCAATCAACTAGCTAGTAGTTTCAACTAAACAAATCAAAGACTTTGATGTCTTCTATATAGTCATTAATTCTTCATATAAAATAAACAAAAGAACAAAAAAAGTACGAACAAGTGGAAGCAACAACGACAAATATCCAACCATTTGTGAACTCGAACTAGAACGAACTCTCGAACCAAGACAAACTCGAACAACGATCGCGAAGCTCAGGCAAAAAAACTCCCAAAACCTAACAAACAATTCGCATATTCGATTTAGGCATATTTGATTTTACTAATATAGATGACACACACTTTGCTTAAAAATCTATCCTTTGAGAATCAAAATCTCAACAAAACCAAGCAACAAACACATATCAACTAATTTCTCTCCTATCAAACACATTCAACTAATTTTACACATATCAAACACATACAAATACATTCAACATATTCCTCTCCTATCAAATATTTTTTTTTCACACATTCAACATATTCCAATCAAACTACATATTCATCTCCAACCTAACAAAAACCTAAAACAAAAAAACAAAATAGAGAACTAACCTTTGAGAGAAGATGAGGACAAACAATGAGGACTATGGGTGCTAGAGAGGATTGAGACAAGCAATGTGGGTTTTGGGGTTATTGTGGGTTTGGGGGTTTGTGGGTTATTGTGGGTTTATGGGTTTGTGGGTTTGGGGGTTTGTGGGTGGTGCTAGAGAGAACGAGAGTGAGGGAGAGTTGAGAGAGGAAGAGCTAATGAGAGTGAGGGAGAGAAGAGAACCGTGAGAGAGAGACGTGAGCGAGAGAGAGGTATGTGGGTTTTTGGGTGTGGGTTTTTGCTGAGAGAGAGGCAGAACGTACGCAGAGAGAGAGGAGAAGAGAAGCGCGAAGGGAAATGAAAATAAGAGAGAAAACGAACGGGCAAAAAAAAAAAATTAAAGCAATACTCAGCGTTTCTAAAAAACGCTGAATATGTCAAGAACGCGTTGTGTGATGGGCAGCGTTTGTTTAAAAACGCTGAGTATTCTACGCGTGATGGGTAGCGTTTGGTGTAAAAACGCTGAGTATGTGTAGAACGCGTCCTTCAATGCGCAACGTTTGTTTAAAAACGCTGAGTATTCTACGCGTGATGGGTAGCGTTTGGTGTAAAAACGCTGAGTATGTGTAGAACACGCGTCCTTCAATGCGCAGCGTTTGTTTAAAAACGCTGAGTATTACTTGCGTGTTTTTGTGATAGGCAGCACTCTTTGAGGAAACGCTGTTCATGGTGGCGCTCATTTTTAGCCAATCTGGCGTAGTGAATTCAAATGACAGCATTACCTAATGATAGAGTGCTATGCTAACTGAAAGATAATAACAGAAAGATAAACCTCAAAATAGATGAATCTAAATCTAAAACTTATTATCATTCTCTCCGTTAAACTAGATGAATCTAACATGCCAACTAGTTTAGTTTTGGTGATTCACAAACTACTAAGATGTTGTACGTGAGGCTTTTGAAATAGTACAAACTGGTATTAGGAGTTAGGATTTGTTTTTCAACTAATTGATGGTCAGATAATAAAAGTATAGAAATAGTAGACTATTCACCAAATAAAAAATAGCATCAGAGCCTCTAGTTTTAAAGGTGTTTTTTTTGGTACATAGTTTTAAAGGTGTTTTTAATTGATAGGAAATAGAAGCTACACACCAAGTTTTTGTGCCGAAGATAACAAGTTTTTTTTGTAGCATGATGTGTTGCGTCAAAGACACACTTAGAGTAGGTGTACTCTTTTGCAGAAGTAGTATAAAAGATTATCGTCTCCACAGAGATTAATTAACAAGTACCAAACTAATCAAGATATTCTATTGTTTAGACGAACAATGATTGAGTTGTTACGGTAACAAATAAAGAGAAATAAAGAACATTTCCCGGGTTCAAGAAGGAGTGCACCATATGAGTGCAAGAAGGAGGTCCCGGGTTCAAGTCCCGGAAACTAACATTTCCCCCACCCCCACTAACAATTGCCTATCTAAAAAAAAAGAGAAATAAAGAACAATAATAAAGTGCAAGAATTAATTCAATTGAGAGAAGCCTAGAGTCACGATTTCACTTGCAAGATTTGATTCCCTTATGTCTAATTCTACCTGAATTCCCTTATTCTATTTAATTACCAATCCCTTTATTAAAACTATTAATCAGTTTGGTCATTCACGATTAATATTCTTTTTCCTAAATTAACCCTAGTTTGGTCATGCTAGAATTTAAATTCAAGAAAAGCATAAAGTGTCAAAAGGTTGAATGATTGGAAGACTAAATTATGGTTTGGTTATGCCCTAATTATAGCTCCAATTATCCTATAGGTCCACCAACTAATTGCAGTACGGTCGCTGATCAACTAATTGATTATGAACATGCAAAGGGTAATTAATCCTAATTATGTGATAAAATCAATAGGACAATATTAATTGAAATAAAAACCGGAATTCAAATATGAAATTAAAACATAAAAAGGTCTCTAAACATGCAAGATCCACCTAAGACCCTAGAAGAGGACTTAGGTATCCATAGATATTAAGAACAATATAATAGAACTAAGGTTCATGAAATTACAAAGATAAGAATAACCCAAAAGTAGATAAATTCTTATTCTGAGTCTTCAGTCTCCTTTTTCTTCTTCAGAGCTCTCTCACGGTGTCAAGAACAGTACCCCAAATCTTCAATCTCCCATCTGTCACCTTGTTACTGTGATGTGTGGCTCCCTTTTTCTCAAGTGAAGTCCTCCTTTTATATTAATTCCTTTTCTTTCTCTCCAAGCTAGGGTTGTGGGTTATTCCTTTCTCCTCAAGTCAAACTTGTTTCCTTTTTTAATTGCAAGAGCACCTTTTTATCTCAATCCCTAAATATTAGGGTTTAGATCCTTCCTAAATATGTGTTGCTTGCTATCCACTCCATGCCTCTTTCTTTCTCTCCAAGTCACACATGTGCCTTACTTTAAATTGAAATCTCCAAGAGGATCTTCTTTCTTTTTATTACTGTGGGCCTTCTTGCATTAATGGGTTTGGGCTTGCTTTCTTATATTTGTTAGCCATTTCTTCTAATTTCAACCCACATTTATATTATTTTTCTTTTTCTACCTTCCTGCAAATATAGAGTAATTTAAGTTAGTTATATAATTAATCAGTAATAATTACTCTAAAAATGACTCAAAAATATCTCTAAAAAATGCACTAAGTTGGAGTTTATCAACTCCCCCACACTTAACCTTTGCTTGTCCTCAAGCAAATTTCCTGGCTCAATAAATTTTGTCAAATAAATAATAGAGATAACCAAATAAGGAATCCAAAATTAAAAGCACAATGCTAGACAATAGACAATATAGCACATATGAGATGTCAAAAGGTTGCCCAATTAGAGGCTCATATCCCTGAAGAATACATTTCTGTGAACAATGGCACTCGCTCACAATCTCTCTAAGTGTTTAGGGATAAGTGAAAATATACACTCAGGTTTCAACAAAATGCACATTACCATATGTTTGTAATTTGACCAAATCTCCACTAAATAGTTCACATGCATGCAAAAGATGGGGTTTCATGGGTTGTAATGGGGCCAAGGTGAATTCATGCAGGGTAGGAAATAAGAAGAGGGGGATAATCAAAGGGCTAAAAGAAAACAAGAAACAAATAGTAACCCTTGAAACCAAATATGGAGCTTCTATCTATTTTACAATTTTTGTCCAAATTCCAAATTAATTTCACATTCATTCATCACTCTTCTTTTACTATTGAGTTGACTCCTTTTTTTATTTGCCTTTTGGCTCTTTCATTCTTTTGATGTGCCTTTTCCTCCTTCTTGCTTTCCTTTTTCCTTTTTTTTTTTCAAATTATCTTTCTATATTTTTTCCATTTTTTTTCTTAGGAGGTAAAGGTAGGTACATGAAAACTTCTATTTTGTTTCCTTTGTAAGAAAATATTCTTGTAAGCACATGATTCACTCCTTTTGTTTTCTTCATCCTAACAAGATAGACAACTAAAGCATAGGACGAAATTCGATCTCCGACAATATAGACAACTAAAATGTAGAACGAAATTGTAATTTTCAATAGTTGCTCCACATTTAATTCCAAATGGTTACCACAAAAAAGGAGAAAAAATTATATCTGGATACCAAAGAACAAAAAAAACAATTAGGCTCAAAGGGGGCAACTAAGGGATAAATTCAACAAACAACTCCGTGGCCAGAAAAATACCTAAATTCCCCAAATCTTTTTACATGATGCAAATCAATTTTCGCCTTGAAATGGTCAAAAGACAAATTCTAGAATGTAGCAAATTGGGAAACACACTCATAGAAAGAAAATGGGTAAAAATTTATGATTTAGTATCAATCCCCTTATGAAGGCTCAGATCTCACATTTAGAAGCTAGTTCACAAAAAGTACTCAAGAGGGACAAATGCTAATTATCAGCTTCCTAAGGACATCCTCACAGTTACAATTAAGCACAAGTCTGTCAAGTAAATTAATTATGAGATCCCCTAAAGACATAATCTCTATTTTTTTTTCAATTTAAGCATAGTTCATGCAAAACAAGCGAGAGAAAAATGCTATCAACATATATAGTGGGTATGTGCATTAATAGAGACCAAATGACAAAATATACTCTCCTCCCCCACACTAGCATGAAGCATGGTCCTCAATGCAAAATATCAAATTGGCACAGAAACAAATAAATGAGAGAGAGTAAAAGTGACTTCCCTGAGAGAGATTGTAGTTGGAGTTTGTTCCTAAAAACAAAAGAAAACAAAAAGAAAACAAAATTAACTGAAAATAAAATACAGGTTGCCTCCAGTGAAGCGCTTGTTTAACGTCATGAGCCTGACGATAGTTGGTGCTTAATCAGGGGGCTCTCCAAGAGCAAACTTTACATCCAACGCGGTGCACCTTCTTAGCTTTCTTATCATGTGGTTCACATTGTTCTTTCTTTTTCCCCGTGGTGGATGAACTTCAAATGATGGTGATATTTTTACTGTATCTCCATCCACCACTATACTAGGATCCTGCATAATAAGAACTTTTTTCAAAAGGTCCTGCATCTTTAGATCACCAAAAATATTAGTTTTAACCACATATCAAAATAAGGAGAAGTTAAAGAAGATAAATTTTCGTTGGAATTTAAAGCTTTAATAACATCATCTTCTTTACCTCTCCTTAAAGTTACCTCCCCCTTATTAACCTCAATTACAAAATCACCAATGGTTAAAACAACTTGCCCGAAAATTGGGGCTTTCTCCTCTTCCTCCAACTCATGAACCAATAGATCTTTCTCATTCTCCTCACAACCGCTCTCATCAGTATCATCTTTTATTTCAATATAACTCCTCAAAGTAGAAGCTATTATTTTGATTTGACTCCTTCAAAGAGGAGTCTCTTCATCTTTCTTGAGAGCTTCTTCCTCTATATTATCTTCCACGGAGAACTCTTCACCACTCCTAAGAATATTATCTTTGTATTGCTCAGTTTGTGAATATGGAGTTTCTTGGACCTCTTGAGATAACAAAGCAATGATATTTGAGATCTGACCGTTCATAGTTCCAATTTGACCCTTCATGTAGTCAAAGTTTGCTTTTATCTGCTCAAATACATCATTGGTGTATGGTATCTCCTCCTCTTGCCTTTGCACGTGTAATGTCTCATGATTATCCTAGTGGGAGGAATAAGGAGGTGGCTCATAATCATCCCAATAGTCTAAATAAGGCTCATAAGGAGGAGGAGAAAATGGGATCTGACATTGAGGCATATACCAAGATGAGTTCTCAAAATTCCTTTATGCCTCTGCCTCCCTAAGATAATCTCCATGTGTTTTAAACATGATTTGGGTTTTTCTCTGCAAAACAAAGTGAACTGCAACGAGCTCTTGGGAAAGTGTTACTAATTTTTTTTTTAACTTTTTTTTAAGATAAATAAAAACAAAATTAAAAACTAAAGCACAAAAAATGTCTAAAGCAATAAAAATATTTTTCGTTTAATATTGCTAAATTAATCCCCGACGACGGTGCCAAAAACTTGTTGCGTCAAAGACACACTTAGAGCAAGTGTACTCTTTCGCAGAAGTAGTATAAAAGATTATCGTCTCCACAGGGATTAATTAACAAGTACCAAACTAATCAAGATATTCTATTGTTTAGACGAACAATGTTTGAGTTGTTACGGTAAAAAATAAAGAGAAATAAAGAACAATAATAAAGTGCAAGAATGAATTCAGTTGAGAGAAGCCTAGAGTCACGGTTTCACTTGCAAGCTTCGATTCCCTTATGTCTAATTCTACTTGAATTCCCTTATTCTATTTAATTACCAATCCCTTTACTAAAACTATTAATCCGTTTGGTCATTCGCGATTTATATTCTTTTTCCTAAATTAACCCTAGTTTGGTCATGCTAGAATTTAAATTCAAGAAAAGCATAAAGTGCAAAAATGTTGAATGATTGGATGACTAAATTATGGTTTGGTCATGCCCTAATTATAGCCCCAATTATCCTATAGGTCCACCAACTAATTGCAGTACGGTCGCTGATCAACTATTTGATTATGAACATGCAAAGGGTAGCTAATCCTAATTTTGTGATAAAAACAATAGGACAATAATTAATTGAAATAAAAACTGGAATTCAAATATGAAATTAAAACATAAAAATGTCTCTAAACATGCAAGATCCACCTAAGACCCTAGAAGAAGACTTAGGGATCCATAGATATTAAGAACAATATAATAGAAATAAGGTTCATGAAATTACAAAGATAAGAATAACCTGAAAGTAGATAAATTCTTATTCTGAGTCTTCAGTCTCCTTTTTCTTCTTCAGTCTCTCACGGTGTCAAGAACGGTACCCCAAATCTTCAATCTCCCATCTGTCACCTTGTTACTGTGATGTGTGGCTCCCTTTTTCTCAAGTGAAGTCCTCCTTTTATATTAATTCCTTTTCTTTCTCTCCGAGCTAGGGTTGTGTGTTATTCATTTCTCCTCAAGTCAAACTTGTTTCTTTTTTTAATTGCAAGAGCACCTTTTTATCTCAATCCCTAAATATTAGGGTTTAGATCCTTCCTAAATATGTGTTGCTTGCTATCCACTCCATGCCTCTTTCTTTCTCTCCAAGTCACACATGTGCATCACTTTAAATTGAAATCCCCAAGAGGATCTTCTTTCTTTTTATTACTGTGGGCCTTCTTGCATTAATGGGCTTGGGCTTGCTTTCTTATATTTGTTTGCCATTTCTTCTAATTTCAGCCCACATTTATATTATTTTTCTTTTTCTACCTTCCTGCAAATATAGAGTAATTTAAGTTAGTTATATAATTAATCAGTAATAATTACTCTAAAAATGACTCAAAAATATCTCTAAAAATTGCACTAATTTGGAGTTTATCATGATGGAAAAGAAAAGAAAAGAAAAAACTAAGGCCTTTAAGATAGGCACTCCAGAAGAATCAGCTAGCAGCAAAGCATCCAAGTCTGTTGGAGGACTATAAAAAACACATCCAAGTAAAATCATTTGTTGCACCGAATTTAGCCATGAAGTCTGCACATGAATTGGCCTCTCAGAGCGTATTCTTAGAATATATTTATCATATCAATTAGTATTTATTATTATCGGTTAGAATATTAGATATGATTTTCCATATCAATTAGTATTGATTAGTATCAATTAGATTTTATTAGCATTAATTGTAATTGATTCCTATTTTCATTATAAATAGATATGAGTGTGCTCTATTGTAGACACAAATCACAAAATTTAACATGGTATCAGAGCGGGTTTTGATCTTCTGACATAATCTCAGTGCTTCACCACCACTGCCGGTGGCAAATGCCACTTGAGAGTATCACTTTTCGCTTTATTTCCTTTTTACCGTTGCAAACACTTTTCTAGTTTCCATTAGTATGATTTTTCTCCTCTCTGAAAATCGCATTCTCTCTTTTTCTCCAAAAACACCATAATTGTTTATGGTTTCAACTTTTCTACCTCGCGATCTTGATTTTGATCTGCGTCCATTCTCTGATTTCTGATTCTCCTTCAAATCATTGCTTTGAATTGTTGCTTCGATTCTCCTCTAGACCCAAATTGGGTTCCTTTTCTCAGAATCTTGATCGGTTTTTTTTCCTCTCTTCTCTTTGAGATTTTCTCTTTCTCTAATAATCTGAGTTCCTTTTTATTTCTCTTGCTTCCTATGAGTGATTATAGTATCATCACTTTCTTTCTCATTAATGGTTTATACTATGGTATCTTCTTTTCTCATCGACGGTCATTTCGGTGTTGACTCTTTCCCACAAAGTAATTACTAATGTCGACTTCGCTTCCTACCTACTCTCATTCCGATGGTGACTTGTGTTGGTTATTACTCATAAGTATCCAATCCAGATTTAGTTTTAAGTTTTGTGGGGGAAATATTTTGCTATTAATTGTAACAAGCTTAGTAAGCTTTAGCTTGAGGGGTATTAGAATATATTTATCATATCAATTAGTATTTATTATTATTATTTGTTTGAATATCAGATATGATTTTTCATATCAATTAATTAGGACTGATTAGTATCAATTAGGTTTTATTAGCATTAATTGTAATTAATTCCTATTTTCATTATAAATAGATATGAGTGTGCTCTATTGTAGACACACAGAGAAAATCACAAAACTAACACGTATGACGAAGTTGCACATTCACTCTCTAAAGGGAGAAACCCAAGTCCCACATTAATTAGAGATAAAGTCTCATAAAGTATATAATGAAATAACATCATTCATCTTGCAAGCCGGTTAGGCTCAAACCATATTCTAAATCTCCATGCCAAGAAGATCTTGCAGTGAATAATGATTCCATACATATGCCAAACACTAGAGGCTATATGGAGAATCAGGATGTTTAAGTGGCAACTAGATTATAACGAACTCGGTACTTCTTGTGTCATCCATCGATAAAACTTATTTGACTTATCAAAAAATAAAAAAACTAGAGGAGTTCTGGATCAAGTTGATAACATTGAGAGAGTCTTAGTTGCAATTAGCAAATCAAATTGTGATACCCTTTATAATGTATGTATTTCCTGATATACATACATTATATAACAATCTCAACCCCCTAGGTCCAAAAAAAATTCTCTTTGGCACCATGCAATACTAACAAAACCAATTTTCGAACTTCAATTTAAATTTTCCAATAAATAAAGAGAAACAAACTATGAGGACAAGGTTTGCTAATATTTCCAATGGAATTCTTGAGCTGCCATGGCTTTAATCAATTCCTTTTTCTGCTTTACTCTCATCTAACGGTTGACAAGATTCCACGTTTGTCGACTCTTCAATTGAAATGTTCAGATCTGGAAGGGGTGGTGGGCCCTCATTACTGTCCACGTTGGATGCAATTTGCAACGACGTCGTTGGATTGCCGTTATGTGTTCCGAAATTCTCATTCTGATTGGCCATTTGCATTTGTTGTTGTTGCTGCTTCTGTGCTTCATTTTCAGCCGTTGATTTCAATGACTTGATCGAGACATGTGGTTGACCAATTTGTACTGTCTCATGAGTTTCCAAATTGGGGTTTTTGTAATCACTTTTAGAACCATTAATTAGCTGTAAAAATTGAAAATTCCATAAATTAAATTACAAAATTGGCCTCACCGTTGATAACAAAAGCAAATAAAACACAAGGAAAATTGTTGAAATTATTATTAGGGTAAAGGAAATCAGTAGTAGTAGAATTATTACCTCTTGCTCCTTTGCTTTCAACTTCAAATTGATACCCTTAAGCTCTTCATAGTGACGCTTCAAATTTTCTAACTCCTATTTCAGTTTCAAAAAAGAAAATATAAATGAAAACACCCAAGCCTAAAAATTAATGGAAAAGAAAACTCAAAAATAAAAATAATATAATAAACAATTACTTGGGTGAGTGCGGCTTTGGTTTTTGTCAGATCTTCAATAAGATTCAGACGATGTTCTTTCATCTATTGACACAAAACACAAAAATCAGAAAATACAAAACACCAATTTTTAATATTGAAATTTGAAACATGTCAATTTAGTTACTCAACTATTGAAATCCCCTAAACCCTCCTAAACCTCTCTTCTAATTTATTTTGGAGTTTTCCAAACCTCCAAATTTAGGGGATTTTGGAGGAACTCACACCCTAAATTATTCTAAATTCATCAATTTAGTTACTCAACTATCTACTATCCCTTCTATTTAGAAAGTAACTGAGAGATTAAATTTATGAATATAGAATAATTTAGGGATTGTTTATTTCATTTTTATAGTTTAACCACTAAATTGAGGGTTTAGGGTTTACTCTAAAATATTCATTCACTATCAGTATCTTCTTTGGTCTCTTCTTTGAGTACTTTCCTTCTTTCTCACATAACACTTGATAAAGATCTTCACTCTTCACAGTAACTCAAAAAAACTCAAGCCGAATCAAAACCTAACAAGAAAAATCAGTGATGATTGAAAAAGCATACACAATCAATTAAGCATTTACAAGAAATATGTGGTAGCAGAAAAATAGAGTAACACCAACACAGTCTTTTTCTTTTCACTTAAAGATCGGAGAAAGAAAATCATAACGGAGAAGATAAGAAGCTTACCTTCTGGAGAGACGATTTATTTCCCGGTGGTACAGTTTTCTCCTCAGATTCATTGACTGGAAAAGAAAGAGGAGTGTTAGGACTCAAAGCTACGACAGGGTTGTATGAAGAAGCTTCGACGGCTGCGGCAACAGCGGCGGTGATAGGGGCGATGGCGGATGCGGCGGCGGCGGTGACAGGGGCGACGGCGACGGGATTCTTGGCTGTCTTTGAATCGGAGATCTGTTACTTGTAGGGTGGTTAGGTAGTTGACCTGTGAAGAACCATCTCCGACAACCAGGCAACGTGCGAAGGAGGTAAGCAACGTCTATTTCCTCTCTCGACCACCTTGAATCATCCACAGTTCTCTGTCTCTTCTTCATCTTTCTCTTTTCTTGATACTCACAAACTCTAAATAAGTTAAAACTCTATCTCGTTTTTTCTCTCTGATTTTGGAGTGGAGTCTTTATAGTGTGAGAGTGAGAGAGCGGGTTATTGTTAAACTATGAAGTTTGTGGCGCCACTCTTTTCGGAGTGCATATGAAACGGAACGAATGGCCGCTAGATTTGACACGTGTCGCTGTCTTGGAGATCTAGACGTTTGGGAAGAGACGTGAAGTGCAACTAATAGAGCTTTTTCGCGATAACATCTCTCATAGACACTCACCTACAGCTTCTAACAAACTTTAATATTAACTACAGTTACTAGCAACATTAAGCTAACAAACCAACTGTTTCTCATTTAACAAAATGCTAATACGTGAATTACACTTACAACACTCTTCCTTAATTCAAGTATCTAATTGTACTATACCAATTTTCCTTTTTAGCTCTTTAAACTAGGGGTGTTCGTGGTGCAGTTTGATTCGGTTTTGAGACAAAAAATCAACCGAAGTACAAGATAAAACTACATCGGTTTGGTTTGGTTCGATTGGCTTCCTACAAAAACGAAACCAAACCAATGCGTTTTGGATTGGTTCGGTTTTTTCTGAGACAAACATAGTTTAAAACGGAGTTAAAATTAACTAAAATAAAAAACGGTTAACATAAATCTTTAAGAAAAAATCTGCTCAAATATATGTAGTATATAAACTACTCTCTTTTAATTTTTTTAAGATAGCTACAACCGGTTTAAAATAATTTGACTTAAATATTTTATTGTAATTTTTAAATATAACAATATGGATTGGAGTGAAGAAGTCAAGGTTGATTCAATCGTGGCTCATATCAAGTATCTATCTTGGTGTTGGTTTGTTTTTGGAGTCGGAAGAGATTATAGTTAGTCAACACCACTATAGTGGAATAATGCTCTTAACTGTCTTAATAATTTCGGATTCCTTTTTGTATGGTTTCAAGCATACCTAATGCTCTATCAATGAATCATTACTTATCAAGAAAAAAAACTAATTAATTAAAATCCATGTCTCTATAGAGTGACTCCTGTTTCACTTTCAGGTTAATGCTCCTATATTGTATTTCTCTCTAAGAATTGCGCATAACTTTCGAAACACATCTGGATACCTCTTATAAACTTGTGAAAATTTTCACTTGCAGCAAATTGTAATCCACCAAATGTATTATGAATTACACAATATCGACTATTCTAACCAACAATTTGTAGGAATGACACAAGCATTTCTTCAACACAATATATCATGTATCCTCCAGAGGTATTTTTCTCTAAGAATTGCACATAACATATGGATACATCTTATTAGCTTGTCGAAAGATTACCCTAATGGGTCAAATTATTCTCTAATAGGAACTACAATGTTCCTAAAAGATATCTGATCGATTTGAGTGTTTAGAAATAAAATTACAATTTTGATACTAAGAAATAAAAGTATGTTATTGTTCCTAACTATTCCCTTGAGTAGGGTTTAGCAAGAACACAGAATATAGTATGTGAGAAGTAAAATGTTCATCCCTTTCCATTGGCCTGATGGGCATATATTTATATTACAATATGTCATTAAAGCTCATAAATGCTCATAAAGGTACATGAATGCCGCGAGATCTCAAAGTAGATTCTCGGGCTTGCCTAATATATCTAGCGGTGTCTTTCACGTGAGGCCGAGAGCCTACTAGTGGACGTCGGCCCTTTGGCCGAGAGGCGATCCGCGCGTTGGCCTTGATGTGTCGTCGACGGAGTTTCGCCTTGCGGGTGCAAGCGACCTCGGTCTTCATCTTCTAAGCCCGGATGAGTCGGGCCAGAGGCGTGTCGTATCCCAGCCTTCCTGGGTGATCGGCTGGGAACACAGTCCCTCGAGCGGCGAGCACTTTGTGCGAAGGCGTTCTAAGTGTCTTTGGTTTATCCTCGGTTCCCATAGTCCCTCATTCCGTGTGTTGGGGCGATCCGTCTTCGCTTGCCTTTAGTGTCTTGGGTCCTGGTCTTGCGTGGATATTTGTGCTTCCCTCGACCGGCCGCTTTTTGACTCGCATGGGTTTCTGTTGCATCATAAGTGTGTTTCCTTTGACCTGGTCAGTTTTGACTTGCACGGGTTTCCGTTACACCATAAACGTAACCCCCAGGGGTCTTCGTTCCTCCCTTGTATAAATAGGGGTTCCTTGTCGCTTTGGTTGTTCATGGCTTGGTGGCGCACGCTTTTCTATGGTGGGATCGCGGCCCTCCTTTGAGTCTTTTGAACAACCCCATCTATCGCAGTGTGTGGGGTTGTTAAGAGGCTCAAAGCGGGGGTTATTGATCTTTGCGAGCTCTGGCTCTTTTCCTCTTGTGGATGGCTTTGTCTCTGGATGTTGGAGTTGTTCAGAAGACTCAAAGAGCGATCGGCCGGGGCATCTCGCCGACTGCTCCTGGAAGGTGACACTCACGCGGCCGCCGCGGGTCTCGTCATAATTACCGGCAAACGCCGAGTGAGTTCTCGATGTTGCCTTCGCACGGGGGAAAGGTTGCCCTCCACTCTTGCTTCCTAGGCCGATTCGAACATCGGATGTAGCAATCAAAGCCGTGAAGCTCGTCAGAGACACGAAGTTCGGTGGTACCGCGAGAAGTCGGCGTTATCAAGCATGCATTAGTAGTTCATTCTTTTGTAGTGATTTTGAATTCATGTTGCCGTTGTAATGTAACGTAATGTTGTATTGAAAATAAACAGACTTAATTAGTACTGAAACCTTCCCTTTTATTGTTGTTTTCGCTTGTCCGCTTTTTCTTCGCTCGCGACCGATCAGCAAGGCTTTCCCCGCTTCTCCGACGTTGCCTCAGCCGATGGCATAGCGGTTCCTCCGACTTCCCTCTTGACCGACGGCCCTACGGCCGATGTCTATTGATTGACGCGAGGTGACGTGGCGTTTGATTGATTTGATTTTTGGCGGGAGGTGCCATCATGACGTTCTTGGGAACTGTCGCGTCCTTTAAATGCTCCATTGGGGGCAAGACACGTGTCGCGACCCTACCGCCTGGGATTTGAATCGCTTCGAGTCTCCACCGTTGATGGTTTTTGGGCCGTTGGATCATCTTTACTCCGAAAGGGCCTTACACTTCGTGTCTCTTCGCCTAATTTCCTTTTCCGTTTCACTTTCTCTCCATTCTGTTTACCATCTTCGTGATCTCTCTTCTCCCCGCGCTCTCCTTTTTCTTCCTTTGGTGGTGTTTGTGGCTGCCTGTGTTTCTTTCTTAAGGTACGTGGCTTCTCGCATTGCCCTCTCTTTTTTTTTTTTCTCGCTTTGGTGTGTACAATCGGTTTCGTTTCCACTTCTCTTGGGTTTGATTTCTACGCATTTGTTTCTCGCAAAAATAGTAATGGTCTCGATAGTTGAAATAAGTAGTGATAAGCGAGTGAGGTGACCTCTCGAATATAAGTGTCTTAATCCCAACCGCGCTACTTCCCTTAAATGTGGCTATTGTTCACCGCGCAACGCTCGTCGAGTGATAAGTGGAAATAGGCGACCTTTATAATGATGGTTCCCCTTCGATTCCGCGCAGACCTACCGGTGGTTTATCTGTTATGGCCGAAGATGAAAGTCCTAGCGGCGACGATCCGGGAGGAGTGAGGGCTTTCTGGGTAGACCGGGAGGTGCTTGATTCGTACTCGAGCTTCGCACCGAGGCCTCCCTTGTTGGCATTCGGCAGATGCTATGTCACCTTCTGGACGAGGGATCGGCTACGGCTAGTCCGGTTTCCTTGGAGGAAGCTGTTTCAGATGAATGCACTCTGGGTGATGATGTGTATACTTACGCTTACCAGACCTGGTTTGAGCATTTTTGGGGTTGTTTGCGCTTTCCCCTTTTACTCGCCAGTGTTGAAGATGCTCCATGTGGCTCGACGCAGCCTTCATCCCAACGGGTGGGCCCATATGAGGGCCTTCGAAATCCTTTGTGAGTTCCTTGGGGAGGAGGTCTTGGCCTGCAAGTTTTTGTATTTCTTCCGCTCGTCGGCGAAGGATCCGATGAGGTGGGTGTGTCTATGTAACCATCAGCGCCGCCCCTTTATGGCTTTGTACAAAAGTAGCTATAAGTACTTCAAGCATTACTGGTTCCGTTTGTTTCCGGGGCCGAAGTGTCCCTTACTGCTAGTTGACGAGGCTGGTGACGAACGGTTTCCTTTGAGTTGGACGAGGCACCCTAGGGATAAGTTTTCTGTTGAGAGAAGAGCACTGAGTTCGGTTGAAAAGGCAGAGGTGGATCGGCTGGATGGTTGGGTTAAGTCCTCGGGTATGCTGAAATCTTCCCTGTTGTTGGGTCTAGTGGATGACGCCGAGTCGTTTCTCCTTTCAGGTGGTTTTGGGACGTCTACACTTAGTGTTGCTTTGAACGCAAAAATATCGGAGAGCGTAAGAAGAAACAGGGGATAGCTCCGGAGCCTTCCCCTTCGCCGATTGTGGAGCCGAGTCCCTCTTCTGTCCGAGGTTCTCCTGCTGCTAAAAGTCCGGTCAAGGTTTTGCAAACGCCGTTGGGGTCGGAGGGCGCTGCCAATGCTCAAGGTACTAGTAGTCCTCGTCCTCCTCCCTTCTCGGAGAATCCTGCTGCAAAGAGGCAGAGGACTGGTGCTGCTATTGAGATTGGTTTGTCGCAGCGCGGGGAGGGGGTGATTGATACTGCTTAGAAGGACGTTTTGAGATGTCGGAAGAGAGCCGATGGACCCGCTGACGAGCCCATCCGGTCGACCTTTGATTCCAGGTATCCTTTGAACACTGTGCTCAACGTTGCTGCTGGTGCAGGTGATGTGGAAAAGGTGGCTACTCTGGGAATTCGGCAGACGCTGGTGGCGGTGAAAACTTACGGCCACTATGCTTCGGTGCTCGCTCACCTTGCCGAGGATGCTTTCAATAGAACCGCTGCCGAGCACGGTCGGCAGGAGGAGGCCTGGAAGAAGACCGAGGAGGAGCTGGAGGCCTGTAAGGTTGAGAGGCGAGTTATTACTTGACTGGGTCTAATAAGCTAAGTAATAACATTGTAAAAAAGCAGGGGTGTGGGGGGAGAGGCGAGGAAGAAGAGTGACTCGTGATACATCGTGCTAAGTAATGGTTTATTTTTAGTGGGTACAGATCATGCGATTCAACGAGAGTTATTACTTGACCGGGTCTAATAAAAAAGGAGGGGTGTGAGAGGAGAGGCGAGGAAGAAGAGTGACTCGCGATACATCATGCTAAGTGATTGTAGGCAAGCCACTAACTACAAACCCCTCCCAAAGGGTTATCGTGGATGAATCATGTGTAATGCATCCACATTGGTCAACCCTCATTTGAGAGGAATGTCTAGGGTTTAGATAAGTCACATGAGTCATCCAACCCATACACCCCTAGGAGTTGACACTCTTTCTGATAGGAACCAACTGGTATATTGAACGAAATTGGACTATTACATGAATGTTTTGTTGGATATTTGAGAGATCCAACCCTCTCCAAAGCCAAATGGCCCTCTAGTGTATACAATTGACAAAGACCCTTATTCCTATCCCACTACCTTCTTATTTATAGGCAACATGCTTTATTGTTATTTGACTAACTAACTATTCAACCAACTAACTAACCCTTAACTAATATAACAAACATTAACTAACTCTAACTACTATACAGACCTATCAATACTCCCCCCTCGGACATCACCTTGTCCTCAAGGTGACTCAAAAATGAAAATTATTGTTGACAAGTTGCTTCCCAAGATGAGCCCACCACACACCGCTGTGCCACCCGCGTGAGATTTGTAAGAGAGGATCGGTTGTTGGTGGAGATATTTGCTGATGTTGAAACGTTGAATCCCATGGCCTTCCAAGCTTGTAGGTGAAGGAAAATGCCATTTTACCAACACACCAATAAGAAGTTCTGCAAGAGCGGTTGCAAATAACATCCTCAAAGCCCCCACTTAATAACAACAGAGGCATGCAAAAGTACCTTAATGTAGGAGAATCTGCACTTAATGCCCACTGTGTTAATATTAATAGGATTACAAACTCACTTGAAAGTATGTCAACTGCTGCCACGTGTGTGTTACCCAGCCACCTGTCATAAATCCATGTTATCCCATTCATCGAAAGCATGACTAACCCATTATCATCACTGCAACCTTGAAGTATTTTGGGCGGTTCTAGTTGACTTGGTAACCCACTATAAGCTTGAACCCAATTTCCACAATCAATATGGATTTGATGCTTCAGGTGCAAAATAACACCCCAGGTACAAATCTTCATCCCATTGACATGAGTTAAAAGATAACACCTCATGCCAGTCTTTGGCACCAATGTTGTGATAGAAGCATCATCCAAGTACATTGGAGTCAATATGTTAGGAAGCCACTGCCAAACATCATATGCATCGATAATTTGTTCTTTCCATACACACTGTAATTCACTAGCAACCCCACAAGGATTGTTCTCAGTGTGCCCCCATACCACCACGTCTTTACCAGTGGAGTCCCTAACATGCATTTTATCAAACAGGAGTTGTGCAGACTTCAACTCTATAAGAACCTTCTTCACAAATTCATTCAATGGTCCACCTTCTTTTCTATGAACAACAATTGACTTTGGACTTGCACTATTAAACAAATCTCCATTTGATAATAGAGGATAAGTGCAGTGTCGCAAAACTCTTCTTGCATGTTTCTTTCCCAGAGTTACGTCATTTTCAGAAAAATTAGTGCAACCGTAAAAGCTAACACTTACCCATGGTGGTTTCATCAAAAGGCACCCCATAGTCAGCGTGAGAGAACCGGCGGACGACAAGAACAGTGATACTCGCTTCGGCGGCTGCACCCACAAAAACGACGCACGCATCAACAACGACGACGATGGAGCGTTTCTTTCTTGCACATTCGGGTCGGGTTCTGTTGGATTCAGGATCAAGATTGGCACATCTTGACTTCTCATCTTTTTCTTACCCACAGTAATTTGGGCCTGGCCCATTAAAATTGAACTGAAGCCCAATACCCAATTCAGTGTAAGATCCAATTCCATCGATTCAGGCCACGAAGGTATCCTTGCACTCTTCTCTGTGTCTTTGCTTCGAACTTCTCGCACCCACGTTTGCTCAAGAGAAAACGCAGCCGTTTGGCCTTTCTCTCAAGGTGTGGATAAATGCGCCCCGGTGGCTGGACGTGGATGGTGGTGACCAAGGACCTCTCACCTTCCATTGCTTCGTCTTGACCGCTCCTATATTTTCCCAATGAACAAGTCCTTGTTTATCTCTGTTTTCGTTCGTTGACCATGGCGGTTTCAGGTTCTTGAATTTTCTGGCAATGGTGAGTTGCTTCTGTCTTCTTTTATTCATGACTCTTCTTTTGATGATGGGTCTTAATGTTCCAGTAGTTGCGAATTCCTTCTGTTTTCGTCTATTCAAGGCATCCCTTCTATTGATGATGCCTCCACCTATAGAACACCGATGGTAGTGTCCCCTTCGAACCCCAAGAGAGCTCTTGTGGAACTCCATCTCCTTTGGTTCACTTGGTCGGTGCTTTCCCTTCAACGTGCGATGACTCCTTTTCTTGGTTACGATCCCCTTCATCTTCATGGCTTGTGCAATATTTTCCTTGGACCATATTTGTGGCTTTTCCCTCTCGGTTTTCACCTCACAACTCTTTTTCCGGTCACCTTTCTTGGTTTCCAGAACAGACAAGTGAATCTTCTCAAGAAAAGCTCCTTTATCTTTCGGTCTCGAGTCGCACGGGTCTGAAGGACCTGAATTCTTCGTATGCAACGCTGCGATCATCGCCTCCATTCGCGCTAGCGTCTCTTGGACGCGTCGTTCACTGCGCATCTCATAATCTTGAAGACGTCGTTCCAATTCCTTAACAATTCTTGGATCCATGGTGCACCCAATGAACCTTCCTTGCGGATCGAACATGCTCTGATACCAGTTGGTTGGTATATTGAACGAAATTGGACTATTACATGAATGTTTTGCTAGATATTTGAGAGATCCAACCCTCTCCAAAGCCAAATGGCCCTCTAGTGTATACAATTGACAAAGACCCTTATTCCTACTCCACTACCTTCTTATTTATAGGCAACATGCTTTATTGTTATTTGACTAACTAACTATTCAACCAACTAACTAACCCTTAACTAATATAACAAACATTAACTAACTCTAACTACTATACAGACCTATCACTTTCTTAAAACGTAATATATAAACAATTGCGATCACATTGTTCTTCACGATGTGGGACTCAAATTGAAGTCACTCAGACGTGCTCTTACAGATACTCAGAAAGCACTCAACTTATTGCCCTCAAATATAAAGGCAATTTATTTATAGAGCTGCCAAAGCTTCTTTCACTTTCATTGAATCTGTTGGCTGAAGCAAAAGAGTATTGTCAGAAGGGTCTGAAGATATTGGAGAATCAAAGGAACTTGTGTCTGCAATAGAACATAAAAGATTAAAAATTGGAAAGGCAATGTATGGAGAACTTACTGGGTTAAGGAAACCTGTCTGTGTTGGACAAAAATAATGTATAGACAAAAATAATTTAGAAGATTGCGTGATCGGGCTTCTAAATTTTAATTGGTCTTTTTAACAATAAAATTACTTAATTTTTAATTCGTAACAAACAATGTTTTTTTATTTCCTTTTAGGCTGTGCTTTTATCAATATTTTTTAAAAGAAAAATTTTGAGACAATGATTATATATATATACTAGGACACAATCGCGTCTACGCACTGCATGCGCTACGTAAATAAAGCGTAAACAATATTTTCTCCCAAGATATATACACGGCGCGACAAGAATAATTTGTTAATTTATACATTAGTAATTTATTACTCTGATCTACGTAGTATATTTTGCCCTCTTATCTAAGCTTTCCAAAATGTGTAGGCCTAGAATGTTATTTGATACAAGCTATGGCCTAAAAATAATATGATAAAGATAATTCACTAAAAAATAACTATGTATTATTGGTGTTAAAAGCGTTTACAATATACTAGTGCGGTGACCCGTCCGATGGACGGGGCGCACGCTTCAATCATTCAGGAAGATGGGGTTAGGAGATAGACATAAAGCCGATACATTTAAAAGTAAATAGAAATAATTTTGTCTACCCTAACTTTATAAGTTTAGACATAACAAAAAACTTATAAGCAAGTTAAATATCCCAAAAAACAAATAGAAGTAGTCTTAAGTCATTACAAAAAAGGATAATAATAGAAGTTTCAGTGTACCCAATTAAGCCCTTACAACATCAACAAAAATAGTAATAGGTGAGTCCCTAATCTCCAACTTGAGAATATCCCCTTTTTCACACCCTTGTTCCTTGACAAAATCTAACCACACCCTCCCATGCAAATATTTTTCGCCCGTTCGTGCACGGACACCATTTTTATCAACTCTTTCAGCACTCCGAATACAACATCCATAAGTTTTTCCAGTTGCATTATCATGGAGAGTGATGGTCTCCACTGAATCAGGTATATGCTTTCCAATGTTCATAGGAAATCTTTGGTTTGAAATAAATAAAAAGTAATGTAAAATAAATGACATAATAAATACGTGGATGTAAACTCAAGAAGCTAGATAAAAAAACTCACCATCACACAAGAATTTTTGCAGATATAGCTGGAAATTGTTCGCTCCCACTTTAAAGGAGCAATGTCCGGCAACACAGCATTTGATGGAGGAGAGTGAGGATCATTAGTCTTAGACTTAGGGGACATCTGTCATCATTTTGGTGCGTCGTCGCAATAAACACATTTAAAAAATAAAGAAACAACAATGAACGGAGGCAAAGACAAATTAGACATAATCAATAACTAAAATGATAGGTAATATACAATTAAAATTCTTGGAACTAAGGTAGGAAAAAATTGGATACCTCTGTTTTTCACGGAGTTGTTTGATGATTGCAGTCATCATTTTTGCCCTCCTTTCCAACTTATCAAAAGGGGACTCATCAGAGTCAGATGATGAAGAAGAGGATGAGCTAGATGATGAGGAATCAATAACATAGACAAAGACCGTGTGGAAGGCTCCGAAGTTCTAAAATAAAAATGCAGAGCAAGATTGAAGATACATTAAGGTAAGAAAGAAAAATATTTGATTCCCATGAATTATTAATGAGAGAGGAGATAAATACTTTTGGAGCTTTGCAGATCTGACTTCTTTTCCTTTGTTGGATGATGACATTGTAACAAAGCTAGCAAAGCAATTCAAAAAGTTATGCAGACATGTTAAACAACTCCAACTCTAAAATAGTAATGGAAACACTAATCAAAGGCAAAGCAATGTGTTATGCGGACAATTCGGAGTTCATTACTTGGGGACAATGCTTTAAGTTATATTAAAGAGGTTCCATGGAAGGTACAAAATCGAAAGAAAGAACAAAGACGACAATAATTGTTTTGAGGCCAAAATAGAAAGAACAATCATGCAATTGGAAGCAAACAATGCAAGCCTAACCACAAAAAAATAAGCATTGACTTACTATTGTCATGGTGGGTGGCACGTCCACTCGAGGATGAGGATGGAATCTTTGGGGTGGTGATTCATCCCACTGGGGTGGTGGATGGAATGTTGGAGGAACATCAATGAAACATTCCATCCACAACCCCAATGGAAGAATCACTCTCTCCTTTTTAGTTAGTTATTTTTCCGGAAATATGAAATGTGAGATGGAAATGTGCTTTTGTTATTTTTTAGGGGTATTTTCGTCCAGATTAATTAGGGGGTGTGAGAGAGGAAGGAGACTTCAATGTAAAAAGAATTAACTTTATAGAGATGGCACAACACAATATTTCTTGTATTTGAGAAGACTAAACTGTGTTAGAAGTTGTGCATTTAAAAAATGAGTTAATCAGAACATAATGATAATAGAAATGACCTAGCATCCCTCTAAGCATTACAGGTAAAATAATAAGTAACAAAATTGGTCCAATAATTATGTAAGAAAAATGTATAAAGAGACGCAAATGTAGATAAAAGAAAAGAAGCAACAGAAGCAAACCAAAAGAATAGTGACCAAGAACGCACACACTGTCTCACTGGGCGCCAAGTTTCTAGCAAACTGGCGCCCCCTTCACCGTGCCACTCCCCTGCAGCACACACCCACACTGAGGCACGCACCCAGGCGCCAAAATTCTAAGGAATTGGCGCCCCACACACACGCACCGTGCCACAGTTGCCTAGACACACACACACGCACCCTGGCGCCGAATTCCCAGGGAATTGGCGCCCTCTCCTGCACCTGCACCGACACCGTGCGCATCATGCACTCACCAGGCGCCAGATTCTCAGTGAATTGGCGCATGCTAAAAAAGGAGGTTGGATAAATTTCTAAAACAGCAAATAGTTCAATAGGATGGAATTACTACAACAATTTTGGGAAGAAATATCACCTATTAAAAGGCCAAAGAAGAAAACAAATACAGGGTATGAATAACTACCAACAATTCTAACAATTGAAAGCAAATACAATGAAAATATAATGTTTTAACCAAACCATTGTTTAATTAGTACAGCATACTAAAGTGTATAGAGGTAAAGTTATGCCATGGCACAAGACATAAGGAAAACTACAAAGATAAAAGAACAATTGTTAATATAAAACCAAACCAAACCAGGAAAATAAAATAAAATTTAGTAGCATGTATCAGGCAAAAAACAAATTGGCGCATGCTAAAAAAGGAGGTTGGATAAATTTCTAAAACAGCAAATAGTTCAATAGGATGGAATTACTACAACAATTTTGGGAAGAAATATCACCTATTAAAAGGCCAAAGAAGAAAACAAATACAGGGTATGAATAACTACCAACAATTCTAACAATTGAAAGCAAATACAATGAAAATATAATGTTTTAACCAAACCATTGTTTAATTAGTACAGCATACTAAAGTGTATAGAGGTAAAGTTATGCCATGGCACAAGACATAAGGAAAACTACAAAGATAAAAGAACAATTGTTAATATAAAACCAAACCAAACCAGGAAAATAAAATAAAATTTAGTAGCATGTATCAGGCAAAAAACAATTGCAGTTATACAAATTAAGAAAAGAAGAGAACGAACTCAAAGGTTAGTTCAGACTAAAATATGAAAGAGATTGATAAGAAAAACATTACCATTAAAAGATATACAGACAAGTCATGGCTAGAATGACATTAAACTACTATAGACCAATACAACTAACAAAATTGTGAGTACCATGACAATGAAACTGCATTAACAATGTATGCCTATATAAAGGAAACTGTAACACCTTGGCTCTTGCAGAGAATATTAAGAGGTGCCCTCTATGGTTTTTAATATATATATATGATAAGAAGTTACCAAAAAAGCATTAAATCTCTTATGAATACACATCCAAATGACAAATCACAATCATATTAAAAAGTCATATACATGGTATCTTTATCAACATAATACATAATCATGAGGCATAACTCAATCATCCAAGTTAACTCAATTGGATTCTACTTATAATGCAACAGAAATGGCCAACACAATTTCCACATAATAGAACCTCATGTTTGATAAAGCATAGCATCTATTCCATGTCTATCCTCCATTTCCAGCTGGAACAGAATTTATTCAAAATTTGTTTTTACATGTACGATTAAAAATGCCTTTTCTTACTACCTGAAGTCACTAATGTTGAAAAAAAGGCAGAGCATAGACAAATTCCTGAGAATCATTGCTGAGACATGTTAAACAATTCCAACTGTAAAATAGTAATGGAAACACTAATCACAGGGAAAGCAATGTATTATGCAGACAATTCAGGTTCATTACATGTAAATAAAAAACAGAATGTCAATTAAACAGGTCTGCATAGAAAGGAACTAACTCTAAACCTTGAAAGGAAAAATCCATAACGGGAAAAAAAACAGAGCATAGATTAAATTCAAAAGATACAGTAAGTATAATAGTACAGATTAGTTTAGAACAATGTAAAGCACAAACAAACAGAAACGATTGTGAACGAAATAAAACGGACAAATGGAACCCTAATTTCGGAATGGCGATGAAAATAAAATGGAACGATTTAACAGAGGCAACGAAAAACTCGATCAAAGAGAAGAGAGATTTAGAGAGTCGAGTTCTAACCTGATGAAGAAACGGGAAGAATGGATCGCTGCTACTGAAGAAAGGAAACGGTAAAGGATTGAAAAGGAAGAACGATGAGAAAGCAAGAGAAATAAGCCGTTGCTTTCTTTTTGTCTATAGTGTATGAAATTTGGGTGGATTATTTTGAATTTGGGCTAAAACACCTCAGTTTAAGCCCGCCCCACTATTTCCACTTACTTATTTACTTCATGTACCCCCTGGATGTATGGTTTGGGCCTAGCCCATAGTTACAATGAATTGAAATCATAGTCCATTCGAAAAAAAAAAAAAAGAAACCATTGTGTTGACATAAAAAAAAAAAAACCATCTAATTAAGGCAAACAAAGCTATAATAAAATGAGAAAATGACTTGTTTGTAGACATTGTTTGAGGTTTGGTTTGTCAAATTCCCTTCATCATTAGTTATCAAGATTTGTAAATATTTTTTTAAGTAGCTATTGTAATTATTCTTTTATCAATTATTTCCACTAACACTGTTGAATAAAGTCAAGTGTATTTATCCTATAACTGGGCATAAATAACATAATACAACACAGTTGTAATATTATTTAGAAATATATTTGTGTTGTTTTTTTTTTAAGATATGTTGTGAATCACAATAGCCCCCACCAGTTGAACCACTATAACTTATCTCCTTTCACGACTGTTTGTAATTTATTGGGCTTTATCCATTCTCTTTTAATAAAAACGTATATCTACTCTGTTAAACCATTTGTTCGTATCATCCGATTGATGGACCGCACGGTTTAATTGTTATGGAAAATTGGGGGATCACGAGATAGACACAAAGGCAATACATCGAAAAGTAAATTGTAAAGCATAAAAGGAAACCTGTTTAAAATTAGTTTTGTCTACATCAAGTCACAAGCTTAATTTGAACACGTCATAAGCAAAATTAATTGCGTGATAATAGTCATCAAAACACAAAAAGTTAACACCAAAAGTTATAATTTATCACAGCAAAAACAAAAGTTAATTGACATGATTGTTATGCCAATCTTCTTTTCTTACGGCCATATCCAAACTTGCGTTGATCTTCCTTCCTTACGATCATCACATCCACCTCAATGGGAAAGCCCTGAATTTGCCATTCTATAATGTCTCCAACCCGCATAGCATTTTTTTCCAAGAAGGTTCGCCATTCAAAACCACGAAGATACTTTTCTCCACTATTTCTTTTAACAACGTGCAACTGGAAAAACCAGTGGAGATCCGTATCAGGATCATAGACCTCCATCACATCCAATGCATCTGGTATTAATCTTCCAACCCTCATAGGAAAGTGCTGCAAAAAAGTGTTGAGAAAAGTAAGTGCCCTAGCAAAATATATCAAAACGGTAAGATTAGCAAAGGTATGTAAAAAAATAACTCACCATCACACCACCCCTACTTTTGATGTGCTTGGTTATCCTGGTATTCCAAGTTGCTTCAAAGGTTTTTTTACTATCAATAACAACCAAAAGACATCAGTTTATATTTACCTTTACATATGGGCTCTTAGCTTATGCGATCATTAACCATTCTTGGGCACACATTCAGAAAACTAAACATATATTGAATGGATTAGGATATCAAAACATTCAGCCACAGACGCATACACATCAATCATATTGATTCCTCTAAATACTGGTCTCCTAAGTTGCTTCAAAGGTTTTTTTACTATCAATAACAACCAAAAGACATCAGTTTATATTTACCTTTACATATGGGCTCTTAGCTTATGTGATCATTAACCATTCTTGGGCACACATTCAGAAAACTAAACATATATTGAATGAATTAGGATATCAAAACATTCAGTCACAGACGCATACACATCAATCATATCGATTCCTATCAATACAAACAAGGATGGATTCATAGACTACACATAACAATTCAGAAATTTGCAGCAACCATAGCTAAATTTCAAGGAATCATTTGACATATTAAATGACAATGAAAAATTATGAGCCATTTAGTACAGTTTAAACAAACAACCAATAGTCATCATGACCTAACTTGTGACACGTCTAAAATGATAATAAATTAATCAAAAAGACATGTAACTTGAGCCTAAACTGTGCAACACTTGCTCTTGTTATGACCATGGACTACTCCACTATGGTTTGGTGCTGGTATATACCCTATTCCACAGTGTTCTAATCTCTCTACCCTAGCTAATTGGCTTCTAGAAGTCACAAGGTTTTGGAAAGCTACTGGCAGAGATCAACAACTTGGTATCTCCCATCTCTTCTATTACTTGTGGTCTATTTGGAAGACTATGAATGATAAGGTGTTTAATGACCAACACCCAAACCCCTTGGGAGCTATGATTATTGCTCAAACTTAATGTTCAGAATATCTAAAGCTCAAGAAACCACTCCTGGGGTGCCACTGTGGTGCTCTGCTAACCTTAGGACACATTCAATGGCAACCTCCAAAGAGAGGAAGAGTTAAGATAAATGTGGATCTTTGCTTTTGATAGGCAATTGGGAAAGGGGTTCTACGGTATTGTATGTAGGGATTTCATTGGCAAAGTCTTGTTTGCACATACCACCTCAAAAAGACATAGTTTACAATGAAAGCAGAAACAATTCAAAGAGGAGTTCAATCTACATACAATTGCTAGTGTCAATAGTTATAAAACTTATCAATCCGAAATACAAAGGCATACCTCATTGTGAAATTTGACCAACCAATGGCTGAAAAAAAAGTAAGACAAATTAGTATGAATAAGTCAATAAATAAGTAACAAAAAAACTCAGTAGGAAAGTGGAAATAATTTGGTCAGCTTAAGGATAGGACAAAAAACTACTTGAGAAATAAATCATCAATCAACATGCGGAACAAAGGATTAGTAACAATAGAATAAGAGGAAATGATGCAATATTAAGAAAGTTGCATCACAATAGAGGTGACAATAGAATAAAAAAAAATCAGAGACAACCAGAAGTAAACTCAAATTTAATCAAAATGGGAGCACAGATGTTAGTAAAAATGTAGGATTCTGTTAAAACGATTTATATAAAACAGAAACACATAAACTATGAATTCAGAATAATGTAAAACAGAAAGCAAAACCAACGATTGTTATGTGAAACTACCTGAACTATCAAAAATCGATGGATTTGTTGATTAAATGGAATGGATAAGATACATGGATGAAAATTTATGCATTTGAACAATGGTGAAATTTGACTACATTTAATGAAACTTCAGGACCAGGTTGAATCAGCAAATTTGATTTGTGCGAGTGTGAAATTGATTGTGCATGTAATGGAACCCTAACCGGAATGTCCTCAAAAACAAAATTAGCGATTTAACAGAGGCAACGAAGAAAAGCGTGAAAGCGAATGAAAGAGTGTACAACAACACGGATTAAAGAGAAGAGAGATTTAGAGAGGAGAGTACTAACCAACGACGATGAAGAATCACGAACCGGAGCCTGCTGCCACTGAAGAAACGAAATAGCAAAGTTATGAAAGGGATCAACGATAAGAGAGGAAGAGAAATAAGCGGATCGCTTTTTTTTTTTCATCGTCGTATTGGGTGGGTGGATTATTTTTAATTTGGATCATTGGGCTGGTTTTTGGGAAAACACCACCTTAGTTTAAAGAAAATATATAATTAAGTTGAACAAATTACATAATTGAATGAATAAGGAAATTACCTAACATAGCCGATGGAAAACTTCTTTGTAGACAACGTTTGAGAGTCTTGTCTGTTGAATTTCCTTGATCATCGATTATCAAGATTTTTAAACCTTTTTTGAAGTAACTCTTGAAACGGCCACATACAATTGACCGTGAGAAAACCGGTTGTGGTAAAAAGACGCCCACATTTTTCAAAGAGCGCACGGCTCTTGTTGATAGTCATTGCAAAGGAAACAACTATAGGAAATTGTCTTCTTTGAAATTTAAAGGGAATTCGAGGATCAGATGGAGTCAACGATAGCCTTGGTATAAATACCTTTGAACCAACATTGTTTCCTGACAAAACCATCGCCTCAATAACAAATTTACCCAACCTTGTTAAAATAAGCCGAGTTCCATTACATAAACCGGAAGAGTGATCAATATTTCTCAAAGAACATAATTGGAGCGCCAATCTTCAATTTAAGTTTGTGACTGGAAGACCGGAGGCAACAATTGTATTTAAAAATTCGGATGTGTGAATGTCGTCAATAAGCGTCAACATTAGAGTTATTGGTGCAAGGCGTATCTAAACTGAGATATATCTTTTCATCACTTGGAATCAAAGACAGCATATGATTATTGATTTCATCAACAACTTCATTTCTAGGAGCTAAGATTGCTCTTTCTTGAAAGAACGAAGGATCATGCATCTTATCAAGGAACGAAGGATATATTGCATCAACAATTGCTTGAATTGGTTGAACTGAATCTTTTATAATCAACTCTTCTGGCATCTGAACAACAATATTTGAATCATCTTCTACCCCAATTGTCCCGTCTCCAATCTTTAGAACCCAATCAGCAAATTCTCTTGCTTCAGCAAGATCTGCATTAGATGTACCATGCAATAATCTCATATTTTTTGTTAACGTTAAAAACTCACAATCTTTCCATAGATAAGAAGAGTTGATTGTGGCATGCACAATTTGTTGCCTTGTTCCCTTAGGTATAACAGGTAGTATCTGACGAAAATCCCCACCTAAAACAACAACCTTACCTCCAAAAGGAACACTTAAAGCTCATTATTATGAGAAGGTCTCAAAATATCTTGCAGCGTTCGATCTAGAGCCTCAAAACAATTTTTGTTTGTCATTGGAGCCTCATCCCATATAATCAATGAACACCTACGAATGAGTTACGCTAAGGATCCTTTACATTTTATGTTGCAAGTTGAAAACTCATCTGGGTTGAGTGGTATTGCAAATCTAGAGTGAGCTGTCCTACCTCCAGGAATTAAAAGAGAGGCAATACCGCTTGAAGCAACCGCCAAAACAATTTTTCCTTGTGATCTTAAACCAGTTGTCAATCCCCTCCAAATATAAGTCTTCCCTGTTCGCATATACCCACAAAAAAAAAAAGAAACCAGGTTTTTTTTCATTTACCCTTGACATGATTCTATCATAAATGTTGATTTGCTCATCTGTCATTGATGCTAACAACCGTTGATTCTCAACCTGTAGCTTAATTCTATCATAATTCATCTCATCAAATATAAGCCTATTTTGATTTGTTCCAAGAATATCTTCATCAGGTTGAGGTAAAGTAGTAAAATCAGAAAGACTCATATTATTGCTCTGTAACAACTTATTAATCTCAACCAAAGTAAATGTCTTTATTTCATCAGCAGACAATTGTAACTCTGTAATAAAAAATAAATGCATTTATAATTTTTGTAAGAAGGGCAAATTTGAGTAACACAACTTGCAAAAGATGTAGAAGCAAACACGGAAATCGTAAAATGGATGCGTTGCCTATGCAAAATGTCATCACCTAAATGGAAACGGTAGCATCCCAAACAACCTCGAGGTCTTGTAATTTGTGCGAGATAGTAAAAGTACAACAAACAATTTCTTGAAGAAAGTGCCCAGTACCCCAATGGCTTGCCTCTTTGATACCATCTATGTATTCTTTGTCATCTTCTAATAAACCCAATGCATAGCAAGCATCTTTAAAATTTGGATGAACAAAATCTCCAACCTTTCTTATATGTTCAAAACACTGGACTCCTTAACATGATTCAACAATCTTCTTAAATAGTAGAGTTCCCCAGCTCCAGGAGGGACATAATGAAGTCTTCCAATGGTATATCCTTTTTTACGTGGAAACCATTTTCTCTTTTCATCATTCCAAACAAATTTTGTTGGAAATTCAGCATAAGTCAGCTCTCTTGCTTGTGGGTATATTTGGTTTGCATCCATCCATGCCAAAAATTGGAAGCTCCAATACTTGGCCTAGAAAGAACAGATTGAATAGACCGATTATCTCTATAAATAATCAAGTGTTCACAGGAGATGAAATTGGAGTCTTTCTACTTGATGGTTCTCTATAATGAATGTCAAACGAAAATATTCTCCACGTGACCGGATGAGGCTAGATATCTACAATCATAATACAACTTGATTTCATCAACAATTCCATTGTCGAGTTGGAATCACGAAGCATAAAAATTTGTTGTAACTCTATCATGTCCTTTGCTAACATACTTGAAGAGATACTTAATTGCTCTAGATTGGTTACAATATTCAACATTTATATGAGCACTATACTTCAAAAGCAAAGATTTGTTGTAAGGCACAACAAACCTATTATCAAAAAGGATTGACCTTTACGAACAAAAACTCCATTGTCTCTTCTCTTATAAAGAGGATAACCATCTGAATCAATTGACGTCTTGTCACTTTGTATTTCTTTGGAAAATGTTTGGTACACCTTTTGTTTTCCATGCAAGGAGATTTTGGATTTTGAACTCCACAAGGTCCATGAAGCATGGATGTAGAAACAATTTCAAATAAGCGTGGATCGATTCTTTATCGGGAATTTCAGCACATATAATCTTCTCAATGTCATTAGGATCCTTGCATTTAGAAGATGAATGAAGAAAGACTAAGATGTGGGCATGGGGAAGCCCACGTTTTGAAATTCAGTGTAAATAATCGCAAATCAATGAGTAAAACATTCTTAATTTATAACACATCGAATATATATTAAAAAACAAAGAATACATAGATACTTGATTACTGCGACAACACGACCAAAAATATCTCCCTTTTTATATCCTTAATCAATTGATCAAGCTTTACTTTGAAAACTCGGCATACCACATCGGCCACGATCTTACGACTTCAACTTATTTTTGGAAAAGTACCTTGATAACTCGGCCATTTATGGTTGCGGTGAAGGTTATGAATAGTTCAGAGTATCCAATCCAATTACAAATTGTCATGGCATCTTGATAATTTTGGATCATATCTTGAGGGTCCCCTACAAAAGTAGCCGGCAAAATAATTCTTTTACCGTTGTGGAGGTGTTTCTCTCACCTCATGAGCAGATTCTTCAAGACCTCTGTAAACATCAGCTCTCAGTTCTACCTGGTTGTTTTTAACCCACCTCAATCTAGAAGATTCAATCATCGTATAACCATCGACCAAAAATTGTTGGAATAAACGACCAGAAAATAAAAGGACACCTCTATCATTTTTTCTACGTGATGAATTCTATATGCTAGCTTGATCTCTAATAGTGAGATGATCTCTTTTTTATGACTTGCTGCGTTGTTATCGATTCCGAACTCAATACCCTACGAAAAACCATCTTCCCCATGAGGAAACAATAAAGGGTACTGCAAGGGTAAATATGCAGCACTCAAAACAGGAACTCTTTGCAACAATCCTGAATGAGTACTCACAATAACATCCCTATCAAATCCAGCAGGATCAAAATCGCCAACAATTAAAGCTGCGACTTCTGAAGCCGTTGGTAAGTTGTATTGCCTACTGTCTCGATTTCTTTTTCCCAAAAGACGAAGTTTAATTGTTGGTTGAGGATGCTGAGAGAGCAAATGTCTTGCCATTCGGTATGTTTTTACAAATGGATTACATAAATCAAGACATTGCTTTATATCAGTGACAATTTCTGTTCTCAAGTTTATATCATCATCATCCATCCTATAATCAAGCAGAAATTAATAAATCAATAAACAACATAATAACATGTGAATAGAAAACAGATTGGGTAGATAATACCTAACAACAGACATTCGGTTGGATACTTCATTATCGGTGTCATGTATATAAAAATTTGGCGAATTTTGGTTCATTATCCGGAAGGGGAGTAAGCTACCAATTTGATGATAGTTTTCTCCATTTATGACAAAAGCGGAGGTCCACCACCGTTATTTATGCTTTTATCGATCTTTCCTCCCATCGAGGTAAAAGCGAACATACTATTGAAGGATCGAATGTTTGCCAAAAAAATTTGCCTCTCTATCATGTTTATGAAATAGATCATACAATATTTCGGGAGGAGGGTCATAGAGAGGCAAAGTTACTCTCCCTTGCTTACAACACAAAGAAAATCTTGGAAAGCGAGGCTTAAAATTCTTTTGGATTCTTTCCTCAAACCACATCAATGCACCACAAAATTGGCATACGTGTTCTGCATCTCCAATATCCCAATAAGAAACTTCATGAAGCACATATGTCAAATAAATAGAGTAATCGAGTACAATATAAGTTTGTATTAATCATAAATGAGAATTAGACGAGTTGTGGAATACCGGTTGGTGATTGTAATGGAGTAGAATTTGGTGTGATCTTTGATTAGATGTTGGTATTTGGGAGTGATCCCATTAATTGGAAGTACTGAGTTGAAGGAGTGTGTCTTGAAGAGCTTCATTATTAGCAATAGATAATTGGTCAACACCGAGTGGGTGGGGGTAGCGAAGAAGGAACACGTGGCAACACGAAAGAGAATTCGTTGAATTTTCGTGAAGTTGATCGAAGTAGTTGGATTGAGTGCATCGTATCTTGAATAAAATTTATCGGTGTTTGATTAGATGTTGGTATTTCGTGAGCGATCCCATTAATTGGAAGTACAGGTTGAAGGGCGTGTCTTGAGGAGCTTCATTATTATTATGAGATAATTGGTCAACACGGTGGGTGGTGTATGGCGAAGAAGAAAGTTGTGGCAATCTTGAAAGAGGATTTGTTGAATTTTCGGGAAGTTGATCGAAGTAGTTGGATTCGAGTGCATCCGCATCTTGAATAAAATTGATGGAGCGGATAACAAATATCGCAAGTTATGAGATGGGAAAAATAGTTAAGTAGAGACAACAAAAATCAAATAGGAGGTCATTGGTGAGTGCACATCGTTGGTCTTATCTCGAGAAGTGATGGGGATAAGTTCTGCTGCGATCACTTTTGAAGAAATGGGATTAAATGAATGAAGAGCAACATGTGATGTGCCCGATAAAGGATTTATTGAATAACCCGACAACTTGATGAACCGATTTATCTTTGGTGTCTGGAATTTCACAAGTGGTTGGATTAAATGCGGCTACACCTTGGAAGAAGTCTCATGGATCAACAAAGCGGTATTGGCAAGTAGTTAGACATACACTCGAAATTAGCATTTAATACTAACCGAGGATAACACAACGTTTGATTCGAGAGTTGAGGATTTAAGCAAATAATAGCGATAAATATAACACCACAAAGCCATAAATGTACAATATTGCAAACATTCATGAGAGGAAGGTGAGTCGAAGATGTAAGAGATTAAACATTCATCAGTCATTTTGTACAATAAATTTAAATGAGCTAAGATTAATTGTAAGAAAAGAATACCGGTTAGATTTGTGATGTCGAAGACCATTCTCTTGAACAACATTTCTTTGTTTAAGTATGAACTTCCACTGGTCTCAAAGGTCCCATGAAGGTTTTACATAAGAGGAACATGAGGTGAAGTATCGGACATATTATAATAGGAACGATGTAAGGATCAAAAAGAAATGTGCATAAAAGATGAGCCATCGCATATTAATGTAATACTGAAAAGAAAGTAAAAAGATCTCGACAATTATAATAGTTAGAAACAATAGGAAACCAGATTCCCTTGGTGTTATGCTTTGTATCTTTCATTTGAGAATATTGAAGAACTTGGTTGTTTAAGCAATAGCGAGTTGTTGTTAGAAAGGTTAGAAGAGTTGCTGAAAACAAAAAGAACCAATAAGAAGTATATAATGGATGAAAACATGTCCATTCAGTTAAATGGGAATAGATGAGAAAAAAGATGAAAGAACATTGAGAAGGAGTGTTAAACAATGAAAATAGAAGTCATAAACCGAATATGGATGCGGGTATCTTTGATATGAATGATGAAGGAAGCGAGCAGATCAAAGAAAATCAAGGCAGTCTTGGATGATGTCATGAAATAAAGAGTTAAATCATGCTTGCATCACGTAAGTTTATGTCACGAGAAAAAAGCACAAGTGATATATGTTTATTTTATATGATTTTTATATTCATGGTTAATAGAGACCATGTGTAGAAGAATATCAACTTCTTAATATGAGGTGGGAATGTATTTTGGTACTTGAACTATGTTGCTTGGTGAAGTAAGGAGTGGAGAATATCACGTTAGTTATGAGGTTACATATCATGATGGGAAGCTGGTTTGGGCGTGTACAATAGACTAATAGTGGGATTTTAATATGGCAAAGAAAAAGATGAATATCTAAATCAATTGTCATTATAAAATATTCTAAACCTTAAAAACAACCACCTCTTGCTTAAAGATCTGCATAGGAAGGAGATAAAAGGATAGCTAATAATAGATAGAAAGGCCAAATTACAAACACTCAGTATTTTATAACATTAAATCCAAGGACATTACATACCATTCTTGTAAGGATAATCAAGAGAAGTACAGAATACATAAATAGATAGAGATAGATCAATTACTACTTAATACTTGATAAAGAAAAATTTGTAGAAGCAATCCACTTTGTTTGATCGACAAACAAATATTTGTGAGAAAAGCAATATAAGTTCCTAATCACTTCTTATTTAATCCACCTTTAACTATAAAGGGAGAAACACCTAGGTAATACATAATGTGATAACAACAGGATGCGCAGAAGATAAGAGACCAAGTCGGTTGGTTTCTCTTTCTTGATGGCTTTCCTCTTAAGATTTTTGTAGTCGAAGTTTGTGGAGAATCCATTGACACAGTGGCTCTCTTGAGACCACATGGAGAAGAGGAAGCCTCGGGAACATTAGCTTGTGCGATTACTCAACACAAAGAGAGAGCTGCTCCAAAGCATTAAGGGCCACGACATCAAGTTTCTTTGGATGGAGTGTTGGGAACTTCCATGGCGGCGAGCTCATTTAAATCATTGGAAGCAACATTGTCGAGAGTAACCTACCAATAATGTGGAAAAAATAATGAGGCAATAAGCAGATAGGAATTACTTAGTGCTAAATGTAATTGTATTGTGGAAAACCGAGATACGAGAGGACTTTGAGCACGATGGTCGAGTAATCATTTGAATGAAGATCCTCTTCAAGAGTTAAAGTCTAGGAATCAAAACCAACAAATATTTGAGATTCAAGAAACAATAAAAATTTTAAAAGCGAGTGCCACCCAAATAATAATAAATGAGGCAGCTTTGGATTGAGTGCAATTGGATGAACTCGTTGATGACATCGAGAATCGCATGATCAACCTCCTAGCAAGCGTAGTTATTCCGGTAGTGATTAATGTTTGAATCACGATCTCAACTTTAAATAGAAGGTTTTTGTCATAAAAAGAGCGGAACTCATTAGGATTGCGGAGGCATTAACGGGATCATGAGGAGGACCAATTAAATCTTGTGCGAGACATTCCAAGAAAGTTGCTAACCACACGATCAAACACCATAAAGCTTGTGGAACCCGGTTCCATCGATAACATTGAGTTCAATTTTGTACACGATCAAACACATCGAAGATAATTGTGTTTAAAACAACAATAATGTGAAGCGCAGACAATGTAAGGAAGTGGGATGATTTTTGAATTAGCTTGTCAAATAGTTGAATAATACACAGGAACACGGTAACATTCTTGTTGCATTCATTGCAAAAGAATTTAGATCCAACTTGAACCACCTTACGATAACACTTTTGGCATGGTGTAAAACCACCCATGTGTAGATTCAATATCAACCACTTGGGCAGGGCAATGACAAAAGAAAACCGACTGAATTTGGTTTATGATATGAATGAAGTATGGTATATTCGGATAACGATGGAAAATCAATTAAAGTGCAAAGGAACATTTCTTACAGTAGTGGCCTCCATGACTTGAAATAGTTTTGTAGGGGTTTGCATAAAATCGGTATGAAAGCGATTACAATAGGGGAGCGAAAGTCGACTCATGGATTGTGTCAAGGATAGATCGAAGATTCCATTCTAAGATAAAGCAACAAAGGTTTTAAATAAAAAAATGTAATACTTATATTCACAGAGCTAAAGTGAGCGAAACTATACTTGGTCTTGTAGTCCAAAATCTCGGGAGATCGGCATTGATGAAAATCTTGGTTCCATAGTAAGCATTGGAAATACCCATGATACTGTCAAACCGGATAGTTAGCAATGAAAGAAGAATAACGTTAGGAGGCAAAAACAACAACTGAAAAAATTAAGTGGTAGGATGAACCTTGATATTTTTGAGTTTGCAAAGTGAAGGATAATAATTGGAGATGATGAAGAAGAGGCATCGGTGATATCGAGGCAACTTTGCTCGGCAAAGTCACTCCAGAGAGAGTGCGATGAATCTGTTGAATCTGTAGATGAGGTATGTGAAAAGTAGAAAAAGCGAGGATTTAATTCATTAACCAAAACATAAGAGGTGCAATAAAAAAGAGAGAAACTAACTCCAAATCTTCAAGGACCAAATTAATCGGTTTATAAAAGCTATTCTCCGTCAGTTGTGTTTTTAATTCACTCTTCTCAACAATATGACCTATTACATCCGATCAACACAAGAGATTAGGGAAGGACAAAAAAGCGAAGACAATGTTATAATAAAAAGTTTTGTGTAGAGGAACCACAAACCAAGGATTTTATCATCTTTGGGTGAAGCCAATATATCAACAAAAGGAGTAAAGATAAAATCATTGGCGGGGAATGTTCTTTGCTCTGCAAGGTTATGCAGCCGTGTTAGGCATAAAAGCAAGCTTATGCTTGTTGTATGCATTGTCCTAAACTTTGCGTCATTAAGACCAACATTGAGCTTATCAATTCGATAGCGGTTGCCCTCCTTCAATCTGAGTTGGAACACATGAAGCGAGGAATTCTTGTGATCTGATGGATCCTATTAAGTGAGATAGGAGAAGATTCAAAAAAACACAGAAAGACTGACATGATAAAGCGAAAGAAGCAGGAAAAAAGTTAAATAGCTTGCCTTCTCATCTAATAAAATCATTTCAAGATATTAGTGTTGAGAGGATTTTTCTCGAGTAATGTCGAGTCTTATGATGCGAACTTCAAGTTTCGATTAATCTTGCGAGGGCAATTTGAGAAATGAAGTTAACACGAGTGCCATTGATTTCCTCTGATCAAACAAAAGGTGAAAAGCAGAACAAAAGCGAGTCATCAAGGCTAGGAAATAATGATAGATAAAAAAAATCCCAAGGTCACATTTGATGAGAAGTCCATGAAAACTTATTGTCTAAAATGACTAAAACAAACCTCTTAAGAGTAGAAAAAAAAGGGAGAAGCAAATGAATGCAACAATAAATCGATTACTTTGGTGATGAAGAAGTTGGGAAAATTGGTTTAAATAGAAAACTTAGAAAGATATGATGGGAAAAAGAAGTTGGGAGGCTTATTGATAACTTTGTGATAGACTTGGTTATGATACCAAATAAGTTAAGTATCTTTGTCATAGATATGCAAGCGTCGATGGAAGAAAGGTTTGATGTCATAGGCTACCATGGAAGAAGCGTGAAAGAAAGATGAATGCAAGTTGAACAAAGGAAGAAAAGGCAACCACGTGTAGATAAATAAATGAATTAAGGCAAATGATTGACTTGTCATATGTATTTCGGGAACATGGTGCATGCTTGTAAGAATAATCTTAAAATTTGTATTTAGATATGCAAAGATACATATATGTAGAATTGATGTCATATAGTGTAGTGTAAAATCAAATAAGTGTGTATCTTATGTCATCACATTGGGAAGTTAAAATATAGAAAATTTTAACCATTAGTCCACACAAAGAAATGCGTGGAATGATAAAATGTGTCGATTATGAAATATAAAGATTGAGATCAACGATGGATATGATAGTAAATATATTTGAGTTACATGCGAAGGAGAAGATCAACCTAATATGATCCATCCGTGGAAAAATGCAACTTATAGATGATCTTCAAAGGTGAAAGGATACAACTTCATTCTGATTATCGGTTAAAAAAATCGATTATCATGATCAATTGCATACTTAACTTCCCAATCACAATTGATCAAGTAGGTTAATTAAGTCAACTCAAGATAAATCACAATTCACATTCAAGCATATTAATGCGGTCAAGTGTCATTTTAATTTAATGAAAAGCCCTTAACGCAGCAGAGGCGTGTCGATGATGAAAATATATTGGAAATTTGCTGAACTGTATTACTACATCACATACTACTGTATTGGTATATCAGATAAACAACTGCAGGAATATGACTGACCAACATTATATTAGATAAACTACATAAGGTCCTAGTGTTCTGCCATATCAGTATCCAAAGGGATATATTCTTATAGAGGAGGAAGATTATGTTTTGTATGCATGTTTAAACATGTGGATAAAAGCAAAGACACCCCTTGAATGTTGTCTATGGTTGTTAAATGCTCGCTCTATTCTTTGGAGAGTGTATTTTAATGTTCTTGATTCGTGCATAAAACTTAAATAATTAGTTTCTGTGTTTGTCAAATTAGGCCCACCATTTGAAGTTACCTCAGATGAAATAGAAAAAAGGGGTCAATAGAATTTAAGAAGAAAATAAGCATGGGGGATTTTTTTGTGAGCTGCGAGGCATTCAAATCAATAGAATTTATCCTATAGGTAGATAGCCACGTTGATTTATAACAAATTATATTATATATCATATATAATGGAACAGAGAAAGGACACAATGCTTTTGAGTGACAAAATACTTGATACTTAATGAACAAATACCACACTAATAATAAACAACGTGGTCTAGCAAAATACGAATTACATCAAGAAAGCTGAATTACACCCTAAAGACCACAAACAACAAATGAAGGCTAGGAAAAACTTAATTAGAAGAACCCTACTAAATTAGACTCTAAAGACCATAACAAACAACGAAGAACAGACGATACTTGACCTAAGAAAGGATTCATATTGGCCTCTTAAACTCAAGCGAGGATGGATCTTGGAGTGCGGATGTGATACCAAGGCTAATATAAGTACCCTCAAACAAAAGCTTGGTATGCGAAAGAGAACCCAACCAGAATACACACCACAGAGAGAGACATCATCCTGATCGTTCCTCACCTCACAGACCCAAGCATGGCCATAGGAATCAATTAGTTTCACTTCATGAAAACCAGCAGGCATGATCATATGCAAAAAATCAGTGGGGATTGCACGCACACCATAACACAACAAAATCGGGAAGATAGGAAAGCAAAGATGCCCGAACAACACCAAAAAAACACCATAAGCATGAAAATAAAAAAACACACCAGTCTTTCACCCTTAGAATCATCTGCAGTTAGGCGCTTCCTCAATGTGTGGTAAAGAGTAGGGACCTTAGAGATTGCTTTGAAGTATCTCGAGTCCGCTATCATTGGTTAGGCGTGGAATTGGAGCTTGACTAAGCTTATAAATGAGGAGGAGTAGGGTACTCAACTTGATTACCAAACCTATTTTTAACTTTGATGAGAAATCTGTTTGCTGACAAAAAACCAACCTAACTATTCCTCGACCATTTTGGAGATAACGATGACCCATTTCATTCCAACCGGTTCCAAAATACACACGAGCATTAACTTTCTTAACCACAACTTGATGCTCATTCCCAAGCTGGGTCATACAGATTGACCAAAAAACCAACATCATTGCCATGTTGTTTTGTGAACAATTGAAATTTGAGCAGATAAGCGAGGAACACAAAGACCCAACAATAATAAGAGGAAACATAAATGATTAGGAGGATACTATGTGATTGGAAAAGAAAACAATAAGCGTAGAACCTATTGGACCTTACATTTTCAGCCGGATACTCGACATAATATCTATCAAACTTGATAACCAAGGCATAGGTCTTTGTCATCTCTATGATCGGTGGTAATGTGAGCATCCGCAAAAGGAAATTCTCAAAATAAACCAACCACAACAAATCGGTGGTGAGGCAACACTAAATATGATAGCTCATTTTTAATTAAATTCATAACAAACATGACAATGATCATTATATAAGTCGATCCGCAACATCATCAATTTGTAATGAAGAAATCCCAAAAACAACAAATGTAACCATTTCTAGTAAGACTTTGCCTATCGAGAGATCAACCAAACAAGCAGATTTTCTATGATAAACAAATATGCGAAACAACACAGAAAGACAAGAAGAAGACATGCATAGATTAGTTGAATAGAAGGAAAATGAAAGAAAAGGCATTACCTTGTGATGCAAAGCGGAGAGAACACGGAGGAAAAAAGAGAAATCTTAGCAATACAATAGGCTTGAATGGTTGAAAGAGATCGAGTAAGTGTTAGCAAATGGTTAAATACAACGAGATATATATAGAAGTAAAGGTGGAACAAATAAGATGTTAAGAGATAAACATATACTCAATAACTTTGAGTGAAATGTCAAATCGATGACATGAAGCGGATAAGTAAGCGTCGATTTTGAGGAAGGCAATAAGAAATGTGATGATCTCTCTTAAGTCATGTCAACCAAATATTTGATTAGATTTGCAGAATATGGTGATCCCAAATTGAAATTTCATACATTAATCACTGTCAGGTATGGAATTAAAATGATTTATATGCTATGTGAGGACTAATTTGCACAATGTATCATTTATGGAATTTGATATCAGCTTATTTTTCTAGTTCCAGTTTTAGCATGTGAGAATAACAAACCGATGTTAAGCCAAAAAATTATGCACAATAGATATATAATGCCTGCGGATATATACAGAATAAGAAACGATGTTAAGTCTAAAAAATTATGCACAATAGATATATGAGAGCTATTCAAAGAAAATGTAAATTGCAAGAATCCTGCTAATAACGGAATTTGCAAAAAATCAATGCAAAAAGCCCATCAAATAGCTCTTGCAGCAAGTTTACAACATTGAATAAGTACAATAGAAGTTCTGATATACGAAGAATGTTGCTTACTTTGGAAGATATACAACACTTGTGGTTAACTATTGATTAAAAAATACAATTTATAAGATACGCGTGGCATAATTTGCACAAGGTATGATTAATGGAATTTGATATCAGGCTTGGCTTGAGTTCCAGTTTAAAAGACTGTCAATTGCTGAAATACAATTTTCTAACATAGGGAGCAATCTTAATATTAGAAAAAAGGAGGATGCTAACAATGAGAATTTACAAAATATATCAATCAAAGAGTTAGAAGTTAGCGGACACTTCTTTGCCAAAATCCATTGCAAAAAGCCCATGAAATAGCTCTTGCAGCAAGTTTACAACATTGAATAAGTACAATAGAAGTTCTGATATACGAAGAATGTTGCTTACTTTGGAAGATGTACAATACTTGTGGTTAACCATCGAATAAAAAAAGACTGTCAATTGTTGAAATACGATTTTGTAACATAGGGACCAATCTTAATATTAGAGAAAAGGGGGGGATGCTAACAACAGATTTTACAAAATAGAAAAGGGGGGATGCTAACAACAGAATTTACAAAATATATCAATCAATGAGTTAGAAGTTAGCAGAAACTTGCTGCCAAACACCAGCCAGATGCACGCAGCACATCCACAGGCGCCAAGTTCTTAGCAAACTGGCGCCCTGTGCACAAACACACACACACACGCACACACTGTCTCACCGGGCGCCAAGTTTCTAGCAAACTGGCGCCCCCTTCACCGTGCCACTCCCCTGCAGCACACACCCACACTGAGGCACGCACCCAGGCGCCAAAATTCTAAGGAATTGGCGCCCCACACACGCACCGTGACACACTTGCCTGAGACACACCTGAGCGCACTTACCTGGCGCCGAATTCCCGAGGATTGGCGCCTCTCTACACACACTGCACCGACACCGTGGCGCATCATGCACCCACGAGGCGCGATTCTCGATGAATTGGCGCCTACACCTGCCTTGACCACCAACCAGCATGCCTGGCGCCATTTTGCCTAGCAAATGGCGCCAAAAAATAATCAACTAACACAAGAGAATTGTTCACGCTTAAAGATATTTCATAAGATAGTTTCCTTGGAACAGGTGAAAACAAATATATTTCATAGCTAGAAGCGAAGACAATACAAAAAGACATGTGAATCATGTATCTCATAGCCTAAAACAAACCCAGATCTGACTTTTTAACCAAGGAGTCTAGGCAATACATCAAAAGGCTTAGTTGGAATGACAAAACATTGATAATTAAAAGGCCTACACACAAAAGGGAAAAGAAAAAAACACTCTGATTTAACCTAACTCCCATAAATAGATATCACCTAGTCCTCAACAACCTTGACAAAGAGATATTTTCTATTTTTCTTGGCCACACCAAACTTCACACGGCGTCCACTGGAAGAAGACCATTCAAACCACGAAAGGTAACCCACCCTTGAAAAACACAATGATAAGTGAGTTTTGAACTTTGCCATTGAAACTTACACTTCCATTTCCTCCCACGAAAATTGACTAAAGTGATGGAAGTAGCAGGAGAGAAAGCAAGCGGCAAAACCAACGTGGAGGAGCTGGAAAAAATTCGGAAAAGAATTTAAATAAGAATTTACAAAAATAGAATATCCTTGAATGAGGTAACAACAAAATAGAAGACTACAAATTTAAAAGCGGTAATATCTTTGAAAAACTCATGCATACAGAAATGGGCTGTTAGTTTCCTCAAGAGAGATTGTTTTGGTCAAAGAGTGGTGAAAATGGATAGAATCAACAAAAAGGAATTCATCCTGGTCCTCATGAATGAGACTCATAGGGGAGGTTAGGCTCTCCAAGTCCAAAATTCTTAGGAGGAAATGGATACGCAATTGGTTCCATAGCTTTGTCCACGCGAGATATTTCAAAGGTCACACCCTTAATAAATTTAAGAGTGATCCGACCACGGACAACAAGCGTAAACCTCCCCAATGCGAGCGGACCCATGATTTAAGTAAACCACAGCTTGGGCGATGTTTAATGGAGATGACAAAAACATTACCCAAGCGGATCCATGGCGAGCGATTGATGGCATATTGTTATAGAAGTGCGCTAAGAAAAGAGCGGAGAGTGTTTGCATAGAATGAATAAAAAGAAGAGAATACAATTAGGAGCACACAATCATGAAAAAGCAGTCATTAAATGGAGAACACGAGGAACTCACAAAGCCGGGAACAAATTCAAATTCATAAGTCGATATTTGTCAACATAGTCTGCGGTGTCGAGGATCGACTAACCAAATGCCATGCCAATCAACACGAGAAGAACAAATTAGGCTAACTATAGCAGATCAAGACAACGTCATCACAAACGATAAGCGGACCTAATATATATACAAAAATACACCACAATGATGAACAATAACCTATCATAACTCGTAAATAAAGCTTGAACACAGTATAATAGACATTAAAACAACAGAATAATCAACAGCCAATACAATGTAAAAAAATCAAAGACAAAAATCAAACAATAAACCAGGGAACACATGGAATAAATCAATCATACATGGTTGGATAACCTGAAGAGAAAAAAAAAACAGAACAAATAGAGTTACCTCGTTTTCTTTAGCTACAATGTCAAGGGGGTCCATCTAGCAAAAGGAAAAATAAATGGTCAAACATACGTTAGGCCACTAAAACAAATATGCCTAAACACACAACAATATATAGGTAATTTTTTTTAGGAAAACAACAATTAAACCAGCTCAAACATTGAACCACCTGCTATTGTGTCAAGGATAAACCAGAAAAGAGTGAAAGTGGATTTTTTAGCAAAACAGCTATAAATTGAACTTCTTAGCATGGGCCTTATTTTAATATGAGGAATCAGTGATACATCAGAAAATAGTGAAAGTTGCTTTTTTAACAAAACACCTATAAATCTAACTTATTTCATGAGTCTCATTTTAAAATGAGAAACCAGTTCCTAATAAAATCACGATAACAAAATTTAACCTCTTGGTTCCAATACAGTAAGAAACACCATTGACCTAAAAAAGAATCCAAACCAAACTTAACACTAAACAAAGGGGCTAATCACAATATAAAGCATCGATCTAATTCAATGATTTTGATGCACATAGTTTACACTTTTCGAGAACACGTATAACAATGTGAATAATGAGAAAGCAAATGTATATCCTGAAATGCATAGGAAAATCAATAGCAGATAATGCAAACCAATTGAAGACAATGCAAATAATAAACAACTATAAACAACAAATGAATAAAGAGGGAAAAGCAAAGCAATGCAGTCACCTGTTTGCAGAAGACGTCAAGAAGAAAAAGGAAACCAAGAACCTGAAATACAAAGCAAAATGAATGGAAGACAATGCAACAAACAACAAAGGAACCAAACTTAACACTAAACAAAGAGGCTAATCACAATATAAAGCATCGATCTAATTCAATGATTTTGATGCACATAGTTTTACTTTTTCGAACACGTATAACAATGTGAATAATGAGAAAGCAAATGTATATCACGAAATGCATAGGAAAATCAATAGCAGATAATGCAAACCAATTGAAGACAATGCAAATAATAAACAACTATAAACAACAAATGAATAAAGAGGGAAAAGCAAAGCAATGCAGTCACCTGTTTGCAGAAGACGTCAAGAAGAAAAAGGAAACCAAGAACCTGAAATACAAAGCAAAATGAATGGAAGACAATGCAACAAACAACAAAGGAAGAAAAGTTGGGAGATAAAATGTGAAGACCAACCTCACAAACGCTGGGTGTAAAAATGATAAGTATGAGTGTTACATTTATGAGTATTTATACAAAGGGAGGATCAACATTAAATGCACATTAAATTAACAATGATCGATAATTAGGAAACAAAGAAGAGTCATGGTGAATGATGAACGAAGAAATTAAGTAAGGATTAGAGAAGAGTGTAGATTGAAGCAAGAAAAGAAAATTGCAGCCAAGTGTAGAAGAAAGAGGGAGATAACTTGTAAGCAAGAGTAGAAGGATAAGAGAGCAGCAAACAATTGAAGACATGTGGCGTTAGTAAGCTGAAGTAAATCTTTTCAAGCTGCATCAACATCACACATGGCGCGAACTGCTTTGAAACAAAGGAGATAACTTGTAAGCAAGAGGAGAAGAATAAGAGAAAGCGACAAACAACCGAATACATGTGGCGTTGATAACTGAACTAAATCCTTCACACCTCCATCGACATTACACATGGCGCGAAATTTTGAAACTAAATCTTTGGCAATATACTCACTCTTTCAATTTGCCAAAACATTAATTCATTACCTACATACCTGCATCAGCATTAGCTTAGTTGGCAGCTCACACCACTTGGATCCAACATGGCACAAATGGCTCCCATTGATTGACCGGAGCAATGGCGTGGAGGAGGGGCGTTTTGGCGGGAATGACATGGCATTGGTGACATGGAGACTCAACAGGATGTATTGTCTTTGATTAATTTAGTCATTGACTTTTTCAAAAGTATTTTAATTTAGTCATTAATCCTAAACCCTAAACCCTTTACAAAATATTGACCATTTCTCACTTACATATGATTTGACCAGAAATATTTTAAAGTTCATCGTATTACCTTCCAGGAGATAGATACGATTTTCAGCACATTTCGCATCGTATTTATCTAGATACGATTTCCTCCCATAAACTTAAAAAAATAGTAAGTCGTATTTATCTTCATAAAACATAAATTCGATTTTCCATAAAAAATCGCATCGTATTTACCATATTCTGAGATAAATAGGATTTTTTTTTTAATTTATTTGGTTTTCGTTAGTGAAAACGTATATAGGTAAATACGACCTGAAAAAATATAAATTGTATTTACCTATTACAAACATAAATCAGATTGGTTCAATTTTGTCAAGGGTATGTCCGTCCAAAAATATAGAGTAGGGGTATATTGGTAAAAATTTAAAAAAAAGAGTGTTGGAAAAAAAACAATAAAAAATCGTATCGTATCTACCATATTCTGAGATAAATTGGATTATTTTTTTTAAATTTATTTGGTTTTCGTCAGTGAAATCGTATATAGGTAAATACGACCTGAATAAATATAAATTGTATTTACCTATTACAAACATAAATCAGATTGGTTCAATTTTTGTCAAGGGTATGTCCGTCCAAAATATAGAGTGGGGGTATATTGGTAAACAGTTAAAAAAAAGAGTGTTGGACAAAAAAAAATTGTCAGGGGTATGTCGGTCCAAAAATATAGAGTGGGGGTATATTGGTAAACAGTGGGGTACAAAATGAGGGGTACATTTTGATAATAAAAAAAAGTGTTGGACAAAAAAAAAATTTGTCAGGGGTATGTCGGTCAAAAATATAGAGTGGGGATATATTGGTAAACATTGGGGTACAAAATGAGGGGTATATAGGTAAATGATGGAAAAAAAAATTTCCCACCAAAAGTGCCTCTAAAAGTCGATATACTCTTTATATATAAGGATCTAGGACACACGCCCGTGCTATGAACGGGGAGGTGATTAACAGGTCTATAGATGTAGTTTCAAAAAAACATCAACATTATATAAGGGGGGCATAAAAATACGCAACACACATATATAAGACGAATAAGCAACAATAGCCCTTGGTGGGATGAGGCAACAATGTCGGTCTAAAAATATAGAGTGGGGGTATATTGGTAAACAGTGGGGTACAAAATGAGGGGTACATTTTGATAATAAAAAAAAGTGTTGGACAAATAAAAAATTTGTCAGGGGTATGTCGGTCCAAAAATATAGAGTGGGGGTATATTGGTAAATAGTGAGGTACAAAATGAGGGGTATATTGGTAAATGGTGGGGTATAAAATATAGAGTGGGGTATGTCGGTCCAAAAATATAGAGTGGAGGTATATTGGTAAACATGCATGGTACAAATGAGGGGTATATTGGTAAATGGTGGAAATAAAATTTTCCCACTAAAAGTGGATAAAAAAGTGTTAGACAAAAAAAATCAGAGGGTATGTCGGTCCAAAAATATAGAGTGGGGTATATTGGTAAACAAAGTGAGGTATAAAATGAGGGTATATTGGTAAATGGTGGGGTACAAAATATAGAGTGGGGTTATGTCGGTCCAAAAATATAGAGTGGGGTATATTGGTAAGCAAAGTGGGGTACAAAATGAGGGGTATATTGGTAAATGGTGGGAATAAAATTTTTCCCACCAAAAGTGAGGAAGTCAACGATTGTGTATTAATAGTTCTCGGATAGAGTGGGGTTGAGTAAACAGATTCAAGTATAAAATGAGGGTACATTTTGATAATAATAAAAAAAAAAAAAGTGTTGGAGAAAAAAAAAAAAATTATCGGAGGTATGTCGATTCAAAAATATATAGTGGGGTATATTGATAAACATGGGGTACAAAATGAGGGTATATTGGTAAATGGTGGGGCACAAAATATAGAGTGAGAGTATGTTGGTCCAAAAATATAGAGTGGGGGTATATTGGTAAACAATAAGTACTAAATAAGGGATATATTGGTAAATGGGGAAAGAAATTTTTGCCGCTCAAAACGTGGTTTTTCACGTTAGTGCCTTAATAAAGAGGGGATATATATATATATATATATATATATATATATATATATATATATATATATATATATATATATATATATATATATATATATATTGCCATGTCAATACATAGTAGTGCCACACTACCACGTCGATTAATGAATTTGACACGTCATATTTAATAAATATGGCGTGTCTTCATGTGTGGGTTGTATTTAAAACATTCCATTTTGAGAAACCGCTCGTTGTATATAGTATAGATAGATCGTTGACGGTTCTAGAATTAAAAAATATGGTGTCCTTCAATGATACAAAAATATAAATTTAAATTCTTGTTTTGGTCATTTATCTTTAGTCTTAATTTCATTTTGGTCCTTTATTTTTTTTTTTTTCGTTTTGGTCCCTCATGTTTCATTTTTGTGTCAATTTGGTCCTTTTTGTAATTTTTGTGTCAAAGAAGATGGATGGAAAATTACAAAAAAGGACCAAATTGACACAAATTGACACAAAAATGAAACATGAGGGACCAAAACGAAAAAAAAAAAAAGATAAATGACCAAAATGAAATTAAGGCTAAAGATAAAGGACCAAAACAACAATTTAGCCTACAAAAATATGATGTATTACCACCAATGGAGGATGGTGTTCCTTCAATGACACAGACATGATGTATTACCACTAAGGCATGATGTTTGGGGTGTATTACCACTAAAGTAGGATGTTTGGGTGTTCCTGGGAACACTCCTGAATCTGCCTCTGGTATAGATAGATAGATAGATATAGATGACTAGGTGACAAAGGTGCACATCTTGGAGAAGTCTTAGGGGGTTTCACACTCTATGTAGTGGGTCAAGGAGCTCTAATTCAAATATGTCATTTTTGAGCGTTAGAGTGTCTTTATAGGTACTCTTTTTCCTTTTTGATGTTTCTTAATATGAGAAAGTTTTGATGAGGCTTTCTTCCTTCTATTTGCCCCAAAAAAAATTAGTGTCTTTATAAGTACAACCCATCCTGAGCTTTCTCATTTACTTCATCAAAGAAACCGCAGACGACTATACACCTGACCGGTCCACCTTCAGGACTCTAAGGTACAGTTCACTAAATAATAAAGCTATTTACACTTACATCTTAATCAGAGTAATTTTTTTATTTTAGATTAATCAGAGTAACTTTGTTTACGAGTAGTCTTCACACGTATCTCCCATCAGTATCACATTTAAGTAATAAGGCTATTTACACTCACATCTTAGTCAGATTAACTTTATATATATTGGTGATAATCTCCCATCATATATTTTACAATTCATTTTGAATGAAATTAATCAGATGGTTTTTGTAAAAAAAATTATGACAACTAGTTTTTGTAAAAAATATTATCATTATTCGTTGCACCGAGGTCATCATGATAGCTTCCAAATCAAAATCGATTTTTAAAAAAATTAAGAATCTCACACATTATGAAAAGATTTTATACTTCCACAAATATTTCATTGAACATAATAAATCCAACGAAATTTCCTGAGATACATTATATACCAATCTCATCTCAATCGTACGTCCGCAAATAAGTTTATCTTCGGCCCCAAGCATTTTTTTTTCCGGGAAAAATCTAATTCATTTCATTCAAAAAATAATAGTGGAAATGCGTGTTTAGTACATCAAATATTGTTTGAGAGGGAGTGATAACAAAACTACCCTCTGTAGGTATGAAATGACTTTGTTAGTCTTTCTTCTAGAGAACTCCACATGAGAGTTTACATTAAAAAAAAGAAAAGGTCTCCCTACAATACTGTAAAATACATCCATAATCATAGATAATTGTGGGAGCTTGATTGAAATCGTCCACAACAATTTTAGCATCCATTTCAAAGATAACATTTCGGTAGTCTAGTTCACGCACCCAATCAATCGCAACTAGCAAACCAAGAGCTTCACCTATATAAACATCAAGCAATGGTGCAAAAGTGTGTAATTTGGCAGCCACAAAAACTCCAAACTCGTTGCGGATACACATCCCAAAACCGACCTGATTGCCATTAGCATCAAAAGTTGCATCAATGTTACATTTAACAAAGTTTGGAGGAGGCTTTTGCCAAATTATACCTACTGTAACAGGCTGCACAGAGGGAAGAATAGCTGTTGTTTGCGAATTACAAATTAGTAATAACCAATATCTGAATTTAGATTTTTTCTAAATGATAAAAAAGAGAAACAAAATAAGCATATGTTACTGTCATCTATGAGATTGACGAGATTTGCTAACATTTCCAAACGGTTTCTTGAGCCTCAAAATCTGAAGCCTTCTATGCCTAGCTTGAGCTGCCATAGCTTTAATCAGATTCTTATTTGCTTGACTCTTATCTAACGATTGACAAGATTCCACGTGGATCAACTCTTCATTTGACATGTTCAGATCCGGAAGGGTTAGTGGGCCCTTATTACTCGCGACGTTGGATCCCATTTGCAACGACGTCGTTGGATTGCCGAACATATTCTGAAACGGATTGGCCATTTGCATTTGCATTCGTTGCTTCAGTAATTCATTTTCAGCCGTCGATTTTAATGACTTGATCGAGACATTGAGTTGACCAAGTTGCACTTCAGGTTCCCGGTGAATTACCAATTTGGGGATTTTGTATGCACTTTTGGTACCGTTCAGTAGCTGTAAAAATGGCAATTTCCATAAATCAAATTAAAGAATTAACCCCATCATGAAAAAATCTCAAAAAAATAAAAGAGGAAAATTGATGAAATTATTAATCTTTTTTAGGGTAAACGAAATCAGCAGTAGTAGTAGTATATACCTCTTGTTCCTTTGTTTTCAACTTCAAATTTAAATCTTTAGCCTCTGCACAGTGACGCTTCATAGTTTCTAACTCCTATTTCAGTTTCAAAAAAGAAAAGATCAATAAAAACGCACAAGTCCAAAAATTAAAATAAAAAAAGAAACTAAAAAACAAATAAAATTAACAAATAAATAAAATAAGCTTACTTGATTGAGCGCTGCTTTGGTATTCGTCAAGTCCTCAATATTTTTGAGATATTGTTCTTTCTTCTATTGACACACAAAACACAAAAATCAGAAAAGCAATTTATTCAGTATTGAAAATTGAAATTAAAAAAAAAAATTGAAAGATAAAAAACACCAAAAACAAAAGAACAGATAAAGAAAAGCATGAACGGAGAAGATAAGGTGAATAGTGAATACCCTTTTGAGAGACGATTTCTTTTGTGAAGGTTCAGTTTTCTCATCAGATTCAGTGACTGGGAAAGAAAGAGGAGTATTAGGACTCCAAGCATGTTCTTTAACGACGGGGTTGCACGGAGGAGCAACGGCGGCCGCGGTGAGTTGCGGCGGCGAGGATCTCTGGCCGGTGGGGCTGTAAGGCATTTGACCAACGAAGAACCATGTCCGACAACGAGGCAACGTGCGAAGGAGTAGAGCAACGTCAATTTCCTCTTTCGACCACCTTGTACTATCCTCAGTTCTCTGTTTCTTTTTCATCTTTCTTGTTTTTCACACTCACAATTATGATTCCTAGTTTCTCCTTTTTCTCTGTTTCTCTCTGAGATTTTGGAATGGAGGAGTATTAATATCTGAAACTGAAAGAATGAGAATGCTTCTTCAGAGTTAATAGTGTGTGTGAGTTGACACGTGTTGTTGGAACATAAACCTTGACGCTCGGTTTAGGGTTTTTTGATAGTGTACTGTATAGTTGTCATTTTATGGGTTTATGGTTGTTAAATAAAGATTTTGATATTTTAATTTTGGAGGAAATTGGGGAACATTTCCTTGATCTACGGATATCACAGTGACTTTGTTACAATATTCAGTTATTCACCTTGTTTTTTTTTTAAACAATGTTTTTTATTTTGAAGGAAAATTAAATGTTATTATTATTTCTACGAATTTTGAAAATCTAAATGATTCATTCATAAATTGTCTCGACGATGTCCAAGTAACTAAATGGACCGGGTGTGTCAGTAAACTAAACCCAATGTGATTCAAGTTGAGGAAGTCTAGGAAGAGTTGGTGGCATTTACCGATAGTGATTATGTTGGGGACAGTGATGATAGGGAAAAGTATTTCAGACTTTGTTATCATGCTTGGAACTAGAGGTGTATATCATGGTCCTCAAAGAAACAACCGGTTGGAGATCAATTAGGCGGACATTGTAATATGTCTTCCCGAAGCTGTAGGTAACTTTATTGGAGCTCAAACTCATTGGCGCACCCATTTCGGAGGTGCCCTTTTGTGAACCATTGGGTTTGTATCTTGTTTTGGAGTGGGTTAGGGAGATAGGTTATAAAGGTGTTGTTTTTGAATTAGACGCCAAACTTGTTTTTGATGCATTTAATTTATCGTTAGTTACTAATTCTAAGTTCGGTATTTATTTCGTACTGACTATTTTTTTTTTTTTGTGTTTTAGTAACAATAAACTCTTGTGTTGAGTTCTCTATAAAGAATGCTAATAAGGTTGCTCATACTCTTGCTGAGGTGGCCTATTTTCAGTTGGCTATCAACTTTAATATGACTTTCCTTCATGTATTTCAGACTTTATTATGGCTCTGTTTGGCAAACCAAATTCGCTAGCTTATAGCAGATTTGACTAGCGGATTTAACTAGCTTATAGCGGATGGAAAAAATTATAGGTGTTTGACAAGCAGTAGCGGATAGCGCTTCTGAGGTAGCTTATATATAGCATTTTTTGAAATGCTACTTCAAGTAGCGTTTAAGCTTATAGCTTATAGCGTTTCATCTTTTTAGCCAATTTTACCCTCGTTACTTTTATCAAATTCCTTAATTGACCCCAATAAAGTAAAACAAATTCTTTTTATACCCCACAAGTCCCATTGCGTTACATGTATTTTTGTACGTCAGTTTTTTTTCCCTGGTGATAGTTTTGTATGTCAAGTTTGATTTTTATTTTTTACCTTTTACATTCATTTCCTTTCTATTTTTCTTTTGACAGTGATTCTTTTCTTTCTATTAGGTCAAAAAAAAAATTTTTATGTAAATGTCATCTATATATATATATATATATATATATATATATATATATATATATATATATATATATATATAATATGAAACTAGGAATAAAAATCATGAGATTATTTTTGTTTGCTTTTTGTAGATAAATTACTTTATTAAAATAAATTAGTTCAATCATTAAGTAAATAAATAAATAAATTTAACTCTCATGAATTTAAATAAATAAATAAATTGAAATTAGACTACTAAAATATAAATATTTAAAATTTAACTTATAAATATCTTAATAGTTAGTTTAATTATATTGATTAAAAAAACCTATACCAATAGTTAAACATGTCTTTTTATGTCATTTTATATTTATCAGCTAGTTCAACCGCTAATTTTATCAAACAGATCATTTGCCATCCGCTACCTTATCTGCTATCAGCTATCCGCTATTAGCTAGCTTACCCGCTATCCGCTATAAGCTCATCCGCTATCTGCTAGTTTATCGGCTATCCGCTAGTTTTTGCCAAACAGAGCCTATGTATGAAAGTCGGAGGCTCTCTCTCTCTCTCTCTCTCTCTCTCTCTCTCTCTCTCTCTCTCTCTCTCTCTCTCTCTCTCTCTCTCTCTCTCTCTCTCTCTCTCTCTCTCTCTCTCTCTCTCTCTCTCTCTCAGACTTTATTATGTATGAAAGTCGGAGGCTGTGTGTGTGTGCGCGCGCGCGCATATTATGAATTTTTTTGATACTTTTTAATAGTGGTCGAGTCATGCGATTCAACTAGTGATCCACCGACTTATAAAAAAAAATAGTGATCCACTGGTTTGATCAATAATCAACTGGCCTAGTGTCTTGATTTGATCCGAGTTTAATAACACTGCCTTTGCGCGCAAGTGTAGAGGCTAATCACTCTAGTCGGTAGACCATGATGTGTGACAAAATTCTCCCTCAATGGTTTAACTCTTCTACATTCTTAGAGCTAAATTCTCCGAACCTTTGATTAAATTAGAAAATACCCCAAAAAAACTTCAATTGTTTCGTTTCGTCAAAAGGAAAAAAAAAACATACTTCGCTCCCTTGACTTTCGGTCATAATTAATTATTCGCCTTTTCCTCTAAAAGTAGCTATAAAAATGACAACGAAATATTTATATTAACCTAATCATTTAGTTTTGGGTTCGATCATTGGTTGGCGCGTATGAAAAAATATTTATCTTTGATTAGTCTCCACAACTGTCGAGGAGGATACCTTGTTAACCAAAAAAGTATTTATATTAAGATATATTTATTTCATGCCTTATTATTGAATCAAATTTTGTAACTTTCTCAAAAAGAATAAATCATAATTTGTAACAGAATCAGCGTGAAATTGATGCTTTGATACTTTATTTCCAAGAGAATTTGAGATGTTTATTTGGTGAGTAAGAGAACTTGAGATTTGATTTGATTTAGAATCGATTTTATAATGATTTGGCTTTCAAATTTTACAATTACAGATTGGCGAGTCTTTAATATTCGTTATAATGATTTGATTTTTTTTACGGATTACTTGTAATTTCAACATAATACTCCTAAAAAAGATAACACAATAATTTCGTGGCATGTATATTTAGCTTCAAAAAGTTAAATATGTCCTTAAAGTTGCTGACATAATAGTAGTAATTTTGTGGGATCTAGATATTATTTTAAAGCACGACTTATGTGCATTAACTTTATTTTTAGAAGGCACTTAAGGTGAGGGGACGACGCCCAGTCCAAAGTAGGGAAGACATTCGGGCTCTTTGAACACTTAAAAAAGTAATTACATTTAGTTGAGTTTGGGACCTCTCGATACAACTCCTGTCATGCTATACGTACTAGGCAAACCCCTTTGGGTTACTTATGTGCATTAATTTATATCTTAGTACTACTGTTTAGTAAATTTTTTTGCTAATTTTATTAAATATTATCTTATGTTCATTGTAAATGAGGGCTCCTTTTTACACCTTTCAAAATGAAAGAAAAGATTAAAAAAAACTCAAAAAAAAACTTTTGGGAAGAAAATATTATCATTAGGATCAACTAGTGCTTTGGTAAAAAAAAAGGATCAATTAATTACTGCATGACTTGTGCTGGTTATTTTGTGTGTATCTAATGTTATTTTTCAGGAAAAAACTTACATATAGTATCATAGATACAGGTAGGGGTATTCAAAACCGAACCAACCCAATAAAAAATCGCAAACCGCAAAATCTGTTCAGTTTTTTTTCAATCAACCGCACGATTTGGTTCGGCCCACGATTTTTGTTCCACCAACCGAACCAAACCAAACTAAACCAAACCGCAAGTAACACTAATGACTTACAACCTTCCTTACTAACTTATAAGCCCAAATCCAACTCTCACTCACTTACGAGCTAAAATTCAATTGATTCCTTGACCCACATACAAACAATTCATATTGGTTATGATATATTTAAAAATTATAATAAAACATTTAATTCAAATTCTTTTAAACATAACTGTAACTATCTTAACCTGTTTGATGGTCAGGATAGGGTAGAGGCAGGATAAGATAGAGACAGAAAAATATCTATCATATCTTGTGTTTGATACGCATATCTTAAGATAATAACATAATAAGATATATATCATATCTACATGACAAAATTGTTCTTGTGAATAAATTTTATAATTTATTTCAAAAGTAACCTGTAACTTTTTCAAATTAGCAAATAATATTAAAAAAAATTAAACAAGTAATGAATTAATTTTATAAAAATTTTTTAAAAAAAATCATTGGCACTATTTGAATAAAAAAAATGAAGTAGTATAATGAGAAAGACTTCATCCTCCTTATTGACTACAAATAATATTACTGACCACGATAAAAATTCAAATTATCATGAAATTAGATATAGAATCACATCATGTTGTTATTGTGAATTCATATTTACCTATAAAAGGAGCAAGCATACTAATATTAAAAACAATAGCATCAAATGAACAAAATGGAGAAATAGATTAAGTTTTCTGAAATAGAAAGAAATAGCATCACAAATCTAGCTATTTTTTTTTTGACAAAATCACAAATCTAGCTATTGTCAAAGCATCTTCCTGCTTAAGTTTTCTAAAACAATTTATCAAAGAAAAGTAGACTTTTGCCATCGAATGCTAATCCTATTTTGAAAGCCTAAACTCAAGTACTAGAGCTCCAATTTTCCACCGAATGCTAATCCTACTTCGTTGAAAATTTTCAACACATTTGTAACATCAACAATGATCATAAAAACAACATCAAAAGAAATAATCATGAATAGAGCATTAATTTTTTTTTACCGGAATAAACTTATGAGCCCGTTTGTTACGGCTTAATTTTTTAAAAAATTAAAAAAAAAGTAATCACTTATGATGACGTGTTGTTTGTTTGTTACAAATTCTTAAAAAATGAAAAGCTGAAAATAATCTAAAAACTGCTTTATATGAGAAGCTGTTTTGAGTAGTTTCTCATGAAAATCAGTTTTTTAAGAATGATTTTTTTAAAATAAGTGATTCTCAGTAAGTTACACAAACACAAAATAACTTCTCATTTTCTTAAAAATCTCTAAATTATTTAACAACAAAATCACTTATATTTTAATCCGTAACAAACGGGTCCATATATCATTTCAAACTCAATAATGTTTGTAATACAAATAGGAGCACTGTAATGAATTTCGGAGCTAGCATTAATTAGAGTCATGTTGTCTGTGCCATAGAATGAGCAACAACATCCGCTTGCTTCCTAATATAGCTAATCCTATAGCTTGAATTTTGAGAAATAAAAGTGTTAAAACGGGAAATAATAAGATCAAAATCAGAGTTGTTGGACGTCGCTTTGTGTACCGCGTTCACCACTGAGAGACAATCCATCTCAATGATTACTGCAACCAAGCTCAAATCCTGCAACCAATTTAGAGTTTGCCATAATCTCATGGCTTCCGCTTCCACTTCCTGAGGTTCCGGTGTTCCTCAAACCACATAGCATAACGAAGATTAATGATAATAGGGAAAAATAGCGAAAATAACGAAAATTAGGGAAACATAGCATAAGGTAATGATAATAGGGAAACATATCATAACGAAAATTAATTGAGATTTATTGGAAACAGCGGAAATAATTTTAATCCCGTCCGGGTATTTTGTAACCCAGCCTAAATTAAGGATAACAATTACAAAGGCCAAATAGGAAAGGATAAGTAAAACGATTAGTTTATCATATCCTATTGGTGCATCAAAGAATAGATTTGGGTAGGATATGATAAATTTATCAAATCCTGTCTTCTTATATAGGTTATCAAACATTCAAACGAACCCTAAGAGAATTAAAAGAGAGTAATTTATATACTACATATATTTGAGCATATTTTTTCTTAAATATTTATGTTAATCGTTTTTTATTTTAGTTAATTTTAACTCCGTTTTAAATTATGTTTTGTCTCAAAAAAAATCGAATCAACCCAAACCGCATTGGTTTGGTTTTTTTAGGAAGCCGGTCGAACCAAACCGCATGTAATTTTACCTTACAGTTTGGTTCACTTTTTGTCTAAAAAAAAATCATAAATTTGAATATTTTATTAGTCATTATTAACTTTCTTGTAACTCTTGGTAAAAAAAAATCTTGTAACTCTGAATGATGATATGTATGTGGAACGAATTTCAAAAGCTGAACGAAGAGATGCAGAGGCAAACTTGAGGAGGAAGGAAAAAACGGTGTTGAAATGTCACCGATTAGTTTATCCAATCCTATTAGTGCATCAAACAATAGATTTGGGTAGGGTATGATAAATTTATCATATCCTGTCTTCTTATCTAGGCTATCAAACGGGCACTAAAAGAATTAAAATAAAGTAATTTATATACCGCATATATTTGAACATATTTTTTCTTAAAGATTTATAACTTTGACAGTTGACATTAATAATATTCTTAAAAGCTAAGGACTTAATTGATATTAAGTTGCAAAAATCAACGATCAACATGACATCAATATTTTGAGGGACTAAATTGAATCGCTTTTGAAAATGTCGAAGAGTAATTATGAATATTGTTAATGTCAGAAACTAAATTGAATTTTTCTTAAATTTGAAGGACCAAATTGACTATTAGCTTCGAATTCCTCTTTTTATGTGAGTGAGTTGCTTTCACTTGACCAACACTTAGTTGGTGAATCATGTAAAAGCTTAAATCAATAGAAAAATTTATAAATTTGAATATTTGTTTTCAGATTAGTGACTACTAACTCTCTTGTAACTCTTGGTTAAAAAAAACTGTTCCGGTCCGACTAGTGAGTCAACCCGGATAAAGGTCGTGCCTCGGACATCAACCACGACATAATCTGCGCCTGACGTACATGGGTGGTCTAGATTCGTTCGGTCTGCATACACGGCCCAAATCTCCTTGGCTCTAGCGAACGCTTCAGGGTACATATCGCTATACGTGCGACATGGCTATCAAGGGTTGACATCTCACAGTCAGATCTAACGGCATAGGTACGTTTTCACTATAAATACCTCAACAATTATAGGCCTAGGTACGTTTTTACTACACAACTCACACCAAAATTCTCCATACTAACTTGTGCGTCGAAGTGTGTACGGGTACATCACCCACGTCGGTCGATCACGTGGGATTTAAGCTCAAAGATGTCAACCAACAATACCAACATTACATCGGGTTCGATTTTGAACAAAAACTTTCTTACAACTCAAGTCGAAGATGATTTCATAATGGAAAAGATTTTCTCTAATCTTGATTTTGACTATCTCTTAACTTGGTTTAGAATAAGGAAGTAATATCCAAAAAAGAAACTCATTTTAACACCTAAATTAATCAAGTTAAAAATCATTTAACTCAATAAACATTAAAAAAAACAAAACAAAAAAACTGAGTTAAACAAAATTCACTTTCTCTTAATCTGTAACCTATAATATAAAATAATATAATATAATAATAAATTAAAATTCAAACCCCGATAGGTTTCTTGAGTCGGAAAATTTGAAGCCTTCTCTGTCTAGCTTGAGCTGCCATGGCTCTACTCAAATCCTTATTTTTTGCAGTCTCATCTAACGGTTGATAAGAGTCCACGTGGAAGAATTCTTCAATAGGTAAGTTCAGATCAGGAAGGTGCAGTGTTGTTCCCTTATTGCGGCCCAATGCAGTTGAGGAAGAAGATGGCATTGACAACGACGTCGTTTGGTGGCCAGACACATACTTGCATATTTGGGAAGTCCCAAAATTCTGATTCTCATGATTCTGCATTTGCATTAGCTGCAGCTTCTGCTCTTCATTTTCAGCCGTTAATTTTGAAGAGATTTGTGAGCCGTTGGATAAGGATTGATCTAATTGCAGTGCCTCGCCAATTTCCAAATTGGGGATTTTGCATTCACTATTACTTAGCTGAAAAAAAATATGTAAATTACCATAAATTAAAATAATTTACTGGCCTCATCACTTATAAGTAAAATCAAAATTAAATATAGTCACAAAAAAAATAAAAATATAGAAGAGATAGATACCTGTTGTTCCCTTGTTTTCAACTTCAAATTGAAGGACTTCAACTGGTTATAGTGATGCTTCACATTTTCTATCTCCTATTTCGAATTCAAAAATCAAACATAAGAATAAATAAATAAATAAATAAAAACTCAATTCATGCGTGTGAAAAAATTCATAGAAAGGTAAAAGACATACAAAAAAAAAACTTACTTTATTGAGCTCGGCTTTTGTTTTCGTCAAGTCTTGAATAAGTTGAAGGTAGTATTCTTTCTTCTTTTGAAACAAAAAAAGTCCAAAAAATCAGAAAAAACACCATACCCAGAAAAAAAACATATAATCCTTTTATGCTAAGAATTACGAACACATATTAAATATTTAAACATTTCTCTAAATAAAAAAATTATCAAAAATCAGAAAGATAAATATTCAAATAGAAATACTAATAAATATTAGTTTAAATCTTGAAAATTAACCAGTAGTAACATTTACCTAAAAAACAAACATAAATAATATCCAAAAAAAAAAAAGCGACGATGAATAAAAAGAGAAAGAATGAATACCCTTTTGAGAGAGATTTTCCTTGTGGAGTTGTCAGATTCAGTGGGTGGGAAAGAAAGAGGAGTTGCAGGACTTGAAGTTTTATTAGCTTTGGAAGCAGAAGCGTGATGCGTTTGTGAAGAAGAAGAAGAAGGAAATGAAGAGTCTTGAATTGCAGATCTCTTTCTTTTGCATCCCCATGTGTATGGTATTTGATTTAACAAAAACCCACGATGTAACACAAGTAAGAGTTGAGCATATTCCCTTTCTACCTCTGACCAATCCGAAGAACAATCCTCAGTTACAGTCTTCTGTTTTTGTTTCATCTTTCTTGCCTTGCTGCTCTCTATGTCTCTGTTTTTGTGTGTGAAAATGTTGAATGAGAGTCTTATCTCAAAGATCTCGAGTTTTTATTCTTGTTCTGATTATTACTATATTTTTATTTTTATTTTTATTAGTAGTAGTGTGGAATGGGAAGTGAGAGAAAGATATTGTGGCAAGTTGATTTTTGATTGACACGTGTCATCATGGAAAGGATACTGCGATTCTTCAAGTCTCACCTCATCTAGTGGTGAGGCACATAGAATGATATAAGGATTCAAAAAAAAAAAAAAAAAAAGGTTATGCAATTTGCCAAATTTATTATTGGAGCATATTGCGGCGATTTCTTTTTTCTTAGGGGAGGTCACGTGAATGGGACAAAAATATTAATATCATTAATAGTAGTAGATATTACTACTTATTATGAAATTAAAACAAATCAATTTCAATCATTTTCTACCAACAAATTAATTTTAATCTAGAATAAATAAATAATAATTTTTATGCCTTCAAATTTTTTTCACATCCTCATTAGGAAAACATTTTCGCCACCAAAAAAATTAGTAAAACATTTTATTTACGTGATCTTATATCTTAAGCGGCTTGTCACGTTTGCCGCCGACTTCCTTTTTTTTTTCTTTTTTTGCTCTTCTTCCTTTTTTTTGGTTTTTTTTTTTTATTTTTCTTCACTTTTTTTGTTTTTTTAATTATTTTATATTACTTTAATTTTTTATCTTCTTTCTTTTTTTTCATCTTTTTTGTGTGATACTAACTGTGTATTTTGGAGTACTTTAGCGTCCCGATTTTTTTAAAAAATATTTAAGTTTGCGAAGTTCACTCCTCAATAACTTGTTTGATGAAAAACAAATTAATTTTATGACAAAATACATAAAGTGTGATGCTAGGCATTGTGTTTTAGGGTATTTTAGAATCCAGAAAAAAATTTACATGTCCAAATTGGTGTTTTCTTATTTATTTTGATAATTTCGCACAAACGAGTATTAAAAGTATACTTAAATTGGTGTTTAGTTTTAAATCAAACTCGGCATGATATTGTGTTGTCTTCTTTTCTCTTTAATTATGGGTTAAGTTTTTATATTTATGATGAATATAGGTAACGTTATTAAAAAAATTTAGACTTTTTCTTCTTATTATCTATGGATGTTCAATTCCAATGTCTGTGTTAAAGTTTTTTTTTTAATTTTATAATATTTGTATTTAATTTATATTTATAATTTAACTTTTTTAGTGGGAGCTTCGACCTCATTTACAATAAAACTCCCCATCATTTTCTTTCAACTTTGTATATTTACTTTTATTTTAATGATATATTTTATTCAACCCTGTATGATGTATTGATGTACTCCCTCCAAACTTAATTATATGCAAAAATAATTATCTTTACACATATTAACAATTGATAATTGCGTCAAAAAAAAACAATTGATAATAGTTTTGCCAAAAAAAATTAAGAACAATAGTTATATGCATTTAATTTTATTGGATTCATTAAAAAAAATAAATAGATTTAATAAGTTATCCCTAATTAATCATCATCTTCTAACAATATTAATGAGTTGATTTATTGTATTTACATCCATGGATACTAGCTCAACCTGTGCATCGCACGGGAAATGAGGCTAGTTTATATAATACTACCTCTAGTCCTATTTATCCTACCTATAAAGAGAATGCAGCCTCCGCGGGAAAATTTGTTTCTCTTTTTTTAATTTTAAGCAATTTTAGTTTCTCTTTTTTTAATTTTATATTTTAAGTAGTATATTTTTAGTATTTTAGAGTTTGGAGAAAAAATTAAATGTTTAAATACCTAAAGTTTATTCATCAATAACTGGTTTAGTGGGAAAAAATTAATTTCATGATAAAATACATAAAGTACGCTGCTAACCTGTGTGTTTTGAGGTGCTTTAGTCTGGAAAAAAATTTAGATGTTTAAATACGTGAAGTTCGTTCCTCAATAACTGACTTTGTGAAAAAACTATTAGTTTTTGTGACAAAATATGTAAAGTGCGATGCTAAGTGGTGTGTTTTGAGGTACTTTAGAGTCCGGAAAAAAAAATAGATGTTCAAATTAGTGAAGTTTGTTCCTCAATAACCGGTTTGATGTGGCAAAAAATTTAATTTTGTGCCAAAATAGGTAAGCGCAATGCTAAACATAGTGTTTTGAGGTACTTTAAACTCTTGAAAATTTTAAAGATATTCAAATACGTGAAGTTTGTTCCTCAATAATATGAATTGGTCAAAAAATTTAATTTTGTCACAAAAAACGTAAAATGTGATGCTAAACAATGTATTTTGAATTATTATAGTGTTTGAAAAAATTTGAATGGTTCAAAAGTAAATTTATGTAAAGAGCAAGTCACCACTTTAAAATATTAATTTATTTTTATATGATTATTAGATTTTGAATGATGAGTGAATAATGAGCACACTTGGAATTTGAATGACAGATTGACGAGTTTGGTGTGAAAGCGTTTAGAGCGAAAAAGAGTGTGAGCAAAGAGGGAATAAGAGAAATCGAACCTTTCTCCAATTTGCTGTCTGAAATATTGTCACTTTTTAAGGTGAAACCCTAATCCCATTCTCCACTTATTTTATTTTATTTTGTATTTTTCTAAATTCTGAATTGTTTTCTTTTGTTTCCACAACCGAGTGTTTTTATTTTTACAACAATGATATTCAGCCAAAAAAAAAAATCAGACAAAAATAGTCAAAAACTAACTTACAACATTAATTATTTACATTGCTGTAATGAAACCAACTCCAGTAAAGCCTTCCCTTTCCATTGTGAGTGAGTGAAGATGAAACAATTTAATGAAGATCTTGGGTCACCGGTTGGTCGTAAATCAGACAATTACAAGGTTCGCGAGTCCACCCCATTCCTCCTTGTGAAGGCCACAAAAAAAGCTTATACCGAAGAAATGACGATATTCCTAATCCTACTCGAAGGCCACAAAAACAGCTTATACAGAAGAAGTGGCAATGCTCCTATAGGAGATAGTTATTCCTGTTAGGCGTTCGAGATCCTACTCGAACGTCTAACAATAGGAATAACTATCTCCTCCTTGTGAAGACCACAAAAATAGCTTATACAGAAGAAGTGGTGATGCTTCTAATCCTACTCCTATTGGTTTTCATTACAGTGACTCAGAAGAATGGCCAGTTTGGCTCACTTCGCCTCCTAAAACTTGTGTTTTGCTGGGGAAACCTGAGAAATCTTTGGACTTGAAGAAGGCTGATATACAGATAGTCGAGTCCATTTTTAAGCAACAAGACTGCAAATTGATATCTGATATTTCCAAAGATCATAATCAAAGTAGTGCTTAACATATTGTATATAAATTAAACTCACCCTTTATGAACCATGAAATCTTTTGTTGGGCTACCGTTGACTAACACAGACATATACTATTTTTTTAATTATATTTTTATACAAAACTTTTTTTCTTTCATGAATCATATACTAATTTTTTCATAATTTAATCTAATGGTTTATCTGAACGCTTAAGTACTTCAAAACACACTGCTTAACGACTCATTTTATGTATTTTGTCACGAAATTATTTTTTTCACCATACCGGTTATTGAGGAAGAAACTTTGCTTATTTGAACACTAAGAATTTTTTCTGAACTCTTAAGTACCCCAAAGCACAATTTTCAGCATCACACTTTACATATTTTGTAACAAAATTAAATTTCTTTTTTCACTAAACTGATTATTGAGGAAAGGATTTTGTGTATTTTAACACTTAAAAAAATTTCTGAACTCTAAAGTACCCCAAAACACTGCTCAACATCAAACTTTACATATTTTGTCATGAAATCAAATTCTATTTTCACTATACGAGTTATTGTGGAACAAAGTTCGCATATTTAAACATCTAAATTTTTTTCGTAATCTAAACTACTCTTTTGGGGACTCCTAAAAAATTGAATTAGGTCGAGGCCCTGTGCAGTAATCATATAAAAATAAATTAATTTTGTTTTTTGGTCGAGGCCCTGTGCAGTAATCATATAAAAATAAACATCTATAGATTATATCCCTCTTTAGAATTTTATATACTGTGAGTAATGTTGTGATATCTTTTATCCATTCCAAGTTCATGTTCAATATTTACATTACTTGTTTTTATCAAATGTAGAGGAAGAGGGTTTCAAAGTAAACTCTATGTGAAATGAATTTACCTTTAAGGAAGGTATTTCCGGGAAAAATTTAAAAAAAAATCGGATTTACCGTTTGTGGAGATAAATTCGGTTCAAAAATCCTGAACCGGAATTACCAACTTCTCGCGCTAAATCTGGGAAAAACAACACCAAATTCCCGGAATTACCTTTTTTAAAGGTAAATTCAGGATTTCTGTCGGGTGGTGGGGTCTGGTCCCTTTTTTTATGAAATGTAAGGGGCATTTTTGGGTTTTTTGTATTTATGGGGGTGGGAGTGACAAGGAGGGGGGTGAAAAAAAAACCTAAATTTTATAGGAAGATCAATGGAAATGGGGTGGAAGGTAGAATGTTCTTCAAGATTAAGCTTTTTTATTAAATTTATCTTAACCCAACTTTTTTTATTAATTTATTTCTTGATACAAACATAAATGAAAGATTGTGGTTATGTATATCTATATCTATATACAATACAGTTGGAAATAATCTCATTGATTTTTTTGCCACATGGCACACTATGATCATTTTGACAATAAATATTATACCATGTCACCTACATTAATTATATATTAGTTATTTTACAATAAAACGGTTAGATATAGTGTAATGTTAGAATAAGATTGATGAGAAATAAATAAATAAATAAATAACAGTTACTTTATATTGTAATAACTCTCTACAAGACAATGGATATAAATATCCCAAGTTTGGTAATAGGTTGAGTCACTCTCACCACCATCACTTCATCTTCCCTAAACATCATATTTTCATCACAAAAACCTGCACTTCTTGGAAGCTTCTTCTTCACCATTTTTGAATTTCATGTTGAAGGAGTAGAATAGGTTTGCGTGTGAACTTTAAGTGTTGCGTTGAGTCACCTAGGAGCTACATTGTTGACTTACAAGTTGAATAGAAGGTTTTGAAGCTTGAGATCGAGTGTTGGTGATTTTGGGTCGAGTTTGGTAGCTTAGGGAAGAAAGGGGTGTTGCTGAAATTGATTTTCTTCATCTTGATTGTCGTAGTATTGAAGATTATGAAGAAATTGATGAAAATGATGAAGTTGGATACTTTTATTGCTATTAGATGATGATTTGACATGTTGTCATTTAGGTTTTCCATCATATGTATTAATGTGCAATTTTTTTGACACCCATGTATTTAAATCAACCTATCATTAATCCAATATATTGCACTATGATGATTTCGATGTGTTCAGAATTTTATGAGCAATAATCAAAACCATTTGCTAGATACCAAAGATGCAAAAATTGGCCGAAATGATTTTAACATATGTAACTGAAAGGAGTGTGAAATATACTTCGGTGTACGTACGTGTACCTCCAGTATGATGATATCGCGAAAAAATTTAGTCCATTTACAAAAAAATGCGATATTGCACTATGAGGATTTTGCCAACAAAACAAAAAATAATACACGATTTATATTCTCCCTAAATGATAGTTGATATATAAATTCTTAGAGTAAAAATTAAGTATTATCACATTTATATATAAATGTCATAATGTTTAATTTTATTATTCAAATGAAATGAAATACTCACATATATAAACGTATAGTTTCTACAAAAATTGATTATTCATGTGATAATAGAATTGAAAAATTATCTAAAATGCGATGAAATGAAATAAACGTATGATTTCTACATATGATTTTTTACTAATTGATTATTTATTATTGCTTGGTATTGATAACATATATAAACATATGATTTAAACAAAAACTGATTATTCATGAATTTATTTTTATTGCATCAAAGACGTTTTGAACGTATAAATATTTTTAATGTATCAATTTTAATGTATAATCATATTGCAACTGTAAATTTTAATGTATCAATTGTAACATATAAATATTTTTAATGTATCTTATTATAATGTATAATAATATTGTAACTGATTAATTATAAAAGACGTTACAAATTTTAAGGTATCAATTGTAACATATTAAATGTATCAATTTGTTACAAATTTGTGATTTATGATAGGTTTAAAAATAAGCTACAAATTTGTGACTTATGATAGTTTTAAAAATATTCTAACAATTTGTTTGGTGTTGGGTTCATGGACCATATCTCCGACCTGCATATATTAAATATATATTCATATTATAGATATATTTTACATTATAGGTTATTGATTTTTTTAGTCTTTTATATGTATTTTTAATTAAAAATATTAATAAAATATTTAACCGTGCTAATTTAATATTTTTATTCTTACTTTTATACTTTTCAAATATTAAAATATCAAAGTAGGAGTAACTTTTATATTTTCTATATTAAAATGTGAAACTTTTAAATTTTTTTAGTCTTACGTTATTTTTTTTCTCATTTTATTGTATTTCAATTCATATTTTTCCAAATTTTTAATAAGTTTAAAGCATCTCTGCAAGGACCGAAGGGATCTGTAGGGAAGAGGATGAGAGAGGAACCCCCCCAAGATGAGGATGGGGGCGATTTCAGAAGAGGAGTATTGGGGGTGGGGGGGGGTATTCCCCGCCTTAGCTCTTCCCTATTGTCATCCCAAGGAATAATCAAAGAAATTTGAGTTTGAATTTCAGAGGCGGTCTAAAAAGTGATGAATTTTTATATTGAAGAATATTAATTGTACTTATTAATTAAACTATAATCAATATTGAATTATTTTATGTTTGTCTTTGTCTTTTCATGTAAACACAAACATAACAATTTAAATATTAATATTTTTAGGAAAATCATTATTTTTTTTAGTAATTACTAAGGTAACTATTAGTTTTTTTGTTTGTATAAACCGGTTGAGTATCCTCTGCGCACAACTGCAGAGACTAATCCCTCGAGCCGGGTAGGACCACAATGGACAACATAGCTCTCACTCAAGAGATTTAACATTGTTGCATGCCCAAGACTGGATTCAAACCCAGAATCTTGGTTTAAGTTGGAAGAGACCCCTACCATCTCATCTAAGAGCTCTAGGGTTATTAGATTTCATTGATAATGAAAATATAATTTACATTTATTTAAATATATTTGATTTTAGAGAATTATTAGTGGGATCCCTACGGTGATTGTCCAATAAGGAGCCCTACGGGTGGGAAATTTTTCCCGGGGGTACGAGAACGTGGGAGAAAATCCCCCCTACATTCAATTTGGAGTTGGGGACAGGGACCAAATCCCTGCCTTGAATATATTACATAAATATTCTTATTATAGATATATATGTTATTATAAGTAATTGTTTTTTTGGTCTTTTTATATGTGTTTTTTATAAAAAAATATTAATAAACATTTGAGTAGTTTGAATTTTATGTTTTATTCTTACTTTTATACTTTTTAAATATTAAAATATAAAAGCAAGAATTTTCTCTCTTTTGTAACAAAAAAATAATATCAAAGTAGGAGTATATTAAAATGTGAAACTATTCATTTTTGTAGTCTTACTTTATATATATATATATATATATATATATATATATATATATATATATATATATATTTCATTCGATTTATATTTCAATTCATATTTTTGTTAATTTTTAATAATTTTATGGCATCTCCACAGGGACCGTGGGGGCTTGTAGGGAAGACCTCGCCCCCAGATGAGGATTGGGGATGGGGACATTTTGAGTAGCGGGGACAGGGAGTGGGGGTGTATTCCCGTCTTAGCTCCTCCCCATTGACATTCTAAGGAATAGTCGAAGAAATCCGAGTTTGGTTCATATGAATCATTTTAAAATACCACGATATAAAAAGTGATGAATTTTTATATTGTAGAATATTAATTGGACTTACTTAATTAATTAAACTATGCTCTATATTAAATTATTTTCTTTTATTTTTGTCTTTCCATGCAAGCTCAGAAATTACAATTTAAATATTAATAGTTTTAGGAAAATCGTTATTTTTTATTCATTACTAAGTAACTAATAGATTTATTTGATTATGAAAATATAATTTACATTTATTTAAATATAATAATTAATTTTACAATTTTCCTAATTTTTAAATAAAATACCCAAAAAATAGTTCTGTGATTTTATTGTTTTTTGCTTTCATTTCATGGGTTATGTTGTGAGCTACTATTTTTCATTGCACCAAATTTGTTCGATTTTATTTGTTTGTTATCAGTATTATGATTATTATTTTTAATTTTATTATTTTCTATTCCATAACTATCTATATTATTAAAATATCTTAATTATTTAAAAAAATTGACAATTTCAGACATCAATTTTCCCGTGCATCGCACGGGTTAGGATACTAGTTTCAAGATATGTAACTTATCTTTTTTATTTAAGTAAAATAGTCTGTTTTATTTTAATTGAATTAAACAGATAATTAGTTTTTGAAACCATTAAAAGCATTTCACGATATGTATAACTTATATTTTTTTAACACAAAAACAATTTTTTTTTATAATTAAAGTATTTGTGTGAGTTCAGTTTTAATAGATATTCTGAAATTTTTAAGTGGATTACATTGTCACATTATAGAATACTTTAAGGTAAAAGTATTTGTTATCGCACCCATTGTTATCCAGTTCCATTGTCATGATATACTAATAGTTTTAATCTTTCTTTTCTAAAAAATAAAATAATATTTTACTCAAAATGTACAGCAACAAAGATGTGAACATAGAAAATCCAGATTCATCAAATTCTATACTTCAAGAAACCAAAAGAAAATGTTAGAACTTAGAAGTCTACATAGTTAATGTAATAGAAGGACATGCCTTTTACACCCTTGTTATCCCACCATCCAAAACCTTGAAACTTGCACTCCATTATGATATCAGTAACTGTACAACTCACAAATTGTTGCTGAAATATTATAACCACTTTTCTTCAGCCAAACCCAACCCCCAATCAGCAAGATTAAAAAACCATATGCATTTTCAAATTCAACGCTAAGCTTTAGCCAACTCTGACCTTGTTGGAGGTTTTTGGTAGCGAACAAAAACGCTTCAACCATTTTGGCAAAGGAATCCATGTTATCTTATAGTTTGCAATAACCCAAACGGAAAACATAAATACTGAGAATGGTTTGTGTGTGGCTGAATGTGATGTGGTGAGTGAACTTCTAGATCACATTATATAAGAGGTGAATTCTAGATGGCATTATGGTATTTTTTAAATGGCAATATTGTCTGACCCATCATATCAGACTTTTGATTAACACCAATCACCAATCATCTCCAATTTGAGTAGGCACAAAGACTCAGCATCAACAAAGGAAAAAAACACTACAACAGATTTACCCAATGGGCAGCGTTTTTTTCCATCTATGGGTAGCGCTTTTGAGTGCTGCTGAACGTAGCGTTGCTGATTGCACTCCAACAATGGGCAACGCTCCCTAAAAAGCGCTACCCATTGCCAAACGCGTTCTCAGATAGGCAGGACTCTCTAAAAAACGCTACACATTGCCAAACGCGTCATCAGATGGGCAGCGCTTCCTAAAAAGCGCTGGCAGCACTTCCCTAAAAGCGTTGCCCATTGCCCAAACTTGTCCCCCTATAGGCAGCACTTCCTTAAAAGCGCTGCCCATTGTTTAATTTTTTTTAAATTTTTTTTTCTGTTCTTGTGTATTTTCCTTTTTATATTTGCAAAAAAAATAATTAAATCATACATCCAAAATATTTTTTAATAGTGATATCTATGAATTTGTTGTATTTAAACCTGAATTAAATCATACATCCAAAAATTAAATGATACATCCAAAATTAAATCATACATCCAAAATAACAAAACATGAATTTGTTGTATTTAAACCTAGCCTTGTAATGAGCATCAGAAATATCACGTCCAAATGACTTATCTGCCTCGGCATTACAGTAGTAAGGACCCTGAAAAGTAAAGTAATAACTCATTAACTCCTCTTTCTGAAATTCACAAACTCATGTGAAATTTGAAATGGAATCAAAAAGAAGTGGCATTACCTGAGGACCGGGATAACCACCTACGGGCCAACCTAAAGGCCACTTCACATCTGTTTGAAGTAATGTGTACTCTTGTTCTATTCCATACCTTTGAACAAACAATATACAACATCAGCATGTTTTCTGTTAAGATTATAATTCAACACCAGAAGTTCAGTTATCTTCTATTGTAGCAAGTGATTAAATGAAGAAGGAAAACTATCTAATTTCATCACAGTTCTAGAAAACATGTATATATAGGATTAACATGAATAACATGAGATATATAAAAGGACAACAATGGTAGGAAAACATGAATCAGCAACTCCAAAGGCACAAATACACAATTTCATCACAGTTCTAATAACTAAAGAATTTGACTATCAATAAGATTAGTTAATCATAACAAAAATGGAACACTTCAACACTCATTTTCTTACACTACATAAACAACAGTAAAAGATAATAAAAAAATGTTAAGAAAGAGGACATAAAAGCATGTCAAACGATCTTAATAGGCATAGCAAAACAATCTCAGCTTGACTTTCAATCAAACAGCTAGCATGCAACCATATTTATGGATCAACTCTTAGCCAAACTATGCATACTACGACACCAATAAAAACATAGTAGAAGCCAGCACCAAGAATGAGGCCTCTAGAGACCAAGTGAGATCACGGTGAAAGACAGGGTAAGTGAAATTCACAGAAGGTCAAATCTGAAATACCAAATGCTGGGAAAATAGTATGGACCATATTAAATATTAGCTCAGAAATATTATTCAAAAGTACGTCACAGACATGCTTAAATAGTATAGACCATATTAAATATTAGCTCAGAAATACCAAATGCTGGGAAAATAACACTGAATCTTGTCACAAAGATGCAGAGGCAAGACTAGAAATCATGTTAAGATGAAATTCACAAAGTACCTTTAAAAGATACACATAAATAAACAGAGGAGAATCTGGAAAGCCTAGTAAAAACCAAAATCTAGTAGTGTACACAACTTCAAGCCTAATATGCAGGTTATAACAATTTGGTCCCACCTCATCAGCCAAAAGTTAGATAAATATTTATAGGAACAGATAAAACTCAACATATAACTGGAGCTAAATTAAGCCCATCATTTCAATGACTCACAATTTATAGAATTATAGCATCACCTATTGAAAACTATCATACTGCTGCATAATGTTTCAGCACACTATTACTCCTCTTTCTATACATATAATACACTAATAAACTACTTGTGAAGGCATTTTCACTACAAAAATGGAAAATCCCCATTTCCAGCTAAATCTCACTAGAGAAATTATAAACTTAACCCTAAAATTTCAAATATGAAGCCATAAATAATAAAAGGAACCTGAGGAAACAGCGATGAAGCAACGCGAATTGTTTCAATCAGAAGAACGAAAAAAATCAAATGAAATAGTAAATAGGAAAATGAAATGATTATAGATAGATAGAGGAAAACAGAACTTACCCATACTTAATTGTTGGCAGATACAAGTACTTAATCTTCACCATCCACTTCAAGAATTCAGAATAACTCATCTCAACAAACCCTTCTAAAGAACCTTAAAACAAAAAAACACTACTAATTAATCAAATCCACAAATATTAAATATCAAAACAAAAGAAAATAAGATAAAATATAATAGCCACTACGCCAGATTTGAAGATGAAAAATGAATTGCTCACACAGATTAAGTTAGGGTTCGAAAAAATAATTGCTTACACATATTAAGCGTTAGGGTTTGATGATGGAAAAAACGAATTGCTTGAAGCTTTGTAAAAATTGAGATCTCAAAAAGATTTCTAAGAAGAGAAAAACGAATTCTATCAACTATTGAGATCTTGGATTTACCTTTGGGGGATAAAGATGAATCTCAACTCTAAGATGCGATGAAGAAGAGCGATGAAGATTAGGGAAGAGCTTCAGTTTGCGATGAAGATGAGGGAACAACTTCAGTTTGCGTTTGCAGGAGGAGGAGGCAGAGGTTGAGGGAGGAGGCGAAGGTTGAGGGCAAAGAAGTGGTTGTGTGAGGGTTTGAGAGAAGAGAGGTAAGAAAGTGATGTGTGAGGGTGTAGCTATACTCAGTGTTTTTTAAGAAGCGTTGGGTATTGGGAGAACGCGTGACCCAATACCGAACATTTTTTAAAAAGCGCTGGGTATTGGGAGAACGCGTGAAGCCATACCCAGCATTTTTTAAAAAGCGTTGGGTATTGGGAGAACGCGTGAAGCGATGGACAGCGTTTTTTAAAAAGCGCTGGGTATGGCTAGTGCGTTTAAAGGCGATGGACAACATTTTTTAAAAAAGCGCTGGGTATGGGTTAGTTGTTTTGGCCATCCGTGACATTTTTACTTAAAGCGCTGCTTATAGGGGCGCTCTTTTTTGACAAATCTGGCGTAGTGAAAGTGATTGAGATTAATAACATAAGAAATGTGATACCGTGTGTGTATATATTTGTGATATTGGAAGTCAAGTTGGAAACCAAAATCAAAATAAAAATGTTGTGGAAAAAAATTACTTCATTTGGTTGTTGGAGTTCCAACAATGCGAGATTTTATTGGGTTGTGAACAGAAATTCTTCAGTCAACAAAGACATCCATTTTGTTCTCAAATTTTCACTATCTCACACAAAAAAGTTCTAATATTTGGATTGGTTTGGGTGTGGATGAATGTTGTGTGGTGAGTGATCTTCTAAATGACATTATATAGGAGTTGAATTGTAGGTGTGCAAAGTGTATGGAGGGAAAGACTATGTTGTTGACTTTTCCCTATTAAAAGTGCAGTTACGAATTTGGCTTTTAAGGTTATTTATCAGTTACAAAATTAAATTAAGTGTTCATTTTCAGTTACGGTTTACCCAAAGAATCAATAATGTAGTTATTGTTAAATCACTCATAGGATGGCACTTGGAGAAATAATCAATGAGATTATTTCCAATTGTATTGTACTAGTATTCCTACCCGTGCGATGCACGGGGAGCTTTCAAAAAATAATCATTTATAATAAAAAAAATTAATAAATTGTTCTAACATTTGCCAAATTGTTTGGTTATTTTTCCAGAGAATTTTAATTATAAAAAAATCAAAGTATTGATCAATATGTGATTTATATTTTAAAAGAAAAAGTTGAAGTTTTCATAGCAATTGCTTTTATAATGGATAATGGATATACTACATATTGAGAACTCATATAAAAAACTCATTTAACATTATCCCTCTATTGATCGTTTATTCTTTTTTTTGGCAAGGTTTAGGTCTAAACCCCTTTATGTGCAATTAAGTTTATTTTTTTATATCTTTGCTATGTACATATATGTAGGCCCGTGCTACGCACGGTGTATTGTAAGAACATTAAAATATTTATGCTAACCGGTGATATAATATTAATCATTATATATTTCATAAGTTTTTTATTCTTATTGAGAATTAAAATTGTGTTTATGTATAAAAGTCTTTTTTCTTGTCAAAAAAAAGTTTTTCAAATAGGGTTAACTGTTAAGTTTTTATAAGAAAAAAAAAGTAAAAATAGAAGAAATCTAAAGACCATAACGTAATTACATAAAGACCATAATACCGACCAAATAAACATAAATATTCAAATGAAAAGTTATAGACCATAACTTGCTCAACACTTGCTCAACGACTGAAGTCATTATTATAGTTATGTCAATTATTGTTAGGAATAGGAAGAAACATTAGTCATCACTATCAATCAATATAATAAAACTGATTAACTTTTATAATTATTTATTTATTTCGTCAAAAAAATATATATAATTATTTATTTGTATAAAAATGGGATTTTAACTTTCGTTTTAATTTTTTCAAAACGATATGTAATTTTTAATGTACAATTTAATATTAAGTAAGTTTTATTCTTTTAGTGGGTTTTTAAGTATTTATATGTAAATAATAAAAAACTCATGGTATATGAATTGATAATAATCAAGTCTCACAATGACATTTTGTCAACAAAAAAAAGTCTCACAATAATATGGTTAATTATTTTAGTGGTTCTTTTTATATGTAAATAATAAAAAAATGGTGGAATATGAATTGATAATAATCAACTCTCACAATAATATGGTTATAGATATAGCATAATGCATTCCATGAAATTTTGGTCGATTAGTATTATTTTTTTTGGGTATATTAAATCCTTATTTAACAATAAAATAAGTTAGTTGATAAAAGTTTAAACGGCATGATAAACCATACCCAACCACATAGAACGCTCGTAGCACCTATGGATAAGTTAAATTACAATGATGAATGAATAAAGAAGGGTTTCAACCCATAATTATCTAAATTAAATTAAAACGGTGAATTGATGAAAACCTAATGAAGAATTGTAACTCTCAAATAAATTGATGTTTAAGAGTTAAAAGGAATAATATAACAAATTGTTTAAAGGAAACAAAACGGAACAACCATTAAAATCATAACAAATGAAAGAATTAATTAGGAATTTAAACCAATCATAATAGAAAATAAATGGTAATACAGTTATAAATTTATGAGAATAAAAGTGGTGACAAAAAAATTTAAAACCATTTTAAAATAAGGATAAATATATCAATATTAAATACAATATTAGGTAATAATGAAATTTTTTTACGACTTTAGAATAAATATAAAATTCATTTCAACAATTTACTGTGTTATGTCAATACCACATTGGTGACGTGTTTTAGATGGTTGCATTTTAAGAGCAAAGCCCCATTATTTTGATATTGTAAAAGAGGAAGAGGAAAAAAAAACCTTAAATTTGTTGCGGTGTTTTGCTCAATAAAGGAAAGAGAAAGAAATGTGTTTATGTTGAAAATTATTTGATGGTTCAGCCATTGCTTTACTACATAAATAAAGTTAAAAGGATAAAAACAAATATGAAACTATAGGTCAACAATAAGAAATGGAGTTTAAATTTCATGATTCAATTTTATCCCAATTTGTTATGCCATGAACTAACACTGAAAGCCATAATTTTTTTTGATAACAATTGTAAAATTACATGTTTTTGCACTAACATATGAACATCATTTTGCTTTGGGGTTTCTGAGTTTGTGTTGACACATATAAAACAAAAGATTCTCAAGCCCATACCATTGAATTTCCTGTCATCAGCAAACAAAAAGAATGTATTGGATACAAAAAGACAGTGACACGGTGAAATCAGATAGAAGGAATGCAAAATGCCGAAAATCGAGCTAATTACATCCAGTTTAATTCAGTTTTAAAAACCCTAAATAAATCAATCTATCTTAACATAAAAATCATCCAGAAATTAATTATAGAAAACCTAAACAGAATTGAAGGATGAACCTAAGAAGGAAAAATCAATTGCACAAAAAACAACATATGGGAACCATAACATAAAAATAGAGGTATAGGAGATGAAGCCTTTGGATACCAAGCATATCTGGGATAGGAAAGTTCAAATATCATGATTGACTCCTAGATCTCTTGGGAGAAGAAAAAGATGAAAGTGGTGCATCATATTTGGAAGTGGGGGTTTGTCTTATATTATACTTTTTGCAATACAAAAGGGTGTATGCAAAGTGTATAAGAGAAGTTACATAAAAATAGCATTCATTGTGAAATTTGTCGTGAGATGACATGTGTCAAAAAAATTAATGAGATTATTTGTAATTGTTAATAGTATAGATATAGATATAGATGACATCGGAGATGATGTGTGGAGGTTTGTGTAGTTGGCCTTTGAGAATGGATATTTTGATCCCAATATTACAGAAACTTTATTAGTCTTGATTCTTAAATGGGAGTCTCAATGCACCTTTAAAGACTTTAGGCCAATAAGCCAATGTAATGTGATATATAAGATTATCTCTAAGATTTTGGTGAACCATTTGCGCCCTATTTTATCAAGGATTGTTAGTCCGTTTCAAAGCAGTTTCATTCCAGGTAGGGGGGATAGTTGTTAATGCTATAGTCTTTTAGGAGGTTTTGCACTACATGCACAAATCAAAGAAGAAGAAGGGAGATATGGTTATACAGTTGAGCTTGGAGAAAGACTATGATAGAGTTGATTGGGACTTCCTCAGAGAAACTCTTATCTTGTAGGGATACGGGACCTACTGTTACATTGATCATGCATGGTTTAAGATCTTTGTGTTGAATCTTTAATCCAACATTGTCCTTATATGTGAATAATTATGTGTTGTGGACTAGCACTTAAGATTAAGTCCAATTAAAGTGATCTAATAAGGTTAGACTGATGTGGGCTTATGAGTATCTAATATGATATGGGTCTTTAATGTGTAGAGACATAAGGGTAATTCTAAAGGCCCATGCTTCTTAGAACCCCCTAGCTACTCACTAGAACCCCCATACCACCCTTTATTCCCAAAATACCCCTGAATTTAAAACATTTTTTTAAACATTACGTACAGTTCGACCATGCGTGCGCCGAACCAATTCGCATTTGGCAGGGCCGAACCTCCCAAAATACCTGATAACTCTATTTTATATAGAGTATTTCATATGTTTAAACTTAGTATTTGCTCTCTTTCAAGTAATAATAAAGAGTTTATATAGTATTTAGTGTGATATATGATATCTTGAGTGATTTGAATGGTTATAGTTATTATTAGGCCATTTTGGATATATTGTGGTATGTTTTGATGTTTTTGTTGGTCTGATCTCAATGTCGTCTGCATCAATGCTCCCCAGACCGATCTCGCATCAAAGCGCACTATTTGGTGAATAAGCAGCCTGTTTCATATGCATCCACATGCAAAGTGATGACCTCCTGCTTGGTTCTCTGATGTCATCCAACCTTGTATAGTAGGCGCCTACCATTCACACATAGCTATAGGCATAGCTTTGAAGAGTCACCAACATAGGGACACTTGTTCTATCACCATGGAACCGCCCTATGTGATTAAGTCAAAGATTTCAACATGGATAAACCTCTGGAAAGCAACTACAACTATGATCCACTCAAGATGACTTCAATATGAAGGAAGGAAGCACCTCACTTGAAGGCTATAAAAGGACCTCACATCTTCATTTGGAAATATATCACAATCCATAAGTTAGATCAAAATTTTAATATACATAGTTAGTTTTTATATTTTTAGAGGAAGAGGAAGGAATTCATAATTCCTCCTTAACTCATTTTCATAGTGTTTGTATAGTGCTAAGGAGTAATGCTAGTGCATTGCTAGAAGACTTCATACAAAGGTTTTCAACATTTGTAACTTTACTCTTGTTGTTTCTCTTTTGTGATTTCTATATATATAAACATGGTCTATTCAATTTATATATATCTTGCAATGTCTCTTGTTAGCTAAACCTTTCTTAGTTGGAATGTTCTAATCATTTAATGAGCTTTAAGTAAGTATGATGTATGTATGTATGTTTGTACTTTAGTTCTTGCTTAATAATCTTTTCAAAACTTATTTTGAACTTGATCACTTAGAATAAGTAGATTTGTAAATGACCATAAATGGCTTACAATTAAGAACTCAAGAACTAATATGGGTGAGTGTTTTACATAAAGAAAACTTTGTGAAAACCATGCTAAGTCCTAGACATAGGATAGTATAGTCCATAGGATAATTGTGGGTACTTAAAATACAAGAGTGAATTCACTTAAGCAAAGTGAATACTTGTTAGGAGGCAAGATTGGCACTAACACCCCTTTCTTTACTGCATAGAACAAGGATCATAAGAGTTGGTAATGATACTCTGAAGAAAGTGACCGAAAGGCACATAGCTAATGCAACAAAGATTGGTCTGTTGCATCACATCTTGCATCATACACTTATAAGTAAATTACTTGATGAAGACATTCCAACTAGCTTTTCTCTTTTACACTATCAACATTTTTCTTTGCTTTCTTTCTAACTTAGTTGTGATCATCAAACAAAATCCAAAATTATTTTGTTACTTAGTGACTTTACACTCTATTACTTTATATTATTTTAAAAGTGAGTTTTTCAATCTCTGTGGGTTCGATCTTTTACTACTTGTTTTTGGACAGTGTATACTTGCACACAAGTGTATGCCCTTTTTCCATACACCAAGTTTTTGGCGCCGTTGCCGGGGATTGAAGTAAATTCTTTTTAAAATTCTGATATATAGTAATTTAGTGTTGTATATAAATTTGGTTTTTAGAGTTTTGTCAACAACAAAGACATGGTACTTAGTATATGTCTGAACTGTAAAGCAGAACTCGAGAATATAGTTTAGATTTAGAAATAGAAAGAAAATTCAGGAGATTGCTAAGACTCCAGAAACAGAATCAACAAGCTTGCAACATGTCATTCAGTGAAGAACAAAGGTCAAGGCCACACTCGGTGAGAGGAGGCCCCGGTTCACAAAGATGCTCATGAAGAAGAAGTTCATAGAGAAAATCTCATCCACATGGATCACATAGGTATGATTAATGATAGAGATAGACCTATGAGGGATTATGCTCAGTTTGATCATCAAAACATGCAAACTAGCATAAATAGACCTCATATTGATGCCATGCATTTTGAATTTAAGCCTATGATGTTTCAAATGCTTCAAACTATTGGTCAATTTGGAGGATCTCCTCATGAAGATCCTCATTTGCATTTAAGGCAATTTCTAGAAGTATGTAGTAATTTTATTTTACCTGGTGTCAGTGAAAATGCATTTAGATTAAGGTTATTTCCATATTCTTTGAAAGATAGAGCCAAGGCTTGGCTAAATTCTTTAGAGCCTAACTCTATTCATTCATGGAATGAAATGGCTGAAAAAGTTTTAGGAAAATATTTCCCACCTATCAAAAATGCCAAAGTTAAGAAATGATATTACATCTTTTAGACAAAAAGAGTTTGAGTCTTTATTTGAAGCATGGGAAAGATGGAAGGAACTTTTGAGAAAATGTCCTCATCATGGTTTACCTGTTATTATTCAAATGGAAACATTTTATAATGGTTTAGAACCTCAAACCAGAATAATGCTTGATGCATCATCTGGTGGAGTGTTATTAAATCGTCATATAATGAAGCATGTGAATTAATTGATAGAATAGCGACTAATAGCTCTAGTTGGCCTCGAGAGGGTAAGTGCCCAAAAGAAACCATCGTGGGTACATGAAATCAATGATATATCGCCTCTATCCGCTTCAAGTAGCCACTCTAGCTAATTTGATGAAAAACTTCATACGGTAATGCTATTGCATCTAATGCAGTGCATCACCGTAAAGCACTATTGCAAAGAAGAGAACAAGTACCTCCGGGCACACCTAGTTGTGTGTCTTGTGGAGGAGGTCACTTGTATGAGGAGTGTTCTAGCAACCCTATCTCTCTGTAAATTATGTAGGTTATAATAGGAATAACAACCCTTATTCCAACACTTATAATCCTCGGTTGGAAAGATCACCCAAATTTTAGATGGAGCAACAATAGTGCACTGCACCTAGAAGCTGCTCCAACTACACCAACCAACCCCCACCAGATTCCCCACTCGAGAATAACCAAAGAAACTCTCAACCTACCACCGATAATTCTCTAGAAACCATGCTTAAAGCATTTATAGGTGAATCTAGAAGCGCTAGACAAACCCAAGATGCTTCCATTAAGAACTTAGAGAATCAAGTTGGTCAATTAGCCATGACTCTGTATCAAAGGCCACAAGGTGCCTTACCTTCAAATCTGAAGCTACTCCTTCCCAAACCAAAGGAAAAGAAGCGGGTTAAGGCTATTTCATTGAGAAGTGGTAAGGATCTTGTAGAGTTAAGCGAGAAGGAAAGTGTAGAAAAGGAGAAAAAACCAAAAATCAAAAAGAAACCAATGCAGAAGCATCTAGTGCTCTGCATCACAAGAAAGTTCAAAGTCCACTACCTAAGTTAGTACTGAATACCCTCCTCCTCCTTACCCTCAAAGACCTGAAAAAAGCACATGAGGAGAAGCGGTTTGGTAAATTCCTAGAGAGTACTAAAACAATTACACATCAATGTTCCTTAGTAGAAGCCCTCCAACAAATGCCAAATTATGCAAAATTTATGAAGGATGTGCTTACTAAGAGAAGAAGATTAGTGAGTTTGAAACGATTGCCATGACAGAAGATTGTAGTTTGCTTATGCAAAATAAGATTCCTAGAAATTGAAGGATCGGTAGTTTTACAATTCCATTTTCTATAGGAAAATCCTATCTTTGTAAAGCTTTATGTGATTTAGGTGCAAGCATCAACTTGATGCCTAAATCTATTTTTGACCCGATTAGAAATAGGAAATGCAAAACCAACCACTGTGACACTTCAATTAGCGAGATAGATCAATAGCCTATCACGAAGGTATCATAGAAGACATCCTAGTTAAGGTAGACAAATTCGTATTCCCCTGTAGATTTTGTTATCCTTGACTTTGATGCAGAATAAGGAAGTACCTATTATCCTAGGTAGACCATTTCTAGCAACTGGTAAAACCATAATTGATGTGCAGAAGGTGAACTCACTATGAGAGTGAATGATCAAGAGATAAAATTCAATGTAATGAATGCTATGAAGTATCCTGCAGAGGATACGAAGAATGTTCATCCTTATTCTCTCTAGATCAATTGGTAGAAAAAGAATTTTACAAACAGTATGATCACTTAGCCAATGCAGATGCATTAGATGCAGCTGCATTCCTTAGATGATGAAATACTAGAAAAAGGAAATCTGCCAATAGAAAACTCTTGTAAAGAAGTATGGGCTAGGACTTATGAACCACTCAACCTTGAGGATCCAATTCTCAAGAAGAACTTACCCTCAATAGAACAACCTCCTAAGTTAGAATTGAAGATCTTTGCTGAACACCTTAAGTATGCATTCTTAGGAACAAATGAGACTTTACTGTTATCATTGCTTACGATTTAACATCAAAACAGAGAGTAATCTCATTAGTACTCTCAAGAAGCATACCAAAGCTATAGGTTGGCAAATGGCAGATATCAAAGGAATTAGTCCTTCTATATGCATGCATAGAGTTATTTTGGAAGAAAATTCCAAAAACAGCATAGAGAGTCAAAGAAGACTAAATCCTATTATGAAAGAGGTTGTGAAAAAGGAAATTATTAAGTGGCTAGATCTTTGGAATCATATACCCCATATCGCACGGTGCTTGGGTAAGCCCTGTCAATGTGTACCAAAGAAAGGGGTGTGACGATAATAGCCAATGAAAAGAATGAGTTGATACCAACTAGAACTGTCACAGGGTGGAGAATCTGTATGGATTACAGAAAACTCAACAAAGCTACCAAAAAGGATCACTTTCCTTTACCATTCATAGACCAAATGTTAGATAGATTAGCAGGGAAAGAATTCTATTGTTTCCTAGATGGCTATTCAAAGTTATAATCAAATAGCCATTGAGCCTAAGGATCAACACAAAACCACCTTTACATGCCCTTATGGAACCTTTGCCTTTAGAAGGATGTCATTTGGCTTATGTAATGCACACTGCTACATTCCAAAGATGCATGATGTCTATATTCTCGATTTCATTGAGCAATCAATGGAAGTATTCATGGATGATTTCTCTATCTTTGGAGAAACATTTCAAGTTTGTTTAGCAAATTTGGAACAAATTCTCAAGAGATGTGAGGAAACAAATTTAGTCTTAAAGCGGGAAAAGTGCCATTTCATGGTACAAGAAGGCATAGTGCTAGGACATAGAATTTCAAAGAAAGGTCTAGAGGTAGACAAAGCTAAAGTTGATGTCATTGAAAATTTACCACCACCAAATACGAGTTAAAGGTATCGGGAGCTTCTTAGGCCATCTTTGGTTTTTATAGAAGGTTTATCAAAGATTTTTCAAAAATCTCAAAACCATTATGTATGCTTCGCAACATGATGTAGAATTCAACTTTGATGAATCTTGTATAGAAGCTTTTGACAAGCTTAGAAAGGCATTGGTGACAAAGACCAATTATAGTAACTCCAGTTGGAGCAGGCCATTTGAATTAATGTGTGATGCTAGTGACTTTGCAGTAGGAGCGATCCTAGGGCAAAGGTATGATAAAGGTCTTTCATTCCATTTATTATGCTAGCAAGACATTAATTGAAGCTCATGTGAATTACGATTCTATGAAAAGGAATTATTAATCGTGTGGTCTTTGCATTTGAAAAATTTAGATCATACTTAGTTGGCACTAAAATTATTGTCTATACCGATCACTCTGCCATTAAGTATCTAATTTCAAAGAAAGATGCAAAGCCAAGGCTGATAAGATGGATTTTACTCCTACAAGAATTTGATCTTGAAATTAGAGACAAGAAAGGAGTAGAAAACCAAGTAGCAGACCATTTATCAAGGATTGAAGGAGAATCACTTGGTACACAAGGAGAAGAAATCAAGGAAAGCTTTCGGATGAGAAACTATTGGCAATCACGATCAATGCAAAACATGAAAGCGCATTTGCTATAAGCAATGCGGGAGCATCAAATGCACTGCACCATGGTTTCTTCGATATTGTAAATTTCCTTGCAAGCAAAGTAGTACCGATGAGTATGACATATCAACAAAGGAAAAATTCTTCCACATGGTTAAGCAATACTATTGGGATGATCCATTCCTTTACAAGATGTGCCCTAATCAATTAATGAGGAAATGCATACACGAAGAGGAGCAACAAGCGGTGCTTTCGCATTGCCATTACGCACCTTATGGAGGACACTTTGGAAGTACTAGAACAGCGGCTAAGGTATTACTGATCAAGTTATTTTTGGCCTACTTTATTTAAAGATTCTTATTTTATGGTCAAACATTGTGATAAATGTCAAGAAGCGGGAAATATTTTCGATAAGCATGAAATGCCTAGAACAAATATTTTAGAAATAGAATTATTTGATGTTTGGGGCATGGATTTCATGGGACCTTTCCCACCCTCTTTTGGCAATTTATATATCTTAGTATTTGTTGATTATGTGTCCAAATGGGTAGAGGCAGTAGCATTACCTAATAATGATGCTAAATCGGTGAGTAAGTTTTCGCAAAGAAATATATTCACTAGATTTGGAACTCCTAGAGCTATCATTAATGATGAAGGTTCACACTTTTGCAATAAGATCATAGAAAACCTTCTAGCTAAGTATGGAGTTAAGCATAAGATAGCTACAAAGATACCATCCTCAAACTAGTGGACAAGCAGAATTATCCAATAGGGAAATAAAGAGAATGCTAGAAAAATGGTAAGTCCAAATAGGAAAGATTGGTCTTTACATTTGGATGATGCTTTATGGGCATATAGAACAAGCATTCAAAACACCCTTAGGAATGTCCCCTTACAAATTAGTCTATGGAAAAGCATGCCATTTACTGTAGAGTTGGAAAACAAATCTTATTGGGCTATCAAGAAGCTCAATTTCAATTTGAACAAAGCGGTAAAAAGAGAATGATAGAGCTTGATGAGCTAGAAGAAATTAGGCAAACCTCTTATGAGAATGCTGAAATTTACAAAGCTAAGACTAAGAAATGGCATGACAAGAAAATTCACGAGAAGAGAATTGAAAGAAGGAGGACTAGTTCGCTATACAACTCTAGGTTAAAGCTATTTCTGGAAAACTTAGATCAAGGTGGTCGGGACCATTTAAGTTGATAAAGGTTTATCCACATGGAGCAAGAGACTTATTTGATAAATCCTCAAATCTGTCTTCAAGGTGAATGGTCGAGAGAGTTAAAATGTACTATGGTGAACATGTGGTGAGAGATAAAACCACCACCTATTTGCAATATCTCTAAGTGAAAAGAGGTAGTCAGGCTGACAAGACTCTTAAAACAAGCGCTTAATGGGAGGCAACCCATTGTTTTTAATTATTTTTGTGCAATTTTATGTTTTTAGTTGTTTTGCGAAATGAGAAACTAATAATGCAATTGCATCAAATGCACTCGCATTGAGGAAAAACATGCCCTGCATCAGAAATTTATAAACTTGAAGAAAATTGGTTAAGTGTGAATCATAAAGCTTCAGGAAGGTTAAAGGAAGGTTAAGCAAGATTAATGACACATTGGTAGCCAAAGCAATACACTTGGCATGATGCATGCGCAGCACGCAAAGCTAACGGCTACCTAATACACCCACTAACTTCCTTCTTCCTGAAACATAAAGCCTTAAAGTTTGTTACCGTTACCCTTTCATTCGCAATCTCACAATTTCTCTCATATGAAACACAAACCACTCTTCACATTCTCTTCTCCAAATTTTTTCTCAAATCACAACAAGCAATCAAAACCTAGAAATTCAAAGCAATTACAAATGGTGAAGAAACAATCAGCACAGAAATCATCAGGCAAGCAGGCTAGTACTCCTCAGAAGGAAAAGAAAGCCATGCATGCAGGATCATCATCATTAAAGAAAGGCAAAGCCAAGGAATCAACAGCAAGAAATGATGACAATGTTCATCTCTGGAACATGCATCTATTGCCCGAGAGAGGTATGATCACGAAGAAGGCTAGCCCATCATTCATGTCAACAGTGGCCAATCTCAATTGGGACCCTTCGTGCTACCAAGAGGAGGTTACATTGAAGACATAGTGAGAGAGTTCTATCTTTGGAATCACACCACAAGAAGGAGCAGAACATTCTTACACTTCCATGGTGAGAGGTAAAATTGTACATTTCCATGCCAAGAAATTAAATGAACATTATATGCTGAAATATAATGGGAATGATTTTGAGAATAGAGTGGCCAAATCCTTTAAGAAAGAAATGGAAGAAATAAGGAATAGGATTGCTATACCAGGGGCTGTGTGGGAAAAATTTACACCTAATGAGATTAAGCTTAGAAGCAATTATTTGATAAATGCATTAGGTAATTGGCATTTGTTCATAGCCAATTCAATTCCGCCTACTTCACATACATATGCTATGACCAAAGAGAGATTGATCTTGCTAGATACAATTCTCTCGAGGGAAATGTAGACATAGCAGATTGATAACTAGGGAAATTCTTGCATGCTCAACAAAATCAAAGGGATTTATGTTTTTCCCTTGTCTTATAACTGAATTATGCATGAAAGAAGGTGTCCCTATAGTCGCTAATGAACAAAGGAAATTTCCCCACAGTAATTTGAGTCTTTGAAGTGAAGGAGAAGTTGAGAAATGTAAGAGTCTCGCACTGCACTGCAATGCAAGAGCATTACATGCGAAGCGAGAGGGCTGTCTGGAAATTTCAAAATGATCAACATGGTGGCTTCAATTGGTCTTTGACAAGATCTTTGATCTTGTGGGCCAAATGAATGCCCCCGAATTCCCAAGTTGGGTATTGAGATGTGAAGGAGAAGAAGAAGAAGAGAAAGAGGTTGAAGAAGAAGGAAAAGGTAAGGAAAAGGTAGAGGAACCTAGCACAAAGAAGAAGGTGACTAGAAAGCAATTTAAAGTACTGAGAAGAAGGTTGTGGTAGAACACCTGTTGTGGAAGATTTATATGATTCGAACGAGAATGACGAATTAGAAAAGGAAATGGATGAAGAATTAGAGGAAGTTGAAGAAGAAGAAGAGAGTGATGAGGAAGTTGATGAAGAGGAGGAAGAGCAAGCTAGGGGTGTAATTTTAGAAGAAATTGCTAGGCAGAAATATGCCAAACCTCAAAGATCAACCCAACCGAAACCCCTATCACTTCTTCACGACTACCAAAACACCCATCATCTCACCAAACCAAGAATCCTCCTCCATTCCAAAATCACCATTACCCTCCCTCAATGATCCACCAGTCTTATCACAATCACCACCACAAACAACCCCTCCACCACCCTCTCCAACAAATGAACCACACAAAACAACTCACACAGAAGAACCAACCCCTGTTATGCCAACAGAACAAGCAGTACCTTCTGACCCAAGCAACATTATTTCTAATGTTGTTTCTGCTCTTGAGAAAGAGATTGTGCAGGAAAGAGAAGAAAAAGGACTCAAAAAACAAAACAAAGAAGAAGAATCATCTGCAAAGGAGACAGTAACTCAAACTGTTGAGATGCAGAGTGATGCTCCTGCATCACTTGCTGCTGCATCACAACAAGCAACAACTGTGCATGATGAGGCAACAATTAAAATGGTTCTGGAAGAAATGGCTAAACAAAAGAGGGAAGCATTGCACAACACTCAGAAGTTCTTCAAGCAACCTGCAGGAAGGCAGGCAAAATTAACACCAAAGAGGAAGAAATCTGATGCAGTCAAGACTGATGCACCTGCATCAATTCTAGAAGAAATTCCTGCAACTACACCAGAAGTAGGAGGTGCATCTGCACCTACAGAAGAAACACCAAGCAAGCCTAAGGAGAAGAAGCAGAAGGTGAAACACACTCCTCCATCCAGGCAAAACACCAGAATTAGGAGTGGAGCAAAGAAATGAGTATCAATTTACAAGCTTTCACGTACTACTACTAATGCTTGTTTTGTTTTTTTTATCTGAACTATTTCCCTGGTTGTACTAATCCCTCTCCCCTATTTTGAACAAATGATTTGTCTTTTGTGAACAAATTTGCAGTGAGGACACTGCAACCCCTTAAGTTTGGGGGGGGGGATTTGCATGTTATGTTTAATTATGTTTGTTTCTATCTAATATGTTGTGTGTTTAATTAATATGTTTTAGATAGTAAATATATATGTTTTAAATAGTTTTTAGTTTGTTTAAATATTAGATGTACTTAACAAAGTAGTATCTAAATATTTTAGTAGAAAAGATCAGTTTTTTAAAAAATATGGTGAAAGCCCTATGGATGGAATTTTTATGATGAAAAAGAGAAAAAAAAGCCTTATTTCTCAGAAAAACCAAAATTATTTTTAATTCAACACTTCAAAACTGAGTTTGTGAAAAGAACCTTGCTATTTAAAAGATCAATCTGATGCAAGGGAATTTTTGGTAAGCTTAGGTCAAAACAAAGCTTTACTAAAAGAAAGAAGAGCTTAAAGAATTAAGTTTGGGGGTGTTTTATGGAAACAAAATTTGAATTTCAAAAGTGAAGAGTAAACAATGTAGAAAAAGAAAACAAAAATGTGGACAAGCCATATCTGAATCTTTTGAAACTATACTGTGCCTAAGTACATGAATGCATCCGAGGTCAAAGACTGTGCCATGCAGGAATAAATGTATCGGAGGATAGTTCAATAAAACCGAACTGTGCTAAAGTGCAAAGAAAAATATATGCATCTAGAGGTCAAAGACTGTGCCAAAGTGCATTTGCATCCGGAGGTCGATGAGGAAGGTAATATGAGCTAGAAAAAGAAAAGCATTATCGGTCTGTTTGCATCAATGTAAAGCGCAGATGAAGAAAAGCAAAATGCAGAAAAAATCAATGCACAAAAACACTTCAAAGAAGTATTTGCATCTGCTCAAAAGATCCACACAAAAAAAAAAATAGAAAAATACATTGGCTCAAAAGCTTTGAAAGATTCAATCAAGCCCTTTGATTTTAAAAACTCCCCAACACTTGAGAAAATTTTGTGAGTCTAAACTCTCTTTTGAAAAATATTTTGGTGTGACCAAAGATGAACCAATCCTTTCAAAGGCTAGGAAGAAATTTTTCACTTAGTCTTGGAACCAATCTCAACTCAGTGGGTTCACACACACACAAAAGAGTTTGAATAGCTTTGGTAGTTTTGAAGAAATAAAGGCAAAAGAAAGATTGTTAAGAAATGAAGTTCATAGGGAACTCCTCATAAAAATCCAAAAATCAAGCTGATCTATCTTCTAGAATTTTAGTTTTTATAGTTTGTCTTTGTCATTACTTGCGGATGACAAGCAATGGTTTAAGTTTGGGGGTGTGATAACTCTATTTTATATAGAGTATTTCATATGTTTAAACTTAGTATTTGCTCTCTTTCAAGTAATAATAAAGAGTTTATATAGTATTTAGTGTGATATATGATATCTTGAGTGATTTGAATGGTTATAGTTATTATTAGGCCATTTTGGATATATTGTGGTATGTTTTGATGTTTTTGTTGGTCTGCGAGTCTCAATCTTCGTCTGCATCAATGCTCTCCTGACCGATCCTGCATCAAAACCGCACTACTTGGTGAATAAGCGACTGTTTCATATGCATCCACATGCAAAGTGATGACCTCCCGCTTGGTTTCTCGATGCCATCCAACCTTGTATAGTAGGCGCCTACCATTCACACATAGCTATAGGCATAGCTTTGAAGAGTCACCAACATAGGGACACTTGTTCTATCACCATGGAACCGCCCTATGTGATTAAGTCAAAGATTTCAACATGGATAAACCTCTGGAAAGCAACTACAGCTATGATCCACTCAAGATGACTTCAACATGAAGGAAGGAAGCACCTCACTTGAAGGCTATAAAAGGACCTCACATCTTCATTTGGAAATATATCACAATCCATAAGTTAGATCAAAATTTCAATATACATAGTTAGTTTTTATATTTTTAGAGGAAGAGGAAGGAATTCATAATTCCTCCTTAACTCATTTTCATAGTGTTTGTATAGTGCTAAGGAGTAATGCTAGTGCATTGCTAGAAGACTTTCATACAAAGGTTTTCAACATTTGTAACTTTACTCTTGTTGTTTCTCTTTTGTGATTTCTATATATATAAACATGGTCTATTCAGTTTATATATATCTTGCAATGTCTCTTGTTAGCTAAACCTTTCTTAGTTGGAATGTTCTAATCATTTAATGAGCTTTAAGTAAGTATGATGTATGTATGTATGTTTGTACTTTAGTTCTTGCTTAATAATCTTTTCAAAACTTATTTTGAACTTGATCACTTAGAATAAGTAGATTTGTAAATGACCAGTAAATGGCTTACAATTAAGAACTCAAGAACTAATATGGGTGAGTGTTTTACATAAAGAAAACTTTGTGAAAACCATGCTAAGTCCTAGACATAGGATAGTATAGTCCATAGGATAATTGTGGGTACTTAAAATACAAGAGTGAATTCACTTAAGCAAAGTGAATACTTGTTAGGAGGCAAGATTGGCACTAACACCCCTTTCTTTCTTGCATAGAACAAGGATCATAAGAGTGGTAATGATACTCTGAAGAAAGTGACCAGAAAGGCACATAGCTAATGCAACAAACATTGGTCTGTTGCATCACATCTTGCATCATACACTTATAAGTAAATTACTTGATGAAGACATTCCAACTAGCTTTTCTCTTTTACACTATCAACATTTTTTCTTTGCTTTCTTTCTAACTTAGTTGTGATCATCAAACAAAATCCAAAATTATTTTGTTACTTAGTGACTTTACACTCTATTACTTTATATTATTTTAAAAGTGAGTTTTTCATCTCTGTGGGTTCGATCTTTTTACTACTTGTTTTTGGACAGTGTATACTTGCACACAAGTGTATGCCCTTTTTCCATACACCAATACCCCAACCGTTCAATTTTTTCTTTAAAAACCACTCAAACCACACACCCCCCTCACACTCCTCCACTTTCTCACCAAAGAACCCCCTCCACTTCTTCTTCCTCCGTTCGCCCTCCACCTGTCCTCCTCCAGCCAAATGAAAGGTAATGTCCCTCTCACCTTCTCTCTCCTTCAATTTTTCTTCTTTTTTGTTCCTGTTTCACAGTTGTTCGGTCTTGTAGACATCGACAAAAACGGCCAGGCGTGCGTCGAACAACTGTTTTGGCTTTCCTTTGATTTCGATTCAACACGGTTCGACGAAGCAAGAGTCGATCTGAATCGATCAGGCGTGCGTCGAACCGTGTTGATTTTTGGTCGATTATGGGAGAACCGAATGGCGCTGAATCTCTGTTATTTTTTTTTTCAGGTAAGCCTACTATTTTTGTTACCGTGGATCGGATTGAAGGGGAGATTTGCGTCCCCGAAGACCTAGATCTGCCCAAGACAGTGGCATTTGATACGGATGTTGGAGTGGTTGATTTTGGCTCCAATGACGGGGAGGGAATAATCTCAGTGGACACGGAGAAGTTCCTTAAAGCCTACGGCTACACCGGACAGTTTGACAGTGTCTCTCTCCAGATAGACTACCGTGGTGGGGGGCGCTTTGATGTTTGCGAAGTCGAAGCTTTGTCTAATGTGGTCTGTGAGGCAGAGCCAGAGAGGTCAAACACTGACCCTGACTCAGATTCCACAGATGATGAGTATAGGTTTCATAAAGCGGCTAGGAAACATATGTTGTTTTTTTTTTTTTTTAGTTTTTGTTAAATGAATATGTAGTTTATTTTAGTTTTTGTTAAATGAAATGAAATTTTATTTTACTTGTTAATGTTTATTTTATTTGTTTTTTTACTATTGTCAAATAAAATAACCAAATAAACAACATAACCAAATTAATAACAAAACCAAATAAACAACATAACCCAATTAATAACATAACCAAATAAACAACATAACCAAATTAATAACATAACCAAATAAACTAAACAACATGAAAAAATAAACGACATATAATAATAGGGGCCTAATAACAAACGAAACTACTGAGAAAGAGTTCACTCATTTTTGGGGAGCGTGCTCTCCATAATATAAATCACCTCTTCCGTGTGCGTCTGGTTTCGACAAACAACTCAATGAGGTGACATCCCAATGGGATGTTACAATGATGTTCCATCATTGCGCGAAGATCATTGTCGCTACGGATATCCATAGCTTCATAGCAGCGAGTGTCGTCTTCTAAACATACACACTTGCGGTAACGTATACGAGAGATGTCTTTACGCCACTCTCCCTCTTTGCGAATCTTCCCTTTTCCTTCAACTGGCTGAATGTAATATTTTTTTTTCCAGCCTACAAAAGCAGTTGTCGCAAGACTTAAAATAAACACCATCGGCCTTGTTCTCGACCGTTCCAGGGCGATGCAGTGCAATTAGAAATTTGTCTGGCGATCTCTGGGTTGGGCACAACTGCCATTCATTTAGATCTTCCATTTCAGTGAAAATCAACAGAGGGAGAGTGAGAATCAGTAAAGTGTGAAAATCAGTAATGAGTGACTGTCTATTGATAATAGGTGTGACCGAATGTGAGCCGTTGATTTAAAACGATCAGAACCGTTAAAATTATAACTGTTTGACACAATTTCCAAAAAAAAATGAATTTTAGGCGCCAAACTGGACGGTGGGGACTGTTTGGCGCATGCTTGGTCGACCAGGTTAGACCCTCACTTGATCGAACCTGGTCAAATTTGAATTTGGGTCAAATTGGGGTGTCTGACAAATGATTGATGAGTTTGTGTTGCCGATTCGGACTGGTCGATCAACCGTCGCCGAACCGTGCATAATCTTTAAAAAAATAAAACCAAATTTGAAGGGTTTTGGTCTTTTCACACCAAAAAGGGGGTTCTAGTGAGTAGCTAGGGGTTGTATGAAGCATGGGCCATTCTAAATTTGTGATAGGCTAAATTAGAAGTACCAATGGATAACCCTAGTTAGGTTTCTACAAATAAGGAGGTTATGGTCCCCGGGTCGCACAAAACTTTTCAGAGTCATTCTTACTTGACATTGATAACTCATATTTATATGAGTTATTTATGCCTTTATTCGTTAAATTAAAGTGAGTTCTCAAGTAATAATTGTATCTTATCTTTTATATTATGTTTATTTAGGATACTGATCTGTTGATTATCTGGCACATTTGGTGCCCTTGTGAATGTTTTAACGTGTTTGCTAGCGTTACAGCAATAAGCGTTATAACGCCAGATGGCGTGGCCAGCTGAGTACCAAATGCAAAAGTTAATTTTTGGCGCCAATTGCTTTAAGTCAAGTCACAGTACACTGTTCCCAGCTGTACACACTGACAGGAGCCGCACTCTATTGGTTAGCGTGGACACTTGGCACTTTGTGAGTGGAGAATAGTGTTGGTTGGTGAGATATGTCCATCACCTTTTTGATAAAGCTACTTTATCTCATCTTCCTCAACACACCTCACCCCCCATCTGAAGTAGAGAGAGTTTTTGGGAGAGAAACTTGACACCATTCTCCTCCATTAACACACCTTTCAAGCTTTTTCTTTTTAGATATAGTTTTACCATTTCTTTGCGCTGTGAAGCTCACGTTATAGTGTCAACAAGCTGTTGATGAGTTGGAGTTTACAGTTTGTATCTTTTGCAACTGTCTTCTCTATTCTTGTTTACGGTAATATGAGTTGTCTTGTATTTTGTTGATGATGCTTATCATGAGCTAAACACTTGTAGTTGGATTGCTTTGAGCTTTGTAATGAACCTTTAGTATTGTATTTATAACATATAATGTTTTACGTTTCAATCTTTGCATTCTAATTCTTTCACACTTATTTTAGAATTGATCAGCTAAAATGGGTATATTTATGGGTACAGACATGGTCCATGAATCGAACTCAAAGATTGATATGAATGAAAAGTTGTTTAAAGACATTTAAGCAACATTTGCTTCGCCTAGACATAGGAAAGCAATAGTTCATAAGGCAAAAGCTGTAGGTTCTTTATTATACAGGGGTGAACTTATTTAGAACCTAGACATAGGAATCTTGTAACGAAACCCTGGCGTTAGTGACTGAAAGGCACATAATCATCTGCTGCAGCGCTTAACGTTATAACGTCTGATGTTATAACGCTTTACTTTTGAGGATTTACTTAGTAACAAACAGTCCAACTTATCTTTCTCATATTTGAACTACTCTTTTACTGTCCTATTCAAACACTCTTTTTACTGTTACTTGTGACTATATATATTTGCTACTTGTTTCACTAGTGTTTGTGTAAGTTAAACTTTAAAATTAACATCAATCCCTGTGGAGACGATATTTACTTATCATTATATTACTTATTGCGATTGTGTATACTTGCACATCACATTTTCGCTTATTGGATATTCTAAAAGATCTAGGGGGTATAAATTTTATGATCTCACAGGTGAGTCGATTTCGAATCAGAAAATGCCCATTTCTTTGAGGATGTCGAGTTTGCAGGGGGAGATATAGTTAGGGATTTTGTCTTTGAAGAAGAATATGTTTATATTCCCATATGTGTTATTAACACTTTTCAGGATCCTTTCCTTGACCCTTTTGAAGACACAGCAAGTTTGGACAATGTTGAACTCTCCATAAAAGAAATTGTTGCAGAAGAGCAAACTTTTCCACGTCAAGAAATTGTGCCATTAAGGAGATCTACTAGAGAAAAGAGAAGTGAAATATCAGATGGTGATTTTGTACTTCTCCAAGAACACGAGATTGACATTGGAATAAGAGAGATGATCTGATCAACTTCCGTCAAGCCATGGAAAGTTCTAACTCTCAAAAATGGGTTGATGCAATGAATGAAGAGATTAAGTCCATGAAGGACAATGACGTTTGGGATCTTGTCCCATTGCCACAAGGTGTGAAACCCATTGGTTGCAGATTGATATTTAAGACCAAAAGGGATTCAAAGGCAATGTGGAAAAGTACAAGGTTCGTCTTGCCGCACAATAATTGACACAGAAAGAAGACATTGACTATAAAGAGACTTTCTCTCGAGTTTCTTCGAAAGAATCTTTCATGATTATAATGACATTAGTGGGGCATTTCGATCTTGAGTTACATCATATGGATGTAAAGATAGCATTTCTCAATGGCAACATTGAAGAGACAATTTATATGGTGCAACCAGAAAGAAAATAATAAGGGTTCCAAAGACCCAACACAAATTTGGCCTAAAGTTATTTTTCTAAAAATCTTAGGGTGTTAATTTTTTTACCCCCACAGTTGTACCATATACTTTCACATTTTAATTTTATACCATCTTACTCTTATCAAAATTCACTATGTTTCCGGATTTATCTAATACAATATAATTCTGGAAAATATTTTTAATTTGGATTTTTGTTGTAATACATAAGTCCATAATCAAATTTTAATTTTAGTTATACTTTTAATAGCGCTTATTTGAATAAGCGCTATTAAATGATAGATCAAAAAGTATGTTTTCTAGATATAAATCCGGAATCTACTCTTTAATAGCCCTTACTCAAATAAGCGCTACTAAAAGTATTACTAAAATTAATAGTGGACAGGGTGATACTGTATTTATTATAATTTTCTATGAAATTATAAATACATTAAAAATTGTAAAAACTACCAAGTTGCCTAATCCAACATCATAACAGCATAAATAATCAATACCCTAACCATGGTTTTTCCTAAAGCCAAAGACCGTCCATATATGCACTTATGCAGATAATAATAAATAGAAAAGTAAACCCAAGACAAACAAAAAGATAAAAAATCAGAAAAGTCAACTCAAAGAAATTTTATTCCCAAGCTCCAACATGGCAAAAGAAAAAATCACACATGATTCCAATTTCCAACCATTTTTGGCCCAAATCAAGCTATTAACATAAGGAACACATGAAACGGTTAACAATTTGTTGAACATAGAAAAAATTAATCATACATTGGAAATTATAAGCTTGGCACACTCATTCAAAAGTAATAAACAAAAAATTTAATTTGTATCTAGCAAGATTCTCATAAGGAGAGAGTATCATAGGTAGGGTTTAGGAGTACAAGCACCACTCTGTGCATCCACAAAAAGTTAACTCCTTTCTACTAGCTATAACAAATACTTTAATAAGCTTGCTCAAACCAAGTTAATCAAAAGCATAATTGAATGTAATAGCAATTCAGGTTGGGTACTTTCAAAGGGTAGACTTCAGTGGGACGAATTGATTTCATCATCGTCCGAGTCCGATTCCAAAACCATTCTAGGCTTTCCTGCGAAAAGTGAAAATACAAATGAAGCATCGGGCAAAGGGCGACTGAACATGATTTCGCTATCTGAGCTTGCCGGCTACAACCAAGAAAAAAGAAAACAGAAGATAGAGCATATGTTAGACAAATGGAACGAGCAGTAAAGGGTGTATCTAATCAAAATAACTGTTACGTCATGTTGACAAAATTAAATAGCATAAAATAAGGGTTAAAAGGGCATTTGGAGAAGGCAATACCTCCTCGTTATCGAAATTTTCCGACTCTTCAAAATCTTCAGAACCTGCAAAGATAATAGGAGTTTTTATCAACATAGTATTGTTATAAGAAAAGCGAAAAACAGAGATATCAAAGTATAAATTACAGAGAGAGAGTAGGAATATAAATCAAAGTGAACAACTTCCATTACCTGTGCTTACAATTATTATAAAGCTAAGACATTGATTCAATTCAATTCACAGCATGCATTATACTGAAGAAAAAGTCAGGTCGGCTTACCATTACCAGGCATCTGGGGATCACCAAATTGTAACAACCGCGGATCATTATCATCATCCGAAGATTTTGTATCAAGATCTTCTTCAGGTGAAATATTCTTTATCATAGGTTTAAGTGGTGTTTTGCTTGTTAACTTGTTTCGTGCTTTTTGACGTATAGTCCTCCGATTCTTCTTTCGATCTTTTTTTGTCTTGAAATCCTTTGAGTTGACATTCAATACAGTCTCTACACATAAGAAGGACGTAACAATAACATTACAGAACAAAACCAATACAGTAAGAAAAGTCACAGAAGCGAATGAAATCCAAACTCCTACTACATAGATAATGATACAGAATGGAAAGTCAATTTCTACAAAATCTCATGTCTATTTCATTATTACTTACTTTTGGGATGAAGATCCAAGCCTCCTTCATCTTTGATGATCAAATTGGGCTCCATTATCGCTCGCTATTCAGAAATCTGTAAAACAAATAACAAAATTGGATTGATTAGTAATTAGATACGCTAGGGTTTCGATCAAAAAGAAGCAGGAAGTTACGCTAGGGTTTCGAATGAATGAATGAATTGAAATAATTTCATTTGACGATGAAACAAACAACAACATGGAACAGGTAATAATAATCCGCAAAAGAAAAAGAAGAAAACGCTCAACAGAAGAGAATCAAACCAAGCCACCAGAGGTAATGTACCGGTGAGATGAATTGAGAATGAAGAATGCAGCAGAATAGCGCTCCGTTCAATTTTCGCTTTACTTTTGAGTTCTCTCCTTCAATTCCATTGTCGTTTTTTTTTGTTCAAATTTGTACGCTCATGTTTCATATAACCCCTTACCTACTCACTAGAACCCCCAATATCACCTTTTATTTCCAAAATACTCCTAAACGGTGGAGAGGGTTCGGCGCACGGCTAATCGATTTGAATCGACACACCCTAGTCAAAACATAATTTGGGGTGTCTGAGTAAATTTTGACTGGTTCGGCGCAGCGAGATTCGATTAAGTTCGATCAACCGCACGAAGCGCGTGCATAATCTTTAAAAAAAATAAAAACCAAATTCCAGCAAGGGTTTTTGGTCTTTTCACACCAAAAAGGGGGTTCTAGTGAGTAGCCGGGGGGTTGTACGAAGCATGGGTCAATTTGTATTGATAACATAAAGGCTTAAATATATGTTAGCCCCTGCAACTATACCAATTATCCATTTACCCCCTGTAAAAATAAAACTTTTAAAAAAGACCTTGCAAATATAAATTATTTCTAGTTACCCCCCTGCTGTTAGATTTTGTTAACAACGTTAAGTGTATGTTGAAACACTTATTATTTACAAATGGATAATGAGCGTATTTGCAGGGGGTAAATGGATAATGAGGATTTTTACAGAGGGTAACATATATTTACGCAGGGGGGTAAATGGATAATGAATGTATTTGCAGGGGGGTAACATATATTTACACTTAACGCTGTTAACAAAATCTAATAGCAGGGGGGTAACAAGAAATAATTTATATTTGCAAGGTCTTTTTTAAAAGTTTTATTTTTCAGGGGGGTAAATGGATAATTGGTATATTTGCAGGGGGTAACATATATTTAAGCCTAACATAAAAGAGAGCAAAGGCCCAAACCAATACAACATAGTCAGAACACTACACAACGCAGAGGTAGAAGAGCTTCCCTAGCAAATAATGCTTCAAAGAACCAAAGACATTTTGGGGCAAACAGAGTCGAGATGTTTACAGTCAAGACTTTTCCAGTGTAATCCCTGTATACATATTATTCCTGAGAAACCTCGACCAGATTGCTTATCAAACGCAGCATCAACATTAAGCTTTATCCTTCCTCTAGTAGGAGGTCTCCACATGATGGGGTTCTCAGTTCTAGTTCTTTGCACTCCACTTGCACAATCGATATTCATTTCTGTACTTTCATAGATTGTTGGTAATCGCGATTGGGCAATTATCATAGTCCCCATAGGATTTGGATGATGATTGTTGAACACCATGTCATTACGGGCCTTCCAGATAGACCTGAAATAGTAAAACACTTGAGCAGTACAGTAATTAGTATCCAAACCCGTTGTATTCCAGTGTTCCATAACTCCTAACAGCCAAACAACAATAGAAGTGACATTAAATGCATCTGGAATAGGGCATAGATTAGCTCCAAACCAAATAGGAGTAGTCCACTGACATAAGAGCAGGAGGTGTTCCACAATTTCCTGTTCACACTGACAGATAGGGCACAAAGCTGTTGTAGAAATTCTCCTTTGGAATAGGTTGGCCTTTATGCAATAGAGTTGTGACAAACTTTCCAGATAAAATGCTTAATTTTATTCGGAACCTTAGCCTTCCAAATTGTTTTCCAAAGAACGTCAGGAGTAGGAGGGTTGGAGGTGGAAGCTAAGCCATTAGGATGATATTTATTTTCTACCAACCTCCTATATCCTGACTTAACAGAGTACCCTCCTGATGAGGTAAAAGGCCAATACAACGAATCAGTTGAAGAGCACTAGGAGATAGGGGTTTGCACTGCTGCAATGGCTGAGGGTGGGTCTATATTTAACCACAATGCATCTTTATTCCACTTGCGGTTCATATCCATGAGTTCATTCACCTTAGTAACAGTAGCACCCTCTCTAAGTTTTGCTTTAGTCCCATTAGGAAGCAAATTGTCTTCTGCAATACTGACACTCTGTCCAGATCCCAAGTACCACCTACCATCAGCTTTGAGCACATCTCTCCCTTGAATAATGCTTTGCCAAGCCCAAGAGCTACCCTTTTGTTTAGATGCACTCCAAAAGGACCTATTAGGAAAGTAGATTCCTTTAAGCACCGTAGCCCAGAAAGAATTTGGATCTTGCATGAGACGCCAAGCTTGTTTAGCCAAGAGGGCTAAATTCATATCATGAAAATCTTTAAAACCCAAACCACCCATAGCTTTGGGGGAACAGATTACCTCCTTTCGTTCCAATGGATACCTCTGGTTCTTGGATTGTTAGCCCACCAAAACCTAACAATGTCAGCTGCAACATTGTGGTAGAAAGATTTGGGTAGTTTTAATATGGCCATGATATACGTTGGAATGGCTTGGAGCACTGCTTTAATGAAGACTTCCTTCCCAGCAGGGTTTAACAAGTTCCCCTTCCACCCCGAAATCTTATTTAGGATCCTTTGTTTAAGCTATTGAAGACTGTGAACCTTTGACCCTCCCCACTCTGCCGGAATACCAAGATAGACCCTACGATTAGCCCAGATAGGAATGTGAGTAGCTTCAGTTATTTCCGTCTTGGTGCTATCCAGGACACAACTTCCAAAGATGATCCCAGACTTAGCCAGATTATTCTTTGACCCGAAGCAGCTGAGAATTTATTCAGAATAGAGATGAGATGGTAAACCTCTGTAGAAGAGTCTTGAGAAAATAAGATGGCATCGTCCGCAAAGAACAGGTGGGTGAGCGGTGGAGCATTTGGAGCAAGTTGCAAGCCTGTTAAGTCATTTGTATTCTTAGCAGCCAATATCACCCGAGAGAGAACATCAAAAATTATTATGAATAAATAAGGAGATAGAGGACCCCTTGTCTAAGCCCCTTCCTGGAGTTAACTTATCAGAAGTGAACCCATTAACCTGGTAAGAGTAAGAGACAAATGATACCAAAGTGAGAATTCTATGAACCCAAGTGGAATCAAAACCAAATTTCAGAAGAGTAGCCTCAAGGAATTTCCATTCAACTCTATCATATGCTTTATTCATATCCAATTTGATAGCCACACCCTTTCCTCCTGGGGTCTTCTTTTTCTTTAAGAAATGGAAGGCTTCATGGGCTACCAGAAGATTGTCTTGAATTAAACGACCCCCAACAAAGGCACTCTGTTGTTCAGTAATAAGATCATTTATTACCGGTTTGAGTCTAGTTACCATCACTTTAGCAATTATCTTGTATAAAAATTTATAGCAACTAATAGGCCTAAGGTGGGCAATGCTCTTAGGCATAGGTATTTTAGGGACTAGAGCTACCTGAGTGTCATTAATATCCTCATGGAGAAACCCATTGGTGAAGAAATCAGATACTACGGAGAGGATGTCATCCTTAATTGTCTCCCAGTTCTTTTGGTAAAATAGACCATTCAACCCATCAGGTCTCAGGGCCTTTAGAGCTCCAAGAGAAAACATAGCCTTCTCAACCTCTAATAATGAGATTGGAGCAAGTAGTTTAGCATTCATATCCTCTGTGACCAAGGTAGGAATAACTTGCATACACTCATCTATATGTTGTAATGGTTCTGTTGAGTATAGGTTGTTATAGAATTGCCACACACCCCTCATAATGTTGTCTTGGCCTTCTAGCCAAGTGCCCTGTTTTCGAGCTCACATTATCCCAGCCAGTCACACCTTACATATCTGGTCTCCAACCCGTAGCCACAATCTCCCTACATTGTTCATGTTCCTCCCAAAAAGCTTCGTATTTGAATTTCCGCCCACTAGTCAAAGAAGGTTTCGGTTTAATAAGGATTGGAGAATGATCAGAGCCCTATAATAGGGAGGGCGATGCCTAACACATGAGGGAAGAGATTCAACCAATCCCAATTCACCAACACCCTGTCAATCTTTTGCTTTGTAACAATACCACCTCTAGGATTACAAATCCAAGTAAACTTGCACCCCTTCAATTCAAGGTCAATTAGGTTATTATCATCCACAAACCTCCGAAACAAGTCAATCCGGATCTGTGCAACCTCCCTAAAGCCATCTTTTTTCAATTTTGGGATAACATCTCATTGAAATCTCCAACTAAGCACCAAGGCCCAGGAGGAGAGGATTTAAGTCTAGTGAGTTTCCCCCAGAGGTGTCTTCACTGTTGAAACACATGTTTACCATATACAAATGTCAAATCAAAAGCAACATTAGATCTCCTTTCTACTACAGAGGTATATATAGTTCAGAGAATAGTTAATTATATGAATATCATAATGATCATTCCATAATAAAGCTAATCCACCAGAAGTTCCTCTAGCTTCTACACAAAACACATGTTGATACCTAAGTTTCCTCTTTATTCTTTCAACTCTAGATTTTTGAGCTCTTGTCTCCATAAGGAAGACAATGGCAGGCTTATGAACATTTAATAGGTCTCTAAGCTCCCTATTAGTCGTGGCCGCCGCCAAACCACGACAGTTTCAACTTAAGCACGTCATGGCGAGGGTGGGGGCATGGTTAGGCTCGCCTCCTCAGCCATATCTTCTGAAGTAGTTGAGTAAGTAACATGAGTAGGATTGTACTTATCCCCATTAATGTCTTTGTCCGTCTTCATACTTGGTGCTTCATCCATCTAATAATCAGTAGTATCACATATAGCTAGCCTTTGTTTCCTTTTTTTTTCAAAAGGAGCCCCGATTGCAATCTATTAGCTAACTGATTCTCTTCATGTTTTTGCAGGGTAATAGCATCTACAGCCTCATCTTCCTCTGGTGGGAACTCCACTAGGTACTTACTACCTTTTATAACACTGTTAACAGTGAACACAGTTCGCTGCTCCACACTCTCACCATGACTATGTTCCTGAATTTTGATTCCCGCAAACCTTCACTGCTGATTGTCTTGTTCAGTAGCACTCTGAGGAGTCCTTGTAGTTTGGAATGGGAGAGATTCCTCAACAATTTGCTTCTCTGTATACGTATACTGTATGGGAGCATCAGGAGGTATTCTACCAAGCTGAACCCGAGTCCAATGCATTAATTCATCAACCTTCTTGGTTGCCAATCTATCTTTCTGTTCTTCTAACTCTTGCAGCCTTTTCTCTCTTGCAGGACCAGTTAACGGTGTTGTGTTAACTATGATAGGAGATTTAATTGTTGGTTTCAAGTTCTTGAAGTAGAGTTCAGCTTCCTGGAAAGCAACTAACCGAGCATGCGCTTATCTAGTTTCCTTTCCATCCGAATCCAACACTGTTGGGAGCTTGTTCTGTTGCACCATTTCAGTTTCATTGCTCAGCAGCCCCTGACCTTCTGTATTGGATTGCCTTGGTTGATCATTACCCTTATCATGAACAACTTTTGAAGTTTGATTAGTTTCTGAAGCCAAAGTCAGTCTTTCTGCCTCTTCATACAAATTAGGAATATTTGCACCTCCCAGACCAGTTCCTATCCTATCGCCAGGAACCTTCATTCTAGCGACCTCTTCCACACTTTTATGTTCAAGCTTCTTCCCCCATCTCTTCCCCACATCAACACAAGAGCAGTTGGATACCAGTTCCTTCCAGTATAATGAGTCAGTCCCAGCTGCTTCAGCATCACTTGTAGGTGGCCTTGGTTGACCAGTCCCACTACCATTCCTTCCAGTTCCCTGTTTTTTCATTATTTCATTGTATCTAGTTCTATTCTGGTGCTCTTTTATCAGGTTGTTGATGGATTTTGCTGCTGGGCATGAGAGATTGCGGTCATACTTGGGAAGATTGGTATTATATGAGGCCATTGCCTTAGGGTTAGTGATAACTCTATTTTATATAGAGTTATTCATATGTTTAAACTTAGTAAATTGCTCTCTTTCAAGTAAAGATAAGGAGTTTATATAGTATTTTGTGTGATATATGATAACTTGAGTGATTGACATGGTTATAGTTGTTAATAGGCCATTTTGGATATATTGTGGTATGTTTGATGTTTTTGTTCAGTGTAGTCTACAGATGCTCCTGCATCAATGCTACTGCATTGATCCTGCACTACATATGCATTACTTGGAGAGAGCAGCTAGCCACTTGCACATCCACTTGCATTGCTGACCTCGTGCTTGGTCCCCTAAAGCAAGAACACTTTATATTTCGGCGCCTACCATTCACACATAGCTTTGAAGATAGATTTGAAGAGTCATCAACATAGGGACACATGTTCATATCTCCTTGGACCTCCCTATACACTTGATCAAAGATCCCAACTTGGGAAACAACTTCTGAAAAGTAACTACAGCTCAATCTCTAAAGTTTACTTCAACATGAAGAAAGGAAGCACCTCTCATGAAGACTATAAAAGGACTTCACTTCTTCATTTGGAAATATATCACAATCCATAAGTTAGATTCAAATTTCAATACACATAGTTAGTTTCTATTTTGTAAGAAGGAAAGGAAGGAATTGACAAATCCCCCTTACCTCACTTTAGTAGTTTTTATATAGTGCTAAGGAGTAATGCAACTGCATTGCTAGGAGAATTCATGCAAAGAGCTTCAACTCGTGTAATCTCTATCTTGTTGTCTCTCTTTTGTGATTTCAATATATAAACATGTTCTATTCAGTTTATATATTTACCTTGCAATGTCTATGTTGAGCTAAATCTCTCTTAGTTGGAATGTTCTAATCATTTAATGAGCTTTTAAGTAAGTATGATGCATGTATGTAATGTGTGCACTTTAGTTCTTGCTTGATAATACTTTCAACACTTATTTTGAGATTGATCACTTAGAATAAGTAGATTTGTAAAAGCAGACATGGTTTACAATTAAGAAATCAATAACTAATATGGGTAAGTGTTTTACATAAAGGAAACTTTGTGAAAACCATGCTAAGTCCTAGACATAGGATAATATAGTCTATAGGGTGATACTGTGGGTACTTTAAAAGGCAAGAGTGAACTTATTTAGCATGCCTAGACATAGGAAGCTTGTAATGAAACTCTGAAGAAAATGACTGAAAGGCACATAGCTAATGCAACAACATTCAGTGCAACTGCATCACATACTGCATCAAACACTTAAAGGTAAATTACTTGGTGAAGACATTCCAACTAGCTTTTCTCATTTGCATTACAAACCCTTGGCACTTTGCTTTTTACTAACTTGATTATGATCATACCAACTCCACTATAAATTGTTATTTGGTTACTTTACATTAAATTACATAGTATTGAGTTTTTAAAAGAGTTCATTAATCACTGTGTGGGTTCGACCTGTTCTAAACATTGTATTACTTGTTAAGGACTGTGTATACTTGCACATGCTTTCCTCACACCAAGTTTTTGGTGTCGTTGCTGGGGATTGAAGTTAAATTCTTGAGAAAATTTGATATACTGTAATTTAGTGTTTTATTATTCTGGTATTTGTAGTTTCTGTCATGCAGGAGCACATGGTGCTTTAGCATATGTACAGGACAAGAAACATGACACCAGAATATAGCTTAGATCCAGAAATAGAAAGAAGATTTAGGAGATTTCTAAGACTCCAAAAGCAAAATCAACAAGACTGCATCATGTCTCAAAGTGAAGGACAAAGTTCAAGGCCACACTCAAAGAAGAGGAGGAGGCCGGCTCACATCAAGCTACTGAAGAAGATCGAGAAAACAATTCATTCACATGGATCACATAGGTATGATTAATGATAGAGATAGATCTATGAGGGACTATGCTCAGTTTGATCATCAAAACATGCAAACTAGCATATCAAGACCTCATATAGATGCTATGCATTTTGAATTTAAACCTATGATGTTTCAAATGCTTCAAACAATAGGTCAATTTGGAAGAACTCCTCATGAGGATCCTCATTTGCATTTAAGACAATTTCTAGAGTATGTAGTAACTTTATCATACCTGGTGTTAGTGAAGATGCATTTAGATTAAGGTTGTTTCCTTATTCTTTGAAAGATAGAGCTAAGGCTTGGCTAAACTCTTTAGAGCCTAACTCTATCCATTCATGGAATGAAATGGCTGAAAAAAATTTAGGAAAATATTTCCCACCTATCAAAAATGCCAGGATGAGAACTGATATTACATCTTTTAGACAAAAAGAATTTGAATCTTTATTTGAAGCATGGGAAAGACGGAAGGAACTTTTGAGAAAATGTCCCCATCATGGTTTACCTGTCATTATTCAAATGGAAACGTTTTATAATGGTTTAAAACCTCAAACCAGAATAATGCTTGATGCATCATCTAGAGGAGTGTTATTAAATCTGTCATATAATGAAGCATGTGAATTGATAGATAGAATAGCAGCTAATAGCTCTAGTTAGCCTATTGTGAGGATGAGTGTCCAAAAGAAACCATCAAGGGTACATGAAGTTAATGATATATCTGCCTTATCTGCTCAAGTAGCCACTCTAGCTAACTTGATGAAAAACTTCATACGGCAATGCAATCGCATCTAATGCAATTTGCATCACCGCACACTTTCGCAACAAAGAGAACAAGCACCTCCAGGCACCACTAGTTGTGTGTACTGTGGAGGAGGTCACTTGTATGAGGAATATTCTAGCAACGCTATTTCTGTAAATTATGTAGGTTATAATAGGAATAACAACCCTTATTCCAACACTTATAATCCTGGTTGGAAAAATCACCCAAATTTTAGATGGAGCAACAATAGTGCACCTGCACCTAATGTTGAACCAACCACACCACCAGGATTCCCACATAAGAATAATCAAAGACAATCTCAACCTACCAGTGAGAATTCTCTAGAAACCACGCTTAAAACATTCATAGGTGAATCTAGAACAGCTAGACAAGCCCAAGATGCTTCCATTAAGAACTTAGAGAATCAAGTAGGCCAGTTAGCCACAACTTTGTATCAAAGGCCACAAGGTGTCTTACCTTCAAATACAGAAGCCACTCCTTACCAAAGACAAGGAAATGGACATGTTAAGGCTATTTCTTTGAGAAGTGGTAAGAATCTTATAGAGTCAACTGAGAAGGAAAATGTAGAAAAGGGAGAAAAAGAAAAATATAAAAAAGAAACCAATGCAGAAACATCTAATGCTCCTGCAACACAAGAAGTTCAAGTTCCACTACCTAAGCTAGTACCTGAGTATCCTCCTCCTCCTTATCCTAAAAGATTGAAAAAAGCTCACGAGGAGAAACAGTTTGGTAAATTCTTAGAGGTACTAAAGCAATTACACATCAATGTTCCCTTAGTAGAAGCACTCCAACAAATGTCAAACTATGCAAAGTTTATGAAGGATGTGCTTACTAAGAGAAGAAGATTAGGAGAATTTGAGACAGTTGCCATGACAGAATAATGTAGTTTGCTAGTACAAAATAAGATTCCTAGGAAATTGAAGGATCCAGGTAGTTTTACAATTCCATTTTCCATTGGACAATCTTATACTGGTAAAACTTTATGTGATTTAGGTGCAAGCATCAATTTGATGCCTAAATCTATTTTTAACCAGTTGGGAGTTGGAATTGCAAGACCAACCACTGTGACACTTCAATTAGCAGATAGATCAATAGCCTATCCTGAAGGTATCATAGAAGACATCTTAGTTAAGGTAGATAAATTAGTATTCCCTGCAGATTTTGTTATCCTTGATTTTGATGCAGATAAGGAAGTGCCTATTATCCTAGGTAGACCATTCAAAAAAAAAACGTATTCGACCCGTGAAGTTTCGAAAACCTTTCAAACCAAGCACACAATCAGAAATCAAAAGCCCTAAACGTGAGTAAAACTCACCTATCGTGATGAAAATCAAGCAACTAACCGATACTTTGAAGTTCCCACGACTCCAAAACCTCATGAACTCATCCCGAACTCGTTCAACCGCTTCAAAACCGAAGTTATTTTGGACAGCATCTATGAGCAGTTTTGGAATGAGCATAACTTATTCAATTTCTATCCAAAATCATTCATACCAGTTCCTAATGTGTAGATAATTTTGTCTATTTTCCCATGGTTCAAGTCTGACACTGATATGACGAGTATTCAGGGAGTTACAGCTAAAATACGGAGACTGGTTCGAAAAGGTTACTGCAGTAAAAGTGAAACTTGTACTTTTTCTCTCCCAATACTCATCCAAATCAGGTCATTCTTGTGTCTATTTCGAAGTACTTTTTGTCTAGTTTCTAAATAAACAAAATTTGACTTCAAATGAGGTCTGTGTAAAGATTTATGAAGCAAATACCAGAGACTGTTCAAAACAGTTTTCTGCAGAATTTGTTGTGAGTTGATATCTTCACATTTAACACTCCCACCAGCCCCAAAACTTGAACTTTAACACTTCAATGACCTAAGAGAACTCCTATTGCTACCCCTTCTTCTCCAAATGCAACATGCAAGGCTAAAAACCGAAATCCTTTGCACTTTAAGTTCTAAAACAGAATTTGAAGCTCTTCAATGTTAACACTTGAGCTGAAATTTCCAAAACTAAAACAACTTCACTCCCTACCTTCCTAGCCTTCAAACCCACGAGTGTGAAGCTCCAGAACCCTAACTTTGGCTCCATTTTGCATTTCCTAGCTCAAATCCTCTAGCTTGAAGACTTTCCTACAAACCTAACAGCTCACCCAAACTCTAATTCTCAAAAACCTCCACATGCAACTTGATTTTTGAGACCTTATAACTTGTTCTTCAAAATTGTTTTGGGTTCTGTTTTCATGGGAGATTTTGAGAGTAGAATTAGAAATAAAGGCAATTATGTATTCGTGGGTAGAAAATTACCTTGCTACCTGTAGCGACCGAAAACTCCGGGAAATGATTCTTCGAAGTTCGAAAGGAAGCCGCCACCAAATTTTAGTTTAAGGGCAAATTCGGAAAATCCCTTTATGTTTTGGACAAGGCAGGTTTAGGGTTCGGGAGTCGTTATGTGTGGGGAAGGTGTTAGCACCCCACGACATCCTTTGTCTAATTAATTATATTTTAATATTTACCATTTTATTTACAGAGAAAAAGACTTAATTAAGTTTTTTATTTTTAGTGCTTGACAAGAGTGGACTCTTGCTCCTACGTACCTCCGGATGCAATGGAGGAATCAAAGCTACGTAGTTCTTCCTAAAAAAGGTTTGTTGGTTGGTGTTTTTTAGTGTAGTGGTCTTAGGACTCCTTGAACTGTACAACTCACTGATTCATAGGACGCTGACTAACCCGATTGTACAACCGACTTAGTCCCCTACTTTTTGAAAGTATTTTTTTGAGGTTTTTTTGAAAGAAGTTTGTTTGATGTGAGGTGAGTTGGTTTTAGAATAGGTATTCTAGAACTCCTGAACTGTACGACTCATTAGTTCTAGAACACTGACTAACCCGATTGTACAACCGACTTAATCTCCTATTTTTTAGGAAAAATAATTTATTTATATTTTTATAAGTTTTTAGGATTATTGAACTGTACAGCTCATTTGTCCTAAGATGATGACTAACCCAGTTGTACAACCGACTTAGTCTTTTATTTTAAAAAAATAATTTATTTGTGTTTTTATAAGTTTTTAGGATTTCGAACTGCATGTACTCATTGGTCCTAGGATGATGACTAACTTTGGTTGTACAACCGACTTAGTCTTTTATTTTTGGGAGAAATGATTTATTTATATTTTTATAAATTTTTAGGATTCTTGAATCAGCATGTATTTCATTGGTGCAGGATGATGACTAAGGTTGTACAACCGACTTAGTCTTTTATTTGATTTTTGAAGAAATAATAATTTGTGCATAAAAAAAGACAAAAACTGATAATTAATAAAGACTAGGCTAAAAAAAATGAATAAATAAATAACTATATACATAAATAAATATGATTAGATATATACATAAACAATAAATAAATAAATAAATTATATTACAAATAAATGATAAATAAATATGTACATAAAAATAAAAAAAATAAATACAAAACTAACCTGGACTCGACTAGTGCCGAACCGGACTGAGCAGCAAACCGGACTCCAATCTAGTCCATTTTGACCCCCAAGACCGCAAGAACCGCTTTCAGAATCGGAAAGCCGACTCAAAACGTCCAAATGATCAAAGACAGGTTTTTAGTGATATGGGTCGCGAACGCTTTGACCCAAAAGATCACTTAACCCGCCAATGATCTTCTCCTCTAATCTTCACCTCTCAACCCCTTTTATATCCAATTGCTAGGGAGCTCTTGTTTCTTGTGAGCAATGTGGGACTAAAACAAGGTAGAGAAAGCAATTCCCCTTTAAAACACAATTCCCGTTTTTCTCAAACCTGTCACCATAAAATTGCGATTCCGGATTCGTTAACCGTTGGATCGTCTTCCTTTTTTGACAGCAGGTTCGTGAGACATATATCTCCGCTTTCACCGTTCGGATCGTCGAAACGAGGTCTGAGGAGAGAGAAATTGCCTTCGCAATAGCGCAGTTTTTGGTCCGTTTTTCTCAAACCCATCACCGTAAAAGTGCGATTCCGGATTCGTTAACCGTTGGATCATCTTTCTTTTTTGACAGTAGGTTTGTGAGACATATATCTACGCTTTCACCGTTCGGATCGTTGAAACGAGGTCTGATGAGAGAGAATTTGCGTTCGCAATAGCTGCAGTTTTTGGTTCGTTTTTCTCAAACCTCTCATCGTAAAAGTGCGATTCCGGATTCTTTAACCGTCCGATCGTCTTCATTTTTTTACAGCGGGTTCGTGGGAAATATGTCTTCACTTTCACCGTTCAGATCGTAAAAACGAAGTCCAAGGAGAGAGAAATTGCCTTCGCAATAGTTGCTAAAAACTAACACCCGAAAATACGCAAAAAACTACTATTTTATGTAATTTTCAGAAAAAGTCCAAAATAAAATGGTTGAAAAAGTCCAAATTAAAAACTATTAAAAAGAACTCGGACAAAATTGGGGTATAACACTACCCTTGATGACTAATCTCCACTAAAATCCATTTTTTTTACCCCAAAACAATCACATTCAATTCATACAATTCAATCAATTATGTATTTAAATCATATACTATAGCAATTATTGTAACACCCCATTTCTACCCGGTAATTTAAATCAAAAATCAGAGTATACAAAAATTTATTTCTCAAATGGAATGCTACACTTATCTCTTAAAAACACTTAAACAGCCAATAGAACTCACAAATATAATGAAATAAGTAACACCATAAAACACGTGGAATAATATCTCATATCACGCAGCGGAAATAAAACTACATCTCAAAAGAGTGCTCAGCAGTCTCAAACAGTACATAATACATATAAAAGCTCAACAAATGAGCAAAACAAATCAAACTAGGGTCTATATCCCATCCCCTAAGGTGCTACGTATCGAGCAGTGCACCGACTCGGGAAATAGTGAAGGTATGACCCTCACTCATGACTACCGTGGTAAACAACAATGAGAAAGGGTGAGTCTCGAACTATATAATAAAGGTGATAATAAGCAATATATATACACCCATAGCATCACACGAGCCACGATTCTGACACACAAACCAAACCATTCTTTACACAATAGCACTTATGCGTTTATGAGGATGTATGCAATGTGGTCATGCATGTGGTACCATTTGCCCCCATTGCAGTATCATTATCAAATTGAGCCCTCATGACTCTGGCCCCCATGGCCTCACAATCAATTTATAAACGTCGCGACCGCAGCCGAATGTATGCATGAGACTCCATGAACACATCACAAGCACATTTACAATATCACAAATTCACAAATTATTTCTCACCTCATTGTTAATCTCATTTATAGCCCCCATGGCTCATGCCCCCATGGCATCATCAATCACCTCAGTCACTACTCAACACAATCAAGTCCCAAGGACTAATCTCAACTAGGGGACTAAACCTCACTCACAGACCTAAAACACCTTTTAGGACCAATTCAACACCTAGGGACCAAATTGACACCTTTTGGACCAAACGGCATCTAGGGACCAAAACCACACCCTTAGGACCAAGCAGTCACCTAGGGACCAAAGCTGTCACCTAAGGACCAAAACAAAGACACACACCTAGACACAAGGCAAAAGACTAGGCGCCATTTTTCCCACATTCGGCGCCACCACCAGTGCAACACAAAGACTAGGCGCCTAAAACTCTCGGCAACTTGGCGCCCGTGGTGGCAACACTGCCCATCGGGCGCCATTTTCCTAGCAACTGGCGCCCCACAGGCAACACGGTCTTAGACACAAACTAAGACACTGGCGAGACACGATTTGACACACGAGCGCTGATCGGCGCGCTGGCGAAGACTTTTGCGCGCCGCACTTGGCACAAAGCACATGCAAAAAGAAAACTACTCGAGCCAAAATGTTTAAAATTGATTTTGGGCGAGCAAGCGCAAAAGATGGCACGGTAAAATATGCTCGAGAACTCTAAGTTTCACTCAAAACCACCCCATAGGCGCACACATATAGCGCCACGGCCAATACCCACTAGAACATCTCTCAAATGACACATGCTAACATAAAACTACTCGAGCCAAAATGTTTAAAATTGATTTTGGGCGTGCAAGCGCAAAAGATGGCACGGTAAAATATGCTCGTAACTCTAAGTTTCACTCAAACCACCCCGTATGTGCACATGAGCGATTGCACGATGTGGCGCCATATTCAGCAGATTGGCGCCGGACAAAACACACACACACACACACCAGGGCATCATGGTGACACAGCGCCATTCGGGCACCACGGGCAAAGCATTTGGCGCCCGCCCGCGGCACACAACCCACCACCACAAGCGATTGCAATGTGGCGCCATTTTCCCAAAGAACTTGGCGCCTGGCGAACACACACGCACACAGACACATAACCAGTACATGAGCAAGTACACAGGGCGCCTTATTCCTAGCAATTTGGCGCCCAAACCCCAAAAATCCCAAATTCCCCAAATTCCCTTAAATCAATTCACTCCATAATCATTCTAATCCTCCTAATTTCATATTCTAACAATCAATTGCATGTTCAATCATCAATTACATCACAAATCACGAAATCACATGTTATAAACCCTAATTTAAGCCCTAAATCGATTTCAACATGTAATTCATCAAATTCAATGGTTCAAATCATCAAACAATCATCAATTAACATCAAACAAGACCTATGATCTACATATAACCCATTATCCTCCCTATTATAGAGTGAGACCCCCTTACCTTAAATTACACCGTAGAAAGTCTCTTTCTCCGAGTCACGTACAAAACCCACAGCAACAAGAGCTCATTTCTTTCCTCTTTGATTGGTGTGATCCCTCTTCTCCTTCTTCTCACTCTCTAGCGCCGTTCTCCTATTCTCCTTTCTCTTCTCACTTTCGTTTTTTCTTTCTTTCTTTCCTTTGGTGCGAAATGCACAATCCCTAGGAGTCTAAGTCATTGGGCTTGGGCTCCTGGGCCCAAATCTGCAGTTCCGGTATTTCCAATACCACTCCCTTCAATTAAATAAAATACTATATTATTAAACACTATATTATAACTTAATATAATTAAATAGTGCAACACTTTAAATAATTTAATCAATTGCTTAATTAAATCATTTAGGGTGTTACAACTCTCCCCCACTTAGGAAATTTCGTCCTCGAAATTCATACCTGAGTCAAATAACTCTGGATAAGACTCCCGCATCCTGCTCTCCAGCTCCCAAGTCATGCTCTCACCGGTAGCTCCCAACCACACTACCTTGACTAAGGCAATGTCTTTCCCTCTCAGCACCTTCACTTCTCTATCATCAATCCTCACTGGCATAGTCTCCACAATAAGGTTCTCACGTACCTCCACATCATCCATGTGAATCACGTGAGACGGGTCTGGAATATACTTCCGAAGCTGTGACACGTGGAAAACATCGTGCAAGTTCGAAAGATTAGGTGGCAAGGCCACCCTATAAGCAACTTTTACAACCCTCTCAGTGATTTGGTACGGTCCAATAAACCTCAGAGTTAACTTCTTTGCTTTCAGGGCACGCCCAACACCAGTCATAGGCGTGACCCTCAAGAAAACATGCTCACCAGCCTGAAACTCCAAGTCTTTTCTCCTCCTATCATGGTAACTTCTCTGCCGACTCTGGGACTCTTTCATTTTCTCTCTGATCATCTTTACCTTCTCTGTAGTCTCCCTAACCAATTCCGGTCCAAGCACAACGCTCTCACCGGACTCATGCCAACACAAAGGAGTCCTACACCTCCGCCCATACAATGCCTCAAATGGAGTCATCCCTATACTCGAATGGTAGCTGTTATTGTAAGTAAATTCAATCAGTGGGAGATGTGTATCCCACGCACCTCCCTGCTCTAGCACACAAGCTCTCAATAAATCCTCCAAGGACTGAATGGTTCTCTTAGTCTGTCCATCAGTCTGAGGATGATAAGCTGAACTCAACCTCAATTTAGACCCCAATGCCTCCTGCAAGCTCCTCCAGAACTCAGATGTAAACCTCGGGTCTCTATCCGACACAATACTCTTCGGAACCCCATGCAGTTTCACTACCACCTGAATAAAATCTTAGCCAACTTCGGCACAGGATAGGTGATGTTGATAGGAATAAAATGGGCAGACTTGGTCAACCTATCCACAATCACCCAGATAAGGTCAAACCCCCTCACAGTGTTTGGCAACCCAGTCACAAAGTCCATGGAAATGCTGTCCCATTTCCATTCCGGAATCTCTAAAGGTTGCATCACGACCTGCAGTCTTCGGTGCTCAATCTTTGACTTACGGCAAGTCAAACATGCATATACAAAGCGCAAGAACATCCTTCTTCATCCTGTGCAACCAAAGCAGGTTTCTTCAAATCATGGTACATTTTCAGTAGCTTTGGGTGAATACTTAGCTTGCTCCTATGGCTCTCCTCAAGTATCATTTTCTTGACTCAAGATCGTCGGGAACACGATTCGTCCCTAAATCTCAACACACCACAGGAATCCAACACGTAATCCCCATCCACGGCCGATCACACTACCAACAAATCAACCGGTTTCACATCCAACTTCGGGCGCCTCTCGACACTAACCAAGAAGTCATTCCCAATCGACACTGCGGGGTGTCACTTCACAAACTAGACTCGGATCACGTAATTGCTCAATCAACTCCAATTCCTCACCATCATAGCCGACATATGTAAAGTTTTTCCGACTTAAAGCATCACCACGACATTAGCTTTGCGGGATGATAGTTCAAGCCGAAATCATAATCCTTCAGCAGCTCTAACCAACGCCTCTGCCTCATATTCAGCTCCTTCTGGTCAAACAGATACCTCAGACTCTTGTGATCACTGAACACCTCGAACCTGGTACCATACAAATAGTGCCTTCAAATCTTAAGCATAAAAACAATAGCGGCCTAACTCCAAATCATGAGTCGGGTAGTTCTTCTCATGTGTCCTCTCTGTATGCGGGACGCATAAGCAACTACCTTCCCATCCTCGCATCAATACACCTCCCAAACCCATCTTGGAAGCATCATAGTATACAACAAAAGGTTGATCCGGCACAGGTAACACTAACACTGGAGATGTTGTCAACCGTCTCTTCAACTCTTGGAAGCTCTCTTCACATTTTGCATCCCACACAAAGGCTCTTCCCTTACAGTCAATTGGGTCAGCGGAAGGGCTAGCTTAGAGAACCCTTCAATAAACCTCCTCCGTAGTAACCACCAACCCCAAGAAACGATCTCGATCTCGCCACGGACTTTGGGCTCTCCCACCGCAACATTTGCATCAACCTTGGTCGGGTCCACGGCTATACCATCACCAGAGATAATGTGACCCAAGAAGCTTACCTCACGCAGCCAGAACTCACATTTGGACAACTTAGCATAAAGCTTCTTCTCTTTCAGGACCTCTAGCACCAATCTCAAGTGCTCTGCATGCTCCTCCTCAGACTTAGAGTACACCAGGATATCATCAATAAAAACAACCACGAACCGATACAAGTAGCTATGGAAGATTCGGTTCATGTACTCCATAAACACCCCTGGTGCATTAGTGACACCAAACGGCATTACGGAGTACTCATAGTGCCCATACCTCGTTCTGAACGCTGTCTTCTGGATGTCTTCATCTTTCACCTTTATCTGATGATAACCTGACCTCAAGTCAATCTTGCTAAAAACCTTAGCACCCACCAGCTGGTCCATCAGATCATCAATCCTCGGGAGAGGATACTTATTTTTAATAGTTACCTTGTTCAGTTGTCTGTAATCCACACACAGACGCATACTCCCATCCTTCTTCTTAACCAACAAAACTGGAGCTCCCCATGGTGACACACTAGGCTTCACAAACTTCTTCTCAAGTAACTCTTCCAACTGCTTCTTGGGCCTGCATAACTCGAGAAAGCGACATCCCAGAGTGCGGTGCCATAGACACGTGCCTAGTACTGTGCACAAGCTCAATCCCAAACTCAACTTCCTCTCTGCGGTGGCACACTAGGAATCTCATCGAGGAATACTTCAGGGAACTCACACACCACCTGCAACCCATCAACCACAGCTTGATTCTCAGCAGACATAGAGGCCATCAAAGCAAACAGCTGACCACCCTCTTTCATTACCTCACGCAATTGATCAGCAGACAGCAAAACAGACTCTTCCTCTTCTGGAGGAAGGAAACTCACAGACTTGTTGAAACAGTTGATGTGTACATGGTTATCTACTAACGATCCATACCCGTAATCACATCCAACCCACCCAATGGTAAATGAGATAAGGTCAACTGAAAATCTCTGCCGAAGACTGACAGAGGACACCTAACACACATTAGAGAAGTAGTTACCGAACCCTTAGCTGGAGTGTCGATAACCATCCCCCTCTCCATAGTAGACAATACTAAATTCAACTTTTCAGCACAGACAGAAGCAATAAAGGAGTGTGTAGCACCCGTGTCAACAATAGCAACTAAAGGTGTACCATAAATAAAGCAAGTACCTCTAATCTCATTGGGTCCCTCTGAACCTGCCAATGCAAAAACTCTCCCAGTGGACCTCTCCTTCTTTGGTTTGGTGCACTTGGAGCTAAAGTGACCAGCTTCTCCACAATTAAAGCACACTGATTCCTTGCGATAACAATCGGATGCCATGTGACCATCCTTCCCACACTTGAAGCATATCTTTAAAATCAAAACTCTTGTGACCCGGCTTGCCACACTTGAAGCACACAATATCAGCAGGAGCATCTCCCCCACTTGGTCTCTTGCCTCGCGGACCTCTTACCCTCGGTGACTGCTACCACCAAAGATACTTGCTACCACCAAGATACCTGCTTTTCCCCATCGCAGATGTCTCATAAGGCTTGCCCCTGTTCTGGAATTTACCCCTCTGATCTCTCATAACTCTAGAGCGAGCACAATACCGTCCCTCCTCAAAGATCCTGCGGCGATCAACGGATCGTGAACACCCTGATCCTCTGATACCCAATAGCCTGCTTGATATCAGCTCTCAACCCATTCTCAAATTTAATGCACTTCGAGAATTCAGAACCAGCCTCAGCATAGTGTGGATAGAACTTAGCTAGCTCGGTAAACTTAGCAAAGATACTCGGTGACAATCATACTACCACCGCCCATCACCAAGAAACTCGGCTCTTTCTTACCTCGACATCCTCTGGGAAATACTTTCTCAGAACTCCTCTTGAACATGCCCCAAGTAACCTCCTCATGGGCAGCCCCAACCTCTCACCGGTCTCTAGCCACTACCATCGCCTCTCGGCTAAAGTGTGCGCACTACCATACCGACCTTCTACTCATCATTGCGGTGATCACCACGAAGATCCTCTCAATCTCCTTCACCAAGCCAGCGCACCATCCGGGTTGTACCTCCCCTGAATGTAGGAGGTTCTCCTCCGGAAAGTAGCGGACTACGGGTCTCGATTCTGCGAGTCCCCATAACTCGCGCTATGGCTTGCAAAGCCTCAAAGAAGAGCAAAGATCAACTCTTACGGCCATCTCAACCTAGCACCTGCAAAGATAAACAACCATTTCGAGAACTAAATTAAGACACCTAATTGTCATACACAATATAATGACAGATGCACACACTTGGCCGGATTGGACCAAACTTTTGCTCTGATACCACTAATGTAACACCCCATTTCTACCCGGTAATTTAAATCAAAAATCAGAGTATACAAAAATTTATTTCTCAAATGGAATGCTACACTTATCTCTTAAAAACACTTAAACAGCCAATTCAACTCACAAATATAATGAAATACGTAACACCATAAAACACATGGAATAATATCTCATATCACGCAGCGGAAATAAAACTACATCTCAAAAGAGTGCTCATCAGTCTCAAACAGTACATAATACATATAAAAGCTCAACAGTGAGCAAAACAAATCAAACTAGGGTCTATATCCCATCCCCTAGGTGCTACGTATCAGAGCAGACCGACTCGGGAAATAGTGAAGGTAGCAAGCCCTCACTCATGACTACCTGTGGTAAACAACAACAAAAAGGGTGAGTCTCGAACTATATAATAAAGGTGATAATAAGCAATATATATACAACCATAGCATCACACAGGCACAATTTACAGCACACAAACCAAACCATTCTTTACACAATAGCACTTATGCGTTTATGAGGATGTATGCAATGTGGTCATGCATGTGGTACCATTTGCCCCCATGGCAGTATCATTATCAAATTGAGCCCTCATGACTCTGGCCCCCATGGCCTGGCCCTCATGGCCTCACAATCAATTTATAAACATCGCGACCGCAGCCGAATGTATGCATGAGACTCCATGAACACATCACAAGCACATTTACAATATCACAAATTCACAAATTATTTCTCACCTCATTGTTAATCTCATTTATAGCCCCCATGGCTCTAGCCCCCATGGCTCATGCCCCCATGGCATCATCAATCACCTCAGTCACTACTCAACACAATCAAGTCCCAAGGACTAATCTCAACTAGGGGACTAAACCTCACTCACGGACCTAAAACACCTTTTAGGACCAATTCAACACCTAGGGACCAAATTGACACCTTTTGGACCAAACTGGCATCTAGGGACCAAAACCACACCCTTAGGACCAAACAGTCACCTAGGGACCAAACTGTCACCTAAGGACCAAAACAACACACACCTAGACACAAGGCAGCACTAGGCGCCATTTTTCCCACATTCTGGCGCCACCCTGTGCAACACAGCACTAGGCGCCTAAAACTCAACAACTTGGCGCCCGTGGCAACATGCCCAGCGGGCGCCATTTTCCTAGCAATCTGGCGCGCCTCAGGCAACACGGTCTTAGACACAAACTAAGACACAAACCGAGACACGATCTCGCATACACGAGCGCTGACGGCTCCTGGCGAGACTTTTGGCGCCGCACTTGGCACAAAGACACACAACACATGCAACAAGAAAACTACTCGAGCCAAAATGTTTAAAATTGATTTTGGGCGAGTAAAGCGCAAAAGATGGCACGCAGTAAAATATGCTCGAACTCTAAGTTTCACTCAAACCACCCCATAGGTGCACACATATAGCGCTACAGCAATACCCACCAGAACATCTCTCAAATGACACATGCTAACATAAAACTACTCGAGCCAAAATGTTTAAAATTGATTTTGGGCAGGCAACTGCAAAAGATGGCACGGTAAAATATGCTCGTAACTCTAAGTTTCACTCAAACCACCCCGTATGTGCACATGAGCAAAGGTGCGCTGTGGCGCCATATTCCCACCAGATTGGCGCCCAGACAGCACACACACACACCCAGTCACTGCTACAGTGACACAGGCGCCATTCTGGGCACCCTGGGGCAGCATTTGGCGCCCCTGCTGTTGTGCGAAAAGGTGATGTGCAAGTGTACACAATCGCAACAAGTAATATATTGATAAGTAGAGTTCGTCTCCACAGGATTGGTATTAATTTTAGAGTTTAAAATGAATTACACTTAGTGGAACAAGTAGCAAATATTTAAGTAGCAATGATTCGGTTGAGCAGAGATTGTTTAAAGTAACAAGTTAAAAAATAATTTAAAATATGAGAGAAATAAGTTGGATTGCTTTCACTAAGTAACTTCCCGAGAAATAAGACGCTATAACGTCACACGCTATAGCGTTTAATCGCTATTGCAAGTGTTTTGTGCCTTTCGGTCACTAGCGCCGTGGTTTCATTACAAGATGCCTATGTCTAGGTTCTAAATAAGTTCACCCTCAGATATGCAAGATCCCATGACTTAAGCTTTATGAACTATTGCACTTCTATGTCTAGAGGAAGCAAAAATTGATTAAATGTCTTTAACCAACCTTATCGTTCATATTAATCCTTGAAGTCTTTCTATGGTTCATGTCTGAATCCACAGAGGTACTTGTTTTACGTGGCCAAATATAAAACAAGTTTGGAAGAATTACAATACAAGGATTAAAACACAAAACGTGAAAAGTTATATACGTAATATCAAAGGTTCATTACAAGCTCTAGCAACCCAACTCAAGGAGTTTAGCTCATGTTGAGCATCATCAAAATAACACAAATAAACATACTTGCATTACCGTAGGTAAGAAGGAAAACACAAGTGCAAAAGATACAATCTTGATGCCTCCTAATCATTCACGTAGTGATGATACAAAAGCAGCAGCTTTACACCGTGAGAAAGGGTAGAAAATTACAAAGAAGAAAATAAAATCCAAAAGCTTCAAAATGTATCAATGGAGAAGAAGAAGATGTCAAGTTCTATCTCTCTACCAATACTCTCTCTAATTCCCACGCTCTCTTTTCTCTAGAAAATCAGAGAGTAATGTAGTACCCTAGCATGTCATGCATGTCCTCTCAAAAGTCAATAAAGTTGATGTTTGCTTTTTCACCAACTCCACTATTCCATACTCATGCGATGCCAAGTGTCCACAAATATCCAATAAAATCTGGGCATGTCAGCAAGCACAGTGGACACAAGATATGGAGTCTAGATTAATGAGCTTGGCGCCAAAATTGCACTTTTACTTTAGATGCTCAGCTGATCTACCTTCTAGACGCTATAGCGTTAGACGCTATAGCGCTAAACACTGCAATACTCACAAAATACATCAAAACATTCACAAGGACACCAAATGTGCCAATTTCATAGCAAAGCAGTGTTTAGCCCTTTCTTTCCTAATACTAAAAGAAATGAAATAAATAATATACTATTATTACTTGAGAACTTACTTAATTTAAAGATTAAAGGTATAAATAACTCATATAAATATGAGTTATCACCTGCCACTGGCACACACCCACAGCCACACAAACAGTTCACAGGGCGCCATTTTCCCAGCAACTTGGCGCCCTGGCAGAACACACATGCACACAGACACATAACCAGTACATGAACAGTACACAGGGCGCCTTATTCCTAGCAATTTGGCGCCCCAAACCCCAAAAATCCCAAATTCCCCAAATTCCCTTAAATCAATTCACTCCATAATCATTCTAATCCTCCTAATTTCATATTCTAACAATCAATTGCATGTTCAATCATCAATTACATCACAAATCACGAAATCACATGTTATAAACCCTAATTTAAGCCCTAAATCGATTTCAACATGTAATTCATCAAATTCAATGGTTCAAATCATCAAACAATCATCAATTAACATCAAACAAGACCTATGATCTACATATAACCCATTATCCTCCCTATTATAGAGTGAGACCCCACTTACCTTAAATTACACCGTAGAAAGTCTCTTTCTCCGAGTCACGTACAAAACCCACAGCAACAAGAGCTCCTTTCTTTCCTCTTTGATTGGTGCGATCCCTCTTCTCCTTCTTCTCACTCTCTAGCGCCGTTCTCCTCTTCTCCTTTCTCTTCTCACTTTCGTTTTTTCTTTCTTTCTTTCCTTTGGTGCGAAATGCACAATCCCTAGGAGCCTAAGTCATTGGGCTTGGGCTCCTGGGCCCAAATCTGCAGTTTCGGTATTTCCAATACCACTCCCTTCAATTAAATAAAATACTATATTATTAAACACTATATTATAACTTAATATAATTAAATAGTGCAACACTTTAAATAATTTAATCAATTGCTTAATTAAATCATTTAGGGTGTTACAATTATAAATTGCTTTCGCAACCAACTCGTATCCGAGACTTGATTTATTATTTATTTGAATAATAAATCACTCGTTAATTTCTTAATTCGAAATTAACGAAACTAGGGATGTTACAATAATTAAAACATAAAGAAAAGATTAAAAAATCAGTTACTTATAATATATATATATATATATAATAAAAAGATTTATGCGATATATTCAGGGCAGAGGATTTGGTCCTTGTCCCCATCCCAAATTGACCATCAGAAAATTTTATCCCACGTCCTTGTCGCCACGCGGAAAAATTATCCGTCCGTAGGGCCTCGAATGGGGAAGCCCTCACAAGGAGATCACTAATGCAGTAGAAACTTCCTAATTATTCTTACATTTTCTTCACTATTCAAGTGGATTTTCTTGCTTCATTGAAAAGAAAGGTGAATAATTTCAGATGAAATTGAAATAAAAAAATCAAAAAATAAATAAAAAATCATTGAAATGTAGTCGTAAACATTCCTGCTTATGATTTTGTCAAAAAAAAACATTCCTACTTATGATTGTATTCCAAGCGTGTATTGAAACTCAAATAATAATGTTGATGATAGATATTTTTGGGACACCATGTTTGTGTTATGGAATAAATTGTGATTAGAGATTATTAGGAAATAGGAATATCATTGACTTTTTTATATGACTTGCACTTATGTTAAAGAAAAATAATTATAAAATGGTAATTTAAGGTATAAATGGTCTTAAAAATGGGGATTCATCGGCGAGTAGATCAAGGATCTGCAAAATAAATTCAATAGAAAAGAAAAAAGGGTTATTGTGCAATTTTGTTTTATAATAAAGTTGAGTAATATAAAAAGTTTCAAAATGTATATTATGTTCTAGAGATCCAATCTTTGGTTTTTTCACCCAAAATGATTCTCTAGTAGACTCATTGGGAAATCAGTGCACTTAAGATATAGAGAAATTAGGAAAAGTGTCATCCCACAATTAAGATATGCATTTGTAAATCATATGTCATATAGTGAAAAATGGAGATTGGGCAACAAAATTGTTAGCAAAATTAACTCAACTACTTTAATTAAGTAGTAGGAACATGGGAAAAAGACAAACAGTCATATAGGATTGGGCTAGAAGTGCATGATTACATTAAGCGTTTGCTTTTCTCACACCCCCTCCTACTCAAAACACACCCATAAGGATGTGAAAAGACCAAAAAGTCAGTCAAAACCTCTTTTTTTTCACGAAATTTCACCTGTTCGAACACGGGCCTTCATATCTGTTATAAGTGATGTGGATCGACATTAACACACAGAACCTTAATGTTGATAGACATGGGAGAAATTTTAAATAGGTGAAAAAGAGGCATGCAAACATATAATAAAAATATTATAATATACAGCTGGGTTGCCATACAAGAACCAGCTGTCAAAGTTGGCTTCAACAATCATTTTCCTATATACTTTCCACTAATGGTTCTATTTCCTACTCCACATCCTTTTGCATCCAATCCAATTCCATATATATATATATATATATATATATATATATATCACCATCGTCCAAAGCCAAATTTGACGTAGAGGGAGACACTCTAGCGAATTGAAATATAAGCACTTGTAGTTTTCTGTGTGCATGAATAAAATTGAACCTTACGTGTATCCACCTACCTACCTTTTCTTTCTCTTCTTCTCCAATAATGCAACCTAGCTAGACAAGACACTACATAATATATATCACCATCCTCCTCTAGGTCGGCATGCACCAACACATATATTACACTATTCTCTCTGTCATTAATTAAATTTTTAATAAAATAATGTGCGTATTATCCCTAAGTATTTATATTCCCTTCTTAGCCAATACCGTTAGCTCAGTAGCATAAACTATTTTGAGACACGGGGGTCGTCCTAATACGATTTATGTTTGATATATTTATGCAGTAGACAAATTCGGTTGTAGGCCAATCCATATATTAGTCTTTCATTAAAAACGATGGAAAAAAAAAAGCTTATACTCACTTTTCTATTTATGATAATGATTAATACCTATGGTTAATAAATTTGGTAAGAAGATACCTATGGTTGATAAAAATAACTTTTAAAAATGTTATGTTTATTTTATTTATTTATAGCTTTTTTTCTTAATTTGTAAAAAAAAAACGAATACAACACTTATTACGTTGTATTGATAAACCATTTAGCTCTACATCAATATTGATCATTTATAAACAAAAATATAACATAATTTTTAATATAATAAGCGATTATAAAAGAATAATTAAAATAATCATATTTATGACTAATTTATGATAGAAATTGTATTGATAAAAACCATTCAGCTCTACATCATTGATCCACACTCTCTCACCTTCAACAAATGATTTGAGTTTTGAGAAGATACCTAATCGTGTGCTACCATTTATCACAAATAACATTTGTATCCACAATAAAACATTTATTTACAACCAATTAAACAGTAGCACACTTGTAATTGTTATAAAAAAACAATAAACTGTTATGCATGCAGTTAGTTTTAATGACCGCTCTTCATAATCCATCTTTAGAACTTTCATAAATTTATAGATTCACTCTTAGGCAAATGGAGTTAGTTTTAATGTTTTTGGCATTAGGCAAATTTATACATTTTTTTGACTTATTTTATTTACTAACTATATTACTTTTTTCACAATTATTTAAATTTACATTAACACAAAAACTGATTTCCGTGCATCGCACGGGCTGCATACTAGTTCTAATTTATATGTCCAACATTTAATTAAAAATAATTATTTTTTAATGAATGCTATTGTTGATGAGTTATCATGATATGAAAATATTATCCCCATTATAGAATATAAACAAAAACTGGTCAATTAAAGTTGATGTAACTGATCCAAATTTTAAATCAAATATATTAACTTTCGTTAACTAGTTTTTGCATATATTCTGTAATGGAATAAGTATAAATTTGTAGGTTAGAGAAAATTATGTGTTCGAATGGAGACAGAAACTAATTAGATAACACTAGTGGGGTTGTTAATTAGTGAGACTATGATTATATTGTGAGTTGGGACAAAAGTAAAGAGAAAACTAAATATGCTTATTCCTTAATGCCAGCCATGCCAGCCATCTGGATACTTCTCACCAACCAAGCAATTGCACTTTATCCCTTTATTTAATTTTTTAATTTTTTACCCAAAAAACCCCTTTATTCATTATATGATGAAATATTTACCAAATTCCCTTCATTACCATTTAGAATTTACTATGTAATAACAAAAAATGGAAGAATTTACAATGTTTAATCCAATTCATGTGTACAAAAAGTGATATACTGACTTTTTTGGCTCTAAAAAAATCGTATTGGACTAGGGCCCTATACATGTTATATAGACATATATTTTTAGACAAAATCGACAAATTAAAACCAATTTACAACACCAATTAATCAAGTTTTTTAGACTATTAGCCAAGTGATCAATTAACCAAGTTTTTAACAACGCCAAAAGCGTGAAAAAGCGGGTTGTTGACTAATACCTAAAAAAACGATTAGTGTGTTATAAATGGTTTATGTCGATCTTTGTCTAAAAACTTATGTCTAAATAACATTTTTATACTATTAGGTGTGTTCATATTATTTCATAAATAAAAAGCTGCCAGATCAGCTCTCATCAACTATATAAATACCAACCACTCTTGCTGTTTCTCATTCCACACACTTCAATTTACAATAAACTCTTCTCTTCTCTTCTCTTTCTCATTCCAATTCCACATCACATATATGGCTTTCTCTAAGCTTCTACTTGCTTCCCTTCTCGCATCATTTCTCCTTCTTCTTCTTCTTGTCGATGCAACACCTGATCAAACGGTATATAATAATCATATTACTGATTATAAAATGATTCTTTCTTCTTTGCACTTTCTTGTTACTGTTAATTATTTTCAATTTCAATCTTCTTTCTTTTCTTTAATTAATTAACTAATTAATTTATATATACATGCTTTTTATTTATTAACTGCAGGGATATGCACAAACTCAAGGTTCTCTACTTCACAAAATAGGTACTCACTCCCTAAACAGTAAAAATGTTTTTCTCCTTTAGACTTGTATATAAGCAACAAAAAACTTTTAAATTCTTTGATAAAGTTATGCATTTGAACTATATATCGTCCACAAGTATCATTTTTTCAATGAATCTAAAAAATTATTTTTAGTTTAGATACGAGTTCAGAGGGAGTATTTAATATATTTCAATTTAAATAGAAAATGCTAAGGAAAATGTGTGACAAATGAATTGAATTGCAGATTGTAATGGAGCATGCGCTGCAAGGTGTCGTTTATCATCTCGTCCAAGATTCTGCCATAGAGCTTGTGGAACTTGCTGCAGTCGTTGTAACTGTGTGCCACCTGGCACTGCTGGTAACCATGATGTTTGTCCCTGTTATGCCAGCTTGACTACCCACGGAGGCAAACCCAAGTGCCCATAGAAACCAAACAAACCTAAACCTTAATTAATAATGATATTGTTTGTAATTAGTTGTGATCTTTCTGATCACTTCGTGTCTCTTAAAATGGGCTTGCTTGACTTCATTCTCAGTTACAACTTCAGTAGTGTCTTGTGTATTTTGTTTACTTGTATTTTTTGTCATTTGTATTAATAAGAATGTCTTGTTCTATATTTTTATTTGAAATATATAATATTTTATTTTACTATTTGATTTTTTTTGGAAAAGACAAAAACATTATTAAACAATACATCATGACAGCATAAGATATGCTCTGCAGAAGATAAAGCCACAATATATGAGTAACAATATTCCTCACAACAGTTCACACACTATGCACTCCTCTATCATGCCACTTTGCAACCACTACTATAAAACATGAAATTTAACTCCAAAGACCACAAACTTGTCTCAAACAGATATAAGTACTTATGAAACTATTTGGGTGAGCTTATGAAAGCAATTTATGACATGTCTATAAACTGTTTTTAACTAATTTCCATAAGCTCTTCAAGATAACTTATGTAAACAGTTTATAGCCTATAAAAAACCGTTTAACATTATGTTGTCTTTTATTACAAAAACACCACTACAACATTTTGACCCCAAGGCAACGCCTGAAAATCGTTGACTAAAGTCAAAAAACGGTTGCCTTAGCTTTCAGCAACGGTTTGGAAACCGTTGTTTTCTCGGGTGTTGCCTAAACTATAGGCAACAGTTATTTGGGCCACAGGCAACACAAACTTAAAACTGTTGCCACAGATACCTTAAACGCGACGGTTTTGATTTTCACGCGCGCAAGACAGCGATCTCGGCCGTTGCGATTATGGCAACACGTCGAAACCGTTGCCAGATATGTTAACACGCAAAAATCGTTGCCAACTATGGCAACACAGGAAAACCATTGCCTAATAATTTCAAATAAGTTGATAGGGTAAAACCGCTGCTGCAATGGCAACACAAAAAAATCGTTTCCTATGAAAACTGTTGTCTTCACCAACAAATACAACACTTAAAAAACATTGCCATGGATAATAAAAATGAAAAAGAAATAACAATAGACAAAAGATTTGAGAGGTCCATTCCATTCCTCCCCAACATAAAAGTTATGTGTGATATCACTCAAATATAATGACAACCAATTAATAACACATTAATACAACAAAAACACGCACTATCTTTAGTTCTGCGTACAATAAATTATTGGTTTCTGAACACATACAAGATTACAATTCACGATAAAATGAGAAAAAGTTAAGAATCCTAAGAACAAACAATCATGGTTTTCTTAGAAAAATTCTATTTCTACCTGGTTCTTCCTTGGTTAGGAACCATATTTCAACAGAAAATATGAAGGACCACAGGGGTTTAGCTCCCAAGCATAAAACTTGCTCAGAATGAAGTCAACCTACAAGAAAATAACACTGTATCTTATAAAATCTAATCCACAGTCTAATACAAATAGAAAATCTAATATTTGGGCTGATAATTTGTCAAAAATATAATTTGAGAAGATTTCAGACTATTAGTTGTACTTCAAATATACATCCACCAAAGGATATGAAACAAATGTTAGGAACACACACCATTCTGCAGAGAGGTGATTCAATTCATTCTGAGGCTAACATATCAAGACAAGATGCTTTAATAGGACACAGGCGAAAAATCGTAAAACAAAAAATTAAATGTCAATTGGGCTGAGACAACATTTTCTGTTTTCAATATTAATAATTACAAAAGTGTTATCTTTTTTTCTCAGACAAACAAGCCCTAAGAATGATAGAACATTGTTATATTTGGCATACACCTATTGGTACACGTAGGATTACTCATTGATGATGTGACAAGCCAAATTTGAAGTTATTTGTCTATCGGGTCAATTCAAATTTGTGCGGGAAAGTTTGTTGAAACCATTACGAATAGAAGCTTCTGTTACCTTTCTCTCTCTCTCTCTCGGTTTCAGCTCGCTACTGGTTTATATATAGCTCTCTCTTCTCTTTCTCAGTTAGTTAGTTGATTCATTCTTGTAATTGGGTGTGTGAATTGAGTGAAACATGGGAACAAAGGGATTAGGGAAGTGAGGGGGTAAATTCATTGGGTTCATCATTTTGTAATCTCATTCTCTTAACTTTGATTCAATGAAGATGGAATCATGTGTCTCATTGACACTAAACTGGGTCAACATTTCGCTGGTGTTCATTAATTTCTTGTCAATTTACGTTTCTTGCGCTAATTTGGGAATTAGGGTTCAAATTGGGGATTTTCACAAATCGGTTTAATTTCTTCAATTTGATTCTCATTTTGTCTTTGTCAGACTCATTTGTTTGTTGTTGCTGTAATTCTCAACAAACATAAATCTTACTGTTTCCCCTGGTTCAAGAACATTTGCAATGCGCCTCTTCACAAGCATGCATTTATACTACTAGAAGTCCATTAAAAATACTCCATAGTACTCTATACAACAACAACAACAACAAAAAGACTATTTTAGAAAGAAAAATATTAATCGTCCCAAGCCTCGCAAATTAATGAAACTTTCCAAGTGTTGAAAATTAGAATTGGAATATACTAACATGTTGTTTAAAAGAGAGTAAATTCAATTTTCAAAAAGTAACAACAGAGTCTGAGAAACAGAAAATGAAAACTTTGATCATTTATTTTTCTCTTGTAGTAGTTTCTCTATGCAGTCTGGCGGTCAATTTGCAATCGACGGGGACTGCTTTTTGCGGTGTGGGAGGAGGTGGGAGCATTTATTGCTCCATCCAAAGTAGTTATTTGGTTTATTTGAGAACTTTATCTACTGCTATAAGACTTATGAAATCTGTTTGGGAACTTATAGAAACAACTTATGACTTGTTCATAAAAGTTTGTTTTCATTAATTTCCATAAGGCTCATCGAGATAGCTTATGAAAGCAAAATTTTATGACTTTATAGAAAAATAGTTTTAACATTATTTTAATGTTTATTATATAAGCAATTTTATACATGTGACTTATACGATAAGAGAGCTTATGCCATAAGTGTTTATCCAAACGAGGACCATAAGAAGAGGAAGAAGGTTAGGTACTTGGTGTGGGTTGCGCCTATGGACTATTTGGATTAATAGAATGGTTCAGCACATTAAACTTTTATCATGGGGTGGTTTACTCAAAGGTACACACAAGAACTTCTATCACTCTTGAAAATTGGTGTGGAAGCTCTCTTAGTACCTTGTCATTTGGCGGAGACATTTGAAATGTAATTGTAGTAAGATGTAATCGGGATTCTGGTACCCTTGTACCTTAATTCAATACACTTTTGACTTACAATATATATATATATATATATATATATATATATATATATATATATATATATATATATATATATATATATATATATATATATATAGAAAAAAACGCTAAAAGTTAGTTGTACAAACACTTACAACTAACATATTTCTTTATAAGTGATTATTTATAAAAATTTAGTGGATCGACATTGACAAAATAGAACCTTAATGTTGATAGACATGGGAGAAATTTTAAATAGTTGAAAAAGAGGCATGCAAACATATGATAAAAATATTATAATATACAGCTGGTTGTTGGCTTGTTGCCATACAAGAACCAGCTGTCAAAGTTGGCTTCAACAATCCTTTTCCTATATACTTTCCACTAATGGTTCTATTTCCTACTCCACATCCTTTTGCATCCAATTCCATATATATATATATATATATATATATATATATATATATATATATATATATATATATATATATCACCATCGTCCAAAGCCAAGTTTGACGTAGAGGGACACTCTAGCGAATTTTTAGCTATTAAAAAAAGAACTATAAGCACTTGTAGTTTTCTGTGTGCATGAATAAAATTGAACCTTACGTGTGTATCCACCTACCCTTTCTTTCTCTTCCCCAATAATGCAACCTAGACACACAATATTTCATATTTTATTATATAAACAGCTTATACATAAGCACTTATATGATAAGTGTTTATGTCATAAGCGCTTAATTAAGTTGTTTATTCAAATGGGCCCTAGACACACAATACCTCCTCCTCTAGGTCGGCATGCACCAACACAAATATTATACAGTATTCTCTCTCTAATTTTTTTAATAAAATAATATGTGTATTATATTATCCCTACGTATTTATACTCTCTTTTTTTCCAGTCAACACTGTTAGCCCAATAACATAAGCTACATTGGGATACGGGGTTCGGCCCGGTGCTTTCAAGTTTGATTCCCACAATAGACAAATTCAATATTGGTCAATGCAGATATTATTTTTTCGTTGAAAATATTGAAACACTTCGTGAGTAGTTAGCAAATGGTCAATTTATGCTCTTTTTCTATTTATTATAATGATTAGTACCTATGGTTAATAAAAATAACTTTTAAAAATGTTATGCTTATTTTATTCATTTATAGTTTTTTTTCTTAATTTGTAAAAAAAACTAATACAACACTTATTATGCTATTGATAAACCATTTAGCTCTACATCATTGATCATTTATAAACAAAAATATAACATAATTTTTAATATAATATATCAAGCAATTATAAATGAATAAAATAAACATATTTATGATAGAAATTGTATTGATAAACCATTTAGCTCTACATCACTGATCCACACTCTCTCACCTTCTACAAAAGATTTGAGAAGATACCTAATCATGTGCTACCATTTATCACGAATAACATATTTGTATCCACGATAAAACGTGTATTTTATAACAGAGGGAGTATAAGTTTGTGACTTAGACAATTACGTATTCGAATGGAGACACAAACTAATTAGATAACACAAGTGGGTTGTTAATTAGTGAAGCCGCTATGATTATAATTAATGTGAGTTGTGACAAAAATAAAGAGAAAACTATGCTTATTTCTTAAAGCCAGCTATTCCAGCCATCTGCATACTTCTCACTCACCAACCAAACAATTGCACTTTATCCCTTTATTTAATTTTTTAATTTTTTACCCAAAAAACCCCCTTATTCATTATATGATGAAATATTTACCAATTTCCCTTCATTACCATTTAAAATTTACTATGTTTATGTAATAACAAAAAATGGAAGAATTTACCAAGGCTTCCATACCAAACCTCCCCTTTATTTTATTTTTTTACCAAATTATATGATGAAATGTTTACCAAATTCCCCTTCATTACCATTTAGAATTTACTATGTTTTTTTTATCAAAAAAAGAATTTACTATGTTTATGTAACCAAAAGAAAAAAATTTCTATGTTTAACCCAATTAAAATGTAAAAAATGAAAATGTAAGATGATAAATGTCTTGTATTTATAAACACTTTTCCTGTCCAACTCTCAACAGCTAACACCATCTATTGAGATTAAGGGTCGTCTCAAATAATTTAGAATTTTATTCAAATTTTAAAAATTAGACTCACCAAAAACTCAAACTACTTTATTTAAATTGTAACTAACATCTCTATACAACTTCATAATTAAAGTTCCCATGGCTCCTACCTTAATTGTGTTCATAAAAACTAGCCAGATCAGCTCTCATTATCAACTACTATATAAATACCACTCTTGTTGTTTCTCATTCCACACACTTTATTTTATAATAAACCCCTCTCTTCTCTTCTCTTCTCATTCACATATATGGCTTTCTCTAAGCTTCTAATTGCTTCCCTTCTCGCATCACTTCTCCTTCTTCTTCTTGTTGAAGCCACACCTGATCAATCGGTATATAATAATCATATTACTGATTAATGATTCTTTCTTCTTCTCAGTTCTTTGTTAACTGTTAATTATTTTCAATCTTCTTTCTTTTCTTTAATTAATTAACTAATTAATTTATATATACATGCTTTTTATTTATTAACTGCAGGCATATGCATCAGAAACTCAGGGTTCTCTACTTCAGAAAATAGGTACTCACTCTCTAAACACCAAAAATGTACTCCCTCCAAACTTGTATATAAGCAACAAACAATTTTTTAGATTCATTAAAAAAGTAATGTATCTGAACTATTTCAATGAATCTAAAAGTTATTTAAGGCCAGATACATCACTTTTTCAATTAATCTAAAAAGTTATTTGTTGCTTATATACGATAAGTTCAGAGAGAGTATTTAGTATAGTTTGATTTAAATAGAAAAAATGAAGGAAATGTGTGAAAAATGAATGAATTGAATTGCTGCAGATTGTAATGAAGCATGCGCTGCAAGGTGTCGTTTATCATCTCGTCCAAGATTCTGCCAAAGAGCTTGTGGAACTTGCTGCAGTCGTTGCAACTGTGTGCCACCTGGCACTTCTGGTAACCAAGATGTCTGTCCCTGTTATGCCAGCTTAACTACCCACGGTGGCAAACCCAAGTGCCCATAGAAAACAAACAAACAAACCTTATTTCCATAATCAAGGACATAATATCCAGTTATATATCGAGTGTTAATTTTATTTACAAAATTAATAATGATCATATATTGTAAGTTGTGATCTTTCTGATTACTTCGTGTCTCTTAATTACAACTTCAATAGTGTGTCTTGTGTATTTTGTTTACTTGTACTTTTTGTCATTTGTTTTAATAAGAATGTCTTGTTCTATATTTTTAATTGAAATATATAATAATATTTTACTATTTGATTTTTTTTGAAAAAGACAAAAAAAATTATTAAACAACACATCATAACAGCATAAGATATTTTCTGCAGAAGATAAAGCCACAATATGAGTAACAATATTATTCCTCACAACAGTCCACACACCATGCACTCTCTATCATGCAAGTGCCACTTTGCAACCACTACTATAAAACATGAAATTTAACTCCAAAGACCATGTTGACCAAAAAAAAAAACTCCAAAGACCACAAACTTGTCTCAACATTCCTAATCCTTTACATATAAAGAAACAATTCGCAGCACCACATCAGCAAGTACACAATATTAAATAAGGGTATGTTTGGATCTGTTTATTTGAACTTATCTACTGATATAAGTACTTGTGAGTCTGTTAGGAAGAACTTATATAAACAACTCATGACTTGTTATTTCCATAAATTCCCTGTGACAGCTTAATTATGAAAATAGTTTATGACTTATAGAAAAATAGTTTAACATTAGTTTTTTCCATTATTATATAAACAGTTTATACATAAGCACTTATATGATAAGCGCTTATGTCATAAGGACTTAATTAAGCTGTTTATCCAAATGGGCCCTAAGTTTGGTACTCAATCAACTTATAGAAATAACTATATTTAAGGTCGGGTTGGATCGATTTATTTGAACTTATATATTGATATAAATATTTGTGAAACTGTTTGGATGAGCTTATTATTATTTTTTTTTGATAAGTCAAATAATTTTATTAAGGGGGCACTAGCGGTGCCTCAACCCAATTACAGTTATTGTAATCAGTTAATACATTCTATGGGCCTGTTGTTCCATTCCTCAAAATCCATTGACACATGATTACCCAATCTATGAGCTATCCACCCCCAAGAGATCCCCTTTACATGGTCTAACATTTGATGTACATTTGGGACTCACCCTCTAAAAATGATCCTATTCCGATTTATCCAAATGACCCAAACAACTGCTACCCAAATCAGATATTTTATTTTCTTTTTATGCTTGCCACCTACTAGCAGTTTGTTATTGATCAAATGCTCCCAAGCTCCATTGCTCCTCTTCCTTGTTTCGCCAAGCCAATCAAGTGTCAACCTCTAAAGTTGATCCGTGATTGTGCAATTAAAGAACAGGTGCTCAGAATCCTCTTCAAAACGAAAACAGAAAGCGCAGCAGGTGCTGTTCTGCACTACAATGATGCCATGTTGCTGTAGTTCCACTCTTGTTGGTAACCGAACGATCAGTACTCGCCATCCGTGAACCAAATATTTTGATGGCGCATCAGTTTCCCAATATTTCTGCAGAATTTTACTCTCTGTCACCGATGGCTGCTCTTCTTCGTTGCTGGACAGCAATCTACTATAGGTTGATCCACTACGACAGATTTAAGGATTTGCAACGTTTTTTTTGGGCATTGGTAGTGTTTTAAAACGCTAGAGAAGCTGGCGCTACGGATGCGTACACCCCATTAGTAGCGTTTTAAAAACGCTAGCCATTGACCCAGCGGTGTTTTGGACATACGTAGCGTTTTATAAAAACGCTAGCCATTGACCAGCGCGCTTTTTACAATTCCTAGCGTTTTCTGTAAAACGCTAGGGATCCTCTAGCGCCTTTTTATAATTCCTAGCGTTTTCTGTAAAACGCTAGGGATCCTGTAGCGCCTCTTTACAATTCCTAGCGTTTTCTGTAAAACGCTAGGGATCCTCTAGCGCCTTTTTACAATTCCTAGCGTTTTCTTTAAAACGCTAGGGATCCTCTAGTGCATTTTGTCCATAGCTAGCGTTTTTTCTTTAAAACGCTAGGTATTGAATGAATTTTTTTAATTTCATTTCTAGCGTTTTCTTTATAAAACGCTACCTATTGACTGAATTTTTTTTAAATATTTTTTTATTTTTGTTTATTGTCCATTTTAATTACAACCTATAAATTCATTCCCTTCCAACAAAATTCATCAAATATCATTCCAATCCAATATCATTCCAACAAAATTCAGTCAACAAAATTCATCAAATATTCCAATCCAATATCATTCTAAGAAGTTGTAACGCCCCAAAAATAATCTAGTATTTAATTAATTTATCTAGGTGTTATGTTGGTTGGTCATAATAAAAGAAATAAGACGGTGTTTCAAATTAAATAAGGGGTGGTGTGTAGGAAATGAGTGAGTGGTATTTTAATTAAATAGGGAGTGGTGTGAGTAATTAATTGTGTAGTAAATAGGACCCAAGACACTAGAGCCCGATTACTTAAGCTCTAGGGTTAGTGTCTTAGACACTTGGAGAGAAAGAAAAGAAAAATAAGAGAAGAGAAAAGGAAGGGTGTTGGCACAGCCGTGAGAAGAAAGGAAGAGAAGAGAAGAAAGAAAGAAGGGAAACGTGACGGTGAAGAGGAGAAAGAGAGAGAATACGACGCAAAGAGAGAAAGAAGGAGAAAGGGAAGTTGCTGCGTTTTTCTTGTTGGTGATTCAAGGAAGGGTTATCATCATCTTCAAATTACCAAGGTAAGGGGAGTCTCGCATTATAAGGGTTTATATGATGGTTATTAGTATATAGGAGGGTAGAAACTATGATGCCTAGGAGATGATTTATAAAATGTCGGAATGAATTATGAGTAGATATATGATGGGTATTATGTTGAGGTTAGGCTCTATGTTCTTGTCTTGATTGATTTGAATGTGTATTTGATGATTGATGAATGTATCAGGGTTGTTTGAAATTGTTGCGTGATGGTTGAACATGGTGAGTTTCACTTGTTTACGGTTTTGTGCACTTTTCGGACATCGTTCGTTTTTCGAGAATTGGTACTGTTTGTTTGATCCAAAAATTATGTGGCTGGTCGTTTTGGCGCTGGTTTCGTTAAATTTGGAGTTGTATAGCTCGAGTTATAGGCAATACAAGTTAGGTTAAAATTCGAAATGTTTTGGGTATGGGTTCAGTATTTGGTGGCTGGGAACGTTGTATTGACTGAACAATTATGTGGTTTACTTTTCTGGAAAATAGACTTAATGCTTGTTAATGTGGCACTGGTTTGGTTGCATTTGGAGTTGTGTAGCTCGAGATATAAATTCCACAAGTTAAGGTAAGATCTCGGAAACAATGCGGACATAGGTCGAGTGTTTTGGCTCTCTGCGTTTTCAAAAGAACTCCTTTTCGAACGAATCCAATTTCTTTGAAAACTAAACAGAATTTTCTCCAGTTTATGCACAAGTTTCATGCAATTTGATTGAGTTTTGGTCATTTTAGAACTGCTTGAATTTTGAAGGACAGAAACTGCCCTCTTTTGAAACTAGTATGTGTATTTTTGAAAACTCTACCTATTGAACACTCTTCTTCAAAAACTGAACTTAGGGATTGTTGCGCCCAGAAAAATCCGGTTTGGACTTCTCGTTTGACAACGTGAAAAATAGTAGAGCCGCCACCAATATTTATTTAGGAAAACATTGGAAAAACCTTTTTTTGGAAAAAATAGGGTGGTCTTTTGAAAACGCAGAGATGTAGCTTCGGGGGTCGGTTGCGCATGGGGAAGGTATTAGCACCCCACGCGCCCTTTCTACCGAAAGGGAACCATTAACTTGATGTGTGGTTTTGAAATTGTTTGATTTGAAATAAATCGTTCCACTTCTTTTCTTTTCTTTTCTTTCTTTTGAGAAATTGTTTTATTAAAAAAAACGGGGGAAAAGAGATATTTTTGGTATCTTTGAAAAGCGGAACAAAACAAAGATTTTTGAAAAGGGTGCTTGACGGGACATGAACCCGTCCCTACACGACTTCACCGGGATGATGGATCAAAGCTACGTAGTTCTTGGTTTTTACGGTTTTTTTGAAAGTGCGCTTGACGGGACATGAACCCGGCCCCACGTACCTCACCGGATGATGGATCAAAGCTACGTAGTTCTCGTTTTTACGTTTTTTTTTTTGAAAGTGCGCTGACGGGACATGAACACTGGTCCTCACGCACCTCACCGGATGAGGATCAAAGCCACGTAGTTCTCGGTTTTTACGGTTTTTTTAAAGTGCGCTTGACGGGACATGAACCCGGTCCTACGTACCTCTCCTTTGGATGAGGATAAAAGCTACGTAGTTCTCGTGATGTGCGTCAAAACGGCTTTTAGATTTTAATTTTGGAGTTTTGAAATGAGACTCAAGTGTTCGCGAACACCGGACAAGCAAAGGCTTGAGTGGCATTCAAGACTAACTCGAAGGAAAAGAGAGTTGGAACCGGTAACCAAACAAGCAAAGGCTTCGAGTGATTACAAGTGACAACGTTGCATTATTCTATTTTTTTGAAAATTGTTTTGAAAAAGTGGCGAGCATTAGTGATAAGTATCATTAATAGCTCATGTTATTTTGGAAATTTGAATTAGTTTTTGTTGTTTAATTAAGGTATGGGAGCTTTCATAATAGTCAAACAAGCAAAGGCTTCGAGTGACTATCACTAATAACTCATCATTAGCGATCAAACAAGCAACGGCTTCGAGTGATGACTAATGATTTGTTTAAGAAAATGCCTTAGGGTTTTTATCTAGAAAAACATGTAATTTCGGGTTTGAAAAGAAGTAGAACATTTCAAATCCTTTTTCAAGTCAGAACCGAGACAACAATTAGAACACAAGCAAAGCAATCATAAAGAGTATTCACAAGTTGCTATGAACAATTGAATGCCTGATTATGTAAGCATGTGGATGCATGAATATACAATTATGGAATGCAAGGCATAGCATTATTGGATGTATGATTAGGCAAGCACGTGAATGCATGAGTATACAATTGTGGAATGCAAGGCATAGCATTATTGAATGCATGAACATATGAGAAAGAGTGCAAGTCATAGTGTTAATGGATGCATGAACGTGTGAAAATGAATGCAAGGCATAATGTTAATGAATGCATGATCATGTGATAATGAATGCATGATCATGTGATAATGAATGCAAGACATGATATTAATGGATGCATGAACATGTAAGAGAGTATGAGAATGCAAGAGGTATAAGCACATATGAGTGCATGAACATGTAAGCACAAGTGATGAAATGCAAAGTGTGAAAATATTTTGGGTATTTTTGCAAATTGACAAGTAGTAATACTTTTAGTAAAGAGTTAGTGAATGATAGAGTAAAAATGCATGAGGCAAATGGTATTTACTTAATGAAAGGGTAAAGTAAAAATGTAAAAAAGTAAATGATAATTACTTAATGAAATGGTAAAGTAAAAATGTAAAAAAAAAGTGGTTAGAAGTCAAAACACACTAACACAATTACATTTATCTACACAAGATCAAATAACACATTTTGAGCACTAAAATATGCACAAAAATGGGCTCTATGGCCGAACCCTTATATGAGCACAAACACCAAGTTTTTTCATGCCAAAACTCATAATCAATACATAGAACAAATCATGCAAATCAAGCACATCATGCATTTTATTTACATAGATCAAAGAGTGAAAAGAAAGCAAACAAAAACCCTAACTTCTAAGGTTCAAAACCGAAACCCCTATACCATAAATCAAGACAAAATCCAACTTGCAAGTTATGATATGAACAAGAAGATGCATATAATATATGAAAGTTCTCTATTCATGGGAAAGTAAAAAAATGAGTGTGAAAGTGCAAAACATATGGTTAACACACAAGAACACTCTCATCAAGGCCAAGGGCTCACTTCAAACACCCAAGGCTCCCAATGTCCTTGACATAGTGTTTGAAATGAGCCCTCTAAGCCTCTTTGAGAGAGGAAAGAGGAGTAGAAGAAAGATTCACATGCTAATAATTAAAAAAATGCAAAAGATAATAAGCTTACCTCAAGAAATAACTAGAAAAAGGAAGAAGAATGCAAAATAGAAGCAAGAACAAACTTGAAGGAAAACTCCAAGCCAATCCTCAAACCACGAGCTTTTGATGATGCAAGGATGAACTAGAGTAGGAGGGGATGGAAATGTAAGGAGTAGAAATGAACTTTTTGATGAGAAAAGAAGAAGGAAATCCAAAAAAAATATGGAGGAGAGTGTAAGTGGTTTTGGCCAAGAGAGGGAGGAGAAGAGGAAGAGTGCTAGCTAGGGTAAAAAATGAGAGTGTCCTCCCTATTGTCTCTTATTTTTGGGTTTTATATGGGGTGCAAACTTAAGGGTATTTATGACAATGTGCCTCTTGCAAACCAATAGGATTTGAGATAAAATTTGAATCAATGGTCAAGATGCAATGTCACATGGATTAAGGGCAATTAAAAAGCACAAAGTGAGGAGAGAGGGGGCTGAGGGCGCAGCTTAAGAAGGGTGGTGAAGGATAAGTTCATTTACAAAATTGTATTTTTCCATAAAGCTTATTACACAAGTGCCATTTTAATTCAAATGAAGGGTGAGGATTGCACTCAAAACTTAAATGGAAGGCCAAGATTTAAATACAATTTGCAACCAATAAAAATAAATCAAAATTGCATGAGTATGGGCTGGTGTGCGCAGCTAGGGAGTGGGGAGTGAGTGGAATTGCAAATTGTACTTATCAGACTTATACTTGACCTTTCAAAATTCAAAAGAATATTGATTATTCTTTTCAAGATAATTCTTCTAAATTCATACCATTTTGGGCCATGTCCCATGATTCAATGATTGGGCTCTGAATTTTATGATCTCACCAATCCCAAAATTGATTTATTTACCCCACCTCAAAGGAAATGACCATTTTACCCTTCTATCCAAAAATTTGATTTTTATGCCAAAAGGTTTAATATTCGTGCGCAAAAACAATCACAATTAGGCACAAATACTCCTCAAATAAATCATTGATGATTGTTCAGGGATTTGGGACAAAAGACCGTTTTTATTGTGAAATGACCAAAATGCCCTTTCACCCTAAAAACCCTAGTTCTTTGCCCGAAGCACATTTTCACTTCAAAAATGACTTTTCACCCTAGGAGTGACCTCTAATACCTTGAAATGCATGTTGGATGACTTGTCTTGAAGAATTGTTCCTTATTTGCGAAATGACTAAAATACCCTTTTGCACTGAAAAACCCTAATTTGTCCAAAAAAAGGTATCCCAACTCCAAAAATGATTCTAGAAACTTTGAAATGACTTTTGGAAACCTAAATGCAATGCATGATGCTCTCTTCTCCTCTATTTATTTATTTTTTGGGGAAAATTAGGGTTTTGACCTAAAGTTAGGACAAAATTGGGGTATGTGGGGATAAGAAATAGACACATAGGGCTTTCCAACGAGTATTTATTTGTCGAAACCGATGTCCTTTACTATTTTAATTAATTCGCGAAGTATGTGCATCGTCAGAGGAAATTCAAAGATCGCGGCGCTGTGTTCTTTGTCATCTTTGTTGTGATGTTTTATGTTCTTTGTCATCTTTGTTGTCTTTATTTTTATGTTCTTTGTCATCTTTGTTGTCCGTTTTAGTCCCTAGGTGTTGTTTTTGTCCTTTGGCTTTGTTTTAGTCCTTGGGTCTTTGTCTTAGTCCTTGGTGTTGCGTTTAGTCCTTGTGGTCTTTGTTTTAACGGTGTTGTATACCAAGTGGTGTGAATAAATATTGGTGATTGGGGTTTATGACCTTCTTTGGTGTTGGTGAGTCGATAAGACTATTGGTGAGCATGCTATTGCATAATTTTGGTGATTTTGGTGTATATGGTGCATTGTCATGGTGTCGCATAATCATATGCATTTTTGGTGAGTAGGCTTGGCCTCATTATATATTTTGGTGAATGCCCTCAAGGCTATTTTGGTGATGGATCCACATGCATATGCCCGTGGAGTTTTGGGTTGCATTTCATACATACATTCATATCAATGTGTTGTCGCTTATTGTTGTTGTCTTTGTTGTTTCTTATTGTATTGCTCATTGGTGTTGCTACTTGGAAGTTGTAATGACGTTGGCGAATATTTATGTTGAGGTGTAATTATGTTCTGGTGTAATGATGTGATTGCGTAGTGATGTTGTTGTGATGTGTTGTATTCCGTTGTTGATGTGTTGTGGTGGTTATAGTTGCCTATTCTCTAGTATATTATCTATCATATATGCTTTTATCTTTGTTTGAGACTCACCCTTCTCGCATTTAAAATGTTACCTCGATGTCTGTGAACGTGCGGTAATCACGAATGAAGATCAAGGTCTTTTATGAGCCGAGTCGATGTCGCTCTCGATACACGTAGCACCCGGGGGGATGAACACTGTCTTTTTATTTATTTATTTTGTTGCATTTAATTATTTTGAACACGAGTTTGTGGTTTTGAAGTATGGAACAAATATTCGGAATGTAAACTAAATTGAAGTATTTTGTTTTCCATGTTTTATTTATTTACCCGTCATTTGGATTTGAAAATGTCGAATGTGACGCTTCAATTCTGTTTTGAATTTAGTTTCCGTGACTCGATATTTTATAAAACGAACGGGTAGAATTGCGGTGTTACAGAAGTACTTACAACATAATATATATCCAAATCATATATACAACATATATATATATATATATATATATACTAGTATAATTAACGTGCGTACAAAGACGGTCTAAATTCATTTGTTTAGACAACATAAGATAATTACTTCAATTATTTTAAATATTTGTATAATAGTAGAAATATTTGTATATTTAACCCATGCCCGTATACACACGTTCTTTAAACTTATATAAAAATAGATGCATTTGTATATTTATGTGTATTATATATGTGAGATATAAAATACTTTGGGACGCCTCTTAAATCAACCTATTAGAAATCAACAGTAATGTCTCAAACAAATTGGGGGCCCTGGGCAAATCTTAAAATTTGGTCCCCAAATTTTTTAAAAAAAATCAAATAAATCACCAAAAACTGTAAACTACATTATTAAATAAATTGTAAATAACATTTTGATATAATTTCAAAATAATATCAACCTTCTAGTTACTTAAAAAGAGCCATCTTTCGAGCCGTTTTTGAAGCAAATTCATCAACCAAGTCTAATATTGTATTGAGTGGTCACCAATAATTATAATGATACTAAACTTCAGACTATTTTAAGCTGCCGATAATTATGGGTTATGTGTTAGTTTTAACTTTTGGGGTCCTAATTTATTTATTTTGAGGTTGGGCCCTGTGCGCAAGCACGTCTTACACATGTTGTTAGACGACCCTGGAAATCAAGAATAAAAAGAAACGCAAGGGGTGTCTTTGGAATTATTATATTGTTAAATTTAACGTCATCAAAATTATTATAGTGTGAATATTTTGTGCATAAGTAGGAATACATCATGATAATGTGTATTGTGCAATCGATTAAAATGGAATATGATTTCTGTTTGTTTTCAATTTAGGAAGTGAATCCCATAAAATGTGTATTGCTCTAAATTGATTCTTTTCAATGATTCAAATATTTGTGAAAAAATACTCGTTTTAAATTGATTCTTTTCAATGATTAAAATTCACAGTTTGTATTGCTCTATCCTAATTGAATCTCATTTGTAATATATTTTACATACATGGGATTGTACTTAATTATTTAAAGATTTTGAAATTGATTTGGTATTGAATTTGAGAGGGTTATATTCATAATTTTAAAATTTAAAAAGCACAATTCAAAAAAACATGGTTAAACAAATTTTTTTCATTAAATCCTAATGACGATGGGTCTAAAATTTATGACATGTAACAAATAGTGCAAACAAGAAAAAAAAGCTGGAGAATCAACATTATGTTTCAAAGCGAACTAAATGGCCGCATAGAGAACATGGTAAATTTGTTTCTACGAATCACCATACCACTAAAAGTATAAAGTTATAGTTCATTCTAGTCACGGTGCATAGATTCTCTCAATAGTAGGTTCTAAAATATAGTTATTCAATGCTATAGCACAATCTCAAATAATCATGTAATTAAAAGATGTTACAACCCAAACTCGTACATATTACCAAATCTCTGTTGCACAATCTCAAATACACAACTTGGTAATCAATAATATCAAATAAAATACGGATAAATTTGATAATACCATACACATTGGCTGTTTTCCATAATTCAGTTCAACGTGATAATAAGTTAATAACCGAACTACGTAATCACTTATAATATGGTCGATATATCCAACAAATTGACTTAAGAGGAGATGATCTCAACAAAAGCTTCACTCAAATCTAAGCAAGTATCTCCCAACATCCTCAAATCTTCACTCGGTTTATTTTGATTGCATTGGTTCTCCAACATGATGTGCTTCTTCACCATTAAATTAAACTCCCGCTAATAAAGTGAAAAAGAATGAGCAAAAAAAGTAAGAAAAGCAAAATGAAAATCTTATAAGTTAATATAAGCTTACTTTTTTCAAAGATCAAAATGAGCAAAGCAGGAAAGACAAACAAATAATCATTTTGAGGACAACCTATAAAGAGAATCGCGAATATCACTAATATCTTAAAAGTATAATATCCTAGAGGAAGTATCATGAGTGAAATTTACAATATTTGGCTCAACACTAAAAATATTGGAAGTTTAACAACAACAAAAAACACAAATGAAAGAGAGATTAAGAAATTAGAGTTTCTGAAGAAAGAAAAAGACAGATAAAAATCAAAACCAAAAGTTAAAAAGGCATGGTTAGGACTTAGAACATAAGACAAAATGAAAAATAGGGCATGACAAAATGACAAAAACAAAGTTTATCCTTTTTCTGTCGCCGGCCTATTGAAAAGGGGGCATCTAGGAAAGTCCGTTCAATTTGAAATTGTAATTACAATCATGAACACACAATGCATGCAACGACTTTACAAATCTGAATTCGTTTATTTATCACAAATTCAACATGATTGAAAAAACATTTATTGATTAGTAAAATCTAAAAATTAGGCGGCGCATTACACAGACACAGAGGATCGGAAGCAAAACCTATGATTATAATTCAACGAAATTTATTGTAAAAATAGTAGTAGTGTAATGATTTTGCCATCCTGAACCAAGGTAATAAAGGTGTACGAATTTTATTTTAACATGGTTCCATTAGAATTTCCTTGCAGTATAATCATGGGTTAGAAGTTCAAACATAAAATTTAAAGAAATTCAAGCTGTGAATGTTTTTAATAATAGGACAAATAGACCAAATTACGTGAATCATGGAGAAGTTAAAGAAATTCAAGTTGTGAACGTTTTTAATATGATCAATAGCATAGGGAAGAGCTTTTCTTGATGGAGTTGCATGCCTAATGATATGATAGTAAGGGATGAACACCTGATTGTGTGTATATTGGGGTTACTATGAATGTTTTTAATATGGGAGAAGTTAAAGAAATTCAAGTTGTGATTGTTTTTAATATGATATGATTTCTCACCTGATTGATGCTAATGATATGATAGTGATAATATATAAAGAAATTCAAGTTGTGAACGTTTTTAATAAATAAAAAATCAAAGATGATCAATAGTATTTAAAATAGAAATAAACAAACATTAAAGGTGATGCTTTCTGTCCCCCTAGATCGATTTGGTATCTGTAGAAATCTATTTCAATAATAACCGTTGATTTTTGCATGATATTGAGACCGTTGATTTTATTGGCGAGGATCCGTCATCTAACTGATTCTGAAATGCAAAGCGTTATTTTTGTTGTTAGGTGAAGGATGAGTATGGCTGCCACATGGTTCAAATCAATGTTATTAAAACCGACCGGTGATCAACCCGATCCAAAGTTCATCGGGTCATTGGGTTAATGGTCGAACCGAAGGGTCACCGATTGGCCCGCATGACCCGTAACCCTAATAAAACGTGATAAAAATAGGCATACGTGTATAAATTCACTCATCACGAGTTTTGAAATTTTCTATCATACCTTAAAAGATGTCCAAAAACCTCAAACAATATTAACATAATTAAACTCTTTACTCATTCATCAAATTCAAATCTATAAACATAAGCACCTAACAACCATTAAACAATATTAGATATTAAATAATTAAGATATATATGTAATATGTAATATATAATTAAGCCTATATATAAGTATAAAAATACATATTAAATAGATATACTTAATAGGTAAAAAGGCTATTGTTAGAAATAAAGAAAGAAGTTTGTCAAAAAAAAAAATAAAGGAAGACGAATGGTATTATTAATATACGTTACAAATGTATAACAGCAAAAGTTGGTAGCTCATTTGGTTGAAATGCAAGGCTTTGGCTGAAAGGTAAGGGGTTCGATCCCCACATTTGGCTTTTTTTGGTAATTCATTGTGAGTTTAAGTTGTTTAATTGCTGAGGTGGATTTAATTGGTGCTGACATATTTATTGACGTGGCTGATTAAGTGGATGCTTATGTGTCAGATTCATGGTTATATATAATATAGATATAATAACTAACTAACATTATGAAACTCAAAACTTGCTACAAAAAGCTATAAACAAAACGGCACCACTCCCGCCTTACTGTTGTAAGTTGTTCATCAGAGTAATGCTGGATGTTATTACAGCTGGGAAAATACTGAAAAATAAAATGAAATAAAATTAGAATTAAAATGGTTATTAAATGTGAGTAAGTATTATAATATCAATATAAAAAAGAAATCTAAGTAGTTACCTTGATTGGGATTGCTACTCTGTCGTGAGTGATAATCTCTCTCATATACCTCATAGTGTAGTACCCACAATCATTATTATTTGGTTGTTTAGGACACTACAAAGCAAAAGATTAGTTAATTAATTGTCACATTTTTATGACCAAAAATTCAATTAAAATTATAAGAATATTGATAAAAACTTACAGATTATGGGTATCCATTTTGTTTTACTCAGAGAGTATCCCGATGATTGTCTCAAAACTTTGTAACGTCATACATATATATAACTAAGTTAAACAAAATACATATATTAAATTATACAAAATGAGAGGGTTACACATACACACATCATCAACTATCTGCACGGGTGAAGTCTACGTAGACTTTGTAATGGCCTTGAAGTGAATCCGGATAGTAGATGACATTTCTCTTAGGGTTTATTGCAAAGAGTACCCAATGTTGCATGCAAGTAAATGAATCACGAATGAGTACACATTTACACTATAATACAATCCTCAAAATAAATAACCAAGTGATTGAAGACTAAATTTCTCACCTTATATTGAGTGGTGCCAAAAATAAAGATTCGTGATCAAAAATTTGGACATCCCCAAGCGTGAAAGGATATAACTTTCAATTTGACTCTTCCTAGCCATAATATCCTCTGGTTTACCTTGATCCCACACAACGATACACTCTGGGCACAAGAACAAAAACTTGTGTGTCCGTTATGAAGGGACAGTAAACTCATTGTACAAAAACCTATATATAATATATATATATATATATATATATATATATATATATATATATATATATATACAACTTTCAGATCCTCATATATACTCTAATATATACAACTATTGTGTACAAATAATTTAATACATACCTCATATTTACTCTAATAACAACCACAGTGACCCATTCCATGTCATATACAGCTTTCAGATCCTCAATGTAGCGACCGAAAAATCCGGGAAAGGATTCTTCGAAGTTCGAAAATGAAGCCGCCACCAAATTTTAGTTTAAGGGCAAATTCGGAAAATCCCTTTAGGTTTTAGGACAAGGCATTGTTAGGGTTCGGGAGTCGTTATGTGTGGGGAAGGTATTAGCACCCCACGACATCCATGGTCTAATTAATTTAAGATTTATTTAATTATTACCCTTTTATTTGTATAGAATAAGACTTGTTTAAGTTTTTGGTTTTTAGTGCTTGACAAGAGTTTGAGTCTTGCTCCTACGTACCTCCGGATGCAATGGAGGAATCAAAGCTACGTAGTTCTTCCTGAAAAAGTTTGTGGGTTGGTGTTTTTTAGTGTAGGGATCCTAGGATTCCTTGAACTGCATGACTCTTCGATTCTAGGACGCCGACTAACTTGGATTGTACAACCGACTTAGTCCCCTATACTTTTTGAAAATGATTTTTGAATTTTTGAAAGGGGTTGTGAGATGGGTTGATTTTAGAATAGGTATTCTAGAACTCCTGAACTGTACAGCTCATTAATTCTAAAACGCTGACTAACCCGGTTGTGCAACCGACTTAATCCCCTATCTTTTAGGAAAAATGGTTTATTCATATTTATTAAGTTTTCGTGGTTCTTGAATCTGTACATCTCATTGGCCCTAAAATAATGACTAACCCGGTTGTACAACCGACTTAGCCGTTTATTTTTAGAAAAATAGTTTATTCAGTATTTGTTAAGTTTTGTGGTTCTTGAATCATATATACTCATTAGCCCTAAAATAATGACTAACGGTTGTACAAGCCCGACTTAGCCGTTTATTTAATTTCATGAGAAAAATTATTTGCGTTTGAGTTGGAAAAGAATTAAAAGAGAAACGAAGTGCAGATTATAAATTTGGGTTTTTGTTAATAGTGGTGTTGTATAATTAATTGGAGGTGCAAAAAGGAAAGCCCGGTTCAAGATAGGAGAGCCAAAGATATCTAAACCGGGCTTAAGTGGGGGGAGGTGTGCGCATGAATTAAAGGGGGGTGACTAACAATAAAATAAAAAAACTGAAACAACCACATAACCCTAAATTGGAAAAACCCTAAACATTTATTTCCCCCTTCCCTCAGCTGCGCGCGCAGCTTTCCTTTCTAGAGAGAGAAAGGCCAGATTCCGGCCTGAAATCATGGCGGAGATGGCGTTGGGGGGCGAAAGTCTCGCCGGTGTGGTGGTGGTTTTTCTTTCTGATTTCGGTTTCCTACGGTTCTCCTTTCGATTTCTTCTCCTATTGTTTGCTTTGGTGGTTGATGATGGTGAGGAGAGAGGAGAGGCTTCGCGATGAGGAGAGATTAATGGAGAGACGAGCGAGCAGCAGAGGGGAGAGAAATAGCCCATGGAAGGAGGCTCGCCGGTGAGAGAGGAGTCCGCCAGAGAGGGAGAACGGCACCGTCGCTTGGTGGCGACGTGGAGGTTCGTGGTCGGAGGGGATGACCGGCGTTACGGCGCGAATGGGGCGCGTTTTTTTTTTATTTTTTTCAGGGACTCAGGTTGATTCTCTTCTTCTGGTTTTAGGTTCTTTCTTCTATTCTTAATTTCTGTATCTCTGTTTTGGGTTTGTTAGTTTTGTTCTTGATCTTGCTTTATTCTGCTTTTCATACTTACACTGGTCTGTTTTCTAAGGATTTTGTTATACAATTTTCACATTATCAACATTTAATATGACATTTTAATTATATTTTATAACAAAATATGTCTTTATAATAATATCACACAATGAATGTTCTTTTTGTGCGATCTTATATTCATGCTAGTACACGTAGAAAATTTCAATCAGTAAGAGAAATTGTAAATCACATGCTTCCAGAAGATCATATTAAAATACCTAATTCCAGCCTTTGTTATGCTCCTGTTACCTGCTCTGTTAATGTTGATTCTCTTTAACTGTGACCGAACCACTGCTACTGTGTCTGCTTGACTGCTACTTTCTTTAGATCTTTGAAACCTCAGAACTGTGTTTAGTGGATTAGGGTTTCAATGTGAAACTCTAATCCTATTTTGGGTGATTTTAGCAGTAGTTTTCTGCCTTGGTTTCTGTGTCTTTTTTGATTGCTATTGGACTGTTTATTTATAGTTAAAAATTAGGTCAACACATTAATGATTTGGATTATGTTTTGATTTTCGAGTTTGGGTTTGGGCTTGTATGAAATTTGGATACTTGGTGAGCAAGGAGGAAGCTAGGATTAGGGTTTAGAAGGTTTAGCTATATTGTTCCCCCTTTTTTATTTTATTTTCGGATTTATGCCTTTTTATATTTTTTGTATCACTATTTTTGTATTTTGGACTTTTGGCCTCTTAAGGGCTTTAAAATTGTAAAATTAACTAAATAGCATTTTTTTGACATTTTTGGACTTATTTGACTCTTAAACATTTTTAAATTGTAAATTAAAATAAATAGAATTTTTGACATTTTTGAATTATTAAGTGTTTAAATAAATTAAGTGAACAAAATAAATAAGAATAAAAATAATAATAGGAAAAAAGGAGTTCGGCCAAATACAAAGACGACGAGCAGTAGGATTCGACAAACTGCGCTAAAACGAGACCAAAAATAAGAGAAATGGGCGCGTTAACTAAAACCCCAAAATTAACTCGGAATCGTATTATTAAATCTGAATTTAAACCAACTTTTTGTGAAAAAGACTTTAGGTAGACTTGCTTACGTACGACTAAACTCGAATACGGATGTTAAATTGAAGAACGCGCGAAAAGATCGATCATTCGGCGTGCGTGCCTAATTTAAACAACGGCGTTTCGATTTAGTTGAACGGAGTGATTGAAATTAGTGGCGAGACTCTACACTAATAATTCTCGCAATCATGCGACTCCGAAACACGCCCTTACTAAAAATAAACGACTAAAGCGAGAAAAAGAAGACGGACAAAATTGGGGTATAACTGATAACTCATATTTATATGAATTATTTATACCTCTAATCATTAAATTAAGTAAGTTCTCAAGTAATATTAGTATAGTATTTATTGCATTTCTATTAATATTAGGATAGAAAGGGCTAAACACTGTTTTGCTATGAAATTGGCACATTTGGTGCCCTTGTGATTATTTTGATGTATTTTGTGAAGTAGTGCAGTGTTTAGCGCTATAGCGTCTAACGCTATAGCGTCAAGAGGGCAGTGCAGTTGAGCATCTAAAGGAAAAGTGAAATTTTGGCGCCAAGCTCTTTAATCCATGTTCCATATCTTGTGTCCACAGTACCTTGCTGACATGTGCGGATTTTATTAGATTTGTGTGGACACTTGTCATTGCATGAGTAAAGGAATAGTGGAGTTGGTGAAAAAGTAAACATCACCTTTCTTGACTTTTGGAAGAAGAGTGGTACCTCATGCTAGATATACTAGAGTTGCTGAATTCTCTTCACATACCTTAGGACTTCCAACGGATATAGAGAGAGTATTGGTAGAGAGAGAAAGTGTGACACTTCTTCTTCTCCATTGATACACCTTAGAAGCTTTTGCTATTTTACTTTCTTCTTTTGTATTTTTCTGTACTTTTTCTCATGGTGTAAGGCTGATGATGAGCCATCTTAGCGTGGATGATTAGGGGACTTCAAGCTTGTATCTTGTGCACTTGTATTTTCCTTCTTACCTACGGTAATACAAGTAGTTTTATTTGTGTTATTTTGATGTTGCTCAACATGAGCTAAACTCTTTGAGTTGGGTTGCTATAGCTTGTAATGAACCATTAATGCTTCGTATATAATTTCTCACGTTTTGTGTTTTAATCCTTGTGTGATAACTCTTCCAAACTTGTTTTATATTTGGCCACGTAAAACTAGTACCTCTGTGGATTCAGACATGAACCATAGAAAGAACTCAAGGATTAATATAAATGATAAGGTTGGTTGAAGACATTTAATCAATTTTTGCTTCCTCTAGACATAGAAGTTGCAATAGTTTATAAAGCATAAGCTGTGGGATCTTGATTATACAGGGGTGAACCTATTTAGAACCTAGACATAGGCATCTTGTAGTGAAACCCTGGCGCTAGTGACTGAAAGGCACAAAATATTTGCAGCAGTGCTTAACGCTATAGCGTGTGACGTTATAGCGTCTTGTTTTTGGGAATTTACATAGTGAAAGCAATCCAACTTATTTCTCTTATATTTTAACTCACCGTTAACTTGTTACTCTTACAACCTTTGTTCAACAGAAACTTTGTTACTCAACCTATTTGCTACTTGTTCCTCTAAAGTGTAATTCTTTTTTAAACTCTAAAATTAATACCAATCCCTGTGGAGACGAATTCTACTTATCATTATATTACTTGTTGCGATTGTGTACACTTGCACAACTACTTTTCGCACAACAATAACACTCAACATTGAGAATCATATCCTGTTCCACTCCCACAATTTGATCGGTCGGTAAGATAATAATGTCATCGGGCTTCATTTTTTGAGTGGACGTGGACCTTTACATAAGTGATGAACTTCTCGAATTCATCAAGATTGAGAGATTTAACAACATGTTATTTGGGTGTATTTCCTTTCGTTTAATAGAAGGGAGATGGTCGGAGACAGTTTGGTATTGTCGGTGGAAGGGAAGGTCGGGACACTTTAATAGAAGGAGACGGTCGGGACACTTGGGGTACCTGTATATATTAAAAAAATGATTAATTAGTTAGTTAGCACACATTATATATAACAATGAGTCATTAACTTATTAACAAAAATATTGTCACTCACAACGACAAGTTGTGCAGGCCATGCCACAAAAGTACTAAGTGCTTGATCCACAGTAAATATATCCGCACTAACAATTGGAACAGACAATGGTGCAGACCCCTCAATTGAATAGTCTACTCTAACTCACAAATGGTTTTCAGACATGGGTAAATTGTGCATTGTGGCACTCAATTGGTTACATAACATGCCCACTGCAACCTTTCGATGTGGGTTTGCAATATATAGCTCACATTCACAGTTATCCTAAATCAATTATAAAGAAAAATAAATATACATGATAGTTTGATGAAATACATATGTACAAAAAACAGGTCGAGTAATAATAAATACCTGTGTTGAAGGGATGGTGCAGTTATCTCGTGCGCTAACTTGGGCAGGTGAAGTGAGGGTGCAGCAGGTGATATAGGTACAGCAGGGGGTGGTGCAGTAGGGGATGGTGCAGAAATGGATTGTGCACCAATGGATTGTGCCAAGAGCTGCTTATACATCTGTCTCTCTTCCATTAATACAACAACATTCTTGGATAGTTGGTCATACTGTGCCGCCAACACTTTACATTGCCCGCACCCCCTGCTATGGCTCTTTGGCCCAAACACAGTGGTAGGAGGAATGTCATATCCATAACCTCTTATACGACCCTTATACTCTTCCCTTCCCAAGGCACGAGCAAGGATATCTTGTTCACCAGAACAATCTGTTAACTCTCCTTGTGATACAGATTGTGATATGCTTTGCTGATGCACAAACATAAGTTTATAATGAGACACAAATTCCAACTTACTAGGAATCATAAAATTAAAATTACAATACTTGAATTTTGGAATACTTACAATTTTGTCATTGACCTCCTTAGTTTTGGGATCCACAATGTCACCATCTTTGTTCGCTCGGGCCTCTAACCACACAGTACACCGATCAAGGGATTCTTGAGTTGGATCCTTCCCCTCTTGCAGTAACTATTTAAGTTTAATAATTATTAATCAACTGTAAATTAAAATATTCATTAAATCATAATAAATTAAACTAATTGTGTGTTACCAATCTTTCTTCGAGAATTTGATATCCACTAGAACCTCCTCTATAAGGGTACTCGGGATTAGAAACTCTTTCTTTATTCGCTTTGCTATTTTTCTATTTAAAAAGATAAGTATACATTAATGAATGATATCTAGTTGTCAAATATATATATATATATATATATATATATATATATATATATATATATATATATATATATATATATATATAACTTAAATAATTAATATACTAACCAAGAAATCCGGATCTGTAGTGCGTATATGTACAAATTTGCTCCAATCCTCCTTAGTTATAATTAGGAATACAATTTCGAGGCTCTGTCGATGGTCCCATCGGGAAGTTTGAATACTTTTTCCTACATCAGTTCTATAAGCCCGATGCAACCTTCCAGCTTCCTTGAGTATCCAATCTTTTCGGGTATCATCCACATCAAAGTGTTTCTACTTATACATAAAAATGGATTAAATAAATATAACTAAAAAATCACTAAATAAGATTATTAAAGAGGTCTAAAATTATATACTGTATTAAGGCAAAGAAATCATCTTTCACTTTTTACATAAAACTCTATTATCTTTCTCATTCCAACTTTTAATCGAAATTGGAAACATTTGCTTCACCTTAGTACCAATAAAACTAATCAAATTTGTCTTTGTTTCTCTCCAATAGGCAAACCTTTAACACTCCATCTGACCTGCATTAAATCATTAAATAATTAGATAACTTTGAAAGGTAGAGAACAATATTAATAATTAGTAACTTACTGAATATTTCTCGTGTTCTTTACTTATCCGATGGACGATATTCTTTTATTTGTCATTCCACGGGAGTGAACTTCTTTGTGTTTCTATGACCACCCATCACCACCCTCATGACTACTCTCATGATCACTAAGTGATGCCATATGTGACTTGCAATGGCCCAAATGAAATAGACTGAGTGAGTTTTAGCTTTCTAATTGTTTAGAACCAACAAACACTTAACAAAATATAGAACAAGCATACGTCTCACCTATAAATACATATATAAACAGAAACTGAAATATTGGAAGTTACTAGTAGCTATATAAATGTTATGAAAAACAATGCTTGCTAGCTAAGGCAATTGCAAATGAAGCAACTTTACGAAGGGATGAACGAAGAGGTTTTCGGGTTTTCGCAAGGGAGGAGTTAGGTAGATGAAGAGACGTACTTGAGCGCTGCGTGAGTTTGTGTGAGAGAGAAGAGTTTGGTGCCCGCCCTTGTGAAAATTATAATAACAATGCCTAGCGCTTTCTCGCAAAAACGCTAGGGAAGCTGAAAAATTATAATTACAATTCCTAGCGTTTTCTGTAAAACGCTAGGGATCCTCTAGCGCCTTTTTACAATTCCTAGCGTTTTCTGTAAAACGCTAGGGATCCTCTAGCGCCTTTTTACAATTCCTAGTGTTTTCTGTAAAACTCTAGGGATCCTCTAGCGCCTATTTACAGTTCCTAGCGTTTTCTGTAAAACGCTAGGGATCCTCTAGCGCCTTTTTACAATACCTAGCGTTTTCTGTAAAACGCTAGGGATCCTCTAGTGCATTTTGTCCATAGCTAGCGTTTTTTCTATAAAACGCTAGGTATTGAATGAGTTTTTTTAATTTCATTTCTAGCGTTTTCTCCTTAAAACGCTACGTATTGACTGATTTTTTTCAATTTCATTTATAGCGTTTTTTTAAAACGCCACCTATTGACTGATTTTTTTTTTAAATATTTTTTATTTTTGTTTTTCTCTCCTTTTAATTACAACCTATAAATTCATTCCCTTCCAACAAAATTCATCAAATATCATTCCAACAAAATTCAGCCAATATCATTACAATCCAATATAGATACACACATATGTACATTTCACCAAAAGACCATATTAAACTAACAAGTACTTACAACATAATTAATATATATCCAAATCCTACAACATAATAACTAACTAACATTATGAAACTCAAAAGTAGCTACAAATTAAAGCTAGAAACATAACGGCACAACACTCATGACTACTGTCTTGACCACTCTCATGATCACTAAGTGATGCCATCTGACCTGCAATATAACATAATCCATGTTATTGTTAAATTTACAAAAACAATATAATTATCTATTAATAAAAATAACGAGATATCATTAAGTCTATATTACATTTTCCTTTTCCTAGATAAAATTTTGTTTGCAATTCGCGTCTTGGTATTTTTTTCCGATTTAATAGTAATTCAATCATTATGATCTTTTCTAAAATATACAACATCCTCTATAGAAGTATTTTCCCCTATTATTGGTTCCGATGTTACAAGAAAGGGTCGTCCTCAACACCAACATCATCGGGTGCTTCATCATCATCATTGTTATACACAAATTTTTTGTCAGTCAATAGAACAATAGACCAATTGATATTAACTGGATCAGTGACATAAAACACTTGTTGAGCTTGCAATGCTAAAATAAAAGGTTCATCTTTATATCCTAACTTGTTGAAATTCACCCGCATGAACCCCGATTCATCAATCAGTAAACCAAGATTATTGTCAACCCATTCACATTTGAACACAGGCTCCTGAAACATATTGTAATCCAACTCCCAATATGTGTTCAATGAAGCCAAAGTATGACATATTCGCATATATGGGATTTCTGTCTTTGGCACTGGATGCATGCATAGAATGAGCTACAAGAGTCACCCCACTATTTTGCATTTTACTCTGATCATCTTGTTCTTTTGTATAGAAAGTGCACTCGTTCATTAGATAGCTGTTGTAAGAGAAGACATGTATATTTGGACCTTTTGCTAACCATCTCAATCTTTTTGAAATCGAAGTAGGATTCGAAACACACTCACCATCAATGTGATGTTTTAGCCACACTATGAAACTCCTATTGTATTCTTTTGCTAACCAAACTTGCTTCTTTCCCGGGAATTGACTCTTAAGAATATCCTTGTGTTTGGCAACATATGAATCAACCTCACTATCATTGTGAAGAACGTACAAGTGTGCTTGCTCTAGTTCTTTCCTTGATACCATCACTAATTTAGTTCCTGTCATCCCTTTACTAATCCTTCCTACATGACGAGACCTTGGCAGTCCCACAGAATATTCAAGACTAGATAGATAGCCCGTGCAAAACTCAATAGCCTCTTCAACTATGTAGCGCTCAACAATACAACCCTCAGGTCATGATCGATTTTTCACATATCCTTTTAATATCTTCATGTAACGCTCAAACGGATACATCCATCTCATGTAACATGGGCCACACAATTGTGTCTCTCTAACCAGATGAACTATTAGATGAATCATTATGTCAAAAAAGGAAGGTGGGAAATACATCTCAAGCTCACACAAAGTGTGATAATTTCTCTTTGCAATGTTGGCAACTTTCCAGGGTCAATCACTCTACTACAAATCGCCTTAAAGAAGAAACAAAGTTTGGTTAAGGTCTGACGCACTTTCTTAGGCAAAATGGATCGTATAGCAATGGGTAGAAAATGCTCCATGAGAACATGACAATCGTGGGACTTTAGAGACTTTAACTTGAGATCTTTAATCGATACAATAGTCGCCACATTTGAAGAGTATCCTCGGAACTTTAACTCCATGAAGAAACTCACAAAAGACAGTCTTCTCCTTTCTAGATAGAGTATGAAAGTCAGGAGGTAGATATATACGTGTACCCTTCTTTACTGGGACCCAATTCAGGTCTCAAACCCATACTAACCAAATCCAACCTTGAGTTGATGGTATCTTTAGTCTTACCCCGGCATATTGAGTAAGGTACCAATGACACTTCGAAGACATTCTTTTCAACATGCATCACATCAATGAAATGCCTTACATATAATGACTTCCGAAGATGACAACTCAAAGAAAATCGACTTTTTCTTCCACCTCCGCTTGGCAAGCTCTCCCGCAAAAGGCTTCCCAAATTTAATGTTCAAATCTTCCACCTTTTCAAATGCACATTCGCGTCAAAGGCGGGGAGCTCTACGTGTTTCGTATTCCCATCAAATGCCTTTCTCCACAATCGATAGTGATGAGTTGATGGCAAAAATCTACGATGACCAAGATAGATATTCTTCTTAACATGTTCCAACCACATCCAACTGTGTTATCTTCACATATAGGGCATGCACACGCCCTTTGTTACTGCACTCCAAATAGATTGCCGTATGCGGGAAAGTCGTTAGTTATGCCAAAGATCATAGCCCTCGTGGTGAAACTTTCTTCTCTCGAACCCATCATACACCTCTACCCAGTCTCCCACATTTGCTTCAAGTCTTCAATTAAAGGAGCCAAGTATACATCAATATCATTTTCTCGGTTGTTTGGGCCTGTAAATTAATAAAGACAACATCATATATTTGCGTTTCATGCAAAGCCACCACGATAAGTTATAAATCGCCAAAATCACGGGCCATGTATTGTGGGAGCTACTCTCGATACCGTGCGGGTTAAATCCATCGCCAGACAATGCAAGGCGAGGTTTTCGGTCATCCCCGAAATTAGGATACCCAATATTAATTTTTTCCATTGCGGAGAATCACGTGTCGAGCATACCATCTTTAATCCTTTCATCCTCATGCCATGTCAAGTGTTTTGCATCTTACGAACTACGATACATGCGCCTAAATCGAGGAATTATAGGAAAATACCACAACACCTTTTCTGGAGCGGACTCTTTCTTCTTATATCGCGGTGCATTACATTTAGGACACGACTTTAACAACGCATGTTCATTCCGAAATAAAATGCAATCATTCGGACAAGCGTGTATCTTCTCATAGTTCAAGCCAATAGACCCCAACATTTGCTTTGCATCATACGTCCGAGAAGGAAGCACATTATCATTCGCAACATTTCTTTCGAAGTGCGAGTAAATCAGTAAAGCTCTTATCCGTCCATGCGTGGCGAGTTTTCAAGTTATACAACTTGATCACGGCCCAATAATTTTGTGAATTCATTACAACCCGCATACAATGGTGTCTCTGCATCAGTTATCAACTTCTCAAACATTTCAAGACAATCATTAAGATCCTCTTCAACCACCTTTGCCATCTCTTCAAATCCGTTCGCATCAAATGAATGTGTTCCGGTGTCAACCGGCGGCGCATATCTCTTAGTAATATCATTCATATTTGAAGATTCACCTTTTTTCTCACCAACAAGTGTAACTTTGATCAATTCCATTCGCCTTTAAATGTTGTGTCAACTCCTCTGCAGTAACTGATTTTACATAACAACAACTTAAACAAGGATATTTCATACCACTAGAAGTCCCTAAACGTTCAACAAAGACAACTCACAAAATAATCCACTCCAGTAAGCAAACTCCTTGGACAGACGATTGGCAGACATCCAATTTCTATCCATAATTTCCAAATATTTATAATAAAATCCTGAGAAGAGAACTTTAACATATGACCCATAAAGCAATTCGAATATAATGAAGAATCAATTCATATAAAAAAACAAACAAAATTTCCTCTTTTAAATTTTTTTCAATTCCACTCCTTATTTTCCCAAGCTATATCTATCTCATATTCTATTTCTATTCTCTCGGTCCTTTGGTCAAGACAAAGGAACCATAGTCTAGTCTTCCAAATAATGAACTTAATTTATGTGTAACAAGAAGAGGCTAGTGGTAAAAAAAAAGAGTCTAGTGTGCACAAGTGACAAAACTAATATATTTCTAAACTAGAACCCACAATTAATATCTAACAAATTTCCTAATTGTAATTTACAAGAAAAAATTGCAACAAGAGACTATTGTAATTAGAGAAAGGAACGAAATAAAGGAACCCGAAACAGAGAAAGGAATAGAAAACTCACTGATGTTGTCTGAGTGAGAGACTGAGAAAGATGATGTTCACTGAGAGAGATGATTTTCGTTGAGAGAGATGATGTTAATTTGTGTTAGGGTGTTAGGGTTTTGCGCTTTTCGGGTGAGTGATTTTATTTCGGGTGAGAGTGTTCATTTGAGAGAGGGAAGTAGCTCAATGGGAAACGAAAAAATTATTTAACCATACCTAGCGTTTTCTAAAAAAACGCTAGGATCTATCTAGTGTGTTTTCTAAATACCTAGCGTTTTGAATAAAAGCGCTAGGATCTATCTAGAGTGTTTACTAAATACCTAGCGCTTTATAAAAACGCTAGGATCTATCTAGCGTGTTTTCTAATTGGCTAGCGTTTTGAATAAAAGCGCTAGGGATCTGTCTAGCGTGTTTTCTAAATACCTAGCGCTTTTTAAAAACGCTAGGATCTATCTAGCGTGTTTTCTAATTGGCTAGCGTTTTGAATAAAAACGCTAGGATCTGTCTAGCGTGTTTTCTAATTGGCTAGCGCGTTTTGAGTAAAAGCGCTAGGGATCCGTCTAGCGTGTTACCTAATGGGCAGCGTTTTACTTTAAAACGCTACTAATGGTGTAGCGTGTTATTAAAATGGGTAGCGTTTTTTTATAAACGCTACTAAAGGGGGCGATCTCTTTTTACAATTATGGCGTAGTGATCGACCAGTATCTTTGCTGTGTTTTCTCTGCTAACCAACACCAGCTATCCTCGTGATCTCGTACTGGACACACGTCTTCCAGTTCTGCAGCTAATTCCTCCTCTTCTAGCGATAATTGATGAGACCATTGAAGATTCCATACCCAATTATCGCCCTCCCCGCAACCATACTCCTCCACTGTACCATTCGGTATTTCTACTATTGAACCAAGCGTGGGAATGTTTGTGCAATGTCCATTGACTACACCAGCAATCGTACCAAAATTTAACCTTGCGCCTGTTCCCCAATTTAAGTTTTGTCAAGTCACCAAACCAATTATTCCCGTACGGTTGAGCTTTGTCTATTAATTGTAGATCTTTCCATCACACCGACCGTTGAGATTGAATCAACATCCCTTCCTCTCCATACAATCCTTCCATCAATCTAATGCACAAATTATCCTTCTCCATTAACATTCTCCATCTCCATTTTCCTAGGAGCGCTATCACTAGGGAAAAAATAGGAAAAAAAATGGGTATTGTTAAGTCGGATGCCAAAATATCCGACTTAAAATACAGACGCGGTGGCAATTTTGTAATAAACCTGGGAAAAAATTTTAGGCGCTCAGCTTTGAAGTCGGATGAAAAATTACATCTCTCTTTAAATGGGTAATTATTTTTTTGAGTAAAAAAATACTGAACGCTTATAAAAAAAGGACTGAGAGTCCTTCACTCTTTTGCGTACGTTCCTCTCGTCTCCAATTCGCACTCTTTCAGTTTCACGTTTGAAACCCTAAGCTCAGGCCTCCATCTCTCTCGTCTCCATCGCTCTTCTCCTTGCTCTCTCCGCCAAGTTTCCATCTTCCTCCGCCGTTCTCTCCTCTCTGTCGTCGTCATCTTTCTCATCGTTTCCATCTTCCTTCGTTGTTCTCGATCTCTTTCTTTTGGTTCTGAAAGGTAAAGTACCACTGCTCTTTTTGTTTCTTGTTGCTATATAAATGACTCCCTCTCTCTAATTTGAGGTTATGTTGTTCTATTTTAGCTGACATATCAACATGGTAGGTGGGTGAGAGGGAAAATTGGTCGCTGCCCTAGAGGAAGAAGGGGAAAGGTAGAACATATATTTTTCAGGTTTTCTAATTTCTCTTCCTTTCTTATTTAATTGTTCTGGTTTTCTAATTTGTCTTCCTTTTTATGAATATTAATAGATAATTATTATTGAGTAGATATTAGATTAACTCATGGTTCTTATTTATCTGTTATTGTTTTAGGTATTCAATTCAACTGATCTGTTCACATCAGAAGAATTGAAGGACATTATACAAGTTTGGACAATTCTTTCTAAGGTTGTATGAGGAGGAGCGTATGTCGATTGGAAAGGAAGAAAGAAGAAAAATCAACTTAAGTGAAAGTGTAGTTGATCATTATCGTACATTTTGGAATATTATTAGAATATTAAGAATTTGTTTACTTGTTTTTTTAAATCAATGGAAGTGTAGTATTATCGTATATTTTGGTATGAAATCTAACAGTTTCACTCTATATATTTATGTAAAGTAGTTTAATTACCATGTGTGAAGCAAATAAATATGTGTATGAAGGGTGACGCAAAAAAATAATCAAAACAAAAAAAACTTTTAAAGTCGGATATTTTTCTTATACGGCTTAATATCCGACTTAAAATCAGACTTTTAAAGTCGGATATCCGACTTTAAACGTGGCCCAAGGAGACCATAAACACATTATAATGAAACTTTTAAAGTCGAATTATTTCATTTATCCGACTCAAAAACCGTATTTTAAAGTCGGACGCCCACCCAACTTTAAATTTCAGACTTTCTCAGTCGCCTTAATAGAAGTCGGATTAGGATCCGACTTTAAAAACCCTAAATATCCGACTTTAAAACCCTTTTTTCCACTAGTGTATATTGAATGCCTCCATGTTCCTTAATCCTATCCCCCCCCCCCCTTTTCCTTAGTTTGGGTGAGTTTATGAAAGCAACTTATGACATGTCCATAAACTGTTTTCAACTAATTTCCGCAAGCTATTCAAGATAGCTTATGTAAACAATTTATAGCTTATAGAAAAATCGTTTAACATTATGTTGTCTTTTATTATAAAAACAGCTCATGCATAAGCTCTTATATGATAAGGGTTTATGCTATAAGCGTTTAATTAACTGTTTATCCAAACAATGTCATAGTTGCATATCCTCTGTTCATGATGCACTATTAGAAAATTTGTTTTTAGAGAGGAATTTTTGCGATGGATAAATATCCTTCACTATTAGTGAGGGTTTAGCTACGAAAAAGGAAATTTGTCACTCGCGCCTCTGGGTTACATTTGTGACGAGCATAGAGACGAAAATATATCCCTCTCTAAAAATTTTGTAGTTAAATTCGTCACTAAATATTGAAAAGGCGCTTAGAGATGAATTTTGAGAGGAAATGTATCCCTTACTGATAGTGAGGAACGCAAAATCTGTCACTAGGTTTCAGTTCGGCTTTGTTTTTTGGCTTCCCTCCCAATAACTTTCACTTTAACTTTATTTTTCACCTCACTCACGTTTTTCATTCCCTCATCACGTGACGTGACACTCTTACTCTCACTCTCGAAACCTCTCAGTCTCGCACTCACACAAACCTCACAACTGCACCCACACAAACCTCACCACCTTGACTCACCATTCACCGCCGTCCACGGCCGCCACTCACCACTCACCATCGCCACTCACCAAAACCCTAACCAATTGATTCCTGCATGCAAACATATGAAATTAAATAGTTGAAAAAGAAGCACGCATGCAAACATATGATAAAATTATTATAATATACAGCTGGGTTTGCCATACAAGAAACAGCTGTCCAAGTTGGCTTCAACAATCCTTTTCCTATATACTTTTCTCTAATGGTTTGTATTTCCTACTCCACATCCTTTTGCATCCAATTCCATATATATCACCATCTCCCAAAGCCAAGTTTGCGTAGAGGCCAGGGAGACATTTGGCTGTTTGAAAAAGAACTATAAGCACTTGTAGTTTTATGTGTGCATGAATAAAATTGAACCTTACGTGTGTATCCACCTATCATTTCTCTTCTTCTCCAAAATAATGCAACCTAGCTAGACTGACACATAATACCTTCTCCTCTAGGTCGGCATGCACCAACACATATATTGTACGGTATTCTCTCTGTCGCATATGTATTAACTAATTTCTTTAATAAAATAACAATAATGTTATGTAGCCAAAAATTTCAGCCAAAAATAGACAAAAATCAACTTACAACACCAATTAACCAAGTTTTTAGATCATTAGCCAACCTACTTTTTCACAGTTTTCGAGGCGTTGATTAAAAACTTGGTTAATTGATATTGTAAGTTGGTTAATTGATATACGATATGCATTTTTTAGGCATCGTATATACCCCCACAAAACGTATATACGATTGACATAAAATGCATCAATCGTATATACACACAATGAACATATATACGATGCCTAAAAAATGCACATCGTATATAGGTCAAAACAATATATATACGATTAGTGTAAGTTTGTAAAAAAAATGTTTACTGAAGGGCATTTTGGGGATTCACTATTGTGTGGGGGTAAAAAAAACCTATCAATAAAGTTCATTTTTTTTTTGGTTCAATAAAGTTCAATAAATATCAAGGATTCATCAGCAGCCCATTTGGCCGAGAAGGGCCTCAGCTTTCTTTGTCTCGTGAGTTCGATCATAGTGTTTATATAACTAGGACGATTATTGCGCGATGCGATGCGGGAGGTGATTGAAATGCGCCTCTGAGGCGTAGTTTCGAAAAAACATCAACATTTTATAAGGGGGGTATAAAAATACGCAACACATATATATAAGACGAAGAGGCAACAATAGCCCTTGGTGAGATGAGGCAACAATGTCGGTCCAAAAAAATAGAGTGGGGTATATTGGTAAACAATGGGGTACAAAATGACGGGTACATTTTGATAAAAAAAGTGTTGGACAAAAAAAATTGTCAGGGGTATGTCGGTCCAAAAATATAGAGTGGGGGTATATTGGTAAATAGTGAGGTACAAAATGAGGGGTATATTGGTAAATGGTGGGGTACAAAATATAGAGTGGGGTATGTCGGTCCAAAAATATAGAGTGGGGGTATATTGGTAAACAAAGTGGGGGTACAAATGAGGGGTATATTGGTAAATAAATGGTGGGAATAAAATTTTCCCACCAAAAGTGGATAAAAAAAAAGAGTGTTGGACAAAAAAAATGCCAGGGGTACGTCGGTCCAAAAATATAGAGTGGCATATTGGAGTGGGGTACAAAATGAGGGGTATATTGGTAAATGGTGGGAATAAAATTTTCCCACCAAAAGTGGGGAAGTCAACGATTGTGTATTAATTAAGAGAGATAATAATAAAAAAAAGAGTGTTGGAGAAAAAAAAATTGTCAGGGGTATGTCGGTCCAAAAATATATAGTGGGGTATATTGGAAAACAAAGTGGGGTACAAAATGAGGGTATATTGGTAAATGGTGGGGTACAAAATATAGAGTGAGGGTATGTCGGTCCAAAAATATAGAGTGGGGGTATATTGGTAAACAATGGGGGTACAAATGAGGGTATATTGGTAAATGGTGGGAATAAAATTTTCCCACCAAAAGTGGATAAAAAAAGTGTTGGACCAAAAAAAAAAATTGTCAGTGCATGTCTACCCAAAAAATATAGAGTGGGAGTATATTGGAAAAGCAGTGAGGTACAAAATGAGGGTATATTGGTAAATGGTGGGGTACAAAATATAGTGTGGGGTATGTTGGTCCAAAAATATAGAGTGGGTGTATATTAGTAACAAGGTTGGGACAAAATGAGGGTATATAGGTAAATGGTGGAAAAAAATTTTCCCACCAAAATCCTATATTAAAGTAGATATTGTATTATAGATGAGGATTTTTGATTGGCTTTTTTTTTTTGTACCCCCACCCTTTCCCCATATACCCCCACCCAAAAGTGAAATCCCAAAAACGCCTTCTAAAAACGTATTTTTAAAAAAATTTATTAATCGTATATACACAGGGGTGTATATACGACCCTTACATTTGGCGATCATATATACACCCCAAGGCGTATATACGATTGGCAAACCCCCACCCTAATCGTATATACGATGGCCAAATGTAAGGGTCGTATATACACCCTCTCAGCCGTATATACGATCCCTATGGTATCCCTATGGTATTTTTTTATTTTAAGTCAAATAAAAATTAATTAAGCCCTGAAAATAGGTTTAGTGTGTAGTTCGTTAAAACGTGACGATGTTATACGTCGAACGAATAATTTAGGCTAAAATATCGGTTTTCGGGCAACATACTCCGATCGTAATGAAACCACAGCATTAAATCCAAAAAAATCAAGAATCAAGACTCCCGTAGAAGGGACTTCTTACGGGACTACGGCCTCAAAATCCCAAATTCCATCGTTTACTATTTTTTACGATTTTTTTAAATTTTTCATAGTCTCCAAAAAATCTAAAAAAGTTTGTATAGCCTTATTTTGGTTTTGTTAGATTTTTAGTGGTGTTTTTATAATTTTTTAGAGTTTTGACTATTTAACGAATTTTTAGTAGTCTTTTAGTAATAAAAATTAAAACAAATTATTAAAAAAAATAATAAAAAAACCCATCGTATATATGTTTTGAGTACATATATACGATTGGACATAAAATAGTCATAGTATATACGTACTCAAAGAGGTATATACGATTTATTTATTATTTTTTTTAAAAAAAATTAATTTTCAAAGAGACATTTTGGAGTTTTCAAATTTGGTGGGGGTATATGGGGATTGGGTGAAGGTATAGAAAAAACAACCTTTTTTGATTTACTCACATATTGGCATTAATTATGTTGTCTTGGACACGTCAATTTTTTTTGTTCTGACCAAAAAAATGCCATTAAATATTTTTTTATCAAACATAATCATTTTCATTGGCTAAACATAATCAAATCTTCTCACCAAAAAAGTAATCAATTATTAATTATCCCTTAACTATATTGTTTCATGTTCGTTCCCTTCTCATTTTATCAACTCGTTCATTCTTAGGATAAAATGGGTGGGTTAATTCTTAGTAGTTTGGTTGTTTCGTGGGGGTGTTCCCCTTTTTTCCTCACCAAAAAAAAATGTTTGTTCCCTTCTCCTAAAAAAATATTTATTCTCTTCGGTATCTATTTTTAATTATTTTTTGATAAATTGATCCTCTGAATAGATGTTTGTTTAGTTACTAAATTTTATTCTTTTTAAATAATTATATTAAGATGTTTTTAAATGCATAAAATTCAATTAAAATTCTGCATATAAAATTGTTTAATATTAACATTTTCTTACGACATTGATTTTTTTATCACAAAAAGCTAAAAATTAGTTATGATTTAACTTTTCTTTCAACATTCAAATTTTGATGTAATTTAATAAACAATTTTTAATAAGATAAGCTCGAAAAAGTTTAAATAAAAATGTAATACTTCTACAAAAATATTATTATTAAAATATAAAAGGGCATCGTTTTGTAGCTCGCTTTAAGCCTCGTTTATTGTTGGGCCAACCATGGTGTGAGGTGAGAGAGAAGAGTGAAAGATATCTATTTATACAAACAAACAACTTATAAAATTACAATTTTAGACATCTTACTTTTTTGACACATCACCACTTTTATTTTATTTATCATTTTTTAATTCTACTTTCTTTTTCTTTCTCAGTCACTCTATTTCAATCTCACATTTCTCAATATTTCCTACTTTTTATACTTCTATTATTAGTGGCTCCACACCCTTTATTTAAAAATATTTCTTTTCCCAATTTTTTTTAATCCACTATATAATCTAATATATTTAAATTAATATTAAATAATCTACAATTTACTCCTATTTACTAACTAACCTAATATCTATTTATCTATTTATACAAACAAACCACACTTAAGCTATTTATACAAACAAACCACATTTAAATTACTCAAACAAGTCTCCCTATTTACTTAACAATTCATCTGACTAATGACAACATTGTAATTTACTATGATACTTTTATCAAATTTCTTCTCTCAATGGATTTTCTTCTCACTCCCACTTTTTTCCAACTTTCTCTTACTTTTTTTTTTCAAAATTCAAAATTCAAATTAAACTCACCAACTTTCTTTACCCACTATCTACTAATCTAATATTTATTTATACAAATAAGTCATACTTAAATTACTTAGACAACTGTCCCTATTTATTTGACAACTCATCTAACTAAGGGCAACATTGTAATTTACTATCACGTTCTTTTTCAAATTTCTTCTCCCAATGCACTTCCTTCTCACTCCCATTTTTTTAACTTTCCCCTCTTTTTTTTTCCTTCAAATTTCGAAATTCAAATCAAATCAAATTTACTAATAAACTAAAATAATCAATCTAAACTACGAGATAACCGCACTAATATATAAAAATACGGGATAACTTCGCTGATATATAAAAAAACATGATATTAATATATCAAAAAAAGGAAAACTTAATGACTATTTCAACTACTGATTAATATTTAAAACACGGGATAATCAGATCGATATATAAAAACACGGATAACTATCTTGATATATAAAAGAACACGGATAATCGCAGACCGATATATTTGATAATCTACTATCTATCTTTTACTATCTACTATAATCTACTAATCAACTAAAATAATCAATTGAAACTATGAGATAAATCGCATTGATATATAAAAAACATGGGATAACTATACTAATATGTAAAAAAATACGAGATAACTGCAATGATATGTATTGCACTGATATATAAAAAACACTTCATAGAAATATTTGATAATCTACCATCCATCCGTTACTGTCTACTATAATCTATTAATCAACTAAAATAATCAATTGAAACTATGAGATAACTGCATTGATATATAAAAAAACATGGGATAACTATACTAATATGTAAAAAAATACGAGATAACTGCAATGATATGTATTGCAATCGATATATAAAAACACTTCATAGAAATATTTGATAATCTACCATCCATCTCATATCTTGTCTACTATAATCTATTAATCAACTAAAAATAATCAATTGAAACTAGGAGATAACTTCAATGATATATTAAAAAACACGTGATAACTTTATTAAAATATAAAAAAAAAACACGGGATAATTGCAATGATGTATGTAAAAACACGATATAGCTGCACTGATATATAAAAAAAAACACGGGATAACAACATTGACACTAATATATAAAAGAACACAGGATAAATGCACAAATTGTTTTTAAATAATACTTTTACATTTTTAGATTTTAATATTTATCTAATTTTTTATTTGAGACTCATTTTTTAACTACTTTAAATTTGTCTTTTTTTCACGAGGTGTTGTCCAGACTATTTAAATTATGTCTAAGTTTGTTCATGAAAAGAATATGGTAGCACTCGTGTGTATGCACGGGTATGCTACTAGTCTTCTATATATACAAAAACATCACCACTAAACTTCCAAAATTAGCCCTCACCATTAATTGACACATGTACTACCTAATACAAGGTCAAAGGTTACTAATGTCATTTTATGGATCAAACTTTTCAGTTTTCCTAACTTTTTACTCTTCCCAACTTTTCACTTTTCCCAACTCCTTTTCTCTTTCTCTTTTCCTCCACCTTTAATTCAAATTCAAACTCCTTCACAAATTTATTATCATTATTATCTATCTACTCTAATATCTTCTAATATCTATCTATTTATACTAATAAACTACACTTAAAATTTAAAATTTTTTTTTACCAAAAATTTAAATCTTTTCACACATATCCATACTCTTTGAATAATAGAAGAACAATTATTTTTTGTCAATAAAAATTATAAAATTAGAAAACTATAAAAAATTAGTGACGAATATTTGTTCCATATTTTTTTAAGACTACTATAAACCTACTATATAAAAAACACGGGACTAATGTTTGTCATTGATAAACCTACAATTTAAAAAACAGCAAGGCTTCCATCAAAACAAAAACAAGATGGCTTAATGACTATTTAAACTACTCGACTAATATTTAAAACAAATATTTCTTATTGATAATTTACTATTGCTCTTTTACTATCTACTATAATCTACTAACCAACTAAAATATAATCAATTGAAACTACGAGATAACAACCCTGATATATAAAAAACACGGGAGAACTGCATTGATATATAAAAAAACACAGGATTAATAATTGTCATTGATAATTAATATTTTTGAATACTACTACAAACCTACTATCTAAAAACAACAAGAACACTTAATTACTATTTAAACTACTGATTAGTATTTAAAACAAATATTTCTTATTGATAATATACTATCTATCTTTTACTATCTACTATAATCTACTAATCAACTAAAATAATCAATTGAAACTATGAGATAAATCGCAATGATATATAAGAAAACACATGATAACCGTGATCGATATATAAAAAATACATGATTAATATTTCTCATCGAAAATTATAATTTTTGAATATTACTATAAACCTACTATCTAAAAAACAAGAAGATTTAATGAGAATTTAAACTACTGATTAATATTTAAAACAAATATTTCTTATTGATAATTTACTATCGCTCTTTTACTATCTACTATAATCTACTAATCAACTAAAATAATCAATTGAAACTACGAGATAACAACACTGATATATAAAAAAAACGGGATAACTGCATTGATATATAAAAAACACGGGATTAATATTTGTCATTGATAATTAATGTTTTTGAATACTACTACAAACCTACTATCTAAAAACAACAAGAAGACTTAATTACTATTTAAACTACTGCTTAGTATTTAAAACAAATATTTCTTATTGATAATCTACTATCTATCTTTTACAATCTACTATAATCTATTAATCAACTAAAATAATCAAATGAAACTATAAGATAACTGCAATGATATACAAGAAAACACATGACAACCGCATTGATATATAAAAAAAATACATGATTAATATTTCTCATCAAAAATTATAATTTTTGAAAACTACTATAAACCTACTATCTAAAAAACAAAAAGATTTAATGAGAATTTAAACTACTGATTAATATTTAAAACAAATATTTCTTATTGATAATTTACTATCTCTCTTTTACTATCTACTATAATCTACTAATCAACTAAAATAATCAATTGAAACTACGAGATAACAACACTGATATATAAAAAAACACATGATAACTGCATTGATATATAAAAAAACACGGGATTAATATTTGTCATTGATAATTAACGTTTTTGAATACTACTACAAACCTACTATCTAAAAACAACAAGAAGACTTAATTACTATTTAAACTAGTGATTAATATTTAAAACAAATATTTCTTATTGATAATCTGTTATCTATCTTTTACTATCTACTATAATCTACTAATCAACTAAAATAATCAAATGAAACTACGAGATAACTGCACTTATATATAAAAAACACGGGATAGCTGCACTAATATACAAAAACACAGGATTAATATTTGTCTTTGATAATAATAAGGTTTGAAGACTATTATAAACCTACTATCTAAAAAAAAAAGAAGACTTAATGACTATTTAAACTACTTATTAATTTTTAAAACACACGTGACAAATATTTGTCACTAATACCTAAAAAAGAACAAATAATTGTCACTGATATATAAAAAATAAGGGATAAATATTTTTTGTTGATGATCTACTATCTATTATAATATACTAATCAACTAAAATAATCAATTGAAACTATGAGATAACTGTACTGATATATAAAAAAAAACACGGGACAACTTCACCGATATATAAAAATACGAGATAAATCGCAATGATGCGCATGATATATAAAAACACGGGATAGCAACATCGATATATAAAAAAACACGGGATAAACGCACAAATTATTTTTAAATTATACTTTTACATTTTTAGATTTTAAATTTGTCTTTATTTTCACTGGAGTAATATTTGATTATTTAAATTCTATCTAAGTTCATTCATAAAAAGAATACGTAAACACCGTGCGTATGCACGGGTATCCTACTAGTATCTTCTTGGAAACATCACAATAAAGATAAATTCGAAAGTATTCTTGATCCGGATTTATGTCCTTTGCAACTATATAACATCACAATAATTTTTTGTTGGATGGCCTAATTTTTTTGTTCATTGCTTGCCTTCTTAGTAATGCTTATTTTATTAGTCTTTATGTCAACTCCCTACGTCATGTTACATGTAACTACACCAGCAAAATTTGATAAATGGATAGCCAATGCATTGTTTAAGCTCCCCTTTGTTGCCACGTACACGAACGAAAATCTGGAAATTCACTTGATATTTTCCCTTCTGTGTCAACGTAAAGCTTTACCAACTGTTTTATTTATCCACATTTTGTAAAATGTGGATAAATAAAACTAAATTCACAATTAATACATTAGACACATTCTGATAATTTCTATACTATGATTTTATTCGTAGATTGATACTTAAAATAGAATATGAAAATATGATATTCTTTAAAAATTTACCTTAATTCTAAGTTGAAGCATACTTCTAGAGTGAAGGCTGGGACTTCTACTGCCAAACAAGTTGAAAACTAAATAGTCCTATTCATTCATTCACATTCTAAATCTGAAAGTATCTTAAAAGACACATCCCAATTTATGTAGCCAAACTTCTGCCGGCTAAAATAAGCATTATCAATAAACTTGAGTCCTTTCATTCTCCTTTCTAAAATCCCTTCTGTCATGTTCACTATCTCCTAGGTAGTCTACATGTACAGGGCCGTCCCAAACAATTTGGAGGCCCTGTGCGAGTTTTAAAAATTGGGCCCTTAATTGGGGTTTGGGTTTTTCTCAAAAGTCTGCAGTTGAGTGCATGACCATTGATTCGGTCTCGATTAAAAAAAATTCAAATTTTTAGGACATATTAACTTCGTACATGTAAAACTGAATTTACTAAAATTAAGCTTTTGAAAAACTAATGTATTAAGTTTCTCTATACAAGAAAAAGAGTATATATTTATATAAAATAATAATATAATAGCCATGGATAGTACCAAAAAAAGGCTGAATGTTTTCCTAAAAAAAATTAAATTCTGTGTATTGTATTAACTTAGAGGTAATATAAATAAATATTTGCGAAATTGTACTAAGATTGCTAGTGGTAGAGTGGTATTCTTGTTAAATGGTGGTATATAAACTCAATATCATGGGTTCAAGTCTCAGTATAAGTTTTTTTTGCAGAAAATTTAATTCTTTAAAAACAATTTAAAACATAAAAATGATGCTACTGGGATTCGAACACAAGAAACACAAGCTATGGAGCGCAATATGAACCACTGAGCTACAAGTAAATCGGTAACAATTTGACAAATATAGTGTATATATAGACTGATTCTTTTTTTCTGGGGGCCCCTAAAACAGAATTTTGGGCCTGGGCCCTGTGCGGTCGCACATGCCGCACAGGCCCAGGGCCGGGCCTGTACATGTATTAAAACTCCTTATTTGGTTTAATTTGAATTGTTTTCGTATGTTTCAATAATTCATACACCTTATAGTTATAGCTGATATGTGCTTGATATGTGCTAGCCTTATCAATAAACTTGATTTTCATTATTTCTTCTTATGTGGATCTTTCACAGCCAGGTTTTAAGCTTATTTATAAATATTAAAATGATTTACATTCACTTACTTTTTCAATTTTTACTTTATTTGTTTAAATAGCGCTGATCCAGAATATATTGAGATCAGTTTTTCATCTTTGGATGAACATTCATACTCCACTTTGAACTCCATTGATTTCTCTACACTTGGTGACCCACTAGATATAATGATTTGGGATTGTAAGATTTCTTCCTACATTAGCAAAAGATCTGGTGCAATGGTAAGGCTCAATAATTGTTTCTGCTATTTTAAATTTAATATCATTTGTTTCTGACTAATTTCCCCCTTCCTCTTGAACTACAACCGGTACTTACCTAGAACCATTGCAAGACTCATGCCAGATTCTAAGGAAACAATAATACTCCATGACAATTCAACTTCAAAGGCCTATCAATGCTCACTTCACTCGCTAAACGTTCTAAGGATGAAAAGTATATATCCGGCAAGACATGGATAGGCTTTGTCAAAGAAAATAAACTTAATTAAGGCTAGTGATGTTCTCGAAACTCGAGATTGCAGAGTCACCAATTACTATCTTTGTTGACATAGAAAGAAAACCTCCTAAGAAAAAAAACTAATTCTCTTTGAACTCGCTTTGGTCTTACTCATTCTTTGTGTTATGTTTAATTAATGAACTCAATGATCTTATGCTTTGTAATTTAGTTGGACAACTTAACGTTAACGCCTTTGACTATTACTATTGGACTTCCATCTTGAAATGTGATGTTTAACTTTCCAATTTGGTGTTATGTTTATCCATTAGTTAGAAATTCATAAATTATATATTATAATCCCATAAAATTCATCAAATGCATATATTTCCGACCTATTTTAAATCACTTACTTATTAGTATGCGTTGCTACTATTAGTTACATATTGACTTTTACGTTCCATGCCTTATAAATGACTTTGTTCCTCTTATTCTTTACAACGTATGCGACTTAACATTATTCCCATAAAGTTCAAACCTCAAATGCATCAAAAGACTACTGCATTGATACTCCTTCTTTACATACAACTTATAAATATATTAAAGATGATTAACAAATACCAACTCGTCCATTGGACGGGTCATGGGGCTAGTTTATCTTTATTGGGATGTTTCCAAGAACCAAAACAAATGCTTCCGGATTTATGTCCTTTGTATATATCCGAAATAATTTTTAACACCTCCGAATTTATGTCTTCCGTATAAACACAAAATTGTTGTTTCTTTTTAGAAAAAAAAATGTTTTCATAATTGTTACTTATATCTAAACTTTGATATTTTTTGGCATTGGTGCACTCGAGTGGGTGGCACAATCCCACGTGGGTCACGTGGGTTGGTATTGAGAGGGAAGTCATCACAATCAGCTAGCGGTGGTGAACCTGAAGATTCTTCAGTGAGTGTTCGCACTCGTATTAGGATAGTCAGACACTCTTCTGACCGGCAAAGACCTCTTTGGGGACTAGGTGGCGCTGAGCAGGATCGGGAGGCCGAGTAGGAAATTCGAGAATTTCAAAAAAAAAATTGTTCCGAAAATACCTTTTTAAGTGTAATTCTAGGAAATGTCAAAAATTTGGTGGTCTCGAGTACATTTTGGTAAAAAAGGCGAAGGGTAATATGGGATTAAATGGAATTCAGGGGTAAGGTGTCTAATGGGGGGTATACAAATCAACAGCCAATCAATAAAGAAAAGTTTCATTACTTGAGAGACCAAATAAACAAAGAAAAATTGGTGATTGAGTACTGTTGTTAGGGTTGTTCGCGGTGCGGTTTGGTTCGATTTTGAGCAAAAAAAAGAATCAAACCGCAAGATAAAAATAGATGCAGTTTGGTTTGGTTCGGTTGGCTTCCAGAAAAAAAAAAACCAAACCAAACCAATGCAGTTTGGATTGGTTCGGTTTTTGATGAGACAAAACACAATTTAGGACCCGTTTGGATAAAGCTTATTTTGAACTTATGAAAAACAACTATGCAAATAAATAAATTTTTATGTATTATTCATAGCTTGTCAAGGTTGTTTGTGGAAAAACAACTTAGGGAGATACAATTTTGTTAGTGAGAACTTATGAATTAACATAAAAACTTACTTATCTTCATAAGCTCAAAAATAAGCTAATCCAAACGGCCCCTTAAATAAACCGCTTTCCTTATTTCCTACATATAGTGCTTTGTCTAATTTTATTCTTGTATATAGGATTTTGCGGTTTGGTTTGGTTCGGTTTCAGAAATCAAAACCGCGGACCGAACCGAACCGCGCAGTTCACTAATAAAAAAACGAACAAAACCAATAGAAAGCGGTTTTTTGCGGTTTTTTGTTTGAATCGGTTTGCGGTTTTCTATTGGTTCGGTTCGGTTTTGAACACCCCTAATTGTTGCACTGATGAACAAGTTGCTGATGTGTCAACAAAGCCATTAATAGGAGAAAAATCTAGAGAATTTAGAAGGAAGCTTGATATGATTGTAGTAATCTAAAAGAACTACAACACTAGTTGTTGGTCAAAAAATGATTGTTGTAATCTAAAAGAATTTGAAATAAAAGAGGTGTACTAGTTGTTGTAGTTATTTCAATTGTATTTGAGTTAGTGTTGTAGTTAATGTTGTGGGCAGTGCAAAACACTAGTGTATTTGAGTTAGTGTGTTGTAGCAATATACTTAGATCAATTAGTTAGGTTTAATTTTTGTTAGTTGAGCTAACTAGCTTGTATCAAGTTATGTACTCTGGTAAATAGCTATTAATAATATGAATGAGGACATGACTCTATTAATTAAGCCTCAAGATTTACAAAGTATTCACATTGTGTTCTAACAATAGTGAGATATATACTTGTGTTAGATTTTGAGTGAATAGAAGTCAAATTGGGTAACTTATATACCCACATCTTGAAATTGTATCCGGCTTGGCATGCAATTACAATTTGCCGTGGGAATAATTTTTTGTTCCCTCATTGCTTTTTTTGTTCAATTGAATTCCAACTTTTTTTTGCCTCTTTCATTTTTTCGTTCTATTTATTTTGTTCCTTCCAATTGCTTTTGGTTGAACACATGGAAAATTGGAAAAACCACCACCAATCAATCCTTAAAGTTTCAAGCTTCACTCATCAACATACACCTCAGCTCAGCTTATATTCGAAATCTATAGCTGCTAACGTGTCTGCTCATCTTTTTTCACTTCTATAGCATCATGACCTTATATTTAGCTCCAATTTTCACCCTTTTCTAGATCCCCAACCAATCAACAATTTAACAATCAATTCACACCGATGCTTTAACATGTTTTATTTTTTAACCCCTTCTATTTCATGTTATGAAACTACATGATCACTTAACTATGGTTCGTTACTGCTTCTCTTTAAATCTCTTAAATTTAAGCAAAAATTCTGTTGCTTTAGATGTTTAAATACACAATTTACGTCCCTCTATAATAGGTTAGGTGAACAAGAGATTTAATTTTATGACAAAATATGTAAAGTGAGATGTTAGATAGTGTGTTTTGGTGTATTTTGTGGTTCTGAACAAATTCTAATGGATCAAATACACAAAGTTTATTCTCCAATCACCGGTTTGGTGAAAAAAAATCGTGTCGAACTACGTAAAGTTCTACTAAGTGGTATATTTTAGGGAGTACTTTATATATTCTTTTTTATATTTTAAGGAGTACTTTACGGTCTTGAAAATTTTAAGATGTTTATATATGTGAAGTTTTATTATTCAATAATTGATTGGGTTGGAAAAAAGTTTTATTTTATGAAAAATAGGTAAAGTGAGACGCCAAACAGTGTAATGTTAAACAATGTGCTTTAGTGTTTTAAACCTTCAGTCATCACCATACAACTTTTGTTTGTTTTTTTTAACGTGCCATTGGTGTGTAGTTTTCATCAGCTTTACCGATGACTAATCTACACTGGGAAAGTAGACTGACCACGAGTACTCGGCTTTATCGGCTTGTGTGGTTATCTCCTCCCAACAAAGTTTTTGTCACACCCAATTTTCTTCTTTTATATTTTAAGGTTTTGGATTTTTTTTCTTTTTATATTTTGAGAGATACTTTACAATCTCGAAAAATTTTATATGTTTAAATATGACAATTTTCGGTGAAAAAAATATTTAATTTCGTAAGAAAATAAGTAAAGTGAAATGCTAAATAGTGAGTTTTGGTGTACTTGATGGGGACAAAATTATTTTGTAATAAAACGCGTAAGGTGAAATGTACTTTAGAGACTAATCCCTCAAACCGGGTAGGACCGTATTATGGATTAAGCTTTTATAGTTACATATGATGAATATATATAACGTTATTACAGGTTGTTTATGTTACAACTTTAAGCTGTTTGTGTTGTGACTTGAGCTAATATGTGTGACTTTTATCTTCAACTGTGATGTCTTTCTAATACTTAGAATAAGTTTAGTAAAAAAAACTTAGAATTTGTTTGATGTTGTTATTTACTGTTGTTTCTGTTTAAAAGTAATTCATTTAATTGATAGTGAGACAACTACACCGGGAAAGCTGGCTGGCCACAAGTACTCTGTTTTGTCGGAGTGTGTGGTTATATCCTCCCAACAGAGTTTAACTGATGACTAATCTACTTTTTTTAAAAATATTTTTATGTGGAATGCTAAAAGTGTGCTTTAGTGTACTTGATGAGGACAAAATTATTTTGTAGCAAAACGCGTAACGTGAAATGTTAGACAGTGTGTTTTGGGTTACTTTAAGATTCAATTTTTTTTTAACTACTCACATACTTGGTTCGTCAATAATCTATTTGATGGAAAAACAATTTCATGGGAAAATACATAATGTGATTCTGGGCAGTGTGTTTTGGGGTACTTTAGAATCTTGAAAAAATATTACATGTCCAAATTGGTATTTTCTTCTTTATTTAGATAATTTCGCATCAAGAAGTATTAGAAGCATAATTAAATTGATATTTACTTTTAAATCAATCTTTTGCATGAGACCTACGTTCATGTTTCACTTTTTAATTATGTTGTCTTCTTCTCTATTTAAATATGAGTTAAGTTTTTGTGTCTACATTTTTTGGGTATAAACTGGGTATCATCTACGTGCAACTCTAGAAACTAATCCCTCGAATTCCTATTACATAAACATAACTTACACAAAATTCCTACTTAATCTTTGTAAAATATTGGATCAAAATTATCTATTGATTATTTTCTTATGGTTTACTCTTTATTTAATTCATCTTCCATTTTAATATCAAAACTTTTGTAGTCTCAGTAACAAATGTTTGTACTTTTGAACTATTTTTATGACGTTTGTTATTATTAATCTTTCATCCTACTTATCTCATATATTGCTTTAGATTGTACGAATTTTTTTTCACCTCCCCTATTTTCCATTTTCTTGTGTATAAGATCTTCACGTCTTTAACAACTATAAACCTTTAATCCTCGAAAACTGCTACTCCTAACTGCTTTTATTTCCATGTGTTTCACTTAATCAACAACTAGTCAACCCGTCCATTGGACGGGTCGTGGGGCTAGTCATTAAGGAAAGTTGAATAGAAGTAGAAACATTAATTCCAAACTACAATCAAGGTCTAGATAATAACTACTTTCTCTGATCTCTTTTTATAAGCAAAAATTGTTAAACAAGTTGATGTATTTTCGATCGGTCCAAATTTTAGATCAAATACATCAATATCTGGAGAAAGTACACAATAACTACACGTAAGTACGCAAATGTGTTAATCTAGTTTTTCCACAAGAGCAACTATATTATATTATATTTGTTTTTTGACAATTTATTATATTATATTATTATTCTAGTAGTATTGGTGAACGAATGTTGATATATTATATCATTATTTATGAAAAGACAACTATATAACATTGTGCGAACAATCGTTCGAAGGGTGTTATTCGAATCAATGTTGCAGAATGACAGATTATGGTTGTTTATTTTGTTGCTTATGGTTGTTTCTATCCTGTCATTCTCTGTTAGTTTTTGGTAATGAAATGAAATTACACGACATCGAAATAAATAGACGACATCGAAAATAGATAAAAAAGTAAAGGGAATATCCATAAAAAACCGAATGATAATAAAAAGTACTAGAAAATATCTGAAACATCACTTGATGGCCCCAGGAGCATCTGCAGACACCCATTTCTTTGCTCGGTGCATAGTCTCAACATACTCTGGGTCCACCACCCAAGAGCAAAAGTTTGCACTTTGGAAGTGCTCAAAAATCCAAGCCTGTAATGAACATATCATTGGTTGATTATTAATCCGAAAGTAACCCTAAAACAAACGTAAAAATAAAGAATATGTTTTATACCTGAAGTAAAGGAAGATGACCAACAATCTTTTTGGTCCTTTTTCTTGTAGGATTCTTTAGCTGATCGTATAGATGGGAAAGGGCCATCGCCCCCCAGCAGTTGTAACACCCCTTTTCTACCCCTCAATTTACACGTCATTATCAGAGCAATTTCCTTTTCAAAAATATTAATTTAATTGGTAGAAAAGAAATGCTACCTCGTCATAATAAAAACTAATCATTTGCACTCATTAAAGTTTGTGCAGTAAAACCAACGTCATAAAGGTAAACCTCATAAATCAAAATGTCACAGCGGAAATAAATACTAGCTCACTAAGCCCCTCAAAACATATCTTATATTTTCAACATAGTCATTAAACAGTAATTTAATAACTAATAAACGTCAACTACGCCCCCTAGGTGCTACGGTATCAGAGAGCGACTCGACCAGACAGCCCAATAGCTAACACAGAAGGCAGCAAGACCTTCACTCGCGGTTACCTGCAGCGTTGCCACAAAAGAGCAACATTCCAAGCAGAAGGGGTGAGAATTTCAGCAAAACAAAATCAAGCACATGGTAAAGTAATGAAAACAAACAATCATACAACATCATTATCGACATCATGTCATCTTCGCCAAACACCAACTCAAACCACAATTGACAGCAAGTCACAGTCATGAATATGCATGTAAATGCAACCCACACCTGGGTATATGCATGATGGTGTTACCTCAAAATTTCGGCAAGGGCATTAAATTAAGCTTTAAATGGTGTTGACTGCACATTTAATAATATTCTGTGGGTTGCAGGTCAACGTGCAAGTCAATATACCATAAATTCAAAAAGATGCGGTTGTACAAGAAGTTGCGATAATGCAAGCAAACTTCGATGCACCTAGTTCTTCAAGCTACGAGGCAAGGCCAGAACCTTCGACAAGAGAAGGCCCGGTTGTTCGACAAAATCGGGTCCAATGCTTCGCCAAATTCTTCGACAACAAGCTGGTCGAAGCGCAAGGAGCAGCAGTTAGTGGGCGGTTATTTCCCTAGTTTTTAGGAAGTGGTTATCGTGCTTGCCCACGATTGTATATGAGAGTATAAATACTCCCTTGTAATAGGAAAACGGGGTCACCACATCTTTACAAAAACTCTGTGAAACTCAACTTCCAAGCCAAAGCGAAACAAGAGTGAATCAGATTACATTATACGTGTTGGTGCACCACCTTCTTCTCTCTATCATTTAATGCACTTTTTACTTGTTTTTACGTTTGTTGCACTTCTTGCTATCATTCTCGCTTTCAAACTATCTCTTTCTACTATTTTCTGTTCTTACACACGCTAAAAGACACAAAACTTCTAGGCAATTGTCAAAGAGATTTTCTAGTTTGATCTCACAGTCTTAATATTGAAAACTAGTGATTGTTTGCTAAAAACACCAGCAAACAAATTGGCACGCCCGGTGGGACCCTTGCCAGTTATTTTGTGTCGTTTTACGTTAAGTGTATAAATTTGTATGCACTTGAGGAGTGGTAGAATGGTACGCACCAATTCTAACAACGCCTCTAGTTCCGATACCGTGATATCACAAGTGCAAGGAACAAGCGGTAGATTCTACCAATGTAAGCGGTGGAAATGTTGCGGGGACTACGCCCCGGTGACATCAATAACCGCTCCCACGATGTCAATGACCAATGTTGGTTCGACATCGCGTCTATGGCCTTGCCACAAAGCGTAGGACTTCCTTCGAGTCCTTATGTGGCAACAGGAATAGTTTGGAAACACGTTTCCAAAATATGAGTCTACCACCCTACCCTTTTGGGGTATATGGCATGCCTACTTTGGAATGCCACATGTGTCGAAACCTTTTCTCCTTCACACGTTTCTTCCGAGGGTGTACTTGGTCGAAATCCCACCAGATTAACCAATGCGTCCTTGTTGGCGTTAAGACAACAAGTGGAATAAAGCAATCATGACATGGTTAATATGTCGACTCAACAAATTGGTACCGTGTTCAATCCTTTGATTCGTAACACAAATACCGATTATCGATGTTAGCAAACCAAATGGGTAGGATTGCGATTTCTTTGGGGCTCCTACGGAAACAACGAGTGCGTTACCAAATTGTGGGAACAATATGCCTAACACCCCACGAGAGATCGATGGATCGCGAAGCTCAAAGCGGTTATGGGCGAGCAACAAATGGGGAATCACATCCTCGAAGTAGTTATGGTGAATCGAAACCAAAACGCCGATGAAGTTGTTCGACAAGTGCAACGAAATAACGTTTGCGCTCAAGACAACATAGCCACTTTGGTCGAAACCATAATGGCGCAAAATGGCCTTAACGTAGGTTTACATAGGCCTAATTTCATATCGCCCACTGTGTGAGTATATCTTGCGCAGTGAACTGCCAAGAGGTTGGAAAATCCCTAAATTCACTAAGTTTGGGGGTGATACCAATGAGTCCATTTGTCGAACATATTGTGCCGGTACATAAGCGAGGCGGGAGACATAGCTCAAAATGAGAGTTTGAAAATGAAGTATTTTCCAAATTCTCTAACTAAAAATGCCTTTACGTGGTTTACCACTCTACCCCCTGGTTCCATATACACATGGGGGCAATTAGAAAAGGCGTTTCATGAGCAATTCTACATGGGCCAGTCGAAGATTAGCCTCAAAGAATTGGCCAGTGTTCGACGTAAAGTACCTGAGGCTATCGATGATTATTTGAATAGATTCGAGTTATCAAGGCAAGATGTTTTACACAAGTGCTCGAACATGAGCTTGTCGAAATGGCGCAGTGGCCTTGACTATTCAATTCGAAAGAAATTGGATACGTCTCATTTGAGAGACATGGCCCAACTAGCCGATAGAGTTCGCCAAGTCGAAAGGCTTAAAGAGGAAAAGGCTAGAGTGAATAAGTACAATAAAAAAGAAAACTCAGTGGGTTTTCACAAAAAAGAAAAGATAGCCTATGTAGACGAGCAATTCGACTTCGCATTTAGTGATGTCGAATCTGAGGAGATAGACGTGGCTGAACTCAAGCCTGGTCCTCCTTACGTTTGCAAATTATTAAGGCCTGCAAATGGGAATAATCCTGTGGAGCCTAAAAACGATAGATTTGTGCCTAAAACATACACTTTTGATGTGACTAAATGTGATGAGATCTTCGATTTGCTAGTGGCTGATGGCCAAATAATAGTGCCAAATGGCCTGAAAGTTCCTCCTCTCGAACAGAGGAAGAAAAAGGGTTATTGTAAGTTTCATAATTTTTTGGGACATACAACTGACCGTTGTGTTCTTTTCAGGGATATGGTTGTAAAGCGATTGAAGAGGAAGACTCAAGTTTGGAGATAAAAGAATAAAGCACCGATGCAGATCGATGCTGACCCCCTCCATCAAGTGGAGGCGATGTATGCGGAACCAATTGAGATGAGTATCAATATGGTAGACGTAAAAATGGTGGATTCTCCTAAGTCTACCAAACCTCCTGCTGAAAAAATCAAAAGTGTGGTACGAAGAGAGTGAGGTCGTGCAACAAAGTTACTCAAGAAGAATATGAGGAAAAGGTACAATCTGTGGTACCCCAAGGCCGAGGAAGATCCGATAGACTTCCGAATCGGTGTAAATTGAGCTCGAGGTCATGTTATGTCCAAGGTGCGATCTTTGTGTTTGACAAAGAAGCGGCTAAGAGTGTCGAATCTTCGAAGTTCGACCACCCCGAAAAGGAAATGGCCAAGTAAAAGGCCAAATTTGAAACTTCAAGAGAGGGACCTCCTTACAAGGTAAAGAATTCGAGCGGTGGCTTCGACAAAGTAGCCATGGTTCTACGGGCGCGGTATAGCCAAGAAGGAGTTTGTCTTTGTCTCCTCGCCAAACCATTTTTTCCAAGAACAGATCCATCAAATGAGAAGTGGATACACGCTGGATGTAGACACTACAAAAATGCTGTTCAACAGACTGGAACAGCCAAGCCAATCACAGACGAGGCTTCAAAGTATAATTATAAAAACAATTATAAGGGGAAGAATCCCATGACGAAGACCCAATGGCGTCGATACGGTAGCTCGAAAAGAAGGCAACACAAAGTTGCTAACGAGCCAACGCCAAAAAGCGGTTAAGGGTGTAACTCCTAAAACCGTGGGGAACACAAAGATAAGTATAGGAGCTGCCAATCAAGTGAGGGTTGGAAACAAGGCTAAAGGGAAATCTATTGTTATAGAGGAACCAAGAAGGCTCGCTATGGAGAGGATTTTCCTCCATTAATGACTTTAAAGAAGAAAAGTGCTTCATTCGACATGGACGAAGATGTCACATCGATTTCGACGACGACTCGAGGCTAGCCGACGTAATCGCAACGTGGTATCCGTTTTGCCGAGTGAGTACGATGTATTCTGATGGCCCCAAATGACGTCGAAGAGGACTTCATTGGGGATATGGCTAACCACAAGCCAAGTATGCTACTATGTCATGAACAATGGTCGCGTAGAAGAACAAATGGCCACTTTCGAGAGGCCGACGAGGGCATGCAAAGATCATTTGAAGCCCTCATACGTCCAAGCAAAAGTTAATGGCGTAGGCATTAACAAGATCTTGGTCGATGGAGGGCTGCGGTTAACTTGATGCCTCGTGCCATCTTTGAAAACAATAGTCTGTTTTGATACTGAGACCTTAGACCTCATAACATTATGCTAACCAATTATGAGGGAAATCGCGTGTCGTTGGGAGTCGCCGAGGTAGAGGTGGTGGTAGGTACCGTGAGAAGAACCACCACGTTCTTTGTGATAGCATCAAAAGCAAGCTACAATCTACTCCTCGGGGAGAGTGGATACATGGCGTAGGAGCTGTGCCTCAAGCCTACACCAAAACCGGTAATGTGGAGGATGATGGTCCGGTAGAGTACGTCGAGCGCACTGAGTTATTTCCTTGCTGACGTGAACAACGTCACCAGGGAGAATTTTGAGAAGCAAATGGCGAACATTGCGCCATGTTCATCTTCGAGCCAAGCATACACCTCCTCAGATAATGTGCTTTCCTCCATTCACTTATACCCAACACATGGTTTTGTGTGAGAAAGAGAGGAAATAGAAGGTGCTAATGTCTATCCTGATGGTGTGTTACCTCCAACAGGATGGGACACTGACTCTTAGAAGGTTTAGATGTCGCATACTAAAGTGCTTGGGATAGAATTACGGCCTACATGGCCGAAAATAAAATAAAAACGGCTTTGGAAGCCGAGTTAAATCAACAAACAATGGCTGTCGAAGCCATAACTTCATCTGAAGAAAATGGTGAAGTCATAAATGACAAACTGGATTGCATTTATGACGACGAACCATTGGGTTTTGAAAAAGACCCTAGAGATTCTACAAAGCGCATGCAAGCTCAAGATCCAATCGAAGAGGTGGATTTGGGAGATGGCTTGATCAAAAGGCCAACCTATATTAGTGCACATCTTGATCGCCTTCGTAACCCAAGTCATTTCACTTCTCGCAGGAGTTCAAGGATTGCTTTGCTTGGGAGTACAAATGAAATGCCCGGTTTGAGTCGAGAAGTGGTGGAATTACAAATACCCATCCGACTGTGTGGAAGAAGCGATTGAAGCAAACACCAAGAAGATTTGCTCCTCGGATATTGGCTAAGATCAAGGAAGAAATAGAAAGGTCGTTCAAAAGCAAATTCATCGAATCGCAGTACGTTGATTGGTTAGCCAATATAGTTCCGAGAATGAAGAAAAATGGAAAACTTAGAGTTTGCGAGACTTTAGGGATTTAAATAATGCAACACCTAAAGATGAATACGCTATGCCCGTAGCAGAAATGCTAATAGATTCGGCAGCAGGATTTGATTATCTCAGTTTGCTAGATGGCTACTCAGGGTATAATCAAATCTTTATTGCCGAAGAGGACGTGTCGAAAACGGCTTTTCGATGTCCAGGGGCATTAGGTGTTTATGAATGGGTGGTCATGCCTTTTGGTTTAAAAAATGCTGGTGCCACTTATCAAAGGGCAATGAATTCTATGTTTCACGATTTTATTGATGATTTTATGCAAGTATACATAGATGATGTGGTGGTTAAGTCATCCTCAGAAAGTGGTCATTTAGACCATCTTCGACGTTCTTTCGAACGAATGAGGAAATATGGATTGAAAATGAATCCAACCAAATGTGCTTTCTGTGTACGTGCAGGTGAATTCTTGGGTTTTGTAGTACACAAGAAAGGCATAGAGATCAACGAAAATAAGACTAAAGCAATTATGGAAACGAAGGCTCCTTCGACCAAAAAGAAGCTACGATACTACTACTAGGGAAAATCAATTTCCTTCGAAGATTCATCTCAAATCTAAGTGGCAAAACACAAGCTTTTTCGCCATTACTGAGATTAAAGAAAGAAGATGAATTCAAGTGGGAGCAGGTTCACCAAGATGCTTTCGACGCAATCAAGTCTTATTTGGTCAAAGCCACCAATTTTATTGCTCGTTATTGGAAATCAATTCTTTGAAATTGTATATAGCGACTTCCGATAACACAATAGGTAGCATGCTAGCGCAAGAGGATGATAGTGGTGTCGAAAGACCCATTTATTACCTTAGTAGGGTTTTGATTGATGCTGAAACTAGGTATAGTCCAATTGAGAAACTGTGCCTTTGCTTGTATTTTTCTTGTACAAAATTGAAGCAATATATAAAATCAGCAGATGTTTATGTTTATTCGCATTTTGATGTTATTAAACATATGTTGTCAAAACCAATGTTGCATAGTCGAATTGGCAAATGGGCTTTAGCTTTGCTAGAGTACAGCTTAACTTACCAACCCCTTAAATCAATTAAAGGACAAGTGGTTGCTGATTTTATAGCAGACCATTCTGTTGTCGAATGTGAAATACATTCATTAGACGTACGTCCTTGGAGATTATACTTCGATGGCTCAAGCCATAAGAATGGAGCAGGCATTGGAATTTTGATTATCTCTCCAGAAAATACTCCAACGAAGTATAAGTTTAAAATTCGAGATTCTTGCTCAAATAATGAAGCTGAATATGAGGCTTTAATAGTAGGCCTTAAAATTTTACTCGAATTGGGGGCAAGTTATGTCGAAATAAAAGGTGATTCTCAACTAGTGGTCAAACAATTGACTAAAGAATACAAATGTATTAATGAACATCTTATTAAATATTTCGTTATTGCCAATACCTTGCTAAAAAGGTTTACATTCGCTCACCTAGAACACTTACCACGAATTGAAAATCACGTGGCAAATGAATCGCACAAATTGCTTAGGTTACAAAGTATCGAAGCAAAGCCTAGAAGAGTTAATTGAGATAAAAGATAAACTAATCTCGTAAGACTCTCTCTACAATACTCCTTCAACGTTATTGTCAACACCAAAAAATGGGGGGGCAATAAATACAAGTGAAGTGAGCGTCGAAGAACGCCAAATTTTCGAGCAGATTGACTTGGCGTAAATTTTTGCTATTGACAATATGGTTGATGATGATTGGCGAAAACCCATTGTAGAATATTTGCAAAATCCTACAGGAACACTAACAAAAAGTAAAGTACTGAGCTCTAAGCTACGTGTTAATTGGAAACGAATTGTACAAACAAACTCCTGGCGGGTGCTACTAAAATGTCTTAGTGAAAACGAGGCATATTTGGCAGTTTCTGATACACATAGTGGAGCATGTGGCTCACATCAAGTAGGCCACAAAATGAAATGGTTGTTATTTCGACAAGGAATGTACTGGCCAACTATGCTAAAAGATTGTATAGAATTTGCCAAAGGATGCCAAGAATGCCAAAAACATGCTGGAATACAACATGTGCCTGCAAATGAGTTGCATTCTATAGTGAAACCTTGGCCATTCAGGGGTTGGGCTTTAGATGTGATTGGAGAAATAAAACCAACTTCGTCGAAAGGCCACAGATACATTCTAGTGGGGATTGATTACTTTACTAAATGGGTAGAGGCGATACCTTTAGCCAATGTAGATCAAGAAGCAGTGATAAGGTTTATTCAAAATCATATCATTTATAGATATGGAATCCCGTAAACCATTACTACGGACAAGGCATCGTGTTCACTTTGGTCGAAAAATGGTAGATTTCATTTCTTGAAGTTGGTTTCAAGTTATTGACTTCGACGCCATACTACGCACAAGCCAATGGCCAAGTAGAGGTCGCCAATAAAATCATTATTAATTTGATTAAAAGCACGTTGGACGTAAGCCTAGAAGTTGGTACGGTTCTCTTGACCAAGTGTTATGGGCTTGTCGAACTTCACCTAAAGAGTCTATAAACACCACTCCCTACAGGTTAACATTTGGACATGATGCAGTGTTACCTGTCGAAATTTGTTTACAATCAACAAGGATTCAAAAACAGTGTGAAATTCCGTTTGATCATTATTGGAATATGATGATTGATGAATTAGTTGATGTAGACGAAGAGAGGTTGTTAGCTTTAGAAATGCTAATTCGACAGAAAGAAAGAGTAGCTAAAGCTTACAATAAAAAGGTTAAGTTAAAAACCTTTGAGGAAGGGGAGTTAGTGTGGAAAGTCCTATTACCTATGGATAAAAAAGATAGGGTTTTGGGCAAATGGTCACCAGGGTGGGAAGGCCCATTTCGCGTGTTGCGTTGCTTTTCGAATGGCGCTTATGAAATCGAAGAGTTAGGTGACGAAAATAGGACCTTTAGAATAAATGGCAAGTATTTAAAACGATACAAGCCAACGTTAAGCAGAAATAAAGATTGAGCAATTGTAAGTAAATGAAAGTTGCTCATAAATGGCAATGTATAAAGAAATTGTTAAAGTTACACGACCATTTTCAGAATGCTAAGCTATTCTGAGTCTTAGAAGGTCGCCACAAGGTAGCCTTATGCCTCTCCATAATGCTAACACTTAGAGAAATGGAGGTATCGAGAAGATACTGACTCTTTGTCGAGAGATCGATAATAGCTTGGTGCCTGTCAATCTTCTCCAAGTGCTCTATAGCTGCCATTGCTTTGGTAGTTTTGGTGGACGAAGAAGCAGCACTCATGCGTTCGATGATCACGCCTTCTGATGCTTAGCATTAGACAATTTGAGTTGAAGGGTCTTTATCTCTTCCTCAATGCGCGCAATCTCGCATCCCATTCAGCGATTGCTTTCTCATCATTAGCCGCTTGGGTCTCAAGAGCTTCGATGTCGTCTTGATCACCTTAAGAGAGGCGAGTTCCACCTCGCAGAGTTGAGTCTCTTGAACCTTGCGCTTAGAGGTGGTCGCACCGTTGGTTGATCAAAAGAGAAAGTTGCTCAAAAATAGGGCCAAATTCCATGAAGAACGCAAGGACATTTGGAGGAGGGTCTAATCTGGTGATCTTCGAATGAGGATTTTACCTCAAGATACGATGAGTCATTCTCAATGGTTGCCACCAAGTCCCCTTCTAACACCTTCGCCTTCAATCGCAAAGCGGGCTTTCGACCGTCTCTTGGTTGATAGAACTCGAGAGAATTGTTTGAGGCGCAAACCAAACGGCTCAACGAGCTCTTGAGGCTTAGCATGATCTTCAAGGTCGCCAAGAGGATCCGTCTTCTTTAACTCACCCAATTCTTGATCACCGACAGTATTGTTGGATGACTCCTGGTAGAAACACCTTGATCCGCGCCTACCTCTACTCGGGCTCCTCCGGTTCTTGATCGACCATATTTGCTTCGGGAAGTTCGACGGAGGAGCCGCTACTTCTGGTCCTTCGGTTGTTGGAATAGTAAGTTCGGAACTTGAGCGTTTCTCCAACAATGCCTCTCCGGCTCGACGCTACCAAAGAGTTGGAGTAGCCTCCTCCATAACAGAGCATTCTCTTCGACGACCGCCTCTTGTTCGACATTTCCAAAGACTTGGCGCAAGCTCTTCAAGATGGGAATTTCGTGGTTCTCCAATGCTTGGAAAGTTTCTTTGATTGCACCTCGAGGAGATGAAGGAAAAGGAAGCATAGGGCCCGACAACTCTAGATCGCAACCTCAACCATAGATCGAACTTCGTGGTTGTTCACGAGCAATCCACCCACCTATGCACAAAGCAAGGTGTATCATTTAAGGTAAGAGTGGGAAAGGTGAGATCGAAGAAGTTTAAACTAATGTCGAAAGGGAGTTTACCTCTTGTACCTTAAGTCTCTTGATTGGAGGAGAAGAAGGTGGTTCAGAGCCTCATCAATAGTGATGCCTTGAAACGCCCTTTGAATCTCGGGAAGATTTCTTTTCTTTGACCTCCGAGTGAGGGGATGTTATCATCACTTCAAAGTGTCCTACAAAAAGAATTTGGGTTATGACAGAAAGTGGATGACGAAGGGAAGAGAAATTTGACGGATTAACAAGGCAAGAGTATAGTACCTCATCTTCGTGGAGGACCATTTTCCTCTTAGCTTTGTAGTGCTTTGAGGGACTGTGCTTGAGTTGTTTTCTAAATGAAGGTTTTCGACATAAGTAAAAGTCGTAATCAAAAATAACTTGAAGCGAATGAATGGCAACATACCTTCTTCAGGACAATGTCTGGAGTAGATCTCGTGTCCACTGTTTTCTTGGTTGCTGGAGGAGATGGTGCTGTGGTAGCCTTGATTGCTTTGGCCTTCAGTTTGGGCGCAGGTTGACCTGACGTCGAAAAACATTGGTAAGAAAACAGAAATAAAACTAAGTTATAGATGTTCAAGACTCAGGGAGATTTAGGTATCAAGAAGTGAATACCTGGGTTGTTGAAGGAAGGGTCGCCACCAATTTCTTCATGATATTTTCTGCGAAGGTGTCACTAGCCTCCCAAAGCGAGCCGTGGTATAGTAATTAGTCCACCATTCATGAAATTCCTTAGTACATGAAAATCGGGGTTGAATTTGAGGGCTCAAGCTCGAGGCCCTATAAGTGGAATTTCTTGAAGGCGTGTTTGTAGGTCGCCACGAGTCCGGATTCGAAAATTCTCGCCTATGAAAACATACCGGTGTGGTCGAATCGACAAAGGCCAAACCGTCTCGCGCGAGAATAACTTGGGAAGTATCTCTTAATTAAAATTTGTTTTTAGCTTTGCCAGGGGTAAGTCTGGTAGAAAGAATAGCAGGAGAGAGGTAGGCTTGCCAGATTTGGGAAATCTCCTCAGCTTGTTCGACGGAAGAAGAGGGAAATGGTTGCCGAAACCAAGTTGGACCGAAAGGCCTTTGCACAAAAGGAGCCATAGAGTCTACGAAGTTTGTGCACTTCAGGAACATGTCGAAGTGAATTTCGAAAGACTCTTCTGGAGGAATATTTATCTGCTTGGGTTTCAACTGAGCCAGTCGAATCCCTTCAGTCCTCCTAGACTTTAAGGTTGGGTGAACAGTCTTAGGGATATACAGACCTAGTCTAGACTCAAAAGTGGCTAACAGCCACAATTGCAATAGCCACAAGGGGCCAGAAGCCAGAAACTTGTTGGTGGGTTCATCTTCTTTCAGTTCTAAGACAGCATTGTCAAGCTCCTGATAGAGAGAACCCAGCAACAGTTTGGCAAGATTAATGTTTTCTTTCTCGTGGAGTTGGGCTGCCAGTGGAATGTAGGTTTTAGAAACCTGGAGTGAACGGGTGCAGAAAACAAAAAGAGATAACCAAAGGGTTAAGAAGGCTACGTGTTCTTTAGAAGACACTGTGTCGATGTCACGGTTATGGTGTTCTGTGATGTAAGGAGCAAAAGTGGCATTATTGAAAGTAAACGGGTATACATACTCGTGGATTGGCGGTGGTCAAAAGTCTCACCTAGGGTTTTGGGCCAGGTGATGGCAAAGCAACATCTAGTAAAGTGGGAGTCGCATGCCACATCTCAAGTGAAGACTATGAGTGGCACATCCTGCACTGCATAGCGACCAATATCAAGGTGCTGTCATACTTAGGCCCATACCTAGACAACTGGATAAGGTCAAAAATACCTTGTTTTTTCCAGACGTCGGCCTTTTTAGCCTCTACCTTGTCGAGCCAATCTATGTAAATCTGTTGGTCGAGCCTAGGAGCGAACTCTAAAGACCCTGGAAGGACTATTCAGAAATTCTAAATGGAAAGGGGTCTTGGTGAAAATTCTGGGCTGAAGACAAGCATGACTGGGGAAAATTTCAGAGACTTCAGTGTTCTCTAAAAGGGTATTAGGAAGAGGACCTAGATATGCATGAGTATAAACCCTAGTAGAGGAATCAATACAGGTTTGCTAGTTGAACCGCTTTCGACTATCGCGAATATCAGGCTCATCAACAAAGCCATCAAGGGTTTTAGGTCTGTTGGTCTCGTCGTTCTTCGTTGAACATTCAGCAACAGATGAGGAAGCCATGAGAGATAAAAGCAAATGCGAGACGAGATTCAAGCGTAGGTTGAAAGGAAGGAATGAAAGTTTGAAACTTTAGTGATTTTGGGGATTTTTGCAAAATGCAGAGAATGAAGAATACAGATAGGTTTCACAAGAGTTCAAACTGAGTAAAGAGGAATATGAAAGGTTGTAGCCGTTTATATATGTTGGGAAGCTACAGTTATTGGCACGTTCGCCATAACTCGCACGTTCGCGACGTTTGAGAGACGTGATGGCCCACCAACTATGCAACGTGTGCCAATAAGACGGTTCGTTTTACCTGTGCAAGTAATGATGGTTGTCTTTTCGACCACTGTTGAAACGCAAAAGGCGGTAGAAGTGACCATTGCACAGTATTCAAAAAATGCCTTTTCTTCCCTCCATTCCTTATTCCGTCGAAAAAACATTTTTTGGGGGGCAATCTGTTACCTCAAAATTTCGGCAAGGGCATTAAATTAAGCTTTAAATGGTGTTGACTGCACATTTAATAATATTCTGTGGGTTGCAGGTCAACGTGCAAGTCAATATACCATGAATTCAACGAAGCGGTTGTACAAAGTGTCGACAATGCAAGCAAACTTCGGCTGCACCTAGTTCTTCAAGCTACGAGGCAAGGCCAGGAACCTTCGACAAGAGAAGGCCCAGTTGTTCGACAAAACTGGGTCCAATGCTTCGCCAAATTCTTCGACAACAAGCTGGTCGAAGCGCAAGGAGCAGCAGTTAGTGGGCGGTTATTTCCCTAGTTTTTAGGAAGTGGTTATCGTGCTTGCCCACGATTGTATATGAGAGTATAAATACTCCCTTGTAATAGGAAAACGGGGTCACCACATCTTTACAAAAACTCTGTGAAACTCAACTTCCAAGCCAAAGCGAAACAAGAGTGAATCAGATTACATTGTACGTGTTGGTGCACCACCTTCTTCTCTCTATCATTTAATGCACTTTTTACTTGTTTTTTACGTTTGTTGCACTTCTTGCTCTCATTCTGCTTTCAAACTATCTCTTTCTACTATTTTCTGTTCTTACACACGCTAAAAGACACAAAACTTCTAGGCAATTGTCAAAGAGATTTTCTAGTTTGATCTCACAGTCTTAATATTGAAAACTAGTGATTGTTTGCTAAAAACACCAGCAAACAGATGGTACCATACTCGTCGCAATAACCCACAAGGGGCACAGCGTCATCAATAAGAGGCCTACGCCTATTCGTCGCAAGAGGCCGAAGCCTATTCGTCACATTATGCACATGCTATGAGACTCTATGGACACATGTGCAATTCGTCATAAAACACTATAGAGTGTATTCATCGCAATACATCACAATCACTTTACAGCATCATCATAATCATACTCATAGAGTATATTCGTCGCAAGTCATCATAATTCATGTTACATCACATCATCATAATCACTCATAGAGTGAACTCGTCATATTCGTCAAAATCATATAGCAACATCATCACAGTCATATTTTTTTCTCATCATCATTGAGCATATTTATATATGTATATATTTCATTGTCTTTTAGCTTAGTAGGTTATAAAATAGTGAACTCGATTGACTATGGGATTACTCGTAATCGATACTACTTGCAATGTGCATTGGCCACCTTTGCAAGACTCTCAGTTATGCCCTTGTAAATACACGGTGAAAGAAATTTCGACCTTAGTGGTAAAACCGATCTAGCCATAGTCAATTAGCACACTAGTAGTATAACCTTTCACCGAGGCTCATTTATATAAACATAGCATCACAAAAAAAAAAATTGTTAAGAATCGTCACGTTTCAATTCGGGAAAACACCTCATCTTTAAGCTTAGACACCCACATTGGAAAAAGAGGAACATCACATTTTAATTTGTATAAACGGCAACACAAAACAGTTTATTTTGCCTTAAAAATAGAATATTCAGTTAGGCCTCTGAATAAGCTTTCCAACGCATCTTTGAACACCTCAATCGGGTTCCCGGTTCGCAAGATATCAATTTTTCAAAAACGTGATAAAGACTTTAAAGCGATGACTCGCGCTCCGAGCGCGAAGCGAGCGCGCGCGATGGGCGCGATTGGACAGACCCAACATGCCACAGAGCAGCGCGCTTGCGCTGGAGCGCGACTCGAGCGCAAGCGAGGCGCAATTGGGCAGCAACAGCGAAATGTGCAGAAAAATTCAGATTCATCAACACCAAAAACACGTTTTCATCACCAAATCAATCATCAAAACATCACTAATAGTTCATCCAGAACAATCAACAATTCCTCAACATAAAACATCAAATTTAATCAAAACACTCTCACATTTGCATTCCAACGAATCATCAAATTCTTCCAACAACAACAATTGCATCAAAACAACATCAATACTTTTCAAAATATGAAATCTTCAAAACAACATCAAATTCAGCAACAATACCAACTCCCACAAACCCCACAAAACCCTACTAATATACTCAATCATGTTAAACCGAAACGCTCACCCTTACCTCGAATTTGTATGATCCGGAAAATAACGATGATGGAATTACGTACAAAAACCCAGCAACACAACGAACGAAACTTCTCCTTCTTCCTTTGAAATCGCAGCCACTCTCTCTCCTTTGATCAATGAGGAAATTAACACAATGGAGGTTAGGGATAGGCTACAACACTAGGATAATGAAGAAAAACGGCATAGAGGATCAAGAATTCTCACCTGAAGAAAACTTGCGAAATTCCCTTCCTTCCTCTCCTTGAAGAACAGTAAGACTCCTCTCTCTCTCAACTCGATTTCTTTCTCTCCAAAAACGTGAAATTGAGAGGAGTTTGGCTTAGACCCTCAGGGTTTAAGGCGTAGGCTCAAGCAGTACTGGGCCTCCCACGCCAACACCAACCTTTTTACTTGTTTCACCTCCTGAACAACACCCAATATTTTTAATCAAATTAATCACACCTCCAATAAATTTAATAATTCAATTAAATATTTCTGGGGTGTTACAACTCTCCCACACTTAGGATTTTTCGTCCTCGAAAACATACCCGATTCAAACAATTCTCGATACGACTCGCATCTTATCTTCCGGCTCCCCATGTCGCTTTCACCAAATTGCCCAAACCAAACAACCTTCACCAGATTGATCTTCTTACCTCGAAGCGGTCTTCACTTCCCTATCCTCAATTCGCATGCGGGCATGGTCTCCACGGTGAGATTATCCCGCACCTCTACATCATCCGGTTTGAATCACATGAGACGAACCGCAATATACTTCCGGAAGGTCGCGACACACGTGAAACACGCCGTGCAAGTTCGAAAGATTAGGTGGCAAGGCCACCCGATATGCAACACTTCCAACTCTTTCCGTGTCCGACACTACCCAATGAAGCGAGGAGTCAACTTCTTTGATTTCAACAGCGACGCCCGACACGGTCATAGGTGTGACCTCAAGAACACGTGGTCACCCGCCTCAAACTCTAAATCCTTCCTTCTCTTATCATGGTAGCTCTTACGTCTACTCACTCGAGACGCTTTCATTTTCTCTCGGATCATCTTCACTTTCTCGGTGGTTTCTCTAACCACTCAGTCCAAGCACTAAACTTTCCCAGCCTCGCATCAACATACAGGAGTCCTACACCTCCGACCATACAATGCCTCAAACGGTGCCATCCCGATCATTGGAGTGATAACTATTGTTGTATGTAAACTCGATCAAGGGAGATGAGTATCCCACGCACCTCCTCGCTTCTAGAACACACGACCTCAACAGATCTTCCAATGATTGAATTGTCCTCTGCTCGCCGTCGGTTTGAGGATGATAGTTTGAACTCAACCTCAATTTCAACCCAACTCCTTCTGCAAACTACTCCAAAATTCCGAAGTAAACCTTGGGTCTATCTGACACAATGCACAAAGGAACACCATGCAGCTTCACAATCGCCTGAATGTAGATTTCGGCCAATCTCGACACCGGATACTTAATACCGATAGGAATAAAATGAGCCGACTTCGTCAATCTATCCACAACTACCCAAATCGAATCATGCCCTCTCACCGTATTGGTAAACCTACCACAAAATCCATGGAGATACTATCCCACTTCCACTCTGGGACATTCAACGGTTGCATCATTCCCGCAGGCTTATGATGCTCGACCTTCGATTTCTGACAGGTCAAACACGAGTACACGAACTGCGCCACATCTCGCTTTAACCCAGGCCACCAAAACATCTTTTTCAGATCTTGATACATTTTCGTCGCTCGGGATGGATACTTAACTTACTCCTATGTCCTTCCTCAAGAATTGCCTTTTCATTTCCTCATCTTCGGAACACAAATTCTTCCACTGCACCTCAATACGCTCGAGCATCTAACTCGAAGTATTCATTCCCAGGCTGACCAATCCCACTCATCAAATCAACCAATTTCACATCTAACCTCTGCGCTTCCCGGATACTAGCCATAAAATCATTGCCAATTTTCAACATGCCCAACCTGACACTCTGAGGTGTGACTTCACAAACTAAACTCATGTCCCTGAATTGCTCAATCAACTCAAGCTCTCTAGCCATCAATGCCGACATATGCAAGGTCTTCCGACTCAAAGCATCTGCAACCACGTTAGCTTTACCGGGTGATAACTCAATTCAAAATCATAATCCTTCAATAATTCTATAACCACCTGGTATTTGCCTCATATTTAACTCTTTCTGATCGAACAGATACCGCAGACTCTTGTGATCACTGAACACCTCAAATCTCGATCCATACAAATAATGTCTCCAAATTTTTAATGTGAATACCACAGCGGCAAGTTCTAAGTCATGAGTGGGGTAATTCTTCTCATGAGTCCTTAATTGCCTCGACGCATAAGCGACCACTTTCCCATTCTGCATAAGCACGCCACCCAAACCCATCTTGGAAGCATCACACTATACTACAAACGGCTCGACCGGACTAGGTAAGGTCAACACTGGAGATGTAGTCAATCTTCTTTTCAGCTCATTGAAACTTTCTTCACAACAGTCGTCCCAAACAAAAGCCTTACCCTTGCAAGTCAATTGGGTCAACGGCAGAGCCAACTTCGAAAACCCATCAATGAATCTTCTATAATAACCAGCTAATCCCAGAAAACTCCTTATCTCAGTAACTGACTTCGGAGACTCCCACTGCAACACTGCATCAACCTTAGAAGGATCCACCGCAATCCCCTCACTAGAAATCACATGACCGAGGAAACTGACTTCTTTCAACCAAAACTCACATTTGGACAACTTCGCATATAACTTTCGATCCCTCAGAATTTCCAACACCAACCTTAGATGTCCCGCATGCTCCTCTTCTGACTTAGAGTAAATTAGAATATCATCAATGAAGACTACCACAAACTTGTCCAGATACTCGCGAAAAATTTGATTCATGTACCCCCATGAATACCCCGGCGCATTAGTTAGTCACCGAAAGGCATTACGGAATACTCATAGTGCCCATATCTTGTCCTAAGCGCCGTCTTCTGGACGTCTTCATCTTTCACCTTGATCTGGTGATAGCCAGACCTTAAGTCAATCTTGCTGAATACCTTAGCCCCCACTAACTGATCCATCAAGTCATCAATTCTTGGCAACGGATACTTGTTTTTGATTGTAACTTTATTCAATTGACGGTAGTCTACACACAACCTCATACTACCATCTTTCTTCTTCACTAGCAACACCGGAGCTCCCCACGGCGACACACTCGGTCTTACAAACTTCTTTGCTAATAATTCCTCAAGTTCCTTTTTCAATTCTGCCAACTCAGACGCAGACATTCTATATGGTGCCATAGACACAGGCTTAGTGCCAGGAACCAGGTCAATAGTAAACTCCACCTCCCTCTCTGGTGGCACATCCGGAATCTCATCAGGAAACACCTCAGGAAACTCTCGCACTACCTGCAACTCATCAATCTCCGCTTGGCTCTCGGCAGACAATGACGCTAACAGAGAGAACAGCTGGACCTCCTCCCTCATCTCCCTATGAAACTGATCCGCAGATATCAAATCAGATTTCTCTTCCAGCGAAGCAAAACTCACGGACCTTTCACGACAGTTGATATGAACATGGTTATCAACTAACCAGTCCATACCCAGAATAACATCCATTCCACTCAGCGGCAAACAAATTAGATCAACCAAAAATTCTCTACCATACATGAATACAGGACAATTAGCACAAACAACGGAGGTGGTCACCGAACCCTTAGCTGGAGTATCGATAACCATCTCTCTTAACATATCAGACAAGGTAAGACTTAGCTTCTCAACACAAGCAGCAGCGATAAAACTATGGGTAGCACCCGTATCAACAATAGCAATAAGAGGGAAATCATTGATATAACACGTACCTCGAATCTCATTCACCACATCAGATCCAAATTTAGAGTGAATACCTTTCCATACGATCTCTCCTTCTGGGTTTTTGGACCTTTGTAATCGACGTGTCCACTCTCCTCACAATTGAAGCATACTACATCCTTCTTATCACAAATTTGGAAGACATGTGTCCCTCTTTCCCACACCCCAGTAGCATCTCTTCTTATCCTTATTTGGGCAATCCAGGACTCTTATGGCCTACTTTCCCACACGTGTAACAAGTAACACCGCTCGCAAAGATCTCCCCACTTCGCTTAGACTCACCAAAGAAACTTACCAACAAACTTCCCTTTGCCCTTACCAAAGCAGGCACCTCATATGGCTTACCACGACCGAGAAGTTCTTTTGCTTTTCTTTCATAACTCGAGAAGGCATTATTGTCCTCCTCAAAAATGCGCGCTATTAACTAACAAGAGGAAACACACGGATCTGTTGATACCCTATGGCTCTCTTAATATCAGCACGTAACCCGTTCTCAAACTTAATGCATTTGGAGAACTCCGCACCTTCTCCATTATAGTGCGGATAAAACTTGGACAGCTCAGTAAACTTGGCAGCATATTCAGACACAGACATGCTACCTTGTTCAAGTCTCAAAAACTCAACCTCTTTCTTCCCGCGAACATCCTCCGGATAATATTTTCTCTTGAACTCCCTCTCAAACACAACCCAAGTAACCTCCTCATTGGCAGTCGTCAACCCCTGACTAGCTGCCCTCCACCAATCATAAGCCTCTTTCTTCAACATGTGTGTGCCATAGCGAACCTTCTGAGCATCGGTGCAATCCATAACGCGGAAGATCCGCTCCATTTCACTTAGCCACTCAAGGGCACCATCAGGATTATACCCGCCTTCAAAAGTAGGAGGGTTCTCACGCTGAAACGTAGCCAAACTACGCGTTCCATCACCAATAGCATTGGGTATGTTACCCACAACTCCAGCAATAGCCTGCAAGGCAGCAGCAAGTGCAGCATCGTTCCGTCCTGCCATTCTAGCACTGCAACGGAAAACAAAAATCAGAAACGAGTAACACAGCTCAAATGTTACTCAACTTGACGACTCAACCACCGGCCGGACAGACCGAACTGCTCTGATACCACTAATGTAACACCCCTTTTCTACCCCTCAATTTACACGTCATTATCAGAGCAATTTCCTTTTCAAAAATATTAATTTAATTGGTAGAAAAGAAATGCTACCTCGTCATAATAAAAACTCATCATTTGCACTCATTAAAGTTTGTGCAGTAAACCACCGTCATAAAGGTAAACCTCATAAATCAAAATGTCACAGCGGAAATAAATACTAGCTCACTAAGCCCCTCAAAACATATCTTATATTTTCAACATAGTCATTAAACAGTAATTTAATAACTAATAAACGTCAACTACGCCTAGGTGCTACTACAGATCGTAGAGCGACTTCGACTGCATGTACCCCAATAGCTAACACGTAAGCAAAGAAGACCTTCACTCGCTCGCGGTTACACCGCGGCGTTGCCACAAAAGAGCAACATTCCAAGCAGAAGGGGTGGGAATTTCAGCAAAACAAAATCAAGCACATGGTAAAGTAATGAAAACAAACAATCATACAACATCATTATCGACATCATGTCATCTTCGCCAAACACCAACTCAAACCACAATTGATAGCAAGTCACAGTCATGAATATGCATGTAAATGCAACCCACACCTGGGTATATGCATGATGGTACCATACTCGTCGCAATAACCCACAAGGGGCACACCGTCATCAATAAGAGGCCTAAGCCTATTCGTCGCAAGAGGCCTAAGCCTATTCGTCACAAGAGGCCGAAGCCTATTCGTCACATTATGCACATGCTATGAGACTCTATGGACACATGTGCAATTCGTCATAAAACACTATAGAGTGTATTCATCGCAATACATCACAATCACTTTACAGCATCATCATAATCATACTCATAGAGTATATTCGTCGCAAGTCATCATAATTCATGTTACATCACATCATCATAATCACTCATAGAGTGAACTCGTCATATTCGTCAAAATCATATAGCAACATCATCACGATCATATTTTTTCTCATCATCATTGAGCATATTTATATATGTATATATTTCAGTTGTCTTTTAGCTTAGTAGGTTATAAAATAGTGAACTGATTGACTATGGGATTACTCAGGTAACTGATACTACTTGCAACAGGCATTGGCCACCTTTGCAAAACTCTTAGTGATGCCCTTGTAAATACACCAGTGAAAGAAATTCTGACCTTAGTGGTAAACCACAGTCTAGCCATAGTCAATTAGCACACTAGTAGTATAACCTTTCACCGAGGCTCATTTATATAAACATAGCATCACAAAAAAAATTTTGTTAAGAATCGTCACATTTCAATTCGGGAAAACACCTCATCTTTAAGCTTAGACACCCACATTGGAAAAAGAGGAACATCACATTTTAATTTGTATAAACGGCAACACAAAACAGTTTATTTTGCCTTAAAAATAGAATATTCAGTTAGGCCTCTGAATAAGCTTTCCAACGCATCTTAGAACACCTCAATCGGGTTCCCGGTTCGCAAGATATCAATTTTTCAAAAACGTGACAGCACTTTAAAGAAAACAGTGAGAAAACAGTGACTCGCGCTCCGGAGCGCGAGTCGGGCGCGACTGGGGCGCGATTGGACAGACCCAACATGCCACAGAGCAGCGCGCTTGCGCCTGGAGCGCGACTGGAGCGCAAGCGAGGCGCAATTGGGCAGCAACAGCGAAATGTGCAGAAAAATTCAGATTCATCAACACCAAAAACACGTTTTCATCACCAAATCAATCATCAAAACATCACTAATAGTTCATCCAGAACAATCAACAATTCCTCAACATAAAACATCAAATTTAATCAAAACACTCTCACATTTGCATTCCAACGAATCATCAAATTCTTCCAACAACAACAATTGCATCAAAACAACATCAATACTTTTCAAAATATGAAATCTTCAAAACATCATCAAATTCAGCAACAATACCAACTCTCACAAACCCCACAAAACCCTACTAATATACTCAATCATGTTAAACCGAAACGCTCACCCTTACCTCGAATTTGTATGATCCGGAAAATAACGATGATGGAATTACGTACAAAAACCCAGCAACACAATGAACGAAACTTCTCCTTCTTCCTTTGAAATCGCAGCCACTCTCTCTCCTTTGATCAATGAGGAAATTAACACAATGGAGGTTAGGGATAGGCTACAACACTAGGATAATGAAGAAAAACGGCATAGAGGATCAAGAATTCTCACCTGAAGAAAACTTGTGAAATTCCCTTCCTTCCTCTCCTTGAAGAGCAATAGCACTCCTCTCTCTCTCAACTCTCGATTTCTTTCTCTCCAAAACGTGAAATTGAGAGGAGTTTGGCTTAGACCCCTAGGGTTTAAGTGTGGGCCGGCGGTAGCGCTGGGCCTCCCACGCCAACACCACCCTTTTTACTTGTTTCACCTCCTGAACAACACCCAATAATTTTAATCAAATTAATCACACCTCCAATAAATTTAATAATTCAATTAAATATTTCCGGGGTGTTACAGCAGTAGTCTCCAATAGCAGTCAAATCAGTAAGCATACCAAGGTACCCAAGCTTAACCTTGTTGCCTGACTTGTCTGCGAACAATGTGCAATCCAAAAGATAGAGGATATAGGCCCTAGCAGCATGAGCCCACCACCCATCAGCTATGGCTGGGTGGTAGACCTTGCCCCTCAACCAGGGCAGACCAACAGAAAACCCTCACCCCGAAGTTTGGGCATAGGCATCTTCGGGGGTGGCCCCCAATAACTCAATCAACATCGCCTCTCCCTGCCACAATGTCTAGTCAGGCATGTCATGGAACCCACCAGCTATGGGGATGTGCAGCAGCTGAGATACATCATCAAGGGTGATGCTCATCTCACCCACAAGAAGGTGGAATGATGATGTATCCAGCTGACAACGCTCTATGAATGCGTTCAGCAACCCCTTCTGTAGAACCTTAAAGCCAATTCCGACCAGAGGAACCAACCCCGAAGTGTTCAGATGCTCTCTGATCCTAGCATGAAACACTGTGGTAACAGGTCCATGTGGAATCGTATTTAAATCGGGCCGAACCTGTATTGAGAAATGGCATAATAAGCCAAAACATTCAACAACATAAGAAACAAATTTACAACAGTCAACTATACAAGAATAAGTTACCCAGCCAGCGTAGAAATCTGTCAGAATATGTGCCCCGTAAGTGGGCAATACCGAACCATCTTGCCGTCCACCAGGAATTAGGAATATGGCCCTAGAAGCAGCCTCCTTGTAACACCTTGGGACCTTTTCTTACTTAGTAGGCACCCAAGCATGTACATCATGACCTTCTCTACCCCCCATGTAGAGTTTTTGCCTTCCGTGGGAATCAAACCTTGTACTCTGGGGCTCAAGTATAAGTTCAATGCATTCCCACTACCAATTGAGCTACTCCTTTTTTTAACACCTTGGGCCCTTTTCTTACTTAGTAGGCACCCAAGCATGTACATCGTGACCTTCTCTACCCCCCAAGTAGAGTTTTTGCTTTCCGTGGGAATCGAACCTTGTACCCTGGGGCTCAAGTACAAGTTCAATGCATTCCCAGACCTGCTACTAGGGCTGTATGTACCCTAACCGAGTGTGATGAGAGGTGGACACAGTTCGAGGACCACTTGGTAGCGCGGGGGCCTCCCTATGTGTCGTACTCCTCAAACACGGTGTCAGGCTACTTTCCATGGTTTTCAAGGGTCTCACATCCCTTTCTCTTCCCTCAGCATTATGTACAGCTTGCGGATGAGCCTGATGTCGGTGTGGTACGTGTCTTTTATGTTAATTGCAGTAATAAGTTTCTTAATCTTCTACTTATTTAAATAATAATGTTATGTTATTTGGTTGACAAATGCTACCAGAGCTGCTGGATTTGGTTGATGAGATGGATGGGACCATCAATGATAATGTCTCAGAGCCAACCAGGAGCGTCTTTCAGCGCATCAAGAGGCTGCTCAACCCTTTTCGTAGGTTTAGGAGGAGTTTTCGCAACGTGTATGAGAGAAGGAGGGGCGCAACACCCAGTAGGATCATGTCTTAGGGGGATATATGTTTGGAAGTTTTGTATAATTTAAGTACTTTGTTTCATTTGGTTTTTTAAATTGAAATTCCCTTTACGTTGGCGCAAATTTATTGTCATTACAAAATACGAAAGACATGAAATACGAAATACATCAAATACGAAAGACATAACACCAACAAAAGTAAACAACTAATTAATAAACTAGTGTTTCGGTAGTCCATGTTCCAGAAGATAAATGACCTCTTCTGGAGTTCGTATTGTGTCCACGTACAGCTCTAATATTTGTCTCCCCATCGGAACGTTAGCTAGATGTTCCATCATTGCGCGGACGTCGTCGCCGCTTTGGATCTCCATGACTGAATAATGGATAGTACCATCATCTCTACAATTGTACTTTTTGAAACGTATACGCTCCACGTCTTTACGCCACACTCCCTCTGGACGAATCTTCCTCTCAGCCCTTTCCTTCAGTTCGGCGAAGGTGATGTCCTTACTCATTCTGCAGAAGACATGGTTAGGACAACGAAACACAACACCATGTTCGTCGGTGGTGATAGTCCCATGGTGATGAAGGGTCGTTAGGAATTTGTCGTTTGAGTACTGGGTTGGGCACAATTGTCATTCCATTTCAGCTTGGTTGTATCTGTCAAGAGGGAGAGTAGATTTTGGTGAAGAAGCAGATTAGGGTTTGGTGAAGAAGGTCTGAGGATGTGAACCCCCTTTTATAATAGGCATGGTGAAATGTCAGCCGTAGATTTCATTTTTAGATCACAAATCTGAGCCGTTTAAATTCTATCCATTCAGGCACATTTTCAAAAGGGAATGACATCCACTCCTTTATCTGACACATTTGACTGATTGTAAGCCGTTGATTAAAACTGTCGGTGGAATCTGAGACGTCCAATATTTGTCATTCTCGCAAAGACTCATCGTTCGAACACCCTCATTCGAACATGTTCGCATGATCACCCCATTCGAACGTGTTCGCATGACCCCATTCGAACAGGTGAAAAACGCCCAAGAGGGTGTCTGTCCATATTTAACACACTCGAACGGCCTCGTTCGAACTCGCTCAAGGCAGCGTTCAACAGTGAAAATTCGTGAAAAAATAGGTTTTGCCTAGTCTTTTGGTCTTTTCACACCCTTATAGGGTGTGTTTTTTATAGGAGGGTGTGGGAAAAGCAATGGCCACAAAAACCCTTTTTAAAGCCCATGTAACATTACTTTTGTATTATAGTGGATCCTCTGGCTCCCATTTTTGGCCATTGCTTTTCCCACACCCTCCTACTCTTTTCACACCCTTAACAAATTTTATTCCAAAATAACCGCGTGAAACGCTGAGTTCACGTGTTTAAAGATCATTCAACGACCTTGTTCAAACACGTTCGAATGACCTCGCTCAACAGTGAAATTACGCACAAGAGGTGTGAAGTCAATATTTAACACACTCGAACGATGTCGTTGAGAACGGTTGAACAGCGTCATGCGAAGCAGCGAGTTCGCACGACTCACCAACAGTGAAAACGCCAAAGAGAGTGTGAAGTCAAGATTTAACACACACGAACGATGTCATTCGAACTCGCTCAAGGCCCGTGTTCGAACAGTGAAATTTCGTGAAAAAAAGAGATTTTTGGTGGCTTTTGGTCTTTTCACACCCTTATGGAGTGTGTTTTCAGTAGGAGGGGGTGTGGGAAAAGCAAACGCCCCATTTTTTTGGACACAAAGCTCCAATTTTTTTTTTGACCAATCAAAAAGCTCCCAATTTTTTTTGGCATCAACTGCATACGTTGTATTAAATGGTGGGGCATGTTCACGTATTACTTTTTTTTCCCACTTGTATAAAATTTAGGAGTAAATGTTTGTTATTATTGTTATATAAAACTATTTCAATTATTTTTGACAAAATTCAAAATTATTGGCTTTTAGTAAGAAATAGTGGTAACTAAACAAAATGAAATAAAAAATAAAAGTTAATAATAGTTCTTCGACGGTGAAAGAGTATCACTTCATCACCACACATCATAACTCTAAACCATAGTTTAACATAAATAAAATATATTGGCTTCTTAAAGCTTTACGGTCATCCTTAAATAAAGTAGTACACTTGGTTATTTAAAAATATAATAAAAGAAGTTCAAGACCAAAATATTAATTCCGACCCTGATGTCACAATATCAAAACCTTACATTCCAATTGAACTTAACAATAGTCTGACATCACTATAACAGAAGTGAGAGAATATATCTTCACGCTATCCTCATGGAAAACATTCAAACACTAACTCTTAGTTTCGTCCTAAGGATATGTTAAGATCATAATCATTCATGTTCCAATCATCCACGGGAAATAATACACAACAAGCAAGAAAGAAACGAAAGGGGGACTCGAAAGAGAGAACCCTAGAAATGTTACTGTGTATTCATTGACCGAAGAGAATTTACAATTGTAAAACTATATACTATCAGTTCAGCTAATTAAGTCAGCAAGACTTTTACAATCTAACTAAATGAATAGAATTGTAACTAATCTAAATAACAACTTAACTAAAAGTTACTACTAACTACTGTTGCTTAACTAACAGTAAAAGATCACAGTAAATATTATTTTACAATAGTATCTGAATTTGTCTTAATACTCCCCCTCAAGTTAGGGGCAAAGATGGCCAAGAGCATTTCAGCTTAATTAAAAAGAGCATTTCAAAGAAGTGGTAAAATCTACAAAAACAGAGAGAGTACAAGTGGTATATACTTGAGTTTCGATCCCTTGCCGGTGTGTATGGAAAAATACGTGATGGGAGAGGTTAACCCCTTAAATGGATCTCATTACATTTGGCCAAAGTTCCTGGCAGTAAATTAATGTCGTGGCCAGTTCTGTAGAAACTACGCACCAACATGATAAACAAAAAAAAAAATAGGAGTGTCTCAAAACTCAGTTTTATTTTACCGAATTAAATCATCATTTCAAACGCGTGGACAAAAATTTCCAAGATTAGGTTCCCATCATCATCATCATCAAAATTTCAAGGTATTTTCACTTATAAGTCTACCATAGAACACACTGTACAACTTCCCACACTAGCAATATTCCATGTATATCCATCTACTTTATTTGACAGAGAACCAGATTCTCTGAAGACTAGGAAGGAATTACTTTTCATCTACCTTCTTTTTCCACTCAAACTACACACACACTACAATACAATCAACCAACCTCATTGTCACATTGGTTCCTTTCTTCTCTCTCTCTCTCTCTCTCTCTAGTCTCTACACTGTTACTAATATAATAATTGTTGTTGTTACTATTCTATCATCTTTAGAAAATGGACAAGCCTCGAAACGTGAAGCGTGGAAACAACAGCAACAAATTCTCAAACACCAAAAAACGACGTCACTTTATTAAACAAAAATCTGGAAGACACAAACTTTTCGGTGGTAAGTAAATATATTATAACAAATCATCCTTGTTTTTTCCGCGCTAACAAACAAAACCTATTTCGCTCGCGCCTTGTCGTTTTTTCTGTCTCTCTCTCTCTCTTCTAATCAGATAAAAGATTTTGCAGATAACGCTTCTTCTCAGTTCTCAGAAAACTCAAAGAAGAAGAGAGAAAAAATTAGAAGCTTGAGTGCTGTAACTGTTAGAACAACAACATTATTATCTGCAAAAATGGGTTGTCATGTATCTGAGAGATTTAAGATTCCCAACAACACTGTATGTATTATTATTATTATTATTTTATTTATTCTTCTATCCTTTTCATTTCTGAATTTTATGAACTTTCATGCTTATTATGGTTTTTATTTTTTTTATTCCTTAGTTTTTTAATGACTGCAATGGAGTTTATCATGCTTCTGTTCCGAGGAAGATGCGTTCAGGTGACTGTGCTTTTAGAATTGTTTTTACTTCACTTCACTTTCTATTGTTGCTGTTTTTGGGATTAAGTTTGGATAAAGAACTTAATTAAGCGCTTATCATAAAAGTGCTTATACATAAAAAGTTTATATAATAAATGATAAAATAATGTTAAGTTATTTTTTTATAAGTCATAAGTTGTTTTTATAAGCTATCTCGCGGAGCTGATGAAAATTAGCTGAAAACAGTTTATGGACATGTTAAAAGCTATTTCCACATACTCTCTCAAACATGATCTCACAAGATCTTATGTCAAGTAGATGTTCAAAATAAGCTAATCCAAAAAGTTTCTAGAGTTGAAGCAATCTTTGAAGCTTTTGCTTTTTCTTTGTCATCGTTACAAATCTGTGTCTGAGGCACTTCTGTTTCTGTCTTTTTCTTTCTTTATAAGTTATATATATATATATATATATATATATATATATATATATATATATATCAAATGAGATATTGTACCTTTTAATTAACCAAAGGGGTATTGGGTTTAAAGTTAAAAGTTTAATCAAGCACTTCTGATATAAAAATTTATATTTAAGATATTTATGCTCATTTGCTTTCAATACTTGTCACCAAAGATAAAACACTGGATTTCAATTAAAAATATAATTGGTAGAGTGGAAAGCTATTTTGAACAAGTTATTAAACATCATTGCTGTTACAGAAGTTCGGAAGTCTTGTTCTGTATCTATTCTTGTGTGCAATTGGAAAAGATTATTAGTACTTAAACTAACTCGGGTCCTATATAATAATATATAAGAGAAAAAATGCAGTTTTCGGTTCATAGAATAACTGATCATTCTGGTATAATATAAGATCAGATATATCAGTTATTCAATGAACTTAAAACTGCATTTTTCTCTATTCCTTTTGTGAAAAAAGGAATATCAGTTTTAATTTATATCTTTCTCTTTTTAAATTACAGCAATGAAGAAGCGAAGTCGCAAATCGATCTTAATTGATGCAGAAAAGGTGAACCATAAGATCAATGGAATAGAATCTCCAGAAAAGGATAGTGTAAAGAAGTCAAAAGTGAGTATTCTACATAAGACATTTGTGGGGATACTATAGCTTCCAATTTCAAAAGCTTAACCTTTTCTAAGCATTTCTTTTGCACCTTTAACATGGAATTTTGCTTTTGTAGAAACAAGGAATAACCAAAGATGAGGAAGAGGTTGCTGAGACTCTTTATGCATTGGCTGGAATGTTCCCTCACAGTGGCTCCAATCATAATAGTAAGGAACTAGTTGGAGAATCTTTGTTAGAAAACTCCTCAGTTTTGCAGCACTTTGAGGAAAATGCTAATGCTTCTCTTGAAGGTTATTCTCGCCCTTATCTGTTATAGAATGATGAACTCTGTAACACTGACACTTTAGGTTGAAGACGTGTCCATTGTCCTACATGTGTCGTGTCGGGGACCTGGATTCTCTGCAGTTAAAATAACACTACAATCATGCCGTCACACTAATTAAGAGTCGGAATTTTATGAGCTCATTTTATTTGTTTGTACAAAAACCAATCTAAGGTCAGGATCTCATGCAGTAATATTTTTGACTGCAGATAATCCATTTTTGTCGTGTCGGAGACTAATACCGACACCGACACTTTAATTACTTGTATTTTTTAAATTATTATCGGTGTCTACATATCCATGTCAGTGTCGTGTTCATGTCTGTGTGTGTCAGTGCTTAATAGATGATTAATCTATCTCCCATAACGCTTGTCTTAGTTATCAACCAATGAAATTTGATTTTCTATTTTCTTTTGTCATATATTCTAGCCTCAGCAACTGGTCCTTGTCAGAATACAAGTCATTATCATGAAGAAGCTTCAAAACTCACTTGTACATATGAAAATACTGCTCCAAGGATAAATCTTCAGACCATACCTGGGATTGTTAAGCTTGAAAATTGCAACAAAGGTTCATTGCCTGACTTTGAGTTATGTCTAGCAATGGGGTGAGTACTTATCTGTTGCATTCTGAAATCTTTATACTTTTCAACTCTTTTGTATTTATTTACACGTTTCTCATCATATTTCAGATCAAATGTGACCAGACAATCAATGATTTCACAAAGTGAAAGGAAACTAGACGTTGAATTAGACGCGGTATGCATTTCATTTTTCTCAGTTCTTATGGTTTTGCCAAAAAATTCTTATTTGGGAACTAGTAGCAGGGATCAATGAAGTCCCGACACTGACAGTGACACAGACACCACACACGACACTGACGTCTAACATAGACACTGGTTATAATTTGAAAAATGATAGTAATTGAAGTGTCAATGTTGGTGTCTGACACTACATGTGTCGGACACCGGACACATCTTCAACCTGAGGTGTCGCTGTTGCAGAGGTACTGATACTATTTGTGTTATTAGTTCACATTTCAGGCCAGAGTCAATGATAGCGAGCGAAAACAGCATTTGATCAAGGAACAAGTAAAAAATGGTATCCTCCTAGAAACATCAAAATGTCTTTTTAAATAGAGTGGTGAATTCTTATTTCGGTGAGTAAAGTATAGCTAGGCTGAAGATTTTCACATCAATGCGACTGATTCTTGGTAATCTTTCTGGTTTTTTTATCAGAAGGTCTTGCATTGTGGCCAGGCTTGTCAACAGTGGCATCTTCTAGCCATGCTTATCAGCAGTAAATTTCTTTCATTCTACTTATTTTCACCTTGTTAGATAGTTTGACTTCTTTCATTCTACTTGCTCAAATCTGATCGATTTTTCTTTCCTAGGTCTTCTGCTACTAAAGCTCCTGATTGGCTCGAACCTGCTATCCGTGTCACGAAACAGGATTTGATGGAAACTTCAACTTCTTCTAGTGGAAAGGTAAGGGTTTAGAAGCTTATTATCATTACTCTCTTGCATGACTTACCTCTATCATGTTAAAATTGCTTGGTAGTTTTTTTAGTGTAAACTGAGTATTCTCTGCGCACAACTGCAAAGACTAATCTCTCGAGCCGAGCAAAACTCTTCCTCAAGAGTTTTAATACTCCACTCAAATACATATTTGTCTTGTCGGTAACAATAACTAACTATGCAGATTTCTGAAGTTGCTATTCATAAAAGAACATGGAAAAGGTGTGCAGCTCATGTTTACATCAGTCATATTATCCAGAGTTTCGAGGCGTCAAAAAAGGAGCATTCGAAGGAATCCAAGCTCAATGGATGTCATGAAATGAGAGCACATGAAGGGTCAAATCGTGGAGCTCTTTTAGAAGTACACAACTCGAACGGAACGAGAAATCGAGTTACTTGTCATGAAAGTAAAAATGGTATTCTTCAGCAGCAAATGCAAAGACATTATCTTAATATGTCACAGGCTGCTCCAAGACCTGTAGTATGTGACCCTCAAAAGCAAGTAAGATCAAGGGTATTTTTGGTATTAGTGTATCTTCTTGTCCTCTTTCATGCCCTGATGACTACTATGTTATTATGCAGAGTTTCAACTTCTTGTCCTTATCAGCTGGAAGTTATGGGGCAAAGGTTGACAATAATTGTAACAATATTGGAAGTAGGTTACAACCATTGTCAAAATTGCAAGTACCTTATTTTCAGTCACTAGCACAGCAACAAAGGATCATGCCAATTCCTACGCCGCGGAATCATTATGCCTCGACTTTTTACCTTGATCAGCTGACTCTTGTAGAACCACAGGTATCAATCAATCTTTCTTTGCTGCAAAAACACTAATCGTTCAGCTGTGAAGAGTTTTAACCATCCTGAAGAGACTCGCGTCATCTCATCCAAATACCCTTGAGTCGATATTTTATTTCTTTAATATTTGAAATGAGGTGGTTAAAGTTTGTTGCTAATAATGAATAGAGTAAACTACTCATAATTATGCTTCCTGGTCTTATTTTCATAGTACTAATATTGTTCCATAATGCTTGTATTGTCTGCAGCTTCGGTTACAACAACCTCAATATTATGGAAGTCCTTTATGTGGAACTCAATATAATTCAACAGTGTCAAATAAACTAGAGCACCATAACTTTTGGGGGATGCAACAAGCAGCTCAAGTTAGATCTTCTGTAAACTGCAACATTATGAGAACAAATGGTCAAGAACTTCATCTTCTTCCTGAAGAAGTAAGATATAGGTTCCCAAATAGTGGGACAACTTTACATCGTAGTGGCACAAAACTCGCGATAGTAGATTTAACACGTGAAAACGCGAAGAAACACACATGATTATACATTGTAGCAAGACTTAAAACTTAAAAGAATGAATTTGTTTATGTTGTAATATCCAGTTGTATTTCCTTGGAGTGGTACTAACACAGTAAAAGAAAGGTTACAACAAACACTGAATTAATGGATGTCTACAATATATTAACACAAGCTGATTAAGAAGCCTTGGTGGTAGTGTACTGAATACATGGCTCAAGGGAAAAGATTTTCAAAATTCTGAATCACAATTGAAATACAAGAATCATGCCAAGTGCATGAACAAATCATCACAATCTCCAAATCACTTGATGAAATGCAATGTTTCACTCTAGTTTTTCCAGTTCCCCCATTCTCTCAATGATAGCCTGCAAACATGAAACTGGTTGTTTTAGAATTGAGGTTGTGTTATAGAATTTGGCTGGTAAATAAATTTACAACTAGGCCACAATTCTCAAAAGCAGAGGTATATGCCAAACAGCTTAAACATTTATGCTAACAACCAAAGAAATGCATACCTTTTTGCTTGTTTCTTGCAGTTCTCCCGCTAGAATGAATTCGTCGAGTATAAGATAAACCTTCAACACATAGATAAACATCATAAGCAATGAAAGAACAACAACAATAAAATCTGCAAATCCAACCCTCAGAAATGCTGAACTTTATTCAGAAAGAAAACAAAGCATATATAGAGGACAGTGAAACTTCTGTTATAAACAAAAGACATATATCCTGGTGTATGTTAACGAAAACATTAGATGAAGTTACACTGGAGGCATGCTCAATTACAAACTAAATAACGTAACACATAGGTCAAATGAAACTGGAATTTTCCAGCGAAATAAATGATAAGTGAAGGCATTGTTAGCCAATATATAAATATGAGCTAAAGAGTAATTGGAGCAGAAACTTGGTTATTTTATTGAAAAATAACAACTAAACATAGGATAGGAATTATGATGCGCCTTATGACCATATAATGCAGATAAAAGAGGGAAACGACCAAATATTAATAGTCAACCATAACAGAAATATTGATATCAGAATTCCAATGGCTTAGGCCTATCTCATTCCCATAAAACTACCTGGTAAGGTAAAGACTTCCCAAGCTTTATAAGGATTACTTAGGTCATACCTCTAGTCAACATGGGACTTCAAAAGCCCCCTCACGCTCAGAACTAAACATCAGAAACGTGGACTGATGCGAGTGAACAAACAGGTGGAATAATAGAGATTTGTGCCCAATAAGAGATCTAGAATAGACCCTGATACCATCTTGAATTTCGACTTAGGGCCTAACCGGCTTGCAAGGTAAAGACTGTCCATGTGGGACTTCAACAAAAACAAAGCTCTTCTACTAAAAATTAAACTTCTTTTTCATTCATTGGGTGATTTTAAAATGTCTCCAAGAAACTATATAAGTGACTATCAAAGACTAATTTAAATCCTACATTTTAAATAAATTTATAGATCATTTATTTAGGCTGAACTGAACCAACTATCAAAGACTTCTCAAGTATAAAAAAATTGTACAAGAATAAGAAAGATAGGATGAAAAACCAAACCTTGTGGAAGTTAAAAACCAAATCAAGTTCACAGACATTGCTGAAGAAATGATCCAATATTTCAACAAATAAATGGATGCACTCTAAATATGCCAACTCATTATCAGTTATGTCAACACATAGTGAGAAAAACAACCCAGCATATCTCCTGTATATTATCTTGTGTGTACGAAACTGCCAAAAAAAAAACACATCAATTCAAAACTCACCCAGAAAAACACAATCTTGGAACAAAAAAGAAACAGCACATCAATTATGCATATTATATAAGATCAAATTTAAAGGAAGCTTTTTAACCTCAACGAAATTTGTATATTTGGGATCTCTATTTACAACGAGGCGATGAACCTGAAAAAAGAGGAAATTGAACAAAATTAGGTTAAGGAACAAGAATCGATTTTATTTATGTTGTTGTTGTTGTTGTTGTTACCTCGTATTCGACTTTGTGCTTCTCGGAATCTTCGAGAGGAACGTAGTATTTGGCTAAACGGGTTTTCCCTTGCCTGTTCTGTAACAGAATGAATCGGATCTGCAAACATGAAAATTGAAAATTATTTTCCAAAATAAAAAGAAAAGAAAAAGAATTGGAATCGAAAGGAAGGATTTTACTATGAAACGGAAATGAGTACCATTTCTAAAGATAATATAAATCGATTTGCGATAAAAGGGTTGAGGAAACTGTGAAGGTGAGTTGAAATTTTACAATTGCAAGTACAAGAGACGACGATGATTTGAAGTTGAACCGGTTTATTTTCCAGCAACTTTTTTTTTTGTTTTTAGTTTCTAAATATCTTTTTTTGCCTTTACTATCGGTTGGTAAGAGAAATGCTCATGAGTTGCCATAGAAGGGAGGACAAAAAGTTTGGCGTCAGCGCACCCACCGACCGCCAAAAAAAGCGGCGGGCCGTGAGATATTGGGCCCGTGGCCCCGCCAAAAAAACGAAGCGTAAAGCTAAAGAAAGATCGGCCTGCCTACTCATTACACTCGCTTTTTTTAAAAAAATTTCTTCATTGATCATTCAGATCAATCATTTTTATTTAAAAAATTCAACAAAATTATTTCATTTCCAGTGCCCCACCCCGTGAGTCCATCGACCACTATCCATTCCACCCACTCCCAAAAAGTTCATTTATTTGACCAAAAACAAATTCCTTTGGGTTTCACAGTTTCACTCTCATTTCTCACCACCAGTGACCAACACCAGGCTTCCCTCATTTCGATTCTCCCTCTCTTCTAGGTGACATTTCTTAATGGTTAATCCTAGTAATTCCAATGCTATTATTGTTTTATACTTTTAGTTGCTATATAGTTAATCCTAGTAATTCCAATGCTATTATTGTTTTATACTTTTAGTTGCTATATAGTTAATCCTAGTAATTCCAATGCTATTATTGTTTTATACTTTTATTTTGAATATATCAAGAGTTTTTAAAGTAAAATTTTGTTAAAAATGCTTTATAAAAAATCTATTTTAAAAAGCAAGTGAAAAATCTTATTGAAATTGAAATGTTAAAAATATATAAGTTTTTTGTTCAAAAACTTTGAAAAAAAATATTCAGGCGGGCCGGACCGCCAACCCGCTAGTCCATCACTTAGCGGGTCGGGCCAGTATTTTGAACTCGCCGTTTTTGGCGGGCCAACTCGCCCCGCCCCGTTTTTAGCGGGCCGAAGGCAAAACGGGTCGGGTTGGGTCGGGCCGACCCATTTTGCCATCCCTAGTTGTGAGTTAAACTCCCGCTTCCGATGTGAGGACCTCTTTGGTGGGTGATCTGTAAGTACCTCTGTAAGCGCTTAAAGAGCCTTGAGGCCTGTCTTGACCCTTGGTGAGCCCTCGAAGCCTAACTCACCTAAACTTTTTGTAACCAAAGACTTGACTTTGAAAGTTCACAATACCATTAACCATGACCGTAAAATGTTGAAATATCTTTTTAACCTTTTTTTTGTCATGATAAAAATATCGGAGAAGAAGAAAGAAAATAAGGGAACCATGGCTATTAGGCTAGACATGTCAAAGGCCTATGACAAGATAGAATGGAACTTTGTGGAGAATGTTCTTTGCTTAATGGGTTATCCTGCTAACCGATAATGAGAGACATCTCTAGTTTGACTTACCAGATACTCATTAATGACCAGCCAAGCAACAGTTTCTCTCCTAAAAGGGGACTCAGACAGGGTGATCCCCTTTCACCCAACCTCTTCATTCTCTTTGTCGGTGTGCTTTCAGGATTTATTCATAGGGAGGTCAACAATGGAGCACCTTTCACCCAACCTCTTCATTCTCTTTGTTGGTGTGCTTTCAGGATTAATTCAGAGGGAGGTCAACAATGGAGCTATACATGGTTTGAAAATTGCTAGGGGAGCTCCACAAATATCACATTTGTTTTTTTACTGATGATAGCCTACTCTTCACTATGGCTAACTCCAATGAAGCTAAGGCCATACTCAATATTTTTGCAACCTATCAACGTGGCTTTGGGCAGGTGGTTAATATGGAGAAGTCAGACCCGTCCTTTGGTCGAAATGTGCTTGAGAGGGATAAAAATCTATTTTGTAACAAGATGGGTGTTAAGACAGTGGACTCTCACTCCAAGTACCTTGGTCTCCCAATCACCTTTGGAAAAAAGGTAATCTTTTCTTTTGTGACTGATAGGATTTGGAAGAAATTGAAGGGTTGGAAGGAAAAATCACTCTCAAAAGCTGGCAAGGTAACCCTCATCAAGGTCATTTCTCAAGCCATCCCAAACTACATTATGAGTTGCTACAAATCCCCTGAGGGTAGCTGCCATGACATTGAGGCAATGCTTGCAAAATTCTGGTGGGGGTTTAGTGATACTGAGAGAAAAGTTCACTAGTTGAGTTGGAATAAGATGTCCAAGGCCAAGCAGAAAGGAGGCATGGGGTTTTGGAGTTTTAGTGATTTCAACAAAGCCCTCATTGGCAAACATTGCTGGAGGAAGGGTCGCGTCTAATGAGGACACTCTGATGGAGAAAATCTTCAAGAGTAGGTACTATCCTAGAAGCTCTTTTATAGAGGCAATGCCAGGGCACCAGTTAAGCTATGCGTGGAGAAGCATCCTTTTGTGCAAAGGATATTGTTCAACAAGGGGCTAGGTGGAAGATTGGTAATGGAAGAAGAGTTAAAATTTAGGGACATAATTGGCTGCCTGGCCAGTCTGGTTTCAAAGTCTTGAGCTCTAGGAGAAACTTTGATGTCTTTGTGTGTGTGGAAGAGCTCATTGATGTTGATACAAAGCAATGGAGAAGGGATATTGTGTACAACACCTTCTCTCATTATGAGGAAAACCAGATACTTAATATTCCAATCTCTTACAGACTTCCAGAGGACAAAATTATATGGCATTGGGAGAAAGATGGTAATTACTCTGTCAGGTCTGCTTACCACGCGACTGAAGCAGCGAATTCCAAACACCAAATCGAATTTTCCTATACTGGCCATGAAAAGTTGTGGAAACTCATTTGGAAAGCCAACTTGCCCAACAAAATCAAGAATTTCCCGTGGAGACTTGCAAAGAATATCCTGCCCACGAGAGTTCTGGTGCTGAAAACATTGATCATTTGTTCATGCAATGCCCAACTTGTTTTGTTCTCATCACCCTTAGGCATTCACACCCCTTCTCACATTAACCTCCATACTTGGCTACAACAATGCCTATCCGGCCCAAATCTTCTGTGTGATTCTGTGGAAAAAGTGGTCAGCTAGAAACCAAGAAGTATTCAAAAATGAAAAACCTGACCCAATCCAAATTGGTCTCACAGTTGTGGATTAAGTTGATGAGTTCAACCAAGCTAACCTCAACAAGAAGACCACTCCAAACACTAGCCTAAACACTAACCCACACACAAACCAGAACCCGACCCAATCCCTATCTTGCAATTCTATTATATTTGATGTTGGCTGCTTCTTAGAGGGTAGAACAAGTTGGGGCATGATTTTGAGAAACTAGCACGACAAAGTCTTCCTGACCGAATGCAAAATTGAGCAGCTGCTTATTGATCCAACCTTGGCGGAGGAATTGGGAGAGAGATGGTGCCTCTAAAGAACAGTGGAACTTGGTCTATCCTACATGGTGGTGATGACTGATGTTGTTGTGGTGATGGATTGCATACACAAGACCATTCTAAGAGCTTCTAATGTTATACAAGACTGTAGGGAGTTTATTCTCCAACTAATTGGTGTGACTATTAGACACATTGACAGGGATCTCAACCCTGATGCCCACTTACTGGTGGGGCTCACAAAGAGTACTATTGGTGACCAAATATGGTTCAGTCCCAAGCAACTATGCTCTTTGATTCCACGTTGTAATTTTTTATTTAGTTGTAATGACATTATTCCTATCTAATGCATGAGAATTTCCCTTCAAAAAAATATATATACGAGAAAAACCAACATAATGTGGCACAAGTGGTAGATACTAAGGTCCCTTTGGTCTTGGGTTCGATCCATGACTGGTGTGTATAGAAAAACATTTGTTGGGAGAGGTCAACCTCTTAAATGGATCTCCGTTATCTCAAAGGATTAGTCTCCACAGTTGTGTGTCAAGAATACATTGGTTTACCAAAAAAAATATAGAATTACAATTGACACTTTTGAATTTTTAAGGGTATCAACACATGTAGGAAATTAATTTAAATTTATTTTCAATTAATTAAAATAAAAATGATATGTTATTATATTTATTCAAGACATTGCACACCAATAACACGGTAATAGAAAAAAGTGCATTCAAGGCAAACAATACTACAATAATATAGCTAGTTACATGGGTCTTCTTCGTGGTGAAAATGGTGGGTGGTTGTGTAGTTTCTCCAAGCGCCTTGGCCTCTGTAGCGCTTTTGTGGCTGAGTTGTGGAGTGTTTTTGAAAGTTTGATTATGGCTAGAAATAACAACTTTTGTAAGATTGAGTTGTATGTGGATTCCTTTTTTATTTTTATCAACTGAATTGGTTTCATTGAAATCATAGAGGGCTAAGCCACATACCAGTACACACAAGTGACACACCGGCCCACGCCAAGCAGTATGGCAACTTGTTTAGTGGGAGATGGACCAATTAACCCAACCACTTACAACTTGGAGACTAGTTTGCAATAATTGTGAGCTATCTTCTAGTTAGGAGGTGAAAATCTCTCATATCTATCGAAAAGCAAAATGTTGTGTGAACGTCTTGAAGTTATTAAAAGTCACAAAGGACGAAAAACATTTAAAGAGAAAATTTTGGAGACTAAAAGTGAGTGGATTGTTTTATAAGACTAAAAACAAATTTTTCAAATTTATAGGAGCCAAAAATATATTTAACCCTATTTTTATTTGATAAACAAAAGTGTAATTTTTTTTAAATGTATATTTAGTTTAGTCAAGTAAATTCTTAAATTTAAATTTGTTAAATCCTACTGCAAGTAACATATCCCATTTAATTTCCCTGTAAATATATAAGTTAACATGGATTTTTTTTGTATGTATAAATGAAAAACCATTAACTTATATTAATAAACTCAAGAGTGCTTGGATGAGATACTAATGGTCTCTCTTAGCTTAACCAAAATACTAGGTTCATATCTAACATTGAGAATGTAACAGCGTTAAAACTCTTGAGGGAGAGTTTTGCCGCTCATGTAGTCCTACCCAGCTCGAGGTTAATCACAGCAGTTACGCACAGAGCATACCGGTTCCAATAAAGCTTTTTCAAAGGGTTCAATAAATAAAGACTACTTGAAATAAATGCTTAGTCTTGCTTATACATAGAATTTGAAGCTGCCAATAGAGCAGCCCCAATACCAGATCCATCTTTTGAAAGTTCAATTATCACATTATTTGACTTTTCAGTTCCTAGTAGTTCCTTGACTGAATTTTGCAAGTAAGTCCTGTATTGTGGATAATTTTCATACAAACCCCCATCAATGGCAACAACAGTTCTCTTTCCAAAGATGATACCTTTTGAATCCTCTTCCATTTTCTGCAGAATCCCCACAATTCCTGCACCAGCTAAGCTTCCACCTCGCTTTACAATTGTGTCACAAACCTCCAAAACTGTTTTTCTTTCACTTAAATTTGATTCAGCCTGAAGAATGAGTAGTTGGCAATAAAACAGAAAATGAAAAATGATTATTGAGGTTGATATGCAAATTTTAAGCAGATAACATAAAACAGTAAAACACTATGGTTCTTCTTTCACATTTTGTTATCATGATTCTGCATTTTAATGTCATGAAAGAATGGATTTTATAATTTAGGAACATTATGTGCCAATCGGTACTCACTAAAATAATGGAAAATCAAACGTTTTGGTCTCTGAATGTGTGAAATGTTGTCATGTCATTATAGTCCCTGAATGCATCAAAAATACAAAAACATCTTAAAATGCGTCTTTCGTCATCCAATTGGTTCTCGAATGTGTTTTTCGTTAGTTACTTGACTCTCAAATGTGTTTTTTGTTAGTCAATTTGGTCATTGAACGTGTCTTTTATTAGTCGGTTTAGACGCTGAAATTACTAACAAAATTCACACATAAGGATGTTTTTAATATTTTGATATATTCAAAGATTATAGTCTTACACATTTGATATATTAGAGTTACTCCATTATTGTTTCTATTAGTACAGTTTGATACAAGAAGTTTACCCCTGCTTTATCATAGAGAAGGGATCCAATAGCTTGTAAATCGCCAGAATTGTCCTGCTGCATTGCACATAGATCTGGGGTCCTATTATTAAATTCATTCGTAAATTGTAAGCACTTACAAACATAATGTGTATCTCAAAAATAAAATATGAACAGAAAGGGATAGACAGTTCTAACATTTCTATTACATATATATAATGGCAAGGATTATTATAACATAATTGCTACTTACATATCATTTGACTTAAGATATAAAAAGTTACCCGAGTATGAAAGGCAAAGACAGTTTTTGTGGGACAGATTTTCCAAACAAGCAACCTTCTTCAGCCATTTTGAGTAGTACTCTTCTCACAATTTCTCCTAGATACATTCCTGAGATTGTCTTCTCAAATATCTGCTCAATGATATCAAGAAATTACCTTTATGGTTGCTACTTAGTCAGAGCAACAAAATTGTGTAAATAGTCATTTTGTCCCTGAATGTGTGAGGCGCTGTCATTGAATGTGTCAAAATTGCAAACACGTCACTGAGTGTCTCTTTTGCTAGTAGTTTAAGGAACTAAATTTATCAACAAAAAACACATTTGAGGACCAAAGTGGCTAACGAAAGACACATTTAGGACCAAAACAAATGACTTAATAAAGAGACACTTGGGGATATGTTTGCAATTTTGATACATTCAGGGACTATAATGACAACGCCTGACACATTCAGAGACCAAAATAGTTGTTTACTCACAAAATTTACCAAGAAAATGGTACAAAAACTTACTTGCTGACCAGGATTGATGCTAGCAGCATCCATTTCTCTATCAAACTCAGTTAAAGGTAGACCATTTGAAAAAGAACCCCACTCAGTACTGATAATCTGAAACAATTAACTTTTATCTCATATTAAGATGAACTAATTCATCTATAGAATTCAAACAAGATAATGAAGAAATAAAGAGGAGTACGCCACTCTTAGTCTCTTACTAACTATGAAGCACTGAAACAGACACACATACACCTGTTTTAATTTAAAAAATATACAAATAATTGAAGTGTCAGTGTCGGTGCCGAGCACCGGACACGTCTTCAACGGAAAGTGTAGTTGCTATAGAGCTTACTAACCATTTTATCAGAAGAAGAGACATGACACTTTAACTTGGGAATAGCACTCAACTTCTCAACATAGCAAGCATTGGTTCCAGTACCCAAAATAACAGCAACCATAACATCATCATCCCAGTATTCTGCTCCAGCTAGTGTTCCAACAGTATCATTAACCTGTTATTTGGTAGCCACTTAATACTTAATAGAATCATCATAAAGTACTGCCAATTCATTTGTAAGAAAGTATGACTCGGCGGTTTTAAAACCGAATCGATGAGACTTTCAAGTCATAGTTCAATACCGTACCAGAGCAGAAACTCTCATATCTAGTCCTTGCCTTTCCATAGCCTCATTCAGACAAGCAACCACATCTCTTCCTACCTGCATAAGGAGTTTGAAGTTCCTCATCATGCCAATATTGAGGTTAAATGGAGGACAGGCAATTGCTCGTGTGCTATTAATAAACTTTCTATAATAACTTGTGTTATTAAGAATCAAGTTTCCCATAAAGCATTTAATCAAGCCACCTCGAAATATCCTAATACAGACTCTGTTTAACAAGGCTAAACCACTTGATTATAGTGGTTAACTTCGTAGCAAGTGTTTGGTATTACTAGCTTATAGCATTTTTTCCAGACACCAGCGCTTTGAGTTTATAGCTTATAGGTTTCATTTTTCTCTCGATTTTACTCTTATTACTTTAATTAAATTTCTCAATTATCCAATAGTCTCTCATTAATAAGCATTAGTTACCTATGTAGTACCAACACTTTAGATTGAAGTCGTGCTTGAGGTCCAATATGTGTCTCGTCGGACACCAACACTTCAATTACTTTCCTTTTCTCAAATTTTTATCAGTGTCCACATGTTTGTGTCAGTGTCGTGCCCGGTGTCGCATTTGTGTCGGTGCTTCATAGATAGTTGTAAACGTTTATTCATGTCGTTTTATGGTTTGAGTGCTAATTATACTAAATCTTTAAATCCAATATACTAGTTTATCCGCTACTTTTTACCGAATAGAGTTATAACGAGAAAAAAGAGAGCAGCTGTTGTGTTGTGATTTGACAGAGGCAGCGAGTAGAGAAAGACATAGATACCGTTCCAGAGACAGCAAAACCCTTAGTCCACTTGGTTAATATGCCAGAATCAACAGATGTTTGTTTAACAGGAAATGAAAAGGTGAAGCCAATCTCTCTCTTTCTCCCCTGCAACAAATGAAATCTACCATCTTCCTTTGCTGCAAAATTTGCCAGTCCCAAAGCAATGAAGTCAAAAAGCTCCTCAGATGTAGCAAACATCAGCTCCTGAGGTATAGATACTTGGTCAAACTCAGTAGCAATTACACGTTCATCTTTTCCACCTAATTGCACCCTCAACACACGAAAGTTTGTTCCTCCAAGATCCAAACCATAAAACAACCCTTTTTCATTCCTTCATTTATATCATCAATCAAAATAATAAATAAAAACTTTGCTCATCAATTCATGAAGTGACACTAACATAGAGACACCGATAATAATTTGAAAAGTAGAAGAAATTAAAGTGTTAGTGTCGGTATCTACGATGTCTTCAATCTTATTAAGAGACACGACATCGACATTACACCAACATATATAGACACCGATAATAATTTAAAAGTAGAAGTAATTGAAGTGTTAATGTCTATGCCCAATGTCTTCAATCTTATTAAGAGATACAAACTCTATCTTTGAATTGAATATGATAACTATATATAAATCACCTTTAGGGAAACTAAATGTAAGAATCTAACTAACTAACTAACCAAATATGAAAGTTGTTACAAGAAGAAAAACTAATTTGAACTAATTTCTAAAACTAATTTGCTAATAAATCTGAAGTATTGGGTGCTACGTAGAAGACATACGTACCCGGTGGGAAGAGTGTCAACGTATGTGGGTATCATGGGAAGCCCAGGCCCAGGCCCATTATCGGAGGTAAGCCCAGCTCGCATTTCAGCAGACATGGTGTCGGCCACTTGTTGAAGAAGGGGTAGAGGAGTGCCACACTCATGTTTCAGTTTCGTTAATATTTTGGTTGGGCCAACGGACACCGTGTCAGATCGGAGGGCCATCGTTGACTGCCTCCATCGCCGGGATCGTGAAAGAAAGGGGCCCACGGCGGAGGTAACAAAAACAGAAACAGACATGTTCGACTCTTTCTGTGATTTCCTTGACTTGTTTGCTCTTACTTCATGATATGTGCCGTTTCTTTCACTAACAGAACAGAACAGAACAGTTGGGTTTCAAACTAACTTCTAAGGCTACCTACTAACTCGTCCTACTCAAAACACACACATAAGGGTGTGAAAAGACCAAAAGGCCATTAATGAAATGGCCAAAGCGTCTTTTTTTTCAAAAAATTCACCTGTTCGAACACGGGCATTCGAGTGTGTTAAATATTGGCACACACACCCTATTGTGTGTAATTTAACATGTTCGAATGGGACTATTCGAATGCCCGTGTTTGAACACACTATTTTATTTTGTTCGTATGCTGTTAAGCGAGACAACAATAATGGACTCTCACGCCACATTCACCAATTTTTTGCATTCGTATGCATGTGTTCGAACGTGTTCGAACAAGGTCATTCGAACCGTCATTAAACACGTCTTCTACAAGCGTTCCACGCGAGGTTATTTTGGGAATAAAATTTGTTAAGGGGTGTGTTTGAGTAGGAGGAGGAGTGGGGAAAGTAAAACCCAAAAATGGCCCTATAAAAATCTAGCCCCAAGTAAGAGACAAGTAAAAAGCGTCTCAACCCGTCCTTTGCTCACACCGGCTAACTTCTACACAAATTTTCATAGGCAACAAACTTTTTTTTTTTGGTTACTTGTACCCAATTTTGCCACACATTCAGTAACCTATTCAACAAAAAAGTACTCGTACCCGGTTTTGTCGGCCGTGTGATTTTCTCTCCCAACAGAGTTTTTGTCACACCCAAAATTCAAACTCGAAACATTGGGATAGGACCCGAACTCAATTACCAGTCGGACCAACCCGTGTTAGTAATTTTCATAGGCAACTGCTAATAAATAAATAAGCAATAATAGATTTATTCTTGAATTTTACTAAAAGACAAAATTCCTTTAAATAATGTTCTTTTCAATGTCCTTATTTGATCCATCAAGCTAGCTCTATTTTGTGTAATTATTTTTATTTTTTATTTTGAAATGAGTTGGACCAAAATAAAAATGAGTTTGTGTAATTCTTTTTTTTTATTCTGAAATGCAAATCATACCAATTTGACAAAAAAAATAAAATGAAATGAGTTGGGCAAACATTACTATGTGATCGTAAGTCGCAATATATGTTTGCTTTTCTTTATATTTGGTAAAACAAATCTTTTTCTTTTATTAAATTTTACAATTTTCAAATTATTAATAGATTCATAGCAAACTATAATAAATATGTTATACGAGAAGACCTTATACGATGACATGTGCCATCTGTAGCGGAATGTCTTTGTGCAACGATGTGGTGATGTTTTCCAATATTTTTTTGATAGGGTATTCTGTCAAACAATTAAATTCAAGAACATAAGAAAAGAAGACTCGAATTAGATCTTGAGTTTGTCAGTTGACAATTTTACGCTGCAAGCCCCAATTTATGTGCTTTTCGAAGTGGCCAGTGACTTAAGGAGGCAAACACGAGAATCACACCCCAAGAGGGTAGAATATCGTGAGTTCTTCGAGCACTTTGGACCAAAATGTAAAATATAAAGTAAAAATGGAACTCAAACAATTCACGAAAATCAATCTCAAGTGGGATAGAACATCACGAACTCCCCGAGTGCAAGGATCAAGGAAAGTTAAACGAAATTGAAGGAAAAAGTTAAAAAGAGACAAGAGTGAAGCACTCGATATATCGTAACTTGAAAAATACAAGAGTTGTTGGCTGGGACATACATTTTTCACCGTTTGTGCACAGAGATCTTGTGTAATCGAATGTGTTAGGCGTAATAGGTTACTGAAAGTGATGAAATCACCCGTAGTATTTCGAGTGTGCTGCTATTTATGGAAGCAAAGTAAAATAACTAACTTATTGCATTGTGGATACATGTCCCCTTTGAAAGCATAAAAATAAAACTAACTACATGACCAATGATGATCAACACCACTTGTCCTTGGCATCTAGATGCTTCGCACTTGTCCTTGCGTTTGAATCTTCTAGGAAAATTTCTGACAACCACTCATCGAGCCTTCGAGCAGTACCTCAATCTTCGAGACTTGCCTCTGAGCTCCTTTGAAATCATGCACGTGTTATCCGAGTGTATGGTCCTTCGAGCCTTTTACCCTTGGATGACTTTCGAATTCTTCTAAGACGCTTTGCTGACGTGTCAATTTCGAATCCGAAATTTGGCTATAACAGGTGGAAACTGAATTCCACCTTTTTTCTCTTGCTCGCAGGTTGGTATAGCTATGAAATGCAACTCATTTATTTGTTGATGTTCACCAATTTATTTGCCAAATCATAATTTTGGGACTATTTTTTCAACTTTTGGCAAAGAGACTAATGGACCCACGGAAGAAGACGTTGGACCGTGGTAATATGGGCTTTTGGAAGAGGAGGAATGATAAAGTTTGGGATGGTGTGTTGAAACCAGTTTCAGTATCGCTACAGGTCACATTAGACCAGCTGAGGCAATGGGGTTATGGCAAACATTGAACTGGTTGAAGGACTTAAGCTAGGAATTAGTGACCATTAAGATGAATTGTGTCTCCGTGGTTAATGCGAAGATCAAAACAACGTTCAACACTCACGAGTTTGGTCTTATTATATTCCATTGTACTAACTTCATTTTTCAATTTTCGAGAGATATGTCGAATCTTATTCATACACTCACACGGGCATCTCTATATACTAGCTCCCAATTTCATTGTATTGGTCCTTGATATGTAACAAACATTATTATCAGTGAAATAACATAAGTTTGTTTTGGTCAAATTTTTTTTGTCTTATTACTCGTATTCTTAATATTTTACTGCACATATTATTAAAACTCGTTGCCTTTGTCAAAAAAGTTGCCTACAGCCCAATACGAATATTGAATCATTACATAACCCCTATTTTAAATATTAACAAATAATTATTATCATCTAAATAGAGCAAATGAAAGAGCTTGTATAATGTAAACTCTTTAACAATTGAAACAAATGAAATTAACCGATGATTTTCATGTTTGCCACTTCAAATGCAAATTCAGAAAAGGAAAAACGCGTGACTAATAATATATATATATATATATATATATATATACACAGGAGCGCAAATTATGCATAACAGCATCTCCTACTTTAAGATAGTCACACGACCAGGGGGATTCACAAATCACGAGTCATTAAAAGAGTATAAGCAACAAAAACATTCATTCAAATTCAAAAAAGTAGTGCTATTCACCAAAATATCTTATGAAAATTTCGACAAGAAATTAGAAGAAAAATAAATAAATCAGCCGATAAAATAAAAGATATAAAAGGGAGAGAAAAAAGTATTAAGAGCAAAGGAAAAAGAATCACACGATGTGAAATGAATTCGTGCGTTTCGTTCAAATATCTTTCGTAGAGATAAGCATCTCCCATGATATATACTATGATTGTGTAAAAAAAATGATATATATTATGAAAAATATGGTTTAATGAAGAAATGCTCACAATATACATTAATTCGAATGAGTATAGCATATAGAAGTATAAAATATAGGAAAATGAATTATTGACACCGATACGATACAACACTACATGGACAGGTAGACACCGTTTATAATTTGAAAATTTCAAATAATTGAAGTGTGGATGTCGGTACACCAGACACGTCTTCAACCTAAAGTGTCAGTGTTACATATGTTACTACGCAAAATCTGATTTTCGAGCATCCAAAATGCCATCTTGAGCTGACTTATTGAAAAACTCAATACAATCTGAAATGGCTTCATTATAATGAGAGTAAGATGAATAATAAGAACTGCATGAAGTCTTTGGAGGTTCAAACCTATCAGAGTTTCTTCTGTGCCTTGAATCCTTATTAGAAGAAGAACAAGAAGAGAATCCAATGCGCATAAGAACCTTTCGGAAACGATGAAAAAGCTTCATAGGTGATAAGTTGAACTTAAAAGAATAAATTTTTTTGTGTTCTTCTTCAGAATCACTTATTTGTATGACAAAGGTATCTACAGAAGAAGAACCAAATGTTTGACCTCTTTGTGAGTTGTGCATTTTCTTCCTTTGACGCCACCGGGAATAGTGTAATGCTATGATGGGTGTCGTTTGGTTTCTTATATAGTAAATAAAAAGGGTAGCCAATTCAAAGTTATAAAAGATTCTCTCTAGTTTTAATTATATGAAAAAAATTGGAGAAATTTTCGATCTCATTTTAAGAAAAAGTTATATCTTGTAAAGTGCATGTATTTATTGTTTTAGATTATTTGTTACCTTATTTAAAATATTTGGTTTTATCAATATTAGTAAATGTATTAATTTAATGTCATATAATTTCCATAAAATATGTATGAAAAACATTCCAAAACTGTTTGGCAAATCGGATCATCTCGAATGTGCTAGTTCATCTGCTATTTGTCACCTCATCCATTATCTTCTAGTTTATCCACTATTCAGTACTTTTTGCCAAACATAGCCTAAACAATCAATGTCGGCTATTAGGGTGCGCCGAATGTGCTACTGCACAAGGCTTCAACCCAATACTATTTTTTCAGGGCTAATAAAAAAATTGTATAGTTTGACCTTTCGTAGTTCTAACAAAGTTTGAGTTTTTGATAAAAATATAATTAGCTAGACTCAATTTTTTAGATTTGAATAAAATCTTCAAATTGTTTGAGAGGTCCTGAAAACAATTATAAACGAGTTTTTAGTTTTGATGTGGTTTTATTTTTTCTATTGTAATTGGAAATAGGGTTTATATATAAAAAGGATGACCAACTAAAAAGGTTAAAAGATTATATTCCATTTTTTTTGAGATGTTGGTCGAGCAAGCAAATCCATGTGCCCAAATCATTGGCGTGGCCTTCAAATTTAAGATCATTTGATAATTTAATCCATTTTTCTAGATTGGGTAAGTTTTTATTTTGAAGCAACTATTTTGGGTAAGTTATAGGAGTACATATTAAGCTTTATTAGTATATACTTTTCCCCCTTATTATTACTAATTATCAATTTTCCTAGTTGGTGGATCCATCCATTTCACAATACATCTCCTATATAGGCTTAAATATGTTTGAGGCCCCTGCAAATATAGTGTATTTTGGTTTAGGCCCCTACAAAAAAAAATTAGTAAAAAACCCTTGCAAAATACATATAAGCCCTTCTGTTAACCCAAAGTTACAAAAATGCCGAGTTGTCATAAATTTATTTTTTCTAATTTATTTTTAATGTTGACTTGTAATGCCAAGTCATTATTTTTAATTTTAATTTATTTTTATTCTTCATCTTCAACCTTCAACTTTCATCACCACCTTCCTTTCTTTCTCTCTTCATCTCTTCACCACCATATAACCCAGAAATGTTGGAATTCGTAGCATAAAACCAAGTGAAAGGATTTGGGGATTTTAGAATTAGGGTTCTATTGTATTGCACATAAACAAATTTTGGGGTTTCAATAATTGGGAAACATGGAGATGTGAAATTAGGAGCATAACATGTCATAAAAAAGTGGTGTGGTGGTTGTGGTTTGGGTGAGAGAGGGAAGATAATGATTGTGGTCGTGGTGGTGTGGGTGAGAGAGAGAGAGAGGAGAGTGGTTGTGGTGGTGTGGTAGGGTTGGTGTGGGTGAGAGAGAGAGAGAGAGAGAGAGAAGAGAGTGGTTGTGGTGGTGGTGGTGTGGTGGTTGCCGACAAAGGGTCACCGGAGATTGGGGTGCTTGGTCATGGAGATGGGGAAGGGAGATGAGAGAGATGATGATGTGGATGCCAAATAGTTAGGATTTAAAAAAATAATAATTTAAAAGCCACATAGGACTTCTGTTAGTCAACTGTGTTGTTTTGTAACATTTGACTAACAGAAGGGCTTATATCAAAACAGTTGATTTTGCAAGGACTTTTTACTAATTTTTTTTGCAGGGGCCTAAACCAAAACACATTATATTTGCAGGGGTCTAAAACATATTTAAGCCCCCTATATATATGATTTTTAAAGTTTCAAAGGTTAAATTTGTAGTCACCAAGAAATAGTTTTATAGTAAACAATATTATTTTTGCTATACCCTCAACTATGGTTTCCCACTCTACTATTCACCAAATTTTTTTTCCCTCAGTATGCTTCTCTCTCTCGGCCCTTCGCTCTAGATAAGGTCGATAGAGTTGTTGTCGACTGCAATGTCAACAAGAGCCCCGATCCATAGGAGTTTAACTTTGCATTTGTAAAGGCTTTCTGGGATATGTTACGCCCTGAATTCGACGCATTTTTTGAGGAATTTTATCATCATGCTCAGCTCGATCCCTATATCTTTTACTTCCTACTTTATGGCCCTTATCACCAAGGTTCATTGCCCTTTCTCCTTGAGTGATTACTGTAACACCCCCTTCTACCATAACTACTATTTAATTAATTTTGAAAATCAGAGTGCGTAAAAACTTTTAGTGCGACCGCTCGAGGTGTCACATTTAAAACAAAACACCTTAAATAACTCCAAAATAGTAATTAAAATAAACTTGAGAAATGATACATAGCACCAACAATGTCCGAGGACAAAATACTACAAAGATGGAAAATAACAACTTAACATCTTAGTTCAAAATATAAAAGAAATAATAAACTAAACATCCCCGGTGCTACATATCGAGCCGACTCGACCACACTAGAAGAAGGATCTCTAGTCACCTTCGATCCGCAGTCACTGCGCAGTTGCCGACATACGAAGCAACACGACGCCTTGAGAGGTGAGTCTCAATGCATAGGAAATAATAGATAAAACAAGAAACACAAGTAGAATAGGTACACGTAATTACAGTTACACCAATTCTGATTTACGCCTAAATACTGATTACACCAATTCGATTACACCAAATACTGATTACACCAAATAGTTTATGAAGACACAATCAATCACGAACATGTATGCAATGTATGAAATGCAACCCAAAACTCCATGGGCATATGCATGTGGATCCATCACCAAAATTGCCTTGAGGGCATTCACCAAACACCAAAATATTTTAAGAGGCCGAGGCCTATTCACCAAAAATGCATATGAGAATGCGACACCATGACTATGCACCAAAAACATCAAATCACCAAAAGAAAGCAAATAACATACTCACCCATAGCCTTGTGGGCTCACCAACACCAAAGAAAGGTCATAGACCCCAACTCACCATTATTTAATCACCAATAATACACCACACCACAAATAGTAATTCTATAGGGACTAAAAGATCACCAAGACTAATTCTACACCAAAGGACTAAAGTCACTCCGGGGACTAAACCCACACCTAGGGACCCAAACACCTCCTAGGGACTAATGTGACACCTAGGGATTAATTTAACACCTAAGATTTAAGGTAACAACACATAGAATTTGGGTACAATATATTTAAGATTTTGGAAAACACCTCATTTCACGCTAGGAAGCATCACATTTAAAATTAAGGGAAAAACACCACACTTGCAAGGTTGGAAAACATCACATTTTAATTGTGGAAACAGCTCACTTGAAACGCCAATTAAACCACAGCAAAACAACTTAAAAACATTAGGATTGATACGCCAAATACAAATAGGAAAAAAAGAAGACCAAAACAGCCACCTTTTTTACGCGCCAACAGCAGAACTCTTATTTGTATAAACAGCAACACAAAACAGTTTATTTCGCCTTAAAGATAGAATATTCAGTTAGGCCTCTGAATAAGCTTTCCAACGCATTTTAGAACACCTCAATCGGGTTCCTGTTATAAGATATAAATTTTTCAAAAACATGATAAGACACTTTATTTTTTGACACACAGCAGCATTTCATTCGTATAACAGCTACCACAAAACAGTTTATTTTGCCTTAAAAATAGAATATTCAGTTAGGCCTCTGAATAAGCTTTCCAACGCATTTTAGAACACCTCAATCGGGCTCCGGTTCGCAAGATATCAATTTTTCAAAAACATGACAAAGACTTTAAGAAAATACAAGAACTCAGATTTTGACAAAAAGACAAAGAACAACATATAATTTTTCTGTTCAAAGGCAAACAAAGCGGTGATCTTCCATTAACAAAAAAACAAAGATGATGACCTCTATTTAAATCAAAAAACAGCAGCTAATTGTTAATAAAATAGCAGCCCTCCATCACCCTAAAATCGATTCTACCCACCCAATATTACCAAACACGAAATTCATCTCTACAATTCATCAACCACATCAAACATCATCAAAATCATATCACAACAACATCAAAATTCAGCAATCACCTCAATAATTCATCAACAACATCAAAACTCAATATTTACATAACAATTCAATTCAACCACATATAAGGTCACACAATCACCCAATCAATCAAATACTTCACGAATCAATTTAAACAACTACTCCTAACACCTAATCTCTATGATTTCATGGTTTATAAATTATTAACTATGAAAGAGAGCCCCATACCTTGTTAATTGAAGAAGATACACTAAAGCCCTCAAGAACACCCTCCAAGACACCAACACTCCAAGCCTTCCCTCTTTCTCCTTGAATCAAGCGCGCTCTCTCTCTCCTCTCTCTAGCCCTAGCTGCGTGACCTCTTCACTCTTCTCTCCTTTCTAATTTTTGATCTTTTGTTTCTAATGAGGGTTTCTCCTAAGACCCAAGGGTTTTATTAATTGGGTTTGGGCCACTTAACGCTAATGGGCCCTATTTGCACACCCTTAATTACTTTCTCATCTCCCTCCCTATTTAACTAAAATACTCCCCATTTATTTACTACACCCCACTCCTTATTTAAATGAGCATCAACACTCTAACCCTTTTTAATTTGATTTTTAATTCCCAACCATACGCTACTTTTCCTCCTACTTTTCCTCCTACTTTTCCTCCCTCCCATAACCACTTTGGTTTTCCCTAGAAACTTGTTTTTTAATAATAATAATAATAATAATAATAATATTAATAATAATAATAATAATCATATATTAAGTATTTCTAACATCAATTTTAGTCCTTCTCAACATGGTCCCTATGCCAAAAACTCTCCAATTTGGTCCACAACCCTATCAAATCAACTCCAAATAATTTCTAATAAAATTTGGGGCGTTACAATTACCGTCTGATATCCCTTTTGGGCGGTATGTACGAAATTCTGGCTAAGGTTTTGACAGCCCGCCTAAGCACTGTTATATGGACTCCCTTATCTCTCTAGTCCAATCTACTTTTGTAAAAGGCACAAACCTGGTAGATAGTGTCCTCGTTGTTAATGAGGTGGTTGACTTTGTAAGAAAATTCATAAAGACTGCCTCATTTTCAAGGTGGATATTGAAAAGGCATATGATTCTGTTAGTTGGAGTTTCCTTGAGCACATGCTGATGCGTTTTGGTTTTGATGTTAAATGGAGAGCTTGGATTTGGGTGTGTGTTTTTTTTTTGAAAATCTTCCTGTTCTGGCTAATGGATGCCCTATTGAGGAGATTCATATTAAGAAAGGGAAAAAGCAAGGCGGTTCTCTTGCTCATTTCCTGTTTCTTTAAGTAGCTGATGGGTTGAGTGGGTTGATGAGACAGGCTGTGGACCACAAGTTGTTTATAGGAGTGGACCTTGTGGATCAGGGGCTATCTATTTCTCACTTGTCGTATGCAGATGATACTCTTATGATTGTAGAGGCGCCGATTGATAATTTGTCGGCTGTGAGGATAGTTTTGCGAACGTTTGAGTTAGATTCTGGTCTGGGAGTAAATTTCTCTAAGTCTGCTTGGTGTGAATGCGTTAGATGATTTTTTTGGCTTTGGGTGCCAGGTCGGAGTGAACCCCCTTAGAGCGTCTTCTAGGGACCATATGCTTCAAGTGATTAGAAGGAGGTTGCAGAGTTGGCAGCATAGGACTTTAAGACTTGGTGGGCGACTAGTTCTGCTCAACTCAGTGTTGAGTAGTATTCATATCTTCTACCTCTCTTTCATGAAACTACCTGTAAGGGTTTGGAAGAAGGTAGTTTCGCTACAAAGGGACTTCATGTGGGGTACTTCAAAACTTAAGAAAATTTTGTGGGTGACTGAGATGGTCTAATATTTGTCACCCTAAAAGTGGTGGGTGACTTGGGGTGAGGTATCTTAGGGTAGTCGATGTTAGCATGTTAGGCAAATGACGTTGGAGGCTTCTCACTGTTGGTAACTCCTTATGGAGGCATGTCCTGGTTTCAAAGTATGGTCAGTCCATTGGGACGCATGGCTATTCTTAGCATTTGAGTGTTCCTCTTTCTGCTTCTTGGTGGAAGGATCTGTTTTGTAAAGGTGTTTGGGAGTCTAAGGGTCAGGACTGGGTCTCTGAAGACTCTAGGATGAGAGTGGGGGACGGTAACTCTGCCCTTTTTTGGCATGATATCTGGTTAGGTGATGCTTCTCTTAGGTTTAGGATCCCTAGGCATCATTCGATGGCAGCTAACCCAAATGCTACTATTAGTTCTTGTGGGAGAGTTGGTCCAGTGGGGTTAGGGTCAGGGCTATCCCTTGGAGGCGACATTTGTTTGTCTAGGACGAGGCTCTTTTGGGGGATATACACTTGACTATAGCATCTGTTTCTCTTTCAGTGGTATCGGATAGCTGGATTTGGACAACTCACAGTTCTAGTTTGTTCTTGGTGTCTTCTACTTATCATCTTATCTCTCAGTCGTTTTCTCGTGTGTTGAGGCTCTCTGATTAGGTGTTTGGGATTGCAAACATGGTTTGGAAGAGTTTTGCTCTTTCTAAGGTTGTCACCTTCTCTTGGCATCTCCTCTTGAATAGTGTGCCTACTCGAACTAACCTGTTTAGTAGGGGTGACCTCAGATATTGCCGTGACTATTTGTATCTTGTGCGGAAATTTCCAAGAGCCATCCTTACATCTTTTTTTGTAGCTGCAGATTTGCTTCGACGATGTGGTATGCTATTACCAGCTGGTTGGGTTTCGATTTTGTGATGCAGCAGAACATTTCAACCTTGTTTACTCAGTTTATTCATATTGGGTGTCCAAATAGATGAAGGCGTGGCTTGATGCTCATTTGGCACACGGTGGGTCATTTGGGATTTGAGGAATAATTGTATCTTCTCTAGAGGTGTTCCTGATTTTGGGAGGTCTTTTGGCAAGATAGTTTCTCTCTCTTGGCGTTGGTTCCAAGATAGGGGAAACTCCTCCTCTTGCTTATACTATGAGTGGTTTTTCGATCTCATTGATTGTATATCTAGAAGGTAGTTTGGACTGATGTGGTCATCTAATTTGTAGGTGTTGTTTTTCCTTCATATGTATATCAGTTAAGTATCCCTTGACTCAACTATTAATATATATAATCTATGTTTGCCTTTCAAAAAACACTCTACATTAAAGTCTCTATAATATCTCTCACTGTAATAATAAATTTACTTCTTCATAACAGATGAAGTTTTTCTTTTCTGAATACAATGAAAGGAAAAAAAACAAACAGCAGCCAGCAGAAGAACTAGGAGCATAAAAAAAATCATTTTGGATTTTGGACATTTAATATGAAATGAATAGAGTTTTCTCTTTGGAATATTTGCATGTCTCATATTAATTGTAATATTAGAATATGGAGTTTATTGATTATTATTTTTTAATAGTATTCTGATTTTTTTGGTTCAAAAAAATAGTATTCTTTCCACCAAACTCCTTCTATGTAAGGACATTTTAGTCAATAAGATTTCTTACCATAAAATTGATTGTAATTGATGATTTTCTTAAGATGTGTGTTACCTTAAAGAACATTATGAGACGGAAAGTGTTAGAGTATAGATGGAATGATAAAAAAAAAGTATAGATGGAATTAAATTTAGAATTTATACATTTGAAAATGGTTCAATGTTTCTGATGATTTTATTCTCCCCAACCGATACAAATACAAGGAGCATCATTAAAATCTTTTTGGACCAAAACCCCATAGAAAAAAGACCCAGGAATAAAAGAGTATCCAGGAAAAATGAGACAAATGGACTAATTACATTGAGTTCATGCAAACAATAGGGTTTCCTCACCAGTCGGAAATTTTTAAAGCTGAATTGTGACCTTCAATGCTAATGAACCAACATGATGTGGTACAAGTGGTAGATGCCCGGGGTCCCTTAACCATTTGGTCTTGGATTCTATCTCTGACTAGTGCATATGGAAAAAGATTTGTTCGGAGAGGTCAACCCCTTAAATAGATAATTGATACCTCGAAGGATTAGTGTCCATAGTCGTTGTAGAGGATACTTTGATTTACCAAAAAAAGCAGATTTAACATTATACCGGATGAGATATCACTTCTGTTAGAGCATAGGCCAAAAACTCTAGGCGGTGTAAATACCAAAACCAACCTAAGCTCTTGAGTCCAAATAGCCCATATTGGTTCCTGCGGAACCGAGCAGCCGAAACTAAAGAAAACACGTAGATCCTACTTAACCACGACCCGAATCAAAGAACCCGGTAAAAGAAACAAAACCACATTCCACACCTCAGAAACCCTAGGTTATTCTCTCTGACCTTCTCTCGTTTCTTTCTTCTCTCTCATTTACACTTGCATAAAGGTTTATAACCTCTCTATCTACTTTGTTTTTCTTCTTCAATGTCACTACAAGAAATTCACTCGTTCCCGACGAAAAAATTCGTCACAAATGAAGCAAATTCTGTTGCTAATGGGCATTTTCGACAGAATTCCTGACGGACAAAAGTCTGTTGCATAAACGCTCGTCGCAAACACTTTCCAATGATTTTTCCGTCGCAAACTCGTCACAAATCCGTCACAACTTTATGTTTATTAGTATCATTTACTCTTTGATATCCGTGGTTGATTGCTGATTAGCATTTAGATAAGACTAAAGTTTGATCAACATTTCAAGTTTTTACTAGCTAGATAATTAAAAGAGACCAAGAGGGACTAATTAAATGATAATTAATCTGCTTTGTTCCACATATAAAACCTTGACGGATCTCCAACTATAATCATTTGTAACCTTTGTGGAACCCATTTATAACATGTACAACGTTAAAGTAAATGATTTTGCCCGGATCTTCTTTCAAAACCATTTCGTTTTATATGCAATTCCTTATCTTGAAGGGATTTTTTTTATATATATGACCTTGCAGGGATTTTCTGTTCCCTCTTTATGTGAAAGTAATAATATGGTTCCTATATAAGATATGATTATTATATTTGGTAACTAGGTAGTGTTCCGGACTGAGTTGGGTTAGGCCCAATCCGGCCTTGGTTCCGGCCCAACCAGTGTCCCTGAGTGAAGAACACCTGTGGACGGCTGAGATAAATGCAGTCTCATCCAATGGTTCGGCAGCGGTTCTGACGTTTATAAATAGGACCATACCCCTCCAGAACAGGTCACTAAAAAAACACAGGATTAGCGACCCAAAAATCCCTCGCTAAAACCCCCCAAATCCGTCGCTAGCGCGCTTTAGCGAGGGAATTAGCGACGACCCAAATTCCTCACTAAAATGTTCTCATTCTCACCACACCTCTCCGCTTCTAGTGCTGACTTAAGCATCGAAGTGGTTGCAGGTACCACCACAGCAGCGATCTCGACCATGGAAGATCTTCCCAGATTTGCGGACCACCATCTACTTAGTCAAGCCACCGCAGCAGATTACCCTGAGCCGGATCTCCAAGCCGACTTTGGTTGGAACAGGTAGTATGACAAAAGCCCATCATATAATGATGGTTCTTTTTTTTCTTTTTCTTTTTAAGGATATGTTTTTACGTTTTAAGAATGGAATTCATACGTGAAGTGCAAGTTTTTTATAGGCAAATTTTTATATTAATAAGAGATAGAAGAAATACTCCTACGCGTAATTGCAGATACTAATCTCTCGAAGTACTGAGATCTATTTAAAGGGTTCACCTCTCTCACTTGATGTTTTTCCAAACGCACCGACCGAGAATCAAACCATTGATTAGATGATTAATGAACTCAAATATCTACCACTTGTACTCCACTATATTGATAGAGTAGCCGAAGTTTGATACACACTGTGTGCTCCCAAAAAAATGATTTTAAAGTGTTTCAGTAAGTAGATGACATTGGTATGGATAGGCAACCCTCATTAACTAGTGATAAGATTTCAAGAGAGTTTATAATGAATAGACAACCCTCACCTTATAAGCCGATTTTGTGGGATTGAGTTAGGTCTTAACCACGTTCTAAGAATCTAATCCTGTATTATCTTAAACTTAAAGGGGTTGTAAAATGTGATGATATGAGAATGAGAATGAGAATGAGAATGATAACTATTCTGTCTAAGAATTATATCATTAGAGTGAAAGGTTTGAGGCAGTCATGATTGATTCGTAAGCATTATGATGCTGTCTTGTACTTTGTTTACTTTAAACTATAGGAGAATATATGATATATGAGGTCATTTTCTATGCTTAAAACACATTTAATTTAAGGGCGTTTTCACTTTATAACTTCCTTTTGTAACTCAACTTTTAATAAAAATCTTATAACTTTTCTTAGTTGATAGGCAACCAGTTTTTTAATTTCTCTTATGATTATATGTGTTTTCAACATATACAGTGTATCTTCTTTTTTATATGTAATGTGGGTCCATACATTACAGATTTTATTATTTTAATAGCTATGCATAAAATAGAAGTAAAAATTGAGATAATATTTTAAGGAGTGTCACAAATAAAAAAAAAAACTTCACCGTTGTCAAGCTAAGAAGCTGGTCACCTTCACATTTGTAAGATCAAAGTCCGTTAACATGATGGTATGTTTACGGTGTTGGGTATTGGACTCCCTTCCTATGTGGAAAAAGGCCCTTGCAGCCCATTATGTCTCACTTGTCTAAGTGGAGAGGGGTTAGACTAGGGTTCAAAGGAGAGACTATTTTGGGTGAAAAGAACAACCACTAAAGAGAGAAAAGAATTTAAAAATTTATTCCCATTTTTCTTAAGCTCGTCACATTAAAATTATGATTGCGGATTCGTTAACCGTGGGATTCGTTAGTTTTTGTGCTTTGTTGTTTTGGATGGTTGTTAACATTATTTTCGCACCATTTTGAGACTCTCTTGTACCCTTATTTGTTTATAGTGGAGGACGACCCATGTGGTTCTTTATCTCAGTCCGGGGTACTTCTTACTGAAAATAGGAGAGAAATACTCAAACAAGGGAACCTGAGGGTGGAAGAGAGAAGAGCAAGTCCAAGTCTCCTCAAGAATGTGGAATTTCATTATTCTCACTACTACTTCGAAGGTTTTTTTCACATCTTATACTTCGACTGACTTTGGAGTGTTGAAAATGGGTAATGATAGTGTAGGCATTTTTCCATTTTATGGTATTTAGTTTTAGCGATATTGAGTTTGTGTTGTTTCGATGTATTCTACCATTTTAAATGATTGAATTCTTTTACATTAAAGAAACAAATCTAAACAGCTAATATTTTCAAAAAGCTTGTGCATTCGTGATGCTTCGTGTAATTTTCTTGGAGCACAAATTCATTAGTCTACTATCTATCTATACCATTAACCTACTACCAAAATATCAAACTTACCCTTTTCCCAATTAAACAATTTTTGGATATTTTGGTAATTTGACTTTTTCACTTTTTCAAACTTTTTTACTTTTTCAAATTTTTCCACTTTCTCTCACATACTTTTTCAAACTTTTTCACACTCTCTCACACACTTTATTCAAAATTTTTTACTCTCTCCTTCTCTTTCTTCCATTAACTCTATCTCATTTTTCTATTTCTTACAATATATCTACTTTAATTTGATCTACATGTCTCCTTCATTTTTTTGATATTCTATTATTTCGTCTTTACGGGAAATATTACAATTTGGATAATTTGAAACTTTAATCTACTATCTATCTATACCATTAACCTACTACCAAAATATCAAACTTACCCTTTTCCCAATTAAACAATTTTTGGATATTTTGGTAATTTGACTTTTTCACTTTTTCAAACTTTTTTACTTTTTCAAATTTTTTCACTTTCTCTCACATACTTTTTCAAACTTTTTCACACTCTCTCACACACTTTATTCAAAAAAATTTACTCTCTCCTTCTCTTTCTTCCATTAACTCTATCTCATTTTTCTATTTCTTACAATATATCTACTTTAATTTGATCTACATGTCTCATTCATTTTTTTGATATTCTATTATTTCGTCTCTACGGGAAATATTACAATTTGGATAATTTGAAACTTTAATACAATTTTGTTTTCTAATCTCTACAGGAAATATTGCGTATTGTTGGTCAATGTTCACGGGGTAATGTTCGGACGAACTCAATTACATTTTAAAACTTTTTGTTTATCTACTCTAAAGTAGTCTTGATTTTCACGGGGTAATGTTCAGACTAATTAAATTATGTCTAAGTCTATTAACAAAAATAACACGACAACACCCGTGCGTATGCACGGGTATACGGCTAGTATACATCTTTATATCATAGGTGCTACTTGGTGAAGCAATGGGTTTTAACATGCCATCAAGTGGATTAGAGAGCTTCCGAGTTTGGATATAAGGATGTTATTTTTGAACTAGATGCAAAATTTGTTTGTTGATGCATTTAATTCTTCCTGCGTTGCTAATACTGAGTTTGGGAGTTTAGTTAGTGCTTACATGTGTTTATTTTCGTTTTTTAGTAACAACTTTCATGTTGGGTTTTTTAAACAAAGTGATAATAAGATTGTTCCCAGCCGATCACCCAGGAAGGCTCGGTTATGTTACGCCTCCTAGCCGACTCATCTGGGCTTAGAAGACCAAGGCCAAAGTCATCTGCGCCTCTTACCACCAGAAGCATCCGTCAAGAACACACCAAAGCCGACGCGCGCTGAGCCACCCGCCAAAGGGTCGACGTCTCTGATAGGCTCGGCCTCAGGCGAAAGCCCTGTTAGACATATTAGGCAAGCCCGAGAATCTCGCCTAAGATCTCGCGGCATTCATGTACCTTTATGAGCTTTTATGACACATTGTAATATAAATATACGCCTCTAAGGCCAATACAAGGGATGAACATTTTTACTTCTCACATACCATATTCTGTGTTCTTGCTAAACCCTACTCTAGGGAATAGTTAGGAACATTGGCGCCCACCGTGGGGCCCGGTAGAACTTTCCCACCCCACGTCAGAACAGCAAGCCCTACTTCACCATGGTAAGAACCAGAGCTAACGGTGGTGCTTGCACGAGCACCACAGATCCCAGGATACTTGAGTTAATGAAAGCGGTGAGAACACTTCAAGAACAGAATGCAGAACAGGCTCGGAGGAACGAAGAACAGACTCTTCGCGCTCAGGCACTGGAGGCCAGGGAGGCTCGGCTCCATGAGCAGGTAGTCGCCCTCTAGAACAACAGAACAGAGATCGCCCGAGCACCCCTAAGGGCGTTTCAGCCGTTCGCAGAAGCGATCGAGGCGGTACCCATTCCCCCCGGTTTCGAGAGCCTGCCATTGAGACTTACGACGGAACGGGAGACCCACAGAGTCATGTCGACGCTTTTCAGACCCAGATGATGATCAGTGGTGGCAATGACGCCATCAGCTGCAAAATGTTCGCAGGAACGCTGACCGATGTCGCCTCAAATGGTTCGAGGGTTAGCCGCTCGATCCATTAATGGTTTTGAGGACCTTGCGCCACCGCCGTCCAACAATTCTCGCCAACAAGAAGAAGCTCATCCACGGGAGATCTGTTCGATCTCAGACAAGGACCAACAGAGCCGCTGAAAAAATACTTGGAGCGTTTCAATAAAATCACAATACAGGTGGAGGACCCGGACGAGAAGTTTTTTGTAATGGCTTTCATGAAAGGCCTCAAAGCGGGACCTTTAGTGAAGCAATCGCCCATCACCACTCCCGGGAACATGGATGAGGTCAGGGCGAGAGCAGACAAGCACATCGAAGCCGAGGACACAGCCGCTTCCAAAGACGCCAGAGATGCTAGAGAATCCAGAAGGCCACTGTCGCCGCCAGAACGAGGAAGCCGACCGGAACCCTTCCTAGCCTTGGCCCGCCGAGACAGGGGAGGAAGAGCTCGCAACAGGAAGTCCCGCCCGTATCCAGAAAGCTCTTACAGGTCAGATACTTGCTCGTGGCCATTGACTAGTTCTCCAAATGGATAGAAGCCGAGCCCATAACCACCATCTCAGCACAAAGGGTGAAGAAATTCTCTTGGCAGAGGCTCATGCCGCCGCCCGGCATCCGGCCACCATAGTAATGACAATGGCACTCGGTTCGCCTCGACTCGAGAGCGAACTTTGCAGAAAATGGAATATTTATCAAGCCTTCACCTCGGTCGAGCACCCCCAAACCAACGGGCAGGCCGAGGTTGCAAACAAAGTCATACTGAACGGACTTAAGAAAAAACTCGATGAATCTAAAGGAGGATGGGCTGAAGAACTACCACTCGTGCTATGGTCGTACAACACCACTCCGCAGTCTTCCACTCAGGAGGCCCCCTTCCGGTTGGTACACGGTAGCGACACCTTCATTCCCATAGAGGTGCTGGAACCTAGTCCAAGCGAGAAGCCACCAAAGCGATCCGGATGAAGCCGCCTCGTGAGCAAACTTAGACTTGATAGAGGAAGTAAGAGAGCTAGCAAAGGTGAAGGAGCAGGCGGCAAAACAGCGAGCCGCAAGGAAATACAACTCGAAAAGAAGTCATCGGTCAAGGAGCCTTCAAGCTAGAAAAGTTGGACGGAGGGAAAATCCCGAGGTCCTGGAATGCTGCCAACCTCCGGTTCTACTACAGTTGAAAGCAAGCTACTAGCCGTCGGTTCTCACCATCATCCATTATTCACTTCATGTAACATTTGTATGCGGCAGTATAAAAGCCCCAAATGTACTCCATCTTCATCTTGAATAAAGAGAACCGATTTTCAATTCAACACAAACTATTTTCTCTAAACAAAGCAACTCAACAGCTTGATCCCAAAGGCTAAAACAAGAGAGCGGCCATAATAACAAAGTCCCGATAGGCAAGGACCGAGCAACGTCTCGATGTTGCGCTTGGGCAATGAAGACTAAAGTCCTGACAGGTGAGAGCGGGGCTGACGAGCCACGCACCACCCTTGGGCACACCAGTTCGGTTCGACGTGGGCCTTCGCCCCACCGGTAACCAAAATGAAGCTTACATCGCATAGGCTAAAGTAATTGCCGACGACGCTAACACGCTCGGTGCGGTGTAAGAGCTCTTCAAAGGTGCAGGCGATGCTAACACGCTCGCCGACAGGACCAACGCGTCCGACGCCGGAGAAAAGCCCATTAAACCCAAGTCCCGATAGGTGTAGACTGGCCTAAGTGCCGACATACAACCCTTGGGCACCAACAAGGCCGCTCGCAAAACCGGTAAAATAAAACCGAAGTAATACAAGACGCTGTGATTAAAAAAGTGCAAAAACCGGTAAAATAAAACCGAAGTAATACAAGACGCTGTGATTAAAAAAGCGCAACAACTGGTAAATAAACCGAAGCAATATGAAACAATCGGTAAGCCGAGGGAAAGCAAAAAATTATACAAAGAAGCGTAAGATATTGCAATCAAAGAAGCGTAAAAACATATAGACAAAGTAGGCGAAGCAGCAATCGAAGGAAAGCAAAAAATTATACAAAAGCCCAATGGGCGATCTGTCCGAAGAGTCATAGTAAAAACAGAGGTAATCTGAACCCATTACAAAACTTTGTCAAAAAACAAAAATTTCTTTGTCATTGATTAGCAGGAAAAATTAAGGAGCCGGTGGATGATCTTCATCGCGAACTTCGCCGTCAGCCAAAACTAGCCCCACTTCAAAGATCGGTCAGCGGTTCATCAACTTTGCCAAAGTCAAGTGAGCGCCATCCGCCACGCCCTGGCGACTCTTCTCGGCAGCCTCTCTTCACAACAAGCTCGCTCGTTCACCACAATTTTGTCGAGGATCAAACCGCTCGACGTCAACTTGTGGTAAATGACCTTGGTGATCCAAATACCGCTAAAACCATTGTCAAAACCCTCAGCAACCGAAGCCTTCACCTCGTCGATAGCCGCAACCAAATCTCCACCTACAGGCAAGTTGGGGAACAAATCCCAAATTCCTTTGAGCACTCCATTCTGCGCGCTAGCGATTTCACCACTGCGCGCCTCCAACTCATTGCCAATCTTACCCAAGGACTCCCCAACTTCTCCTTCTCGACAGTCAACTCAAACACCCTCCCCTCAAGACGACGTTTCTCCAGGTCCCACTTACCCAAATCTTGTTCCAAACGGTTCCTCTCAGCCTGACAGGCCTCCAGCTCCTCCTTGATCTTCTTCCAGGCCTCCTCCTGTCGGCCGTGCTCGGCAGCAGTTCTATTGAAAGCATCCTCGGCAAGGTGAGCAAGCACCGAAGCATAATGGCCATAGGTTTTCACTGCCACCAACGTCTGCCGAATCCCCAGAGTAGCCACCTTTTCCACATCACCTGCACCAGCAGCAGCATTGAGCACGGTATTCAAAGGATACCTGGAATCAAAGGTTGAACGGATGGGCTCGTCGGCAGGTCCATCGGCCCTCTTCCGACATCTCAACACGTCCTTCCAGGCAGTATCAATAACCCCCTCCCCGCGCTGCGACAAACCAATCTCAATAGTAGCACCAGTCCTCTGCCTCTTTGCAGCAGGATTCTCCGAGAAAGGAGGGGGACGAGGGCTACTCGTACTTTGAACATTGGCAGCACCTTCCGACCCCGGCGGCGCCTGCAAAACCTTGACCGGACTCTTGGCAGCAGGAGAGCTTCGGCCAGAAGAGGGACTCGGCACCACAATCAGTGAAGGAGAAGGCTCCGGAGGTATCCCTTGTTTCTTCTTCTGCCTCTCCCGATATTTTTTGCGCTCAGCAACACTAAGTGTAGACATCCCAAAACCACCTGAAAGGAGAAGCGACCGTCAAAAAAAAAAGAGAGAGAAAAAAAGGGGGGGAGGGGAAAGATGCCCGAGAGAATTACTTAAATAGTCAATCAACGACTCAGAGTCATCCACTAGGCCCAACAATAGGGGAAGATTTCAAAGATACCCGAGGACTTAACCCAACCATCCGGTAGATCCACCCGCTTTTCAACCGAACTCGCGCCTCCTCTCAACAGAAAACTTATCCTAGGGTGCCTCGTCCAACTCAAAGGAAACCGTTCGTCACCCGACCTCATCAACCAAAGAATAAGGACACTTTGCCCCGGAGACAAACGGAACGATGAATGCTTAAAGTACTTATATCTACTTTTGTACAAAGCCATAAAAGCGGCGGGCGATGGTTGCATAGAGACATCCACCTCATCGGATCCTTCACCGACGAGCGGAAGAAATACAAAAACTTGCGGTGAGACTTCCTCCCCAAGGCATTCGCAAAGGATTTGAAGGCCCTCATATGGGCCCACCCGTTGGGATGAAGGCTGCGTCTGAGCCACGTGGAGCATCTTCAACACTGGCGCAAGAAAAGGTAGGGAAGGCGCACCGAACCCCAAATGCTCGAACCAGTCCGTAGCGTAAGTATACACATCATCCCCCGAGTGCACTCATCTCAAAACGACTTCCTCCAAGGAAACCGGACTAGTTGTGGCCGATCCTCATCAAAGGTGACACATAGTATATGCCGAATGCTATGCGGAGGCCTCGGTGCGAAGCTCGAGTACGAATCAAGCACCTCTTGATCCACCCGGAAAGCCCCCTCACTCCCGGATCGTCGCGCGCGGGACTCTCGTCTTCGCCATAACAGACAAATCACCGATCTGCGCGGAATCGGAAGGGGAACCATCGTGTTATAAAGGTCGCTATTTCCTTATCACTGACGACGGCAGTTGCTTGCAGCGACAAGCAATAGCCACATTTAAGGGAAGCAGCACAGTTGGGATTAGGACACTTATATTCAGAGGTCACCTCACTCTCACTATCGCTACTTATGTCAACTATCGAAACCATCCCTATTTTTGCAGGAAACAAATGCAGCAAATGCGACCCAAGAAAAGCAGAAAAAGGTAGCCGATTATACGCACCAAAGCAGAAAATAAGTAGGTAATGCGAGAAGCCACGTACCTTAAGAAAGAAATCTGGGTAGCCACAAACACCACCAAAGGAAGAGAAAGGCACAAGAAGAGCACATGAGAAGAGGGATGCGAGAGGAAGACGGTAACAGGAATGGGGAGGAAGTGAAACGGAAAGGAAAACTAAGCGAAGAGACACGAAGGTAAGACCCTTTCGGAGTAAAGATGATCCAACGGCTCACAAACCCACCAAGAAAATCAACGGTGGAGACGCGAAGCGGTTCAAATCTCAGGCGGTAGGGTCGTGACACGTGTCTTGCCCCCAAGGGAGCACTTAAATGACGTAACAGTTCCCAAGAACGTCATAATGACACCTCCCGCCAAAAATCAAATCAATCAAACGCCACGTCCCATCGCGTCAATCAATAGGTGTCGGCCATTAGGCCGTCGGCCAAAAGAGAAGTCGGAGGAGCCACGATGCCAGCGGCAAGGAAAGAGTTCGGTGAAACGGGAAAATGTAATCGGTCATGCGCTTAAAAGAAAAGCCGACAAAGCGAAAACGACAATAAAAGGGAAGGTTTTAGTACTAATTAAGTCTGTTTACTTTCAATACAACATTACATTACAATGGCAGCATGAATTCAAAATCACTACAATAAACTACTAATGTGTGCTTGGTAACGACGACTTTCTCGCAGGTACCACCGAACTTTGAAGTATCTCGATGAGCTTCACGGCACGATTGCTACATCGATGTTCAGATCGGCCCTAGGAAGCAAGAGCGGAGGGCGACCTTTCCCTCCATACCGAAGGCAACACCAAGGCCCACTCGAGGATTGCTAGCCAATTATGACGAGACCCCGCATCAGCTGGCTGAGGTGTCACCTTCCACGAACGGTCGGCGAGATATCCCAGCCGATCGCTCTTTGAGTCTTACGAACAACTCCAACATTCGAGAGATGAAGCCATCGCAAAAAGAAAAGAGCGAGCTCACGAAGATCAATAACCCCACTTTGAGCCTCTTGACAACCCCCCACACGTCTACGATAGATGGGGTTGTTCAAAAGACTCAAAGGAGGGGATGCGACCTCACAACAGGAAGGCGCGCGCAACCAAGCCATGAACAACCAAAGCAACGAGGAACCCCTATTTATATAAGGGAGGAGCGAAAACCCCCAGGGGTTACGTTTATGATGTAACGGAAACCCGTACAAGTCAAACTGACCAAGTCAAAGGAAACACACTTATGATGCAAAATGAAACCCACGCGAGTCAAAAGCGGCCTGTGTCAATGGGAGCACAAAATCCACACAAGACCGTAACCCAGAGACGCGAAAGCAAACACGGGCGGGTCACCTCAGAACACGGAACGAGGGACTTTGGGAACCGAGGATAAGTCAAAACACCTTGGAACGCCTTCGCACAAAGTGCTCGCCGCTCGAGGGACTGTGTTCCCAGCCGATCACCCAGGAAGGCTCAGTTATGTTACGCCTCCTAGCCGACTCATCTGGGCTTAGAATTAAGACGAAGGCCAAAGTCACTGCACCCTTACCACCGAAGCATCCGTCGGCAACACACCAAAGACGACGCGCAGGCCACCCTCTGGCCAAAGGGCCGACGTCTCTAATAGGCTCGGCCTCAGGCGAAAGCCTTGTTAGACATATTAGGCAAGCCCGAGAATCTCGCCTGAGATCTCGCGGCATTCATGTACCTTTATGAGCATTTATGAGCTTTTATGACACATTGTAATATAAATATACGCCTCTAAGGCCAATACAAGGGATGAACATTTTTACTTCTCACATACCATATTATGTGTTCTTGCTAAACCCTACTCTAGGGAATAGTTAGGAACGATGATTACTCATAGTCTTGCTAGGGTGAACTTAGTTTCAGTTAACCTCATGTTTACCATGACATTCTTTAATGTATTTCAGATTTTACTATGAATGAAAAGCCCTATATGTTTCTTATTAAAAAAAACTCGTGTGTATAATATATTGGGAAAATATATCAGAAAATTTCCAATATCCCTAAATAATAGCCATTTATTTAATTAGACAATAGATAACCCAACAAAAATATTAATTACAATCCAAAAAAATAAAATTAGTTAGACAGTAATATTTCTAATTTTACTCGAGTTAAATATGCTTTTAGCTTCCATGAAATAGAAGTTTTTTATTTTTAGTCTTTAATAATTTTTTCAACTTTTCGCCCTCCTTATATCTTTGTATGTATTTTTAATCTCTACATTAAGTTGATACTACGCTAGCTAATAACTAGCATGTTGGCAATTGTCACTTCACACTTTGTAATGACTAGAATTTCAAATCACATCTATGATGTAAAGTTGATGGTAAACTAGCTAGCTAAGGAACTACTCTATCCGTTTTCAAATATAAGCAAACTAGTATGGAACCCGTGCGATGCATGAGAAACAATTTTCATGCATAATATTAAATTTATATTTTTTAGGAAAAAAAACTAACATAATTAAAATAAAAAAAAGTCAAGAAAACTATATCTAAATTTAGTAAAGAGTGATAACAACGAAGCATGTTAGTTGATTTTGATTTAGTATTTACGTGCTTAATATTCATGACCGAACCTATACCAATTTTAGGCTTCCAATAATATGCTTAATGATCTTAATGTTAATGCTATTAGGGGGTCTTACCAATTTTTCAAACACCGAAAGAATAACTATGGACCAATGATGACCTTTTATTAGTTTTTTTTTATTTTTCATAGTATCCAAAAAATCTAAAAAAAATTGCATAGACTTATTTTGGTTTTGTTAGATTTTTAGTGGTGTTTTTATAATTTTTTGATTAGTTTTGACTCTTTAACGAATTTTTAGTAGCCTTTTAGTAACTTTTTTTTAAAAAAAAATTAAATAAAATACAATTTTTTTTAAAATACAAATCGAATATACATCAGGTGGGTGTATATACGATGTGTAAAATTAGGGGGTCGTATATACCCCCTTCTGATGTATATACGATTTGTATTTTTAATACGGTGGGGGTACGCTTTTATAGGGTCGTATATGTGTATAAATAGGATGGGTCTTTTTATAGGGTCGTATATATGTATAAATAATTAAATACATATATACGATTGGTGATATTTTTTTAAAAAAAAAAATGTTTTGAGTAAGGGTATTTTGGGGTTTTTAGGGGTATCTGGGGGTAGATGGTGAAGTAGTAGGGGTACAAAAAAAACCCAAGTTTACAGGTTTCTAAATGGAGCCCAATAAATCCAACAATGATTCAAGTTTGGCCCATGTTCAAAAATAGTTCTGCAGACAACTAAAAAAAGGTTTTTTTACCCCCACCATCACCCTTTATAGTTATACCCCCACCAAAAATAAAATCCAATTTTACCCGTAACAAAAAAGCACTAACAGAATACTATCCGTCCAACATAATTCCGTTTTGACCAAAAATGGCTAACGGAATTAACATAATTCCGTGGGAATGATTTTTTGGCCGTCAGAATTATCTCTTAAAGAGGTAATTCCGTTGTTGAACATTAAGCCAATAGAATTACCTGTTTAAGAGATAATTCTGACGACCACAAATGACAACGGATTTATGTTGGTTTTGAGGTAATTCCGTTAAGGAAAATGCGCAAATCTAACGGTCAGTATCCCACCGACAGTTTTAATCAACGGTCAGAATTACTAGGTATTAAATAAATATTTTCTATCCATTATAGTCATCTATAAATAGATTCTCACATTTCACTCATATTCACACAAAACAATCTACTCAACCCATATTTCTGCTTCATCTTCTCTGCTTCTTCCCAAACACCCACACCCCACCCGCTGAAATGGAATGACAGTTGTGCCCAACCCAGTACTCAAGCGACAAATTCCTAACGGCCATTCATTACCGTGGAACTGTCACCAACAGGGAAGATGGTGTTGTGTTTCATTCACTAGTGCAGAAAAGGCTTTTTGTATCGGTTGTTTTGCACTTTTAGTATCGGTTATCTGTCGATACTAATTCGACCGATACTAAATGTCTGACATTTAGTATCAGTTAAAAAACTGATACTAAATGTCACTTTTAGTATCGGATTTTCAAAAAACCGATACTAAATGACGTTTTTTTGGTGATTTTTATGTCTTGAAAACGTACATTTAGTATCGGTTATTTAAATAACCGATACTAAATGTCACTTTAACATTGTGTTTGCTGTCTAAAAAATGACATTTAGTATCGGTTTTTTAAATAACCGATACTAAAAGTGACATTTAGTATCGGTTATTTAAATAACCGATACTAAAAGTCTATTTTCTTAAAAAAAAAGGTTCTCTAGTTCACATTTTACCACACACACTACATATAGTAGTGTGTGGTAAAAATGTGAACCGAGAACCAAAACTAACATCAAACAACTAAAATTGAACATGAAATTCATAAAATGAGTCAATTAATCATTCATTCAAAAGCTTAGTGAACACTAAATAGGATATCCAACAAATCCATTTTATCTCTAAATCACAATTACCAAATTTGTGAAAACAAAAACTCGGCAAGTGCAAGTGAATTGTCAATTTACATGACATAGACACTATCAATGTGGTGAGGGTTTACTTTGTCAATTTACATGACATAGACACTATCAATTTCTTGTCAATTTACTCTCATCCTTGTAACGTTTTTATCCGCTTGGGCTTTTGCCTCGTATGGTTCCTTCTCCTCATTTGTCATGCAAAGAAGCAGAAAACTTAGTCATAATACATAATATAGGCTTTGATCGATGTGGGGAAAGGCACACGAGATGCCACTTGCATGAAATCATTGAAATGAAACAAGTGTAAACCAGCCATACGACATCTTTTCCACTTCTCTCCAAGTACTCTTCCCACATCCGTAAATGAAATTCCGGATTAGTTTTCTTTAGATTCTGTCATTAAAAACAGCTATTGTAATTGTAATTTATTACATCCAATAAACAATTTTGCCATATGTCATATTAGTGCGAAGGAAAGTGATGAATACACTCAACCACGACCCACTCAACCAAATCCAAAAACGGATCACCGATACGTATAACATAAAAGCGCACCTCTCTTTCCATTTGAGAAAAGAACATGAAACCGGACAATGCCCTCTTAGGTGCATTAGGGTCTTTTTCTTCTTTTGTTTCTTCTTCTTTCCATCTTCGTCAACATCTTTTGATTTCTTCTTAGAAGTAGATGCCTTAGAAGACACATCCTTCTTTATTTCCTTCTTGGCGTGCTTACGAAAATTGGCCATCATTAAGCGTATCTAAAAGAAATGAGGATTTAAATAGTAGAGTTGAGGTATCACATGAAAATAAAGGCAAATAAAGTAAGTCACTTGCCTCTTTCTCTTTCTCATCACCACTTTGGCTAGCATCGAGTCATCTCGCCTTGAGAATCATCGTAGGAGAACTGAATCATCCTTTTTAAGCAACAAAATCAATCTCGCATATAATAAACATTCAAGCCACAGATCATTTCATTTCATTATAATATAAACATAAACATAAACATAAACATATGGAGATAGAGAGAGTGTTACAAAGTTACCTTGTGCTTCCTTGCACATAAATAAAAAGCGCGCAGATGAACACTTGGACGAGCAAAATCAAGACACTGCACGCGAGAGGCGTGCAATGATGAAAGGTACCGCTCCTTATAGCGCAAGCAACGAGGATTATTGAAGAATAATGCTGCAGCAGCAACAATTGTAGCAACTAGTTTAGCATGTGTTTTAGCATCTGTTTTGGGTGAATGTACTGGCTCATTCCTTACGTGTCAGTTGAGTTAATAAGTCAGATGCTTAGTCATCATTTCTGTTTGTTAATTAGTTGTCCTAGTCGGTATAGTTCATTCTTTGAAGTTGTAGTATGGCAAAATTCATTCACCTCAAACAAGCTAAATCTTTGAGCATAACTTTGGCAACAAAGAACACGACATGCATATAAATATATATGATATACCCCTTTCTTAGCAGCAAAAACACGACATGCATATAAATATAAATATATACCTCTGCTAACGCCTGCCGAACGTGGTCATGCACCATCACTTCCAGGCCCTCCATGTTTCTAAAACAACCTTACATAAATCCTTTGTTAACAATTTCTAGCATACAAAACAACCTTAGTCTTTGGTCTAAGTAAACAAGTGGAAACTTAACCTTTCAATAGATTTGAAAATAAGTTAACAAAGTGAAGATCATCATTGCATGAAAAATTCTTAAAAAGCATATCAGTAAACTTATTAGAAGAAATATCAAGTAATTAATTGAAGGAAGTGACAATAAAGTTTCTGGAAATGGTCCTACAAAACCATTCAATGAATGGTCCAGCTTTTGAAGCTGATAAATGCTTATACAATAGCATTTGTCATATAAAAGCATATATATATTTGAAGTGTTTCTATGATAGAAACCGTTTATTTATCTTGAGATGGTCATTTAAATAAGTTGAAAGCAAATTTTGAGTATGTCAAACTTTTTTATAAACTCTTCTAAACATTTACACGTTACAAGCTCTTCCAAAATCCCCAAAATCTGACACTAATAGGAGGAAGAAAAGTGAGATTGGAAATCAAAGCATGGCCAAGTATTAGTGTTTGAAAACATGCTAACCTTAGTATACATTTTGAATGAGTCATCAAATAGCAGCAGCAATAGTATATATATATATATATATAATAGTTTTTATTGGGGAGGAAGGGAAGTTCGAAGCAGAAGAGATATGTTGGAAGAGGTTTTCACCTACTTTGTCATCGGTCTGAACCATTGTCCTTGAATGTTCTTCACATAATGAGATATAATGGCTGAATATGCGGCATTCATGATATCCAAATGGACAACCATTGCATAAAGGCTGTATAATTGGAGATTTATCTTTTGTTCCACTCATATATGGAGCCATATTCGAACTTCAGAAACCGAATCGACTTATTCAACTTCTCAAAGTTACGGATCGCCAAAATAGACAACAAAACATGCATGAGAATATCATTGCGCCCGAAAAATCCGGTTTGGGATTTCTCGATTGTACAACGTGAAAATTGTGAAGCCGCCACTAATATTTTAATTTTTAGACCAAAACATTAGAAAAGGTCTTTTTTTTACAAAAGCGGGTGGTCTTTCAAAACAGTAAATGTAGGTCGGGAATTCGGTTAGGTGTGGGGAAGGTATTAGCACCCACACCTCCTTTCTACCGAAAGGGAACCATTAATTCGATGTGTGGTTTAGATTGTTTGATTTGAGATAACTTTTGTTCTACTTCTCTTCTTTTCCTTTTTATTTGAAAGAGTTTTATAGAAGACAAGGGAGAAAGGAGTCTTTTGAGATTTTTGAAAAAGAGACTAAACTAAGGTTTTTGAAAGTGAGCTTGACGGGATATGACCCGGTCCTCACGCACCTCAATGATCGAGGGATCAAAGCTCACGTAGTTCTTAATTCTTTGTTTTGGGGTTTTTTGAAAGCGAGTTTGACGGGATATGACCCGGTCCTCACGTACCTCTCAATGGCGAGGATCAAAGCTACGTAGTTCTTAATTCTTTATCTTTGAGAAAATCGTGTTTTGTTTTTATCTTATCTTTTGCGTTTTGGAAATACGACTCAAGCGTTCATGAATACCAAACAAGCAACGCGCCGAGTGGCGTTCATTACTAACTTGAAAGAAAAGTGTTGGAACCGATAATCAATCGGGCAAATACTCAAGTGATTACTAGTCGCAACGTTTTATTATCTTTTTTGAAATGATTTTGGAAAAGGATGAGTCATAATGGTAATTACCACCAATGACTCATATTATTTTTGGAGTTTTTTTAACTAATTCGTAGTTGATTAAGGTGTGGGAGCTTTCATGATAGTCAAACAAGCAATGGCTTCGAGTGACTACCACTAGTAACTCCATCATTAACGATCAAACAAGCGAAGCTTCGAGTGATGGTTAATGATTTTATTTATGAAAACGCCTTAGGGTTTTATTAAGAAAACGATTGATTTTTGATTTTTTTGAAAATTGGTTTTAGAAAAGAAATCTAGTTTGGAGAAAGAATTTGAAAGCGAGTAGAACACCTCAATCAACTCTATATCCTAAACCAAATACAAATAAAAAAACAAAGAACTTATACATTTATTCAACCTAAAATTCAAAAGAACAAATTAACAATCTAAACCCTAGAACTTAACCCTAAACCGAAGGTATACATGGTGAAACCAAAAACCCTAAAATCAAAACCTAATTATAGACTAAACAATAGAAGATATTATTCAATGAAATAGCCAAAACTAAACATGCAAGGAAAACTTTGAGCATTAAGCAAAAATCTATGGTTATCTTACAAGACTTAATAGGAGATAAAGTAAAGGATGAAAGGACAACTTATACAAAATTAAATCAATTGAATCCTTTCTAGCCATCCTCACCACTTTGAATTTGAATACTCTAAACACTTTGTGGGAGTCATTTAGCAAGATCATCAACAACATAACAACAACATAATTAAGTCACAAGAACACTAACATTTAAACTAGACTTGAATCCTTTCTTGCAATCTTCCCCACTTTAAGTCAAAAGTACTAGGTACTTAGTGGGAATCCTCTTGCAAGATCATCAAAAATCAAACTAAACCTAATTTATTGCACACAATGCGAAATGAACATGACATTAAACTATGAAATAAATTTGAATCCCTTCTTGCAATCTTCACCACTTTAAATTAAAAGCAACTAGGTGCTTAGTGGTGAATCCTTTTGCAAGATCATCAACAATTAAACCAAGAAACATATTAAAATCAAATGAAACCTAATTTATTAAACATGTGCGAAATGAACATGGTATTAAACTCTAAAAATGAACTTGAATCCCTTCTTGCAATCTTCACCACTTTAAATCAAAAGCAACTAGGTGCTTAGTGGTGAATCCTTTTGCAAGATCATCAACAAACTAAACCAAAAAACACATCAAAATTAAATAAAACCTAATTTATTCACAATATGCGAAATGTGTATGATATTAAACTATGAAAATGAACTTGAATCCCTTCTTGCAATCTTCACCACTTTAAATCAAAAGCAACTAGGTGCTTAGTGGTGAATCCTTTTGCAAGATCATCAACAAAACAAATTAAAAATCAAGCAAAACCTAATTTATTTAGAGCATGCGAAATGAACATAATGTTAAGCTATGAAATGAACTTGAATCCTTTCTAGTCATCTCCATCACTCAAATCAAAGTGCCTTAAGCACTAGTGATAGATCATATGACTAGATCATCAACAACTAAACAAGAACAACATTACTACTAAAATAAAATACTCACAATGGAGAAACATAAAATTAACTTGAGCATATTTTTTGTTTAGTGAAATGACAACAAAATTAGCATGAAGCATCATAAATCCATTTATTAAGGGTGAGATACCAAATCTCACCCACCAACAACAACAAGCTACATTATGAAAATGAATATGACAACTATGCGAAATGATGAAGGAAATGCAAGATGAAGAAAAGAAAATAAGTTCTAATGTAAAATGCTTGAAGATGATGCAAAGGTATCAAGGGTTTTACCTTATTCCTAAGAGAGAAAGGAAGAGCTTGAAAAAAATAGAGAGGAGGAGGAGGAGGATGAAGCTACGGTTTTGGGGTGTGATGGAGGAGAGAGTTTTGTTCTTGATTTTCTTGAGTGAGAAAGGAAAAGCTAAGGTGGTGAGAGATGGATTCAAGGCATTTTGGTGGATGAAAATGAATTAATGGAGGAAGGGAAGAAGAAGGAGGCTACGGTTTTAGAGAGAGGAAGAGGAGAGGAGAATTGTTTTTGTGTTTTTGAAGGGAATGAAAGGCAAAAGTCCTTAGTGTGTGAAGAGGAAGAGGTATTTATAGATTTTTGAGGTTTGGGGGGTATAATTGTCTTTTTGTTTTTGATGTGCCTCTAGGATTGAGTCTTAAAATTAAATGGAGGGTTGGGATGAATCATCACATGGATTAGGGGTATTGAAGAAACACAAAATAAGAGTGAAGGTGAGAGGAGTGGGGCGCAAGCCATGAGGAAAAAAAAAAAGAAAAAGGAATAAGTTTTTATTTATTTTGGGAAAGGAGTGTCTCATGAGGTAGGGTTAAGGGTATTTTTGTAATGGGGTGTTACCAAAGAAGTAAGTTTGCATTTTTGGGTGGGAGTATTAGTGTAAGTGAGTGAAGTAATTTACCAAAGAGGGCAAAGTTAAGGATAAGAACAAATCAAATCTTAGTGAATAAGGCAAGAAGTGTGTAGAAGCTTCTAGAGGGAGAGAGAGGGAGAGAGGGCAGCGCAACAAGGCTGAATTATGGGAGAGAAAAATAAAAAAAAAATGCTTGTTTTTGGTATTTTGTCTTATTGAGGACACTTCCTATTTTTACATTTTTGAATTTTGAATTTTTGGGCATGCAAAATGGGAATGCACCTATTAGAAAAATGTTACATTTTTGGTCATCATAAAATAATCTCCCTAATTACTCTAGACAACAAAATTTGTCACTTAGTAATTGGGAAATATTTAATGATCTTTTAATATTTTTTTATGCAATAAAAATAGGGAAAATGCACTTTAATTATTTTAGGCTAGGATATTCTCTCTAATTGTACAAAAATTCTCTTGGATAAAAGAAAAATGTACTTTTGGTGTGTGCATATTTTTGACGAGAAAATCATCCTGTTGCGAAAAATGACCAAAATGCCCCTTACCCTAAAAATCCTAATTTGTCCAAAAAGTGCATTTCAACTTTAAAAATGATTTTAGAAATTTTGAAATGACTTTTAGGACCCTAAATGCAATGCATGATGCTCTTCTTTTATTTATTTATTTTTTGGGGAAAATTAGGGTTTTGACCTAAGCCGGACAAAATTGGGGTATGACAAATACTCAATACAAAACCAAAATTACGATCAAAGAACAAAGTAAATAATCAAAACGTCGAAATTAGTACTGGACTTGTACCAAAATTACAGCGTGTGTACTTAACTACTCAATGAAGGCACGATCCACGCACTTAGAGGTATCCGCTATTGACTTTTCAAGCGATGCAACTTTTCTTACGTATGCAGGCCCACGAGAATTTGCCACCACATCATGATATTTGCGATTTAGCTCGGGAAATTTCGATTTAAATCGATCTCATCGGTGGTGTTACTAACATTTTTATTGCTCCTTTTGCTTGAACTAGAATCCTTAACCTCATTAAAGAGAGGATCTTTAGAGTTTAGACTCGAGGGAAATGAGGGGGCAACACATTATCGTCACTATCGGAGGAAGCTACACACGTATCATCGCAGCTTTATCACTAAGCGGTTTTGCAAATCGCCATGACCATTATCTTCAAATGATTTTACGGAAGCAGCGATGAAGGATTAGGGGCGGAACACGAGTCATTGCGAGAACCATTATCGACATGTTTTCCTCTCGATTTGCGAGAGAACCTAAGCAGATTATATAACATAAATGATATACGATTCTTGAAAACAACATACCGAGACTTGTAATCGAATCCATTACCATGAATAAATTTTGTGTTTCCAATACCGATGCTCTGCAAGTATTACCTCGTCTTTGAGCTCCTCCATAGTAGTGGTAGTTGGAGGGAAACACTCATCCTTGTGACCTTGTCTCCAGTGACTAATTTGACACTTACCCGAACTACAAGAAAGCATGCTTGTGAATATGAATAACAACCATTGTAACATAATAAGATGCCCAAATGATGTCTGGAGACATGTCACTGAAGAGAGAAGAGGCATTGGCAGAAAACAACTAAAAAGTTCAGGAATTCAGCTATCTCAAATCACTATTAAAACTACAAACTAAGTAAACATAACAACAAATCAACCCACTAAAAGTTTCAATTTTAACCCCAACCCCCTCCTAAAAGCAAAAGGGAAAGAACAAAAAAAGCTCATAGATTGATGGCACCACATCCTTTTTAAGCTACACATACAATGGAGACAAAAAAGGAGGTTTCAATTTCAATTTCAATCAAAAAAATTGAAGAAAAGAACAAAACAAACCAGTATCTAACGGCTTTACAACGAGAATAAAACGTGAACTTTCAGTAAATTCATTTATAACTAATGTGAACTTTCATAATCATCACTTGAAAGAATAAAACGTGACTGCAATGACAGACATTTTTATATTGAACCATAAATACTCACTTAACCTGAGCTTCTAAATTTGCAACTTTTTCTTCATAATCTTGCTCAAGCAATTTTAAAGCCTTCCTATGTTCCTGCTCAAAAAAAAAAACATAAACAGAGTCTTAGATAATCCTTTCTGATTCTGTGAACTCTAACATATTATCCAACAATTAAAACAATGCTAATGGTGATACTTTTCTATCTTTCACTGTCAAGCTGTGTATTACAACATTAGTTATTAAAATTAAAAGTTACAGAAACTTACTCCAAATTGCATATTCCAAATAAACAAACAAACAAACAAGTGAAGTGCATGATTGATTGAAGCACCTGATCAGCCACATTCTTTAAGGACTCAACTTACAATTTTGCCATCTCCTCATTCTCTGCAACATTGCAAATTAAATTAAGCCACAATACAAATATTGCATCTGCGAATTTTCAGTGTTTGTTATTATTAACCTTAATGAATCAACAGAACAGTACGAAACTAGATTAAAAGGGAAAAGGGTAAGTGTCTTGTGTTACCTCTAGGAGGAGCCTTCTTCGAGAAAAACGAATAAGTGATTTTCAACCTCGAAATCAAAACGAATCAGTCATTTTCGTTGTTAAACAAGAAAAACAAAAACAAAAACATTGATTCTCAGAGATGTTTACCTAAGATTTCTTTGGGTTTGAAGATGAAAACTTAGGGTTTGAATATTTCTTTGCTTGACCGAGTATGGCGACGGTGAGAGAGAAACGGCGACGGCGAGAGAGCAACGGCAGCGGCGAGCGAGCAACGGGCAACGCCGAGCAAAAACGGTGGCGGTGATGGTTGTCTCTTGGCGTTCTTCTCCTTTCTTTGTGAGGCTAGGGTTTTTGCATTTGTGAGTGCGTGAGGAAGAGAGATAGGATCGAACTTAGGGAAACATTGTGAGGAAGATGGAGAGAGTTGAGAGTGAGATTTGAGAAAGAAAGTTGAGAGTGAGATTTGAGAAAGAAAGTTGAGAGCGAGAGCCAGAGTTGAGAACGTGAGAGAGTGTTCGTGAGTGTTCGTGAGTGAGAGAGTGAATCAGAGAGAACGCCTCTTGGAGGAAAATTAAACGTGACCTATAGTATCGGGTGTCCAAAAGAGCGATACTAAATGTGTTAAATTAGATGACATTTAGTATCGGTTGACTAAAAACCCGATAGTAAATGTGTTAGAGACACACATTTAGTATCGGTTGTTTAAACAACCGATACTAAATGTAAGCGTGTAAATTGAAAACTTCAATTTAATTTCAAAATTGCCACCGCGTCTACATTTAGTATCGGCTGTTTAAACAACCGATACTAAATGGTGCTGTCTAAAGTCATTTTTGCACTAGTGATTGTCTTAAACATATCTTCTGTAGGCTGAATAGGGACATCACATTCGCCCAACTGAAGGAAAAGGCAGAGAGGAAGGTTCGTCCAGAAGGAGAGTGGTGTAAAGACGTGGAGCGTTTACGTTATATCGACATGATTCGCACTCCGGAAGAGGTCATTTATCTTCTGGAACAGGGACTACCCAAATAAACACTAGTTTTGTAGTTGTTTGCTAATGTTGCTTTTTACCATTTTGCTATCTTTCGTATTTGATGTACAATTACACTTTCTAATATAAAACTTTTTGTTTAATTTAAATACCACCGAAATATAAATTACTAAGTACTAAATAAACATAAATATCCATACAAATAAGTCATAAATATCAATACACAAGTTTTCAAATTTATTTAAACATAAGAGAAATGTAATTAAGCACTGGTCACAACACTCTCATCATCATCGCTCCCATCATCACCAGATACATAACTGGCAAGGAATTCCTGGTAATCAGGATCACTAGAGTCAGAACTTGCGTCCTCTACTAAGGCACTAATCTGGTCAGATTGAAACGGTCGATCAGAGTATAAGAAATTCTTACACGAACACTATCCACACCTCCGTATACGTTGCATATGACTTGTGTATCAACCTGCAGCTTCTCAGTACTTCTACCACCGAAGCATTAAAAATGATACGACCAACATCAGGAATCATGTGGACAAGAATGGACAGATCCAGCATCGGATAAATGTGGTGTGGAATTTGGATCCTCTGAGCATGTTGTTCGATCACAGTTACGAATTCCATAGCTGCAAAACAGAACATCATTGGTCAGTTGTTTAGGAGGAAAAAAAATAAAAACAGAATTAAGTTGAAAAACATAATTCCAATGTACAATTTTCATCAAAACGAAATTACATGTATTTCCGACAGATGCACACAGAATTACCTGTAATTTCGTTTTGATATGTTTTTCAACATAATTTCGTTTTGAACATAACGATGCAGAGGACGGAAATAACATAATTCCATTGTGCTATTTTCTCCAAAACAAAAATACTTACTTCTGTGTGTTGGAAATAAGGTAATTTGGTTACCCTAAAAAAGACTTTACCAAAAAGTGACTTGGAAAAAAAAACTAAAAGAAAAGTCAAAAGCATTGAAAAAATAGAAGCGGCCCTTCTTTTTGTAGTCCTTCCTTCTTTGAGTATTTTTTTTACCCCACTCTTATACCAAATACCCCCACCAAAAATCGAATTCCAATTTTACTCCTACAAAAATTGTACTACGGATTTACTAAAGAAGAAACATAAATCCGTTTTAGCTAAAAATGACCGACAGATTTAACGTAATTCCGTGGGAAATTTTTTGTGAAACAAATTTATGTGGTTTAAAAAAATGATACTATGTGGTTCTGTTGGAAAAGTATTTATAAAACTATTATAGATATCTAATTATATAAAAAAAAAATATGACATAATTTAAATAAAAATTCTTGTACTAACCATTGTGGAACCGGTGGGTTCGAAACAAAACAGAATTTTTCATAGGATTTATTATTATTATCTTAAGTAGCTACGGTTTGTTTTTAACATAAAAAAGTAGCTACAACATTTGAAAACAAAAATAAGTACTCAAAAAATTTAGAGGTTTTTCTTGCCTTGGAAGGAGAGGTTTCATCCCTTACTCTAAAATTTTGTAATAAAAAACCTTTTCAAAACGAAATAAAACTGTGTCCATTAAATAATTATATAACCCAATTGTCATTTTTTAATTGAAAATTACTGAATTAAAAAAAAACTAAGTTTAAGTCTTTGATTAAGAAACTGAAACCTACAATTAACCATTCTTCTTACTTCATGCATGGCATCGTGGAATGCTAGATTCGATTGAATTGGAAACTTACAATTCTCCCAAAGTTCCAAATGCTCCAGACATCAAGAAAACAATGAATCTCCATGTGCTGGCACATGTGTAAGCAATTATCATATTTTGTTCTCCAATGCTTTAAGCCTACATAGATACATTCAAAAAGAAACAAAAAAGGAATAGAAAGCTACCTATTTTCATTATGCCTTCATTGGGAAAATGTTGTTTGGTCAAGGACAAGCAATACTAATCACGTCCCAACCTGCTCCTATATATCCTCTTTCTTATCCTATTTATATATATATTGCTGAATTGTATCACTTTGACCATATGCTTTCCATAATTAACATGCTCACTCATCAACTCTTTTAGTAATGAAGATACTTTTTAGATTGGATCTAACCGACACTTGCAATTAGTTAAAGTAACTTAATAATTAGGGTTTTGATTCTCGGTCCTCAAGTGTCACCATGGTTTAGGCGTTTTAGACATGTTATGAGACTAATTCACGAGTCAAGAGTGAGGCGTTTGATTTTTTTTCACGTGGGGTAAAATTGTCTACCAACTAAGTAACTCCAAAAATAGGACTCGAGTTCTTTTATAGAAAATTAAATAGGATGTTGTCTAGGGTGAGCGACCCTTGCATATCTCTCACGACGAGCAACCTTGGATAGTGAGGTTCCATAGATACATCATCAATACATGATTCTTCCTACTTGTCTCTCACTTCCCATACGTTGTTCTCAACCACTGACCAACCACCACCTAGGGTTTGTTCATAGTTCTCAAAAATCGAATCGAATCGATGAACCGAATCGAATCGAACTAAAACTAATCGAACTATTACAAACGATTTAGAATCGAATTTGTTATTTTAAGTTCGATTCAAGAATCGAATCGTTAGGTAAGTTCGATTCGATTAATCGAATCTGACTGTTAAGAACTTAATTTCAAATCTCATTATCTGAACTGAACTATTAGATTAGCTTATTTTGTATTCCATTCAATGCTATGTATTGGATATTTCAAGTTATTGACAAGCCTTTTTGATCTCATATTATTGATGACAGGACTTGTTCTTTATCGTTTTTATGTATCCAGAAATGCTTGAATTAAGTGTAGGATAATTTCATTTATGTATGTATGTATGCTGCTAATTCCATTTAGTGTAGATGGAACTAACTTGTGTTTCTGTTTCTCTTTCTGTTGTATTATTATTCTTGAATTAATTAGCAAGATAAACCGTTGTGATGATGCCTATCCCAATTTCCAAATATTGAATTTTGATTTCCTTGAATGATATTCACTTATGCAATTTATCCCAATCCCCTTCAACACCTTTTCTTGGCCTACCTGAAACAGACCCTAAATTTTCCAGGGATTATTAACAGTTAAGCAACAGTTGGAAATTTTAATCGTAATTTTAACGAGTTCGGTAAAAGTTCGGAAAGTTTACAAACAACTCATAAAAGTTTTCTTTATTTTGGTTTTATAAACCGTAATTTTTAACATTTCGGTAAAAGTTCGGAAAGTTCACTAATAGTTCGGTAAAAGTTCGGAAAGTTCACTAACAGTGCAGTAAAAGTTTGGATAAAAGTTCAGTAAAAATTCGGAAAGTTAATTCACTAATGATTCGATTCGGATAAAATCGTGAACCGAATCTGTTAGTGTAGTTCGGATTCGATTCAAAGAAGCTATTATTGCACTTCGTCGGTTCGAATCAAGCTATTTGATTAGTTATCGATTCGGTTCGAGCTGATTCTCTCGAATCTGAACCATGAACAGCCCTACCACCACCTCAGCCACCCCTTCTATCGAATCGGTACATCATCTCTCCATGGTCGCCAGAACACCAATGGCGCCACAAATTCCATAAATACCGACCCACATTGTAGAAGTTAATTTAAAGAAAAAAATGGAAAAATAAATGAATCGTGCTCATTGGCCACGCCTCTGGCACCCCTTTCCATCCATTAATCCATGCCTTCTCCCTCATTACATCAACTCGCGAGAGATTTGGGTTAATAATGTATCCTTTGTGAGTTAGGGTCCATTTCGATGGTTGAGTTGTAATTGCCAAAAAAATAATCACTACATAGACAACATGTGCACTCCGCAATCGTAGACTCTAACACAAGGTGTGTGTTAAAAATTTAAAATGGGTACGTATGTGTTTGGGTTAATCAAGCAGTTGAGCAGTGGTAATGAAACACAAGGTGGACATCAAAATGGGTTCCACCTCCAACCACAAGTTGGGTCACAGGTGGTGAGCATTGCAGACACAGGCACCAAACTATACAGAAAATGCATGCATCATTACATCATTCAAATTCCATCTCTTCCAAAAGTTGTTATGGGCATTAAACAACATTCAGTTTCTCTTTAAAGTACCTATTAATCAATAGTATTTAGTTAATTAAGTTATTGTACAATAACTTTAAATGATTGTGTATTAAATTTATCACTCAATACCCAAGGTGTTATAAATGTTAATTTTGGCGATAAGATTCAGTGTCATAACTAGCAGATGGTCCATCATTGGAGCTAGGGTATTGAGTGACAAGAGTACAATTTGTCATATCTATATCAATACTAGCTAGACTTTTGTTTCTAGACACAACTTGTAGTTAGTCCAAGTCTAGCAAATAGACTCCCAACTCAAGCTAACCTAATGCATCCCGAACTTTGGGGTTAATCTCTACTGCGTGACGATATTGTAGGGGAGATCTTGCGGAAAAATAGCTCGGCACCAGGATGAAAAAATCTTAACACCTGTCACTCTCATTCCCTTTTTCTTATTGAAAAAGAGTTATAAATGAAAAAAATGAAAAGGTCGTCTTATTCAAAACACTAATTATGAAATCTTATCTCTCCCACATGCAACTAATCGAAATGCGTGCTTAGATAGAGAGAGAAGCACTTTCACATCTTCTTTAGTCGAAATGGCTGTAGAGAGGTAAGGTTCTTTGTAAGGTACTCCGGGAAACAGATCTGAGGGATACAGGGTGGGGGGGCTTTAGCTCAGAGGATTAGAGCACATGGCTACGAATCACGATGTCGGGGGTTCGAATCTCGTTCCAAAGAAAAGGTCATTGATGATGTTGAGGATACTGGGTGTATCCTCTATGGAGAGCCCTAGAAGTCAGAGACACGTTTGTTCCTAAAGTGTAATTTCTCTACCATTACGTTACTTAGTTTTTAGATGGTTAGGATTGGTAGTGATGCTCCTGCCTGATCTCTGTATACCTTGTTCTCTATCCTTTATTAAGGTGTAGTCCCTACTAAGGATAGAAAACACTTGATTATGATTCGACATTTTATACTCTAGGCAATCTGGGAAACCCGAAATGGGGTACTTTCTCAAATAAAACACTAGACCTCTCATAGATCTTTTTCTGCGATTAAGTTGTACTTGTCAAATTGACTTTTAGGAAGAAGGCTAAGTCGAGCTATAGTCTTTTCTATGAGTAGTGTGTTGACCTCTTTGAAGTGTATTTCCAAGAAGTAGGAGCTATTATTTTTGTAGTTTACTAATTCTTATATATAAGGTACGTTGAATTTAGAATAGTCCTTCTTCCTTATGAGGTGGATGTGTTGGGATAGGTGTTTTCTTATGTGATCTTAAGTTTCAATTAGTTTGTATATTGCTCGTTGCCTAACTTATTTGCTATCAATAACTCTCCACTATTGAAAAAATGAGTTCACCTGGTTGAACTCAAATTAGTTGAATTCAATATGACTTCTTGAGATGACCTACTCAAATTAGTTGAATTTTTGGGAGTCTCATTTAAGAACCTTCCCTTTAAATTGGAACTCATCTTAGGAAAACCCCATTTTGGGAGTCCTAGCTCCTTTGAGATGACCTACCCTTTAAATTAGAGCTACAGTCATAATATTGCTGCTTTTATTTAGAGACTTTCTTCTTAGCAATTGACCCTCTAACAATAATTAACACTTCATGCGTTCTATATTGAAAAGTCTCACTTAAGAAGTGGACTTTATAAGTCTAGAGAATTTCTCAGATAATAGACTATATTTTGGGGATAGACTCTACTTTTGCATATACTCATAATTTTATTCCAAAAATTATACAACACACTAATGATTAAACGTTTTGTACACCAAAAGTCCCACATTACTCGAGAATCAAGGCTAACATTATTTATAAACACTCACATTCTTAATTCATCGAGGTGTCTTTTAACAAAATGACAAAATTTTGATCGCTTCCATGTGAATCAAAGCGGACATGTCCTCGAAACGATGGGGACTTGAGATCGGAACAATGGCAGCCTACACGCCTTTAGTCGCTTGACCTTGACTCGAGCGCTTGTTCGAGATCCACCAAAAAGTCCCACAGTAAGAATCAAATCAATGCCAATAGTAATTTATAAACACTTACATCCTTAACCCACCAAAAAGCCAATGATAATTTACAAACACTCAATATCCTTAACCCACCAAAACAATAACCAAAACCAAGGTATATAATTATAATCAACCTTTAGTTAACGGTTTACCCATAAGAGCAGAAGTTACGGAAACATCTTTGGAGAAACATTTTCCTAATTACAAACTAATAACCAAAATAGAATAAATTTCATTTTCGTTCTCAATCATAACACATGCACATCTTCATCACATTAATTCTTACACCAAAAAAATTCCAAATAAAAATCATCACCTATATCTTAATTATTCATTTATAGGTGAAAGATCTATAGTAATTCTTTTGATATAAGAATTAATGTATCAAGATCAAGCAAGATTGAGTAATATTCAAGAAGAAAGCACCTTATAAATGACAACGAAACAAGGAAGGATAGCCCTTGGATTAAAAACAGTTAACTCTTCAAGATTCGAGTAAATTCCCGCATCACCCGCAACAGAATCATAAGAAGCAGCCAACGACGATGATGTTTCCTCTTCAGCGCCAAGCGTTGTTGTTGTCCCTTCCACCAAGCGCTTCACTTTTCCAGCAATAACACGACAAACCAACATAGCCCTTCTAGAACCTTCTCCACCACCACAATCGTGGGCCCTACCACTACTAGCATTAGTCAAAACACCTCCCTTTGACTTTTGAAAACCGTGTCTTATGATAGTGCAGACTCCGCAACCGGGCACGGTGGCGCATAGGGCGGAGGACTCACGTGCGCCTAGTGCGCACGTTAAGGTTGTGCAGTGGAACCGGAGGAGTTCGTTGCCGTCTGCGGCGCACCTTGGGTTTTTCTTTGTTGTGTTTGTTGCACGAGACTTCACTGCGTCTCTGCATTCCTCGAACCGTTGGATTGTGCGTTGAGTGTTGTGGACTTTTAATATCCGTTCGATCTTGCACATTGGGCTTTTCTCTTTAACCAACTTGATTTGAAGATAATCTCTACTATGTTTCGACCTGAATCCTCTGGTCCTAGCTCTGAAACTGTAATCCAAATACAATTCTTACTAATCAAATAGGATGTAAAAATAAGCTAATATGAAGATTAAATTTAATTTATATACACAACGCTCTTAACAGATTTTTACAATACCAATCAATCATAAAATTATTGGCTTTCAATTCAACTACCTTAAAAGTCGTGTATATCATAATTTTTTGACTAGTTGATGACGATGTAAAAATTTGTACCTATATGAACAAATCCTTAACTTTGGGGATTTTTATTTGGACTCACAAATTGTACAAAATTACTTTACCAACAATTATATCAATATATAAAAGTTTTTCTCCTGTTTTATTAATTTAGAATACATAAAATAATAAGTATTGGTTCCTCCCATTTCCTCCTCCCCTCCAAAAAAATAAATCACAAGTAAATATACATCTTTTTGAAAAGGTAAAAAGATTTTAAATAATAACATGCAGCTAATCATATATAGTTCATTATTTATGTGCATGCATGTACAATTCTATGTCAACCTTAACAGTTGGTTAAATATTTGAATTATATCTATAAAATCCATTTTCTTATTTGAGAAGAATCAAAGATGTGTGTGTTGCTTTGATTCTAATTTTTTTATGTTAATTATTTCTTGAAGCTATTAATTAACTAATAATTTTAGCAAAGGGTATTTTGAGGATGACAACTAGAATACAACACATATATATTGTAATCAATAATTTATGTGATCCGATGCATTAAAAAATATCCCATGCACTATTGTAGACTTAATCTATGGAGTGGAGTATATATTACTCCATCCGTCTCATATTAAGTGTCATGTTTGGAATGTTTTTTTCAGACGAGATCGTATTGATAGCCTTAACTCATGTCCTAGCTCGCTTGAGAGCTAGATTTGCCTCAATTGTTTGTCTCTTTCCTTCACCTTATTCAAGTTAGCTTCGGCTATTTTAAGAGTTTGTTGTGCTTCTTGTGGATCAATGTCACTACCCTTCTCCGCATCATTTACTAAAATAGTAATCTCATTATTGTCTTTTCTAGCAAAACCACCCATCAGAGCCATCGTTAACCATTGGTCGTTAAGGCGTATTCTCAAAATACCTATATCTACTGCTGTGGCAATAGGCGCATGATTTGATAGTACTCCAATTTGTCCACTATTAGTAGATAGTATAATTTCCTTCACTTCAATCCCAAACAATTCGACATGGTCGGTACACAACGATTTAAAGTCATTTCTTAAATTTGCTCTCCATTTCTAAGTTAAGTTCGTAGCTTTCGCAGTAGTTTCATCGATATTACCCACCAATAAAAGGCTTGTTCGGGAAGACTGTCTAAGTTAAGTGATAGTATATTAACTGTCACTTTAGAATCCCAATACAACATTTATTATTACTTTCCAACAATATCATTACTTTAGAATATCAATAACTGTGTTTTTGCTTTAATCGAGAAAAGTGTAAGGGTATTTTAGTCCTACCACATTTTTCCATCATAGAATTTAGCATATCCAATCATTTTCTTAATACATGCGCATAACCTTAAATGACACTTAATATGAGATGGGAGGGAGTACTATTTTCCGATTTGTAATTTGATATGTTGTCAGTTTGTTAATATGGGTGGTGTGGTGTGGTGTGGTGGTAGACCAGATATGAAGAGGTGGCAGGTTGTGGTGGCAGATCATTAAACTCCCTTAACAGCAGACAGCTGTGATCTCGTACGTACGTATAATAATCGTATAAAACAGGGAACTATACGTGTATTTGGTATTTGCCCCACCCCACAAAACAACAAATGCACTCTAGTTTTGGTGAGTGGGTGGGGTGGGGTGGATGGTGGTGGGTGCATCTGTTGAATGCTTAATCAATCGGTGATGCTGATTCAATTTTATTATTTTTCAAAAAAAAAATTGTTTATATTTTCCAAAAGTAATTTTATGTATCAATGATCATTTTTAAAAAGTGAATGGAAACATGTACATAATGACATGCACGGAGGGTGGAGTCCTTATTGGACCCCTTGTTCAAAATTCAAAGCTTACTTTCAAATTTTAACCCCACAAACATGATGAAGGGAAGGAAGGACAAGTGAACTCAATCAATATAGATAGATATAGACGTACACAACTATCTAGCTAGCTAGCATATATCTATATGATCCAGTTTTAAGACATTGGAATAGAAGCTTTCATATATACTATTCAATAAAGTGAGATACTCTGCATGATGATATATGTGAAACTGAAACCTAATGGAAATTAAAAGAAAATTCTATAATTATATATAGCTAGTTCTTTGATTGTAGCAAATAGCCTTTATGGAAATTAAGAAGAAGAGTTATATATGTTGACAAAAGGTGTGGCGGTTCATATAGTGAGGGTAGGTAGGAATTAATAAATCAATTCACATATATAGTAAAGAACAATGGTGGTGCATTAAAAGGTGAAAAGAATAATGAAAAAATTAAGAGGAAAATAAAATGTAAAGAACAAAGAGTATACCAGCATGACGAACAGCTTGATGAAGCTCCAAGCTTTCCAGTTTAGGGAAAATTTCTCCACACTGAGGGCATGCACAAACGGTGCTCCTTGGAACGGGTAGCCTGTTTTAATTTCCAAACACAACAAATTCATTAGTTTATCTCTATATTTATGTTAATAATTTTGGGGAAAAAAAACTAGAGAAAAATTAATCTAATTTTTCATGTATATAGTATCACTTATTGTCAAAAAAAAATGTGTATATATCCAAGAAGGTAGATCAGTTGACGAGTTAAGAGATATCGAAGGGGTGCACCAAATGAGTGCAAGAAGGAGGACTCGAGTTCAAATCCCAGAAACTAACATTCCTCCATCCCCATTAACATTGTCTATCAAAAGAAAAAATGTATATAGTATCACTATCAGAGTAATAGTGATAGACTATCACTATTAAGTCTTTTTTTATTAGAGTTATTGTTGGCTATTCACGCAATGTTTTAACGTTTTCAACGAATGAATAATCTATGTTCGTGCTTATGAGTAAATTTCACACTAAACAACACTAAGTTTGGTCAATTAGAAAATCGAACTTAGGAGTATCAGGTCGATCCCCGTGTTCCAAGGTAGCTTATGTCACTTGACTAACAAATGTTGGCAGAGTATGACGGACCTCTACGCAATTCTCTAATGAGGGGAGTCAACCGCATACTCTAAAAAAATAAAATTACACTCACTTCTTATAAAAAATATATATATATTTTGCACACTCTGAAAAATGATTTTCACCAAAATGCCTTAATTTGACACTTAAGTTCACACAATTACTCATATCAATTTATCTCTTGGTATTTTTTTTGGTACCCCCTCCCTTATCTCTCCCACCCATAACAAGGTTAAACCCAAAAATACCCCTGCATTTTTTATAAAAATCACCTCAGACCAACCACTTTTTATGGTTCCCGAATTTATTGTCAATGATTGGTAAATCCGGTGCAGTAATGGGAGATTCCTGGATTTACTGCTAAAAATTGTAAATCCGGTTCAGTAAATTACAAACCGAATTTAAATGGTTTCGAGGTAAATCTGGATTTTGATTGTTTATTTTCCCGGAAATACTATATTTAACGGTAAATTCGGTTCGTAATACCTTAAAATTTGGTAAATCCGGAGGGGGTATTTAGGATTCCCGGATTTACCAAAAACTCAGGTAAATCCGGTTCACAATTGTGAACCGAATTTACCTCATTTGTGAGGTAATTCCGAAATTCTTTTCGGATTTACCTATAAATTCGGTAACCTCACTTGTGAAAATGTGATTTTTGTAAGTTTTCAAGGGTATTTTTGTCCGTTACAGTAATTATGGGGGTCTGGGGGAGAATGAGGGGGTGAACAAAATCCCTTTATGTCTCTCCTGTGTGCATAGAGAAAACTATGAAGTGTGTAATTTAGGTAATTAAATATATCAAAAAATTATTTTTATTATATTTTCAAGGATGCATGATTTTAAAAAATAAAATTGACTGTCTGACTCCTAGTTCTAGATCTGCGTGTGGTGTTGGGGTGTTCAAACCCAAACACCAAAAGAATTGCTCAGTGTTTAGACAATGAAGTGGATTAGACCAACAAGAGGAAATAGACAAACAAGAATTACAATCCACTCTATAGATAAACCAAACTAGGTGACAACTAAGGTACCCATAATATAAATTTGGGTACTACACCCAAAGTGTGTTCTGTGCAATTTCCACTTGATAAAAAAAATCATCACATTTCAACTTGATCAACAAAAAAACCACTACATTTTGCCTTATCAAAATGCAACATTCAACTAATTGACAATGGTACTTAAGAATTTGCCACCAAACTAATAGTAATTAGTAAGTTTGACTAATTTCTTTTTGGTCAAAGAAAAGTCTGAATAATTTTTTCTAAAATTATTACATGAAAAAGGGAAAGAAAATGAAATCATCTTTTTACTAATTATTATGAGTATATTATCCGGGATTTAAAAGTCCACGCCCACAAATTGAGTCGCACTTCAAGAAATCAATAAATCTGAGACAAATCTCATATTTCTCTCTCTATTTAATTATTATGAATGCTAATTTAATTTTTTATCCTAGTAGCATGTTTGATCCTGATTTTATGCAATTTTTTTATGGTAAAAACTTAATTCATTTCATTTAGGATAATTGGTACAATACATGATGAAATATCATATATATATATATATATATATATATATATATATATATATATATATATATATATATATATAACCTTAAATTTTATGAATGGTGAAGCAAGAGTGATTGACCAAAAGTTTAAAATGTAGATTATTCTAATTAATAATTAATTAGTAATTAATAGTTTAACATATATACAAACAAATTTTATAAATTAATTTTTTAAAAAAAACTTCTCTCATAAATAACTGCAATAAAGATACAGACTTTTTCAACTAAAACAGAAAAAAAAAACATTAATTATTTTATTTTTGACCAAAAGCATTAATTATTATAAATTTAAAATTAATACAAACTAGGAACAGATACCTGCTAGGGTCAATGATCATGTGACATTCATAGCAGCCAGATAGCTTTCTGAATTGCATTCCTCTGGAAGAAGATGATGATGACGTGTACACTGTTCCACCGTTAGATTTCCCAGAACGAGTTGATGATGATGAGATGACAGGTTTTCTAGTAAGTAAACTAGCTTCTTGACCCAAAATACTACTCTCTGGTGAAGAGTTATTAGCAACAACACGAGTATTTCCATGAACAACATCTCTGAAACTACAAATAGAACTGCAAGAATAACCTAGTTTTGAATACCCAGTTGTTACTTTTGAAGGATCATGTACTCTTGACCCTTCGATCTGTTTGCAGCTTATGATGTTTTTGATCTGGTCCCATGAAGAAGGTGGCTTCTGCTTCTGCTTCTCTTTCTCTTTCTCCTTATGCTTTTGTTGCTTTCTTTTGAGGTGTTTTTTGGGGTGGGATTGTTCAGGCAAGGTAGTTAAGAGAGCCATTGGAAACAGTTCCAGGAAATAGCTCTCTCTCTCTCTCTCTCTTATTCAAGGGAGACACAATCTGAAATTGAGGATTATGAGAATGAAATGGTTTTATTATATTTTTCAACGATTTGTTTTGGAAGAGTGTGTGTCATAAAGGAGGATGCAGTGTGTGCTGTTTGTGGTGGGGGCAGGGTCTTTTTTAATTAATGTTATTTCTATCACTATTTAATGCATTTATTACTATTATTACTCCAGTCTATTTTTTTTGTGATTAATCTCTGGTTTTTTTTACCCCCCACATCCTCCCTCCCACCCCCATAACTCATTTTATTTCAAAATTACCCTTCAGTTTTTTTAAATAAAAAAAAACATTTTAGAAAAATTTTCGGAAATACCTCACAAAATGGTATTTTGATTCGTATTTTTTGAAAAAAATTACGTTGGGATTCCCTGATTTACCTCATAGGTAAGTAAACCTGGTTCATAATTAGAACCGGATTTACCTACCTATGAGGTAAACCGAAACCCTTTTTTTTTTAAAAAAATTATTTTTAAAAGATACGCTGCCTCGCATAATTTAGAATACGATACGAACTCGCGTTCACGATATATACGAATAAAGATACGTCTAAATACGAACTAATATACGTCAAAATAGACGGGTAGTCACGCTAGGCAAGTGCTCCTCATAGAGCGGTTGCTACACAGGATCATAGAGCGGTTCGTCGACTATCCGTCGCCGCGATAATCATAACTTTGGTTAAGTTTGGAAGAGACCCAAGCCATATTATACAAGTACTCTTGGGTAACTCCATTCTAGTTTAAGTCTAATATAAAATATGTACCAATATGCTGAGACACAAGTAGTAGATACTTTAATCTATTAGTCATTCAGTCGCAGGTATGACTTTTGGCCGGTCCGAATGAAAAATTGTTTGTTAGAAATGTCAACCCCTCGATTGGATCTCATTTACCTTGAATGATTAGTCCTAAGGATACATTGAATTAAAAAAAATATAAAATATGTAAATCATCAAAATCAAGGAAATTTCAACATATTGATTTCATTTAATACTTTAATAAATTTAAATTATATTTCATTAATAGCCCCATATATATTAATTATTCTTAATTCTTAATTCAAATAAGGGTCTAGGTGTTTTGTGGCATTAGTTTAACACTGAGTTTGGATTCTCACAAACAGTGGCAGACCTAGGTATACTTCAGGGGTTCAACGGAACCCCCTGAAAATATAAAATTAGCACAAATACTTTAGGAAAAATATATTTTTGTAACTTCTAAAAATATCTTTTTGCACTTAAGTCTTTAGTTTTGCACCAAAAATATTGGTTTTGCACTACTCTAATGCTATTTAGAATCTGTATTTTGTGAATATATTGATTCTCTTAGTGCTATTTAACTTGTATTTAGGAACTTGTTAGTGCTATTTAATTTGTGTTGGTCTAATCCAACACACATTGTGAACTCAGAAAATATTTTCTTTAGTATTATTTTTTAGCGACGTGTGTTTGAAAAATTTGTGCCTGAGCCCAGTGGTCCTGGTCCGCCATCGCTCACAAGTATTTGTGTGAAAATTTCAGAGAGAGAGTGACACAAACAAAAGTATAATGTTATATTTTTTTTGAAGCAAGTAAACTTATGTCATTTCATTCAAAATAAAGTTGGAAATACAAATAGAAATAATGTAGTGAATGTGGTGACTAGCAAATAATTGAGCCACCCTAGCTAGAGAGTGAGCAACACAATTGGCTTGTCACTAATAAAACCGAAAGACAGCTTAGATAAAAGATGAAAAATACGCTCGCACGACGACACTATGGTACCAAACTCCGTAGAGCACCGAGTATTACTATTGAAAGCGTCCACAACCTGCTTGCAGTCAATGTCAACACCATCATATGGGAGTTGTTGTATCCACCGCAAGGTCTCAAGTAAGCCAAGCGCCTCTATCTCTCTAGGAGGAAGTACACCCGAGAACCACAACGTCTGTGCTTGAATAAAAGAGCCATGGTGATCCCGTAAACACATACCAATGCCACATCGCGATTCAGCCGGGAACCATGCAAAGATCGATGTTTATTTTGACACGCCGCTTGTTTGGTATACGCCACGCCATCAGCAGGTCGCTGTGAGCAGAGCTTCTGGTTTATAGCAGAATCATGAGCCCGCAAACACCAAAAAAACCACCGTACGAGCTTCAACAACTGCCAAATTCACCGGTAAATCATTGGAATGCCCAACCATAATGTTATTTATTACATGTATTATTATATTGTATTTGTCACTCTCTCTCTCTCTCTGAAATTATCTCATAAGTATTTGTGAGGATCCGTTAGCACTCTTAAATGTAATAAATACACATACATATACTTTGTTAACGTTATTTTAATGTTTTTTCTTGTTGAGAAACTAAGGTATCCCCTATGCGATGAAGAGACTAATTAATTCTTTGAGGTACTAGAGATCCATTTAAGGGGTTGACATCTTCCACTAGGTATTTTTCCATAAGGATTGACCTAGAGATCAAATTCTCGTGACCAAATGGTTAAGAAGCTCATGTATCCACCACTTGTGTTTCATATTGGTCTTTTAATGTTTTATTATTATTCCTTCTCCCAAAGTATAAGGAAAAAACTACGTGTATTTAGGCTAAGTTGGGAAAAAAGTATATGACTTTTAGCGGTAGGGGCAAAAAAATAGCCTATAGTATTTTCTCAAAAAAGTTTGGTTAAAAGTTAAAATTAGTACCTAAATTTCTATAAATTACATAGCTAAAAAGGTAAAGTTAGTAGGTACTTATTCTCTTTTCTATTCACTACAAGAAAATCGGTGGTTTGCCACGGACATTCCCGTGGCAAATGTACAAATATCCGTGGCAAATATGGATTTGCCACGGACAAATTTTGGTGGCAAAAGCGCTCGTCGCAAACGCTTTGCCACGGATTTTCTGTGGCAAATGTTTCCGTCGCAAATCCGTGGCACATGTTTCCGTGGCAAATCCGTCGCAAATTTCCGTCGCAAATTCGTGGCAAATTCTTACACCTTCTGTGGCAAATCCGTCGCAAATTTAAAAAAAAAATTAAATGATGCCTCCAAATTCTATTTAATAGTGATATCTATACAGAACACATAAATGCTCCAACATCAAAATTAATAAACTTATATAAAGCAAAACATAATAACCACAATAATAAATGAGTACAATCCATGTGCAAAACATTTAATTACTAATTGTCTTCTACTAACAAACATTAGTAGAAACTAACTAAAGATGCAATGCTCCACTACAAACTAACAAAATAATAGACAAAATAACTAAAGACAAAATAATAGAAACTAGATAACAGCTTTTTCATTTCAAAATTCATTTCATCCCACATTTCCTTCTTGAACTCATCACCAAAGATCCTAGCAATTTCTCTCAGAAAAACAAAGCTTCTTCATCACCAATAGTAACATTAATTACAAAGAAACATAAAGAGAAAACCAAAAATCATAGTAGGAGGAGACAAAACATTGTTAACAATTCATAGTAGGAGGGAGACAAAGTACACATAGTAATAGTGAGTTTCAACTTATAAACCTACTTAGCTACTTAAGGCTATAAATCATAAAACCCTACAAACCAAAGATTCCAAATTGATGATGATCATGGAATCAACCACCTCCGGATACATATCTATATATATAACAGAAGCTGAAACTAATATAACTACTAAGTTAGCTAGCTAGCTATATGTGTAAAGTAAAAGATTATTAATCAATTAAGCTAAGCATTTTGCATTCTGGTTGCAAAAGAGAATGATCCCAAACATAGGCATCAGAAATGCAATAGTTCACAACACATGAAAGTGTGTCATCATTTTTCTATAAGTTGTACTAGTCTATTAGACTATGACTAAAAGTTGTAGCATCATGCCTCTACAAAATCAATGAAATCAAAAAAAAAAACTGACAGAGCTTCATGTGTAGCCATGTGACATGTCTATGGCACTGTTATCTAGTTTGCAATTCAAATATTAGAAAGTAGGAACTGATGGAGCCTTGGAAGAAAATAAGGGTAATAAAGTAATAATGATAGTAGTAACAACAATACAGTCAGATGCCTAAACAACAAAATGGCATTTTTCCACACATCAAATTAACATGCATGAATGACTGTCTCTATTCTACAGTCGATTCAATTATAAAAACAAATATGATGCTAGATGTTGCCCTTAAACATTGCATGGAATAATTTAAAGTCGAGGAGAATTATACATACACCGGGCCTAAGCTCGGGTTTTTCCAAAGATGCTTTTAACAAGACCTCGATCGCCAAAAGAAAAAAACAAATATCATCGAACCACCATCAATAGTACAATATATCATTTTCTAATATTAGTAATGTATATAATTTAACAAGAAACTCCACTTTGAATTTCTTTTTGGCTTACCCACTCCTTTTAGCTTAGACTACTTCAGAGTTCAGACACTAAGTTGGTCAAATGCTAAATTATGAGACATGACAATGCAAGTTGCAAATGGCAAAATTGACGACATAAGAAGTACACGATAAAAACTAAGGACTTACAATGAACTAGAATATTTTGTTGGCAGTGGGGCTACTATCGACTTATTAATCTTGTTGATCAATGCTTGTATATCCTGTTCAAAGAAATTGAAAGATAATTAGGGGCTAAGATCATCTTTCTTTGGTTCAAAGCTTGTACAAACTCATCCCATGTATGTATGACCGAACACATTCATCTCGCTTTTTCTTTTGCAACATCAAACAGATTCTCGTGAATATTTTCAAGTAACTTTTAACTTCCTCAACCAAATCGGCGTAGCAGTTAGTGTCTATCTTTGCTCCATTATCACGCCGAACAAAGACGAGCCTGCTCAAAATCGTAGATTCATTTGGTGTTTTAGTTTCATTGAAAAATGACATGCTTAGACACAAAATGACATATGAGAATCGGCAACAACAGAGAGACGGCGTTAATGACCGCTTATTTGCTAAATCCTTTGGCCCAATTTCAATCCTGTAGGAACCCCTTTCATTTCCCGGTGAGAATACTTCCATCCAGAGAATAGTTATCTCTAAGATCCGACTCCGCACGAATTCCTCGCTTCACACAACGATCGCACAGCAAAGAAAGCGCCAAAGATTCCTTGAGTATTAGCATCTTTGTAGGGCACGCAGCAACCACAATGACTTGAATCGATGCTACTTTAGGAGGTAGCACCAATCCTTTGTCATCACCATGAACCATCACCATCACTCCAATCTGCTAAAAACGTAAATATAAATACAATTATATGCAGAGGAATCCACCCAACCCAACGCATGTAGTGTAAAGTCCACCAGCAAACTTCTCAAGCTCACTTTTCTTAGCCTTTATGACAGGAACTGCCAAATACTCTTCGTAGATACGCCTATATAATTCCAAAATCTCAAGAACTCAAACAATATTAGTTTAGCATTCAGACTTAAGAGTGTTTTGAAAAACAAATTTTCGTAAGATAGGAAATATATGTGCTTGGGTGGAAAATATAAAGCAATTAGTATCGGCAAATTATTTGCACGAGAAGCAAAAAGGAAGTTAATAGCTAATTTAGGTACTATAAAACTACGAGGGAAGGTAGCGAAAGTGACACATTCATTTAAAATAATAATAATAAAAACAAAGGATATTGTTCGTAAAGCACAAGATGCAAGAAGTGTATCAAAGACACTAGTTTTACTTAAAATTAAAGCAGTTATATAAATGAGTCAAAGAAAATTCCTAAAATAACTATTTGTCAAAATACCTCAAAGATTCGCTTCCTCCTTCATTGCAAAAGCAATATGTCCTTCTTGCCAAAGAAACTCATGACTTCTGAATCAAAATTTGTATAAGCACCTCGAAATGGACTATAGACAAAATTCCTTCAAAGTAAATGTGCACGATAAAAACAATATCTCAAACATATTGATGATAATAAGATATAAGATATTTAATATTTATAACAATTATTATTTCTTGCATGTTTAAGATTGAAAACAAATCTAAAAAAGTATTTTGAAAGCTCGTCATTGTGATCAATTCACCGTAAGACATACCACACCGAATGTAAAAAGTTGAAGCCCCTTATTTTAGTTTGAAACCTTTTAATATGCTAAAAGCAAATAACAAAATGTTACATAATTACATAATAACATAAAGGATAACATGATGAACAAAAATCAGTTCGATGAATGGTGTGGGATTCTTTGAACTCCCATCTAACAACATTACATCACCGATTAAGTTTCAAAGGCAAGTCACGATGTCCCCTTATCCACTTAGAGTAGTAGGGATACATGACAGTTTCACTAGTTGGACGAATAGCAATAGGAATTTCTAACTCAGAATCTCCAGATTTTGTCACCCAAGCAACCCGTGAACGAGTAAGCCATAATCGTAAAAATACCAATTAAATTCTTTAAGGAAAGCAATGGAGTCAGTAGAGACTATTCTAAAGCAAATCATTAATAATAGTAATGTTAACAAATAAAAAGTATCAAAAATGATTTCCAATCTTTAGAGCACACCAAACTGCATTATATGCAAGTGTGAGAGTCTTCCCAAGCTTTACAAGACAAAATCATTGAACAGTCTACATTAAAAGACCATTAACTCACAAACTCTCACCTGAGCAAAACCTCGACATGGTCCTTCTCCTTTGCAAAACACCGTGAGACACAAACAATGGAAAGTAGCAGTTCTTGATCTTCATCTTCTTAATTTCCTGATCAAAAACGCGCCGCACATTGTCTTTGAAATTAAAGCAACATTGAACTAAGTAAAACCTAATGAAAGAACTCGTGATTCTACATCCATGTCTAAGGAGGAAGCTTAGTTTCTCCAAGAACAAGCACCAATGGGGAAAAAATGATATCTATGCATCACCACTATAACTATTCGAGAGGAAACTATATCATAAAACAAGTACACAATTAATAAACGATTCCCTAATTTATCTAAAAACACAATAAGAATTAAGAAACTTACTTGCAAAATCTCCCAGATCGCCATTGACCAAGGTCTTAGAATATAACAACCGGAAATGTCAGAGTATTCAATCATTTCGGCATTAACAACAACCTCAGAAAATCAATGAAAAACCAAAGTCAAACAACATGCAAACTACAAAAATTGTAATCGATCGAGATGAGAAACTTCAACCAAACACAGATCAAAGTCAAAACTAATAAGAAGAAGTAGAAACAATTCAATGGATGATAAATACCTCGTAATACCACTCTTTCTTATTGGTGAGTCCTAAGCCGCTTTCTTTCTTCACCTCCTTCTTCTTCCCACCTACAAAGCTGGCGTTAGAAGGTAACGTAAAACGAAAACAACTCTTTCTTATCGCCAAATCATAAGAAATTAGTTTTCGATAATGAAAACCTAGAAAATAGATTGAGCAAATACCGTTCTTATCGAAGAGATTGAGCAAGCCGTAGAATGATTCAAACTATCAACAACAGCCCTCACTCGGTCGTGGACGAAATGGAGGCTAGGTTTCATCGATCAATTCTTTCGAGGTTCACTTCGTGTGAGGACGAATTGGAGCTAGGTTTCATCGATTAATGGAGAGGTTCTTGTTGAGGAGGAGAGGTTTCATCCAAAGGGGCTTCATCTACCAATTGGAGGCGCTAGGTTTTCAGAAGTGAAAGGTCTCGAGAGTGAGAGTGAGGGTGAAAGAAAGTGGGTCGAGTAGACTCCCTTTACTTAATTCTCGATTCAAACATTTGCCACGGGTTTGCCATGCATTTCGGTGGCAAATTATCAACGCCCGTGGCAAATTATCAAAGTCCGTGGCAAATCCTCGACCAAACTTACTTAACACTTTTCTCATTACAGATTCCGTGGCAAGTCCATAGCAAACCCGTCGCAAATTGGCGACTTTAATCAAAGTCAGGCAATAGTTTGTGGCAAATCAGCTTATTCTTGTAAAGTGATTTACCTCTTGCGAATTTCTACATTTCATTTAAAAATTTGTCTTATGGGGGCAATCCTTATTTTTTATGGGGGCAAAATACATTTGTTATATATATTTCTAACCAAAATAATTTGTCTAAGTGTAAGCAAATGGCCCAAATTATATGTGGGTGGATTCGTCCCTGTGTATCACTGAATTTACTCTTTTTTTGGTTCGGACCATTGATGACTATCTACAAGTGTCCCAACGCCTTCAATGAAAGTCTAATCCTCGCTCGTATTTAGGATCAAATTTTGTATTGACCAACATCGCGTTTGTCTACTGCAGGAGTCGAACCCGAAAGCACCAGGTCGACCCCCGTGTCTCAAAATATATTAAGCCATTGAACCAACGGTGCTGGTTAGACTAAATTTACTCTAAATACATGTATTTTTTTCTTATGTTTTGAAAAAGAGAGAGAGTATTCTTTTTCATACCGTAATAAATAATTGTATAAATAAGATTTAGCTTTTAATATATTTAAAATTGAAGTAATATTTCTAATAAACTGCAGATAGGGTGATAAGTGCTACTTAAAACACACACACAACTGTGAGGTCCCGAGTTCGAATCCAAGTGATTATTTTCGATCTAACAATTTCGGTATTTATCAATTAAATGCTTCAAAAAAAAAATTGTTTTGTCTCATTTCTAAATACCCTTTTTCAATTTTTCGTTGCATTAATGATTTAATTTATTACCAAAGTTTTCGAAACCGATTCTTTCTTTAAGAATCAGTCTCATTTTCAATAATAATATTTTGTCAAAATTACAATAATAAATAGTCAATTCCTTTTATACTCTTTATTGTGAGAAGAAACTGCATGTTTCCCATGCAAGAAAATTACTACTATGAAAAGATAACAAATGATATTTTTGAAATGAAATTAAAAATTATAGCACCATTGATGAAAAACTATTTTCCATGCAAAATTTTGGTCTTAATAATTCATTTCTTTGGAAGCTTGGCCATGAAGCCATTCTCACCAACATAGAAAGACAGAAAAGAACGATGACAAGCTCCGGAACATGTCCTATTTGCAATGAAAGGGACGAGACCCTCTTCCACAGGTTTTGTGATAGTCATCAAAGCATGAGTATTTGGTTTAGCCTCAATGTCAGGAATCAAAGAAACTTCTTCAGTAACACAAATTGGAGAAATTGGATTGAAGAAAGCTTGAAACAGTATAAAAGAAAAGGAGAAATACCTTATTGGAGTCTTCTTTTTGGTGTGACTCTTGATGTAATTTGGAGAAAAAGGAACAATTGGGTGTTTTCCCAGAAATCCTCATCCACCCAAACCTCAATTATCAGAATAGGTAACCAACTTGATGGTATTGTTGCTAGCTTCCACAGTGTTGAAATCCTAATCTTTTCAAACCCTAAATATTACCCTTAGTATATATACGGTTAATTATAAAATAATCGTTGCAAACAAAACAACCATATGTTAAATACTCTAATTTTACATTCAGTTTGAATTAGTTGGAGTTTGTTAAGTTGTTAGTAACTAACTTAACAAACTCTCAACTACCTAGTCTACCTTGTATATATAGCTATGATGTACATACATTCATATAGAGAAATAAAAATTACAGTTTTAGTTTTTACATTCAGTGCAATATATTTCTAAGTCTATACTCCCTGAACAACCGTAAGCTCCTAAGGCAATCTTCAAAGTTCTTGAAGTGTTTGGTGCAGAAATTAAGAGAATTTGGTACCTTGCAAGCAAAAAGAAAGTGAAGAGTTAGTATTGGTTAGGAAAATCAATATTAACAAGTGCAGAAAGGAGAAACAGAGGAACGGTGAGTAAGAGGAAGGTTTACCTTTTGGTTTTGTTCTTGTATTTGTTCAAAGTGTTGAACATTGCAAGATCCACAATAACATCGAGTTTACCCATACAAACAGATAACAGGAAGGTTAGGGTTTGTGTGAGTAAAGTGATAAGAGAGGAACAGAAAGGAGAGTGAAGGAAGTCATTACCTTCATTCAAGAGTTTCTGTTGGGTGATTTCACGAAGTGAGATCACTAAGTTTGAAACCCAGCTCAAGAACACAATGCATGCAAATAAGAGAAAAAGGATTCAGACAAGTGTTGAATCAAAGTATCACAATCAAAGAGAAATTAACATAAAAGTTGAGGGTTTACCTTCGTATAACAGTGTGAAGCAAAACCCTAACTTCATTACCTGCAAATACACAAAGTTCAGAAAATTAGGGTTTCTCAAATTTGGGGAAAACTCAAATTGAACATAGATCAAGGAAGGTCGAGCATTAGTGTTATTGAAGTGAGTTTGAACGAATCAAACTCACGTTCATAGCCAAATTCAGTTACGATCAAGTGAGAAGTGAGTTCAACCTCAGATTTGTGGTTCAGACTAGCAAACAGTTGGTTTGCGTAGTTCATCATCACCAGCATCATCATCGGTGAAGAATCGTAGAGATTCACAGCTTCAATCACTCTGAGAGTGAGAGCTGTGAAGATCTAAGACTCAGCAAAACAGAGAAGAAGAGAGAAGAAGAAGAAGGTCTGTGGAGAAGAGAGTGATTAAAGCTAGGGTTTCAACACAAATAAACCTTTTATACTTCGGGTCACAAAGATCCGTGCGTTGCTCATTTCTCGGGTCTTGGGTGCCACAGGACCCAACTGGGTCATTTTTGTTTGAAGGAAGAGTGAAGTGGATTTGGGCCAGTGTAAGTGGGTTGTGTGTTGTTCACACCTCCAACACTTACTAATACATCACCTGCAAAAAATAGCAAAATCTTACATGGTATAATCAGAGCACAACAACAATCCAGGGCAAATCTACAATTTCTACTATGTTTCTTTAAATTCTTTGTATTTATTTAAAGTTCTTTCTTTATCTATTTTGACTACACAGTATCTAACTGTGTAGAGTTTGTTACTAATAGTTTTGTGAAGTGTGTGCAGATGGCACAAAAGGAAATGCATCCTGTAACACCTAAATAATTTAATTAAGTAATTGATTAAATTATTTAAAGTGTTGCACTAATTTTAATTATATTGAGTTATAATGTGGTGACTATTTTATTGTGTTAGGGAGTGGTGGAAGCGATGGAAGGGGGGTGTAAAAAGGGCCCAAACCTTTTGAGCCCAAAATATAAATAGACTAGGTTTAGTTGCATAGGAAGGAAAAGAAAGGAAAAAGAAAAGAAGAAGAAAAGAAGGAGTGGTGCGCCGTGAGAGGAGAAAGAAAGGAGAAGAGAGAAACTTCTCAAGGTTGCTCAAGTTTGCTCAAGGAGGGACAGCCATTGTTATTTGCGAAGGAGAGGAAGGGAAAGCTTGCTATTTTGGGTGATTTTGGTGTTATTGGAGTCCTACGGTTTAAATTAAGGTAAGGGTGAGCGTTTCATTTAACATAATTGGGTATCGGTAGGGTTTATGGGGTTTAGTGCGTTAGCTAGTGTTGAATGAAATTGATGTTGTTTTGATATATATGATTGACCGAGTGTACTGGATGATTCTGAACAGTGATGTTTTGTGATTGTGAATTTTAGACCAATGGAAGAATCGATTGTTTTTCCTCCAAAGTGAAGATTGAAATCGATTCGGGCTCTATACAGGAAGCTAAATCGATTTCCTCCTTTAAACATGAGCTAGAATCGATTTTCCACTTCCAATTTGGAAGGAAGGAATCGATTTCCCACTTCAAATTGGAAGCAAGGAATCGATTTCCCACTTCAAATTGGGAGCAAGGAATCGATTTCCCACTTCAAATTGAAGCTAGAAATCGATTTTCCCCTTTAGAACGAAGCTAGAATCGATTCCTCTTTGAAAATGAAGCCATGAATCGATTCCTCCTTAGAAATGAAAGCAAGGAATCGATTCCCCTTTAAAATAAAACAAGGAATCGATTTCCCCTTTTAGAAATGAAAGCTATGAGTCAATTCCTCTTTTGAAAACAAGTAGCTATAAATCGATTACTCTTTTGAACATTCTAGGTGTTTTTCCCGAATTGAAACATGACGATTCATAACAGAAAAATTTGTGATGCTATGTTATATAAATGAGTCTCGGTGAAATGTTATACTACTAGTGTGCTAATTGACTATGGCTAGACTGTGGTTTACCACTAAGGTCAGAATTTCTTTCGCTGGCGTATTTACAAGGGCATCACTGAGAGCCTTGCAAAGGTGGCCAATGCCTGTTGCAAGTAGTATCAGTTACCTGAATAATCCCATAGTCAATCAGTGCACTATTTTATGACACCCTAATCTAAAAGACAGATGAAGTATATATATGTACTGAATGATGATGAGGATATGTGTATTATGATTCGTGATTTTGATGATGTGTTATTTAAGATTGTGATGTGATTTGATTTAATACACTCTACGAGTGTTTTATGATGACATGCCTTGAGTGGTTATTTCTTTTATGATGATGATGATGATGAGTACTCCGAGTGAGTGTCGATTGAGTTGCACATGTGTTATAGGGTCTCATGGCATGTGCATATTATGACTAATATTGATGATGTTATGCCTTGAGTGGTTTTTCTTCTATGATGAAGATATGCCTTGAGTGGTTTTTAAAGATGATATGGTACCATCATGCATATGCCCCCGTGTGGGTTGCATTTTCATACATAATCGTGAATCGTGAGTTCTTCTTTGTTGTGATTGGAGTGGTGTTGTGTATTTATGATGTGGTGATGATGATGATACCTTGTGATTGTCTGCTCTCATCCCTCTATTATGTATCTGATTATGTTCCATTGAATTTCTCACCCTTCTCGCTTGGAATGTTGCTCTATTGTGGCAACGCCGCAGTAGTACCGCGAGTGAAGGACTTCACGCTTTATTCTTTTAGTTTTGGGATGTATTGTTGTTGTCGCGCTCTCGATCATCAGAACACCTAGGGGCGTGGGTGGAGTTGGATAATTTGTTTAATAGTTGTATACTGATTTTTATTGTTACATTGAGACGTGTTTGAGAGTATTTGGTGAGTTGGTGTTTATGCCGCTGCGATTGTGTTTTATGAGGATGGGATTTTCCATAACTGATGTTTGATTGCACAAATTTGAAGAGTGCATATTTGATGAGTTTTTAAGTGAAGCTGTAGCATTTCTTTTCTATCAATTATAACAATTTTTATTTTTGAAAACGAATTACTCTGATAAATGACACGTAATATAAGGGTAGAAAAGGGGTGTTACACATCCTAGTTTTGGCACCCAAGTTCCCATTCTAACAGAAAAGAATCGGGATAGATGGAGCCATCAGATGAAGTTTGTGTTTGGCTGCCAAGGGGATAAGATGAAAGACTACAAAGCTCTTCATCTCATCCAATTTGGGCTTGATGATTCTAATTTTGATAGAATCAGGGATGTTGAAAGTGCCAGAGGCTAAGAAAGAAAAGCTGCAGGCTCTTAGGGCCCAATATGAGGCCCTAAAGATGAAATATGATGAAGATATCATTACGTACTTTGGAAGGGTTAAGAAAATAACAAATGCAATGAAACTTAATGGTGAAACATTAATCGATGAAAGTATATGCACAAAAATACTTAGATCATTGCCTAAGAGATTTTATGTTGCAGTCAATGGCCTTCGAGATTCCAATGGTGATTTCATCTTCACATACAGTACTCATCGTCTCAACCATCGCTCAAAGAATTAATTAAAAGCGAGCTACGGGTCATTCGCCATGGAATCAGCCTTGCATTTGGAAGGGGTTATTGGAAGATTGAAGTCGATACGGATTCTACGATTGGTGGACCTTCTGTCGAAGCGAATTCCTACAATTCCTTCTCTGGAGAGCACCATTAATGGTATTATGGAGGTTGGTGGAAGTGTTATTGATGTTTCTTGGAATGTGGTAGATAGACAGTTCAATTCAGTGGTTGATTGTCTTTAGGGGTGGGAATAGGTTGGGTCTAGTCTGAGTCTGGTCTGCGTTGAACGATTAGGCCTGAGCCTGGCCTATGATAGGCTGACTTTTGAAGCCTGGTATGGCCTTTTCTAAAGCGTGACAAGGCCTGAAAACCTGTTTAAAAGTCTATTTCACCAATTTGTTTTGAGAAAACCGAAAACGATGTAGACTTTATAAATAGACAAATAAGCTATTAGAATAATGAGATTGAGATCTCACAAAATCATTTAGAGAATTATCTTTATAGGACATTCTATTTAAACTTTATTTTATAATACCTTTAAATATGTCAAAATTGATATAGGTCAACATTTAAAGTAAATAAAAAATGTAAACAAATTTATAATTTAACAAATGGTAAAAATTTAAATTTAATAACAGTAGTAATAAAAAATAATATTTTTGTTTACTTAAGTAGGTCGGTCTGATAGGTTTAGAAAGTTTTTTTGATGGCATGTAGTCTGACATTTTCACCTAAATAGGCTTTTAAAATAACCTTAATTTTTATCTATTTAAAAAAAGTCCCACTTAGTCTGGGCAGGTTGATAAATGAGTAGCAGACCGACCTGACCTATTCCCACCCTTAACTGTCTTGCAAAAGGAAAGCCATAAGATAAGCGGCACTTGTGTAATTTCATTTTGTTCCTAGTTTTTTTAGCCAATGTTCTTGTTGCTGATGGGTATTGCTCTGCTGGTCAATTTCTAATGGATTAGTTTCTCACTTGGCCTTTGGCCATGTTGTTCAACAAAAAAAGGACAAAACTTGTGTAATTCCATAAGTGTAGTTGGTGTTGTTTACCAATCACACCATGACACATGTGCTAGTTCCTTTTTTTAAAATAAATAAAATAAAATAGATAATATAAATAATTAATCCACGTGTCATGGTGTGATTGGAAAACAACACCAAACCACACCTAAATTTTTTCCTTCTTATAATTACTTTATGTTCATAGTTTCTCTCTCTACATCGGATTACCAAAGTTTTTTAGGTAACATACGTTATGTTACGCGGGTGTCTGTCGCTTAATCGAAACACAACTTTATGTTTTCGGTGTTTGTCCCAGAAGGATAATTCACTTGGTTGAGTAAGAGACATCGTTGGTGGAAACATAGGTGTATAGGGTTCGAACTCCAGTCCACACTCCTCTCTAACAACTAACACACTAATTACTAACTACGGTTTGTTAAGAAATAAAGTGTCTATAAAAAATCTTATGCTGCTCATCTGTTTGTTAAGAAAGAAGGTGTGGCCTACAGCTCCCATGCATGGTGATGAAAGACCGTTGACTGTTTGCAACACTACTAATATTAGTTGAGTTAATAAATTTTCTTTGGGGGTCTTTGTTATTTAATTTTGCAACTCGTTTTTTTATCAACATTAAACTTTTTTGGTCAATATTTAATTTTTTGTCAATATTTATTTAATTTTGCAACTCTGAAACGAGCATATCTTATATATGGGGCCAAGATTCCAACAATTTCCCTTCTTCTTGTTCTTTTCACTTTGCCATGTTTCCAAATACATATTCCCATTTTCTTTTCCCTTTGTCTTTGCCATGTTTCCAAATACATATATCCACTTCACACCGACTCACTTCTTCTCAGCTGTCAAACACTCATCTTCAACTCATGATATCCTTCCTTATCATATAAAGTTTGTTTTTTTAATACAAAATAACAAATAAACATCACATATACGGTAAATATTTATGACACTAAGAAATTCTTTAGTAATAATTACTAAATCTTTCAGTAACCGTTATACAACAATCAAATGGTTAGTATACTAACCACAATTTAGTCTTTGTGTGGTTAGTATATACTAACCACAATTTAGTGTTTGTATGGTTACCAAATTTTTTCATTTTTGAGGAAATGATTATTATGCCTATTTAGTAACAATTACTAAGAAATTTCTTAGTACTCTAAATCAGACTTCACAAATACTATCTAAGTTTTAACGGATACACTTGAATTCGAACTTGGGATCGACATTTCCACATCGGTAAAAAAACCAATGACCAGCAATGGGAACCTTCCCATGTAAATGTTGAGTGTTAACTTATGTTAAATAATAGTATGTCCATATAAATATGTATATATATTTTTTTGAATATATTTTTTTGAATATGTTATTTCCTTTTCTTCAATAATAATATGTCCATATAAATAAGTTAAAAAATGTCAGTGTGGTTAACTTTTTTGGGTCGAAATGCGGGTCTGGTTCACAAATTTGAAGTTGGGTTTGAGTTGGATTTTAGGGTTCAAGGAAGCTTGGTCACAATGAAGAAGATGATAAACTTGAAACCTTTGTAATTTAAACAAAAATAAAAAGAATTTTTAAATTAAAATCCAATATAAGTTAAGGTTTTGTTTGTCGTGTCCCATCCACTAGCGGATAGAGGATGAAACTAGCGGCTAAAGAGTATGTGTGTTAGGTAAGCACTAGCGTTTGACATTTTTGGGTAGCGTTTAGCGTTTTTTCAGACGCTACTTCAATTAGCGTTTTTTCGAACGGTAGCGGATAGCATTCCACTTTTTTTTTTTTGACATTTTTATCTTTTTTATATTTCTTAAATTACTTCTCTTTCCTCATTAATATTTTGTCTTCATTAAATAATTTAATTATTAATTTAATATTTTTTTTAAGTCATTTTATATTTATCAGCTATTTTAATCGCTAGTTTTACCAAACACGTCATATGCTATCAGTTAACTTATCCGCTATCCACTATCCGCTAAATTTCATAGCTCATCCCAGATATCTGCTATCCACTAATTTTATTCGCTATCCACTACTTTTACAAACTAGAGGCTAAGTACATGTAAGCAAGATGTTTGACAAAATTAGGGAGTGGCAATCATCATTTTAGAAATCGAGAAAATAGGGGGGATAAATTCGTGGAAAAAAGTTGGGGGACTAAAATTGTGAGTGACTCATAATAGGAGGACCAAAACTGTAATTAAACCTTTAATTTATTATAACAAATATTATTTTTAAAACTCGTAGAAAATTAATTAATTGTGCCTCTGTCGTCATGAATGCATGCGTTCGATGTATCTACCGCAACAGAACCGTATGATCATGTATCCATATGTTTCATTCAAATAAAAATAAAAATAATTATTACTATTAGACATCAAAAAGAAAATTAAATTTAATAATTAATTCAGGATTCATGTATTTTTAAAAATTCGGAATACATATTTATATTCTAGAATCATGTTTTTCTCAAAATCTGAAATTAAATTTATGTTCCGGAATTATGTTTTAAACACAATCTCAAATATATATTTATATTCCGGAACTAATTACTTTTCAAACATAAATCATTCGGAAAAAAAGGTTTTAAAAAATACATTCTAGAAATAACTTTATCCGTAAAACCCAAAATCAAAATGAAAAATCGTCCAAAAAAAGAAACGAACACAGTGATGATGACAATGACGATGAGAATTACCACGATAATGGGACCCGTAGCGCATAAGAGGCCTCGATTTGTTTGGTCTGTGGAGCTACACCACAAGTTTCTCGTTGTTGTTAATCAATTAGGCATAGACAGTAAGTTCTTCATTCTTTCTTCAAGGAAAAATAATTGTCCCTATAATTTTTTCATTTGCTATTCTTAAGTGCAAAGTTTTAAATCACAAATGGGGTTGAGTCGCAATTCTTGATATTATATAGAATTGAAGCCAAATACGCCTGATTCGGCCCCAACGCGGTCATGTTGCATTCACAGAGACAAAAATAATCAGGCCAAATGTGACTTCACCGAGGTAATTCTTGATATTATATAGAATTGAAGACAAAAATTACCTGGAGATGGCTCGACACATTTCTTATCTATTATTTTGGTTGCAGAGGCTTCACCGAAAAAAATTCTTGAATTGATGAATGTTGAAAACCTTACTAGGATAAATGTGTCGAGCCATCTCCCAGGTAATTTTCTTATCTATTTGGCTTAAAACACCTCTTTTTAAATCATGAAGCCTAATTAGTTCTTTTTTTATTTTGGACTTCAATTTTGGTGATGAATTTGAAGTAAGCTTGGACTTCAGTTTTGGTGAACCCTTAGGAATGTATCGCTGGTAATTTTAGTACTAGGTAACACATTTTGCAATGTCATGAGGTTTTGTATCCTTACTAGGCAAACAAGCAAAATTATTGTTACATACATAACAAATCCTCGATCTTCTTATTTTTAGTTAAAGTGTTTTACTATTCTCTAGATTGAACTACCAACTTAAAAAAGTCAAATTTGACTATACTAGTCTTAGCACCCATGCCATACACGTGGTGGGCTAATTTTGGTTGATGTAAAAAACAGTAAACTAATAATTGTTGATAAGAATTTAGAAATTTCTTGTCAAAAAAAATAAGAATTTAGAAATTCTTATGATTTAAATTAGAGTATCATAATACTGTATCATAAAAAGTGCGACACTAAGTTGACAAACTGGTTCGGTACTCGCGAAACCAACAAAAAATGGCGCAAACACTGTTTCCAATGTGGGGGAAGAGAAAGTACCTTAATAGAGTTGCCTATGTGGGTAGACAAAGTACCTTAATAGAGGAATGGAGGATGGTGGGTAGAGAAAGTACCTTAATAGAGTTGTCAATGTGGGTGAAGATGACTAGAATGTGAATGAGGTGGGTGAGGAGAATAGGGTTTGGAGTAGAGAGATGAGAGATGTGGGTTATGGGAGAGTATGTAGGAATGGAGAGGAAGAAGAAAGATGAAGGATGGGGGGAATTTTTTTGAGTATTAGGAGTGTTTTGGTATTTTTGTAGGGTAAAAGGGTGTGTGGTAAGTAGAAGAGGGAATGAAATAAGTATGAGTCTTTCAGCTTTAAAAAGTGGAAAGCTCAAGCCATAAAGGTTAGGGTGTTGCTTTTCCCACACCCCCTCCTACTCAAAACACACCCTATAAGGGTGTGAAATGCCCAAAAGACCAGCTAAAACGTCTTTTTTTTCAAGAAATTTCACGTGTTCGAACACGGGCCTTCGAACTCGTTCGAACGACATCATTTGCGTGAGTTAAATATTGACTTCACACCCTCTTGTGCGTAATTTGAACTGTTCGAACGGGGTCACTCGAACATGTTCGCATAACCTTGTTCGAACCCGTTCGAACGACATCGTTCACGTGAGTTAAATATTGACTTCACACCCTCTTGTGCGTAATTTCAACTGTTCGAACGGGGTCACTCGAAAGTGTCGAACCGTCATTAAACACGTCCTCACAGCGTTTCACGGGAGGTTATTTTTGGAATAAAATTTGTTAAGGGGTGTGAAAGAGTAGGAGGGGGAGTGGGAAAAGCAAAACCCAAAGGTTATTCTAAATGACTAGCCCAATCACAAAAAATTCAATCAAAAACAAAATAGATTGCATTTTTTATACCCCCACCGTTATACTCCATACCCCCACCATTTTTTTTATTCCCATATTGCCCCTTTCAAATTGATGAAACAAATTTATCTAATTAAAAGATAAATTTGTTTTGGAAAAAAATTCAAAACAGATTTATGTTTTAATCAAGTAAATAAGTTTACAAGAAAATTGTACAACAGATTTATGTGACAAATAGATAAATCAATTTGTTGTGAAAATATTCAAAACGGATTTATCTAATAATTAGATAAATATGTTATTTATTTATAATTTTTAAAAAAATGTTATAAAAACACTACTAAAAATCCGTTAAAGAATCAAAATAATCTAAAAATTACAAAAACTACACTAAAAATCTAATAAAATCAAAAGAATGTTATACAATTTTTTTAAGATTTTTTAGAGATTTTGAAAAAATTAATAAAAAATAGTAAACAATGGAATTTGATATTTTAAGCCTTGCAGTCTCGATAGAAGTCCTTTCTTTAGGAGTTGTGGTCCCTGATTTCTTTTGGATTTAGTGCCTGTGGTTTCTGGACAATCGGAGTAGGTTGCTCGGAAACTGATTTTTTAGCGTAGATTATCTAGCCGACATACAACATCGTGACGTGTAACGAATTTCTACACACAGAACAGAACCAAAAAATCACCGATATCCATATCTATTTTATTATTTTAAAAAAATTAAATACGATTTTTTAACAGATTGATCTATTTTATTTTGAAAAATAGATTTATCTATTGTGTCAAAAAAAGATAAATCCGTTTTGTAATTTTTGAAAATCAGATTTATCTATAAATCTGTTTTGGTATTTCACTATGGGTGTGTGGGTATGGGGTGTAATAATAGGGGTATAAAAAATGCTCATGCTTCGTACAATCTCCTAGCTACTCACTAGAACCCCTTTTATGGTGTGAAAAGACCTACATGCCCTTAATGAAACCTGTGATTTTTTTTAACATAAGTACAGTTTGGCGCACGCTTGGCCGAACCAGTTCGGATTTCACTGCACCGAGTGTGTTATTTTCAAAGACAACCCCCTTAAAACAGTTTTTTGTTAGGTTCGGAGCACGACCGACCGAACCTAACTGTGTTCTCACTAAAATTATTAAAATCAGATAATTGAAGCAAAACAAAGCAAATCAAACCTAACTGTGTTCATTTGGGTATTTCACGAAATCGTAAGTTGAATTCCAATCCATCAGAAAAATCTGAGGCAACGTTGAGTTCCAATAATTATAGTAAGCTTAAGTGGCAATCGATTAATCAATTATAAATAAAATTTTCAAGTTTTAAACCCTTTACATGACTTTGAGGCAGAACGATAGTACAATCTGTTAATAATATTATTCATCATTGTATCTCATCATTATTGAAAATAAATGTTGACTTGACACTAGTGAATTATATATTTTCCTTATTCTGAAAAAAAAAAAAATCCATAGATTAATTTTGGAGATGATGATGAAGAGGAAGAAATTGGTACCTTGAAAAGGGGGGTTTTGTGAGGTTCGATGCTCAAAGAACCGAATTGGTTCGCACGCCCGTGCGTCGAACCAGTTAAAATATAGCATTAGGGGGTTTTTGTTGAGGGTATTTTGGGAATATTTAAGGGTTAAGGGTGTCCAGTGAGTAGTTAGGGGGTTATACGAAGCATGAGTCATAAAAAAAATGTAACCCAAACAAAAGCCCAATCACATAAAATTAGGTTATTATTTGACCCATTTTGACAAAAAAAAAAGTGTCTCATCACAGTAACACTTGACCCTCACTCTTAGTATCTCACTGTCATCGGCGCCCGACTGACGCACTCACGCATCACGCCAAGCACTCCTTTCCTCCACGAGCGAGCTTCTCTGCTCTCTCTTCACAGTTGCTCAGGTATGCTTTCTCCCCCCTTCTCTAGTTCGTGCCCTATTCAAGCAAACATATAAAGCATAGCCATTCTCGTCACTGTAGTATTTCTATAGTTTTGCTCTTAGGTTATCGCTCTAAAGTAAAACCCCGATCTATCTCTATTTCAAAAACTGTTAAATTTTCCTTCGTGTATTTTCCTTCTTACCTTTGATTGTAGAAACTTGAAAACTAGGTTGTTGCTATTGCAAAGTGTATTATGGTTTCAGGTGCACTTATAGTTGTAAGAAACTGAGTATATAATGAGAAGTGAATTCTTCTGAGAAACGTAATTCAATCAGTGTTTTTTATGAAGCAATTATTTAGAGTCAGAGTATTACGATTATTGTTGTTTTAGAAGCATGTCAGACACTTGTGGAGTAAATTGTTAGACCAATGCCATCAATACCTATTTGCGCTTCATTATTTGTGCTTCACTATTGGTACTATATCAAAGCGGCCATAACAAAATTTTAAACACAAGGTTTCTGTGATTTATTTCTATGACCAGATTCTGTGATTTTTCTATATAATAACAAGTTTCTGTGATTTCTCTATATGTTCCCTCTTACTTCCCATATACATGAGCTCAATAATACCCGTTTCTGTGCTTGTGGTGGACTAGTTTGTGGTGATAAGTATTTGTATGTGAGTTGTTGTGTTGTGCCGAATTTGGTTGTAAATGACGGCACAAAGTGAAAGTAACCTCAATCATACATTGAAAGTAGTATGTAAGGATTTCTCCCCATAGCGTTAAAAAATTAAAAGAATGTGTTAGAGCCTTAGAGGCTGAAATGATTAAGTGTCAAAGTTTTGTGTGTCTAGATGTTACAACTAGGTTGAATTCCATGTACATTATGTTGGAGGAATCTTGAAAAGGGAAAAATAGGGCTGGTCCACCTTCAGAAAAGGACTGTCAGAACTCTAGGATTTCTTTTGTTCTTTGTATTTGACATCAAACAAATGCTTCCAAGAAACTTCATGAATACAAACTGAGTTGATATCTTGGGGTCAAAATCATTCTGAACTTTTAGGGAACATGTCATTTTTCTATAAGGGAAAAGTTCAATGAATATTTGGGAAAATTATGTCACTTTTAGAGCCTTTTTCAAGATTTCTTTTTTTGAGAATCTGTGTCGGGGTTTATGGCATGGCAGAAAAAAGAAGTTATCTGCCACAAAATAGCTAAACTGTCTGAAATTGCAGGAAGACAATATAATTGAGTGTAAAGTATAATTGAGTATTTATTTATATTATAAAGAGATTTAGGAGATACTAATCTTATATCTTAATAAATTAAATGACGGTATAATTGAGCAGTGTTGTCAAATACTGGCCATGGCGGATTGCGGTGGCGGATTTCTTGACAACCGCCATGGCCAATTTGTGAAGGATGGCGGTTTATGGCGGCCTAAAATGGCGGATTTTTGGCTCTCCGCCATCCGCCATTGACAACACTGTAATTGAGTCTAAAATAAATGTTACTAAGGGTGTATAGCAGACAAACATTTTCGAAAGGAATGGTGGTGGCATAGATATATATGTTGACATAATTTAATTAGTTAATTTTGGCTATGCATCATATCAATATCAATCACTAAATATTTATATACTTAACTTTAATTTATTTTTTATTAAGTATATAAATGGGTGTTTGGTTCAATTAGTCCATACCAAAAAAAATTCTGTCAAACTAACTGAGTGCCATTTTTTTGGTAAATAAAAGAAAAGAGTTGTCAAAATAAAGTAAAAGAAAAGAAAGGCAATATGAGGCCCAAAAATATTTGGCCCAAAGTGGCCTTTGGAGCCCAACCCCTTACTCTTCTCTAACCTAGAGACCGAGGATTTCAACTAGACAAAGCTGCAATATTACATATGATTTAGGGTGTTATTTTTCGTACCCCCCTCATTATCACCCACACCCCCATAATACTAAAAATGCCAATAATACCCCTGCGTTTTTTTAAAAAAAAAAAAAAAATTAAATTTTCGGAATTACCTCAAAATAAGGTAATTCCGGTTCAAAAAAAATAAAAAAATTTCGGAATTACCTAGAAAAAAGGTAATTCCGGTTCAAAAAAATAAAAAATTTCGGAATTACCTCTAAAAAAGGTAATTCGAAATTTGTAATTTTTAAAAAAAAGTTTGTATTTTGGTCTTAAGATTTAAACGCGTTTTATTGGAAATATGATACTGACGATTTACGATTTAATAACAATACGTCAAAATATATAAAATGACCAACATAAAATAGGAGTACAAATACAACTATGGGTCCAAAATGTCTAAAATGATTGAAAATAAGCACGTGAAGTAGGTGAATGAGCGACATCTAGGGCATCCGGGCCAATCCAGGGCCTTGTGATGCGTATATATACGATTTGTTTTAATTTTTATTACTAAAAGGCTACTAAAAATAGTCAAAACTACTACTCAAAAAATATAAAAACACCACTAAAAATCTAGCAAAACCAAAATAAGGCTATACAAATTTTTTTAGATTTTTGGAGACTATGAAAAATTAAAAAAATCGTAAAAAATAGTGCTTGATGGAATTTGGGATTTTGAGGTCGTTGTCGTAAGAAGTCCCTTCTACGGGAGTCTTGATTCTTGATTTATTTTCGCTTACAATAATTTGTGGTTTCATTACGATCCGAGTATGTTGTCAGAAAACCGATTTTTTAGCGCTAAATTATTCGTTCGAAAAAAAAAAAAAAATTAAATTTTGAATTATTTCGAGAAATAGGTAATTAGGTTCATTAATTAATGAGCAGGAATTACCTCATTTCGAGGTAATTCAAAATCTTTTCGGAATTACAGGGTAAATCCGAAATTCCATTATTTTTTGAGGTAATTCCGAAATTTGTAATTTTTTTTTTTTTTTTTTAACAAAACCATGTAATTTTTGTAAATTTTCAGGGGTATTTTTGTCCATTTGGGACATTATGGGGGTGTGGGAGGGAATGAGGGGGGTACGTAAATTAAAAGCCTATGATTTATATTAGATTTAGAATCGATTTTGAGGGTATAAGTGCTTTGAATACAAGAGAACCAAGCACCTTTTTTACTGGTTAAATCATGTTTCAGAGGTGCTAACTCGAATTTCATGGTGTTCAACTTGCAACCAAACAAACGCTGAATATTGAGTTGGTTGATTGTTTTCAGAAAATGTGTGAAAATAAATCAAGGTCAAGAATCACGTGGGAAGGTTGCAGCGTCTTGCTCGACATCAACGATGGAGACCGTCTTGTTTTCGCTCGTCTCTCCCCTGCAGCGTTCGTTTCTCCTTCTCAGTTTTCTTCTCCTTTTAATATTACACACACAGACACACACATATATTTATTTATTTAATATTAATATTTGTAATCAATGAATGTGACTGACTAGTTTTAATTTGCAGGAAATTAAAGATTGGGAATAAGAATTGCTCTCTGCAGCCGTTGATCGGTTGTCCCTTCGGCACTGTTTTTCAACTTGACACTTCTTCCGACGGACCTGTTCTCTCACCCGCCCAAGGCATGCTCCTCTTCCTTTTTTCTAATTATTTGGTTTTACTTTTTCTTTTAGCCATTGTGTTTGTTACCTTGCCAAATAACTTTTCACGTTTTAGAGATATCAGATTTTTCAAAATAATTTCCCCAATAAATGGAATTTTATTTCTTTAGTTTCAGTCTATGTTTCAATCACACTACACTTTGTTTTTCTAACATACAACTGTTTTATTTTAAGAGTATATGTCTGTTGGCTTGCGCGCATTTTGTCATTCACTTTTGATTATATGGCTAATGGCTTTTCATTTTGTCATTCATTTTTTATGTTGGCAATGTCCTTGAACTATCCAAGCCCCTTAGCAGATAGTTCAGTGATCTTAGGGCATAGATTTTAATAGCATTGTAATATAGGGATTTGTGCCACATGAAGGAGGGAGGTCATCTGTGGTTGGTTTGGGTTTCTTTTTGGGTTCATCAAGATACTTCCATGCACTCCTTGCCCTTTTCCCCTTAGTCTTACCTGCTTGGTACTTCTCAATTTGCAATTTAGGTAATGTTAATAATGCTGAAGAAATAAAAGATGGTCAATCCAATGTTGAGTCAAGAGACAATCGGTCGTTGGTTGACAATAATATGGCCCAAAGCCTGACTGGTGAAGATATAGAAGCCATGCGAAGGTGAGGACATATTCTTTTTGTTGGACTTTTATTGTTAATGTTATCTATTACGTTGGGACTCAATGAAATGGAATGATAAAGATTTGTGTATTCTTTATTTGGATACTTGGGTTCTGTAACTTTGATATTACTCACAATGCAAATACAAGCACAGTTTTAGTGCCATTTTTTGTTGAATTTGTTCATATAAACTCTGCAGTGCAGACCACATACATCATACTTTTCTGAAATAAACTGTAGAGTTATTATTTCTTTTGCCATACTTGAAACTCTGTTGTGAAAAACTGTCCTATACATCTGTGCAGGCAGGGTGCAAAGGGTGATGAAATAATTGAAGCTCTGATTGCGAATAGTGCAACATTTGACAAGAAAACATCATTCTCACAGGTATTTTTAAGCAGGCTGTGGAGTTTATGTTAGAGTAAATATGCAATTTGGTTACGTTTAAGTGTTATTTGTTTATTCAATCTTCAAAAGTTTCTGTGGATACAAATCATTTCATCGAGTTGCTAACAAGTTCATCCTTCTGTCATTTGCTGATCATGAGCGGATGTATGACATTACACTTATTTTCCTGTCATATTGCTCACGTGGAATGATAGTCCCACCTCCAACCAAAATTGGGCCTACATCACCCGATTATGGTGCTCAAGAGTAGCTTGCTAATAACACGCTAATGAGATTACATAAATATATGCATTTAATGTTTGCATCAGCTTCCTTTCTGAGGCCTCACTAACAATACCAAATAATCGAAGGGTGAACTCGTTAGCAAGTTGGCAACTCCGAGGACTACTTTGTATATACAGAAAACTTCTGGGGAACAAAATAACCCAAGTGACATCTTCTAGGGACCAAATTGCTTATTTTCTCTTTATATTGGGAATGGGCTGAAACTCGTGCTATATGTGCAGGAGAAATATAGACTTAAGAAGCAGAAGAAATACGCACCAAAAGTTCTTATGAGGCGTCCTGTTTCTCGAAGGTGACCCTGATTATTTTCTCTGTTGTTTTTATCATCATCATTAACATTATTAATGCTTCACATTTCTTATCTCTCCGTGGTGTACCTTAAAATATCTATCTAATCTCTGCAGTGAAATATTTTGCTTATCTTTGAAACATCTGGTTTTTGCTCTTTTAATGGAAATAAATAAACAATAATATCGTGATCAATGCTTGCTGTTATGCCTTTTGACACTATTTTTACAAATATTCTGACTTTGGTGGGACCAGTGACATTAAAACATTTCAACAAGCAGGAGACAAATCATAAGCAGATATATCTTGCTCTTTGAACATTGGAAAGAAAAATTTCTTGAAAAATATAGAAAATATAAGGGCCTGTTGCTGTTTAGTTTTAGAAAAATGTTTTTCTTTCTGCTTTTATGTTTTCATTGTTAATTACACGAATGCAGTTTCCTGTTTGTGCTGAATATTTATATAAGTATAATACTCTATCATTTTTTCTCTACTCAATGACTTACAGTTTTCATTTTTTCTTCAGTATATGCGAGGCTTATTTTAAGAAGTATCCATCTAAAATTGGGTGAGTAGTATCTTCTGCTTATGAATGCATTTATTTTCTAATTTTAATTAGATTTGAGCTATTTTTTTGGAACATGATGTAATCATGAAGAACAAGCACTATTAGGTGTATAATGTTTTGTGTTGTTTAGATCAAAGAAGAGAGAAAGTTCCAACATGGTACATATATTTGAATTTTGAATTTGATAGGTAGGCTATTAATGTAATCATGAAGAACAAGCACTATTAGGTGTATAATGTTTTGTGTTGTTTAGATCAAAGAAGAGAGAAAGTTCCAACATGGTACATATATTTGAATTTTGAATTTGATAGGTAGGCTATTAAATATGGTAACTGGTATTTTGTGGTTTATTGCAAAGCATGGAGTTTTGGGTCCAAATAACAAATTGAATTTTTTGGGGAGATTCAAATATTTGAGAAAGCGGTACTTCCTATTTAATTATCAATGTTAGGATGTAAATATTCTAGGTTCACTTTTCCTTGTGTTTTGAGCTTGCTTATCCTGTGCCATCTGTATGGCCTGAAAAATATTAAGATGTGTGTGTGTGGTTATTCTAGAATCAAATTGGTGTTTATCTTATCTAGGTACAGTGATACATGTATTCTTGATATTGTTTCTTACTAACTATTAATGATTCAGATTCTTGCGGGTGGATGCATTGTCCCTTCTACTTTCTTTGGCTAATGTTTCTTCAAATTCTGACATTCTCGTAGTTGATATGGTTGGTGGCCTTCTTACTGGTGCCGTAGCAGAACGTTTAGGAGGTGTGATATGCATTTATATACTAAAATGGCCATTAGAATAGTTTTTCCTGTAAGGCATGCCATAAACTGTGAATCATCACAAGTCACAACAATAACTATGATAGGATTCAACTAATACAAGGGAATTTCATTGATGAATTCAAGAATTACAGAGAATTACAATGGTTTGTTAGAGTTTCCTCCAACTGAATTAGTAACAATATTCTGTTTTTCCTCCCCCCTGTAACAGATATACAGTGACTATTTATAGTGACTAGTTACACATAGGAATTTACAATTCTACCCTTACTAAGGGTCCTTACTATTGTTCCTCTGCCTGTAGTATACTTTTCTAACTAGAGGCCTATCAATACCCCCCCCTAAAGCCTTCACCTTGTCCTCAAGGTGTTGATTAGGGAATAGGTTGAGCAGCTTCTCCGCTTTCTCCCATGAGTTGTCACAATCCGGTAGCTCTTTCCACTTGACAAGTACTTCAGCATCACCTGTGTTATTGTATCTCAGCTCCAATATGTCTTCCACTTCCGGTTGTAGGGCACCTCTTGATCATTCTTTGCGCAGTATGTTCGTGGTTGATAGTTTCCCGGAATGGTCTTCTTCAATTTGCTTACATGAAATACAGGATGGATACGACATTGAGGTGGTAGCTCCAGCTTGTATGCTACTTGCCCCACCTTCTCCATGATTTTGTACGGGCCGTAGAACCTCGGGCTCGCTTTTTCATTCTTCTCTCGCCAATGACTTCCACTGTATGGAGTTGCCTTGAGATATACCCAATCACCCACCTCCAAGGTCACGTCTCTTTCTTCTTGTCACACTTGTCGTTTCATTCGTTGTTGTGCCACTGTCAAGTTCTGTTTCAGCTGATCCAGCAAGGTGTCTCTGGCTTCATACAATTGATTAACCTCCTCCACATTGGAAGGTATTGTAGGGCCTTTGATAATTGGATTAGGTTCCTCCCATATAGAGCCTTGTAGGTGTCATGCCAATGGAAGTGTTATAGTTGGTATTGAACCACAACTCGCCCAATCAATCCACTTAGTCCAAGACTTAGGATTATCACCAACAAAGCATCTTAAGTACACTTCTAGACATCTATTGGTCACTTCCGGTCCGACCATCCGATTGTGGGTGGAAGGCAAGACTATAATGAAGTTTAGTACCAGATTGTCTAAACAATTCTCTCCAAAACCGACTCAAAAAATTCTATCCCGTCCGTGACAATGGAGTGCGGGAATCCATGCAATTTAATGATACTTGAAATGAATGAGGCTGCCACATCCTTGGCAGTGAAGGGGTGTCCCAATAAAATGAAGTGAGCATATTTGGTTAACCTATCAACCACCACCAGAATCGTGTCCTGCCTTCCCAGTCTAGGTAGACCCCCAATAAAGTCCATTGATATATCGACCAGCTCTTAGAAGGGATGGGGAGAGGTTGAAGTGAGCCTGCAGGTGCTAATGTTTGCACTTTGCTTTGTTGACATTGTTGGCATTGCATAATATATTCCTTAATATCCTTCTTCATTCCTTGCCAATAGAAAACCCCCAATATTCTCTTGTATGTTCTGAAGTACCCTGAGTGGCCACCTTGTAATGAGGTGTGGAATTCCTTCAAGATAACAGGTAACTGAGAGAAGGATTTAGGTAGTACTAAGCTACTGCCCTTGTACAACATTCCTTGTTTGATGAAGAAATTCTTGTATCCTGCAGCCCTCAAAACTACTTGCTGTATGGTCTGTTGTATCTGCTGACAACTTCGTATCTCCTCTTCCCAAGCTGCCCATTCAGATAGTGTGATGCTAGATACTGCAGCCAACATCATCTGTCGTGATAATCCATCAGCTACTTTGTTAGCACTTCCAGCCTTGTATTGGATCACAAAGTCAAATCCTAGTAGTTTGGAAGTCCACTTGACATGTTCACCCCCCAAAAGTTTCTGGTCAGTGATAAACTGAAGACTCTGCTGATCTGACCTCACCACAAATTGCTGTCCTAGCAGATAATGGCGCCATTTTTGCACTGCCAACACGATTGCCATGAGCTCTCTTTCATAAGTAGACTTTTGTTGAGCTCTACTAGAAAGTTTCTGGCTGAAATATGCAATTGGTTGCTCTTCCTGCATGAGAACAGCCCCTATTCCCTTACTGGACGCATCAGATTCTATCACAAACTGCTTACTAAAATCAGGCATTCTCAAAACTGGCAGTGTTGTCATCAAGTTTTTGAGGTGCTTAAAAGCAATTTCTGCTTCTTCATTCCATTTCCACTTGTCCAACTTGAGTAATTCAGTTAGGGGCTTGGCAATGATGCCATAATTCTTTACAAACCTTCTATAGTAGCCTGTTAATCCTAGGAATCCTCTCAGCCCCTTGAGATCCTTAGGGATAGGCCAATCCACCATAGCACACTCACCTTGCTTGGGTGCAGCTAGCTACCTTTTCTCTCGTCACCACATGACCTAGGTACTCCACTGAAGCTACCCCAAAGTTGCATTTCTTCTTGTTCACAATCAGTTTATTCTCTTTTAGAACAGCAAAAATCTTCTCAAGGTGTGTAGCATGCTCCTCCACTGATCTACTATATATCAATATGTCGTCAAAGAACACCAATGCAATTTTCCTCGTAAAAGGTCTTAAAACTTCATTCATTAGTGCTTGGAAGGTTGAGGGGCATTGAGTCACCCAAAAGGCATTACTAAATACTCGTAATGTCCCTCATGTGTTCTAAAAGTCGCTCTTAGGGATGTCCTCGGGTTTCATTCTCGATTTGGTGGTAACCCGATTTTAAGTCTAACTTGGTGAAGATCACAGCTCCATTGAGCTCATCCAGCAATTCATCAATTACGGGCATGGGAAATTTGTTAGGTATGGTGATCTTGTTTAGTGCTCGGTAGTCAACACAGAACCTCCAGCTACCGTCTTTCTTTTTCACAAGTATTATAGGGCTGGAGTAAGGGCTTGTGCTTGGTCTAATAATACCAGTTCTTAGCATGTCAGCTACCAACCTCTCAATTTCATTCTTTTGAAAGTGAGGATACCTATAAGGCCTTAGATTTGGAATATTGGACCCCTCCTTCAATACTATGGCATGATCAACTGTCCTACAGGGTGGTAGTTCTCCATTTTCACAAAATAAGGACTCAAACTTATGAATTACAGCTTGTATTACCTCGGGGGTAGAAGCTGTTGAAGGTTCCTTGCTCTCCAAGCTTCTGCAGTCTACCAACAATAGCTCCTCTTGAGAATTCCCTTGCACCAGTATCTCCTTGACCGTGGCCTCTCTCCGTGATAGTGAAGGATCACCCTTGAGGCATATGACCTCATTGTTGACCTTGACCTTCAGTGTCAACTCCTTGAAGTTGGCTTTGATGTTTCCCAATTTTCCCAACCAATCCATACCAAGCACTACATCCTCCCCATCAAGAGGAAACACAAAACAATCTACCTTCACCCTTAGGCCCTGCAGATTGATCTCAATCCCTTTACAAACTCCACATATCTTGATTCTCTCTCCATTACCAATTTTCACCCAACAAGGAGGAATAGGAGTCACCACTATGCCTTGTAGTTTTACTAGTTGGCTTGCTATGAAGCTATGGGTGGCTCCACAGTCTAGCAATACCAGGATTTCCAATTTTCCTATCAGCCCTTTCATCATGAATGAATAGTTTGAGGATAATCCAGCCATGCTTAACAATTGTAAACTCTTCATGGTTGCCTCCCAGACTATGTCTTCCTCTTCTTCCCTCTCTGTTTCTTTTTCCTTGGTATCACCTCTCTCTTCTTCCACATACAAAATTCTCGGAAGACTTGTTCTTACAAACGTGTCGTGCGACTTACTCTTCTTCGCAAGTGAAACACAGTCCCTTCCTTCTTCTTTCTTCAATCTCTTTTCCACCTACTGTCTTAGCGTTGATAGGTAACCCTGTCTTTGCCACTTCTGGTGCTTTAAGCGTCGTGGTCGCTTCGGTGTTCCCCTTGTTCGCATTCTTGAAGCTTCCAAAGCTCTTCCCACCATACCTCCCTGTTGCACCTATTTTTTTTCTTCGCCAAGAACGCTTACCTCCATCATATCCGCCAGATTCTTTGGTCTATGTAACCTCACCTCTGCTCTCACATCATCTCTCAAGCCGTTGGAGAACATGCGAGAATTATTCGTGATCTTGAACCTTGATGTGGCTTGCAGAATCGCTTCAAACTTCTTACGGTACTCACGCATCGCATCTTCTTCGCTTCATGTTCATTAACATCTCGAATGCGTTGGTGATCACCGTTGTTGGAAACGACGAGAATCGCCTCCTTCGTGCCATTCCAAGATTGCGATTCACGTTAGCTTCCCACCATTGCTGCATTCACGATAACGCTTCGCTTCCATCGCCATTAACGCGCGTCAAGCTTTTCGTTTTCGTCGATCTTGCGGACTTTAAAGAAGCGCTCTATCTTCGTTAGCCACCCTGGAGCGTCGTCGCCGTTGAAAGCCGGTAAATCAACCTTGCGCAATCTTCGTTCACCGTCGCCGTTGTGATTTCCCCGTTATTTGGTTTCGGTTTCGTTTTCGGGTCACCGGTCCGAAGGACCCGACTCTCTTCTCATAGTGAGATTGCGAGAATTTCGCAATTTGAGCCTGATTCTCTTCGAAGTGTCGTTGATTTTGGTTCTCTGAAGCTTGCATTCATCGTTCCAATTCCTCAATTCGTGATTCCATTGTCGATGAATTTGATTTCTTCTTCGACGGCATGAACGGTCACAGAATCGAATTGCTCTAGATACCAGTTGATAGGATTCAACTAATACAAGGGAATTTCATTGATGAATTCAAGAATTACAGAGAATTACAATGGTTTGTTAGAGTTTCCTCCAACTGAATTAGTAACAATATTCTGTTTTTCCTCCCCCCTGTAACAGATATACAGTGACTATTTATAGTGACTAGTTACACATAGGAATTTACAATTCTACCCTTACTAAGGGTCCTTACTATTGTTCCTCTGCCTGTAGTATACTTTTCTAACTAGAGGCCTATCAAACTATTAAAAATTGCCACTTCAATTTTACTGTATAGATGTATTCACTTTCCATTTTTAACAATCTTCAGATGGATTGAATGGTAGAGTGAGTTTTCATAGTTAAGCAGCTAATACGTGCATTACATTAAATTCAATAATTGATTATTAACTGTTTCACAGGTACCGGTTTTGTATGCAACTCATATCTTGGACAGGCACCATATTCCATGGATATTGTGAGGATATTTAATTTAAGTGATGAAATTTGCAAAAGGTTAGCTGACGTGTTTATTGCACTTTATCAAATTCAATTTCAAACCCCTTTTTCAGGGTTCAGTTTTATATGGTGAACATGCATATAACATTGCCCAATATTCTTATTAATTTAGATGCATTTTTATTACAATTTGAGAACTCATAAATCAAGGGAATCAAAGGGATATGTTCATGGAAGTTTCTTCTGAAACATGTTAAAATAATATTATTGATTTGATTGTAAAACTAAGTGTATTACTAAAGGAGAACCCCTATAATCCCAGACCAAAGCTCCTCGGAGAAGAGACACGTTCTTCTTTGCCTAAGACCTCTAAGGTCGTTTCTGGAAAATATGCCGAATGATCCCCTATGTTTCTGCTCAGGCACAGATTGCAGAGATTCTGACAAATTGCCCAAGTCTAATTTTTATGAATTCCAATACAAACTCAGAGTTCTTAGCTGCTCACAGCTCTCACCCTGCGTTTGAGGGGGAATAATAGAGTGCGCACACTCTGTTTCTGTTATGTAAACTACATACAGCTATTAAGCATGTGCTATAATCAGTTTGTTAGGACTGTTAGATGATTGACAGCTCAGCGAGTTTGTTAGAGCTAATTGTATTACACTCGGGTATTATAATTACCTGATTACTGTATCTGAATAAGCTTGGTAATTTACAATTCTTTAAAGTATTCATCTTCTCTTTAGATTTAGAGTTTTCTAGAATCTATTAATTTACAGCCATGTCGGATGGTCTGTTTGAATGTGCATGCTCAGGTTTTGTTTCTTGCTTAAGGTAGTCTACTTTTATTTGTTCCAGAATTGTAAGGTCTTCCATTTCTGACTTGTTGTCACAAAAAGAACCACCTCAACAAAATCTGCACAATGATGATGGATCCAATGTGGCAAACCAGTCAAATGTAAGTAGCACTTACTTGATCTTCTGATCAGTTCTTTCTTTCTCACTTTTCGATCAACACTTTATCAAAAGATATGATGTTGCAGGATCAAATGTGTGCATCAGTCAGCATGGAGGAAACCTCTATTTTACCTGAAAGTGGAATTTCTGATCTCGGTGTTGAGAATACTGAGGATACCACCATTCCCGCTTTAAGAGCTTGCAAAGCTACGAAGGCCGGAGAAAAGGCACCGCAAGAAATCATCGACTCATGGAAGGAAAATGGTTTTTCTAGGTAACTAAAGTTAATGTGACTCTATATTCAAAAAACCATAAAGTTGAACTATGTTTTTCATAATTTGTACAGCCTAATTATTGCCATAACGGAGTTGGATACTTGGACATTGGTTAAAGACCTCTTGCCACTTTTATCAAACTCTGCTCCATTTGCTATTTATCACCAATATCTTCAGGTAATTTGGTTCAGCTTTCAAGCTCAATGTATTGGGATTTAGTCTAGTTTTATCCATGCATAATAATAATCTTTTCAATTAATTTATTTTCTTTTATTTCCTTAGGGGTCAAATGTTATTTTTCTTGAATAGCTTTTTGGTTATAACTTTCGGAACATGTAAATAATAAATTACAAATACTAGTGAATACTTAACATCGTACGTTAATCATATGGGTAGGTTTGGGGGGTTTAAAATTGAAAACTTGAAATGTTTACTTTGCCACTAAACAACAAATAGATTATGATTCTACTCATTCAGTTGTTAATAGTCTGGTTTGTTTGCTGTATAAAGCCTCTTGCAACTTGCATGCACAATTTACAGCTTGAGAAAATGGCCATTGGATTACAAATAACAGAGCCTTGGCTACGTGAATACCAGGTATGTAAATGTTATTCTCATCAATATTGTGAAGTTGTACATGTATTATAAAATATGAACTCCTTTGTTATGAAAAGCAAATAAGAAGGGGTTTTGGGAAGGGTGAAATATTCATTGTGAAAATTTTCCCTATTGTTCTCCCAATTTTTTCTACATTCTTTACAATTTAATCATACATTTATGCAGGTACTTCCATCAAGAACTCACCCTTGCATGCAAATGAGTGCATTTGGGGGCTACATTCTGAGTGGTACTAAGATATGTGGCAGCTAATTCCAGCTCCACCAAAGGCTAAATATGCCAATGTCCACTACTAGTTATTTATTTTATTTTACTTCTTTTCTTTCTACAAGCCTTTTAACAACTACCGCATAATTTTTATTAGCGGGCTGTAATCTAATTTTTGTACTTTATAGTTTTTCTATTTTATTTCATTTTTCACTAAAAATTTCTATAATAGTCAAACTGTCATTTTCTTTTAAAGAAACTTTTTGTTACTGCTAAAACTTATGTAGTCTCTTGTTTTTCGATTGTTTTTCTCCCCTTATAAAAATATTGGAAAAGTTAGGTTGCTTAAAATTTTAGCAATGCCTGCTCCTGATGGCGGATTTAGTTTTGTTACAGTCGAGCAACTCATTTGGTTCACACATAGTATCATTTACCGTTATTCTTTTTAAAGCCTTCAGCAACACCCTTATAAGTATGTCAAAAAAAAATGACCAAAAAAAGCTCAGGCTTCGAACAAAAAAAGAGTCATGCTTGATGTTGATTTGCAAATAGTGTATTAATCAATTTGAAATTGATTTGCAAATAGTGTATTAATCAATTTGAAATAGGACACAATAGTTGATGCCTCGTGACATTTTTTAAGACCACCATTCTCATTAAATTATACTCCATCGGTCTCAAAATATAAATTCCCATTTGACACTTTTAATTGTCCCAAAATATAAGTCTCTTTACAAATGTCTAGATGACTTTTTACTTTTTTTTCTTCAAATATATCCCTCATTGATACTTCTAAATTGTCTTGATGTGTGAAAAACTAACATTAAATGCTTGTATATTCCTCATTGATACTTCTTTTTTTTGGTCAACTCATTGATACTTTTAAATTGTTTTGCCTTCATGATTCATATTTTCGTGCCTCCTTTCCCATCAAAAATAGTACTTTCCTCTCAAAATATAAGCAAAATACTCCCATATGTCTATAAATAGAAGTTTCTTCTACACTATTCTCATTCTCTCATTTTAATCTTTATTTCATTCTCATTTTTTTTCTACATTTTCTCTATTTTATCTTTCTTCTTCTTTCTCATACTCTCTAATCTCCATAAACTTCTCGATATATCTCTCATATACATTTTCCCCTTTCTTCTCCTTTCTCATTCATCTTCACTCGTTCATTCTTATTCTTTCTTACTTCTTCATTCTCATTCTCTCTTATATTATTACTTATCATACTCTCACTCATTCTTATTCCTTCTTACTTATTTATTCTCATTCTCTCCTATATTTGTTCTTCTCATACTCTCATTCATTCTTATTTCTTCCTACTTCTTTATTATCATTCCTATACTCATTCTCATTCTCTCCTATATGATTTTTCTCGTATTCTCCTTCACTTTTATTCTTTCTTACTTGTCCTTAAACTAAATATTAAATTGAAAAATTCGATTTTTTTTTTAAAAATTAATTTAAAAAAAACGCCGAAAATGTGTGTTTCCAACGGATTTATAAAAAATTAATTTAAAATCCGCCGGCAATGTGTGTTTTTTGGTGGAAAAATCTGCCGACGAGTGTTTTTTTGGCTGAAAAAATCCGCCGACAAGTGTTTTACTAGCAGAGTTCTGGCGGAAAAAATTCGCTGAAAATGTCACTTTTCCGAAAAATTTGGTGTATTTCCAACGGATTTTTTCCTCTGAATAACGTGTTTTTCTTTTAGTGTACTACAAGCAAAAGTTCTTTTGAGAGGGCATTTGGCCATTTTGCATGAATTCTTGTTGCTATTGATTTGAAATCAAAGCTTTGAAATCAAATTCTTCTTAAGAGATTGTTTATCTTTTCTGTGTGGGCATTAAGTATAAAAATTTACCTTACTTTTCATACAAAAATCAATCGTTGAGATTGTATGATAGTAAAGCTAATGGCTGTGATTTGGTTGACTGCACCATTTTTTGAATACACACTCAATAGTTACTTAATATCAACAACAAGTAAACTCTATTACTTATTCTTTAAGATTCAGCTTTCCAAAACCGGCTAAAACCATTCCACTTCTTCTCAATGGCTTCAAGCGTTCAAAGAAATGGCGCCAAATTCGACCGTCCTTTAAAGCCTCGTCCACGCGCTTTTTCTCCCTTGCAGAGATCTCTTCGCCGCCCTGCTTCCGCCACTAGAAACGACGCCGGTTAGTCTCTCCAACTCTCCAATTTCACCAAACGAAAAAATGCGTGCGTTTATGTGTAGGGGAAATGTAGGTTTAAGTAGGATTAGGAAGCAATAATGAAGCTAACTATATGATTCTACTCAATTTTGATTTTGATTTTTCGCGTGAACTAATGATGAGAGCGATTGTTCTCGTAGGGTACCTATTCGTTGTTATTGCACATTTTTGTTCTGGTGTTCATTTTGTGTTTTATCTGTGCATTTGGGGGAAATTTTAACTGTTAGAATGGGCTTTGGTACTACTTGATGATGTATTGAAAGAGAAACGACTCCTAAAATCCTGGCTAATAAGACAGTTCTTCAAGGTAGAACTTGCTAGAATATAAGAAAGTATCTTAGAATATCTTGATATTATCAAAATATAGTGTTTAGTCTTTTGTATCAAGCTATTATCAAGTTTTAAGTTATTATCAATTATATTACTTCTTTATTTGTGTTTTCTCCTTCTTGTTAGAAGATGAGAAAATACCATAGAATATCTATCTTGTAAGATTATTCTTCATATTACTTAGATACTTTCTTAAATTCTAACAGAACCTTTACTGCAATTGTGGGATTTGGGATTACGCAAACTCCATGTTGGAACTTGGAAGTAGCAGCATTTAAAGTCTTAGGTTCATGTATTTGTAGATTCAAGCACAATGATTTGAATCATTCATGTCCCTGGGAAATTGCACTTGTATCAATTCTTCTTGTAAACATAACATCTAATTAATTGCAAGTTTATAGTATGAATTTTAAGTCTGCTGAGCGCTAGTCACTAAGGCATTTCACAAATTTCCTTGTCTAAACTCTCAAAATATCAATTTCAATCTATGTCTAAACTCTTAGAATCTCAACTGGTTGTATTGCTTCACTCGCTTTTGTGCGATTGCTGGAAGAGTTCGGGTGACTGTAAGATTAAGACCTCGAAATGCTGAAGAAGAGATGGCAGATGCTGATTTTGGTGACTGCATAGAATTACAACCAGAGGTGCAATTATTTTATTTGATTAATTAGTGTCAGTAGAATTTGTGTTTTGCTTCGATCTATGGATACACTTCTTGGATTATTTTATGCATAAGCCTTGTTTGATATTCAACCTTTTCTTTTTTTGCTGTCCTTTAGCTAAAAAGACTGAAACTGTGTCGGAACAATTGGGATTCAGACACGTATGAGTTTGATGAAGTACTTCCTCAGTCTGCATCACAGAAACATGTCTACGAGGTCGTGGCTAAGCGAGTTGTGGAGGTATATTATAATGGCACACATCGTAATTGTTCATGAACGTCCTTTACTGAGCTATCCTATCTATTTATGCTTTTATATGAGTGTTATTTATGGTTTGATACACATTATTGCTAGTTTTAATACTCTGTATTTGTCACAACATTGTCCTCTTTTTCCAATGGTCTATAGCTTAACAATTGACTATATCTGGTGAATAGAGTGTCCTCGATGGTTATAATGGGACTGTGATGGTTTATGGTCAAACTGGAACGGGAAACTTTTACTCTTGGACAACTGGGGGAAAGAGACACCTCAAATCGTGGGATCATGGTGCGTTCCATGGAGGATATTCTTGCCGGCTTATCTCCAGACACTGATTCTGTCACTGTATCGTATCTGCAGGTTATTTATTTTTATGTGTATTACTGCTTTTTGAATCACATCTATTGGCTTTTATCTTCTAGTTTTGGTTCTTTTGACTTTTTGTGCACTATTTTTTGTAATCATGAAATACATAACATTTATAGGCTATTTAAAATTCTGTGGAAACTTTACTCATTTTGTCGTACAAAAATGTGCAGTTTTACATGGAGACTCTCCAGGACTTGCTTGATCCAACAAATGATAACGTTCAAATTGTTGAAGATCCAAGAACTGGGGATTTATCCACGCCCAAGGCAACTCATGTAGAAATCAGAGACCAGCAGAGTTTTCTGGAGTTGTTAAGAAATGGGGAATCTAACCGAATCATGGCTAACACAAAATTGAACACCGAATCTTCTCGTAGTCACGCTATTTTGACGGTGAATAATAGTCTTTTTATTTAACCTTTTATATTTCTGTGTGTTGTAAATAAAGAAATCCAGTTAGCTACTGTTAGTCATTTCTTAAAATTAATAGCCAATCTTGATGAAGTTATTGATAGAAACTGGTTCAAGATATATTTATAAATGATACAGAATTCTGCCTTAAAGATGGACAGAATCTGAATTACAATAGGAATCTGTTACAAACTGACAGAAAATCACATGAAAACACCAATTATAGAGATATTTGATATTCGAGAGTCTCTAGTCTAGTCTCTCCCTTCCAAGAAATTGAGAGCTTGGCCTCTCCCTCCCGATATCCAGTCCCAAATAATTTCCTCCTAACTTTTACTTTACTTTCTCTATTTATAAAAACCGTCTAAGAACATAGCTGCTTCCTAATACATAACTGCTGCCTAATAACATAGTAACTGCTTCCTAATTACATAATAACTGCCTAATAATAATATAACAACTGCTGCCTAGTTACATATTAACTGCCTAATCTAAGACAATACATCTTGTTAAGTCTCCACATCAGCAATGCCAAGTAGGATCCCGCCAAAAATGCACCCTTCCCTCCAATTCTCCAGCCACTCACTTGCTACCATGTGTGCCACATATGCTCCATGTTGGATTTTGCACTCAAATATTTTCTTCCCATGTGATATCCTGCCACTCCCATGTGAACTTGTCAGCAGCTGAAAAGACAGGTACATAGAAAAACAACAAAACCATTTTCCTTCTTTCTTCCTCTCACGCTATCTCTCTCTCTCTCTCTCCGTTCTCTCTGCACTCTCATCTCCCTCTATCAGTTCTCTCTTCTCTTCATTTCCTTTCTTTCTTTCTTCCTCTCTCGCCATCTCTCTTCCTTCTCTCTCAACCCACACCATCAACTCATCTTCAGTCTTTTACAATTTCTTCACCTCAAATAAAACAAAATCCCTAACTCATTCACAACTTTTCTTCTCTATCTTCTTCTTGATTTTCATTCAACTCTCTCTGCGTCTCTAACATAGCTCCCGAGATTAGGTCGAATCGAAGCAAGAGATGGCGTGCAGAGAGGTGGAAGCCTCACGCGTCGAGAGATGGAAGCCGTCGCAATGAGAGATGGAAGCCTCAGAGAAAAGCGATTTTGATAGATCCGAGAAGATTCACGCCCAAAATCAAGAATCAAACCGGGCTCTATTTGATTTGAGAGAGGGTTTCAATTAGATTCCAAAAGAAGGGTTTCGATTTGTAAATTCATCTTTCGATTTCGTAAAGAAAGGAGCGCTGATATTCAAATTCCAAATCGCCATGGATAGCGATCTTTGTGAAAAAGAAGTTGTGAACGATGAATGATGAGTCTGTTACTCTAATATTGTTCTTTGGATTGTTCTTTGAATATTATTATTGTTAAATGTTGAAATTCTTCTTTGAATATTGTTCTTTCGGGTTCTATTATTGTTGAATCTGTTCTTTGAACTTATTGTGAATTTGTTCCTCCAATATCTATCGTGAATCTATTTCTTTGGGTTCTTTGAATATTGTTCTTTGGGATTTTTGTTTTTAGCTTTTTAAATTTTGGATTTTTAAATTGTTTTGAGTATTAAATTTTTATTTCAAATAATGACGTGGCAACCATGGTACCGTGTTTTTGGTGAACACTGGCTACAACACTCATGGGTCTTTTTCACAAGACCACAAAGGTAAAAAAACCCTTCTCACTTCATCTGTTTTTTCTTTATTGTTTTGATCATAGAAAAACATGAAAAAAGGTTGTATTTTTGTGTTTGTGTCAGAATTGGCTCTCAAAATATGTTGAACTCATTTTTTCATTTTATCTCATTTTTAAGTCGCTCTTTTCTCGCCCCCCGGTACACCGAGGTAACCTAAGGGTTTGAAGTTGGAACTTTTATATGTTGAGGAATTATCTATGGCTTTATGTTGATTGAATCATTCCTATCTTTCATATTTCAAAGTTGAATTAAAATTTGAACATAGAAAGCAGATTAAGGTTGTAGCTATGGTTCTCCTTATGAGTGGCAAGTGTACAAGTAGGTCTATTAGGGTTGTACATGTTGTTTGCTATAATAGTTCTTTGATATATTTGTTATGGTTTTTATGTAGTTATGAATGATGTATCTGCAAATCGTTGGCCTCATAGATTATCAAGCGACCATCCATCTCTCGGAACAATAAAGTTGTATGTCATTAACAATGTTTTAGAGGTGAGCATAAATTAATTTGTTATTTTGGATTATGAGGAATTAATAGCTCTCCACATTGCCAAATTCAATCATGATATTTATTTATTTATTTTGAAATTTTGTCTCTTATTTTGTGTTTATATGAGCTAGATGAAAGAATAGGGTTTAGCACTTTATATGTAAATCATGAAATTTCGGCATTTGATGAGGTAAAAATTTGTTTGTATTTGAAGATTATTAGTATCAATGTGTATTGCAAATTTTTGATTTGTCATCATGCCCATTCTAATGCGATAAAGATCTGTCGGTTTTGATAATATAAAGTAGTAAACTGTAAACTTGAATAAGTGGCAATTGGAAGGAAGCCCAACACTTTAGATATGGTAAAAGGGTGTTGCGCCCCGAAAAATCCGGTTTGGACTTTTTCGTTTAACAACGTGAAAATAGTAGAGCCGCCACCAATATTTATTTAGGAAAACATTGAAAAAACCCTTTTTTGGAAAACGGGTGGTCTTTTGAAAACACAGAGATGTAGGTTCGGGAGTCGGTTGCGCATGGGGAAGGTATTAGCACCCCACGCGCCCTTTCTACCGAAAGGGAACCATTAACTTGATGTGGTTTTGAAATGTTTGATTTGAAATACATCGTTCTACTTCTTTTCTTTTCTTTTCTTCCTTTTGAGAGATTGCTTTATTGAAAACGGGAAAAAAGAATGTTTTTGGTATCTTTGTAAAGCGGAACAAAACAAAGATTTTTTTTGAAAAGGGTGCTTGACGGGACATGAACCCGGTCCTACGTACCCTCACGGAATGAGGGATCAAAGCTACGTAGTTCTCGTTTTGCGTCTGAAAACGGCTTAGGGGTTTAAGTTTTGGAGTTTTTGAAATAAGACTTGAGTGTTTGCGAATACCAAACAAGCAAAGGCTTCGAGTGACATTCAATACTAACTCGAAAGAAAAGAGAGTTGGAACCGATAATCAAACAAGCAATGGCTTCGAGTGATTATAAGTGACAACGTTGCATTATTCTTTTTTTGAAAATTGTTTTGAAAAAATGGTGAGCATCAGTGATAATTACCACTAATAACTCGTGTTATTTTGGAAATTTGGATTAGTTTTTGTTGTTTAATTAATGTGTGGGAGCTTTCGTAATAGTCAAACAAGTAAAGGCTTCGAGTGACTATCACTAATAACTCCTCATTAGCGATCAAACAAGCAACGGCTTCGAGTGATGGCTAATGATTTGTTTAGGAAAATGCCTTAGGTTTTTTATTTGGAAAAACATGTAATTTCGAGTTTGAAAAGAAATAGAACATTTCAAATCCTTTTTCAAGTCAAAACCGAGACAACAATTAGAACACAAGCAAAGCAATCATAAAGAGTATTCACAAGTTGCTATGGACAATTGAATACATGATTAAGCAAGCATGTGAGTGCATGAGTATGCAATTATAGAATGCAAGGCATAGCATTATTGGATGCAAGAACAATTTAAAAAGAGTGCATGACATAGTGTTAATGAGTGCATGAACATGTGAATATGCAACTTAGAAATGAACATGAACTTCAAATCACCATTTATTCATAAAATGCAAGCAAACAACATAGGTTAAACTTTTGGTAAGGATTCACATGATCAAGCAAAGAGATGCATAAAAGTCACATGAACCCTAATTTTCTTCTAATATGCAAAGCAAAACAACTTTGAAACAATCTTTATTTTCGCAAGACTTGGTAACAATTATTTTTGTGGTTCAAGCATATTAAATAGGCATAGAGTAGTCTTAATTAACCAATGAACATATAACAATGATTATTTGATTAAACAAGCTAAGGCATCAAGGTCGAAATGGACCTATCCTTTGCAACCATCCATGTGAACAAAAGAATTGCATCAAGACTTGGATAAGTCTATCCTTTGCTCAAACCCTAAATTTTAAGCCCAAAACCTCATCTTTAATTATTCAAGAATACAAATGAAAGGGGTTGAATCTAATAAATGAACATTAAATGAAGTTGAATCATATCTTGCAATCCTCTCACTTAAATCATGGTGCTCTAAGCACAAGTGAGAATCAAGTTGCAAAATCATCAACAAACAACTAAATAGGATTAAACAAGAAAAGTTTAATCATATCTTGCAATCTTCTCACTTAGATCATGGTGCTCTAAGCACAAGTGAGAATCAAGTTGCAAAATCATCAAGAAACAAATAACTTAAAAAGATTAAACAAGAAAAGTTCAAAAACAAAGTTGAATCATATCTTGCAATCTTCTCACTTAAATCATGGTGCTCTAAGCACAAGTGAGAATCAAGTTGCAAGATCATCAACAAACAAACAACTTAAAAAGATTAAACAAGAAAAGTTGAATCATATCTTGCAATCTTCTCACTTAAATCATGGTGCTCTAAGCACAAGTGAGAATCAAGTTGCAAGATCATCAACAAACAAACAACTTAAAAAGATTAAACAAGAAAAGTTCAAAAACAAAGTTGAATCATATCTTGCAATCTTCTCACTTAAATCATGGTGCTCTAAGCACAAGTGAGAATCAAGTTGCAAGATCATCAACAAACAAACAACTTAAAAAGATTAAACAAGAAAAGTTCAAAAACAAAGTTGAATCATATCTTGCAATCTTCTCACTTAAATCATGGTGCTCTAAGCACAAGTGAGAATCAAGTTGCAAGATCATCAACAATCAACAACTAAAAAGAGTAAACATCATCAAGTAAAAACAACAAAATAAATTAAAAACCCCAAAAATGCGAACTACATAGGAGATAAAATCACATATTTATTCCATTAAAATGCAAAGATCAACACAAAATAACAACAAACTAAATTATTCAAAGGGTGAGAGGCCAACTCTCACCCCAACAACAACAAACTACATTTTAAAGATGAAAATGATGAGTATGCAAAAATGATGAAGAGAATATGAGTTTTTGATACAAAATATTGTAAATGATGCAAGGGTTTTAGAGATCTACCTTAGATTCAAGCTAGTAGAGGTAGGAAATGAAGAATAAGTCACCAACTCAACTAGAAACCCTCACTTGATGATGAAAATGTGAAATAAAAGGTGAAAGGAGGAAGATTTATGGAGGAGTAGATTTGAGGTGATTTGATGGTGTTTGGGTGAAGGAAACAAAAGAATGGAGGAGAGGGAATGGAAGTGAAGCTACGGCCAAGAGGGGAGAAGAGGGGATGAGAATGGTGTGCTAAGTTTGGTGTAGGAGAGAATGAGCAAAAGGTTGGGAAAGAGTGAATATGTGAGGTATTTATAGAGTGGGAGTGAGCTTAGGGGTAAAATAGTAATCAAACCAATTAAATCAATTAATATTCAGCTGAATATTAATAAATAAAATTAATTTGAAACTTGGTCACCAAGTTAGGAGGTATATTGGTCATTGATCTTGAGAGGTGCACTAGGATTAGACTTTAAGTTTGAATGGAGGGTGGAGATTCATCATCACATGGATTGAGGGTGTTAAAGAAACACAAAAAAATGAGGGTGAAAGGAGAGGGGGGCTGTGCGCCAGCTGTGGGAGAAGGAAGGAAGAAAAAAAAAGGAAAAAAATGCAAGTTGTCATAGTACTTTTTGTTCCCCACTACCTTTGTAATTATCCTTCCATTTTTTTACTTTTTTTTTATTCCTTTTGATTATTCTATGAAGATTTTTTCTATTTTGGGCCTATCCTAGGAATCAATCATTGGGCTCTGAATTCTATGATATCACCACTCCCAAAATTGATTTGTTGACCCCACCTCAAAGGAAATGACCATTTTACCCTTCTATCCAAAGACTTGATTTTTATGCCAAGAAGTTTAATATTTATGCGCAAAAATAATCACAATTAAGCACAAATATTCCTCAAATAAAATCATTGATGATTGTTCAGTGATTTAGGACGAAAGACTGTTTTTATTGTGAAATGACCAAAATGCCCTTTCACCCTAAAAACCCTAGTTCTTTGCTGAAGCACATTTTCACTTTAAAATGACTTTTCCCCTAGGAGTGACCTCTAATACCTCAAAAATGCATGTTGAATGACTTGTCCTGAGAAACTGTCCCTTATTTGTAAAATGACCAAAATACCCTTTTGCACTGAAAAACCCTAGTTTGTCCAAAAAGTGCATTCCAACTCCAAAAATGATTTTAGGAACTTTGAAATGACTTTTAGAACCCTAAATGCAATGCATGATGCTCTTTTCACTTCTATTTATTTAATTTTGTGGAAAATTAGGGTTTTGACCTAAGCCGGACAAAATTGGGGTATGACAAAGGGCATACAAAATAAAGCTGAATTGTATTGCCTTAGGTGAGATTTGGGCAACCCAAAAAGAAAACGTAACAATAGGAAAAGAATTGATGGTGGATCTAGATGATTTTATGAAAGTTTTTTTTCCTTCTGAAACACGCATATGGGTATTGCCTTTTGGATTTTAAGTACTTCAATTCACAAGTACTGAAATTGTAATCAAAGCAGCTAGAGCTTTTACTTTTGGTTGCCTACTTGTGTAAGTGTCAATAATCATAATATCTATGATAAACTTATACCGTATGTTTGTCAAATTCTCGCAGATATTTGATAAATTGTGTCAAAGTTTTAATGGGGATGTGTTGCAAACATTATTTCACTCTCTTTGAAGGACTTGCAAGTTGCCCCTCAGATAGTATGACATTCTTGCTCTGGAGATTTGTTTGTGACCAAGCTTTAGCCGTGGCGACTTCAAATATCCTTCCTCTTTCGGATGATTTTTTCCCAGCTTGTTTGATAATTGTTTTCTTCTCGTGACGTTAAAAGAAAAAGCGCAGGATTGGTGATTTGGTTCCTTAACAGTCTTACTTATTCATTCTTTTATCTTATTAGCTCAGCAATCACTTTATCAACATGTATAGTTGCTCACAACAACACATTGTTAGCTTTCTTTGGTGTCTAATAATTTTCTTTGAGATTAAGAGCAATGTGTTTAAACGATACAGCAAAGATAATGTTCATGATTAAGTTTACTTTGGTAAGTTATCTTTTCTACTACTGATTTGCTTTCTTTGATCTCAAACTTATTTGTATATTCTTTTTTCACTTCTACATGCAACATTGGAAAACACCATGTAATTTGTTTTGGCCCCATTGACACTTGATGATTACACTATTTTGCCATGTAGATAAGCCAATATTAGAAAATAAGCAATTCTCGCAAAAATAAATGGCGTGATTTTATGTAAAAATGAAGTGATTCTATGAATGTTACACCTCTATAATACATATATTCATCAGTAGTTTTATTAGTATTTTTAGCATATTCTTACATGCTTTTTGTGATGAGTTATATAAATAAATAGATACAAAAACTTTGGTCCAAATTTTACCTTTGCATTGGGCTAGAATCTATTTATTCTCTCGGTTCAACTTCCGGTCCAAATGATGCTATTATACACTATAAATAATATCTACTTACATGAGCTATATAAGCAGATAGATGTAAGCTTTGGTTGATTGAGGCTTTTCCGTTATAGAGTTTTTGATTTAGATTTGCTTTAAAAGTCAATTTATTGTGTGAATTTTCTGCCTCCTATGTGTTACTCTCAATTTGTGTTTTATTTTGTTGGCTTTGGTTGAAGAGGAAAATATTTCAACTCCGCTTGAATGAACTAAATCAACAATCAAGTGTGAATTAAATTTTTCAGTAGTGTTCTTTTTGGAATGGTAATATCTAATTTATCGGAATACAAGGAGATGATTTCAATTTTTGTTCATCAAGATTATTAGATTTGTGGCCTTTTAAAATCTTTGGAATTTACAAAATCCAGGATTTAGATTATACCAGTTAGCCCAAAAAATGAGAAAGAAGAAAATAGTGATTTGTTGTGCAGATTTGTTGCTATTCCTTCTTCTTTTTAATTAGAATATGTACTTTCATATATTTGTATTTTTTATGTTAAATTTAATTTAATATTATTTTTTTGTTCAATTTTAGGCAGACATTCTTCAATGATGTTCTTCCCTGTGTAAAAGTTGCATGCTGCAAAAATCTACGTGTTGCTGTGAGCTGGTGTTTTAGGTAGAGTTTAAAAGAATTGTGCATTCTTTTTGTGATAATTCAAAAAGGAAGTGTGATGCCGCCTATGTGGTGCTTGCTCCGTCGTAGAACTTCAAGTTCCTTGGTGATGTTTTTACTTGGAAACTGAGGTAAGGCCTGCTGCAACCAGGATGGCCACCAAATGGAATATAGCTGCCTCTTATGAACTCTCAAGTCTCAACAGGCACTACAAGAAAATCGGTGGTTTGCCACGGTCATTCCCGTGGCAAATGTACAAATATCCGTGGCAAATATGAATTTGCCACGGATTTGCGACAGACAAATTTTGGTGGCAAAAAAGCGCCGTCGCGAAGCGCTTTGCCACGGATTTTCCGTGGCAAATTTTTCCGTCGCAAATCCGTGGCAAATTTTTCCGTGGCAAATCCGTGGCAAATTTCCGTCGCAAAGTCGTGGCAAATTCTTACACCTTCCGTGGCAAATCCGTCGCAAATTTAAAAAAAAAAAATTAAATTATGCCTCCAAATTCTATTTAGTAGTGATATCTATACAGAACACATAAATGCTCCAACATCAAAATTAATAAACTTATATAAAGCAAAACATAATAACCACACTAATAAATGACACTACAAACATAAAATTAAATCTTCAAACATATATACATGCTGCATAAAATTAAGCTAGCTAAATAAGATAAATCTATTTACATCAAAGATAAATTCACTTCTCTCAAATGGGAAAGATAAATTCACTTTCTCACGAGTAACATTAAGCTAGCTAAAAATACTCAAGAAATACAATGCTCAACCCAAACTTGTTTACAATACTCAAGAAATACAACCCTATCACAGTTACAAATCTGGCAAGAAGAACAAATTCCACAGAAGCAACAATAGTGCCTGCAATAATAGTGCCTGCAATAAAATCAAGCATAGGTTAGAAGTAATATCATGTTTGTGCAAATTCCACAGTAACCAATTTTTTAAAATGAAAAATACTAACCAAAAACATTTGTTGCACCAACCAGAGCACTTGCTGCAACATCAGAAGCAATTCCGGCACTACGGAAGACAGAAGTTGAATAATATACCACAAAGATTTATTCCACCAATTCTTTGCGGAAAAGAAAAGTGTTGCTCCAACACTAACAACTGCAACCATGAATAGTTTAGAGAAATGCTTCAGCAATTCAGTTAACAGGAACGGATCTTAAATTTTGGGATACCTTTCCGATATCGGCTACTAAACAGTTCAAACCATCCTACTTCAGGTTCGGAAGAAATTGCCATTCCAACTGCTAATAGAATAGATGGTACTATCATCTTACAAATCAAAATTTTCTCAGAGACATATAAAAACAAGTAGCTGCCAGTGCTTTTTAGTAAGGTTGTGAAAACTGCAGATGCATTTGGTGAGATGAAAACATAATGATTATGGAGTTAATCATTCTAGAAGCTAAATACCAATAAAATATGGAGTTAATCAAGCAGTTTTTCATTATATTCTAGAAAACACAACTTACACTAGTTTCTTCCGTACATAGAATATTTTGTAGTCTCAGATAACTGCAAGACAAAGGGATAAAAGAAGTGAAAGAATTGGTCAAGACAAAATGCAGTGATCGTAGATGTTATGACTTAGGATTGCACATTTCGATACAATTTGGCAAATCAATGATTCGTATCATGTGATGAATTGTAAATGGCTTAGAGTCTTGTGATACATACATGAGTAGTGCATTCGTGTATATGAATCAATAAATTAAGTATTCATTAAAAAAATCATTTTTCCCACTAACTCTCATCGGAGAAGTTGAAAAGTCGGACATGGTTCAATTAGTAAATGAAAAGAAAAGAACTATGAGTGCTATTTAATGCATCGTATATGATCATTTCATAACTCTGTTTTGATCTATGACACCCTATTTGGGTTATCCATTTTGCTATTTTTACTCTTCTAAAAAGAGTCTTCATCCGTTCTTCCGAGACATAGGCTTCTTTGCAGTCATATATGTGTCCTAAGACATAGGCTTCTAGAGGTTTAGAAATAGAAATAGTTTTATCCAAGAATACACAAAAAAATCCATGGTTCTCTCCTTTATTATTTAAAGGAAATCACAACATGAATCTACTTGCCATTTTATGAGAACTTTATACCGACTAAATGATAGAGCTCCATATATGAGATTGTAGAAGCAGGATTATAACCTCTAAAGCACTCACGATCACCCAAGTGGTGGCTCAACCATGTCTTCGCTTGACACTCGTAACACTTCGCTTAAGAAATAGCGACCAAATAGTACAATAACCACCCAAGAGCCTCCCAATGCAGTTTTGTACCTAAAAGGACCCCAAGACAATAAGAATAAAGATTAAAGACTATATAAATAAACAGAAAAGGCCAAGAGAAACAGGACAAAATTTTGCACCATATTCCACTTTCTTATAAATGTGTGTCATCGGGATATACGTAAGAATGGCATTGCAAAGCATGGAGAATAAGACATTTGACATATGGACGTGAGTGCAGTGCATATGAAAGCACATGTGTGTGTTTTTGCTAGGGTAACCATCATCTAACATGTTACTACAACAATAGTCGCAAACCTCAATATTTTAATTGATATTATACTTATTCATTTAACCTTGTTACCTCGCTAGAACATTCCAACCGACAACACTGCTTTCCCGCTAGCTCCTCCTTTTTAATAAGGATGATTTCCCCTTCTTTTGGTTTAGTTTGATCTTTGCATGATCATTAATCGCTCCATTGGCCACTTGGTTTTGAAGAGGACTTCGATCGTTAGATTTCAATGTCTTCCTTTTCTTCTTCATACTCTTCCATTTTCCCCGCATTTTCCATCGCCTTTTGGAACAACTGTCTCGGCTAGAGAGTTCCTCAAAAGCTCCCTCCTCCTTCACCATACCATCATGGACCAAAATGATTCTATCAACTCGTGATAGGAAATGCGGTGATTTGTAACAAGAACTCGGGTCTTTCCTCTCAATTCTCCCCTTGATGCATTTATCAAAAACCCGAGATGATATCGTAGTGCACATTAGACAAGTTGCTAAGATAATATCAAGATTGAGAATCGAGCATTGATGCATTTATCCAAAACTCGAATGCATGTTATATTCGATTATCTCGGATAGTGATCATGAAAATTTCACTTGTAGAATAGACCCCATGGCTATTTGCCATCTTTGGTATTAAACTACTAAATGCAAGCTATAGGAAGGTACCATGTACATACAGACACAAACACATACATGGAAAAAGAAACCAACTACAAGAATAATTTATTCAGTAATTCAAATAATACAAAATAAAACACCGCAAAGATAGAACAAAAGAACTTGAAATGGGCGATACAAACAGAACATGTATAGCCAAAAATATAAATTGGATCTCATATTTTTTGATCAAAAACAAATGAGATAACCACTGCCACTATAAACTCCTAGACAAGAAAGTGCTGAATTATAAATTTAATCATACGTGACATTACTATGTATGTTAAGAATTAAGAATACATATAAAATAAGTGTCGGATCACGTGCGGACATGGACAAAGACTCAAGCGTATGAAACAACCGACCAAACAAGACCATAGATCGCATAAACTTACTTTCGAGTTATAACAATGAAGGAATAAAAACATCGAGATAAAATGGAATCACTTGGCATGAAGGTAACTGTCTAGCCACATGTGCATCCAGAGCACTTAGGGGGTCATCAAAGATGAGCACATCGAATGGAGTAGACAAATTTCTAGCCATGGATACTCTTTTGCTTCGCCACCGCTAATGTTTACCCTCTTTCACCAATTTGTGTAAGATCGCCACCCTAGTCATTAAGCATGCGAGAGAAAGTAAAGAGCAAGGGCCGCCAACTTATAAATATAATAATTAAATCGCACACTCATTGCATCCAATCAAATGGTATAACACACTCATGTATATACTCACGAGTAGTAACTCAAGGTCGATCGCAGATTCGGTCACATCTATTGCTCTTTCGTATCTTCTATCGGGTCAAAGACAGAACCGAACAAAACGTTATCCCGCACTGTAGAATTAAAGTTTATTAGCCATTCAAATGGTAAATAGAATATACTCACCACCTTTTCATGTGATTTTGATAGTTAGAGAATTCTAACTAACTTCATTTGTAATTTTGGAAATCTGTTTTTCATTAATTATCGTAGAAAGTGGTGATACACTTTATATAAAAGTGAGTCCTAACTAACTCCTAGTCGAGTCTTTGAGTTAGCGGCACTAACAAACATCTTGACTAAGCACCTTAATGAACTAATGAATTAAGCATGTTTGTTATAAAAGCAAAGCACATTGCATTACAAGTTTATTTATTAAATCGACAACATATCTTCTATTGGCATCCAACTAATTTTATAAAGTAAAATGATAATCACCGATCGACAAACAAGACCAACATCACAATTTTTTGGATTAATAACAACCTATTAAGTATATAGTAAAATAAACACCGGTAGTGGAGACTTCCAAAGACTAACACTCATATAAGCTAACAAAGAAAAGGCAGATTTCATATCTTTAGTGTATGCTTACTAGCATTGTATCTTAAGAAAGGGTTTTTGTGCCACTTGTCGCTTGGTGTTAGTAAAGACAGGATAAATGTCAAGCATTTTGTATTCACTTCAGAGTTGTTTAGTGAATTCGTGTATACTTAACTACTTATTTACTCTCGCAACATCTCTCTCTTCTTTCTCCCAAATCCTAGAAAGTATTAGTTATCTAAATAGAATATATTACTAACTTACTATTGCATTAAAAATCCATGAAACTTGGGGTACATATGCAACTGTTTCTCTCATAACAACAGATTGAATCGGCAATTGGAGGAAGTTCTCCAAGCATTGCGAGATATGAGCGATGTCTTCCCTTCTCTGTCGCCAACAATCGCAACTAGGCTACCAGCGGTATATGCAAATTTATGTTTGACAATGTGGCCTCTCTGCTCAAGAAAGGAAATAAATTATCAGTTTTTTCCTGAAATTCAATAGCAAACACTATCGTACCATCAATTTTAATTCTACCCCAACAAGATAAAAAAAAAAGACAGAAAGCAAACAGGTAAAACAGGATACAGAAGACAAAAAATATTTGTTTTTCAGGGTACGTACAAAAAACATATATCCTTTATGCAAGTAGAACATCTAAATATCTGTATATAATGATGAAATATGCAAACATAGGATGAGAAAGAGATTGTGGACCTTTGCGTCCCAAGAAAAGTATCCATTCCTGATTGAGATGGCTGGTAGCCCTGGCTCAAGAGGTTGACTTGGTAGAAGTATTCTCTCTTCACCTAAGAGCAACTCCTCCAGACGCTTCAACGATACATTTGCATTAACCACCTTTAAAACAAAATGAAAAATCAGGCCAACGTAAACTCTATCAATCTACTTTGGTGTGGCATTAATTTCCATTTCACTCATATAAGAAGCAACAAACAATAAATCTAAGCAGGTTAAATCTAGTTCTGTTATTTATAAAAAAAATGTCTTTAAAAAGGAGTCCAAACCTAAAACTGAAACAAAATCATATTCAAACCTTTGAATAAAACATCACGAATCCAACAACAGAAAAGCACTATTCAACAAATGAAGTTGAAACAGTGAGTATACCTTTATAAGAACTTAATGAACTTGAAATTGAAGTTAGGGTTTCAATTAGGTTTTCCAGAGCTAAAGTAAGATAAGAAATGAAGTTGAAATTGAAGTTAGGGTTTCAATTAGGTTACCTTCACACAAGATGATGAAGCCAAGATCGCATTTAACGGAGAAGAGGAGCACGATCGCGGAGAAGATTTAAATGTAAATTATCGCAACAAGAGAAGTAGCATGAGAGGTTCGATTGTTGATTTCTGGAAGTTCGGTTTGTTCGATGAGAGAGGAAGCAGAGGAGAGGAGGTTGTAGAGGCGGAGAAGAGGCGGATGAGGTGGAAGAAGGCGGAGGTTGAGGGAGAAGAGTGGGTACGATGTGTGAGGGTTTGAGAGAAGTGAGGGTTTGTTTGTGAGAAGTGAGTGGAGGAAGGAGAGAATCGATTTGATATCGTGGGAGTTTTTTTTTATCATTCGGTTGCCACGGACTTGCCACGGCATCTCCGTGCAAATTTGTCCTTTCACAAGTCGTGGCAAACCCGTGGCAAATACCAATGGAAATTTCACGCTCTTACTTTTTACACATGCCGTCGCAAATCCGTGGCAAATTACTGACGGAATAAGCTCCGTGGCAATTGCTGGTGGCTAAAACAAGCTTTTCTTGTAGTGAGGGATGGAATGCAAAAGATAAGGTGCAATATTTCAGTGTAGAGCCAAGGGTTAATACTAGGGCATTTGATGTTGTTGTGGGCGTGAAGATGACCCACAAGGTGAGAATGAAGATTGTGAAAGCTGTGCAGGGATGTTGAAGTAGGCAACATCTCGACTTGCTATACGTGTAGTTCATCCACAACATATGATCAATTAGAATTAATTTTTTTGTAACAAGCCTTATGTTTCTTGCCTATGTAATGCTTCATGACTATGATTTTGGTGTAAATTGATACTGTCATGTAGCTTATTCTGACAATAGTAACATTAATAGGTAGAACAATGCTCCTGTCACAAATTTGTGCTATCTAGGTGTAACAATGTTCCTATCAAGGAACTATGTTTGAACAGGTGATTAATTTCATACTTTGGACAATCATAAGACAAACAGGACTTGATGATACCCAATGGAGTGTTCTTAGTCAAATGGAATTGTTGACAACAATTTCTAGATGGGGGCTTTCAACAATATAATATGTTTTGGTAAAAAAAAAAAAACAATATAAGATGTAGTTGTTGGTACTTGGTTCAGCTTCATATCAGGATACCATGGCAATTATCATGTGATTATGGGTAATACTATTTATACTTGCCAAGTATTTTTATGTAATCAATTTGAATGATCAAATCATTGTTCCATCTGATGCACCTGATGTTATTGATAGTAAAGGATCCCTGGGAAGCTAATTATGATTTTGATTAGATTATATGTAAATTTTTTTCCCACTATTAAGACTCTTTAAATTTCTAAATCTACTTACTATTATGTATAGATTGTGAATTTGAATGTTTTTCTTATCTATGAATTATGATTTTTAACGTTTTTATTTAAATTTCACTATTAATTTTGTTTTTTCCGCCTACTTTATTTATTTTAATTGTGGCAAATTTATTACGAAGCATTAGGTTGTTTTCTCCTCTTTAGTTATTAAGGCTTATTTTGATGTTTCTGAATTACTCTCTAAACAATGTTTGTGGATTATACTTTCTAAACAATTTTTCTGGATTAGTTCCTTTTACCTAATTGTTTAATCTATTACTATGTGAATTACTTCATTTTGGTTGCTTAAGTTGTTTTGCTTCGTATATGCACATGTTTTGTGTGTTAAACTATTACTCTACAAATATATAATCATATTTTGCTGTACAATCTGACTTAAGTTGATATTGTAAGGGCTTAATGTGTAATCTTTATCTTGGTCTCAAAACAATTATTGTCATCTTTGCTCTTTCTCTTGATTTTGTAAACTCTACACAAACATTGACACTTAAGCTTTGTCTTTAATATATCTTAAAGCATTGCCCCCACCTTCTATTGAACCTCTTTAATATAACTTAAAGCATTGTCCCCACCTACCATAGAAACTGAAGCATTGGCCCCGTCCATCGGACAGGTCACCGCACTAGTTACATAAGAACAACCTAGTTGGTTCTATGACATTAACTGTTCATCTCATCTAATACAGGTACATATTAAGAAATTTGTCACAGAGAGTGAAGATATTGTATCTAGCCAAGATGGTGATGCCTACCTTGAAGACCACTTGTTAGGAATAGCAAGTTGGTTTTGGTAGACTTAGCAGGTTCAGAGCGTGTCCATAAGTCAGGTGTATACCGAACTTTGTCTCTTTTCATTTTCCTCACCAGGAAGTGAGGAAAATGTATAAATGCTCTAGCAGAGAACAATGCTCGATCATGTTCCATTTCGTGATTCAAAGCTGACCTCACCAGGATGCTCCAAGATTCTTTTGGTGGTAAGATGCCTCAATCTATTTTTTAGTTATCTTATTATTAGCCTTCGGTTCTTCACATGATGTGATCATCAGATATTTCAGTGCAATGTCATGGTATGGGAAACTGGTTTCCGAAATCCTTGGAAGATCTTACTGAGGCTTCATTTCTTATATAATTTTTTTTGACTTCATTGACAGTGACTATTGGTCCATCTCCACATCATCGAGGATTAAGCTTTTCCTTATTTTTGATTAAGCTGTCATTGCTTGTACTACGTTCAGTTATATGATCAATAGTTCAATCTTGATTGGTTCCTATGTCAAAATAAATGTTGGCAATTGGTTTGTGAATTAGTAAATTTGGTGCCTCATGGTATTCTATATACATTTTCTCCTACTTCTAGAAGTACTTGTTAAGTTGTTTGTCTTTTTGATATAGGGGGCTGCACAATCATCTTCAGATGAAGTTGCAAAAATCAAAGTGCTGCTTGAAACAGAAAGTGATAGAAGAAAAGCAGCCGAAGAAGAGGTAGAATATCTGAAACATCAGCTGGGTAAATATACTGAAGCAGAGGTGAGTTTCTTTTAAATGGAGAATTTCTCCAACTTTGCATTGCTCGAAGGAAGTTAAACAGAATAAAGTATATAAAGTCAGTAAGAAGAATACAATTATTCATTGTGCAGTCTATGTTAAGATAAAGTATGTATGTTGTCAATAATGTTGAGCAGGAATGGAACTACCCTGGTTGTTTATCCAGTTTCCACAAAGAACAGAAAGAAACAGGCTGCCCCTTCCACTATACTCTTCTTATTGTTCTCTTCTACTTTCATTTCCCAATTAATATCATACTTCCTTAACATATTGCAGCAACATTCCATGTTGTTATCACTTAGTATCATTCCCTTTGGCCTCATGTTTCTCAACACTTTCAAAAAACTTTCATCTGAACAATTGTCAACACTTTGAGCATTCATTCATATGCTGCAAGAATGTGATTGGCATCACCCGTAGTTAAAGCTAGCTCATGAAGAACATATAACTAGTAGCACATATATACTTAGTAACTACAAAGACTGAAAATAGTACGTACATTCCAATCTTCCATATTTTTCAGAAATAAAATAATGTATTCTTTCTTATCCCTACACTACAATGTTCTTGAGGAATCAAAAGGCACATAAAAGTTAAGAAAACCAATCTTTCGATTAGGCATGGCAACAAAACCCGAACCCGCGGGTACCCACCCGCCCCGACCCGAGTTTGACGGGAATACGCTGATTTGGCCGGGGACGGGGACGGTTCGGGGATGTCGATACCCACCCCAACCCCGCCCGAAACCCGTTCAACAACACATTAACTATTTATTTCATTTTATTTTATGCAAATATATTCATTGATTTTGTTTAATAATTTTGTTTATTTTAAGTTTTGATCTATTTTGAAAAGAAAAGTCTATTTTAATATTTTTAACTTTATTTTATCATTGTATAATAATTTATTATTTTATTAAATTAATTTTCGTAAATATAATTTTTTTATTTTTCGTGTAAGTTAGTGACGAAACAGACTGCATGAACCCGACCATTTGGGACGGGGATGGGGGGATCTGAAACCCCCGCCGCGCCGCCCTGTTGCCATGCCTACTTTCGATGAAAGAAAATCAATCAAGCAACCCACGACGACCTTGTATCTTTCAAGAACATTGATGTGTTATTTTCACTAGTAACCTTCAAGGACTAGTTACTGACTGACTAAGCAATTCACATGACCAACTAGAAACAATACTATAAGCTTGTCTGAAGAGATTTGGAGCACCAATAAATATTCAAGCTACAACTGTAAATAACCAAACTATTGAGCCTGTCGAAGGCCGAAAAGGGATTGACACAACCATTGTCACCAAGACGAAAGTCGTTTCCAAATCAATTTCGCCCATGGCCATCTCTTTTAACTTGTTTTACTCACCCAAAAAATTGAAACCCCCCATTTGAGTTCATCTGTTGGGCTACAGTTGCACGCCACAGGTAGATCGGATTTTGGTCCGACAAAAATATTTGCCCACCCCTACATAGAAGTCGTAAGTGCAAACGCTCCATCTTTGTTTTACAGTTATTACTATATATTTATAATATATTTACACATCACCTCAATTTTAATAAATGCATTTGTCCTTTGATTTATCTAAAAAAATGTTTCACGTTGGAAAAATGGAAAGAGAAAATCACATAAATGCAAGCATATCCTCTTCATTTATCACATACTCTCTTTTTCATTTAGATTTTTTTTCATATAGATATAAAATGACCAATAGTTTATCATAGAGCCAAAAATTAACCTCCCCTCCCCATAGCCACAATTTAAATCTCAAAAAATAATATTTAACTTTTAACATTTAACGGTTAACTACACTTTTTTTACAAGTATAACGTTTAACTATCAATCTATCATGCTATTTAAGTAAAAAAAAATTCAAATATGAAGTACAAAAATTAGTTACAAAATAAAATATGGGAAAACGTTTCACAACATTTAACTTTGTTATTTTAGTAAAAAACTTTATTATTAATTATAAAAATAAAATATAGGAAAAACTTTTTACAACATTTGACTTTATTAACTTACTTTCCTTGCTCTCAGATATAACAAAAATTAAAAGGGCTGGAAAAGGTTTCGAAGCATAGTCTCGAACTCAAATCTAGTGTGTTTTACCAGTTAGGCTATAAAGAGAATGATTTTCAATAGTAAACATAGAGAAATAAGGTCTAACCGTCCAATATCTTGCCATTCGAACTAAGCAAGGCCTCTTGTGAAAATTATTTCTCTACCTCTAAGTCCACCGTCCAATATCCTATGTCTAATAAGATGTTAAGTCGAATCCTTGGTCTAGTTCCACTAACCAACAATAATTCCATGTATCACAGTGTTAACAAAGATTCAATGACCATGGCCAAAAATTTGTTGTGTTAAAAACACACTTAGAACAAGTGTACTCTATTGTAGAAGTAGTATAAAAGATTATCCTCTCTACAGAGATTAATTAACAAGTACCAAACTAGTCAAAATTATATATTGTTTAGATGAACAAATAATTTGATGGTTATTTAGGAACAAAATAAAAATAAATAACAAACATTCAAATGCAAGATTGAATTATTGGAGAGAGGTTCAGGGTCACAGTTTCACTTGCAAACTTCGATTCTCCTAGAAGGTAAGTGAATCCTAGTTCACACCATTATACATGGATCATTTTTTATTAGTTGAATCAGACGTTAAGTCGAATTATATTTATTAAACATTACATCAATAAAAAATAACGACACAAATTCAATAAAAAAGTATTAAGTCATATTTTATAAAATAACAAACAAAAAAACTCCAATGAACTAGCAAATCTTTACATGTGATCAATCAAGATTTGTTAGTTTCTTTCGAATCAAGAAAAGTCTGGTTTAATCAACGAGCATCAAACAAGTCTTTACATTTGAACAATCGAGTTTTGTTAGTTTCTTCTGAATTGAGAAATGTTAGACTTGTCTTCTAAAACAATTAAACTACAACGAGTTGCCCTTTACGTGTGATTAATCGAGCATTGTTTGTTTGTTTTGAATCGAAAAGGTTCGGCTTTTCATATAGATCATATGAGCTATGGTGATGATTAACTTGAGACCAATTGAATAGTGGTTCGTTCATTAGACTACTCTGCCGCTCAACCTTTCAGAAATAAATAAGTGAACTATAATGAGAATTAGCTTGAGATTGGTTGAAGGTTAGTTCATGGGACTATAAAGGTTCGACCTTTCATATAAATCAATGTACATAACAAGTAAGAAATCCAGAATGACTCTAATTAACCTAACACTGTTCATAACTTTGTTCATAAAACGAAATTGAAATCAGATCTGCAACAAAAACAGGTTAAAAATGAAAATGGAGATGAACGAAAATGTTTCTTGGGTTCACCAGTGAGAGATTTGATTTGCTACCTCACCTTAGAATCACCTTATAATTTATCGGCTTTTCATATAGATCATATGAGCTATGGACGTGATGGTTAACTTGAGACCAATTGAATAGTGAGTCGTTCATTAGACTACAAAGGTTCAACCTTTCATATAAATTAATGTACATAACAAGCAAGAAATCCAGAATGACCCTAATTAACCTAACATTGTTCATAACTTTGTTCATAAAACGAAACTGAAATCAGATCTGCAACAAAAACAGGTTAAAAATGAAAATGGAGATGAAAGAAAATGCTTCTTGGGTTCTGAACATTGATTTCTTCCTGAACGAAAATAGAGATGAACGAAATATAATAAACACGAGTTATCACACAAATCCACAAATTTCACCCCAAAAATTTCTCCTCGTTCTTCAAAGAAAAACCAAAGCAAAAAGAATCGATATTGATACTTAAATTCTTTGGTTGCATTTAAAATGGGAAAGGAGAAAAACTTTCTCATGATGGGAAAGCAACTTTACAACCATTGATATAATGATTAAAATATTGAATGGTTGTGATTTTTAACCTTCAACATTTATGACATGTAGCTTATCATATATACCATATTTATTACAAGACCTCTCTACTTTATTTTAATTACTAGATTTTCACTAATTTTTTTGGTCACGTTTTTTATTACACTAGTTCCAAATTTTTTTTTTGAACAACATGAACGGATTTTATAACACGGGCCAAGCCCTACCGAAACCAGAACATGAGAACCAACGACAAAACCGGGTCACAGACCAACGAAAGGCAATTGCAACCCGGCCCAACAAACAAACAAACGATACAAAGATAGAAAGTAAAGAGAGATAACACAGAAACGCAATCTCTCTTCAAACACTACGCAAACCCTATTTACAAGATTACAATGGAACCAACAAAATCCCTCTACAGACACCATCTCAGATCAACTCTAGTCAATCCCCCCTCTTGCATCAAAGGAGATGATGTTACGAACCGATTGAGGAATTTGGAAAATCCAATTTGAAGGAAGGCGATCATCAGCTCCAAGCTTTGCAATCAAGTCTGCGGCCGAATTAGCATCTCGTTTCACCCAATTGAAGCTCAAAGAGGTAAAATTTTGACTTAAACTATGAATATCAGCCACAATATGTTCAATTTCGTTTCTAACTCTCGTTCTGTTGCAAGTTTGAATCGCTATCAAACAATCGGATTCAATGATGATGAGACTTGAAGCGGTTGTCACAGCCTCACGAAGAGCAAGGGATTCAGCCATCAGAGCAGAAGCAGCAAATAATTTGGAGTATGCACCAGTGACAAAGGTACCATCCCAATTATTCCTGAACATGCTCTACCTGTACTCACTACAAAATTAGCATCAACGTTAAACTTCACAAACTCCTTCACAGGGGGGGTTCCACCTAGCTATAGAACTTAAAGGATTGGTGTAACACCCCCTTTCTATATATTATTAAGGCTAAATTACTGTTTTGGTCCTTTATCTTTGGCCTTGATTTCATTTTGGTCCTTTATCTTTTTTTTTTTTTTTTCGTTTTGGTCCTTTATGTTTTGATTTTGTGTCAATTTGGTCCTTTTTGTGTCAATTTGGTCCTTTTTTTGTGTCATTTTGGATGAAAACTACAAAAAGGACCAAATTGACACAAATCAAAACATAAAGGACCAAAACGAGAAAAAAAAAGATAAAGGACCAAAATGAAATCAAGACCAAAGATAAAGGACCAAAACAATAATTTAGCCTATTATTAATTAATTGATTATAAAATCGAGTTTTCAAAAACATAATATTTTTCCACGCACACACAAAGAGAGTACTACATTTCTTCAAAAACACCTTACAATACTCTGCGAATATTAATCAAAGTAAAACCCCAAAGATATGATACATAGCACCAACAAGTCCGAGAATAAAGTAGTACAACAAATGGAAGATAATAGCTTAACATAATAGTTCAAAAGCGTAATAAAATAACAACTACTAAATATTTTCCCCAGGTGGTGCTACGTATCGAGCCGACTCGACCACACTCAGAGGAAAGATCTCTAAACACCTTTAGTCACGTCACTGCTGAGTTGCCGACATACGAGGCAACACGACGCGATGAGGTGAGTCTCAATACATAGATAATAATAAATAAAACAAGAAACACAATAGATTAGGTACACCGGATATCTGATCAATTCAAGACACCATCAACACAGTTACACCAATTTCTGATTACGCCAATATACGATTACGTCAATTATACGATTACGTCACATATCTGATTACACCAAATACAGTTACACCGACACACCATTAATTCATGAACACCCAATCAATCACCAGAGCATGCGTGTAATGCATGGAATGCAATATGCATGTGGATCCATCTTCACCTCAATAACCCCGTCGGGCACTCACCTCTTTTGGCCGAAGCCACCACCTCTTTTGGCCGAAGCCACATCACCTCTTTTGGCCGAAGCCACGTCACCTCTTTTATATGCATATGATTTATGTGACACCATGACAATGCATCACAACACAATAAAATCACCACAACAATCATTAACTCACCTCTTTGGCCGAAGCCTACATCACCACTTTATCATTCCACACCTCACCTCTATTCACAATATTTGGCCGAGGCCTACTCACCGCTTTGGCCGAAGCCTACACACCTCAATGGCCGAAGCCCACACACCGCTTAATCATCACCACAACACAACGCACCTCAAATTGGACTACATGTCACACCAAGGACTAAACCCACACCTAAGGACCGAAACACCTCTCAAGGACTAATGTGACACCTAAGGACCATTTCAGCACCTAAGGACCAATCTGACACCATAAGGACCATTTTAACACTTAGGGACTAGTTTAACACCTCGGGGACCATTTTGACATCTAGGGACCATTTTGACACATAGGGACTATTTTGTCACCATAAGGATTATTTTAGCACCTAGGGACTATTTTGACACCTAGGGACTAGTTTGGCACCATAGGGATCAATTTAACACTTAGGGACTATTTTGAACCCACATTTAGACACCCTAGCACAACCAGGCGCCACTAGCGCATTGGGCAGCCAAAATGGCGCGCCCTTGCACTATTCCTCCCGTGACACGCCACACAACCCAACCCACACCGCGAAGCAACTTTGGCGCCAATTGCCCCGCAAGTTGGCGCCCCCTCCATGTTGCACACCTTGCGCACAACAACAGTCCCCCTGGCGCCAACTTTCCTGCAAAGTGGCACCCCCTTCCCCTGCACACACTCCACGCAACAACAACAGACCCGGCGTCAACCTCCCCCGAAATTGGCGCCCCTTTTCCCCCAAGACACCAAACCGGAAAACACACACACTTCCACCCCACTCTAATTCAAGCAAATCATCAAACACCTAATAATCACATACTTTCCCCTATTTAATTATATTAATTAGCATCTAATTATCTCCATATTATTTAACAATTCAACACTCACTTAAACAAAACTCACTTAGGCATTTAATCAACATCATTAAATCACATATTCACATATTTCTTCACATTGAATCATTTTATCAAACATATGGCATGCACATTTAACAACACATTTATTTCCAACATCAAGTATCATGGTATCACCAAATTAAATACAAATACAACAATTAATGTAATCACATACATAATCAAACAAACACCCAAACACTTCAAATAATTCATCAATTAATTAAACAACTACTCCTAACACCTAATCCATATGATTTCAAAGTTTATAAATTATTAACTATGAAAGAGAACCCTCATACCTCCAAATTGAAGAACCCAAGTACTCTCTCCTTCAACAACACAAAAACTACCAAAATAGCTTCCCCAATATTTTGAGCTCCAAAACCCCATCCATGGTAAAAGGAAAATGGGAAGAAATTAGTGTAGGAAACTTATACTAAATGCTAGAGGAAGAAAAATGGGAAAGATTGGTACCCTATACTACTTACCACAAGCAAAAGAAGAATTTTTCCTCCTCCCCCTAAAGCTTCCAGCAGCTGCGCAAGTTTGGAGGTCTCCCCCTCTCCTATTTTTCTTTCCTTCGTTGAAATGGAAGAGGAAACCCTATCCTCAAAGGTTATTATTTAATTTGGGCCTATTTAGTGGGTTTGGGCCCCTTATTTACACCCCCTAGCTACTTCAACCACTCCCTATTTTAATTAATTCCCCACTCCCTTATTTACTACCCAACACCTCTTAGTCATATTAAATACTATATTTTTAATATAACTAATCACTATAACACCTTATATTTATTTTAATATACACAACTAAATATCACTTAATTAAATTAGTCAAATAATCACTTAATTAAGTTAGTTAATAAATCACTTAATCAAATTAATTAAATAACCACCTAATTAATTTTGGGGCGTTACAATTGGAGGGGAGGATATTACTGGGAACCAAAGTAGAGTTAGCAAGAGAAACCTCAAGATAAAGCTTGTTACTAGAAAATAGAACATCAATAGGTTTCGGGTTAATATCCTCAAAAACTTTACTATTTCTAGCTTTCCAGATATTCCAAAGAGTAATAAGAACCTTTGCAAAATTCTCCTTAGCATCAAGCTCATTGGTGGAAATTTTATTGATAAAATTATCCAACCAGATACACATAGAAGAGACATTAGAAACAGTAGGAACCTGGCACAGCTGCAACCCAAACCAAATAGGGGAAGTCCACGGGCACAAGAGGAAGAGATGCTCAGAGACTCCTCCTCCATCTTACAAATAGGACAAGATGAATCATTTGAAAGTTTCCTTATAGTAAGATTAAGTTTAGTAAATAAAGCATTATGTTTTACCCTCCACACAAACTCTTTGACCCTTTCAGGCACCATAGCACTCCATATAGATTTCCAAGAAAGCTCAGAATGAGAATAAGAAGAGGAGGGGAACCCTACCCCTTTTTCCCCACCTCATTGATGCAAAAATACCCTGACTTCACACTATAACACCCATCCACAGTTAGAGGCCATAATAGACAATCCTCAGAACTAGACCTCCCAATTGGAGTTTTAACTGCTTCAATTGCAGATAGAGGCTCCAAACACAATTTCAACTTATCAATATCCCACTTGTGAGAGTCTTGATCAATCAACTCACTCACAGTAGAAGCTTGACAACCTTGCACTACCATAGCTTTACCACCCGAAGCAATCCAACTATCATTTGAGATGTTCACCTTCTCCCCACTACCAATATTCCATCTACCATTCTTCAGAAGAAGATCCCTCCCATGCAGCATACTCCTCCAAATCCAAGATATCCCGGCCTAAGGTTTCACTTGCCAAAACTCAGTTCTCTCACAATAAATACCTCTAAGAATGAGTGCCCAGTACGCATTAGGATTTTGAGAATATCTCCAGGCTTGCTTAGAGAGGAGAGCTGAGTTTTGAGTAGCAAAGTCTTTGAAACCTAACCCACCTTTATTCTTGGGACTACACATAGTATCCCAACTCTTCCAATGCATACCTCTTTTTCTCACTTTAGAGCTCCACCAGAAATTAGCAACTGCAGAACATAAAGATTGACAAATTTTTTTGGCAATCTCACCATAGTCATGACATAGGAAGGGATAGCTTGCACCACGGCCTTAATCAACACCTCTTTACCAGATTGAGACAGAAAGTGCTCCTTCCAGCCCTCCAACTTATTAAGCACCCTCTCTTTAATCCATTGAAGAGCCATACTCTTTGACCTACCCCACTCTGCTGGGATTCCCAGATATTTATCTCCCAAATAGGGATATGGAGAACATTAGAGAGAGATTGTTTAAGCACAGGAGAAACACCACCCCCACACACCAAACCAGATTTCTGCAAGTTGATGACTTGACCTGAGGCAGTAGTAAACAAGTTAAGAATTTTCACGACTTGATATACTTCTTTAAGAACAACATTGCCAAAGATAATGGCATCATCTGCAAAAAACAAATGGGTTAGTAAAGGAGCTCTAGGAGCTAGTTTCAATCCCTCAATCAGACCAATAGATGAGTAGTGAGATATCAATCTTGAGAGCACATCAAACACTAGAATGAAAAGATAAGGAGAAAGAGGATCTCCTTGCCTAAGACCTTTAGAAGGATAAACAGAGACACTTCTAGAACCATTAACCTGAAACTGGTACCTAACAGAAGAAACAAGAGACAACACAAGACTCACTCACCCTTCACAGAAACCAAAAGCAAGAAGAACTGCTTTAAGGAAAGACCAATCAACCCTGTCATAAGCTTTATTCATATCTAACTTAATAGCAAATCCTTGATTCTTAGCTCTAGATTTCTTTTTGAGAAAATGAAAAGCCTCTTGGGCAACTACAAGATTGTCCTGGATAAGTCTCCCCCCCACAAAAGCACTCTACTGGGGAGAGATGAGAGAGTTAAGAAATGGTTTCAACCTTTTAACCATAATCTTAGAAATAATTTTGTAAATGAAGTTACAACAACTGATAGGCCTAAGTTGGGAAATAGCCTCAGGGTGTTGCACTTTAGGAACAAGAGCAACAAGGGTGTCATTGACAGTGAAACCTATAGCACCAGTTTGGAAAAATTCCACCACTGCAGCTAAAACATCAAGCTTAATCGTGCTCCAATTTTTCTGGTAGAAGTGCCCATTAAGACCATCAGGACCAAGAGCTTTCTATGCACCCAAAGAAAACACTGCTCTCTCAACTTCTAATAATGACACAGGAGCCATTAGAGACAGATTAGCTTCAGCAGAAACAACATTAGGAACAACAGATAAACAATGAGGATCAATAACTGGGGTAGAAGCACAATAAATATCCTTAAAGTACTCAACCACAGCTTTCAACACAGCTGAATGGCCTTCAACCCAAACACCATTAGCATCCTTCAACCTATAGAGAGTATTTCTATCTCTCCTTTGAACAGTAGAGGCATGAAAGAATTTAGAATTTTTATCTCCATTATGCAGCCACTGAACTCTAGACCTTTGACCCCAATACATTTCTTCTTGCTTCCAAAGAATCTCAATTGATTTCCTAATTTCCTGAATCTCAGACCAATTACTAGAAGGGTTAATGTAACACCCCATTTCTACCCGGCAATTTGTATTAAAAATCAGAGTTTAAAAATTCTTTTCCACTTGGAGTGCTACACTCATTTCAGCTCAAACAACAACAATTATAACACAAATGCTTCATTAAATAATATAATACACAACACCAGCAAAAACGTGGAAATAGGATCTTTATCAATATGATAACTCAATCCATACACCGGAAAAATCTAACATCATGCAGCGGAAATAAACATAATCTCTAGGAGACAAACAACAGTCTCATCAAATGTGTAAAACAGCAAAATACAAGGCTCAATAGCAAAAAGAGCTAAGCAGTCATGATCCTAAAACCCATCCCTAGGTGCTACGTATAAGAGCAGACCGACTCGGGGAAGTGAAGGGACTAAGCCTTCACTCATGGCTACCTGTGGTAAACAACAACAGAAAGGGGTGAGTCTCAAACCACATAATAGAGACTATAATAAACAGTATATTTAATCATAGTATCACACACATATAGTCAGGCAGCAGCATTATTCGTAATAATCATCAACCAACAACACACATGCCTTTTATGAGAATGTATGCAATGCAGTCATGCATGTGATACCATTTGCCCCCATGGCATCATCATCAATCAATTGAGTCCCCATGACTCTGGCCCCCATGGCCTCATCATCACAATATAAACGTCGCGACCGCAGCCGAATGTATCACAATATAAACGTCGCGACCGCAGCCGAATGTATGCATGAGACTCCATGAACATGCCACACACACAATTACACATCATCATTATCATTTCTCACCTCATTGTTAATTTCAATTTTAGCCCCCATGGCATCATCACATCTTAGCCCCCATGGCTCATGCCCCCATGGCATCATCATCATTCATGTCCCAAGGACTAATCACAACTAGAGGACTAAACCTCACCCAAGGACCTAAACACCACTTAGGACTAAAATAGCACTTAGGGACCAATATGTCACCTTTAGGACCAAAACACCACCTAGGGACTAAAACAGCACCTCTAGGACCAAACTGTCGCCTAGGGACCAAAACAACACCTAGGGACCAAAACCACACCCTTAGGACCAAACTGTCACCTAGGGACCAAAACAACACCTAGGACACACTTTGGCACCACCAGGCGCTAAATGCCCCACAATCTGGCGCCCAGGCACACCGGCACATGGCGCCAAATTTCCACACACACCGCCCATGCCACACACACACTAGCACACACAGCGCCAAAACACCAAAGAACATGGCGCTCAGGCAACACATGCACTAGCGCTAAGAACACAACAACTGGCGCGCGGGCAAGACCTGAGACCTAGACACACAACTTAGACACTGGCGAGACACGATCTCGACACGAGCGCCATGGGCAGGACTTTTGGCGCTCTGCCTAGACACAGGCAGCAACACAGGCGCAACAGGGCAGCCATTTGGCGCCCTGTGCTGCGCCACATGCACACACACCCTTGCCACAATTCTGGCGCCACCCTGGGCGCCATGGGCAGCCAAAATGGCGCCCAACACTTAGACACCCACGCACACACCCACCTGGCGCCACAACAGCGCCACAGGGGCAACCATTTGGCGCCCTACACTTGGCACTAACACACCCAGGCGCATTGGGCAGCCACTTTTGGCGCCCTGCACCTAGACACAGCACACACAGCTCACAAACAGTGACACAGGCGCCATTCTAGGCGCCCTGGGGCAGCCATTTGGCGCCCTTGTCACTGGCACACACACACGCCCATCGACAAAGGCACGTGGCGCCATTTTCCCAAAGCAATTTGGCGCCAGCAAGTGACAACTCGCACAAACACACAACACAAAGACATGAATAAAGGCACGTGGCGCCATTTTCCCAAAGAACTTGGCGCCACGGCAAGAACACACACCGCACACACTCATCAAGCTACGATTGTCACAGCGCCATTTCACTAGGAAATTGGCGCCCTAGGGTACCTAAAGTGCCCTAACTCAAATTCACCCAATTTTTTTCAACTCTAATCATCAAATACCACTCAATTACACCTTATAATCATGCCAACAACATCAATTTCATAATTTAACACTCAATCATCAATCCAAACCGAATCAACACAATCTAAACCCTAACATTAAGCCCTAAATCGATTTTCTCATGCAATTCATCAAATTCAATCCAACAACAATTCAACCAACAATCAAATATCACCAAGTAAGGACCCTATGACCTACATACAACATATTATACCCTCTATTATAGAGTGAGACTCCCCTTACCTTAAATTAACCGTAGAAACGTCTTTCTCACTGAGTCACGTACAAAAACCACAGCAACAGCTCCTTCCTTTCACTAGTGGAAAAAGGACATTAAACAACACCATTTAGTATCGGTTGTTTGAACAGCCGATACTAAATGTGGACGCGGTGGCAATTTTGAAATTAAATGAAAGTTTTCAATTTTCACGCTTACATTTAGTATCGGTTGTTTAAACAACCGATACAAAATGTGTGTCTCGCTTACATTTAGTATCGGTTGTTTAAACAACCGATACAAAATGTGTGTCTCAAACACATTTAGTATCGGGTTTTAGAACACCCGCTACTACAAGTGACGTTTAATTTTGCTCGGATGACGCGCGTTCTCTCTAATTCATTCTCTCACTCACGACAATACTCACAAACGCCTCTCACTCTCTCGAACCTCTCTCTCTCGAACGTCTCTCTCTATGAACCTCATTTCACGATTCTCTCACTCATGATTCTCTCTCACCGTCGATTCTCTACTCTCATCATCTCCGTTCACCGTCTCCTTCTCATGGTTCTCTCTCACTTTCCCTCATTGATGCGATCGAACCTCTAATCGCCCAACAATCGAACCTCTAATCGATTTGAAACGATTTGAAATGAAGCTCCCAATCGAACCCTAACCTTCAAATCAACAATCGAACCTCTAATCGCCCAACAATGTGAAACGAAGTCCCGATTGTGATTGTGATCGTTTTCGTTTTGCGATACTTTTCGCTTTGACTTCTCCGCTCGTGATTGTCTTCTCGTTTTAAGCAAGCTTGTGCGAAGTCTTCCATTCCCTTCTTCTCTTCATCGTTTCGGTATGTATTCTTCTCTCGATTTGATTAATTGCTTCTCATGAAACCCTAAAAACAAGAGAAGATGATATTTGAATTTGAAACCCTAAACTCGTGTTCTAATTGTAGATTTGCTTGATTTCGATGCTTGATTTTCATCTAACATTTGCGTAAGATCTTCTCTCGTGACAAAGGTTGAATGGGTTGAGAAGAGACATGGGTTCAAAAGGCACGGACCTATTTTGGAAGAATTCATTCCAATTAAGAAAAGGACATCTCCTTATTGTGAACAAGAATTTGATGATCAACATTCTCATAAGCAACAAAAGATTCTCAAGAACAATAATGATAAGAAGAAATCTGATTGGCTTAGATGCATTCGATTATGGAATCCTCGTCCCCAATCACAAGAGGTAATAATTAAACCAAACCTTAATTGCTTAGCTTAATCTGTCAATTCATAGTTTTTGCTTTAGGAATTGATTGGATTGGTTTATCTTGACTTAGGAATGTGGCTGATGATAGGCAGCAGCAGCGTGTTAGTACTGAAAAACGAAGAATTTGGAGAAAGAGTGGTTCTTCAACTGAGAGTGAGAGTGAGAATGAAGTGGAGGAATCTCATTCGAAGATTAGCAGCATTGCTTCTTTGGGGAAATATGATGTGAAGAGAGAGAGGAGGGTGATGCCTAAGTCATATGACGAGGATACTGATTTTAAAGAACAGGTTCAGTTGATTAAGTATCAGATTAATAAGAGGAAGGTGAGCAACAATGAGGATCATGATGGTGAGGAACAACAGAACATTATGACTCAAACAAGGTATTTGTTTGGTGTCCTGTTCTATAGAAAATGGTTTTTTTTTCTTTGTATTGATGATTGATTAGCATTTAGTTATAATAATTGTGATGGGGAGATGAATATGCATGTTTTGTTGACTTGTTTTTGTTGATATATTAGTGATTTGGATGTTTTGTTTATCATAGATTTGAGGACTGTGCTATATCACCATTGACAATCAAGGCACTTTCTTCAGCTGGTTATATTCATATGACCCGTGTTCAAGAGACTAGTCTCCCTATTTGCCTTGAGGGTATGTTGCCTATTTCTTTCCCTAAAGATTTACATTACTCATTTTGCTATCCAATTACTATTCATCATCAACATTCACACTTGATAATCTTACAGAAGATGTGTACTGAAAGACTTGTTGCGGTATGACTCATTTTCTCAATCTGCGTGTTTCTTGCATCCATTTTGAGTCTTTCAAATTCTGTTTCATTGCAGGTGTGGATGCTATGGTCAAAGCTAAAACTGGCACTGGAAAAAGTGCAGCTTTTTTGGTATACCCTTGTTCTTTTTGTAAAAAGAAATATTGTAATAGAAATGCTATGTATATGATGATCACACACGAGCTCTACCAATGATCCTAAGTGCAAACAGCTTCCTGCTATTGAAACAGTTGTGAAAGCTATGAGTAGCAATACCTCTCATCGTGTGCCTCCAATACTTGTTCTTATTCTCTGCCCTACCAGAGAACTTGCTAGTCAAATTGCTGCGGAAGCAAAGGTTTTGCTGAAATACCACGATGGCATTGGGGTGCAGACTCTTGTTGGAGGAGTACGATTTAAAGTTGATCAAAAATGCCTTGAATCAGACCCGTGTCAGGTTTTGGCTTATAACTAAGTTTCTTATGTTTCCTATCCTGTAGCTTCAGACCAAGTTTAAGGCTAATGCTTTTTAGACGGAAGCCAAGGGGCGTATAAAAGACATGTTTCTGATCTTGTGTGTTATTTTTGTATTTCTTGTGTGAAATTTCAGATACTTGTTGCTACACCTGGTAGGTTGCTGGATCATGTTGAGAATAAGTCTGGAATATCTTTACGGTTAATGGGCTTGCAGATGCTAGTACTTGATGAAGCTGATCATTTGCTGGATCTGGGGTTTCGAAAGGATATAGAAAAATAGTTGATTGTTTGCCTCGTCAAAGGCAATCCTTGTTGTTTTCTGCAACCATCCCCAAGGAGGTTATGTTAGTTTTTTTCTTAATGTTGATAGTTAATCTTTGACCAAAGTTTCTTACAAGCAAGTTTGTGTTGCTGCAGTATTCCATCAACAATGTAACTGATCCTTTAAAAATATGCAGGTCCGTCGAGTTTCTCAGGTTGTTTTGAAAAGGGAACACAAATTTGTTGATACAGTGGGACTGGGTTGTGTCGAAACACCTGTTCAGGTAAGTTACAGTAACTATTGTCACTCTAATAATTACAACATGAAATAAGACCCTTTAGGCTATGAGTTTTTTGTTTATTATTCTTATGATTCTTGTATATTTCTCTTACACTGATTGAATCTTAATGTTTGTATCAAAAGTTTTCCAGTGATAGGCATTAAAGCTTTTTTAGGTTTGCCATCACAGGTAAAGCAATCATATCTTATTGCCCCACATGAATCACACTTTGAAGTAGTACATCATATTTTGAAGGAGCATATCTTGCAAACACCTGATTATAAGGTTAGTACATTTGCTGTTTCAGAGTTTGAATTGCTTTGTTATTTAATTTATGGTTTAACAGGTATATTTGCATTCAGATTATAGTTTTCTGTATAACTGCGATGGGGACATCACTCATGTATCACCTTCTCCGGGAAATGAAACTGAATGTTAAGGAGATACATTCTCGAAATGAAACTGTATAGTTTTATGCATATTGTTTACAATTACGTGCTGTTCCTGCAGGTATACACCGGTTCCAGCCTCTTTGTATCTTGGCTTTTGTTCTTCTATAATATGGGTTGGAGAGGTATATGAAATGTAACAAATTGAGGTTCGTTCAAATTGTCATTAGTCTTCCACTGATCTTAGTTTGATCTGTCAGGGAACATATCTAACTTCCACCGCACGCAGTCATGCTAGAGACAATAAATTGCGAAGGTGCGATGAATTGGTAGTTTCAATGGAGAGTTTTGGGTGTGTATGCACTCCATCGGTGATCATATCATTTTTACTTTATATCGATGATCAATTTGTAGTTTCCGTATCATCAAATATAAAAACCAATATTATAATTTAAAATTAAAATGACCTCGCTTTTTGCAGTTCATTGGAAATCTTATTACATTTGCTCGCTTAGTGATGGCAGCACGCGGTGGTTAGTCTTTACATTTTGCAAGTATATTCTTAAAATCTGCATTTGCTTTAACTATCGTCCGGTGTTCTTTCGCCGCTTTTTATTTATGTGCAAGGAAGCACAAGGTAACTTTGTAACCCTCTCTCTATCTCCATATGTTTATGTTTGTTTATGTTTATGTTTATATTATAATGAAATGAAATGATCTGTGCTTGTTTTGCACTCAAAGTTGATAAGATTAAGCTAATTGAACTCTGGGACATCCGAATCTGAATTTTTCGGTGTAAGTGTTGTATATGTACAATGACTCTATTGTGTGATGGTTTTGTTAGGTTTGTGAGTAGGTTTAATGTTTTTAAATGAATTGTGACTGGCGCTTCAGGTTTCTAATACTATGAAAGACTTGTGTCATGATGTTTTGGGGTTGCAAAAGAAAAGAAGTATCCTAAGGAAGTGAAGACAAATGAAGGTATATCTCTTAGCAATCGAGTTGCAAGTAATTCTTAAAGTAGCATTTCTATTCGGATATTTTTAAAACATGTTTTTGAATTGAGCATTTTCTTTTTCTCGCTTCTCCCCCCTGCATGTGTGTTTTTGTCGATGTGTTGCCAAACAAAAGGAAGCGCGACTTGATGAACACGTCCTCCCTTTATAGTCCTAGTATCTGTTCATCTAGTCTAGGTGACTTTGTAGTCTTTTGCCGAACTAATCATTTATTAGGTGTTCTCAATTCTTATATTTTGGATTTTTATGGGAATATTTTTTGATTGGTGAGCTATGTTTCTTTGAGTTCTTAGTAAGAAATTATGTGATATTCTGAATTTGGCTTAGGGTAATGTGATAACTGATTGTTGTTGTATCTATTTTATTGTTATCATGTACTGCTTATTTGCAAAATGTGAGTTTGAATGAATGATTAATTGACTCATTTTATGAATTTCATGTTCAATTTTAGTTGTTTGATGTTAGTTTTGGTTCTCAGTTCACATTTTACCACACACTACTATATGTAGTGTGTGTGGTAAAATGTGAACTGAGAACCTTTTTTTTAAGAAAATAGACTTTTAGTATCGGTTATTTAAAAAACCGATACTAAATATCACTTTTAGTATCAGTTATTTAAAAAACCGATACTAAATGTCACTTTTTAGTATCGGTTATTTAAAAACCGATACTAAATGTCATTTTTTAGACAAGCAAACACAATGTTAAAGTGACATTTAGTATCGGTTTTTTAAATAACCGATACTAAAAGTGACATTTAGTATCGGTTTTTAAATAACCGATACTAAATGTCAATTTTTAGAGAGTAAACACAATGTTGAAAAGACATTTAGTATCGGTTATTTAAATAACCGATACTAAAAGTGACATTTAGTATCGGTTATTTAAATAACCGATACTAAATGTACGTTTTCAAGACATAAAAATCACCAAAAAAACGTCATTTAGTATCGGTTTTTTGAAAATCCGATACTAAAAGTGACATTTAGTATCGGTTATTTAACCGATACTAAATGTCAGACATTTAGTATCGGTCGAATTAGTATCGACAGATAACCGATACTAAAAGTGCAAAACAACCGATACAAAAAGCCTTTTCTGCACTAGTGTTTCCTTCTTCTCAAGGTGCGATCAAGCTCTCTCTTTTTTCTCCCTTGAGCGCCGTTTTTCTCTTCTCCTTTCTCTTCTCACTTTCGTTTTCTTTCTTTCTTTGGCAAATGGTGCGAATTGCACCAACCCTAGGAGCCTAAGTCATTGGGCTTGGGCTCTTGGGCCAATATTTGCAGTCCCGGTATTTCCAATACCACTCCCTTCAATTAAATAAAATACTATATTATACTTTAATATAATTAAAAGTAGTGCAACACTTTAAATAATTTAATCAATTAATTAATTAAATCATTTAGGGTGTTACAGTTAACACCATTAAGAAGCTTTTGAAGTTGACCTTTTAACTTAGTAATCTCAAGAGAAGCATTTTTAAACGTGTTCTTATGCCAAGTGAGGAGAGATCTCTTACAATTCTTTGCTTTAGCAATAAACAACTCCCACCCAGAATCAGAGATATTAGCAGATTTCCATCCATCAGCAACAACTTGACCACAATCAGCATGTTCTTCCCAAAATTTCTCATATCTAAAATAAATGGGTCTCCTCTCAGGAGGACATTGGTGAAGAACCAAAGGAGAGTGGTCTGAAGAAACAATAGGAAGAGCAATCCCTACAGCATGAGGGAAAATCACTCTCCATCCCCAATTCATAATAATTCTGTCTATTCTTTTGAAACGTAACAATTTCATCCCTAGGGTTGCTAGACCAAGTGAATTTATTCCCCTTTAGATCCATATCCATAAGGCCATTAGAATTCAAGAAGTCTCTAAACAAAGCCATTCTAATAGGAGCAACAGGAAGAGAACCATCCTTCTCATTAGCAGAAATCATTTCATTAAAGTCCCCCACACAACACCAAGGACCCCCACTCAGAGGGTTTAAGTTAGAAAGCTTACCCCATAAGTGTCTTCTCTGCCTAAATAATGGATTACCATATACAAAGGACATCTCAAACACATGCCCTGTCTTCTTTTCCTTAATACCAGTATGAATGTAGTTCCTACATGAATCCAAGATTTGGATCTCATAGGAGTTATTCCAAAATAAAGCAAGACCACCAGCAATGCCATCAGCAGGAACACAGAACATATTTTTGAATTTAAGCTTCCTACTTACTCTTTCCACACGATCCTTTTGGGCTCTAGTTTCCATAAGGAACAGAATAGGAGGCTTTTGACCCTTCATGAGGTCCTGAAGCTCTCTACTTGTCGTGGTAGCCGCCAAACCACGACAATTCCAGCTAATTATAGTCATAATGACTTAGGGGGCTTGCTTTGGCACGCCTCCTCTGCCTTAGTAACATAAGATCCTATACAGAAACTCCCAAAAGGATTATCAGGAATCTCCACCATACCCTCTCCCATACCTTCAGTAATAAATTTATGTTTCTTATAATCCTTCTCCACTTTCTCCTTATCTTTGCTTAATAAACTAACATTGGTTCTCTTTTTCAGGCTCATTCCAACTCCCATACAAATAGCCAGAGCATTCTCCTCATCAACACCAATCTGAGCAGACTCCTTAGAAGATTCCTCCTCTTCATCATCAGAAGGTAACTCTACTGTGTACTCTACCCTTTTGCCTTCTTTTTGAGGATCTCTCCACTCATTATTCTTCAAGATAGGTTGGTTCTGAGAAAGAGGTATGTGGGTGGGGTTAGAACTTTCTTTCTGACTAGAGAGGTTGATAGAGGGGATGGTGATGGGTAAATTAAGGTCTATTTGGTTAGAAGCAAGGCTATGTTGTGTGATTGGGATTGTGTTTGGGCTACTTCTGTTTATGGTCCTGTAGACTTCTACATGGGGTAGCTTACTATTAGTCTTATGGCTATTGTTAATGTCAACAATACAACCAGCCACATAAGTTCTAACTAAGCTAATATCACCACCAATAGGGTGATTAGTAGAATCACGATGAATAACAGGGGTGGGAATAGGGGTAGGATAAGGTCTCTCTTCAACAAAGTGGTTTCCCATTCTCACATTAATATCATGATAATGCTTTCTCATCTTTTCCTCCTCACTTTCATTACTCACAGACAGAGAATTATCATTACCGTGTAGATTACTAGTAGAAGTAGCAATATTCTCAGGTTTCTTGATAAGATCTCTTCCTAAGAAAAACATTGATCTAGGAGCAGATACACTCAACCAGGGGCCATATTTTGGTTTCCCCGGTCTGCCAGGAATTGTAGCCAGAGGATAAATACACGACTTAACTTCATGACCCAATTTACCACACTTATAACAGAGGGCTTGCAACCTTTCATATTTGTAACTAACCCAAAGTCTAGGTAACAAACCTCTAGGTATCCAACAACCAGTAGGCAATTGTTTATCAAGAGGTAAAGACACTCTTCCTCTAATAAAATTTCTGAGAATCCTACCCTCTACAAAAGGACTCTCAATCTCAATAACATTACCAACTTTACTCAAGATAGTAGTAGCATTTGATATATTCATATTTTCTAGAGGCAGATTATGGATTTGAATCCAAAAAGGGGATTTGTTGAACACAATAGCTTCACAAGATACTTTAGGACTCCATTGTTGCAGACATAAGAGGTTTTACAACACAAACCAAGGAGCTTTTCTCATAACTTCTTCTGCATCATCCACTCTTGTAAAGTTAAACAGAAATTTATTTTGACCTAACTCAGAAATATGTAAGCCAAGAAACATATTCCAAGCTTTAGCCAAAATTTCCTTCACAACTTTAACATTCATATGTTTATCACTATAGATATACCCAACAAGGGCTCTATTTAACAAAGTGTCTTCATATTGTGTTTCAGGAAGGAGAGCTTCTTCCAAAACTTCAGGGTTCTCCACCATAGAGATGTTACAGTGAGATGAAGAAGCCATGACTCAGCACAAGACTGCCAACAACAACAACAACAGGAGATGCTCAAAACTAAAACCCAGGAACTAAAAGAAAAACACAGACTAGAGATCCAGGAAACTAAGAAAGAAGACACAAGACAACAGGAAACGACTAACCAACAGAGAACTAGCCTAAACTAAATGCTCTTTAGCTCTTTTGACACAAGACACATGCTCTTTAGCTCTTTTGACATTTAGATACTTGCTCTTTAGCTCTTTTTCATGCTCTTTTGATACTACTACTAATAAATTCATGACTCAAAACAGAAACTAGAAACTAGACTTAGTCTCTTAAGATCAGAAAATTGTGTGATATCTCACTATGATTGTAATAACTGATGAAGAAGAAAGCAGTATCTTCACAACATCAATGAACCAAACGGACAAAGGAACAATGAATGAAATAATAAACCAACAGAGAAAGGAAACATCTATCAGATACAAACAAATATCTCCTTTTAAGTTAGCTTAAAATTTGACAACACACGAGATCCACAGGACAAACTTTCCATAGTATAATAACCCAATGGTTAATAACTAACAAAAACCCAAAGGTAACCAAACCCTAGCGGATACACCCTAGGAACATTTCTTAAGTTTGCTTTTGTTAGTTCCAAATTTTATCATGGCTCAAAAATACCGTTTGTGCGGGCCATATATTTTTGTTGGCTTTTTTTCCCACCCCCCTCGTTATCAATCCCACCCCCATAATTACCCAAATGGACAAAAATACCCCTGAAAATTTACAAAAATCACATTTCACATTTCACATTTCATAATTTCGAAAAAGTAAGTAAATTCGGTTGGGATTTTCGGAATTACCTAGTAATTCCGAAAAGAATTTCGGAATTACCTCAAAATTGAGGTAATTCCGGTTCAGAAATATGAACCGGAATTACCTCACTTCGAGGTAATTAGAAATTTTTCTCGGAATTACTAGGTAATTCCGAAAATCCAATTTTTTTTTTCAATTTTTAATATTTTCTAATTACATTTATTTTTTTAATAGTGGCGAGTAGACGATCAGACAACGTAGCGCGAAAAGAGTCTTCGGGAGCAGCACCCCGCAGCCGACGACGAGCAGAGCATTCTGGGGAGGCCAGTAGTAGCAGTACTCCTTCTCCAGACACTTTATAGAGGCTCAGAGCTGCTAGGTATGCTTTGAGGCGTCGAGGCGCTGCAGAGCCCGCGCCAGAGTGATAGAGATGGTTGAGCCTGAGCCTCAGCCTCAGCCCCGGTATGAGTAGCCCTACCGTGACCACCCAGATTATGAGTACAATATGCGGCACCAACAGGATCACCCAGAGTTGTATCATGACGTTCTTGCTAATGGTTGGGAGGCTTTGGAGGAGCAGGAGGATGAGGGTCAGCATCAGGAGGAGGAGGTTCAGGAGGAGGAGGTTCAGGCGGAGGTTCAGCCTACCCCCGCTATGGATCACACACCATTATATATACACTAGGATACGCACTGCGCGTCCTAGATAGATAGAGGCGAGGTAATATTTTAATTCTTTATTTTAATTTTACTTAACAACAATTAATTACTTATTTTTAATAACGTATGGTTTAATTTTAATTTTTTCAGCCTCGGAAACTAAAGGTTGTATCTCACGGCCAGAAGTTTCCTAGAGTTAGACCTGCCGAGCACCACCCACAGGTAGAGCACTGGTTGCGTCAGGCTAAGCTTTCTGAGTTGGACATCACACCTCTGGGGGCAATTAACCATGAGTTGATATCTGCTTTTGTGGAGAGGTGGCATCCTGAGACCTGCTCATTCCACATGCCCTTTGGGGAGATGACGGTCACCCTGGACGATGTGGTCGTGCTGCTCCACTTGCCGCTGGATGGCACCCCATTGGACCACAAGCCAGATTTTGATTCTGTTCAGGCTCTTCACTTGGCTGTGGATTCTTTGGGCATGGATCAAAGCTCTTCATCATCCAGAGCTTAGAGATAACGAGGGGCGATATCGAGGATCTCCCGTGTAGTGGACTCTACAGGAGAACATGGCACGGGGTGCTTATGAGCAGGCTGCACGGTGCTACATGCTCTTCTTGTTAGGCACCACCATTCTGGCTGACAAGAGTCACACATTAGTGCCAGTGAGGTGGATGTATCTGCTTCAGGATCTTCAGCAGTGTGGCCAGTGGTCTTGGGGTATAGCTGCTCTCAGTTACCTCTACACCCAGCTGACGAAAGCGGTCTTTTATTCGACCAAGCAGTTCGGCGAATATGCGACACTGCTCCAGGTAATCATTTATTTATTTTTTAATTTAAAGCTTTTAATTAAATTACTCATATATTAATAACTGATTATTTTTTAATATAATTATTTCAGTGCTGGATCTATGATTACTTTCCCACCGTCGTTGGTCGGAAAATGTTAGCTAGGACGCATCAGCCACGTGCCACCAGCTGGGGGAACAAGAAGCTGGATAAAATAAAGTTGGTGGACTTTAGGGAGCGGATAGATGCTCTGAAGTCTGGAGGATGTCATCTCTCACCTTATGCGACTACGCACGCAGTATGTTCCTTTGTCGAACATATCTCATTTACTGCAGGTGGTTGCTTGAGGCGATGACGCTGCTCCCTACATGCCGCAGCGCAGTGCGTTGGCGATTCGGCCGGCCTACAGAGAAGGTCCTCTTCCACCCATTTCGGGTAATCCTCCTCTACGACGAGATCATACAGGGTTGCTTGATGTATCGATTGGCGCGGACTTTTTGGCGAGCTAGTAGATCGTGGCGGGCTACCACGGCGAGTGTGATCCCGACACCTTCCTTGGTACGATCGAGTAACCAGTGGTGCGTCTTACTCCGTGACAGAGCCACGGCGAGCCACGCCACGACCACGGCCCGGCTTCGGGATCCACCATATCATCGGGAGCCTGTTGTCCCGAGAGACATATGAGGAGAAGGTGCAGAGAAGCGTTTGATTGACCCGGGATGCCCTAGATGTCGCCCGTTCACCTACTTCACGTGCTTATTTTCAGTCATTGTTAAACATTTTGGACCCATAGTTGTATTTGTACTCCTATTTTATGTTGGTTATATATTTTGACGTATTGTTATTTAAATCGTAAACCGTTCGTATCATATTTTCAAAATAAAACGCGTTTAAATATTAATTTAATATACAAACTTTAAAAGAAAAGGAGGGGGGTGAGAAAAAAAAAGTCATTTTTGTTTTCTTTTTTACACCTAGTCTTAAAGAAAACTAGCTCCATGACCCGTCCTACGGACGGGCTTGTTAGTGTTTCTTTTCTAATGAAAGATAGGTTCATAACAGAATGGAGAGGTGTTATAATTTGTGCATAAGTTAATGATGATAGGTGGAAAAACTTTGGAGATGTGATTATAAATTAGAAAGGAACAACATTGTTGCAACAATAAGCATTAACATTTCTGACGATTTTAGTGAGTCTATAAAGACTTGGGGAGTACAATAGCGTAGATGTAGTCTATATAGTTAAAAATTTATGTTGTAGGGAGGACAAACATGGTTCTGATGAGGTTAAAAGTGAATACAAATTCGCTTGATTTTTTTCTAGTCTAGATAATAAAGACATACTACATATTGTCTTGGTACAAAACCAAGTAGCTTAGGTCAAGTAAAAATTCTTTGATCTAAACTTAGATATGAAACAAATAGGAAAAAGGAATAATAATAAGAAACATGTTTAAAATAGTTCAAAAGCATAGACATTTGTTAATGAATGTCCCATAGTTTTGATATTTAAAGGCCAATGGCTATTGTTTGAAGAGAAAGGTAAGTACTACGCTTAATTATTTCTACCAAATTTCCTAATGATATCAACAAAACAATCAAAGGAGTCACCAATTTCCAATTTCAACAAATCTCCTACTCGCAGTTTTTTCCCCTTAACAAAGGACACCCATGTGGCTCTTGTTATGTATTTTTTCATCCCTTGAATGTTATCTAAGTATTGACTAAACAAATTCTAAATATTAGAAGGACATCACATTTAAAGACAAAAGTCACACATATTAGATCAAGTCATAACACAAACAGGTTTAAAGTTGGAGCATAAACAACAAACAGTAATCACACAGATTAGATGAAGTCATAACAAAATCAGTTTAAAGTTGTAAAATAAACAACAATCTATAATAACATTATCCATATTCATCAAATGTAACCATAAAAACTTAACCCATAATACCGTCTTACCGGTTCGATGGATTAGTCTCTAGAGTTGCGGGTAGAGAATACCCAGTTTATACCAAAAAAAATGTACACATGAAAACTTAACTCATAATTAAAGAGAAAAGAATACAACATAATTAAAAAGTGAAACACGTATCATGCAGAGATTGATTTAAAAGTAAATATTAATTTAACTATGCTTCTAATACTTCTAGATGCAAAATTATCTAAATAAAGAAGAAAATACCAATTTGGATATCTAATTATTTTTTCAATATTCTAAAGTACCCCAAAACACACTGTCTAGAATCACACTTTATGTATTTTGCCACCAAACTATTTTTCCATCAAATAGATTATTGGCAAACGAAGTGTTTCAATAGTTAAAAAATTTATGAATACTAAAGTAACCCAAAATACAGTATCTAACATTTCGCGTTATGCGTTTTGCTACAAAATAATGTTGTCCCCATCAAGTACGCTAAAGCACACTATTTAGCATCCCACTTTAATATATAAAAATATATAAAAAAATGTAGATTAGTCATCGGTAAAACTTTGTTGGGAGGATATAACCACACACGCCGACAAAACCGAGTACTCGTGGTCAGCCAACTTCTCCAGTGTACATTAGTCATCGTTAAAGTCGATGAAAACGGCACACTAATAAGATGGTAACCAAAAAAAGTAAAAGAAAGAAAGAAAAAAAAAACCAAAGCTTAAAAAAAAATGGACCAAAAAATTAAAACCCAATTGCCCAAAAAATTATTCCCCCCAAAATTGGATGCCTAGCTTGACATTTCCTGCTTCCCTCATCTCTTCCAAAGTTATGTTCCAATATCTTTTTGTCATTTATCCCCACACTTTTTTTTTAATTGAAAAAAAAAAGACCTGTTATCCTGAAATATAAATAATTAATTGTTCCGATGGAACATATATATACACATTGGAATAAAAGCACGTAGAAATAACAAGTTGTCAAGATTAAATGTTAATATTTGTTGAAGACATGCATATGTGATATACAACAGAATCAAAGAATAGCTTAGGCCAAGTAAAAATTCTTTCAGCCTAAACTTAGATATGAAACAAATAGGAAGAAGGAATAATAATAAGAAGTATGTTTAAAATAGTTCAAAAGCATAGAGATTTGTTAATGAATATCCGACAGTTTGAATATTTAAAAGCCGAGGGCTATTGTTTCAGTAGAAAGGTAAGTACTACAGTTAATTATTTCTACCAGATTTCCTAATGATATCAACAAAAACAGTCAAAGGGGAGTCACCAATTTCCAATTCCAAAGAAATCTCCTACTGCAGCTTTTTTCCCTTAACAAAGGACACCATGTGGCTCCTGTTATGTATTTTTCATCTTTTGAATGTTTGGCGAAACGTAATGTGCACACATCAAACAAAATCTAAGTATTTTTTTGACTAAACAAATTCTAATTATTAGAAGGACATCACATTTAAAGACAAAAGTCACACATATTAGATCAAGTCATAACACAAACAGTTTAAAATTGGAGCATAAACAACAGCCTAATCACACAGATTAGATGAAATCATAACAAAATCAGTTTAAAGTTATAAAATAAACAACAACCTATAATAAAAAAATAGATTACTGACGAACGACGTATTTGAATAGATAAAAAAAATTTAATACTAAAGTAACCCAAAATATATTATCTAACATTTCACGTTACACATTTTGTTACAAAATAATTTAGTCCCCATCAAGTACACTAAAGCACACTATTTAGCATCCAACTTTAAAATATATAAATATAAAAAAAATGTAGATTAGTCATTGGTAAAACTCTGTTGGGATGATATAACCACACACGCTAACAAAACCGAGTACTCGTGGGCAGCCAACTTGCTCGATGTACATTAGTCATCGATAAAGCCGATGAAAATGACACACTAATAAGATGGTAACAAAAAAAGTAAAAGAAAGAAAGAAAAAAAAAAGCAAAACTTAAAAAAAAATAGACCAAAAAAATGAAACCCAATTTCTTGATGCGAAATTATCTAAATAAAGAAGAAAATACCAATTTGGACATATAATTTTTTTAAGATTCTAAAGTACCCCAAAACACACTGCCTAGAATCATACTTTATGTATTTTGGTACCAAATTGTTTTTCCATCAAATAGATTACCGATTTAACGCAGCGTATTTGAATAGATAAAAAAATTTAATACTAAAGTAACCCAAAATATACTATCTAACATTTCACGTTACGCATTTTGTTACAAAATAATTTAGTCCCCATCAAGTACACTAAAACACACTATTTAGCATCCAACTTTAAAATATAAAAATATAAAAAAAAATGTAGATTAATCATCGGTAAAACTCTGTTAGGAGGATATAACCACACACGCCAACAAAACCGAGTACTCGTGGGCAACCAACTTTCCCGATGTACATTAGTTATCGATAAAGCCGATGAAAACGGCACACTAATAAGATGGTAAAAAAAATGTAAAAGAAAGAAAGAAAAAAAAACAAAACTTAAAAAAAAATGAACAAAAAAAAATGAAACCCATCAAAATGCTCAAATTTGATTGCCAAGCTGAAATGAAATGACCGATGAAAACGCTGTGGTGGTGACCTGCTCATTGTTGCATGCAAAGATGAAGCAAATCTTTAATCTTTAGGAAAAACAGAGGTGATGCAATTTAGGAATAAACACATGGAGGGTGATATATATAAACATATAAGAAAATAACAACACGAAATTCTTTTTTTCCATTGGATAGCCAGTAAATTAAGCGGTTAAAAATAGTTGTACCACAAAGCCACCAAAAAAGTAAACCATGTAAAATGTCCGAAACACCTTCGTATGAGTGATTGGCTATCAAAATAAACAAAGTAATAGCCTTTTAAATATACTGCATAAAGCAATATGTATGCAGTTGCCAGAAACTTCAATTTCAAAAGAACGATTGGTCATAGTTTTTTTAACATTTTCAGATGTCAAACATAACTAAATTATGGCAACAAATACACGTAATCACACTTTACAATTAAAAGGATAAGGCAAACAACAATTGAACCAAAAAAAATAATGCGACAGACCAATAAATTTCCGGCGGCAAAATCACAATCGATTTCCAATTCATGCCAAGCCGCATAAGAGTTTAAGATTAATTTTAATCATAAAAAAATGTTTTTAATCATTTTTAAAAAAATAATAATCTCCCTCTCTCTAAAGCGAGGCCCTGCTAGAAGGGTCTAGTTCAGCTTCACGTCTAGTTTTTTAAGATAAGCAGCTTCACGTCTAGTACTTTTTTCTTTTTCTTTTTTTTAAGAATTTTCTTTTTGTTCTCTTAAGTGATTTTGCGAATTACTTAGTTTGCTCAAACATAACATACACTAGTTTCCCTTTTCTTTTTCTCACTATCATTAAATGTTCAAACCTTCTAAATTGGACTTTATAATCCTATTCACATATGAAAAAATAGTGAAAAATGTTTGATGTCATTAAAATTATTACAATCAATATTTTTAAAACCGGACCGGAAATTTGGTAAAAAAATAATAAAATCGGACCAGAGATGGAATCGGAGAGGCCTTCAGGTCATGGTTTTATTGGTTCACTCGGTTCAATCATGATTGAACTAGATGAGTAGTAATTAAATAAAAAATGAAAAAAAGTATTAAAAAAATCTAAAAAATGCATTTCGGGCAGTTCAACCCGAGCCAATTGGCGGCTCAAAACGGTTGAACCACGGTTCAATCCGATCCAACCCAGTTCAAAGCAATTCAATTGTTTTGGAGTTGAATCAAACGTCGGACTTCCCAGTTCGATCTAATGCTTACAACACTGATTAGAATGTTTTGATTAGACATTCCACATTAGTCTTTGATTTTAACAAATCCGCACATAACTACTATTTTTTTATAGCACATGCTGCTGCAAACAGGTTGTCTGTTTACCTTTTTATTCGGTGTTTCCTCTTTTTTCTTATTCCTTTTTTTTGGTAGACTTTTTTATTCCTTTTTTATCTCCATGACTTTGAATTTTTTCCATTTTGAAATAATATTTCTTTGTTTTTTTTTTGGATAAGCAAATTATATTTCTTTGTTTTAAAAAAATCAACGAACCAAAAATATAAAAACAAAATAGATGTTATGCGGAAGCGTTGGTCACTTGTATTATAATATACATTTTTTAGTTATTAGTTATAAAAAATTGTGGTGATTATGCTTCCAAATTGTTGGAATAAAAAAATGCCTCCAATATATAAAATGTCGAAGACAACAACATAATAATAGAAACCCAGAGCATGATAACAGGGCAGAAAATTTTTGAGAGGAGATATGGGAGCGTTTTGCTGAGAGATAGAGAATAAGGGAAATCTTTGATAAATTGTGTAACTTTACATATATAGTTGGGTCACAAATATAATTAGGTGACAAACCTGTAAACTTCTTATTGCAAGTAAAGGTAAGACTTTCTTTGTTGAGTGTGGAATTGAAGAGAAAATGAATAGAGGTTGTTTCAATTTATGTTGATGAGAGTGAAAAGAATTTTTGGAAGATAAAGATAGAAATAGAGGAAATTAGGGTGAGGAAAAAGGGAAGGAGTGAAACGGGGAAAGTTAAAGGGAAGAGAGAACTTGTGAGAGGAGAAAAGTCAGAATCAGGGAGAGGGGGCTGATATCTTCAGAACTTGTGAGATTCAGGAAGAGGAATTTATCCAAGGAGAGGAGAAAAGTCGGAGTCAAAAATGAAGAGGAATTTATCCAGGTGCAGCCACGTTACCAACCACTAACGATATTAGTCAAAAACTAACAACAAGGACCAAACTAGAAGCGTTTTTTTTTAAAAAAAATTACAGGAACTAAATTGGATTATTGAGATTTTGTAGTGACCAAACATACATTTAAACCTAACATATAAGTAAATAAATACATGTATTTAGACTAAAAATTTAGACTAAATTTTAGTTCACGTACGTGTAATTTTTTAGTACAGGTACGGGAGAAGACTTAAATTTCACTTCTAAATTGAGGAAACTACAAAATATTTTTAAACAAAAATGAAATGTAATACTTTATCATTATCTATCATATTATTCTTTTAAATTTTTAAAATCTCAAATAAATATATAGATATTAAAATATAGACCAAGTCTTTCCTCACAAATATATACTCTTAATATTTTTTTTGTTGCCTAGTTCAAGTATCTACGTTTTTGCAACTTCGTACATATTGCCATTCCCTTTTCTTTTGTGCCTAAGGAGTCATTGTTTCTTGGGTTTTTTTTTTGGTACCCCCACCCATTCCCCTAACACCCCCACCCACCGTGTGAAAATACCAAAATACCCCTGACTCTTTACAAAATCACAATTTCTTCACACAATTGGTCATACCTACGTTTGACCACCTTCACTCGCATATACGCCAGCTTCGACGTATATACGATCAAATTTCAGAAATCAACCAATCGTATATACCCCACGCACTCTATATACGATTTAACACTTTTTACTCACCGTATATACCCCTAGTCAGGCGTATATACGATTAGCAGAAATTCATCCGCTCGCATATACGTCCAGAAGACCCTATATACGACGAGCAAAATAGTAAGCATCGTATATACACCTTTTTTGATGTAAATACGATGAGCAATTTTTATTTTTTTTTTACTAATTTTTTTTTCTTCGCTTGCAGTTGTCCAGCAGTAGGCATAGAGGAGACGTGAGGTCTCTCCGATCGAGAGAGAGGGGGAGTCATCATCGCCCGAGTCACGAGGACTCGGAGGCATAATCAGCTCCATGCTTCAAAGACGAGACAGAGAGACGAGCACACTGAGCCGGTGAGTATGAGCCCGAGGCGGTGAGTATCACCGAGCTACCAAGATCGGCCACTGGAGCTTTCTATCTCGGGGATTACCTGCAGCAGACGCAGCGGGAGGATTGGCAGGGAGGCGGTTTCTCAAGATCATTCCCGGCTACCCTCGATATCATCCACAAGATCCCCAAAGATGATCCCCAACCTCTTCATTACCATCCCCACCTCCCGAGTATCAAGCAGCAGCAAACCTCTGTGTCGATGCTTATTACTGCACTCACCCATGTCCGAGTATCATGAGGTGCCTCAAAGAGATCAAGAGGAGCCTCGGCATGATCGGGAGGAGCCTCGGGAGGAGCCTCACCCTCTCTTTTCACCGACTTGGCGAGATCATGTATCAGATTCTATACTACGACCGGTAAGTTTTGCATTTTTTGCTTAAATAATTTATTTATTTATTTATTTAAGTCACATAGTATGCACTTTTTGCTTACATTATTTATTTATTTTTATTTCAGGAGTATCAGCGTGTTGTCAAAGTATGGGCTCATGGCAACAAAGTCCATACTAGACTCCATCTTCATTACCCTGACCTACTACAGCGCACCACTGTGGTCAGGGACTCCAGATTGGCCCCATTTCTCCAGACCGGCCACGCCACAGTAGACCATGAGTTGCTGTCGGCTTTTATTGAGAGATGGCACTCAGACACTTCGTCATTTCACTTGCCATTTGGTGAGATGACGATCACTCTGGATGACGTCTCTTGTCTGCTGCACCTTCCCAACTCTGGTCCGAACCGTGCGTGATTTCAAAAAAAAAATAGATTACAAAGGGCATTTTGGGGATTTCAATTTGGGTGGGGGTGTTAGGGGAATGGGTGGGGGTACCAAAAAAAAAACCCTTGTTTCTTTGGCATATTGTTGACACTTCTTTTGTTATACCACATTGTCCCCACACACCCTAAGACTCAGGGCCGGCCCTTTACCAGATGGGCCTGTGCAACAGCACAGGTCCCAATCCAAAAAATAAATTGGCCTATGCTTCGCACAACCCCTCTACTCACTAAAACCCCTTTTTTGGTGTGAAAAGACCAAAAGTCCTTACTGAAATTTGGTTTTTATTTTGGCTCATGCTTTGTACAACCCCCCTCTACTCACTAGAACCCCCTTTTTGGTGTGAAAAGACTAAAAGCCCTTACTGAAATTAGGTTTTTATTTTTTATTTTTAAAGATTATGCACGGTTCAGCGCACGGTTGATCGAACTTTATCGAATCTCGCTGCGCCGAACCAGTCAAAATTTACTCAGACACCCCAAATTATGTTTTGACTAGGTTCGACCAATCGTGTGCCGATCCAAATCGATCAGCCGTGCGCCGAACCCTCTCCACCGTCCAGGGGTATTTTGGGAATAAAGGGTGGTATGGGGGTTCTAGTGAGTAGGAGAGGGGTTGGACGAAGCATGGGTCATACTAATAAACTAATGGACCTATGACCTTACAATCTAATGGGCCTTACTAACAAACTAATGGGCTTACTACCTATATTTTAACAAAGGCCCATGCTTCATACAACCCTCTAGCTACTCACTAGAACCCCTTTTCCCTATGAAAAGACCAAAATACCCTCACTAAAAATAGAAAATTCCAAACTCAACTCTCACTCTCATCCCATACACCCCCTAAACTTCTAAACACTCATTACTCTCACTCTCATCACTCACTCACACTCCACACCCTTACGACTATCTAATTTAACATCAGAAGCTGAAATCTACCTCCATTTAGTATCAACATTAAGGTATGTAGCTCAATCTATCTATTTGTAGCATTATTTCGCGCTTTCTTGTTGAAATGCGTTTTATTTTTTTGAAATCACGCACGGTTCGGACCTGCAGAGGTCGAACACTCGCGGTCAAGCTTGCGCCGAACCATTTGGTTCGACCGGCCGTGCGCCGAAGTAAGTAAAATAAGGGGTCTCTATATTGAGTTGGTTCGGCCAAGCGTGCGCCGAACATGATCGGATTTCTATTATCCGAACTCCACACGATACGTAATCGTAGAAATTGCGTTTTTAACTAGTTTGTGTGATTTTTTTTTTCAAAATTTGTAGGTTTGAAGATGGATGAAACTGGCCTGCTATCCCTATCACTAGCTAATTCAATTGTTGTCGATCATTCTAGTTCATTCCAAACTGAACAAGTCTTTGCTAGTCGTGATGATTTGTTGAATTATGTTCGGCCGTTTCGCAGTACACTTGGGATGGTTACGGTTATCAATCGATCGGACAACGGGCTAAGTCGGGAAAATATTACGTGAGTTGGTTTGTGAAAAGGCAGGGAAGTACAAGCATGCTGACAAGGTTCCTACGGGGAGTAGAAAATGTTGTTGCAAGTTTCGTCTGAAGGGAAAGTTTATTAAAAAACTTAGAGGATAGATATTGTATGTTATGTGTGGCATACATAACCGCGCATTATAGACTTACCCTCAAGGTCATCCAAATGATAATAGATTAACAACTGAGCAGAAGGAAGTGGTTGCAAGAATGACGAAGAACTTGATTGCTCCTAATCGAATCTTGGCCGAGCTGAGGTCTACTTACCCTAAAGACGACCACTTCAATGTGAAGCAAATTCACAACGTACGTGCAAGGTTAAGAATAACTAATCGTCAGGGTAGGACTGAACTACAACATTTGATGAATTTGCTGGAGCGTGATAGGTATGTTTATTGGCACCGAGTTGATGAAGGGACTAACATTGTGAAGGACATTTTTTGGGCACACCCAGACTCAGTGGAGCTGTTGAATACATTTCCAATTGCTTTGATGATCGATTCCACATACAAGACCAACCGGTATAGGTATCCGTTGGTTGAGATTGTCGGTGTGACATCAACGGAGCATACTTTCTCGGTTGCATTCACTTATGTCAACTGGGAGAAGAAAGGTAATTTTATTTGGGTACTTGAAAAACTGAAGGGATTGTTTAGAAGACCGGGAGATACGCCAAAGGTGATACTTACCGACTGTGACACGACTATTATGAATGCTTTGGCAATTGTTTTCCCGACTTCCACAAACTTGTTGTGTCAATTTCACATAAAGAAGAATGTCAGGGCAAAGACAAGGTTGTTGATCCATCCGGTGGTTGTTGCTGAGGGGCAAGAAGAGCGTCTGATGGACCGGGTTGATGAAGTCATGGAATATTTTCAGAAAGTTGTCCACGCAAAGACAGAGGAAGCTTATGAGTTGGCTTGGGGAGAATTTGAGGCGGTGTGTCAACCTTTTGACAACTTTGTTTCGTATGTGAAGAAGACTTGGACCGACCCCCATAAAGAGAGATTTGTAGACGCGTGGATAAACCGTCATATGCACCTAGGCAACACCACCACCAACCGTGTGGAAGGAGATGCATCGCTTTGTGGAGGATATAGTGAATGTGCAAGGTGACGGTAACTGCGGGTTTCGGTGCTTTGCTAGACTACTTGGAAGGGGTGAGGATAATTTTTGGAGCGTGAGGAATGAATTATTTGAAGAGTTACAGAAAAACATCGATTTGTACATCACGTTGTTTGAAGAGGGATATCCAGAGTCCACCATATTATGAAGGTTTTGAAGAAACAACATAGGGAAGTAGAAGGAAATGAGAATTGGAAGACTTTTCCAGAATGTGCTTATCTGGCTGCAAATAAATACAAGGCCATGATTGTTTCCTGGTATCGTGCTCTTCTCTTTTCTGTTTATCCATTTTTTATTGCACCAATCAAGACTGCACCGGTCTTCCACATATTGTTCACGGTAACCACTTTGTCATGCCGGTTATGAGGAGAGGCTCCCAAATGCCAGGAACAATTACACCATGGACAAATAATCGAAAACAGATAGCAAAGGACTGGCCCAGGAAATATACAGGACCTTTGCAACAATACAAAGCTTTAAACCCATATTCACATGCTCCTCAAACTGTTGATTTGAGCAAAGATTGATTTTGATGTATTTTTTGAATTTCATTGCCAATTTACTGATTTCGTTATGTATAAGACAATTGTATTAAGACAATATCATGTTTTGCTGATCTAATTGAGTGATTTAGTATTGATTCTAGTAGTTAATTTAGTCGGGAAATTACAAGTTTTTTAAAAAAGCACAGACAAAGTTCTTTGCCCGTAAACTCACCGCTTCGCCAAGTATCGTGACGGTTCGGCCCTCACAGAGTCGAACAGGTTCACATTTCATACAACTGAACAATACAAAACGTAGGATTCGATGGAGGTCCAATCGAACCGTCTATTTTCCATTGTTCGATGCACATCCAGTCGAACCTGTTCGATTAGTCGTGCGCCGATTCGTCAGTCACGTGCTTTTCACGTGAGGGCATTTTGGGATTAAACCGTTTTTTGGGGTTCTAGTGAGTAGCTAGGGGGTTGTACGAAGCATGGGCCAATAAATTTTAGGGCCCCCCAAAAAGTACCCAGCCCACATACCCTCCCTCATATACTTTACTGTCTGTTAGACTTACTCTTTGACCCCCATTTTTTTGTATTGTAATTAACTTGGTGTGTTTGGTTCCTTTAGCTGTAGCAATTGATTGGACATCCTCTCAAATCTTTCATAGAAGGTGGGGGAGTGTGTGTCAATGATGCTGTGCTAAATGATGATTAATATTATTACCCTCAATTATCGAAAAAATGTTATTTACAATTTAAATACAAGAGTTTGAGTTTTGTATTGAAGTTTAAGTTTTATTTAGTAAAAATATAATTAAGACCCCACTTTTAGTATTCACAGAGGGCCTCCGTATTGTCAGAGACGGCCCTGCTAAGACTTCCACTCTATGAATATTTTGCTCATTAAGCCACGTACTTAGATCCCCTAAGGACCTGTCCAAAGGCAAGACTATTAAAATCTTAGTTTTAGGTCTATCAAAAAAAATTGTCATTTAATTTTTATAAAGCAAAACAACTACCATGTGACTAACAAAAAATATCCACTTAACACTTTAACTCCTAAAGTAAAAAAAAAACATATACCAAAGTGTACTTTAGACATCTATGACTGTTAGACATTACAGGGAAGACCCTAAATTCGCTGGATTTTGATCATCTCCTACTACATTTTCTCAATCATTCTCTACACTCTTTATCTCTCTTTTAAAATAATAAAAATAATATATTTAAGAGAAAAAAAAAATAAGAGAGAAGATAAATATTTATGAGAGAGATAGAGAGTGTTGAGGATGATTAAGAGAGTATAGAAGGAGAGGATCCAAACGGAAATTCCCTACAAAAGTAATGACCATATTGCTTATATGAGACCATATTGCTTTAGTAATTTTATCTTTATACCGCCCTGCATATGGGTCATTACTTTTGTAGGGAATTTCCGTTTGGATCCTCTCCTTCTATACTCTCTTAATCATCCTCATATTTTTCTTTTAGTTTTTATAAAGCAATATGGTCTCATATAAGACCTTAGTTTTTTTTTTTTGCACAGCGGAACATAGTTTCATTGATAAACTGGGCTAAGCCCCAACCAAGTTGCAATACATGATACCAATAAAAGGCCCAAACAGAGCGGCCCATTCACTTAACTCGGAAACAACCCGGTCCACAACTAAAAACACATTAAACAACAAGAACTACATACTTACACGAGAAAGGAAGCAAACAACCCACCCACTCTCTTCAATTATTGAAGACGAACCCTAAACGGCAAAATCCATCTTCGATGCGACTCACGCGAGAACCAGAAGATCACCACCCTAATAGGTGCCAGGCGGGGATTCACCACGCAGCCAACATCAAGAAGGTTTATCAACGAGAATCAAGGCCATAATTGAAGCAGGAGGGAGATCGTCCAATTCTGAGGGAGGGAGGACGATGCAACAAGCTTTGCAAGGAGATCAGCCACACTTTTACCTTCGCGATGAGTCCAAAGGAAACCCACTGAGGTGAAATTCATTCTTAAATTTTGGATGTCTTCAATTATCTTTTCGATTTCTTTCCTAACTCTGTTTCCTCTGCATGTCTCAATTAAATCCATTCAATCAGACTCCAACACAATGGAGGGGGGATCTAAGGATACCGCGAGCACCATAGCCTCCTTGAGAGTCAAAGCTTCAAACACCAGCGCCGATGAAGCATAAATTTGTGAGGTAACCCCTGGAATCATCTCTCCAAGGCTATTTCCGCAAATGACACCACCGAACCCACAACATGTGCTCACATTGAGGTGAACATCAGCGTTGATCTTGACACAGTCACCTTTAGGTGGACGCCATTTACCCATAAACCTACCACCCAGCCAGGGTAGAAGTAGGGTTAGCACTAGAAGTAGGTCTGTTGTTCGTGAATTCCACGAAGAGGGTTTTCACAGCTATCATAGTTCCCATAGGGTTACAGTTCAAGTCCTCAAAAACGCTGCCATTCCTAGCTTTCTAAATGTACCATAGAGAAATGAGACATATAAGACAACAACTAAAAATTTGCTTTAAATCTCACCTACTAAAAGAAAATTTGGACCGGTCTGGCTCATATTTGAAAGACTTAGTTACATACAAGTAGAACTTGATTAGTGTCCAAAAACAAGGTACAACCGATTGAAATCCAGGGTGTTTCTAGTGTGAAAGAGCAAATAAAATCTCTCATCGATGAACCACTAAAGTTGACCGTAGGATATTGTGTAAAATGCTATCAGTGGTTAAGATTGAATCAACAAGTATTAAATCTCAAACGTTGATGAAATTTTGTACAACATCTTACGGTCATATTTAATTGTTCACCGGTGAGTGATTTGATTTGCTCCCTTAGAATCACCTCGAAATCTATTGGAAAAAAAAACTGATTAAAATCAAAATATCTATCAACAAGTATATGGAATGTGACAGTTGGTCGAAATTTTGCTACTTTTGTTGGGTTAGTTAGGCTGTCGGTTTCAGCGATTGTTAGTTAACTAGCTAGCGAAATGCATTTCTTTATAATCCAAAGTTGTTCTTGTTCGGTTATGATGTCATGTTACTTGTGGAAACTCCAAGCAATAAGATTATGAATGAAAGTTTTGTTAACCCAAAAAAAGAAGCTCAGGCTTTTTTTTTGGAACGAAAAAAAATCTCATGCTTGATGTTGATTTGCTAATAGTGTAATCAATTTGAAATAGGACACACAATAGTTGATGCCACGTGCCATTTTTCAGCACCACCAAATCACCTTTAAATTTATGACCATGGTCCATGATCACTTCTTCAAGGCTTCCGTTACCAAACCTGACTAGTGATGACAACGAAATGCCATTGAAATTGGTTTCACTTTGGAGCCAAACTATTTAATTATAAGGATTTGGATAACATTATCAAAACTCAACAATAGTCAATGCTAACGGCTAGCAGTGTCAGAGATTCTTTGTCCCTACCTTCCTCTGCCTTATCGTCTATTGAATACAAATAAATAAAGATTATATTATACTTGTGATTAAATGATACTATTATTTAATTACCATGTTATTAGAATGTGGTTTAAGGCCTAACTCAACCCCACAAAACCGGCTTGTAAGGTGAGGGATGCCACCCACTTATAAACTCTTTTCGCGCCATATTCCATCCGGACGCGACTCTTAACACACCCCTCACGCCTGCGGGGTGGACAATTGGAGCGTGACCCGAGTGAGTGGAGATAGCGGGTGGCCCAACGGATCTTGGGTTGGCTCTGATACCATCTTAGAATGTGGTTTAAGGCCTAACTCAACCCCACAAAACCAACTTGTAAGGTGAGGGATGCCACTCACTTATAAACTCTTTTTCAGGCCATATCACATCCGATGTGGGACTCTTAACACATGTTAACATAATTATGTTTAATATTTAATATTTTTATTAGTCAGTAAAGTAAATATGTGTTAGTGAAAGTGAAATTAGATGATAGGACCATTTTATTATTATGTGAGTAGTTATGATTTTTGAGATATTTAACCTCTTTAAGTGAAGAAAGGCACGTACATCACATCTAATTAAGTATTCATTCATATGATAAGAAAAGAGAACACATTTACGTATATTCTCAGAAGAAGAAAAAGTGTTCACCATTAACTTAACTAGGACACATGCCCATGCAATGCACGACGATGCGATTAATAGGCCTACAGACGTAGTTTAGGAAAAAATCAAAATTTTATAAGGGATAGGAGGCATAAAAATACGCAAGATATATTTACCATTTTTTACTTACATACGATTTGATCGTAAATATTTTAGAAATTTCGTCAGATTTACCTTCTAGGAGATAGATACTAATTCTAGCAAATTTTGCATCGTATTTATCTAGATACGATTCCTCCCGTGCTTCAAAATAGTAAGTCGTATTTACCTTCATCAAACATAAATCCAATTTTCTTTAAAAAACCGCATCGTATTGACCTTATTCTGAGATAAATAAAATTCATTTTTTTTTTTTTCAGGGAAATCATATATAGGTAGGATGGACGCCATTGGCCATGTTTCCAGCATTTATTTTGCCTACTGCTTTTAATATTTGTTTTTGAAAATACTGCTTGATTGTTGATGATAACTATCAATTTCACTACCAATCTAAATTTAAAATGTTGTTCAATAACTAACCTGGTTCACCTAATACATGCAAAAAGGGATGGCAAAGTTGACTTGTGAACTAAGTTATGATTTCCCTGTAGAACTTGTTAATACTGTTGACTGTTTGCTACACACTATCGTGAATACCTGCATTACAAAGCAACCGATGCAAATATCTCGTAGGAATATAACTCCATATAAAGTGGCATCAAGCTACTAAAGTAAACAATTCCATGCCTAGAAGAAAAAATTAAATGGAAAAAGAAAAGAAACAAAATGGAATGGAAACTGAGGAAACCAAATTTACATAAAGTTTTACAATGCAATGCCGATGATGGTTCACCTATCCCTATTTCAGGCTAAAAATTGCCAATATTATGCTAGTGAGTTCCTGCTGATCGTGTTTTCCTTAATCTTCCCCGTGTAACTCGAATACTTTCTTCCATTATGGTTTCTTTTATGGGAGGTTTTCCATTTTCATTATTTGCTGAAGAGGATGAAGATGAAGATGTTGCTGCTTCAATCTGCTTTGGCTCTGCTTCAATCTGCTTTGGCTCTGCCTCTGTTGATGCAGATTTTATGGTTGTTTCAGGTGTAGGACTAGACTTTTGGGTAATTAAACCTGCTACTGAAGACTTTTGAGTAGTTAAACCAGCTACAGGAGGCTTCTTCTTACTTAAACCAGCTAAAGGAGACTTTGGGTTACTTGAAGTTGCAACAGGAGGAGGAGCTGCTTTAGGCACTTGTGGAGAACCCAACTCCTCTGCTACTTCCTTCTGGAATTGACTTGAAGATGTGCTTGAAGCAGGGGATGGGGGTTCCTCAACCTGTGGTTTTGCTGGAGCAGCTGGTTGGCCCTTAGCAGGTGCTGGTTGACGGACCCTCACGCCCGGTCCTGGTTTTTGCTGTGATTTCAAGAAAGAAATTATTTATGTCAGACCGTGGAAGAAGAGTGAGATGGAAGTGAAATAAAACTTCAATAAGTATATGATGCAGCAAAGAACAATACATTATTCATATTAATTAAAGACCAATCAAATACTAATCTATAAAATCACTGATGAAATAACAAGTTAACAACTCTGATGTTGTCTACAAACATCGTATGAAATACCTTCAACAGTGTGACTGAAATGAAATTTTAGTTGTCTACAATTTCCACCTTTCTTTATTAGAACAGACGAGGGTAATTCCAGAAACTAGTTTAATTCTTTCTGCAACTCAGGTAACCTTCCTAGATTAGTAATTTAACAGGTATGTATTATAGAGATAGTGGTTGAAAGCCTAAAGCACACTCATGAAGATGATTCAGAATTTGGAGCCATTGTCCAAACTTGAGAGGAGGCTCTTTCTCTAAACAACCAAAACTTTTTCAAAGAGGCAGGCCAGCGTTGCTCATCCTTTAGCTAGGATGGCCACATCCTATGCTACCTCTCAAACTTTTTATGACATTTCAATTTGTATTGCCAATTTTCTTGTGATTGAAATGCTATAATTTTATTCTAGTAACTAGTAAAAATAAAACTGACTTTAATTTGTGTTCTAACATGGATATCCAAATGTATTTATATACATGATTAAAAATAATATGCTGGCATTAAACAACAGGAGAAAGAAGGATAAGAGGCACGATCTAATTACATTCATAAGAAAGTTCATAATTGAAATTCTAGCAGGGTTAAGTCAAACTCAAACATAATAGTAGACAAAACAAGGCATAAAATTGTAACCAAGTACCTGAGCAGGGCGAGGTGCTGGTGTTGATTGTGCTGCAACAAACTTCAAAATGTCATATATTCTAGTCTGACCGTAACTAGCAGCTCTTTGCCAATACAGAACTACATAATCTCCCGCCCTTGTCCTTAGTTCCAACAAACTGCGATCAATTTCTGGTTCGTGTTTTGCAACATATGGTTTAAAGAAGGAATCATACACATATGTTGTTCCCTAACACAAATATCAATAATTATAATCATATTGAAGAGAAGCAAATAGTAAAGTGATATCAGATTCTACAATAGTAAATAATTTTATACCTTTGTCTTGGGGTACCACAGAAATATGAAAAATGCCAACTTAGCTTCACAATACATTGGGACCCTTCATGAAGAAGTCAATTAAAAATAAGAAGCCATGATAAAAAAAAATTTAGAAAAACAGAACACTTCCAAGATAGATTCCTCTACCATGATATAAAAGTATCACCAAGTCTCTCACACACTGTCAAAACAGCTACCAAAATCCTGGAACATGGAAAAAGAAAGTCCAGTTTCAGTCACATTATTTACAAGAGGTTGTTATCAAGCAAAGTTTATCACAGATGATCAATCTATATTGCATACCAATACTGGCACCAGAAGCGAAGTTGTTCAATTTCCGGCTTATTCTTTTCAACTACTTTATAACATTCATATGCTGGATAAGCATAGCCAAAAACCATGCTGCCAATACATGATCAAAGGACAAATAAAATCATCAAATTTCAAATATCACAATTCAAGCCATTGTCATCAGATGAATTAAATTTTAGGACAGCAGGAAACTTACACAAGCGCCCAGGTAAGGAAGGATCCTATCATTTTGTATCCCTGAAATCAAAAGCAAAAAATACAGTTAAGACAAACAGGAACTGAAGCTGAAGAATAACGATACCGTTGCTATAACTAAGCTTCTAATTCCATTCTCGCTAAACTTTTAAACACGGCGATATCCAATATGCTCCTAATTCTATTTTTCTTTAGAAAGTCACTATTCACTTCTGATTTTCTTTCTGAACTTTCGGTACAACAAATGCGGTGTTTCTTGTTGAAAAGTTATGACCTCATAAACAACAACAACAAATAATGCTCATCTCAAAAATCAAGAAATCAAGGAACTAGGGCGAAGCAATGGCAAGTAAAGTAAAGATCAATGTAAAACTATAAGATCAAATTCAAAAACACTAAAACGTGTAATGATAACATCTAATGCAGTAAAACTATTCGATGTTGTTCGATTTGATAAACTTACAAATCACAAAGTCAAACAGAAAACTAAATAAGATTATCAGGAAGAAATCAACGAATACCTGAAGTGAAGAGGAATGTGTTGCGAAGAAGAAATAGAGAGAAGGAGATTAGAGTGTAAATCCGAAATGAGAAGAGTTTCCGAGTTGAGGATAGGTAAATCTGACGGTGGATGTTGAGGAAGATCGGTGACGGCGCCGGAAACGGTTACGAGGGAGCCGTTACGTTGTCGGCAAGAGATGCGGTGGATAAAAAGAAAAAAGAGAAAGTTTGAAGTATTTGGAGTTTGTTGTTAGAATAGAAGAAGAGCCGTTGCTTAGCAAATTGCTAATGTCATTTTCCTGTTCAAGCAAGTGTCAGTGCGAATGAAATGTAGCAAACTGTAGAAGTAGAACTCTCTCTAGTAGTGGGAAGGAATTATTGTGTGTTTCTCATCTTTTATGATCCTTCTGTGCGTTCATCATTTACCGTCTATCACGTTTCCTACTGTTCACCTCTACCAGCTCTGCTTTCTCTTCCTTTTCTATCCTTGATTATCTCTATTTTATTTCGTGTAATAATATTCTAATTTTCGTTTTGTTTTATTTGAAGATATTTTTTTTTAAATGATCTTATCGGTTTATATTAATTTAGAGAATAGAGATTAGAGAGAAAGATATCCTCTCGTTATTAAAAAGGGAGGAAAAATATCATTTTAGGCTACAACATTTTTTCTTTAGTTGCAGACGTAGTGGCAATTGCCACTAGAAACTCACGTGCACTATTATAAGGTCTTGAGTTTGAATTTAGACATGGCATTCAATTTAATAATTTTGGTATTTGCCAATTGAGCCAGATCTTTTAGACTACAACTTTATTAGGGGATAAAAGAAATAAATGGTTCGCAATGGGTCAATTTTACCTACCCTTTGATTGATCTAAACCTAGTCATAATATCGTGTATCATCTACACAATATTTCTTCTCTTAATATCTGAATTCGCTTCTCTGAGTTCTCTCTCATGACTCATCCATCAATGTTACTCAATTGACGAGCTCCTTCTATATAAGCCACACGCTAAGCCCACACTGCCATGGGTCACACTAGACTCTACATCGCCTCATCGTCGCTTGTGTTCTCTGGTTGCATTTCATGATGGGTTGCGAGCTATGCAATTTTGTCTTGTCGTGGGATAAAGTGTGCTTGACAATTAGAGTTCAACGACGACGATTTGACTAGTATCAATTTGTCATCATTTGATCCGGTGGACGTCCATCATCTAACGCTGAATTGATTATCTGTTCTCTTTGTCCATATTAGAACTTGTCATCATTTTAATCCATTAAATGTAGGAGATCAATTATTTTAGTTCTTAAAATAAGAAAAATTACTAAAAGTTGTGGTCAATTGGAATCTCGTGAGATGTTTTTGGTAATATAGGGCTCTAGTGAGCTATTTCATTGTCATAGTCAACGCTCAACAAAGATTATGGGAATGAATTTATTTTTCACACACGACATCAATGCTCTGCCTTATTTTTTCAAAAGGTTTGTAGGGTTTAACATCGCTTTGTGTGGTTGACAACAAAGACTATTCAACAAAGCTTGGTTGCAAGCACATGAGTGCTTGCGTAGGCACTTCAATGCTCAAGCTAATATGACTATTAGCTTTAGGCATAGAAAATACATAAACTCATACATGTTGGGCATGATGATGCAGTCCCCTTTATATAGGACTGAATTAAGTGAGCCTTTGTATTTGTCTTCAGGTGTCGAGGTTGTACCTCAACTCACATAAGTATTGTTAGAATCCTTTGTTGTTGAGATACTCAACTCTCATAAGTATTGTTAGTGTTTTACCAAAATTCCCTAATCAATACTAATTAGGAGAAATTAAGATATTACTCCCTCTGTTGGTGTTACAGAATATAAGCAAAAACTGGTCAACGAAAGTTGATATATCGGGTCCAAAATTTAGATCAAATACATCAACTTTTATCGACCTGTTTTTATTTATATTCTGTAACGGAGAGATATAGTCGTGTGCTGGCCATTATATTTTAATACTTGAGGGTCTATTTAATGGTAGCCTTTCTTGATGCACTATGGACTTCTTCAATAATTCATATTGAGGTAGTGGCCTCTCAACTATTAGTTTAAAGTGGCATTGCGAAGGAACATGTGAGGTATGAGTAACCACAAACAAAACTGCTTTTGAACAGTGTTAATGAGGTAAATTAGTTAGGTAAATTAGTTGAGGCGGGAACATTTGGACCCCAACCCTATCATTTCAGTTAACATTTTCTAAGTTCAATTAATTGTGTTCAAGAACTTTGATACATTTGTATGGTTAACACTACAAATAACCTTTATGGCAGAATTTCAGGAAAAAAAAAACACTAGTATTTCAAAAGAATTCTATATATATTTTTCAACTTCTCAACAAAAGTAGCACAGCTGAATATTTCAATGTATATATTATGAGCATCTTTCTTGTTGTGCACTTTAAATAATTGAGACAATGAAATATAATTTGATGAGAATAGAGAAGGATGAAAAATGTGAAGGAGGACAGGACAGGAACAAAGCATTGCTTTAAATAAAGTCACCTGTAAAGCCCCTTAGTCATGAACTCATGTGGATGGCTTTGGTTTCTTCTTTGTGCCAGAATACGTGGTGCAAACATTTCCAAAAAGAATGATGTGGCACATTTTAGAAAAACAGTGTTTAAAACAAATAGTAATCAATTTATTTATTTTTATTTTAATTATCAAAAGAAAAATATTTTTACTTGAGATTTTGGGCATAATTCAACCGTATAAAACCAATCCGTGCACATTCAATAATAATATGGTTTTTTTTTACGCAATAATAATATGGTTGGTGATTAATCAATGATATTCTGACGGTTGAATCAATCTAATATGAACCTCTAAGAATTAGTGAATTAGTCCAAAGGTGAACCTTTACTAGCTTTAATAAAAAATAGAAAAACATATAATACATTTACGAAAAATAGTGAGATCCACTTTTGGGTCAGATTCATATTAGATGGCCCTGATTCTGATATATCTTTGATATTTTGTTTAATTCAACTTTACAAAACTTGTCTATGAGAAAATAAATGGTTGTTCCTTATAAACTCTTCGTTAGCATTATTTTTAGTAAAGTTTTGTTTTTCCCAATATCTCGAAAAATTTTGTTTTTAATGATTATATTATGAACCCTATGTGTGTGAGTATTTTTTTTTTACATTAAAATTTAGGGTGAGGGGACGACGCCCCAGTCAAGGGAGAGAAGACATTCGAATTCTTTGAGCATTTACAAATATAATTACATTTACCTCACTTTAATGGAACTAGTGAGGATTTGAACTCGAAACTTCTCAGATACAAATCTTGTCATGTTCTACTATACCAATTGGAGGTTATAAAACAAGGAGTATGGTTAAATCAAATGGTCATCCTTATAATTTATAAGTTTATAAATATATACATGTAGCTTGATTGGGCATGTTTTGGCATCAGAAGAAAGTTGCAAAGAGAAGCAATTGGATTAGGATCATCATCTTTAGGTGGTGGTGGAGTGGAGGGCACGGGTCTTCTTGGCATGCAGTTTTTGTCAACAACAAGAAAGCTAAACAAACATGGTAAATTATTGGCATCAAAAGCAAAAAGTAACAACAAAGAGATTCTCATGTAATAAAGGCTCTCAAGCTATATTTTAGAAAGGTAAAGGGACATAAAATGATATGTTACCATGAGACTATCATTGATTAAAACTTATACATATAAAGGAATAAAGACAACCAACGAAGAAGAAGCCATGTGGGTATTGGATAAGTTGACGTTTCCCTTAAATAGATGTAAAAAAGGTAAAAGAGAAAAAGAAAGATTGCCTTGGATCCTATTATATGTTTAGTAAAAGCATGAGTGAATTCCATTGTATATTATGATAAGATTTTTTTTTATTATTATTGGTTTGCGATTTCACCAGCTTTATTTATCGACTAATCGTTTCGCATGCAAAGGTTAGTCCAAGAAAAGCTATTTCGATCGCTACTCCCAAAGTCTCGAGTTGAAGCTCGAGTGTGGTAAAACTCTGTTGAAAAGAGAGAACCACACTAAAGACAACCATACATGTTATGATAACATATAGTTACATTGATATCATGTACCATATATGGTGCCAATTGCCAAAATTCAACATCAATGACTAATATTGCTCATTTCGATCCGCATGTGCCTGGTAATCATGTCTATTTTGTTAGCCTGTCGCTCTCATATTTACATATTAAGCCTCCTAGATTTTTTTGTTTTACTTCACTCTCTTTTTTTGTTCAATTGTTTTACTACTTCTTAGTTAGCGCAACTCACTTGAAGTTTTTCTTCCTTAAATTACCTTTTTTTCTCTCTAGGGGGAAAAAATATACCGGATAAGGTGTGGGTTGCAAGATTGGGATAGATGTAGTTTTTGAAAATTAAAAAAGGAGGGTGTTATTGGAAAGAGCGGTGTATGCGGCCCAGTTAAGCAAAGAGAGATGTGACAGGCCCAAGCCCAAAGTAACCGGTTAGAATAGGCTGATACTAAAGGCACCCTTCATTTCCCAAACTATCCCTAAATATAGTGTTGTTTTCTCCCTCCTATGTAAACTAGTAACATACTCATGTATGCTTGTGGATAATATTTTAAAAAAATTAAATTGTTTTTAATTACTTTTTTAACTACATAATTTTAAATTATTTTGGATATGCCACATATTAGAGAAGCTCTGATGGACGCGGGTTCCTTTCACAGCTACTAACAGATGATGGGAGAGGATAATCGTGCCTCTATACATAGGAGGCGTGCACAAACACGAATAGTTGAGGAACCTCAACAACATCAAGACCCTTATGCGGTCGAGACGATTTTTAGCACGAGGACACTCAAGACGATGAACCTAATGACCACTAAATAATTATGGAGTAAAACAAATAATTTTAAAAAATAAAAATAAAAAACAAAAAAAAAACACTCAAATACCCACACAAGCTATTTATGGTATAGAATTTTAAAACTTAAATACATGTTCTGGAAAGAGTCAAGTGCTTTATTTAGTGTGTCACAATGTCTCACAACTAATTATTGGAAATCAAGGTTGCATCTTGGAGAGCCCTAGTGTTGTCTCGGAGACAACTATTCATGTTCTTAGAATCTCCCGGTGTGATAGAGAATTCAAATGTAACATGTTACATAATATTCTGGTGAAACTATGTGTATGTTTGTGTTTTCATTATTTTAATATATTTTTTTTGAAATTAGACGACGTTTATAATGACCAAACAAGTAATTCTAGAGTGGTCACCACTAACGCTTAATGACCTATTTGAAAATAGTAATGATCATTTGTTAATGAAAGCTAAGAAAAGTGGCAAGCCTTTTCATTAAGTGCGCTCTGTGTTTTATTAGTGCATTCATATATTTCGCTTTGTACCAAATAACATTGTTGATTTGAATGAAAGATGTTAATACTGATCAAGCTAATAATCTATTTTTTGAATGTGAGGTTGACTTTTTCGCAAATGCAAGATTAGAATGTGGTTTTGCAAAATTAATTGAATGAGAATGAGATGGGCTTGTTGATAAGTAAAAATAATGAGGGTTTTGATTTTTCTACCCCCACCATTATGCCCCATACTCCCACATTTTTCCAAACTTCTCATTTTTACCCTTAATTTTAATAAATATTCCAGACCTCGCCCTAACACACTTTCCGGAATTATATATAAAAGATCATTTCGAAATGTTTTTTAGAAAGTCATTTTCGGATTTATCCTTTTTAGATAATTCCGGAATTAAAAAAAAATGTATTACGGATTTATCTTTCTTACATAAATCCAGAATTAAATTTTAATTTTGGTTATACATTTAATAGCACTTATTTGAGTAAGCGCTATTAAAAAGTCTTTTAAAATATAATCCATCTATATGCGTCTTTATTAACACTTATTCAAATAAGCGCTATTAAAAGCATAATTAAAATTTGATTCGAGAATTATGTTTTTGACATAATTCCGGAATGTATTTTCTTACATTCCAGATTTATGTCTTGAAACATAATTCTGAAATTAAAAAATAGGTTCCAGATTTATGTCTTAAAACATAAGTTTATTTTTTTTTCCGAAAATCCATTACGGGTTTTCCTTAAAACACATAATTACGGAAAATCAAAAAAAAAATCTAGATTAAATTTTGATTATTTAATTCAGGATAAAATAATAATAATGAAAATGTGAGAGTATAAAGGCTTAAGGTAGAAAAATCAAAAACCCTTGATAAGCCTAGTTCAGCTAAGAAATTATATTTAGAGTAAAGGTCTAAATTGATCCCTGATAATTTCTTTGCGGGACAAATTGGTCCCTGACAATTTTTTTTTGGGACATATTAGTCCCTTTCAATTCCAAAACGAGACACGTTAGTCCCTCCGTCCACTTAACTGTTGTTAGCACAGTTAACGTCTCCGACGTGGCACGTTAAGTGCCACATTGTCGCGTCAAACGCCACGTAAGTGGGTATTTTGGGAGAAATAGGTCACTGGCGTTACAAAATTGAACGATTTGAAAAAAGGGATAAATCATTGCCTGATCTTTTTGGAACAAATTAGTCCCTGTTATTTTATGAAACAAGAAACCATTTTTTACCCATTCAGAAACGCCATCATTCAACTTTCAATTGAGACGACATGTATGTGGAGTCCTCTGAACTTTCATCTTCACCTGTGACCGATTTGGTACCTTACATCCTCAACTGATTTGGTGCCTAAATCCTCAACAATCTCAATATCCTCCATAATCTCAACATCATTCCTTGTGACAAGCTTGGTACCTACATCATCAACATTCTCAACATCCTCCAACCCTAAAAAAAGGTTTCTGGTTTCATAAACCAGAGATTCAAGGTTGAAGATGACCTAGGGACTAATTTGTCTCAAAAATATTAGGGACTGATTTGTCCCTTTTTTCAAATTTTTCAATTTTGTAACGCCAGATACCTATTTCTCCCAAAATAACCACTTACGTGGCGTTTGACGTGACGATGTGGCACTTAACATGCCACGTAGGAGGCCATAACTGTGCTGGCAACGGGGCGAAGGGACTAACATGTCTCGCTTTAAAATTTTCAGGGACTAATATGTCCCAAAAAAAATAATCAAGGACTAATTTGTCCCGCGAAGAAATAGTTAGTGACCAATTTGAGGGTTTACTCTTATATTTTTACCCTGAAAGAAAAAAACAACAAGAGAAGAAATTGAAATGGTTGGAGCCACGTGGAAGATGGATTGGAAGCATGATGACATGTGGTCGTGGTGGTGACAGCTCTAACACTAATTGGATGATGTTCCCTTTCCTCACCTCTCTCTCTCTCGTTCATTCTCAGCTGAAGTTCAGTTGAAGGAAGTGAGCAATGACAGTAGCTCCTTCTCTTTCTCTCCCTCATTTCCGTTCCTCCTTTCTTTCCTCTCCTCCTCTTAAATCCTTCTCTCCTTCACCTTCAATTACAAAAAAAATTCAACCAAAACCCACATTTTATCCACCTATTAAAGCTCTCGAACTTGACACTAACACGGTTTTTCCCCTCTCCCACTTCTTCATTCAATCTTCTATCTATCTATCTCATTGTTTATTTGCTAAAAATTATGAATGAATGAATGCTTTTCAGGTTGTGGCTATAAGTGTAGGTGTGCTTAGCGTGGCTGCTGGGATTGGCATTCCAATTTTCTATGAAAGCCAAATTGATAATGCTGTGAACTCTTTCTCCAATTTATTTAATTCATAAATTAATACTATATATTAGGATTAAATTATTAATTAATACTTATATATAAACTTGTATTTGTTTCAGGCTAAACGAGATAACACACAGCCCTGTTTCCCATGTAATGGAACTGGTGCTCGTAAGTATTATTATCTTTTTCCTTTCTCTTCAATTTCATTTGGTTCTGGGACTCTTTTTATTAGGGAATAGGGAAAAAATTTATGTGTGGACCTGCATTACTAAGGAGGTATTGAGAATAGAAAACTCTAGAAAAGGAAATGAGCAATGGCTCTGCTTCATTGAATAAATTACATCTATGGGGTTACTTACATTTAAGTATTTATATACATCGTAGTTGAATTGTAGTAGCTATAAGTTATGAAGCCTTGACATATCTAGGCCGTGTCGTATCTTGATTTTTTAAAATTTCTCGTTTCTCCGCTCCGAGAGACCTCCTTGACATATCTTAGGCTCTAACTAACTCTAACAATATTGTAACCGAGTTCTAACAGCTAACTACTTAGCTAAACTAATTGTACAACACCTTAACTAACTTCTAATTGGATAGTCACAGTAAAATCCCACGATGACGTAGAAGCTAGAACTAGCCGCTTCACTTTCTTCAACGTGTTTCCAAACGTTCACTTAAACTTGTTGTCTTTATAAGAATGAAAATTCATTTTGTTTGATATTTAATTACAAATCTTAGGTTTGAAATTGTTATACTTTGGCCAGAGAAATGCAGATTTTGTTTAGGAACTGGAAATGTGACAGTTGAACTTGGTGGTGATGAGAAGGAGGTCTCTCGTTGTATAAATTGTGATGGTGCTGGTTCATTGACATGCACCACTTGTCAAGGAAATGGAATTCAACCTCGTTACCTCGACCGTAGGTATGAAGTTCTGCAATCGAATTTTCTCCCTTTGTAATTTGCTACTGAACAAATTTAGTTGTTATGTCTTAGAATTTGCTCGAGTCGCCCGATAGCTGGTGGTCCAACGGGACTCGAATTGGCTCTAATACCATCTTAAAATTTGGGTTGAGTCTAACTCAACTCTATAAATAGTAAATAATTTGGGTTGAGTCTAATACCATCTCGAATTGGCTTAATGTAACCTTTAGAGGTTAGCTGTAGGCTTGTTGTGGATTGTCCGTTAGAGGACCTAAGACTGCTGTAAGCGATTAGTTCACTCTGTGTAATGTTTCTGTGGTCTTGCCAGATATAAATGAAATATTGCATGATTGACCAAAAAAAATTGGGTTGAATCTGACTCAACTCTATAAAATCGGCAAAACTAGATTGTAGAGTGAGGGATGTCCCCACTTATAAACTATTTTCCAGGCATATCACATATGATGTTGGACTCTTAACAATGCTATAGTATTGTTAACTTTTATGTTGTGTTTCATGTTGATCAGAGAATTCAAAGATGATGACTGAGACAAGCTAAGATTGAGTGGTGCTGATTTTGGATTTAATCGTGATGTTAATGCATTCCTTCAACTTCTTTGATGATGTCATTTGATTTACAATTTAACCAGCTATATTAGGCCACTTCCTTATGTGACCTACCTCTGTAAAATTTTTGCTCTTGTACACATTATTTTATTTCATGTCCTTTTGTAAAAATGGGATTTTGTTGAGTATACATCATTAAGATCAACAAATTCTGTACAACACGTGGATAACAACAGAAACTATTTTAGAGTTTTGAATGAAATCAATGATAAAATATTGGAATATGAAAATAGTATTTTAGGTTGGGCTACTGCACCCTTAACTCAATATCATTTTTTGAGTCCCAAAAAAAATTAGTATATCCATTTAATAAAAATATAATTAGTTTGAAGTTGTCTTGAGATATTATTTACAATTTAATAAATTAGTTTGACTTTTTTGTGATTCATTGATAAAAGTATAATTATGGGTCAAATTTTTGGTAATTCATTTGATAAAAGTATAACTAAGAGTCCAATTTTTAAGATTTGAGCAGAGCTTTCAAATTTTTTGAGATGACCATGATTGGTTCCAAAAGTCATATTTGTGATATCACAACGAGGCAAAACTGATTTCGAAGTTTCAGATATCTTTTAAGCTCATGTGGGGTTGGAACTATTCGTAATGACCCTAAGCAATGAGAATAGGATCAGCTACCAAATGAATGGGGAAGAAGTTCAAAATCAACTTGAGAGAGTATCAACTTTGGTTAGTGGTGGTCCTGAGCTGTCAATGGGCCGGGTTTGGGCCGGCCCGCCCAGGCCCATCGGGCCAAACGATGTATATGGGCAGGGTCGGGCCAGCCCAATATTCGGATAATGGTCGCGCAAATGTTAGCCCAAGCCGCGCCTAACACAAACCCATGGGCCAATGGGCCACAAATCATTGACTTTTTAAAATTTTGTATAAATCAAAATTAGAATTTCCAACCACTATGTCTAGAACTTCAAACACAAATGTTTGAACTTGCATATCAAGTTGATTTCATATATATGAAAAAAAAGGTGGAAAGTTGATATACTGTGATTAAATTCTCATGATATTACCGACTCAAAATTTGAGTTACCAAATCTTATTCGTTTTGCCTCTAATTTATTTGTTTCTTGAGTGTGATTCATTAGGATTAGGATTAGGTTAAGATTAGATTAGGATGTTGGTTGCCTTTATACCGAATTGGTATTTTTTTTGAAATAAGACAATTTCAATAGAGAAGAAGACAAAGGCATCTCGAACAGTTATGGATCGGTATTTGGTGGTGGTGTTTTTTTTTTAATCGAATCGCTTCAAGAATTTATGAATGGAGTTGCAGAACGGATTGAAGAGAAGACGAAAGACGATCCGTTAAGCTCCAAAATTGAAAGCGTGGAATAAATAATTGATTTGTCATATTTCGATTGGATAACAGTAAAAACAGCATGTATAACACTTGTCATATTTTAAAATTAAAATTAAAAAACAAAAAACAAACGAAGTGACTGGCACGTGCCCCATGGTGGCCGCTGAACCTAATAAATATCATCGTCAATTAATCGTCGGTAAAAATTAAAACATCTGAGATTGATTTTGAAATTTCTTATTTTTTTAGGCGGCTCATTAAAAATGTGAGGCCATTGGTAGAAGCCCAAATTGATGACACTCTAGGTGGAACATGGTGATGAAAGAAAAGAAACATTGGGATGATGAGAAGATGATGAATGCAATGACGACAATTGAACTAGTTATTTTAGATGATTATGGCAGATCCAAGCACAAGGTGTTAGGTTTTGTCCATTAGGTTTTCGAAGTCAATAATGAGTTTAGAGAAGATGAAAGAAAACTCAAAACCGTTGACGGAATATGTACTTATAATTTTGACAAAATATGGATGTACGCTTAGTGAACTAGTACTACAGGCCAGGTTCAAGTTGCTGCATCATATGAAACACATGTCAACCAAGACACATGCTAAACGACAACTCACAAGTTGACTCGTTATTGGTTTGCTTGAAAAAAAATGTTGATTGATGGACAAATTGGGCTAAAATCAAAATTTTAGTTTTAATCCCTCGTTAAACTTAGACCCCTTTTAAGCCCTAACTCGAAGTCCAAAACTACATACGAGTAATTAAACATGAAATCATCTATTAGCATCCACTCATATTCAAAAAATTGGGAATTTGAAATCGAGGATGTGAATGCAAAGTGCTCATCAATCTTTGATGACTAATCTTTGCGATGAAATTTAGATGACCATGTTTAGTGTGGTCTCATCCTCAAATCACAATATGGTTGATTCTGAGACTCTGTTTAGAATTTGAAGCTCAATGGTCACTCAAACCAACTTAATGTCGGTCATTCTTGATAATTTAAACCTACACTTTTTTATTATACCCAATCACACTTGTTTTGACTAAACAATCACACACTTTTATGATGTTATATTATACACCGTCAACAAATCACAATCAATCACATGTGTGACTCTAAAAATAGTTATGATCGAAGTCTAAAATTTTTAATAATCTGAGGGTTACAATTGAGCAGTGTTGTAATAACCTGGTCGAACCGGGTGGTTCCACCAGTTGGACCAAAAACCGAACAATGGCGGTTGGCTCAACCCCATTTGAATCTCAAGATCTGATGAATCGCTAGAATCGTGGTTCAACCGCCAATCGTCGAAATGTTTTTTTATTTTATAATTTGATTTTTCTCGAAAAATTAATACCTTTTTATTTCTTATTTAACTATTACTCATCTGATCAAAGATAGTTGAACCGAGTGAATCAATTGAACTATCGGCCTATGCTATGACCGAATACGTAGGTACACTATATATATTCACACCCTCTTAACCGCATGCTTTCAACTTTGGGAAATTTTGCTCTACGAAGCAAAGCACCCGCGCTTTTTCTCCTCAACAGCTCCGATAATCCGCCACAACTCCAAATAGAAGATGGACATGGACGTGGACAAAACTCCTGATCGCAAAGGTTTTCTTCTAGAAAACATTCATCGTTCTGTGTATCACAATCAACTTTGAAATGAATCGTTGAAAATAAACCTTTTTTTTTGTTAAACGCAGATGGAAAACCTGTTTTAGTAATTTTAGTGGGAGCACCAGGAAGCGGGAAATCTACCTTCTGTGAAGATGTGATACGTTCCACTACTCGCCCTTGGGTTCGTGTTTGCCAGGTTGAGTTACCTCCCCTTTTACCTGTTTGATCAAATGCCTCATAGGCTGTATCTTTCACTTCACCCTCGGTTTTTTTTTTCTTTTTTTTAATTTAAAATTTCATGTAGGTAACCTTTTATTGTGATGTTTAATTTAACCCTTTCCCTTCCCTCTTAACTCCCTAATATATCTACCTGTATAAAATGATGCAATCAGTGTAGTTGGTTGAAGTAAATTCTCCTTTTATAGCAATTTTTATTTTTTTAGCCATATTTGTTAGGAAGCTGTAATAATCTCTTGATACGTCACTTGATAAATCTGTTACTTCTGGGCACACAAAGACACATGCGTTGAATACCACACTGATTCAAACACCGATAATATTTGAGAAAATGGAAGTGATCGAATGTAACCACGTGTTGGTGTAGTGTTGGTGTCGGACATGTCTTCAATCTAAAGTGTTGGTGCTACACAAGTTCTGGGACTGTTTCTTGTTGGTTTGTGCTTCTTGCATTGCATTGGTTATAATAATAATAATCACTCTTGAGAACTATTGTTTTTGTCTAAAGGATATTCTGCTTGTGTTTGGTCTTAATCTTAACTTGAAAAAGAAACTGGGATACTATTGTTTGTTGTTAAAGAATTTTTGATTTATGGTTAAGGGTTTTGGACTGATGTACATCGACCCTACCTCAAAGAGGAAACCCGGGTGAATGAGGCTTCACCTATTATGGGGTCTGGGCAGGGTTTGCTATGTACTATCGTACTTCTTTGTGTTGAGCGACTGTTAGTATCAAGTCACAAGGATGTAACTGCACTGCTGTGCTGAACCTCGCCCAGGAAATGATTTTGAATCTTATCTAACATTCTATTCCTGACATTTGTTGTAATTTTTTTTTCTTCTGCTTTAGGACACTATTGGAAATGGTAAAGCAGGAAGTAAAGCTCAGTGCCTAAATAGTGCAGCTAGTGCATTGAAAGGTGGGAAAAGTGTATTTATTGACAGGTGCAATCTTGACAGAGAACAGCGCGCAGAATTTTTAAAGCTTAGTGGTGAAACCCAAGTTGATATCCATGCAGTTGTACTTGATCTTCCTGCTAAGCTGTGTATTTCTCGATCGGTTAAACGAACTGGGCATGAGGGAAGTTTGCAGGGTGGAAAAGCTGCTGCAGTTGTGAACAGAATGCTTAAAAATAAGGAGCTTCCCAAGCTAAGTGAAGGCTTTAACCGGATAACATTTTGTCAGAGTGAGAGTGATGTCAAAGCTGCTGTTGATACATATGGAAAACTTGGGCCACTGGATAACCTTCCACATGGATGTTTTGGTCAGAAGAATCCAGATTCCAAAATTCAAAGTAGTATAATGAAATTTCTAAAAAAGGTAGAGGTCCCAGTTGATACTGCATCTAGAGAGAAAGACGTTGGAGACTTTACTTCCCAGACTCGTGGGAAAAATGACTTGCAATGCAAAGATGTGGAAAAAATTCCCTCAACTCAAGATAATGCTAACTTAGGGTCAATGGACGTAGAAGGCCAAGCTGACGACTGCAAAGATATGGAAAAAATTCCCTTAACTCCAGATCATGCTAACTTAGGGTCAAAAGAATTAGAAGGCCAGGCTGATGACTCTACTGCTTCCCATTGCAATCGAGTTTCTCTGGATGATACTCCCACTCTAGCATTTCCATCTATTTCGACATCCGATTTCCAATTCAACCATGAGAAGGCAGCTGATATTATTGTTGACAAGGTCGCAGAGTACTCAAACAAGATAGGGAATGCCAGACTTGTTCTAGTTGACTTGACTCATAAGTCAAAGATTCTATCCCTAGTTAAAGCCAAAGCGGCAGAAAAGAAAATTGACGCACAAAAATTCTTTACCCATGTTGGAGACATTACTCACCTTTATTCTAGAGGAGGTTTGCGCTGTAATGTCATAGCTAATGCTGCCAACTGGTAAGCTTCTATGATTTTGGTTTATACAAATAATGTTCTTCCATTTAATACTAAGCTTCTATGATTTTCGTTAATAAAAATAATGTTCTTCCATTTAACGTTAGTTCATAAAGCTGAGGTAGAAATTTAGTAAACCAGAAAATAGACCTCACAGAAGTGCATGTGTGTGACAATTATGACTGTTTGATGATAAGCCAAGTTGTATTTAGATGGTAACTCATTTTGGATTTCCTCTATCTCCTGTTATCTGATACAACATAAAAAAAATTATTGACTGTAACTTCATGATCAATTTCTAGATTAAAGATTATATGGTAGTTAAGAATCTGCTGATTTTTTTCTTTTCTTATTTCATGCTACCTCAGCTGCTAGTCCATCAACTCAACTACCTTTATTTTGGTCATCCCTTCCCAGTTCTTTCAGTTGATACCAAAGGTTGCTTCCAGATTGATGTGGATCTCATTAATTTTAACTTATTTCCCTGGCCACACTTTTGCTCTTAAAAGCATGTAACAAACTATGATAGAGTATATTTTCAGCCAGTTAAACCTGTCATTTTTCACATGTTCTCTTGGTTAAATGAAAACTCCTTTGCAGGCGGCTAAAACCTGGTGGTGGAGGTGTTAATGCAGCAATTTTTAATGCTGCAGGTCCTGAACTGGAGTCTGCAACCAAAGAAAAAGTAAAATCCCTTTCGCCTGGGAATACTGTTGTTGTCCCTCTACCTTCATCTTCTCCATTGTTCACCAGAGAAGGTGTAACCCATGTAATACATGTTCTTGGACCTAATATGAACCCACAAAGACCAAATAATCTGAACAATGATTATGAGAAAGGTTGCAAAATTCTCCGAGATGCTTATGCATCTCTATTTGAAGGTTTTGCATCAATTATGAGGCACCAGTTAGAGCGACCTAGGGGACGAAAAGAAAAACATGGGAATAAGTCGTTGGCGTTGCAGGACCAGTCTGAAAGTTATTCCAAAAATCATTTCACAAATACTGATCAAAAGACTAAGAGAGATGCTGATAATGTATTGGAAAAAAGCAAGAAATACAAGGCAACTCAAGATGGTTTTGGATTGACCATTACTGATTCTAGGGATGAAAAGGTACATTCAGAGCATACAACTGATGGGGGTACAAATAAGGCATGGGGATCATGGGCTCAAGCTCTTCACCGAATGGCTATGCATCCCGAAAAGCACAAGGATGACTTGCTTGAAATTTCTGAAGATGTAGTTGTTTTGAATGATCTATATCCTAAGGTGAATTTGTCCCTTTTCTTTTTCTTTTCTCGTTCTTCATTTTTTTTTCTGACATGCTTGATTCTGTAAATATCAAACTGAATTTACTTGTGGGGTGCAGGCGCAGAAACACGTTCTTGTATTGGCACGAAGGACAGGTCTTGATTGTCTGTCGGATGTCCACAAAGAGCACCTTCCCTTATTGGAAAGGATGCATGCAGTGGGTTTGAAATGGGCTGAGAAATTCTTGCTAGAGAATGCTTCTCTGGTATTTCGTCTTGGTTATCATTCGGTATGTGAAGTTTGTATCCGAGATCTATTTTTTCTCTTTCCCCACAAGAAAAAGAAAATAAATCAAAAATCCTGGCCGGGCTTTGGTTAATGAGTGGCTTTGGCACATGTTTCAGTCCAAAAACACATTTAGGTTAGGTGGCAGCTAAGTTTTGTTCATATTAAAATGGAGAGTTTGAAAATGATTTCTTTTGTGGTTAGGCATATTTTTGTCAGTAAACCAAGATTATTATTTTGATAACTCACCAAGGAAGGGAAATGGTTAAAAGAAATATATTTAAAATTTGTGAAAGAAATGAGCTACTACAAAATTCACTCATCTTTATTAGTGTTAGGTGGAGAAAGTACATCTACACGTAATTGTGAAGTCATGGTTAAGCTTTTTTGTTTTTGTGGTTTTCCTTTTAGGTGTGTCATGCAAACTGAAATTTTCAGGGGCTGGTAGTAAAATCTTCTTTTTCCTTCCCTTTTTTGGCACATTGTACATATGTATTGAACTTTCTGGACACGTCTACCTTTTGCAGGTTCCATCAATGCGACAACTACATTTACATGTTATAAGCCAGGACTTTGACTCAAAACATTTGAAAAATAAGAAACACTGGAACTCGTTTAACACTGCATTCTTTCGTGACTCGGTAGATGTAATTGACGACGTCTCTAATCATGGAAAGGCAACATTGAAAGATGATGACATACTGTCTATGGAGTTGAGGTGCCAAAGATGTAGAAGTGCACATCCAAACATACCCCGGTTAAAATCACACATTAGCAGCTGCCGCACACCCTTTCCTGCTTACTTACTTGAAAACGATCGTTTGGTGCATGCACCAGGTAAACCCCCCAACAGTTTCTAGTATTACAAGTTTTTGTTTACACTGCTGCTAAGTGAAACTAGTTTTGAGCTTAGCCCTTTTGAGTACACTTGTAAAATCCTTACCGTGTAGTTACAGACTAATGTATTTTTGCTATCTATAATGTTAAGGATCTCAGTAGTTTGCTCAAAGTTACGGATTCAAATTTTGTAGGCATAATTATTCTCTAAATGAGGTAATATCTCCATGGTATGGCCTTAAGTTGCCAGAAGCCATGCATGTTTTCCTTTTGATAGCTAGCTGCCAAGGTGGTGATGATTAGCTGTTAAGCATGAAGGATAGTTTTCAGTTTTGATTGAGTGTCACATTTTGCTTTGAGATAAGTTCTCCTAATCTGTGATGGATTTTGCTTCTGGGGAGTTGGTGTGTTTTCAGCTTTTTGCTTGGGATTGCTATAGAGAGGTTAGAAATTAACAAGGTTTCTTGTGCATACATCCACCATGAAAAGTTACAAGATATAATTGTAAATATACTCCATAGGTCTGGTTACTTACTATATATGCAAGTAATGAGACCTATGAGTATGAAGTACTTGATGCAACATATTTTTGTCTCATATAAGCATGTGTCATTCTAAACATAGCATGTAAAGTAACAATTTGACAAACAATTCAAGTATCGAATTGAAGGCATAAAAGTCATGTATTCTATAACATGTATATTAGCAAATAGGAAAACACGCAACATACCAATCATCAAGCAGACATAATAAATATCAATACTTTGGAAAATTTGTCGCCTAATCCAAATGAAAGGGAACAGGGTCCAGAATCAACTTGAGAGAGAGTATTACCTTCTGGTATCTCCTTTTTTTTTAGATAGACAATTGTTAGTGGGGGTGGGGGAAATGTTAGTTTCCGGGATTTGAACCCGGGACCTCCTTCTTGCACTCATATGGTGCACTCCTTCATGTCCCTTAGCTCGCCAACTGAGCTACCTTCTGGTATCTCCTTGAATAGTGGTGGAATGATGAAAGAAAAAGAAACATTCTGATGATTATTGAAGAAGATGATGAACACGATAACGATAATTGAACTGGAATATTTTAGCGTGTTTATGGTGGATCAAATCCCAAGGTGTTAGATTTTGCCCATTGGGTTTTCAAAATTGAAAATGAGAGTAAAGAGAAGATGAAAAAAACTCAATCTTTGAGAGAGCATGTACTTATAATTTTGACGAAATTTGCATGTTCGCTCGATGAACCAATGTTACGAGCACGAGTCCAAGTTGTTGCAAATGGAACTCGTATCAACCGAGATGCATACTAGCTTATAAAAAAATGAGATGTATGCTAAACGACAACTCACGAGTTGACTCATCATTGGTTCGCTTTAACAAAAAATGATGTTTGTCGGACAAACAAGCCTCCTTAAACTTAGACCCTTTTTTTCTTTCAAACTCCATAAAACACATCAATATTTTTTTTGTCTATGTCTATATTATAATTTTGGTACTTTTATTTTTGAAAATTTAGATATTTGATCTCTCTATTTTATATTTTATTCTCCTTATTTTCTATTTTGAAAATTTTACACATTTTAGTCCGAAGACGTGACAGAATTTACACCACACCAATTATTACAAAAATGTCTGAAATTTATTATAAAATAAGGGTGTACCTTTTTTCAACTCTTATATACAAAAATAATTAGATATGTGTTATAATTTACAATTAAGAAAAAGGATATTTAGATAATTTTTTGCTAAGTTTGTGAGCAGGGGTGGACCTTTGTTAGGATCAGGGAGTGTCACAGCCCGCCCCAAAAAACACGTGAAATTACCATAATACTCGTGTTTTTTTTTAAAAAATAACTACTAACTGTATAAATATATAGATGTTTTACACTTTTCCAACAAATAAAATCTCATTGCTCGGTGGTTAATGTTTATTGCTTTAGGCGTTGAGATGCTATTGTTCCCGAGTTAAATCCACCACTTTGACAATTTTGTTTTTTTATATTTTCCCAAATAAAATGTGTCTCTGTCGTGAATCGAACATCAAACCCATGGATTGCAAATAAAGCTACGAACCAACACGTTGTATGTTGTCTTGCATTTAATTAGTTATAAGAAATTTATGATATATAAATGTTAGCCACATAGTAACTCTTAAATAATTGTTAAAAAAAGTATCAATTATATTTATTCATATTCTTAATATTATATAATGATATTTATTTCACATCACTTATATTAAAAGCAGAAATTATGAATTAATAGTCGATAATCTTTTAAAAAAAATATTTTCATCATTTTAAAATTAAAATCAACTTAATTTAAAATAATTTTTTTACAAACAACTCCAATTGAGTCTCTATATGAAATCAAAATTACTTTTTTAGTCATTTAATTTTGTTTGTAAATAATTATTAATTTGTTTTGTCTACTTTTATTGTGTTCTTCTCAAGCTCCGCCACTATTCTTACGTGACTTTCCATCTCTATGTCTCTCACGCTCATCGCACCTCATCGTCGTAGGTTTCTGCCTCGTCGTTCCACGTCCGTCGTTGTTGCAGCGTATGATTTGTTGATTGATTTTCTCTACATCGTCTTTCGATTATCGGTATCGTCTTGTCATCACAGACGAGTTTCTTTCATTCCGACGAAATTTCTAGGTAAATTTTTTAGTTTCTGCATCTCATTCATGCGATTGAATTTTCATGTCTATTTTATTAGCGGTCCACCTTAATTTTTTACCAAGAATCGCGACTGTTTGTGAGACTTTAAATTTTCATCTTCACCCTTTCTTCTTGATTTCTTTGGCCTTCTGGGTCTTCTTTTAATTAATGGAGGAATTGCATTGCATATTCTTTCTACTTTGAACCTTCTTTTTGTGTCATCACCAGCCCATTGGATTGTGCATTTGTTACTCAAAATCTTTTCTTTGTCAAGTGTTGTTTAAGTGCAAGTCAGTTTTCCTCTGTATTTAAGTATTTTTGTGTTGAAAATTTCACAGTTGATTCAGTAAGTGTCCACCTTTGGTTGTTCAGAAAAATGTGCTCTAGTCCATGTATTTGGTGAAAACTTGGAAAGATAGTCTCATTCTTCTTTGTTTTGGATCGGAAAAAAGCAATAAATTCAAGGGAACTCAAGATGGTTTTGGATTGACCTTCACTGATTCACAATATTCAAGTTGATTTTACAATTTGATAACACCGGCATGTTAGGAAAGAAGCAGAAGCTAAAAAAAAAAATAACAAAGCATATTGAAGAATGAACAAGTATAGGAAAATAGAAGAAGAGGCTTACCACAACGGAACCACCGCACCAGCAGGTGCTTCCCATTGCGGCAGAAACTGCAAGTCCCACCGTGTTTCTACCAATATGATGGAAGAAGAGGAAAGAGCTTGTGCCTAGAGCTGTCAATGGGCCAAGCCCAGCCCGGCCCGGCCCGGCCCGGCCCATTGGGCCAAACAATATTGGTGGGCTGGCCCAATATTTTAATGGGCTGCATATTTCATGGCCCAGCCTGACTTAAGCCTGTGGCCCAATGGGCCACAAATCATTGAATTTTTAAAATCTTGGTCATAGTCTTTTTCTACAAATGAGCAACATGCATAAAGACTATTTTGGACTAGCATAACATAAAAAATCTGTTTTGGCTCAAACAAAGCCAATATAAATCTGTCAGATAATACATTAACGCTTTGTCCATAACCATATATTAAAAAAAAAATTTTTTAAATTTGTCTTGGCTTTACAAATTGTCCATAAGCGGTGTAAATAATTTCAACAACAAATATCTTGGTCTAAAAACTAAAGCTTAACAACATTAAAGCAAAAAACTATATATTCAACGAACACATCAGCAAATTCAGCAACACAGACATTTAACTAATATCTGACAACTTTATCTCCTCAACAAGTTCTGGCACATTTAAATTGGGAATGTATTTTTTTAGCGGAATGTATATTTTTTGTTATTAACACTCAAGTGAAATTTAGTTTTTGTTGTTAGAATTGAAAATAAAATAAAAACAAAATTGGCCCATGGGCAAGCCCGACCCGGCCCGTATATATGATTGGGCCAATGGGCTGGGCCAAAAAACTTACCGTTGGTTTTGGCCTCTATTTTTAGAGTACGGCACAACCAAAAAATTGGGCTTGTGGGCCGGCCCGCTGGGCTGGGCCAAAATTGACAGCTCAACTTGTGCCTAGCAGTGAAACTGAAACAATTCAATGTAAAAGGAGTCCCACATCGACTGTATTATGAGAAATAGAGATTTCGATGACTTATAAAAACCTGATTCTGTTAATTTTGCTCTTATTATTTGCTTTTTACATTTTTTTTGTTTACAGGGATTCAAAGCCATATTTGAGTATTACATTTTCTTTCAATTGCTTTAAACAAAAATATATAAACACAATAAAAAGTTACTCAAAGCAAGCATGCATTTGCATTAAATTTTGAATTAATAAATTCTGGTCGTCTGCCTGTTTGCTAAAAAAAAAGGAAGCAACTAATCTCATTTTTTGCTGAAAATGATATTTAATCTAAGATATGCACACTATTGTCGTTCTCGATGTCGCTCCTATTGTCAGTCTCTCTCTGCTCCTCATTGCCTCTCCCGTTACGTAAAAGCAACCACCGCAATCGTCGCCCCGTCATCACTCCCCGTTGCGCGTCTGTCGCTGTCACCGGTATCTTCTTTATATGAATAGACTCAAATAGAACTTAATTAGTCCTAATATTTAAAAATACATTATTATATTTCAAATCAGTTTTATAATATACATAAAAAACAAATACATTTAAAATAGAAATAATAAATATTTTGATGTGAAACCCCATCATTAAAAAAAATGCACCATTGTGACGTTATGTTTGGAGATTGAATTCTTATTAAGTGAACCTTGCAGTACTGTTGCAGCAGGAAAAATCCCTAGAAGCTGGTAAAATGGTTTGAAGTCAATTTGAAGCTCACCAAAACCCCTATAGAAACCTTCTTAAGAGAATCAACTCTATTCCTTCCTAGGATTATCAGGTTTTGGTCATATGCCTGCTTTTGGAGGTTTTGGCTCTACTCCTACTCAAACAAATCCATTTGGAAGTGCCACCCCACCCAACCATCACAACCAGCATTTGGAAGCAGATTATACTGTGTCATCGCAGCGGATTACACCCGCTATCATCACACCAAAATCTTACAAGTGTACGCTAATTCATACTATAACCTACACAATCAATTTATGAATTAGCGTACACTTCAACCTGAAATAGGAAAGGGACGTACGTGTCTTTTCACATGTTGGTGGTATTCCTACGAATGAATATGCTCCTATCTCTCGGGACCCCCATTCTTAAATACAAATTACCTGCCAAGGTGAATTTATGCTATATATATATGCTTGAAATATTCAGTTCTTCAAATTTATTTTTACTAACACCTACATTAAAATACGATCTATTATTGTTCTAGGATGTTCTTACTCGACTGAAACAGAAGCAGTTGATCATTTTTGCATCCACAACTTGCACTGTAAGTTTGTTTACATACTTAACTATCATTTGACATTAGGATAAAAATATAACATGATGTGGATGTATGTTTTAATAGGGGGATAAGCCTGAAATTGTTGTCCTAAATGCCAGTGGACTTCGCCGCGAATATATGGACCTAAGGAAAGATTGATGCTTTTACTTGTTTCCAGTGAGAAACCAAATTGAACTGGTGATAGCTTCTTCACATTGCTCTTTAAGAGAAGCAACAAAAATATGTTCCACGGTTAATCTTCTAGTCTTTCTTTATGCTCGTAGGAAAGCTATGAGAGTGAGAAAGGGAGAGCAGCGTAGGAGATAGATATAGAGAGAAGCACCATGGCTGAGAAGAGCGAGAGAGCCCACGCTCGTGAGAGAGCCACAAACTTCTATGAGAGTGAGAAAGGGATATGTTTAAAATTCCCTCATTTTAATTTCCTTATTTTAAGTCTCCACAAAATGCCTCCCAAAATTCAAGTATTTTTCAAAAAACAAAAGGAGTCTAAAAAACATGCAGTTAAGTTTTAAATAATGAAATTGAGCTTCAACTAACAGATTTTGTGTTGACTGAAGAAATACAGATTTTCCATCATAAGCCATATAATTTAAAGGGTTTTTTTTTTGGACCCCCACCCCATCCCCTCCCACCCCCACCCAATAACAAAAACCCCAAAATGCCCTTTGAAACTTAATTTTTTTTAAAAAAAATAAATAAATCGTATATACCCCTTTGCAGACGTGCGTATATACGATGGCTATTTTTTGTCCAATCGTATATACGTACTCAAAGGGGTATATACGATGCACTTTTTATTTTTTTTAATAATTTGTTTTAATTTTTATTACTAAAAGGCTACCAAAAATTCATTAAATAGTCAAAACTACTCCAAAAATTATAAAAACACAACTAAAAATCTAACAAAACCAAAATAAGACTATACAATTTTTTTAGATTTTTGGAGACTATGAAAAATTTAAAAAAATCGTAAAAAATAGTAAACAATGATGGAATTTGGGATTTTGGTAGTAGTCGTAAGAAGTTCCTTCTTTTAGAGTCTTGATTCTTGATTTTTTCTGATTTAATAGTGTGGTTTCTTTACGATCGGAGTATATGTTAAACCGGATTTTTAGCCTAAATTATTCGTTCGACGTATAACATAAATCACGTTTTAACGAACTACACACAAAACCTATTTTCAGGACTTACATAATTTTTATTTGACTTAAAAAAAATTTAAAAAATACAATGGGGGTCGTATATACACCTGAGGGGGGTATATATACGACTCTATTTTTTAGACATAGTATATACACCTCCCAAGGCGTATATACGATTAATGTGGGGGTTTGCCAATCGTATATACGCCTTGGGTGTGTATATACGATGCCTAAATACATAAGGTCGTATATATACCCCCCAGGTGTATATACGATTGGTCAAAAATTTGTAAAAAAAAATACGTTTTCAGAAGGGCATTTTGGGGTTTTCAGTGTGGGTGGGGGTTTATTTATGGGGATGGGGTGGGGGTACAAAAAAAAAACCCTAATTTAAATCACACCTAGTTACAATGAGCTTCACAGTCTCCTGGATCAGAACTTTTAGTATCAAAAAGATAATATTACATAGTAAATGATTAACCAATTTCCCATTCAGACAGACCTTGATGAACAACCATATAGACTGTAGATATTTAAGAAATTGCATCATTAAGAATATTTTTTTCATGCCCAGCTTATCATCCCACGCACCAAACAGCAGAAGTTAAGAATTCATAGATCAAAATTAACCCAAGGGATACATAACACAATTCTAAGTCCCATCAAATTAAATTAACAATAGTGATCAAAACTGAATTCAAAGATTATAATTTAACACTTTCCCTAATCAACATAAAATTGGTAGGTTATTAAATTGAATCTACTACTATCAGACGTTTGCACAACAAACAGACAAATATGGTACAACAATGTTGTTATTACCTCTTGTAAAATAATTCCAAGAAATCAACTTATTTGCGACTATAACCAGGTGGCGGCATTGGCTTCCTTCCAGCCCTTCTGTCTAGTAGAGAATATTGATTGGCCGGACGTTGACCATATTCCCTGTGGCCGCCACTTGGGTTATTTGGTGGTGGAGTCCAGTTCTGGTGTGAAGCTCTGTACGGCTGGTAGTTTTGGCGACCAACTTCGTCGTGATGACTGGGAAATGCACCTTGTGTATTCATGAACCGAGGATTCTGATTACTTCCTGATGATGATGATGGATATCCATACCTTGCACTTCCCCCACCAACATGATGACTATTTCTTTCATAATGATGTGAACTAGGAGGGTTTTGATATTCATTTCTTCCATACGGATTTGATTGATAATGAGGATTATGCACCACCGGTGGTGAGTACGGTTCGTTATAACCATACTGCACAGGAGGGACACCGCTGAAAGGTACTATAAGTGGAGGAGCTGATAAAGGCACTGGCATTACAACGTAGCCCGGGCGTGACTCGTAATTGTTATAAGGAGGCAATGGTTGTCTATGACCCATTGGTGCAGAAGAAGACGTCATTGGTCCATTAGTGGGGCTATGACCCATCGGTGCACCAGAGGATGTCCTTGGTCCATTATTCCTAGGTCCATGATTCCTTGGTCCATTATTGTGACGATGGTATCCATTTCCATCCATCTTATTCTTGACCTGTAAAGAATTTACGACGAGTCTGTGCGCTGCCTCTCCAAGTTCCCGACCAGAAATAGATCCTGGGGGATTTTTCCTGAAATAGAAAACCAGAGCCAAAGTAACAGTTTTAGTCGGGTAGATGACAAGATGCTGGCATGTTATGCAATAGTAAATGACAATTATAACACAAGTTTTTCAGCCCCATCCCCATATAAAGGGAACAAAAGCCTTACCTTGTATTGTCTTGAAATCTCCTACCCGTATCTTCATGCCATAATACGGGATCAGGTTTTAGATCCCCAATCGTCACAATCTGTGTACAGAAGGAACAAAATTTTATTTTCACAACTATATTGTCAGTATAAGCTGATGTAACACTAGACGCATCACGCATGCTACGCTAAACAGACAATGATCTTACTGAGTAAACCACCAAAACTAAACAGTAAACCTGGGAGTTGGTAGAGTTTAAACAAGCAGCAGCTAGAAAATTTAATACCTTCTCTGGAAATTTAACTCCCTCTGGTGGTCGGGCTATGTGTTCATGCACATCTGGAAGTCTATATATCGCACATCTGAGCACCAGTGCAGCAAACAAGAAAAGTTACATCACTTTTCAAAATGGAGCAATCATAAAGGGTGTGCCAAAGAGTATGCTCAAAAGATCGTTGTTAGCATTCATCACTTTAACCACCATAAAAAATATAGTCCATATTAGATTATACCCCGCCTTTGAAAAACTTACACGACATGGTTATCCATGATATCTTCCATGCCTTCAACAGGGGACCTGAAGATGGGAGGGCAAGGTTCTCCATCGCATAAGGATATGTATCCATTCATTCCACCACTGCATGTATCCCTAAATAACATCAGAAAATAGTTCCGGGAGATCTTAAACTTGTCATTGTAAATAGAATTTGTGATGTAAGCAAAATAACTGTATATATGTGGAAACTATTACATCAGCAACCTACCATCCTGCTTGTCGTTGGTCAAAAAAAATAGTATCACCATCAGAGGTTTCAAACAATTGCTACTTTACTATTCAATCCTCATGAAAAGCTTGCAACCAAATTCACATTACTATAATAAATTAGCACATGTTCACCTAAATATGTGGCATATCTAACAATTACATGCATAACAACAGATTTTTAAGAGGGTTAGCTATGGTTCACATGCAGATATTGGCAATGGAGAAAGTTTAGGTAGGAAACTATAGTACCAGTCCCTGCTATACACATTTCAATATACAACTGTAAACTCCATCGAAAAACTATTCCAAAAACTTCTAAACCTAATCATTTGCAAACAAAAACATGTAACTAATTTATCCAATATAAATAAGGTTACTAAATGCATCACATAATATTATGTTTGATCATTAACTAAATGCTACTCAGGAAAGGAAGACACTATTAGCCATATTTCTAACTTATCATCATAAATAAATGTGCAGGTGTAGGGCAGAGTGGATACTCAGGTACAGACGCACAATATGCTTTGGAACATCATAATGCTGAGAAACTTGCATGACCCGTTACCCAATGATGATCCATCAGATACAACACAATTACCATCATGATCAGAAGCAAATACAAATAAATTCTTTCTCATCCAAATAGTTAATTCAGAAATTTGCAAAGCATTATGCACCAACCTCTCCATGGGATTGATTGTTTCCTTGACCTCGGCACGCTCACTGCTTGACATGTTTCTAACTTTGTTGTCAAGTGTACTGATGCATGCAGAGAGAGGATGACACGAATTCACGAAGAGCAAGTCAAACATTATGGCATTTCGGCGCTTTTCTTCTGGCTTTTATTTTTGGTATAGAGTGACAGGATATCAACACAAAAAGTCAGTATATGATGGGGAGATGCAGGAAGTGAGAAGAAGGAAATGGGAATGGTAAATCAAAATAATAAGCATTAATAAAACTTAATGAAGGAAAGAGCTGTACTGTTAATAAGTTTTCTATTTTCCGGACTTCCGCAAGAAGACGTGTTTCATCAATAAAAGGCAACTTTGCAATGCCCTACAAAAAAAAAAGGAAATTATTATAAACCCTGTTGTTGTGGTGTTAGGAAATCCTAAGAAAAAACAAATATAAATGAGGAACAAACCTGCCAAGCAAAGCGTTTGCCGTTCATGTCCACATCAAAGTCTGACACAGCATAAAATATTAAATAGGGAAGCATTACACATAATGCAGTGAAACTTCTAAAGCTGTTTTTAGTGGTACATTTAATTAATTAAAGACATACCAATTGGATAAAAATCAATAATTGGTGAATTTGGATCAGTCATAAGTTTCCTATACGGCTCAGGCAGTGCATGAGAGCTGCAGATAAACCGTAACTTCCACATTTCAGTAACTTAAACTTTAGTAAGTTACAACTTTTACAGAATAAATTTACAAAATAAAAATGAGATAGCAAGTGAACCTTGCAGCAGGAAAAACCCCTAGAAGCTGGTCAAATGGTTTGAAGGGAGTGCCCAATTTAAAGTCAATATTAAGCTCACCAAGACCAGAAAGATCAGATGCAAATGGAGCATAATGATAGGGATAAAACCTGTTGTATACCAAAAAATAGAAAACAATAAGCATAAAATGAGCAGTATCCTCCCCGTACCTGACCTGTTTTTTCCACCTTATCTCATATTTCATATTTGCCATCAAAAGAAATTTTCACTGAAATCGTGATAACTGGTAAACTGGCAAAGCAAAAGGAATTCTAATCCTCCTATAGAGAGAAGAAAATATAAAACAACCAAGAAAAAAGCGATAAGGGAATCTCTCAACAGGTTTGTTAGTCAAAACGTGGTTGAAACAGATGGTCCCAAATCAAGTTACGTACTATAGAAACCTCCTTAAGAGTTCTGAATAGATTTAACCAAATGCATCAAATTGTAGCTAACCGTTCATAGTTCTTGATTTTATTAAAGACATTTTTTTATTCATATTAGCAATCCCTAAAATTGAGGAATTTGAATTCTTTCAACATAAACCAAAGCTACTGTCTCACTTTTCTCAAATTCTAGCCTAATTGATTGCACATTGCCGCAAAATACAGCCTCTCTATTTCTAAAGAAACCATGAAAGCTAATCATCAAGAACTGGTCGAGGGATCGGGCGCACGCGCACCCAACATTCACTCAAAATACCATAAGGAATTCTATATAAAAAAACCTCATCAGAACAATGAAAAAAAAAGTCAGGAACAGGTTCTGAGCAAGCACCACACATACACTATAAATTTTATGAAACAAAAAGACAACACAAGAATTGATCACTTAAAATTTGTTATCACAAATTCTGTCGTCAAGTTGAGAAAGGTGTAAAACAGAAGTACTATATCAAAGGCAAAGGAAAACAAACACAACTTAGGATTCATACACCATTCCAGAGAAAATTAAAAAATGAACTCACCAATTCCAAGAACAGACACCTTCATAATAATAATGCATCACCCAACATAGACCTTCAGTGTATTTCAAGACCTAAACAGTAGACTGCAATGAGAAAACACTGATCTTCATATAAATCAAAACCAATAACACTAAAGTTTCTTAACTTACAACATCTTTCCGTATAGCTTCACGTTCCTCAGGAGTTCTAGCAGAAAATTTTTCCTCATAATACCTCTCTTTCCAGCCTGGATCTCCCAACTTAACCTGTAAACTAAAAATATTAGCTAACAATAATTGAAATAACTAATCAAGAGAAAATCACTAAGAAAAAATGCAGTATTCAAACCAAAAATTCAAGCATTACATTTTGACATGCCATGCTTCTCAAAATAATGTGCTAGTCAATATATTAAAAAGGTTTAAGAGGTTATGTTACATATTTCAATTGCAAATTAAAGTGTCAATCCCAATGCTATAGCTCAGCCAAGACATTGTGTCTTTGATAACCACTCGCAATTTCAAATCCCTGCATCTACTGAAAACATGCATTTTCATCCAATCAATGCCCCAACCCAACACACAATAAGAGGGGGTAGTTTGGGGCCCTAAGGTCCCATCATTGGAAGGGCCAGACCCATTGTGTGGCCAAGAGGTTGATTGGACCACTTGACCTTTGTCTCGGGCTCTCGGCTATGCTTCAATGAATTGGAGTGACACATTAATTTGCGACTGAAAAATCAAAATACATGTCTTGTCACTATTAGATAAACAACGTACAAATGGGTAATCCTTCAAGGCCTATGCTTCAAATTCAAAAGTCATTATTCGTAAATGAAGACAAACCCATATACCTAATTCGACAAATTGTATATTTCAAATGCATTGGTTGAATTCTTAGTTTGATTTTTGTTTTTGGATATTTAAAGTACAACACTCACATGAAAAGTGTTTAGAGTTAGGAATAATAACGTCAATAAAACACAAATTACAAGGAATAATACATTTATTAAACAAGAATATATATTGATTACAGACCATTCATTCAATATATATTGAATTTCAACCATTAATTAATGAAATAATTAATATCAACAACAAAATCCCAGACACAAAATTACATGCATTTTATGCATTACCTTGTCCACTTCAGGAGTTTTTGAGTTGAATGCATCAGATTTATCACGAAGTATCCCCTTGAGTTTAGTTTTCAATTCATCTTTGTTATCTTGAATCTGGAAGCAAAAGAATACTTAACTCAAAGGCAAGGCACATAGAAATCACAACCTCTAGAACTTTTAGAAAAAGTGATTTAACAAGATAACAGAATGTATTTTCAACTCTCTGCCAGGCTCATACCCAGTAATAGAGCCCATATATTAGTTCTAAAGAATGCCTCTCCTGAAGCAGGAAAACATACATCTATTTCAAGACTATTCTCAGCTTCAACAATAGCAGCGGCAACAGTTGCTCCTGATGATAACCTAGCAACTTTATGGGGCCTCTCAGAGACTTTATTGCCTTCTCCAACTGATGTTGACTTACGAGGATCATAATGCCCGGAGTGTTGAAATGGTGAAGGCGTTGGAGCTGAAGCAAGACGAGAACCATGGAATTGTGAAACAGGAACCAGAGACTCGGGTTGAACCTGAGGCCCAACATCATCTCCTCTTGCTTGTGCCTTCTGACGCTTTATTCTCTCCGATTGTCGCTGAAAGGATATTAGATAAAAAATATGAAGGATGAATAACGTTCATTGGTAAGAACATAAAAAACTAATGATATGAAATTTTTTGCTGCACACCCTGTCTTCATTTCATATGCTACAGCATAGAAATTGTGACAAATTGTGTTCATAGCAAGTGGACATTGTTACATATACTTGTGTTCATAGCAAGTGGACATTGTTACATATATTTCCCCACCATATTGTTTCTACTATGAAAGTGGACAAATTAAGAGTTTTGGAAGATGTATCAAATCCTGATGACAACAGACAACCATGCTTTTTGTTGGTAAGACGAATTGAAAATGTATCTGAGAAGTATCTTTAGTTGGTAAGACATATCAAAGATTAATACAGGAAGTGGCGAGAGAAGTATTTTTCAAAAAAAATAAAAAAAATTAATGGATACTTTATGGGTACGTATTGGGAAGTATCGGTATCGGATCATATCCGACACTGATATGTTTTCAATTTTGAAGTATCCGAGCCTTGTCATAATACCAGCACAAAAATTGTGACTACAATTGAACAACTAACACCTTTTTTCCTGCAACGGGTGACATAAATACAGCACAGACATCGGTCATACACTGATGGTATGTCTCTACATTGCCCTCATAGAGGAAATAGATGCAACCAGACACAATGGTAAATGGCAATAATGATTAATGAATAACAACTCCAGTATGAACCGTGATTAGTTATTATTGACATTGTTACAAGACAAAACTGCATGATAACTTGGCAATTGTATATGCTAGTGAACCAAAAACTTCAGGCTCTTTCTCTATTCTTTCAAGATCAGAGAAGACATGGAATAAATAAATAATATTTACAGTCCCCGATTGTCAATCAAAGCTAACTGCTAACTGCAGGGTAGCATGAGTAATAGAAAAATGTTTAAGGTCAACACACCTGATGCAGTCGAGCTCTTTTCTGGAATATTTGATCTTCAAAAGATCCAACAGCCTGAATAAACTGCTCCACCCGACTCAAATTTGGCTGAGACAAGCAGGGACAGAAATTACAAATTATGCACAAGATTAATTTAAATGGAAAGCATCGCAGTATACCACATGGAATATATCAAGTATCACCCTAGTTACTATCAAGTACCTTACTTCCATTGGTCAAATAACCACCTAATGCCCTAAATTCCTTCTTGTATACTGCCATCAGCAAGTTAATTGCACCCTAAAAAATCCAACAAACAGAAGTTACGAAAACATAAAGCAGCATAACAATTCGCACATCAGATAATCAATGGTTGGTATCATAAATCCCTAAATATTGCCACAATATGGAGACGATACTAAAAATTCAGAGAGCAAGAAATAGACGTCATTGATTTCTCTGCACTTACAAATTATGCAATCGATTAAGTTATGCAGAAATAGTACAAAATTTAAATTTATTTTTCAAGTTTCACAGTTGTCTTCGCTAGTTCTTGTTTGTTACTTAAACAGAAGAAACCATCTTCAAAAAATGAACAAGTTGCCTAAAAAACCACCACTCCCATACTAAGCCAAGTACTTCCAAAGTAAAGGGCAAAATTCACAAATTTTTGCTTACAAAAGATAACAGCAGTCATAAAAATAATTTGGCAATAACATGCAAAATTCAAAATACTGACAAAGAACAAGATATAGAACCCATACCTCACGAATCTCAAGTGTAGGCATGTGTGGTAGGAAATCATTGCCAACAAAAAAACAAATGAAGATAAAATCATCCAATATGCGTTCTAAATCAATCTCAAAAGGAACATTAGGTATTCTCATCTCATACTCCAGATATTCCCTCAGAGTCCAAATGTTGAGGAACTACAAAAGAAACATATAGCAGTGAGAAATACGTACAGAAGCACCAATACTATTTTACTGCACACAATAGACGATAATGAACGACATGAATTTCAAAATTTATCTCAAATCCTGACCTGGTAGGGCTTTTTAGCAACAATAGCATCTCCTTTTTCATCAAATTCTCCTTCCTTTCTTTTTGCCTTTCCTTCACAGTTTGCAGCCATATGACCCATCTGACCACATAGGAAGCATTTGTCTTGTCCTGGAGTAAATACAACCTGCAATAACACATTAATTACCAATGCATCAATCACTTAGAAAGTCTGACAGTATTTGGTAGGTTTGCTACTGCACTCTGTTTTACTATCTGAATGCATGTGCACTGCACTCTGTTTTATATCTGTATGCATGTGCACTGCACTCTGTTTTACTATCAGTAATATATATGGGTGTAATGCTGCTGTAATAGTCAGAAGCTCTTGAGCGTAACTGTTTATTTTAAGAGTTGGTTTTAGAGGTAGTTGAACTGGCAACTATCAGCTAACTACCTGGTCAAGTCAACACTACGTCTATAATACACAGTAGTTGGAAGGCATAATTCAAATATCAGTTAACTACCCGGTCAATCTCTATAAACATAGACCCAGTGTACTAAGAATTCATATTTCAGAGTCAGGTGATTATTAGAATTCTCTTCAAACATTTTCTTTCACTTACTCTCATTTTCTCTTGCATATTCACTTTCAATTAGACAGAAAGAAGCCAATAATATTGCATATACATCAACAACAATCATTCTTTAATCTTTAACATTGTGTAATTATTCACTAAGCTGATGTGCTATAATTCAGAAACTCAGTAGACACAGACCTCTCTGAGAATTGAAAAATGGATTTCATGAGTAGCCAGAGCCAACATAATCAAATCAGCATCCTGTCATAAGACACCAGATGATATGAACAAGTTAATTAAGTCCTTGACAAATAATGCATGCAAGATATCGAATGAAAGTTAAGAGGAAGTTGATTTCAAGAGTATGAATATATTGGAAGTAAGATATATACCAAACCATACAGGCAATGTCGTGTGTTTGGATCAAATCCTTTAAGATTTCTTTGTAGGCGAATATAGGACATAATCTTATGTTCCCCTTCACCAGGAACATTTGCATCAGAAAGAATAACCTTCATAAATAAACATAAATCACAGTAGTAAGAACTTCCCCTCCACTGAGACGCACATATACTGAGGCCATACATTTTAGACGCAACGAACTTGTTACCTTGATGTTCTGCCATCCAGGATCGTTGTTCAACCTAAGATGAATATAATACTGAAGTGCAATTGACAAAACAGCCATAAATTCAGTTCCAGGCGTAATGACATTTGAATCGAAAGTCTGAGACTCTTCTTTAGGAGGAAGCTTTCTGCCCTCCCTCTCAAATTCCTCCCTTAACCTTTCTTCTTCAGCAGCCTATCGCACGAAAAGCAGAAAAACAAGGGAAAATCATACTACGCCCCTTTTCAAATATTTCATTCATTATTCAGTGAGAGGAAAGTTGTCCACACATATATATCTAGAAAATAAGATGAACTGACAACAGAAATCACAAAAGAAGGCATGCAAGCAAAAAATACTAGCAACAGCACCTCCAGACCACATAGAGAGAATGTATGTGTGAGTCGTAAAACTATTTCTCACTTAAATAAATATTGAGAATATAAATTTACATACACATGCCACAAAACCGAGATCAAAAGGGACAACCAAATTACTCAAAACAGACTAATGTGTTGTTTAGGCTTCCATGTACCAACTAGTATGGCATGACATGCAACTACATGGTAAATAACAACCCAAAAGTTTAAGTTTATTATACATAGTACACAAAAATTCCTAGACACTAAGCAACATAAAAGATTGAAGTCTCCAATATATCAAAAAATGTTCAAAGCACACAATCTAATTGATGAAAGTACTCATCACTACATACCGCATCAGTAGCATCTTTGGCCGCCCTAAACCGTCTAGACCGTTGTTGATTCATTTTAGCCCTCGGAGCAACACCATCTACAATTTAAACCCCCTCAAAAAAATTAATCATCACAAATAACATACAACCACATACATAATCACAAAAACCATAACAAAAAGAAAATAACACAAACCAATAGCCATATAGAGCAACTTCCGTGGCCGCACCATTACAAACAACCTGTCAATGTAATCAAACATACACTGAAACACTTCCTCAAAAGACGTCGGCGATGGCTGCAACATCAAATCACACATAATTGATTCAATTTTCTCTAAATCCAAATCAACAACAACAACAATAATAATAATAATAATAATAATAATGAGAATGAGAATGAGAATGTGAAAGATTACCCTATCTTCGGGATGGAAGCAAGGGTGAATGATACCATTCATATCAAGATAGAGATTATCATATTCGATATTGTTAGGGTTTTTCTCACTCGTATCGACGGGGATTTTAACGCCTTCAATTACCACCGGTTCTTCTTCGACGGCGTCGACAATAACCATCGGATATTTCTCCGCTAGCCATCTATAGAACGCCGGAACTCCCATCTTTCACTTTAACACTCAGATCAACGCATGAGATTCATAAAAATGAAGAAAATTTCAAGAGAGAGGCGAATTAACAATTACGTACGGTGCGCGCCTTCTCGTGTTGTTTTAGAGCCTGCCTCTTCCTTCTTGCTGCTAGTGTTCTAGTTCTAGGGCAGCAAGAAGCTGGAAACTTATGGACGATATTGCCCCTGTGTAATTATTGAGAGTGCCGTTGGATTTGCGTATTTTTATAGAGTGACTTTTTGGTCTTTCTGCAATGCAGAGTCGGTTTTAGGTTATTTGTCTTCGTCACTCGTCAATCCGACCGCAGCCGCGAAGCTAGATATTTTAGAGGGGTCGGAATAAAAGGGTTTTATTTTTTTCACCCCCCTCATCATCTATCCCACCCCCATATTTCAAAAAAACCCAATACTACCCCTGCCTTTTTTAAAAATAAAAAAAAAATTAAAATTTTCTAATTCCTCAAAATTAGGTAATTAGGTTCAAAAAAATTAAAATTTCGGAATTACCTCTAAAAAAAGGTAATTAGGTTCATAATCATGAAAAATTTGAATTAGCTCTAAAAAGGTAATTAGAAATTTTTAATTTTTTTTTAAAAGTTTATATTTTGGTCTTAAGATTTAAACGTGTTTTATTGGAAATATGATACTGAACGATTTACGATTTAATAACAATACGTCAAAATATATAAAATGACCAACATAAAATAGAGTACAAATACAACTATGGTTCCAAAATGTCTAAAAATAGTGAAAATAAGCACGTGAAGTAGGTGAGCAGGCGACATCTAAGCATCCCGGGCCAATCCGGACGCTTTGATGCGTATATATACGATTTGTTTTAATTTTTATTACTAAAAGGCTACTAAAAATAGTCAAAACTACTCTAAAAAAATATAAAAACACCACTAAAAATCTAACAAAACCAAAATAAGGCTTATACAATTTTTTTAGATTTTTTGGAGACTATGAAAAATTAAAAAAATCGTAAAAAATAGTAAACGATAGAATTTGGGATTTTGAGCCGTAGTCCCATAAGAAGTCCCTTCTAAGGAGTCTTGATTCTTGATTTTTTCGCTTCTAATGTTTTGTGGTTTCATTACGATCGACTATGTTGTCAAAAACCGATTTTTAAGCCTAAATTATTCGTTCAAATAAAAATATTAATAATTGAAAAAAAAATTGTAACTTTGGAATTACCTCATTTCGAGGTAATTAGAAAATCTTTTCTAATTACCTTTTTAAAGGTAATTCAAAATTTTAATTTTGAACCAGAATTACCTTTTTAGAGGTAATTCGAAATTTCTAATTTTTTAAAAAAGCAGGAGTAAAAGCGGAAAGAAAGGATTTATGGGGTGAGATAGAGAAGGAGGGGGTGCGAAAAATAAAAGCCGGAATAAAATAGTACTAGGAGTAAATATAAATAGTTAGAGAAAATATTAACATATTATTGATTTTTTTTTGACAAAACTTTTTCTTAATTATTAATTATTATTTTTGAAGATTAATAATTAATTAATTATTAATTATTAATTATTATTATTATTATTATTAATTATATATAAACTCCGTTTAATTACTCTTTGAAGATAATTTCTTCAAAAAAAATCTTTGTAGATGTTAAATTTAATTAATATAGTCATTCAACATTTCATGTCATTTAAGCAATCATGCACAGTAAATTTGATACTTATAATTGTACAATTTATATTTGATATTTAATTGTATTTCAAAATTTGTATTATACATTTGTACCCAAAAAAAAATTTGTATTACACATTAATTAAAGTTTTTGATTAAGCATTAAGTATTTTAAATATATATATATATATATATATATATATATATATATATATATATATATATATATATATATATATATATATATACACACACACTTCATCTTTAATCTTTTACTTTCTCGTTAGTACTTTAAGTTTCAAAATATTAACAATGTTTTTCATATGTGTTTCTATTCAATTGTGTTAAAAAAATTAATGTGTCTATTACAATATGGATTTGGATGAATATTGTCTATTTGGTCATTCACATGCCTAAGTGTTTGTCTAGTCACAATTCTTAATTAACTAGTATGTATCACCCGTGCCAGCACGGGTATACATCTCATTGTAACTTAAAATTTTTAGTTTTTTTAGGAGAAAAAATAGTCAGTTTGATATTTTAGTGTGTTATCTGACGTAAAAAAATTGTTTGTACATAACGGCGAATAAACCTATTATGAATTAAATTATAATATATAGATATGTATATGTTCCTAACTATTTCCCTAGAGTAGGATATAGCAAGAACACAAAATATAGTGAGTGAGAAGTAAAATGTTCATCCCTTTTCATTGGCCTCATGGGCCTATATTTATATTACAATACGTCATAAATGCTCATAAAGGTACATAAGTGCCGCGAGATCTCAGGCGAGATTCTCGGGCTTGCCTAATATATCTAGAGGGGCTTTCGCCTGGGGCCGAGCCCTTTGGAGGCGTCGGCTCTTTGAGCGGAGTGTAGTCTGCGCGTCGGCCTTGACGCGTCGTCGCCGCGGAAGCTTCGGTGATGAGGGCGCAGGGACTTCGACCTTCATCTTCTGAGTCCAGATGATCGGCTAGGAGGCGCGTCATATCCGAGCCTTCCTGGGTGGTCGGCTGGGAACACAGTCCCTCGAGCGGCAAGCACTTTGGGTGCGAAGGCGTTCTAAGTATCCTTGATTTACCCGTGGTTCTGTAGTCCTCATCTCGTGCGTTAGAGGCGATCAGGCCTCGTTTGCCTTTAGCGTCTTGGTTTACGGTCTGTGTGGATTTTTGTGCTCCCTTTGACCCAATCATTTTTGACTCGCGTGGGTTTCTCGCTGCTGCATCGTAAGTGCGTTTTCTTTGACTTAGTCGGGTTTGACTTCCACGGGTTTTCATTACGCCATAATTATAGCTCCCGGGAGTTTTTGCTCTTCCCTTGTATAAATAGGGTTTTTCGTTGCTTTGGCTGTTCATGGCTAGGTTGCGCACGTTTCTCCTATGATGAGATTGCGTCCCTCCTTTGAGTCTTCGAACAACCCCATCCATCGCAGTGCGTGGGGTTGTCAAGAGGCTCAAAGCGGGGTTATTGATCTTCGCGAACTCGGCTCTTTTCCTTTTTTGCGGTGGCTTTACGCCCGGATCTTTGGAGTTGTTCGAAGACTCAAAGAAGCGTCGGCGGGGCATTCGCCGACCGTTCATGGAAGGTGACACCCCACCGCTTTCGTCCCGAGTCTTGTCATAAGCGGTGGCAATCCTCGAGTGGGCCTCGTGTCGCTTTGGTGCAAAAGGGGGTCGCCTGCTCTCGCGCTTCTGGGCCGATTTAGAACATCGGATGTAGCAAGGTGCGGGAAGCTCGTCAGGAGATACTTCAAAGTTTGACGGTACCTGCAAAAGGGTGTCGTCACCCAGTGTATATTAGTAGCTCATTCTCTTGTGATGGTTTTGGATTTGTGTTGTCATTGTAATGTAATGTAATGTTGCTTATCAAACGTAATGTAATGTTGTATTGAAAATAAACAGACTTAATTAGTGCGCGAAACCTTCCCTTTTATTGTTGTTCTCGGTTGTCGGCTTCTCTTTTGTCTGCGACCGATCGCATCTTTTACATTCTCCGAACTTATTCTCACCGATGACATTGCGGTTCCTCGCGCTTCTCTTTGGCCGACGCGGCGCGGGCGATACCTATTGATTGACGCGATGTGTGACGCGCAAGACTTGATTGATTTGATTTTTGGCGGGAGGTGTCATCATGGCGCTCTTGTAATCGCCGCGCGTCTTCTAAGTGCTCCATGGGGGCGGGACACGTGTCGCTGGGATTTGAACCGCTCGAATCTCCACCGTTGATTCTATTGGTGGGTTTTTAGCCGTTGGATCGTCCTTGCTCCGAAAGGGTCTTACACTTCGTGTCTCTTCGCCTAATTTCCTTTCTGTTTCATTTCCTCTTCGTTTCTGCTATTGTCTTTGCGTTTCTCCTCTCGAGTGCTCTCTCGTGCCTTCTCTCCCTTTGGTGGTGTTTGTGGTTTGCTCAAATTTCCTTCTTTAAGGCACGTGGTTCCTCGCATTATCCTCTTACTTGCGGGCTTCTCTTATTTTCTTTTTCGCTTCTCTTGGGTTTTGTATTTGCTGCGTTTGTTTCCTGCAAAATAGAGATGGTCTCGATGGTTGAAATAAGTAGTGATAGTGAGAGTGAGGTGACCTCTGAGTATAAGTGTCTTAATCCCAACTGTGTTGCTTCCCTCAAATGTGGGTATTGTTCATTGCTGTGTTGTTCGCCGAGTGGTAAGGAAATAGCGACCTTTATAATGATGGGTTCCCTTCCGATTCTGCGGCAGACCGGTGATTTATTCGTCATGGCCAAGATGAGAGTCCTAGCGGCGACGAACGATCCGGGAGTGAGGGTTTTCTTGGGTATATCAAGAGGTGCTTGACTCGTACTCAGAGCTCCGCACCGAGGCCTCCCTTGTTGGCGTTCGGCAGATGCTATGTCACCCTGTGGATGAGGGAGCGGCCACGGCTAGTCCTGTTTCCTTGGAGGAAGATGTTTCAGATGAATGCATTCCGGGGGATGATGTGTATACCTACGCTTACCAGACCTGGTTTGAGCACTTGGGGGTTCGGTTGCCTTTCTCCCCCTTTTACTGCCAGGTGTTGAAGATGCTTCATGTGGCTTTGACGCAGGTGCATCCCAACGGGTGGGCCCATATGAGGGCCTTCGAGATCCTCTGTGAGTGCCTTGGGGAGGAGGTCTCGGCCTGCAAGTTTTTGTACTTCTTCCGCTCGTCGGTGAAGGACCCAGTAAGGTGGGTGTCTTTATGCAATCATCAGCGCCGTCCTCTTATGGCTTTGTACAAAAGTAGTTACAAGCATTTTAAGCATTACTGGTTCCGCTTGTCTCCGAGGCCGAAGTGTCCCTTATTGCTGGTTGACGAGGTTGGTGACGAACGGTTTCCTTTGAGTTGGGACGAGGCACCCAAGGATAAGTTTTCTGTTGAGAGAAGGAGTCTTTGAGTTCGGTTGAAAAGCGCGAGGTGGATCGGCTTAGATGGTGGGTTAAGTCCTCGGGTATCTTTGAAATCTTCCCCGTTGTTGGGCTTAGTGGATGACGCCGAAGTCGTTGATTGACTATTTAAGTAATTCTCTCGGGCATGCTTCCGTTTTTTTTTTTTTTTGACAATTGCTTCTCCTTTCGGTGGTTTTGGGATGTCTACCCTTAGCGTTCTTTGAACGCAAGAAGTATCGGGAGAGCGGAAGAAGAAACAAGGCGGCTCCCGAGCCTTCTCCTCACCGATTTTGGAGCCGAGTCCTCTTACGGTCGAGGCTCTCATGTCATGTTGCAAGAGTCGTGCGAAGGTGTTGCAATCGCCTCACGGTGCCGGAAGGTGCAACGAATGCTCAAGGTACAAGTAGTCCTCGTTCTCCTCCCTTCTCGGAGATCCCATGCTGCGAAGAGGCGGCCAATTGGTCTTCTTTGTTGAGATCGGTTTGCGCAGCGTGGGAGGGGGTTATTGATACTTCTTGGAAGGCGTCTTTGAAATGCGGGAAGAGGTCGACGGCTGCCGACGAGCCCATTCGGTCAACCTTTGATTCCGTGTATCCTTTGATTTCATTTCTCAATGTTGCTTTGCTGTGCGAGCGATGTGGAGAAGGTGGCCACTCTGGGGATTCGCAAACGTTGGTGGCGGTGAAGACCTACGGCCATTATGCCTCGGTGCTTGCTCACCTTGGCGAGGATGCTTTTAACAAAGCTGCTGCCGACGTTGGTCGAAAGAGGCGGCTTGGAAGAAAGCAGGGGAGTTGGAGGCTGTAAGGTTGAAAAGAGCCGTTTGGAACAAGAGTTGGTTAAGTGGGACTGGAGAAACGACGGCTCGAGGAGAGGGTGTCCGAGTTGACTGCCGAGAAGAGGAATTTGGGGGAGTCCTTGGAGAAAGTGGGCAAAGAGTTGGAGGCGGCGCATCTTTGAATCGCTAATGTATGACCACGGAGTGCTCAAAGGAATTTGGGACTTGTTTCCCAACTTGCTGTGAGTGGGGACTTGGTTGCGCCTATTGACGAGGTGAAGGCCTCTGTTCTTTGAAAGTTTCGACGGCCCGGCTTTAACAGTATTTGGATCGATTGAGGCCATATTTCTGAAGTCGACATCGGGCGGCTTGATCTCGACAAGGTTGTGGTGAGCGGCGAGCTTGTTGATGAAGAGAGCCGCGAAGGCGGGTGCGGGAGTGTGGCCGATGGCGCTTGGTCGATTTTGGCAAAGTTGATGAGTGTTGTCCGATGCCGAGGTGGGGCGAATTTTGGCGGACGGCGATGTCCATGGCGAAGATCCTCCTTCGGCTTCCTAATTCCTCCTACTAGACAAAGACAAAATCTTGTGGCAAAAATTTTTTTTTTTGTTATGGATTCAAATTACCTCTGTTTTTATTATGGCTTTTTGTAGAATTGTAAGCAGAATCTATTTTGTAAAACTGAAATTCTTTTTCATTGAATTGGAATTGAATTGTTACAAGGTATTTATAGACTTGGAGAATCAGTTAGAGCAACAACTGCATTCCAACCGCTTAACTAACTACCTAATGTAATTAGTTATTATCTAACTAATTTCGCAGACTTAACAACTAAACTATCAACACAAAGTACTGTGAGAACAATTACAGTATACTATCTTTGTACTAACAATAAACCAAATACTGTATATTTATGTTACATCCTTCATTTCCCCCAAGCTCGGAGGTGTGAAACACTCTGAGCTTGTCACTAAAAATAATGAACATATTCTTTGACAGAGGTTTTGTTAAGATATCAAAGAACTTGAGCTTGAGCGAGAATGTATTCCACTAGCAGAGATTTGTTCAAAACTTTCTCACGAACGAAGAAAATGTCTAGTTCCATATGTTTGGTTCTAGAGTGAAGCACAGGATTATGAGTGAGGGCAACTGTGCTTTGATTGTCACAAATATATAACGAGGAGTAGGTAATGAAACTACGAGTTCATGGAGTAAGGATGGATCCATAAAACTTCTGCAGCCCAACAAGAGCCGTGTGCGATATTCAACCCTCACGATGATTTAGCTACCAAGGTTTGTTTGCGAGACCACCATGAGATTAAATTTGGTCCTAAGAACACACAAGCACCCGAGGTTGATCGTCTGTCATCAATGTCCGATGCCCAATCAGCATCACAGAAGGCACGGATAGAGAGAGGGCAGGCAGCAGTAGCTTTAACAAACGTAAGTCCCATGTCAATGGTGCCTTTGAGGTACCTTAAAATCCTCTTAACTGCTGTCCAATGTGATTGGAGGGGTTGTGCCATGAATTGGCACACTTTGTTGACAGCATACCCAAGTTCTGGCCTTGTGATTGTAGCATATTGAAGGGCACCCACTATACTGCGATATAGAGCAGGATCCTCATACAAATCAGTTCCATGTCTTGATAGCTTGAGATTGGTGGGAAGAGGAGTGCTGATGCTTTTACACTCATCCATACCAGCTTTGTGAATGATATCCCTGATGTATTTAGCTTGAGATAGAGCAATATCACCCGAGGGAAGATGCTTGCATTCAATGCCAAGGAAATAATCAAGAGTACCCAAATGTTTCAATGAGAATGCAGCATTCAATTTGGTAATAACAGACCTGACAAGAGCAGTGGAAGATCCAGTAACAAGGATATCATCCACATATATCAGCACTAGAATAGATTGACCACCACGATTATAAGTGAGAAGGGAGGCATCACATCTAGACTGGACAAACCCAAAGGTAATGAGAGTTTTGGTAAGACTCTCATACCACGCCGCAGGGCTTGTTTAAGACCATAGATAGCTTTGTTGAGTTTGCAAACCATACTTTTGTCATTGTTGGAGAACCCCGGAGGTTGAGCCATATACACATCATCATGAAGCTTGCCATTAAGAAAAGCATTATGAACATCAAGTTGTTGTATAGTCCATCCAAATGTGAGAGCTAGTGATAAAACAGTTCTGACCGTGACTGGTTTTACCACTGGAGCAAATGTGTCAGTGTAGTCTTGGCCAAATTTCTGTGTAAAACCCTTAGCTACTAGGCGTGCTTTGTATTTGTTGATGCTTCCATCAGGATTTTGCTTGATTCTGAATATCCATTTGCATCCTACAAGAGTTTTCCCTGGAGGTAAAGATGTTAACTGCCAAGTATTGTTAGTAAGTAAAGCATTATACTCATCCTGCATAGCCTTAGCCCAACAAGGAGAAGAGAGAGCTTGTTGATACGTAGAAGGTTCAGAAGTGGTAAGATTTATGCTAGGATAAAGGGGTGGTTTAAGGCTGCCAGTTTTAGATCTAGTAAGCATGGAGTGATGATTGGTATTGGGTGGGGGTGATGGGGAATGTGAAGTTGATGAATCTGGATCTATGGTACTTGAAGCACTAGATGGTAAAGATGTTGAAGGTGGTGTGTTTAAAGGGCTGGCAGGTTGGACATACGGACTGGTAGGTGAGTTAGGTGGGTAGTGATTGTTAGGTGTAGTGGCAGTAACATTGTGTGGTGTGTGTGGAAAAACAATATGTAAAGGATGCTGTGAAGAAGTGTTTGTGGAAGGTGTGTGATTGGTGTTAGTAGTGCTTAGCTTATGATTAAATGGAAATGCTTGTTCATTGAATATGACATCTTTGGAGAGATATAGACGACCAGACTTGTCAAGACACTTGTAAGCTTTGTGAGAAGATGAGTAACCTAAGAAAGTACATTCTGAAGATCTGAATTCAAGTTTGTGGTTATTGTAGGGTCTAAGTAAAGGGTAACAGGCACAGCCAAACGTGCGAAGAAATTGGAAATTGGGTGGCTTGTGAAACAATAATTGAGATGGTATGGACTGTGTGTGAGCAGAAGGCAACCTATTGATAAGAAAGACAGCTGTATGGAATGCATGATCCCAAAAGTAATATGGAAGAGAAGAGTGGGAGAGAAGAGCTAGACCCATTTCAACAATGTGTCTATGCTTCCTCTCAACCACACCATTTTGGTGATGTGTGTGAGGAGCAATGACACGGTGGATAATACCTAAATCAGTCAAGTAATTCTTGAAGGGACGAAACTCACCCCCCCAATCAGATTGAATTGCTTTTATCTTGCTATTTAGTTGAAGCTCAACTAGAGACTTGAATTGTTTGAAAATAGTGAGTGTTTCAGACTTGGTTTTCAAAAAATAGATCCATGTGTACCTGCTGTATGCATCAACAAAGGATACATAATATTTGAATCCCATTGATGATTCCATAGCAGCAGGTCCCCATAAATCACAGTAGATAAGTTCTAGAGGAGCAGAGTAAGTAGTAAGAGAGGGGGAGGAGGGAAGCTTATGAGCTTTAGCCAAGCAACAATCAATGCAAAAATCATTATCATTTCTTTTGAAAGAGGAAAGATTACAGAGAGATAGTACATTATTGAGTGTGGCTAAACTAGGATGTCCAAGGCGTTTATGCCATCTAAAGAACATATTGGAACCAACTATGGTAGAATTGATACTAGGACTAGAATTACATGAAAAACCAGAATTATTGGAAACCAAAGATGTTTGTCAAGTGGATCTGATCCATCTGCAGCAGTGAGGACCCTCGAGAAGATCTTTGTTAGAAACCCGAGATTTCACAACATAATGGTGAGGTGGAATTGAACATAAGCATTATTATCATAAGCTAATTTACTAGTAAATCAAGTTTTTATTAAGGGTAGGAACATGAAGAACATTGTTTAAGTGTAATTGTGTGTGAGGTTGCATAGGTGAAGGGAATGAGTAATTGCTAATGGATTGAACTCTCAAACCTTGACCATTGCCTAAGTAGACATGATCCAAATGAGATGGAGGGGGAGGAGCTCCAGCAGGTGCAGGCATGTTTGTAACATGATGAGTAGCTGCAGTGTCCATAGGAGCAACATACTGAGGCATGATGGCAGGAAACACAGGATTAGTAATACACATGATGTTTGTAACATGATGAGTAGCTGCAGTGTCCATAGGAGCAACATACTGACGCGTCGCCGACGGAAGCTTCGGTGATGAGGGCGCAGGGACTTCGGCCTTCATCTTCTGAGTCCAGATGATCGGCTAGGAGGCGCGTCATATCCGAGCCTTCCTGGGTGGTCGGCTGGGAACAGTATATGTATATATATAATTAACACCATAAGGGGTGGTATAGCGTTAGTTTCATCAGAAGCGATTGTGAGGTAAAGATAAGAAAAAAAGTAAAAAATTTCTGACTTTTAGATTTATCTTTAGCGGTTACTTTGACTATATGAAAGTTGTTTTGTCAAATGGAGTATGGTATTTTCCGAATTAATTTGAATTATAATGGAGTATGTTTTTTATATACTAATTTAATTTTTGTAAAATGTAGTATGTTATTGGAGAATAATTTGTCGTGAGAACATGTGTTTGTTCACTAATTGTCTAAAAACAGAGTCATGCAATAGGAACAAATATTAAATTTTGAAGAAAATCAAGGACTAACACGATGTCCATATACAAAGTGATGCAAGTTTGTTGAGTCGTTGAAAGTGCACTCAATGTAAGTCATCGACCAGTTTGTTTCCTCAATTATTCTCCTATAAGAATAGAAAAGAATTATAGTTCTATATTTTTCATTGAAGGTATCTATATATATATATATATATATATATATATATATATATATATATATATATATATATATATATATATATATATATATATATATATATATATATGTGTGTGTGTGTGTGTGTGTGTGTGTGTGTGTGTGTTTATAACTTGCAACCGGTGGTTTCAACACTCACAACAAAAGCTAGCTCTATTAAAAAACATATTGATAAATTTTACTTAGTCTAACAACAAATGTCTTGTGAGTTACTGAGCATATCAAATATGCTAGTCCTAATCTCTCAGGATTATAATTAATCTGAATCTGATTGAAAATAAATGAAATGAATAAAACACATAGATAAGAAAGTAGAAGAAGAACTGCAGAAAAGATACCCAAGTGATGGAAAAAGAATACCAAAAACGATAAATCAAGAAAAAATGCCCAAAACCCTTCTACCCCTTAAGCAACAGCAACAACCCTCGTTGCAAGCAATCTAAAAATGTTGAAAGCACCACTTTTTACCTGTAACCAGAACAAAACCTTATTTATACCAATGATATTCTTGAGATATATCCTTCAACAACAAAAAAATTACATTGGAAATGTTTAATAGATAAATAGATAAAGAAACATTAGTTTACCATCTATCTCATTGGACATTTCAGCTAGTTTGGCTTCTAATTTCTTCATACACAAATCCATGCAATCTAACACAAAGTGCATCGGATGATCACAATCGTCTACATGTGAATGACAGGTAGCGTAGCTTTGATTTCTCACATGGCTTCAACCTGTGACTTTGTTGCAATTATATTATAGACATATGAACCAAAAACCAAAAAGTTTAATAATCATGAAAATTAGCAACTAATGTGTTTTCTTGATTTCACATCGTTCAATTTGATTGTCTGTCATGGGAAAAAAAGCAACAGCATAATGCCATGCATTTAGGTTTCATAGTTTTCCATGATGATATGTTGATTTAAGAGCTATCTTTGCTAACCCAAAATCTGCAAGCTTAACAGATATCCTTTGCATCAACCAATATATAATAGCAAACAAATGGAGAACTCATATTTAACAGAAGCAAATGCTGAGAAAGCATATAGACACATATAATCGCATAAAAAGATATAAAGAACTCAAAAGTACTTGGAGAAAACATATACACACATAACTCCATATCTATGAAATCTTTGAAATATCTTAATCTCGTATCTTAATCTATACAACCTGTGCTAGCACAGAACAATATAAATCATCAAAACTAATTTGTTTAAACTCTTTCTCTTTCCGTGTTGACATCTTTCTATACATCCTACCAAAGAAAACAATATAAGAATCAAGTGTGTACCTCCTTTATAGTAATGCCGTCTGATCCTGCAGCATCAATAATATCAAAATTTGATGCTCAATTGGAAGCTCCGTAGGCAAGCCTCAATCTGTAAGCAAGTTAAAACGTACAGCCAAAAGTTATCCCAACTTATGTCAAAGAAAATGTCAATAGTGTATAAAATACAAAAGGATTGAATCTTTATCAAGACTACCATTTGACTAACTGACCTTGCCATTCACCTTAGCATCAAACTGGTCCACGATATGATGTACTTTCAACCTGCCACTATGGAAAGAGAAAGAGCAGTTTGTAAAAAATCAAGGTTGACATATTCGTATGGCAAAAGAAAATCACAAAAATATGAGTCATGCAAATTAATTTGTCCAATGTTTTTTTTTTCAGGGAACTATGACCAATGAATCTGATTTCGTGTGGTTTCTATTTGCAGGTGTTATGTTGTCTTTTGGATGGCTTGCTTGGTAAAAATGTGTTTTTAGGAGGATTAAATTTGGATCCACAATATTAGGGAAGGGTTAATTAGAATTAAATGTAAATTGTTGCATAATTATTCAAATCAATTCTATGTCCTATTAGTTTGCATGTCATGAAGTTGAAACAGCTATGTATAATTTGATCTCAACCATTCGTTTGATACTGCCTACTGTGAGATCAATTTTGAACCGTTAATTTGGTCTGACGCGGCTGCTTACTGTGCAACGTGGCATGCCACGTATTTTTTTGAAAATGTGTGTGGCATTTTTTGATTGGTCCTATGTGGACGCTTAAGTGGACAAACTCATGATTTAATATACTTATGATTATGATTTCTATTAAAAAAACAAGAAAGTCATATTGGTTTAGAGACAAAGGAGGGAAAGAGAGCAGGGAAGAGGGGGAAAGACAGTGGTGGACCTGGGGTGGGAGGTGATCGTAGCAATGTTTTTTTATTAAGGGGTGCTATGTAGCTCGGGGGCTTCGCGTCTATGCTCTAGTTTGTTTCAGTTTAACGAAAGAGGAAACGAAAAGAGGGAAAGAAATGGGGAGTCTACTTGGTACTTAGTTGTTTTCCACATATAATCATAACCAAATCTGGAAAAAGAAGCAAGGGGGCCAAGAGGTGGGAGGAGCAAAGAAAGGTCCGAGGCAAGAGAAAGAGGTGGGACCCGAGGTGATGACAAATCACAAATTAGGATAGGGACGCAGACGGCTGGAGGAGAAGACAACCGTGCATCTGATGACAATGGTTGTCGGCATCAGAATCGAAGGAGATCTAACCCTCTCTTCTTTTCTCTTCTTTCTCCCCTACTCATTCATTGATCTAGACTTATATTTCACTTATTATCAAACTATGGAACTCGAAATGAAAAGGGGAGAGAAATGTTCCCATCAATGTGGAAACAGAAAATGAATTCCATTGATCGAAGATTATGTACAACAAAGCTATATATACAATAGCTAATTCTAACATATACAAAGCTAACTCTAACAGAAACAGATACTGACTAACTAACTAATTCTAGCTGATTAGTTAATTTAACTATTGCAACAATTAATCCTCAATAACCCGATTTAGTTGTGATACTCCCTTTCAAGTTAGGGGCATAAATATCTAAGGCAACTAACTTTAACATAAAACCGGTAAATTTACCACGAGGTAATGCCTTAGTAAAAATGGCAGCTAGTTGTTGATGAGTGGGTAAGTGGACTAGCTTTACGAAACCAAAATTGACATATTGTTTAATAAAATGACAATCTATGCCAATGTGCTTGAACCTCCCAGAGGAGTAACATGTTTAAGCCTAAGTCCAATGGTGGTGGCATTGGGCTAAGGGAGGCGAAACTTATTAACGAAAGCTCTACGATGAGGATTAATTGGAATATCAAGATGAAACCAGATGATCTCTAGGTCAAAGTATGGGTGTGGCAACGACATCATTCCAATAAACATTATGACCAAGGCGGGCTCCAAATGTTGGAGAGGGATATGTAACGCCTGGAAGGACTTCCAGAAAGGTCTGACTTGGCATATTGGAACAATACAAGAAATTCACGTATTACCGGCGGATTTTTTCCGTCGGCAGATTTCCGGCGGATTTTTTCCATCGGTAAATTTCCTGTGGAAAAAATAGTATTTCCGATGGATTTTGAAAGAAAAAAACTATTTAATTTTTTCAAAATCCGCTGGTAATGTTCAAAAATCCACCGGTAAAATTCAAAAATCAGCCGGAAATTTTTTCGGCGGATTTAAAAAAAAAAATTACTGATTTTTGAACATTACCGGCGGATTTCGAATATATATATATATATATATATATTCGAAATCCGCCGGTAAAAACTTGGATGAAAAAAAATCTGTCGGAACTCATCAACATTATCTTCTACATTCTTTAGTTCCTTCTCATTCTCTTCTACATTATCTATATCTTATTTTTCTTCTTTTTTCTCATACTCTTCAATCTTCATAAATTTCCCTACATATTTCCTCTTTCTTCTTCCTTCTCATTCATTCATATTTATTCTTTACTTCTTCATTTTCATTCTCATTCTCTCCTATATTATTACTTCTCATACTCCCATTCATTATTATTCATTCTCAATTCTTATTTTCTCCTATATAATTTCTTCTCATACTCTCTTTTCATTCTTATTCCTTCCTACTTCTTCATTCTCACTCACTCATATATTATTTATGTTCATGTGAATCATGTTCTACCACACTTTTTTTACTCACTTCTTATTAAATAAATAATTCGAATAATTCTAAAAAACAAATTTAAAAATTAAAAAAGTTAATTAGATTTTTTTTAAAATAATAAAACATTTGTTGGTAATAACAAAATTTTGCCGGAAATGGCAAAAAATCAGCCGGTAATGGTAGAAATCTGCCAGTAACGACAGAAATCCGCCGGTAAAGTGCATTTCCGGCGGATTTTTAATTATTTTTAAAAAAAAAAACCAAATCTGCCTGTAATGCCTGTTTTCGGTAACCATTACCTGCGGTCGTTTTACCGGTGGACTACGGCGGAAAAAATTCACCGGTAATGGCCAATTCCCGGCGGATTTCGGCCATTACCGGCGGATTTTGCCCGCCGGTATTCCCCGAATTTATTGTAGTGGTAATGGTCAAACCATCAACATTTGAAATGATCACTGGATTCATAATATAGGTGGGTTACAGTCAGTTTGTGATGCCTTTATAGGGGATATTGAAGGAACTTGGAGGGTGGTGGATTTTTTAAATAGGGATGGTTGTTGGGACTGTAGCAAAGTGGCAAATTACATTCCATCTCAAGTGCTTGACTAGATATACAATATGAGGCTTCCTAGTGTGCCTGCTGGGGAGGATATCGTCGCTTGGAGATTGTGTAAGGATGGAGTTTTCACTCATTCTTTAGCGTATGATTCATTGAGGGGTCCTATGGAAGACCAACACAACATCTTTAAGCTCATTTGGAGATGGTCGAGACTAGAACGTTGCAAGCTCTTCCTTTGGCGTGTGGGGAATGATTCGTTGCTCACTAATACAACACGACAAAAAAGAGGACTTGCGGAGTCAGGTACATGCCCTCTGTGCAACCAATATGACGAATCTTTGTTACATCTCTTGTGTGATTGTGATAGAGTTAGCCCCATTTGGGAGTAACTTGTTGAGCATGTGTTGGAGAATTGGTTGTAGAACTTGGACCTCAAGCCTTAGGTTACTCAAAATATCAATGGTGGTAGTGATGTGGTTAGCGAGAAGTGGACCATTGGATTTGGTGTAGCACTAAGGTTTATTTGGCGGAGCCAAAACGAGTATATTTTTCGAACAAAGAATTCTCGGTATCTGGCATTCGTGGGAGGATCAAGAACCATGTGGCGAGTATTAGCGCTAGCTGGATGGAGCATTCCAACCAAAATATTTGTGATCTTAATAAGAGTCATCCTAATTATGTGCGTTGGGTGTCTCCTAGGCGGGGCTGGGTGAAAGTTAATTGTGACGGTGTTGTCACCGACCATTGTGCCTCTGCAACAATTGGCGGTTGTGGTAGGGATGAGTTTGACAACTTGGTATTTGGTTTTTCTTCATATGTAGCTCTGTGTTGAAGCAGAGCTCAAAGCAATTCTTATGGGGCTGCAGATTGTTGTCCACAAAAGCTACATGAGGATTGTCGTGGAATCTGATTCCATGTTAGCAGTAAAATTTCTTCAAATGGGATGTTCCTCGCAACATCCTCACTTCCAGTTGATAGATTCTATTCACACATTATTAACATCCTGCCCAGAAAGCTCAGTTTGTCTTATTCTTAGAGAGGCGAATCAAGTAGCTTATGGGTTCGCCAAGCATGGTTCTCCCTTGTGGAGTGTAGATGTATTTCTTATAGCGTTCTTAGTTTTGCTACTGCTGACGCCTTTAAGGCTAATTTTTGTAGGGAATGTATTTCTGAGAGAATTTTAATTTTTCTTGGGGCTGAAGCCCCTTGAGTCCACAAAAAATAAATATATACCATGATTGGAGTACTTGGAATGATTCAGACCACATAATAATTGGAGTATGTGAATTAAAATGAAATTGATATCCCATAATCAATCCATTGACAAACCTAAATTTGCTTTTAAATTTCTTCTTTTAATTAACCCATTTAATGTTACCGTTAATTTACTTTAATTTTTCTTGTATTGCCGCATAACTTCATTCAATTCTAATTCTATCATTATTATACTCATACATCGATAGTCTAGGGTCAAGTTATCTCTGAAGTTGACACCCTTAAGTAAAATCTTCAATGGAGATAATCCATTTTCACTCTGGACACCACACTTTTCACTCCCCGTGAGGCTGTGACTCTTGAGAGTCCCAAAATCAACATGGGTTTTTAACTTTTCAATAGCCTCAGAATAAAGAGAGGCCTCACATCTAGTATTTCAAATTTATTGGTGACCATAAAGAGCTGGAACTGTTGTTAGGTCTTACTCTAGCTAGCCCATCGGGGGGAAAGCAAAACAAATAAAAGAAATTCTCCATAACGAAATGAGATCCTCTCCGTTTACTGGATCCAGTATATTGTGTCTTTCTCTCTCCTACTAGAACCATCCAGTAAATGCAGAGGATCTGGACCCCTCCATAGTCCATACCCCTGTTATAGTAATATTTTATATTTTATTTGCTGACATCTGACACTGGCTATCACTTGAAAAATCTATTGTCCAATGTTGTTGGAAAAGAATGAAGGTATGCATAAATTTCTGAAATACAACATATTCGACATATCTTGTAATATTTCAGAGACTATGTTAATGTTTGCTAATTAAATTACCGAACAAAGTGGAGGTAAAACAATGAAGAAAACATATGGTTACCATGTACAACCAATACCATTAGATACAAGAATATCACCTGACATTCATGGCATCCTCTCCTTTAACTATACAAACCTCCCAAAAACTCAATTTCCTTAAATCACAAAGGAGTTTGCAACCTGGTGCTTATCAATTGCCATTACCATGTAGCTCATGGACACTGATATGGGTCCTGTATACTGCAAAAGCTTAGTGACCATTTTTTCCTTTTGATGAAAAGAACCTACTAAAACCTTTGGCATGTTTCTCTGGTGTAGGGGTGGAAGAAGCTGAGGATGAGGTTGACTTTGTTGGCTTCTGGTATGCATGCCTTACAGGAGATATGGCTTGAGAGTTTGACTCATTATCTGATAAATTGTTAGAAAAATGCAAGGGGGACTCTGTACCCTGTCTTTGAACAAAAGCAAAAGCAGCACCTTCCATCTCCTCCTGATCCAATTCATGCAAATTTGGGCTACCAGTAATAGGTTCACTGTATGGAGATCCCATTGGCTCTGTTTGAGGATGCAGCACTTTTAACTGCTTGCCTAGAAGATATATGGTTTCCTGACACTCAGCTAGCTTTTCAGCAGCAGAAGCCAAATCTCTCTCCTATGATAAAGAAAACAATTCAATCTTAGATCTTCTACCTATCAAAAATACTCCCAGAGTATGCATGATACAAAATATGATACTTTAATTATGATTAGAATTATAATAAATTTAAATCCAGCATCACTATCCATTTTGAGGGAATAACAGTTTTACCTGTTTAGTCTTAAGGTCATTCTCAGCAGCCAAGCTCTCATGCCTAGCAGACATTGTATTAAAGGAATTAGAAAGTTTCACAAAAATTGTCAAAAAACATCTGTATACTAAGTTAATGCTACTACCAATCCTACAATTTCTTACTCAAACCAACATAAATATGTGTAATTACACCACTTGCAAACTATATGGTTTGGATGGGTGTCTAACCTTTGCAATTGTTCTTCTAGCTCCTTGAACTTCACCAAAGCTGCTTGATGAGCCCTCTTTTCATCCTGAAGTTCATTTTCTAGAGTTTCTGTCTTCATTCGCAGATGGTTAAGCTCGGTTTCACAATCCTTTGCACGTGTTTCAAGTGATCTGTATGACTCTGCCATGCATTTTAGTTGTGTCTCAGCCAAGCTGTTTGACCTTTGAGCAGAAGCCAATTGTGATTTAACTTCAGCTAGATGTTGCTCTGTCTCTTGTAACTGAGACTTTGTCATTTCAAGATTTTCAGAACATCTTGATAGATCTAGGAGTGCCTTCTCTTTTTCTAATTTCAATTCCTCAAAGTCCTCCATGGAGAACTTCTGTGATGTGGCATTTGATTCATAGCCTGAGGTCAAATTTCCATCATCAGGAACCTCTGGATCAGAACAGGGATTAAGAATGTGGGAATGACCATTTTGATATTTCTCAACCGATGAATTGTCTTGGACTAACTTATTTTCAGGCAGAGCAATCTTGTCTATACAATCGGGACTGTTAGTTTCTGCTTCCATACCCTTATAGCCAAGGATATTAAATCTGAATTCACTTGCTTTAGCTAAGACATGAGACAGATCAATAACAAACTGCAGCAAACTTGTTTCATTGCATTTAACTTTATTATAGGTAAAAGAGAACTCTTCCATCTTTTGGCTTATTCCATCTCCATCAGAAGATATATCATGAATTGTCATTGCTTCTCTGCCTAGAAACAATACGAAGTCGTGAATCTGAGAAATTGCAGCTTCTAAATCTGAAGTTATCTGCATATATTCTTTAGTTATGTGGGATGAAATGCATTTATTTTCTGCATTTGAACCAGTATCTTTAGGGTTGCCCTGCTCATCACATGGAGCATCAGACGGCTTGACATCAAGGGAAATGTCAGCTGCAGAGTCCGGGATGGAAGTATCATGCCTTTCGTCAAAAACATGTTTAATTTCCTCCTGGAGCTTACCCATATCAGCATCCTTATCCATAGTCTCAAAAACTGTTATTATTTTTGATCGAAGCTCTGCTAGTGACAAGCCATCAATCCCAGATCCAGGACTAGGTACTGATAATATTGAAGAAGACACTTGACTTGGCAATGGATTCAAATCACTCTTCTCTTCGGACTCGGAGGGTTTGTCTTTAGTGATACTGACTTCCGACACATCATTGGTCACAATATCACTGGTTTTATTGTTTGAAGTAAGTGAAACGGACACATCTCCACTAGAATCATTTGATAATCCAGCAAACTTCTCAACCTCCAGAAAGTCATCCATCAGCTCCAACTTCTTAGTGGCTTCAGACCAAGAGTCGGCACAACTTCCTGCATCATCGTTTCCATCTTCAGATATGGAGATCATGCTTGGTGCATAGCTTGTAATTTGATTGTAAATGCTTTCATCGTTCATATGGATGGTAGATTTTGGAGATCCCTTCTGCTGATTACTTGTCTGAACTTGTGCTTCCAGAATTTGAAGTTTATTCAATGTTTTAGCACACATACTCCTTGAAGCCTGCAATTCACTGTTACGTTTCGCCAGAGCTTCTTTCAGCATCTTTGTTTCTTCTTCCATTGCCAAAAAGCGCTCCGTAAGAAATTCATTATCCTTCTGGAACTTCTGTATATTCTCCAGGGAGAACTCAGGCAATGGAGAGAAATGAGAACTAGCAGGTTTGACAGGAGACTTCCTTAATCGAGTTTCTCCATAATCTCGGCCAAGACTTTCAACTTCCAGCTTCATTTGAGCAAGTGCAGCAGGACCAGGTAGCTTTTTCCGTACTAGACCACGTAATCTTTGGCACTCTGCCTCTAATTTAGCTATTTTTTTAACACCCTCCATATGCTGCTTGTTAGCAGCTTCTGCAGACCTCATACTCATGTTCTTTTCTTCATTACGAATTTCAAGCTCTTTGGAAATAACATGAAGCTCATATTTAAGTGAATTGATTTCTCTTTCACATGATTCTATGTTGCTCTTATGATGCTCGATTTCAGCCTCAGCATGAGATTTTTCTTCACTTAATTTGACTAGCATCTTAGAGCGCTCTTGCAAGGACCTTGACAGAGCCGCATTATCAGCAGCAGACCTGAGGAGTTCCTGTTCAAAGTTCGCTATCCTAGTTTCAAGTTCACCCTTAATCCTGTCTATTTGCTTGTTTTTCGTGAGGACAACTTCTTGTATTTTCAGTTCATGCTCGTCCTTAAGATTTCTTATCTGCCGCATACACTCCTTAAGAGCACCGTCCAACTGCGATGCCTGGTCCTCAGCAGTGAGTCTTGCGAGAGTGACAGATTCTAAATGGTTCTTCAACGCCAAAGCTTCTGCTTCTGCCTTTTCCCAGCCTGCAGAGTTTCAATAGAACTTTAATCTCAAAAACAAGAAGAAGCACTTTGACATGAAGACACTTTAACAATAAAGAAGCATACCTGTGACAGCCTCTTCAGCTACTTTAGCATGTTGTTTTACCAAACTTTCCTTGGTATTTATCTCTGAGTTTGCTGCTGACAGTTTTTCATTTAATTCATTGACCTCATCCTCTAGTGTCTGAACTTTATCTTCATACGTCTTCACTTGATCCTCCAAACCAGTCAGATGTGAATACGACTCTATGGAGATTTGTACATAATTTGGCTTCTTATAGGTATCCTGTTTGCATAAGCAAGACAAACAACACACAATTAAAAAAACAAATCTAAATGAATTTAATCATATTGCTAAATCAACAAAAATCAAGACTAATATTCATATAAACTTTTCAATCCAATCATCCAAGTCCAAGTCCCACACATACAGAAAAATCAGAAACTTGCAAATGAAAATGCTAACACCTAACAAAGATTACTTGAAATTGTTAAAAACTTAAAAACTATCATATATGCATAAAAATTAAACAGAACTAAGTAACCAAATGATCATAAAAAGTGTGACTTTTGTCTCATAGGACAGATTATTAACCAAGCACACAAATATTTTTAAACCAGTCATTTGATTTTGAGAAAATGCCATTAAACATATATACCTGAGTTCCCTGAGTAGAGGCAGCACCAGCAGAGTCCAATTCAGCAGCTACTTTATCAAGCACAGCCCTGTCAGAAGATTTTTTCTTCCATGGCCACCGTCGGTCCATTGCAAATCACAAAGACCTTCAAACACAAAACAAATATATAATTGACCAACAGTTAAACAAAAAGAAATATTTTAACTTTATAATTTTCTAATTTCTACACATACTATTAGTTACACAACAGTGAATCCACCATTTAAATAGTAATGATTATTACACGCACTCACTCACTCCAGTGTGCACTGCACTGCACTGGTGGTGAGTGTCGGTAGTGGTAGGAAAGCAAAGTAAGTAACACAAACACAAAAGGTAAACAGTGCAATGTAACAGGGAAGATACGGATTGTTGATTGCTTATAATTTGGTAACCAACCATAATTGGGTCCCTTATTGACACCCTATTACTCTATTTGTACCATTGCATTCACCACACTAGCAAATATAAAACAATTTTTTTTCCTTCCTACAAAAGGGAGCAGTTAGAACAGCACTCTCAATGTACACCCAATACTAAATTGTGTCTTTTTTATACTAAATAAACATCACACATACTATTTCACAGTCAAGCCTAGGTTTGACGAAGTGATAAATAAACATTACAGATACTATTTCACAATCACACTCGAGTTCGAACGCAAAGCGTACAAATTGTCAATGCAACCAAGAGGGAAAACCACTAACTTGTGTTTTACCACTAGTTTGTGAAATCTTACAGCTATAAACCATTTATACTACAGTTACTGCAATCTTCAAGATCTAACAACTGTACCTCCCTCTGTTTATGAATATGAAAAATGCATATGTAATGCAATCTCTTCAGAAAAATTAAAAAAAGGCCTAGTAAATGAATATTTATTAGGAATCAATGGTGGCTCAAAATCAGAAATTAAGATCCAAATTGGAAAATATTTATTGAAAATATATTTACAAAAGGAAAATAATCAAAGAAAATATCAATCGGTTGATCAAAATCACCGGAAAATTTGTATGAGCATCATTTTCGGGAATGAATAGTGTGAATTAGTCAAATTGTATCAACTCTATGATTTCGTTGGTTTCTAATTCGGACTGAAACAATCGGAATGGATGAACTCGGAAGAAAACCGATAAAAAGGAAAAGGAAAAAAAAAAGTGATACAGCAATGAAGAATCGAAACGAAAAGCGTTGAAGAGAAATTAAGAAATGGAAGTTTATCGTATATTCGCATACAGAGAAGAGAGTAGAATTATTGAGTGGATAAACAAGTTGAAAACAGCATTCAAAGATTGAGCAGTAGTAGAAGAAGAACAGAGAGTAAAATAAAATGAACTTACCAGAAAAATAAATAAATAAATAAAATAAATGGTAATGGATTATGGAATGGTGTGAGTTTAGAGATAGAAGAGAACAATTGAGGGATCTTCTTTACTCGATTGTGGTTTTTTGCAGTATTCTCTTCGGAGAGAGAGAGAGAGAGAGTAGGTGGCAGTGGTGGTGGTGTGGTAGTGGTGTGTGTGTTGAGGTGGTAAGGGAAGGGTGGCTTAGGCTAAAAAGCAAGACCTTCTTGTTAAAAAACTCCAAAATCTCTTCCCTTTTTCACGCTTTACTTCCTTTTTTTCTTCATCAAATTCAATTACTATAATTAATACTAATAAATATCATCAGACCATTTTTTAATTTTTAATGAAAAAAAAAACCATGAGAGGATTAATAGTTATAACCTATTTTTTAAACTATTCATCAAAAATAGTAATAACCTGTTTTTTTTAAACTAATACCGAAAGCGCATTTATTAACAAACCCCAACTCGTAGCACTGCACACCGATTTTAGTCCGAATTTGATAGAGAACACCGCTTTGACCCAGGGGGGGATGCATTCGGATGTCGATACCCACCCCACCCTCCTCAAACCCGCTCAACAACACATTTATTTCATTTTATTTTATGTAAATATATTCATAAATTTTGTTTCATAAATCTTGTTTATTTTAAGTTTTGTTCTATTTTCTTAAGAAAAGTCTATTTTAATATTTTTAAATTTAATATAAATTTTTTATTTTTTGCATAAGTTTTGTGACGGAACGAAGATTCATGAACCCTACCGTTTGGGGACGGGAATGGGGATATAAAACCCGACCGCTTAGAGATAGGGGCGGTGACGGGGAAAAACCCGCCCGTTGTCATGCCTAGAGGTCGACACGATGATCCCACATTCGATTCTTTATGACAAATTTGGTGTTGGCAAGTGGAAAATTTGCTCTCTGCAAGACGACGGCGAAAGATTACTATTCGTTGAAAGTGTCGGAACGAATTGTAAGCTTCAACCATACATAAAAATAACCTCTTTTACCACATTTTACTTGATCGTAAAAACACATTTTAAAAATGAATTTACCTTTACATCACTCAAGGGATTAGTGAGGATTTAAACCTGCAATAAGACTCTATCATGTTCAACTAGACTAATCATTTGAGGCTTCCATATTGTAGTTTCTACATCAATGTGTCTAATGACACAAAAATGTTTGTGAATCTAAATATTCGCTTATTTAGGTCCACTTATTTTGAGAATGAATTTCATTAAAAGTGATTATACTTTTTTTGTCAAAAAAAGTGATTATACTTTTATTAATGACTTCTTCGGAGTCTTCTTTAGATATATCATTACTGAATACAAATTGACTACATGTTACCGAATTCAAATCAACTTGCATATTTTTAAAAATAAAATATTTTAACCAAAATAATTTTTTCAGTAATCAAAGATTAAAATACATTTTTAAAGTTCAACCGAAAAATCAATAAAGTCTAATTCTAATTTATTCTATTGTTAGGGATCAAACTTGGATAGAAGCCGAGTTCATCCTTTAAAAGAGAGTGTATTAATCAGTTACTCCCAAATTTAAAGTTAACCAAAATCATTTTTGATGGAAGAGAAGAAAAATCTATAATCAAACACGCCATTAGTGAGACTCACATGTAGAAAAAGATGTGCTGGAAATTTGTTCCCTGCTAGTAATGTTTTATTGGTACCAGTGCTATTTATCGTTGTGCTTCATTTCACAATTAATACTTATTTTTCTTCAAATTGACCAATGCCATCAAATTAAGGATTAAAATACATTTTTTGATGGGAATAAAAAGAATATTTGAAGTTATAATTATTTAAATTCTTAATGAATTTAAAATTTATTTATTTTTACTTTATGACTCATCCTGTTTTATTTCGAAAAAAAAGTAATTATAAAATTATTACAAGTTACTCATCGCACGCAACCTGATTTGATTAATCCCACAAGGGAAAAAAAAAATATTCTTTTGTTTATTAGGTTTCTAAAACCTTGTGAATGCTTGGTAAAAATAAAAAAAAAAAACTTTGTGAGTCGATAAATAAATCGGTGATGAAAGCTTGTGGAGGAATTATGTGTGAGCTGTACCCGATTATAATGGGAAAGGAAAGTCATAATTTTTCTTTAGCTTTTTCATAAATAGAAATTAGAATAAAAATAAAATTATTATTTATTTACAAATTGAGACAAACGTGATTATGAAGCCTTTAGATTGGACCACCGTTACTACTCATCACTGCATGCCACTGAGTCTATACAGCTCATGAATTTGGTAGCTAGCTAGCTAGTATACCTAAATATATGAGTTGGCGGCTTTCCAAACGCGTAAGTTCTGCCACTACTTGACATTTACATCAACGTCCAGTTACAAAATCCATAAACGAGATGGTATCAGTCTCTTCCAACTTTAAGGTTTTGCGATCGAATCTATTATGTGATATACAGTAGTGTTAAATCTCTTGAGGAAGAGTTTTATCGTTCACTGTGATTTTACTTGATTTGATAGATTAGTGTCTGTAATTGCGTTCAAAGAATATTCAATTTATAAAAAAATGTCCATCATCAGGTTACTCTACTCTATACTTTACTCATATACCCTTTTTGTAATAATTCCAAGACTAATTAGGAGTGTTACGTAGTTAAGCACCAATTACTTTTCTAAGTATCCATTTATCAATTTATACGAATAGTATCAATCAAATACTAATTTTAGTGGTCATTGGTCAATGGTCATGATAGTAATAGATATCTATTTCTAGAAAAGGTGATATAAACAAAATTGTACCATGCACCCCCTTTTTTAAAAGGGAAGCTCCTCTAGGTAAAATTAAGCTACATGTTTTTATTTAATCAATTTTAATTTGAAATGATGTTGATACAAATTATACGTACCTAAAGACACCTTCAATGGGAGGTTTTACACGGTTCATAATGTTACAAACCAGTTTTCTAGAGTTCAATAGTGAAGTTTAACGGCTGGTTTTTAGAATGACGAACGTGTTCATCCAGTCACACCCTTTCGTATAAATATAAAATGACTTTACTACAGTAAAAAAGAGGAATCAATCGAGAAAATTACAAAACATTCGCCCAATTGATGTGGTTTAAGGTTGAACCATCAGAGCAATTTTACCAGTAACAAAAAAGGTTGAAATAAAATGTTGTAAATATCCTTAAGTACGAGGTGTTAAAGGAGGACGTAAAAGTTTTATGTTGAGAACCTTCTGGCCCACCCATATCACAGCTAGATATGCTCTAAGTATAAAATTAGACGTCAAATTATGGTTTTGTCCTTTGAAATAAACCTAATATTATGTGAACATGTGTGCTTTTAATAATATTAAATAGCTATATAAATTAGACAAAGGTTGACACATAGTTAAGGATTCAAAAGTTCATTTCACCTTTCTTGTGAGTGAGGGTTCAATCTAGAGCTACAAAATTGGGCAGCTCAATCAAGATTCGAAAGTTTGTTTCACATTTTTTGTGAGTGAGGGTTCAATCTAGAGCTACCAAATTGGGCAGCCCAGTCAACCAGACCCAACCTATATATCTATCGAGATGTGTTTCCTGTTGTCCAACCCAACCCAAAACACTGGGCTAACAGGCCAATATCAAGATGTGTTTCCCGTGTGTTTTAAATATTAATCAGTTTAAATATTAATCAGGCCTATTGTAGTTGGAGAAACAAATGAATCTGAAACACCTATCGATCGTTGCTCTTCTTTTTCTTGAAATATTGAACATACCTTCCACTCTTCTCCTTTATTGGAAGATAATTCTTCGGTCCCTATTCAATAGGCCTGGATGAAATTTGTCAACAAATAATATGAAAAATGCTCTATCATGGAGAGTTCCCTTATTGTGAAAACTGCTCTATCACTACAAGGAGTATAGTTTATGTCACTAAACACTATGTTTAGTGACTATTACTAAAGGGCAAACACTACAAGAAAACCTTGTTTTAGCCACCAGCAGTTGCCACGGAGCTTATTCCGTCAGTAATTTGCCACGGATTTGCGGCGGCAAGTGCAAAATATGTGAGCGCGAAATTTCCCGCTGGTGTTTGCCACGGGTTTGCCACAGACATGTGAAAGGACAAAAATTTGCGACGGACATGCCGTGGCAAGTCCGTGGCAACATATTGATAAAATTAAAAGACCCACGATCCATAAAAATCTTTCACTCTACTTCTCACTTCTCACTTCCCTCTGCGTTGCCACTCTCCCCTCTGCGTCGCCACTCTCTGCCACAACCACCACTCTCCCCTCTGCATCGATCGCCGGCCAGAACCCAGATCCCAACCGCTACTTCTCCTCCTCACTTCCACTCCATTCGCGTGAACCAACCCAAATCCAGAACCCATCGCTCCCAAAACCCAGATCGCATCGCTTCTTTTCCTTCAAATTTCAATTTTCCCTTCTTCTTTCCTCATCCTTCAAAGGTAAATACGAATGTTGTAGCAGCTTTCAGTTTATGATACTTTAGTTTCATCTTCTCCATGTTTGCATTTTGCTAGGGTTTCGTTTTCCCCTTTACAAATTGTTTCCCCCTTTCATTTGAACTCCCCATTTCATCTTCTCACTGTTTTCGTTTTTCAGGTACGATCGCGAACTAAGAACGATAACTTTTTCGAACTTGCAAAGGAGACAACAAATATTTGTTCATTTTTGAGAGTTATTATTTGATAATTAAGAAAGTAAGTATTCTTTTTATGATTTGAACCTAACCCATTTTTTATTTAAATTACAAGCTGAATCTAGGATATTCATATGGTTTGGTTCAGATGAAATTACCAACATAAACTATGATGCTATTGTGTGGATTTAACATATGTAAATAGCGTATCCTGTTTTCAGCTTCAATATATTGCCCCAACATTAGGGATTTTAGGTTTTTTTTACTGATTTTGGGGATTTTATTGATTTTGGGGATTTTAAAGATGGAGAATTTTAGTATTCTCATATCTGTTTGTTTTGGAGGTTTCTGAGTGAAGTTGGGGCTGAACCTTCAAAGAGGAAAAGCTTAAATTGCAACTGGAATCTCAGATAAGTGAGCATGAGTCACGGAGAATTGAATTGGAAAAGCGCGAGGCACATAATGAAAGTGAAAGAAAAAAATTGGCAGAAGAGATTGATGAGGTATAATGTTTTCTTATTTAATGCTATCTCCAGCAGCATGCTTTGAAGAAACAAAGTTATTACTTAAGGTTGATTGATTGTTATTCACATGGTTGATATTTAGATATTTCAGTGCTTCCAAGGAAGGATTTATCAACCAAGGTTTATCATTTTTCAACTTACCGGATTTCCAAGTAATTGAGTGGCTACTTTATTCCATTCCACTCTAATCTTCATCTCATCTCTTATGGGTTAGTTTGTGATTTCTGTGTTTCAGTTTTTTGATTGATTAGGAAAAAAAGGTAAGATCCATCATGATAATTAGGAAAAAAATTAACGAAGGAGGGAGCAAGGAAGGAGTTGGAGAAAAAAAAGAAAAAAAGAGAAATAATAGGAACAACAATTAAAGTCATTTAATTGTGAATGAAAACTGTCCCCTAAAAATAAGAATTAGTTTATTTTCTAATTAAATTTAATAAATATAAGATATATTTGAGAGTACCATAATACCCTTATTGAGCAATAACCATTGGATACATTTTAATTAAAATAGTGATCATCCAATGGTTAGAATTCATTTAGGCACTAACTAACTTCTAAACTAATCTAACTAAGTTAGTTAGACACTAACTAATATTCTAATTCCTTATACTAACTATATCTAATAGTGATCATCACTAAACCTTTGGTTTAGTGATGTAATCCATAGCCCACTACAAGAAAATGCGTTATTACGATGAACAATTATCGACAGGCCCATACCGCATGAGTAAACTGAGTGAGTGGGATGAGTTCAACCTCATTTACACTAATTTAATTTGTATATTGTTGGTAATGCAAAATAGGAGGAGTTCAACGTCTAATGAGTCAGTCCACCCAGTGGAGGGATCCTTCGACACCTTGTACCCCTCGAGGAGGAGAAGGCACTAGCTGCACTAGATCTCCAAACTTGGAAAAAGACGATAGAAGGGAAGTATAAGGATCTTGTGTATGGTGTGAGGCTCAATGCTCCCTTGTTACGGGGTGTGGTCGATCACATCGACACAAGCGAAGCATCTACTATTTGACATCCTCATATGTAGAGCGCAACTGAGGTAGCAAAGCCGGGGACACGAGTTTATAGGCTCAGTAGGAGGAGATCAATTATTATCAAGACCACACTCGTAGCCTGATGGAGGATATAGTGTGGATGCAACGTGACCAGAAGAAGGTGATGAGGTTGTATAGGAAGACGCAGCAGACACCTCCCCAACCAGAACAGCCATCTGAGTCCTCTGATGATGTTGATGGTGTGCAGATAGGATCTCGCTCTGATGACGATGAGCCTTATTAGGATTTGTTTTGTACTTTTTTTATTTGTATAACACTTTGTGGATTACGTTATATTAATTGGATTATTACGACATTTTGAGTTTAGTATAAATTTTGTCAGATTTTTATTTGCACTAGTAATTGTCGATACGTTGCCTTTCGGTAACTAGAGACAGACATAATCCTACGCTAATTACCAACACTTACCGACGGGCTAACCCGCCGATAATTACTGACATATTCAATATGGTCGTTGATACGTGTTTTTGACCAGCCTATCTCTGACGGTCGCAGTCCCATCGGTCATTCATCGGAAAAATGCGATATCTGCCGGTACTTTGGCTATTCAGTCGGTAATACCGATTTTTATTGTAGTGTATGCTTGATATTCATTTTTTTTCGGTAATAGTATGCTTGATATTTTATCTAGCTATTCTTGATTTTTTTTTTGACGGGAAAAATCTAATGCATTTCATTTAAAATATTAGCAGTAATACATGCTGGTGGCTATTCTTGATTTGCTTATAATTATTTCATAATTTCGGCAAAAATAGTGTCTAAAATATTTGCACCCAAGTTTTTTCCTTTATTTAATTTTTTTTTATCCAAAGAAAAATGAATCTATTAGAAAAAGAAAACGGAAGACAAAAAAGTAGCCAAGGGGAGACTAGACCAAAACCCAATGCAAGAGAGAAGCCAAACTAAAAATAAAAAAATAAAAAATAAAAAGACGGATAAAAAACAAAACCAAATTAAAAGGATTCAGAAACAAAATTAGTTTTTGAACGAGTATTGTATTTCCTTTATTTAATTAAAGTAAGCTTAACCAACAACAAACTATTGATTAAAAAAAACCAACAACAAACTAGGCAAGGCAAAATTGCACCTTATTTCTTTAAAATATAGCAAGCAAATTTCATTTGAGAAACCCAGTAAGAACACAATTACATAATTTAATGGACATAATGGTTTTTAAAAATGCTTCCTAATGATTGTCAAAAAAAAATTGCTAAATGAAAACAAGTTAAGTTTTTTTTTTAATAAGTGAAAACTAGTTAAGTATTAACCCACGCCATTTTCTCTTGACAAAAATGCGTGTAAATGATTGAATCAAGGTTTTTTCTTCCATACCCATCTAGAGTTGAGTGGGTATGATACCTTATAGGCAAAAAATTCATTGACACCTTTTTTTCTATTTAAATATTTTAAAATAAACAAAAAATATTAAACCTATTTTGCCTATTCTGTCTTGAAAGTATCATACCCACCAAACTCTGGATGGGTATGGGAGTAATCACCTTGAATCAAGCATGTGTGTGTATATGGAATAAAAGTGGTCGGGTTTTCAATATAAAAAAAAATCTGGGTTGAGAGAGAGAGAGAGAGAGAGAGAGAGAGAGAGAGAGAGAGAGAGAGAGAGAGAGAGAGAGAGAGAGAGAGAGAGAGAGAGAGAGAGAGAGAGAGAGAGAGAGAGAGAGAGAGAGAGAGAGAGAGAGAGAGAGAGAGAGAGAGAGAGAGAGAGAGAGAGAGAGAGAGAGAGAGAGAGAGAGAGAGAGAGAGAGAGAGAGAGAGAGAGAGAGAGAGAGAGAGAGAGAGAGAGAGAGAGAGAGAGAGAGAGAGAGAGAGAGAGAGAGAGAGAGAGAGAGAGAGAGAGAGAGAGAGAGAGAGAGAGAGAGAGAGAGAGAGAGAGAGAGAGAGAGAGAGAGAGAGAGAGAGAGAGAGAGAGAGAGAGAGAGAGAGAGAGAGAGAGAGAGAGAGAGAGAGAGAGAGAGAGAGAGAGAGAGAGAGAGAGAGAGAGAGAGAGAGAGAGAGAGAGAGAGAGAGAGAGAGAGAGAGAGAGAGAGAGAGAGAGAGAGAGAGAGAGAGAGAGAGAGAGAGAGAGAGAGAGAGAGAGAGAGAGAGAGAGAGAGAGAGAGAGAGAGAGAGAGAGAGAGAGAGAGAGAGAGAGAGAGAGAGAGAGAGAGAGAGTATTAGCTTAATATTGTTCGGTGAAGCACGCGACTGTTTAAAGAATTTAGTGTTAAGTAAGAGTCAATAGCATTTAATCATTTATATATGATGACCATGATGATGAAACTGTATTTTTAATATTTTATATAATCTCTCATCTGAAGTATATATATTTGCAAGTATTTTTGTTAATCTAATTGTGAAAACGAGACTTCATCAAATCATGCACAAATGTATTATCACACACTAATATTATAAGCGGTTTTGTGCTAAAAAAATTGCATCTATAAAATGAGGAAGGACCTACTAATATATAAGTATTTTTTAAGTATTTTCTTAACCTTTGAAACTTTATTTAGCCTGAATAAACTTCTAAACTCATCTCACATAAACTTTGCACAATAAAGAAATTTGTCCATTGGTCATTGTGTGGCACACATTTTTAGTTACATCTTACTAATAATTTTATAAAATTATTATTTTCTTTCTTTTACTAATAATCTTTTCTTTAATTTGCGTGAAATAAACAATTGTAATGGTTATTGGTGGAGTGGAAGCGATTTTGTCTTTTTTTTGAGTTTTCAAAGCGACGAACACCAATCAGTTAGAGATATGTCGTTTTTTTTACCATGTCATTGGTGCGCAGTTTTCACCGACTTTACTAATGACAAATCTACGCCGGAGACCCTAGTTGACCACGAGTACCCGAATCGGCTCGTGTAGTTCTCCCTCCTAACTGAGTTTTTGTCACTCACAAGATCTGAATCCGAGACATTGGGATGTGATCTAAGTCTGGTTACCACTCAGACCAATCCTTGTCTAAAACTACGTTATAACATGATTTTTTTTTAAAAAATGGTAAAAAAAAACAAGATTTTTTTAAGACTTTCAAAAACAACAAATTGATGACGGTTTTAAGATTAGGTCAAACAAATATATAAGAAACATATTACTATGGGTTGTGTATATAAATTTCATTTTTCACATTGTGTAATTATATTTTAGCAACCAATCACTACAAAAATAACCATCTTTAGGTACAAATTTTTTGACGAAATGATTTATGTTGCTAATGTTGACGTTTTCAATATGGAATCCGCTGTCGTTGTGTGTTTAGTGCATTTATCGCTAATTTTTCTCACGAGTTTTTCTATCGAAAATCAGCAAATTTCTTGTAGTGAATTATCTTCCATTTTAAAGAAGGCATATACAAGCCAATCACTTTCTTGAAAAACTAGTAGGATACTCGTGCATACGCACGGGGTGTCGTCGTGTTTTTTTTATGAATGAACTTAGACAGTATTTAAATAGTCTGAACGTTACCCCGTGAAAATAAAGACAAAATTAAAGTAGATAATAAAGAAGTTTCAAATAAAAAAATATATAAATATAAAAATGTAAAAGTATCATTTAAAAACAATCTATGCATTTATCCGTGTTTTTATATATCAAATTATAATTATCACGATATATATATATATATATATATATATATATATATATATATATATATATATATATATATATATAATCATGATTATATATCCCCGTATTTTTTATATATCAAGTAAAGTTATCAAAGTGTTTGTTATGCATTAGTGGAATTATCTCATAGTCTCAATTCATTATCCGAGTTTATTAGTAGATAGTAAAAGATAGATATTAGATTATCAATAAGAAATATTTATACCGTGTTTTTTTATATATCAGTGGCGATTATTTGTCATTTTTTAGGTATTAGTGACAAATATTTACCACATGTGTTTTAAATTATCAGTTTAGCTATCCCGTGTTTAAATTATCAGTGCAATCATTTCTTAGGTATCAGTGACAATTATTTGTCATTTTTAATTATCAATGACAAATATTAATCTCGTATTTTTTATATATTAGTGCAATTATCCCGTAGTTTCAATTGTTATCTATCACTGCATGTATCCCGTAGTAAAAGAGATATAATAAATTATCAATAAGAAATATTTGTTTTAAATATTGATCAGTAGTTTGAATAGTCATTAAATCTTCTTGTTTTTTAGATAGTAGCTAGGTTTAATAGTGGTCTTCACAAATTTTAATTATTAATGACAAATATTAATCATGCGTTTTTATATATTAGTGCAGTTATCTTGTGTTTTTTTATATATCATTGTAGTTATCTCGTAGTTTCAATTGATTATTCTAGTGGATTGGTAGATTATAGAAGATAGTAAACAATGAATAATAGATTATCAATAAGAAATATTTATCCCGTGTTTTTTATATATCAGTGACAATTGTCATTTTTTAAGTATTAGTGAAAAAATTTTGTCCCGTGTGTTTTAAATATGAATCAATTTAAATAGTCAATAAGTCTTTTTTTTAGATAGTGGGTTTATAGTAGTCTTAAAAAATTAAAATTATCAATTACAAATATGAATCTCGTATTTTTTTATATATTAGTGCAGTTATCCCGTGTTTTATATATATTAATGCAGTTATCTCGTAGTTTCATTTGATTATTTTCGTTGATTAGTAGATTATAGTAGATAGTAAAAGTTAGATAGTAGATTATTAATAAGAAATATTTATTTAAAATATTAATAAGTCGTTTAAATAGGTCATTAAGTCTTTTTATTTTTTAGATAGTAGGTTTGTAGTAGTAGTGTTCAAAAAATTTAATTATCAATGACAAATATTAATCTCGTATTTTTTTATATATTAGTGCAGTTATCCCGTGTTTTTTATATATTATTGCAACTATCTTGTAGTTTCAATTGATTATTTTAGTTGATTAGTAGATTATAAGAGATAGTAGAAGATAGACCGTGTAAACCGATTTTGGAGAGAAAAAATAAAATTTTAAGGTGATAATTTTTTTTAGTGTGAAGTGATAAGAGAAAGAAAATAATTGCTTATGGGAAAAGTAAAATGAAAAAAGGAAGAAAAAGAGTGTAGAAGAAAAGTGAAAAGGAGGAAAGAGAGTGTAAGAAGAAAGAGAAAAAAGGAAGAAAGAGAGTGTAAAAGAAAAGTGAAAAGGAAAAGAGTGTAAGAAAAAAATGAAAAAAGTAAGAAAGAGAATGTAAGAATAAAAAAAGAGAAAGAGTGAGTAATAACATTTTTACCTTTAAATTATATATGTGTCATGTTAATAAGAGATTTAAATTAGTAATTTCATATGAGGTTTGTTTGTATAAATAGATATTAGATAGATAAATATTAGATAGATTATATTAGATTAGATTAGATTAGATAGATTAAATATTAGATTGATTATTTGACAAAAGACAAGAGAAAAACATATTTTATTGGATGGTCCCACAGCAAGAAAGATTATAAATGAGCATTGGAGCAAGAGTAGCTACATGAATGAATGAGAAAGCGATTTGAAGGTTTTGTTTTCTGCTTTGAGCAAAATATTGATACTCATGTGAAATTGGCAGTGTTGGATTCCAATACAAGGGTATCCCTGTCCATATATTTCCTGTGAAAATCCACGTATGCAATATGCTACGTGACTTTCCATGTATAGCCAGACAATCCACATTGAAAACATTGCTTCTTTCATTGGATTCTACTTTTGTGTGACCTAAAGAAACCGTATGTTGCTAACTGAAAAGTAATGGAGAAGTGCCCAAAATTAGGGATGGTAAAGGTTACCTCATGAGTAGGGTACTACTCCCTGTGTATCAAAATAATACTTTTTTTAGGCAAAATAAAAAAATTTAAATTAATTGTCGTTTTATCATTCCAATGCATTATTTATTAAATCTTTTCAATTTTATCCTCATTAATTGTTATAACTTTTCACTAACCAAATACATCACCAACATGTATTTATTAATTGTTTTTCTTAATCTCTGTGTCAAAACCTTAAACGATTATTATTTTGATATGGAGGGAGTATATCTCACATATGTATGGATAGGGTATTGTAGTGTATGTCTCCATACCATCTCGGCACCAAGGACACACTCATTATCCGCACTTTAACAGGAAAAATATGTATGGATAGGGTATTGTAGTGTCTGTCTCCATACCATCTCGGCACCAAGGGCACACTCATTATCCGCACTTTAACAGGAAAAATTAATTAAAAAAAACCTAAAAAAAATTATAATGGACATTATTTTTTCCTATCTACTAATTAAAATATTACACATGATAGTAGTGAATTAAAAACATCTAAAATATTAGTAGTTTGAATTTATCTTTTAAAATTAGATAACTTAAAATTGTACTAATAGAATAACTATATATATATATATATATATATATATATATATATAATAATAATAATAATAATAATAATATAATATAAACATCCAAAAATGTTAATTAGTAGTACGCAATAACACTTGGATGAGATTGTAGGGGTCTCTTCCAACTTAACCAAGGTCGTGGGATCGATTCAGCTTTGGGCATGCAACAGTGTTAAATCTCTTGAATGAGAGTTTTACCGCCCATTGTGATCCTACCCGACATGAGTGATTGGTCTCTGCATTTACGCGCAGATGATACCCTATTTATACAAAAAAAAATATTAGTGTTTTTATGAAAAAAAATCATTTCCTTTTTTAAAAATTGCATATAGGTAAAATTGTAATATTAGTAATATATATATATATATGGTTGCGGGCCCCAAGCAGGTTGGACACCGTAGTGCTCATACCCGATCCCGCGCCCAAGTGTGCGGGTAATTACCCAATCGTTAGTGGGTAATTCTTACGGGTGCCCTATAAGCATGGGCTCAATTGTCATCCCTAATCAAAATAATTAGTAAAACAAACGCACTACATAGATTTTTTTTAAAAGCACGTGTTAAAGAATTGGTTGATCATGATATCCAACATCAAATAACTTTTTGGCTTTTTTTTACACCCCCTTCACTATCATTCCCACCCCCACAAATACCGTTTCGGACAAAAATGCCCCCAACAATAGTGAAAATTTCGGAATTACCTTAGAGAATAGGTAATTCCGGTAGGGTGTTTGAGGTTTTTCGGAATTACCAAAAACTGAGGTAATTTCGGTTCATATTTTGTGAACCGAAATTACCTCAGTTTTTGGTAATTCCGAAAAACCTCAAACACCCTACCGGAATTACGTGGTATTTACGGTATTTTCGGAAAAAAATAAAATTAATTAAAAACAAATTAAAATTAATTAAAGACGCGTTTTTGATTACGAAACGAAATAATACATGAAAGTTCTGAACGGAAACAACAAAACACAACAACAAAGAAAATGAAACAAGCTGGGGTATTTCCATAGTGTCTTACTTTATCCGTCCACGGGCCACAAAATCTTTCCTTGTGAGGATACAACCATTGCTTGTTCACATATGCAACAAGCTGGGGTATGTCGTAGACGATTGCTCCAAATCATGCAAGACCTCGTTAAACTCATCATCAAATGTAGCATCAACTACATGATGCCAAAGTGTCATCAGTGACTCCACCCTATCTCCCTTCGCCAGCTTCTTAATTTGAACATAAACATTTTTGTTAATATGATACCGACAAAGCAAATTCATTGCCTCCGGAGACACAACCTTGATAGCACTCATCAAAGCCTCCTCACAATCAGTGAGGATAACCTGAGAAACACAATCCATACCTTCTATTAGAAATGGAAAAAATAAAAAAATAGTAATGTAATGCCAAAAACTAAAGTCAGTTAGCATTGACTTACTTGAGGAAGTGCAATATCACACACCATCAAATCTCGTAGGCTCTGCAGCACCCACGTGTAGTCATCATAACGCTCATGAGACGAGATATGCAAACGCAACAGAAATGTCAACTCGGTGGAAGTGACACCAACAATCTCCACAGAGGCAATGCATACTTGTTGGTCTTAAAAGTCTGATCCATAATCAAAAGCGATCGGAAACATCCTCAATAACTTGATACTATCAGGATGTGACCTTATGATTTCCTCAACAATATCGGTACCTTTAAGTCGCCTCGCCCAACACAAGTAATGGTTCGCCTGAATCGTCGGTGTGTCAAGTCTGCTGCATCTCGGTCATACTACCTCTCTTTCCCTTAGGACATCATTGCGGGTTCTATACAACCGACTAATGTTGCTCAAGTTGTTCTTAATCGACCTTCAATGCTTCAAGACTTTTGGATGCTTTCACTCCCAAAGACAGATGCTCCCAAAGAATCGACCGCTCCTCCTTAGTAAACTTACCAAATATAGTCGCTCAAACAAAGTCCTATGAGGCTCATGATTGTGAATCCCATACACCACTCTCACCTTCCAATCAGAACTAGGAGGTAACATTGGTTTAGCTTTCAATTGAAACCTACAACCACATCTTTTCGATGTCTTGTGTCTACCAACAGAACACCCAACATCTACTCGATCAGATATGTGCCCCGTCTCTCACACGACCATAAACAACCTTGTTCTTTTTCCCTTTCCCATTCTCCGTCGTCTCGGTTCGAATAATAACCACAATGATTCCGTTCGCTTTCCCGGTATCTCTAGCCCAACGTGCCATTGCATCTCGAGTGGGAAATATCTCAGATGTCGTAAGGCAGCGGTTAAATCCATAATAACCATCTATTTAAAAAAAATATAAATGTTATATAAAAAATTTAGGAAATATTTTTTAGAGGTATTTCCTGTTCTAATATATGAACCGGAAATACCTCTAAAAAGGTATTTCGAAAAAATTAAATTTAAAAACAAAATTTGAATTACCTTTTTCGGGATAATTAGGTTCAAAATTGTGAACCGGAAATACCAACTTTCTGCGCTAAATCCGGAAAATTCACCTCCAAATTCCCGGAAATACCTTTTTTTTATGGTAATTCCGGAAAAACCAATAACTTTGGTGGGTCCGGTACGTTTTTTTATAAAATGACAGGGGCATTTTGGGGTTTTTGGTATTTATGGGGGTGGGAAAAAAAAAGCCTAACTTTTTTTTACCAAAACATCCAATCACTTAATAGATATTTTGGAATATTTGGAAGACTAGAAATGAGTCTTATTTTGATGATAAAGTACCTAACCCTTTGGAAGCTCTCTATAGAATCAAGGCTTTGTGGTTTGAGTTTATAAATGCTACATCTACCTCTGTTGATTCTAATCTATGTTCTTCTATTGAACATATCGCAAGAGATCCATGTATATGGACTCCTACCGTAATGCATCAAAATTAAGCGTGATGCTGCTTTTGACAAAGCAACATGCACATGTGCTATTGCTATAGTTTGCAGAGATAACAGACGACCAAAGTTCCAGGGTAGTTTTTCAGTGCTTCCACCGGCAATTTCAATCCTTCGAAGCATGCCCAATACATAACGTTGGCCGAACTACCACCATCCACCAGTACACGAGCCACTGAGTAACCACTGGTGGTGACTGAGATTACGATCGGGTCATCTGAATGAGGCCAAACACCTTCAAAATCCTGCGCATCAAAAGAAATTGCGGGATATTCCGCATCGATTCATAAAGATATATGGTCTCCGCAGAGGAAACCGATAGAGTGGATCTGGCATATATCCTACAGGATGAGGATGTGGATCCCCCTCCAGAGAATCCGCCGAATATAGTGTTGACTCTTCCTTTTTCCACGGTTTCATGTTCGTCGCGTTTGCTTCTTTCACCCTTCTTGGCTTGTGTATTTGATTGCTGAACTGTCGGCTTTGGGGGAACCGACGCCTTCGACCTCCCTTCTTCACCTCCTGCCTTGACCTATTTCTTGAGCTGCCCACGTTGAATGAGCTGCTCAATTTGTTGTTTGAGGGTCCAGCAGTTGTCTGCATCATGCCCTTCTGTCCGGTGATACCTGCAATAAGAACTTGTGCTCTTACACATTACGCCGACAAAAGGTGATGGCCGACGTATCAATCCTTCGTGAAGTCCCTCATCCAAGATGATTGACGGTCTAGTTTTTAAAGGAGTAAAGGCTATGTCCGCGTTTGGAGGACGGGCGCGACGTCCCTTTGATTTTGCATGTGCACCTCTATCACGCCGGTCGTAGGGTGCATGCCGAGTGGGTGGGGACCACCTCGGTGACACCACACGCCTTGGTGGTATCTGGGTGTCCCTCTCATCCTTACCAAGGGCAACATCATCTGCCTCAATGTGCTTCTCCGCCCGGACTCTGATCTCATCCATAGTTCTCGATTTCCACAGGGAGAGAGCTTCACTGAAGGTCTCATTGCGGATACCCTTCATGAAGGCCTTCACAAAGAATCGTTCATCTGGATCATCCACTAGAACGGTTGATTTCTTGAAACGCTCCAAGTAGGCTTTTAGAGACTCTCCGGGCTCCTGGCGCACGTCAAACACGTCTTCGGCCAACATCTGCTTTTTCTTGTTTGCCGAGAATTGTTGAACAAAACGGCTAGCAAGATCATCAAAACCGGTTACTGAGCGCTCTGGTAGCCCGTTGAACCATTTTAGCGCTACATCGGCTAGGGTTCCAGCGAACATCTTGCAACTGATAGCGTCATTTCCTCCACTAATCATCATTTGTGTTTGGAACGCATCAACGTGGCTTAGGGGGTCCCCAGTGCCATCATAAGTAGCAACGGATGTCTCCCTGAAGCGGGGCGGAAGCACGACAGCTTGTATAGCAGCAGATAATGGTTGAAATGCTCGCAAAGGAGTCCTGGTTGCTTCAATCACCTGAGCAAAATGTCTCATTTCGGTGAGTTGAGCTTGCAACTGCACCTCCCTTGCTTCCAAAGCCTGAGCACGGAGGACCTGCTCTTCATTCCGACGCGCCGACCGTGATTCGGGCTTGCAAGTGTTTGAGCACCATGCAGTTGCTCAACTGGGATCCCCAGTGCTAGATGAGGGTATGGAGTGCGCTGTATTTATGGTGGTTACCATGACACTAGTGATGATAAACGGTATGAAAATCAAGAAAGTGGGACGTAGGAAAAGTTTTACCTGGCCCCACGGTGGGCGCCAATGTTCCTAATTATTTATGGGAATAGAAACGATCAAGAACACAATGAACAATCTCGCGTGGATAGTATAATTGTCAACCCCTCTATTAGCCTCTCTGGGCGGATTATATAACAATACAGTCATTAATGTCCAATAATGAGCGGCCGTTACATAATAAGGAAATCCGTTACATAATTAAGAGTCAGTTACAGAAGGTTGCTTCGGCTAATGGGTAGGCCGAGCATCCAAAGTAAGAACCAACTATAGCAGACTAGGCCGAGCGTGAGTTGTAACACCCCCTTATATTTAAAGCTAATTGATTAATAAAATCAGAGTTTTTCAAAAATCTTCCACGCACCTCGAAGAGGGTGGTACATTTCAAATAAAACATCATCCACATAATTAAAATCCAAACGCATCAACGCGTATCATGCATCACATAGTCAAGTGGGTTACAATCCTCAAAATAACCTGTTTAACGTTTACATTAATCCATCAATAGTTTGCAGCACAGCGGAAATAAAATTTAGTTCACATACTCGATACATAGGTTCAAAATAAGTTTAATACATAACCATAAATAATACTAAGACCCAACCCCGGTGTTACTTATCGAGTGACTCAATAAAACCCCGGAGGCACAAAGACCATCACTCGGAATCACTGTTTGTCGCCACGAGAGCAGGCAACAAGAAATGCTAGGGTGAGTCTCTTTACATAATTTATAACAAGTAAGATAAGCATTATAATTAGGAAGCATCTAGCAATAACAGTACATAGTAATCATGCTAATTGCCATTCAATTATAATATCCACAAACAAGAAGATTCGATCATTTAAGCATCAACAAGATTTCTATGAATGTATGAATGTAAGCATGTATGCAATATGCATGTGGATCCATACTCACCACCAAACCCCGTCGGGCAACACACCACCATTTTGGCCGAAGCCACATCACCATCCTCACCTTCGCGTAATGCATATGATGTATGTGACACTATGACAAATGCATCATCACAGTCCATCAAAATATATATTAAATTACATTTGGGACCGAAGCCCACGTCATTTATTAACTCACCACCATTGTCAATCCTTGACCATCACCATCTCAATTATTAGTCATCACCACCTCAGTTATTAATCATCACCACCTCAGTTATTAATCATCACCACCTCAATTATTACTCATCACCACCTCAGTTATTAATCATCACCACCTCAATTATTAATCATCACCTCATCATTTATTAATCATCCTCCATCATTTATTAATTTAAATCACACCTAAGGACCTTTTCTTCACTTAGGGACCATTTTGACACACCAAAATAAATTTCAAGAACTTAGGAATTCAACAAAGACAAGGTTTTGGAAGATCCCCACCGAGGCGCACACACCGGGCGCGCGAGAGAGAGAAGCGCGCAAGATGGCGCGCGGATAGGTCGCTTCTAACTCTCAAGTTTTCGTCCTTCGTGAGAGAGGTGTGCGCACGAGGTTCTGCAGGAGGGCGCGCGCGCAAGATGGCGCGTGATCTTGATCAAGCCTTGGCCTTCTTGCGCGTAAGTTTTTGCGCGCAGCGCAAGATGGCGCGCGCAAAGACACCATTTCAGACACAGCGCCAAGTTGCCCAAAGAATGGCGCCCGCTACACGCACTCCACACACAGTTTTAATCCCTCAGCGCCAAGTTGCCCAAAGAATCTGGCGCCCGCACAACCCCACGCGCACAATTTCAGCAACCAGGCGCCAAAATGCTAGGCATTTGGCGCCCCCCCCTCCCAACCTATACTCAAACACACTTCAAAACCTAATTCCTCCCAACCAAATTATTTCTCACATAACCACACCAACATAGCCTTTGAATTATTAATACTAACCATCACATTTACATGCTCATACTCATATAATCCAATCATCAAACATATAATATGCATTAATTACACTCATGTTTCCATAGCAACAATCAACATGTCATAACCAAAACAAACATTTCAAACATAAATCAACATGTAAGTAACACAAGTTCACACAACACATCATTCCTAGAATTATTCCTACTACAACACACATCCTACAAGTTATCAAAAATGTAATGGAGATTCCCCTAACCTTTGCAAATTGAAGAATGTAAGTCCTCTATCCTCCAAAAGCCCAAGAAACACCAAAACCATCACCAATTCCAACTTTGAGCTTAAAACCCCATTAATGGCAAAACAACAACAAATAGGAATTAGGGATTGAAACTAACATCAATAGCTAGAGGAGGAAAAATGGAGAAGATTGATACCAAAAAGTCCTCACCTTGAGCCAAGATGGAGAAGTTCTCTCCACTTCTTCTCCTCTTCCTTTCCTTCTTCCTCCCATGGTTTCCTCCTTTTTCTCTCCTTTACTCTCTCGGTTCCCTTCCAGCCGTCCCCCCTCCCTTTAATTCATTTCCTTCCTTTCATTCATTAATTAATTAACTCTAGGCCCACTCATACCCTTACTTGCACCCCTCTCTTTTGCTTTCACACACCCATCCATTAAAAGCCCATAATGCTATCTACACCTCCCATTTCAATTGATTCCACCACTCCCTAATACTTAAACACCTCCTAATAAAATAAAACTCCAATAATTAATCAATTCTAATATTTCTCCACAACTTAATAAATCTACTTAAATAAATGTTGCAAGTTTTAAATAACTTAATTAAATAAATAATTAAATGAATAATTAAATAAATAATTAAATTATTTCGGGGCGTTACAATTCTCCCCCACTTAGAATATTTTCGTCCTCGAAAATCTACGCTAATCTCAACAACGAGATGAATCTATTTCGCATTTAATCTCTTTGAAAACTTACACGATTTAAATCCTAATGTTAACCCGGTACATCCACCTACAACCTTTTCAAAGTTCTATTCTTTGGTGCGTGAAACACTAACGTATGTGTCTACTTCTCCTCATGGATCTCAACCTAATATATTGACTCCACCTCTTAGGTTACATAACTGTGTACTTTCATTCTAATCATAAATCGCCACTTACAGGTTCAAGAATGACACACAATTCCCACAGTAACGTCTCCCCCACTTGGCTCCTTGCCCGAACTCTCCTCTCCTTCACTATCTTATACGAACGATTGCTACCCTCCTCAAAACCTATGCTAAACTCATGAAATCAACATCCACTCTTCTTATCTCCTCTAACCGTTATCATCCAAATCCTATCGTACACACAACAGATCAAACACCCTTCCCTACATTCTTACCCCCCAATTAAGTACTCTAACCTGTAGGTTGTCAAAATCCTACTCGACTACCCAACACAAGAGACAACAACAATTTTGGCCAGAAGCCCAACAGCCCTAACAACCGTAATTAACACAACAATACCAATCTCAACAAGTTATCATATATCTAAAATCATCCACCTCAACAATTAACACGATCATAACAACAAAATTCAAGTTCGACCTATTCCACAATTAGTCATTTTATTCCACGTTCAAATTACTCTTTCTAAACTCAGGTGCAGAAAATTCTGCAGCTTTGCGCCTACTTTGGCGAATTAATTAAAATAGTAAACGACCTCGGATTTCGACAAATAAATACTTGTTGGAAAGCCACGGATGTGTAGTTTCTGAAAATGTCTTTAAAGTTCCAAAACAATGAGCCAATTAATACAGTTTTTAGAAACAACCCAAACAGTTTTCAGACTTGACTTATTCTGCCCTCCTATTTCATTTCACGCTAAATCTGACTTAAACTTGACCGAATGAGACAAAACTTGCCCGAATAAAAGCATTTTGAGTATAGTTTCTAATGGAAAAGAATCGTTCAAAAGCGGAGTTCATTTGGAGGCATAGAACTTTCAAAAACTGAACCTTCCCACATATTGATTCTAGAAATTTGACTCGACTTTGGAGATTCACAACCCGAGCTACACAACTCCGAATTTCACGAAACCAGTGCCAAAACGACCGGATTCAAGTCTATTTTCGAAAACGCTCAGCCACAGAATTTTTGACTCAACCAAACAGTACCAGTTTTCAAAAGACTGAAACAGCATCCCGTAACACACAGAAATTACACGCAAGTGAAACTCACAATTATCAATCACCAAAACCAATTACAATCATCACATACTTATACATTTCATCAAACATCAACTAAGCATAACCAATCATGCAACAAATTAAACACGCAATTTGAAAGATTAAACATGTAGGCTTCTTCTTCGATTTTCTTTATTCCTAGAGATTGGTTAACATGCAATTTTACAACTTCCTAGAAAACATAATGGGCATGCAATTCTACTAAATTTAATAGATTTCATATCACCAAAATAATATAACCAACACATGCTTTATAACACACTTGTTTCGATTACAAGACTTGATATTGGTTTAAGCAAATGAAATTAAATCTCCTTGTCAACATCTGGCGAAGAAAACCAATTCAAGTAATATAAGTGTATAAAAGATCTCGCCGCACGTTTCATCATTAGATTTTAGGAGCCACGTAATCAAACCAAGAAGTGACAATTAATAATGGTAATAGCAACAACAAGGGCCACCGTTAAATCATAAATCGAACGAAATTTTCACAATTGGAATTCATATTTAGAAGGTATTCAAAAGTGTATATGTTTGTTTCTAAAACCTTGACAATTATTATTGGACTCACATTCTCGGAGCATAAAAATTTTAACTCATTAAATTATGCAATTTATGTCCAATCTCATAATTTTTCAAACATCATTAAATCACAATCTAATCGGTTCAAAAGCCGAATTTATGTCACATTTGAAATAAAATCTTAAAACAACTTGGAAACAAAATTCAACACTAATTTGACATCCCATTTGTTTTCCAAAACATAAAATTTTCCAAGCACTTCCTTTTGAAAATCTTAGGACTTACTACGCTTTTGCGAAGCGAGAAACTATATGCAATCCTAAAGCTCACTATCACACAATTATGCAACCACATAAACCACTACTTATTAGTTCAAAATTCTAGTTTCCGACATACACTCGGAAGGTAAGGAAAGTTAATTATTAACTTTGACAAAACACATCATGCTCACGAAACCGGTCAAATAGAAACATTGAAAATATCGAAACTTCAAGTCATGCAACCTTAATTGAGATAACGAAAATATAGCATTACACACTATTTCATTTTGGCGTACAATCTTAGAAACAATTAAGCATAAGTCAGATCAAATTCCTATTCAACACAGCAACAATTAACCTCTAGTAGAAATGTCAATCAAGCGCAATAATATTCAACAAACAATCCTGCAATTATTGTCTAGTGTATAATTCACTAAGATTAGGTCGTATAAGGTACTCTCTATATCCTAACAAACCAATCCAGCAGTCAATTGAATTAAAATTAGCGCGTGCATCCAAAGTGAGTAATAACCTTGAGTTATTGTCGCCTCTTTCATTGGGAATGAGTGATTGGGGTGATCGGTCCCTCCTACTCATTCAACCAACTAATTAAGGTCACAAAAACTACTTCCTTTCAAATTTAGAACTACCGCATTAAAAGACTTTTAACGTAGTCCGAGAGTGCGAAGGCGTCCACGACTTTCACTCATTTGACGTCGTTAGAACTCTTTTAATCACACATAACCTAGTAATACAACAACAAATCAATGCAGACAAGGTCGATGCTACAACCAACAGTTTTACAGTTCAATCACCTATACCCCACTAATTCAATATAACTCTCAATCATAATCCAGCAATTAAGTCGCAAGGCACGTCAATGAATTAGCAAACCAACAAAGTTAAAAAGAATAGACAAAGACAACATAATTTATGATTTAGAACGAGTACCAAGACTCGAGGTTAACAGACTCGACAACTTGGGCGGACGGACCGGCGCTCGATACCACTAATGTAACACCCCTTATATTTAAAGCTAATTGATTAATAAAATCGAGTTTTTCAAAAATCTTCCACGCACCTCGAAGAGGTGGTACATTTCAAATAAAACATCATCCACATAATTAAAATCCAAACGCATCAACGCGTATCATGCATCACATAGTCAAGTGGGTTACAATCCTCAAAATAACACATTTAACGTTTACATTAATCCATCAATAGTTTTGCGGCCACAATGGAAATAAAATTTAGTTCACATACTCGATACATAGGTTCAAAATAAGTTTAATACATAACCATAAATAATACTAAGACCCAACCAGAATTGTTACTATCGAGTGACTCAATAAAACCCTGAGGCACAAACACCATCACTCGGAATCACTGTTTGTCGCCACGAGAGCGAGCAACAAGAAATGCTAGGGTGAGTCTCTTTACATAATTTATAACAAGTAAGATAAGCATTATAATTAGGAAGCATCTAGCAATAATAACGATTACATAGTAATCATGCTAATTGCCATTCAATTATAATATCCACAAACAGTAAGATTCAGTCATTTAAGCATCAACAAGATTTCTATGAATGTATGAATGTAAGCATGTATGCAATATGCATGTGGATCCATACTCACCACCAAACCCCGTCGGGCAACACACCACCATTTTGGCGAAGCCACATCACCATCCTCACCTTCGGCGTAATGCATATGATGTATGTGACAACATGACAAATGCATCATCACATCCATCAAAATATATATTAAATTACATTTGGGACCAGAAGCCCACGTCATTTATTAACTCACCACCATTGTCAATCCTTGACCATCACCATCTCAATTATTAGTCATCACCACCTCAGTTATTAATCATCACCACCTCAGTTATTAATCATCACCACCTCAATTATTACTCATCACCACCTCAGTTATTAATCATCACCACCTCAATTATTAATCATCACCTCATCATTTATTAATCATCCTCCATCATTTATTAATTTAAATCACACCTAAGGACCTTTTCTTCACTTAGGGACCATTTTGACACACCAAAATAAATTTCAAGAACTTAGGAATTCAACAGCACAAGGTTTTGGAAGATCCCCACTGGAGGCGCACACACCTGGCGCGAGAAGAAGAGCGCGCAAGATGGCGCGCGGATACAGTCGCTCTAACTCTCAAAAGTTTACGTCTTACGTGAGAGGTGTGCGCACGAGGTTCTGCGTGAGGACGCGCGCAAGATGGCGCGCAGATCTTGATCAAGCCTTGGCCTTCTTGCGCGTAAGTTTGCGCTTGGCAGCGGCAAGATGGCGCGCAAAGACACCATTTCAGACACAGCGCCAAGTTGCCCAAAGAATGGCGCCCGCCACCACACGCACCCACACACGATTTTAATCCTCAGCGCCAAGTTGCCCAGAATCGCGCTTCGCACAACCCCGCGCGCACAATTTTTCAAGAAACCAGCGCCAAAATGCTAGGCATTTGGCGCCTCCCAACCTATACTCAAACACACTTCAAAACCTAATTCCTCCCAACCAAATTATTTCTCACATAACCACACCAACATAGCCTTTGAATTATTAATACTAACCATCACATTTACATGCTCATACTCATATAATCCAATCATCAAACATATAATATGCATTAATTACACTCATGTTTCCATAGCAACAATCAACATGTCATAACCAAAACAAACATTTCAAACATAAATCAACATGTAAGTAACACAAGTTCACACAACACATCATTCCTAGAATTATTCCTACTACAACACACATCCTACAAGTTATCAAAAATGTAATGGAGATTCCCTAACCTTTGCAAATTGAAGAATGTAAGTCCTCTATCCTCCAAAAGCCCAAGAAACACCAAAACCATCACCAATTCCAACTTTGAGCTTAAAACCCCATTAATGGCAAAACAACAACAAATAGGAATTAGGGATTGAAACTAACATCAATAGCTAGAGGAGGAAAAATGGAGAAGATTGATACCAAAAAGTCCTCACCTTGAGCCAAGATGGAGAAGTTCTCTCCACTTCTTCTCCTCTTCCTTTCCTTCTTCCTCCCATGGTTTCCCCTCCTTTCTCTCCTTTACTCTCTCGGTTCCCTTTCCAGCCGTCCCCCCTCCCTTTAATTCATTTCCTTCCTTTCATTCATTAATTAATTAACTCTAGGCCCACTCATACCCTTACTTGCACCCCTCTCTTTTGCTTTCACACACCCATCCATTAAAAGCCCATAATGCTATCTACACCTCCCATTTCAATTGATTCCACCACTCCCTAATACTTAAACACCTCCTAATAAAATAAAACTCCAATAATTAATCAATTCTAATATTTCTCCACAACTTAATAAATCTACTTAAATAAATGTTGCAAGTTTTAAATAACTTAATTAAATAAATAATTAAATGAATAATTAAATAAATAATTAAATTATTTCGGGGCGTTACATGAGTTCGGTCCCTCAAGCCTCAGTCCCTCAAGCCTTGTCTTGATTCCGCGGCCTTGTGGCAATGCTCGGCCTGGTCGTGAACAGGATCCTCTCCTACTACATTCTCTCAATCATCCTCTACACTTTTTATCTCTCTCTTAAAATAATTAAAATAATATACTTAAGAGAGAAAAAAAATAAGGGAGAAGATAAGAATTTATGAGAGAGATAGAGAGTGTAGAGGATGATTGAGAGAATGTAGAAGGAGAGGATCCAAGTCCAAAAATAAGTAGTAAAGTAATTAAAGGCTAGAGTGCGCTGGATGCCTGGATCTCAGCTTCAGACTACTCTGTTGCGGGGGGGTCTAGTTAACAATGGGCCTAAAATTAAGGCAAAATTATACCAATGGTTCTTTAAGTTATTTAATTGTAATAAGTTGGTCCTTTATGTTTTTTCGTACCACTTAGGTCTTTTAAGTTATTTAATTGTAATTAGTTGGTCCTTTAAGTTATATAATTTGTACACAAGTAGTCCTTTTTCATTTTTCATTACACAAAAATCTAATTCCCACTAACTTAGTGACGTGGTGTGATTTTGTTCTCTACGTGTCATTTGTCTTATAACAATTTTGTCATTTAGATTATCAGTCGTGTAACAATTTGGTCCTTTCAACTTAAATGAAAAGAAGATGAACCATATTTTTTAAAAGAAATTTAAGTTGAAAGTTCCAAATTATTCGTAATGATAATCTTAAAAATGAACTAACTTCTACAAGATAGATGATAGGTAGCTCCAAATCGCCCACATCAACTCTGTTAGTGTGAATTGAGTTTTTGTAATAAAAAATGAAAAAGGACTAACTGTGATATCTGTTATGTAACTTAAAAGGACTTAAGTGTTCTGAAAAAACTTAAAGACCAAAACATTCTGATTAAATAACTTAAAGAACTCCTAGTGTAATTTTGTTTAAAATTAACAACCGGACCCGCCCATACCAAGTCACATGTAACCGGATTTTCAACCTGTGGACACATTCAACCGTCAGGACCCCGCCCGCTGCGAACCATCTCCTTCGGTTTTTTGTTTTTTGGGGTTGGTTTTTCATTTTTGTCCAGGCCAATGGATAGGTTTCAGAGGGAGAGGGACCAGGCTATCGATACTATTGCACACGCGTCCAAGAAAACGACACCGTTTCGTCCTAACTCAATGCTCAAATTCTAGAAAGTAGAAACCACAAACTCACTGCGTCGGCTGAGAGACAAATAATAGTACCAATATTTTGAATTAATTAAAAAATGAATACAAACAAAACAAGAGTGGGTAACCAAAAAAACGTAAATAAATAATGATAAACTATCTAAAAAAAACGTAAAAAATGAAATGAAATAGAAGTGACGGTGTAACTCATTTCTTTATCCCTCCCTGCAGGTGTGTCACTACCTTGCATGGAAAAATAACGTCACATACAATTTTATTTAGACACCATCCTCACCCACTACAAAAAATAAAAATTAAAGACTCTTTATTAGCGAGTTGACACTTAACCCCGAGAGTTGGTACAGTGAAGCATGATCCGATTTATAATAGAGAGGTTGCGGATTCAAACCCCCCACAAGTCTTTTTAAAGTGGGGTAAATGTAATTATCTTAACTCAAAGTTTTTTCCGTGTCTTGGACTAGGACACCATTCACTTACTATGTCCCAAAAAGGTAGCTCACTTGGTTGGGTGAAAGAGACATTATTGGTGGAAAAACGTTGGCGTACGGGGTTCGAACCTCGCTCCCCCCTTCCCTCTAACAAACTAACAAACTAATTACTAACCACTTTGTTTATCTAAAAAAACATTCACTTACTATAAATTTTTTAAAACAAAAGTAAAAGCGAGTTGACAGTTAACATACTAGGAGGAATCAAAACGAACACGATGAGGTCTAGTAGAATAAATTAGAGTGAAAATACCTTGGCAAACCTGAGTTGTAATTCTGGTTGGGAGATATACAAACATTTAGTATTCGACACGTCTCGAATGGAATTACCTTCGATGGGCGGTTATTTTTCGTACCCCCAAAATTCCCGCCACACCCCATAATTTCCCAATTGGACAAAAATACGCGAAAATTTACAAAATCACATTTCACATTTCACAATTTCGGAAAAAGTAAGTAAATTGAATGGGATTTTGAATTATTAGGTAATTAGAAAGAATTTCGAAATACCTCGAAGTGAGGTAATTAGGTTGAAATATGAGCAGGAATTACCTCACTTCGAGTATTCGAAATTTTTTCGAATTACCTAATAATCGAAAAATTAAATTTTTTTTTCAATTTTTAATATTTTCTAATTACATTTATTTTTTTAACGATGGCGAGTAGGCGATCGGACAACGTAGAGCGAAAGCAGAGTCTTGGGAGAAAGACCCGCTGGCCGGCGGCGAGCACGATGATTCAGGGGAGGCGATGAGTAGCGATACTTCTTCTCCGGACACTTTACAGAGGCTCGGAGCTGCTGGGCATGTTTACGAGCGTCGAGCGCGCGAGAGAGCGTGTGTGCAGTGGTAGAGATGGTTGAGCACGAGCCTCGGCCTCGGCGGCCTCGGCCCCGGTATGAGCGGCGGATCTGGGACCACCACGATTATGAGTACAATATGCGGCACCAACGGGAGTACCCAGGAGAGTCAGATCATGACGGTTGGGAGGCTTTGGAGGAGGTTCGGGAGGAGGTTGAGGAGGATGTTGGGAGGAGGTTGAGGAGGGGAGGTTCGGGAGGAGGTTCACTGCCCGGTGTGGAGCACACACCCTTATATTTACTTTGGGATACGACTGCGCGTCTTGGATAGATGGCGAGGTAATATTTTAATTTTTATTTTAATTTTACTTAACAACAATTAATTACTTATTTTTAATAACGTTTGGTTTAATTTGAATTTTTGACCTCGGAAACTAAAGGTTGTATCTCACGGCGAAGTTTTCTAAAATTAGACCCTCTTGACCACCACCCCGCGGTGTAGAGCATGGTTGCGTCTGGCTAAGCTTTACGAGTTGGACATCACACCTGCGGCGGGAATCAACCATGAGTTGATATCCGCTTTTGTGGAGAGGTGGCATCCCGAGACTGTTCATTCCACATGCCCTTCGGGGGAGATGAGTCACCTTGGATGATGTGGCCGTCTTTGCTCCACTTGCTTGCATTTGGATGGCACCCCATTGGACCACAAGCCGATTTTGATTCTCTGTTGAGGCTTTTCACATGGTCGTGGATCGTTTGGGCATGGATCGAGCTCTTGTCATCCAGAGCTTAAGGATAACGAGGCGATGTCGAGGATCTCTGTGTAGAGGCGCTACAAGGCGAACATGGCACGAGGTGCTTATGAAGCGGTCGCGCGGCTACATGCTCTTCACGATAGGCACCACCATTCGGCGACAAGAGTCACACATTAGTGCGGTGAGGTGGATGTATACGCCAGGATCTTCAAGCAGGTGTGGCGGTGGTCTTGGGGTATAGCGCTCTTAGTTACCTCTACACCCGGTGACGAAAGCGGTCTTTTATACGACCAAGCGATTCGGCGGATACTCGACACTCCTCCGGGTAATCATTTATTTATTTTTTAATTTAAAACTTTTAATTAAATTTAACATATATTAATAATCGATTATTTTTTTAATTTAACTATTTCGATCTTTGGATCTACGAGCACTTTCCCACGATCGTTGGTCGGAAAGTGTTAGCTAGGACGCATCGACCCACGTGCCACCGGTGGGGGAACGAAAGTTTGGATAAAGTCAAGTTGGTGGACTTTGGGGCGCGGATAGATGCTCTGCGGTGGGGATGTCATCCTCACCCCCTTATGATGACCACAGCGGTATGTTCCTTTGTCGAACATATCTCATTGAGGTGGTTGCTTTGGGTCGATGTATTTGTTCCTACATGCGGAGCAGTGCGTTGGCGGTTCGAGCGGCTACATAGGATCCCTAGAGCACCCATTCGGGTAATGCTCCTCTGCGGACGAGATCATACGAGGAGTTCTTGATGTATCGATTCGGCGCGGACATTTTGGCGGGCTAGTAGATTGGCGGGCTACCACGAGAGTGCGATCCGATTACCTTCCTTGGTACGATCGAGTAACTAACGGTGCGTCTTACTCCGGTGTTGACCCGAAGCAGAGCGAGCCACGGCCACTCGAGATCCACCATATCATCGGGAGCCCGCTTGTCCCGAGAGACATATGAGGAGAGGAGTGCAGAGATTTGCAGATTGACCGGGATGCCTTAGATGTCGCCTGTTCACCCACTTCACGCGTGCTTATTTTGATCATTGTTAAACATTTTGGACCCATAGTAGTTGTATTTGTACATTATATTTTTTTTATGTTGCTCATTTTATATATTTTGACATATTGCTATTTAAATCATAAACCGTTCGTATCATATTTCCAAAATAAAACGCGTTTAAATATTAATTTAATATACAAAAAAAAAAATACAAATTTCGGAATTACCATTTTTAAGAGGTAATTCCGAAATTTTTATGAACCGGAATTACCTCTAAAAATGGTAATTCCGAAAATTTCATTGATTTTTGAACCGGAATTACCTTATTTTGAGGTAATTCCGAAAATTTTCAATTTTTTTTTTTAAAAACACAGGGGTATTATTGGCATTTATGGAAAAATGGGGGTGTGGGAGGGAATGAGGGGGGTACGAAAAATAATACCCCCTTCGATGGAGACATGAACTCTCGATAGAAAAATGGCTATCTGTCGAGGTATGAAAAAATGGTTAATCTATGTATCATTTACTATTAGTAGAAGGTGTCCTATCCCTTCACCAAATCCAAAATTAGTCAAGCTAGATCGGTAGTAGATATCTCGGACACGTTTGAAAAAGCTTTTGGTCCCAAGTCAATTTTGAGAAAACTAGGACTTCTACTATCTATTTACTCCCTTTTCCAACTCTCTCTCTCTCTCCCTTTCGCACCCTCCATCTCTCCTGAAAGAGATCAACTCATTAAATAGTAGCGTGCTTTCTACAACCATTCTTAGAAGACGAATAAAGTCATGCACAAATAGTGGTGAACTAGACATCATTTTTTTGTTCTAAGTATTATTGGTGCTGTTGTGATCCATTGACATGAGAAGCTGTTTGGGCGTAAAGATAAGATTCGATTTCACAGGTCAGGTGTGGTTTTCTCGCCATGACATAATTTTTGTCAAATCCAAGATTCAAACCCGAGACATTAATGTGGATCCGAGCCCAACTACTACTCAGACTAACCCTTATTAGTGTGAACTAGACATCATCAATACTTTTTGGACCAAAAAAAAAAGACATCATCAATACAACTTAACTAAAAAATTAAAACCCAGCGCACCTCTGCAAATTTGATGTGTTCAATATGCCCAATAACGTTATTTATTCTAGTAAGACATATCTTCCTAATTGTCATGGATTCCTTAAAAAAATGATTGATTCTTTCTTGTAAGTATCTTATTATTATTGTTCAATGAATAGATGGAAAGAATAAACACTGAATATGAAGCTAATTAAGGCATGGAATGGTACGACGACACATATAGAGAAGTGATTATGGGTGAAGCAAACAACTAATTAACAACCAGATTAGATGTGTATTATCTATCCACTAATTAATCAAATGGAAATTCTAATCAAGGGACCTTGTCATATTCAAAGGGAAAAGACATTATTTTTAACAACCAGGTCAATCTTATCATGGCCATACATTTGTCTCCAATGTTCATATCAGAGACCCACACCATATATAGATTGTCCAAAACTTTCAAACAAGTGAGACAAATTCAATATTTTTGGTCAAAAAGTTTACTATTTTTCTTCATGTTACTTTATAAATTAGAATTAGAATTACCCCTATATGTCTTTTACCTTCACGAATATGTCTATTATCATTATTATTATTATTATTATTATTATTATTATTATTATTATTATTATTATTTCAATAGACATATGCAAACAATTAATATTACTGGACAAGGCCTGCAATAATTCCAAGACATCAACATCATGTGAATAATACAGCATAATGATAATATAATTACGTATTGACAATCATTAGAATTGTGACTAGGATGATAATCAGATGGTGACGGTCCAATTAATAGAAACCAAAATTTTTAAACTTGTCAATATTTTCAACACCTCATTATCCTACGTTACACAAACGTACACTCTCTCTTATTACCCCTCCTGTTTATAATATTTGGTACTTTTACCTTTTTTATTTTTGTTCTTAAAATATATTATTTTTAAAAACTCAATGTATAACTCACTAATTTTTTTTAAATATATCTTTTATATTTATTGAGTTTTTTTGGAGTTCTAAAATATGGATTAATTGTCTCAAGACTCTTTTGTTTTGATTTCAATTATCCCAAGACAACTACCAAGAGGGTATTTTTGCATTTAGCTAATACAAATTAATGATACATTAATTTGTGTGTAAAAATACCAAAGATTAGGAACAAATGGAGTAATCTAATCTATCTAATATATCTTCTATCTATTTATTCAAACAAACCACACTTAAATTACCCAAACTAACCTCTCTATTTACTTGACAACTCACCTAAGTAAGGGCAATATTATAATTTACTATCATGCTTTTTTTAAATCTCTTCTCCCAATACACTTTCATCTCACTCCCACATTTTTTTACTTTCTCCTACTTTTTTTATCAAATTTCAAAATTTAAACCAAACCCACCCACTTTCTTTTCCCACCATCTACTATAATCTACTAATCAATTAAAATATTCAATTGAAACTACGACATAATTGCACTGATATATAAAAAAACACGGGATAACTGCACTAATATATAAAAACACGAGATTAATATCTAAAAAGAACGAGAAGACTTAATCACTCTTTAAACTACTAATTGATATTTAAAATACATGTGACAAATATTTGTCACTAATACCTAAAAAGGACAAATAGTTGTGACAAATATATAATAAAACACGGGATCTGATTTCTTATTGGTAATCTACTATCTAACTTTTACTTTCTCCTATAATCTACTAATCAACTAAAATAATCAATTGAAACTATGAGATAATTGTGATTGATATATAAAAACACGGGATAAGCTATGATGATATATAAAATAAACACGGGATAAAGGATAACAATATTTGATATATAAAAAAATTGCTTAATCAATTAAAATGTATATTTGGTGGAAAAGTTCGATTTGTCAAGATTTTTTGGGAAGGGGGTTAAGTACATTTTATTATGTCCCTATAAAATTCATGAATTTTTTTTTTTGACAATCATGAAATTTGTTTTTAGTCACTAACAAAACCTTTTCACCTCATTTTCAACCCAGAAAATTTTCCATTTTCTCATGGCTAATAGAAGCCGACATGAAAAGTGCCACATTTTTTTTTTATGACTTGATAGCGTTAAGTTCATAAAATTACATTAACTTAAGATTTTTTTTTTGGGGTAAGTGAAGAGGGCAGAATGCCCAGAAAAAGAAACAGAAAGAAACTAAAAATGAGTCTTAGTGGTCGTTTGGTTTGGCGGTGGGAGAGTGTAGAAGTGATTTTGGTGTTACCTTTCGTGATTTTGCTCTTTTGTAGCTTGTTTGGATTGCATTGTGAGAATCAATTTTCTTTGCTCAAAATCGATTCTCGTCAGAAAGTTCGGAATTCCTAGCTTATGCGGGGAAGTGAAATCGATTTTAGCTCTAAGGGTGTGTAGGTTATGTTCAATTTACAATTTTATTCCAGTTTTGTACAAAGTTATCTATGATGATGGCAGCCCCACAACCTCTTAATACACCTAGCAAGAGCGAAAAAAGTCAGGGACCATAACACTCCAAGAAGGGACTTCTATTGGGACTACAGGCCTCATAATCCCAAATTCCTTCGTTTACTATTTTTTATTAAATTTTTAAATTTTTCATAATGTCAACAAAAATTATATAATTTTTTTTACATACTCTTCTTTTGACTTTATTAGATTTTTAGTGGTGTTTTTTACAATTTTTAGATTATGTTTGCTTTGTTTTTTATTTTCTGCCATAATTTAAGCATTATAATTTTTAAAAAATTTAAATATACTTCCGGATTTATCTTCGAGGGATAAATTTGGAATGTATTTTTTTTTTTAGAAATTTCGGATTTATCCTTAGGAAATCCATAAGTGATTTTTGTGTTCCGGATCTATAACCTAGGGATTAACCCGGGAAAAATCACTTCCGAATTTATCTCCTTAGGATAAATCTGAAAATTCTTAAGTTTTTAATTTTATTTTTACAAAGTGATTAGCGGTAGAATTGGATGATTGGGTAATTGGGGGCTATGAGGTCCAAGTTGGGGGTGGGGGGTGGAGGTGGTGGTATGAAAATCACGAGCCTTTCTTTTATTTATTAGGTCGGCTTATTCATGAAGGCCTGATTATAGGCTCTTGCTTTATTAAAGCCCATTTCTCCCACATTAGTGAGTTGCTTCTCATTGTTGCCCAAAAAAAAGTGCTAATTTTTTGGCCCATGCTTGTTACAACCCCCTCTACTCACTAGAACTTCCTTTTTGGTGTGAAAAGACCAAAAGCCCTTACTGAAATTTGGTTTTATTTTTTTAAAGATTATGCGGTGTCGTAGCACGATTGATCGAATCTCACTACGCCGAACCAGTCAAAATTTACTCAAACACCCCAAATTTATGTTTTGACTAGGTCCGCCTGCGTGTCTTGCCGATTCAAATCGATCGTGCGTCTTGTGTAACCCTCTCCACCGTCTAGGGGTATTTTGGGAATAAAGGGTGGTATGGGGGTTCTAGTGAGTAGGAGGGGGGTTAGACGAAGCATGAGCCAATTTTTTAGCCAAATGGGCTTGTGCGTATTGATTGCCTTCCACATGGGTCTTTTTTTAGGGTGTTTTTTTATACCCCCACCATATCTCCTTATAGCCCCACAATAAAGTGAAACCCCAAAATACCATTGACAAAACGTATTTTTTTTAATTTTTTTTGCACCAATCGTATATATATGCTTTTTTAACATATATACGACCCTAAATTATAACCCATCGTATATACAACCCCAAGGCGTATATACGATTGATGTGGGGGTTGGCCAATCGTATATACGCCTGGGGGTGTATATACGATGGGTTATAATTTAGGGTTGTATATATGTTCATTTGAACATATATACGATCCCTATGGTATTTTTATTTTTTTTAGTCAAATAAAAATTAATTAAGGCTACACACTATATAAAAATTAATATAGTGTGTAGTTCGTTAACAGGTGACGATGTTAGACGTCGAACTAATAATTTAGGCTAAAAAATCGGTTTTCGGGCAACCTACTCCGATCATAATGAAACCACAACCATTAACTGTGAAAAAAAATCAAGGAGAAAGACTCCCCTAGAAGGGACTTCTTACGGGACTACGGCCTCAAAATCCCAAATTCCATCGTTTACTATTTTTTATTTTTTATTTTTAATTTTTCATAGTCTCCAAAAAATCTAAATTTTTTTGCATAGACTTATTTTGGTTTTGTTAGATTTTTAGTGGTGTTTTTTATTAATTTTTTGATTAGTTTGGACTCTTTAACGAATTTTTAGTAGTCTTTTTATAACATTTTTAAAATAAAAATTAAAACAAATCATTAACAACCCATCGTGTGTGTGTGTGTGTGTGTATATATATATATATATATATATATAGATGGGTTTGGAATAGGCGCCTTCTTTGCTATTCTTTTTCTAAAAGTGCTCTCATACGTCCGTCAGGATTCTAGATCGGGAGATGCAAAAAATTTTAAACACATACATTGCTAAAAATATAATAAAAATAGGATTTTAAATAGGTTCACAACTTGTGTTGCACTAGACCAATATTAATATTTCAAACATTCATCGCAAAAAATATAATAAAATATGTGAGAGTTTGTGTGAGTGTGGTGCAAAACTAAGAACTTTGGTGCAAAAGATATTTTTCAGGGGGTGCGAATTTTTCCTAAGATATCAGTGCTAATTTTATTTGTTCAGGAGGTTTGCTTGAACCCCCTAAACAACACATAGATCCGCCACTGCGTGTATTTAATTTTGTCGGTCCATGTGGTTCCCTTCTCGCTTGAGTTTTTCCCACCCCTAAAATTCGAAACCAAAACTTTGGGGTGGGTCCGAGCCCAACCACGCTCGGACCAACCTTATATATATATATATATATATATATATATATATATATATATATATATATATATATATATATATATATATATATATATATATATATATATATACTAGTATAATTTACAGTACAAAGACTTGGTTAAATTCATTTGTTTAGACATCGTATGATAATTACCTCACCTATTTTAAATTTAATAGTAGGAAATTAAATTTAGATTTATATATATATATATATATAATTATATATTATAATTTTTAGATCCCGTGAAATCAAATAATACTTTAGTAGTGACAATCGCAGTGTATATAATTTCAAGGGTATTTTCATATTGAGATGTTATTACAACAGGAATTACTTATAAGTATTATACGGTTCAATATAGTATTAGTAAATAGTAACTTACAAATATATAACAGATATACCTTTGCATAAGGACATGTAGCTTGCTTTTGACTAAGCTGATTGACGTTGACAACCGTAGGATCAATGTTATCTGTCATCTTGTTTATTCTCTCTACTTGTTTTCTAAGTGCATCGTAGTGAATTGAAGAATATTAATCACAAACGTTGTAAACTACAAATATACTAATCGATCAAAGTTGTATATTGATTGTATGTGCATCAAGCTGAATACAAAAATATGTGACAAACATTTTTAATAAATAACATTATTTATAAGATGAGAATTAAAAAATGTTGAAATGGATAAAATTACTCATATTTAATATTGATCTTTTCTGTTGGCAAGGATTTTGGTCTAGTCCCCCCCTTCGTTTTTCTCTGTTTTTTTTTCTTTTTTATTAATAAATTCGGGCAATCTGTATAGTTGTTAAAAAAACTCATATTTAATAACATTCTAGTTAGTAAATATATAGAATAAAATCTATGGAATGTGATACAAAATATTAGATGGTAAATAAATATAATATATAAATGTAATATATAATAACAAATATATATGTATCAAAATAAATAATAAATAGATATAAAACGTAGGGAAAAAGTTTTGCAATAAAAGAAAGAATAGGATAAACATTATGTAATAGGCTTTAGTAACATGAAATTGTGGTAGCTCAAATGGTTAGTGTCAGGAGGTGGCAGCATGGGGGAATGGGTTCGATCCCCAACTTCTACTTTTTTGGTGATATATTTCGAAATAATATGCAAAGGTGGATTAAAATTGTGTTGATGTCATTATTGACATGGATGCCTAGGTGGACAATCCATGGTTTATTATAACTAGTATAATTAACCCGTGCCAGCACGGGTCGAAATTCATTTGTTTAGACACCGTAAGATAATTACTTCAACTATTTTAAATATTTGTATAATAGTAGAAAATTAAATTTAGATTTATATATATATATACCGTAAGATAATTACTTCAACTATTTTAAATATTTGTATAATAGTAGAAAATTAAATTTAGATTTATATATATATATATATATATATATATATATATATTAATTTTGAGATCCGTGAAATCAAATAATACTTTAGTAGTGACAACCCATAAATAAAAATACTTTAACAACTACACAAGTACTAATCAAATAATACTTTAGTAGTGACAACCGCAGTGTATATAATTTCAGGGGTATTTTCATATTGAGATGTTATTACAACATGAATTACTTATAAGTATTATACGGTCTAAAATAGTATTAGTAAATAGCAACTTACAACTATATAGCAAATATACCTTTGCATAAGGACATGTAGCTTGCTTTTGATTAAGCTGATTGACGTTGACAACCATAGGATCAATGTTCTCTGTCATCTTGTTTATTCTCTCTACTTGTTTTCTAAGTGCAGCGTAGTGAATAGAAGAATATTAAGCACAAACGCGTTGTAAACTACAAATATACTAATCGATCAAAGTTGTATATTGATTCTAATTGTATGTGCATCAAAAGTGAATACAAAAATATGTGACAAACATTTTTAATATATAACATTATTTATAAGATGAGAATTAAAAAAGGTTGAAATGTATAAAATTACTCATATTTAACATTGATCTTTTCTGTTGGCAAGGATTTTGGTCTAGTCCCCCATTCGCTTTTCTCTGTTTTTTTTCCTTTTTTTATTAATAAATTTGGGCAATCACATGCATTTGTTAAAAAAACTCATATTTAGTAATATTCTAGTTAGTAAATATATAGAATAAAATCTATGGAATGTGATACAAAATATTAGATGGTAAATAAATATAATATATAAATGTAATATATAATAACAAATATACATGTATCAAAATAAATAATAAATAGATATAAAAAGTAGGTAAAAAGTTTTGCAATAAAATAAATAATAGGATAAACATTATGTAATATGCTTTACTAACATAAAATTGTGGTAGCTGATAACTCTATTTTATATAGAGTATTTCATATGTTTAAACTTAGTATTTGCTCTCTTTCAAGTAATAATAAAGAGTTTATATAATATTTAGTGTGATATATGATATCTTGAGTGATTTGAATGGTTATAGTTATTTATAGGCCATTTTGGATATATTGTGGTATGTTTGATGTTTTTGTTCAGTGCAGTCTCAATGCTATCTGCATCAAATGCTCCTGCACTGATCCTGCATAAAATCTGTACTACTTGGTGAATGAGCAGTCTGTTTCATATGCATCCACTTGCAAGTGATGACCTCATGCCTGGTTCTCTGATGCCATCCCACCTTGTATAGTAGGCGCCTACCATTCACACATAGCTATAGGCATAGCTTTGAAGAGTCACCAACATAGGGACACATGTTCTACCACCATGGAACCACCCTATGTACTAAGTTAAAGATTTCAACTTGGGATCAACCTCTGAAAAGCAACTACAGCTATGATCCACTCAAGATTACTTCAACATGAAGGAAGGAAGCACCTCTCTTGAAAACTATAAAAGGACCTCACATCTTCATTTGGAAATATATCACAATCCATAAGTTAGATCAAAATTTCAATATACATAGTTAGTTTTTATATTTTTAGAGGAAGAGGAAGGAAGTGACAAATCCTCCCTAACTCGTTTTCATAGTGTTTGTATAGTACTAAGGAGTAATGCTAGTGCATTGCTAGAAGATTTCATACAAAGTGTTTCAACATTTGTAACTTTTCTCTTGTTGTTCTCTTTTGTGATTTCTATATATATAAACATGGTCTATTCAGTTTATATATATCTTGCAATGTCTCTTGTTAGCTAAACCTTTCTTAGTTGGAATGTTCTAATCATTTAATGAGCTTTTAAGTAAGTATGATGCATGTATGTATGTTTGTACTTTAGTTCTTGCTTGATAATCTTTCCAAACTTATTTTGAACTTGATCACTTAGAATAAGTAAGATTTGTAAATGACCAGAAATGGCTTACAATTAAGAACTCAAGAACTAATATGGGTGAGTGTTTTACATAAAGAAAACTTTGTGAAAACCATGCTAAGTCCTAGAGATAGGATAGTATAGTCCATAGGATAATTGTGGGTACTTAAAATACAAGAGTGAATTTATTTAAGCAAATTGGATAATTGTTAGGAGGCAAGATAGGCATTGACAACCCCTTTCTTTATGGCATAGAACAAGGATCATAAGAGTGGTAATGATACTCTGAAGAAAGTGACCGAAAGGCACATAGCTAATGCAACAACATTCAGTACAGCTGCATCACATACTGCATCAAACACTTATAAGTAAATTACTTGATGAAGACATTCCAACTAGCTTTTCTCTTTTACACTATTGTTACCTCAAAATTTCGACAGTACATTAAATGGGGCTTTAAATGGGGTTGACTTCACATTTAATTATGTTTTGGGGACCACAGGTCAATATTCAGGTCAATGCACCATCAATTCGACAGAAAAGGTATACAAGTACAGGAAACGTAAGTGAGCTTCGACAAGCTTAGCTCTCACAGCTATGGAGTGAGCAAGGCAAAGAGCCTTCGACAAGAGAAAGCTCAGCTCTTCGACAAAGCAGGGTTCAACACTTCGCCAAGCGGTTAACAACGAGTTAGTCGAAATACGAAGAGCAACAGTTAGTGGGCAGTTACTTCCCCTTATTTCTAGGAGGCAGTTATTCTTCTTTCCCACGTTTGTTTCCAAGAGTATAAATACTCTTTTGTAATAGGAAATCAGGGTCGCCACATTTCACAAGAACTCTGAGAAACTCAACTTCCAGACTAAAGCGAAATACGAGTGAAACAGATTCATTGTACGTGTTGGTGAACCACTTTTCTTTCGATTCAATGCAATATTTACTTTCTTTTTACATTTGTTGCATTTACTGCTTTCACTTTACTTTCAATTTATCTTTCTGTATCTTTTACTGTTCTTAAATACGTTAAAAACACAAAACTCAGAGGCAATCGTCAAAGAGATTTTCTAGTTTGATCTCACAATCACAACATTGAAAACTAGTGATTGTTTGCTAAAAACACCAGCAAACAAATTGGCACGCCCGGTGGGACTTTTTGCCATTGATTTTGTGTTATTTCTATAAGTGTATGTGTTTGTATGCACTTGAGGAGTGGTAGAATGGTACGTACTAATTCTAACAACGCCTCTAGTTCTAACCCTGTGGTATCACAAGGGCAAGGAACAAACATGGATTCTGTAAGTGTCAGCGTTGGGAATGTTACAAGGACAATGGCCCCAGTAACATCAATAACCGTTCCCACGATGTCGATGACCACTGTGGGGTCGACACAATCTATGTCTTTGCCACCGAATGCAGGACTTCCTTCTAGTCCTTATATGGCAACATGGAATAGTTTAGAGACACGTTTCCAGAATTTGAGTCTACCACCATATCCTTTTGGTGTATATGGCATGCCTACTGAAATGCCACACGTTTCGACCTTTTCTCCTTCACATGTGTCTTCCGAAAGCACACTTGGTCGAAATCCTACTGCATTGACCAATGCGTCTTTGTTGGCATTAAGACAACAAGTAGACGAAAGTAATCATGATATGGTCAATATGCTAACCCAACAAATTGGTACTGTTTTTAATCCATTAATTCAGAATACCAATACAAGTTACCAAATGTTAGCAAATCAAATGGGTAGGATTGCAGATTTCTTTGGGGCTCCTACGGAAATAATAGGCAAGTACCCAATTGTGGGAATAATGCGCCTAATACCCCCACAGAGATCGCCATCGCCGAAGCCCGTGCAATAGTAGGAGAACAACAAGGATGGGAAACCATGTCCTCAAGTAGTTATGGTAAATCGAAACCAAAACGCTGATGAAGTTGTTCGACAAGTGCAACGAAATAACGTTTGCGCTCAAGATAACATAGCCACTTTGGTAGAAACCATAATGGCGCAAAATGGCCTTAACATAGGTTTACATAGGCCTAATTTCATATCACCACTGTGTGAATATGTGTTGCAAACAGAATTGCCAAGAGGTTGGAAAATTCCCAAGTTTATTAAGTTTGGGGGTGATACCAATGAGTCCACTATCGAACATATTGCCCGTTACATGACAGAGGCAGGGGATATAGCCCAAAATGAGAGTTTGAAAATGAAGTATTTTCCAAATTCTCTAACTAAGAATGCTTTCACGTGGTTTACCACTTTACCCCCTGGTTCTATGTATACATGGGGGCAATTGGAAAAAGCGTTCCATGAACAGTTTTACATGGGCCAATCGAAGATTAGTCTTAAAGAATTGGCCAGTGTTCGACGTAAAATGTCTGAAGCTATTGATGATTATTTAAATAGATTTAGGCTATTAAAGGCTAGGTGCTTTACACAAGTGCCTGAACATGAGCTTGTCGAAATGGCTGCAGGTGGCCTCGATTATTCAATTAGAAAGAAATTGGATACTTCTCATTTGAGAGACATGGCCCAATTAGCCGATAGAGTTCGACAGGTTTGTTGCGCCCGAAAAAGTCCTCGAGGGATTTTCTTTGTTCACAACTTTTAAAACAATGAAGTCGCCACCAATATTTTTTATAAGGAAAATATTGAAGAAAAACCTTTTTGGGAAGGCAAATGGTCTTTTGAAAAACCGAAAGATTTGGGTTCTGAAATTCGGTTAGGCATGGGAAGGTATTAGCACCCCACACCTCCTTTCTACTGAAAGGGAACCTTTAATTAATGTGTGGTTCTAAGTGTTGATTTGGAAAATACTTAAATTTGCCTCTTGATTGAAAAAGACTTATTGAAAATTTTTATTTATGCGCTCGGCGAGGGTTAGCCGCTTGGTTTTTTGGAAGGGAAAATGTTTTTGGTTCGTTATGCTTGACGGAGGATCCGCTCCACGTATCTCGGTGCGATGGAGAATTCAAAGCTACGTAGTTCTTGGTTTTTATTATTTTTTTATCTTGTTTAATTGTGAAAACTGAGCTTTCATGATGATCAATTGAGAGAAGGCTCCAAGTGACCACCATTAGCACTCCATTGTTAATAATCGTGCAAGCAAAGGCTTCGCAAGGCCATTAACAAAGTTTTATTGATTTATTGATTTTTTTTTTAGACAAATTAGGCATTCGTGATGATCAATTGAGCAAAAGCTCCAAGTGATCACCACTAGGTCCTCATTGTTAATGATTCTGCAAGCAAAGGCTTCGCAAGACCACTAACAAAGTTTTTCTTTGATTTATTGAAAGTTTTTTAGAAAAATTAGGCATTCATGATGATCAATTGAGCAAAGGCTCCAAGTGATCACCACTAGTTCCTCATTGTTAATGATTATGCAAGCAAAGGCTTCGCAAGACCGCTAACAAAGTTTTTGATTTATTGAACAATTATCTGAGTTAAGAGGAATTAATTTTTTTTTGAGAAATGGGTAAAGATTGCAAAAAAGGGGGTGTTGTTAGTCACAGGTGTCATAATATCAAACAGGGGGTGTGAAAAGTGAAGGCCTGTTCGTTTTTTTTTGAGGATTTGGGCGCAGTCCAAATAAAAATAAAAATAAAACTAAAGTGGGCTATGGGGGGGGGGGTGCTGTGTAAAGTGAGGGCCTGTTCAAAAGTACTCTGAAAAAGAAAAAAAATAAATAAGGCAAGGCTCAACAACAATATATAACAGATGCATTAAAGCTAACCCTAGCTTTCCTTCCCCACAATAAGCGCCGCTGATAATGAGAGAGGCTCCAGGAGAGAGAAAAAAACGCACTCAGCCATGGAAGAGAGAGAGAGGCAGCGAAATGAGAGAGAGGTCTGATGGTAGAGAGAAGCCGTAAACGGAGAGGGAGAGGGCGACGATGAGATGGAACGAGAGGAGATCTCGCGACGTGGAGGGCATGTCGTCGGGAGGCGACGAACGGTCTGACGGAGAAGACGACCACGCGACGGTGTTCTCGCCGGAAACAGACTTCGGTTCGTTTGTTTTCTTTTTTTTTCTTTGCACGTCTGTTTTGTACATGTTTTTCCTGGTTTTGATTCCTTCTCTCCTTCTCCATCTCCTCTGTGTATATTTTTTGGCTTTGTTTTTTTCTTTTTTCATTCTATTATAAACCATCAAAATCTTTGTATATATTTTTTACTTTGAAACATAGCAAACAACAAAAAAAAGGACAGATCTATGTATATGTAAAAAAGGGACAGATCTAAATATATGTAAAAAGAACAGATCTATATACATGTTCTTATACTTTCGGATTTTTATATACACCGAAATACCAACCTGGTCTCCTGGGAAAAAACGAATCAGTTCTCTTTTTCTTGATGGACTGTTGTTGTTGTTTCTTAATTTGTTGCTTCTAGGTTGCCTCTGTTCGAAACCTTTCCTCCTTTTTTTTGATCGCTCAGATCTCAAAAACAGTGTTTGTGTGATTAGGGTTCGGTGTAAAACCCTAATCTTTTTTTTTTTGTCTTTGTTTACCTCGAAAATTGTGTTTTTGACTGACCATTGACAGTGTTTTTATATTAAAAAATTAGGTCAGGCATTTAATTACATTTGAATGGGCTTTGACTGTTTTGACTCTTCCTTTTTGCAGATCTGCTGATTTCAAATCAAGATTGGAGAGCAAATTCTTTGGAACCCCTGAGATATCTATCTGTCTTTGTTTTTATTATTTTTTTGTATTTTCGGATTTATTTATTTTTGTATATTTTGTGTTATTATTTTTGTATTTTTGGACATTTGGACACTTGAACACTTCTAATTTGTTATAAAAATTAAATAGACTCTTTTTTTTGACATTTTTGTATTATATAACACTTTTAAATTGTAAATAACACTAAATAGAATTTTTTGGCATTTTTCGACTATACATACATACTCAAAATAAATTAAGCGCATTACCGACAAGACTAATAATAAGAAAAAGAGTTGGGCCAAACACAAAGACGAACAGGCCGACTGAGACAAATATGCTAAAACGAGACCCAAAATAGAAGAAATGAGCTCATTAACTAAAAACACTAAAACCGACTTTAATCGTATTCTTAAGCATGAACTGAAAAGACAAGCCAAATTTATAGAAAAATGACTTTCGGTAGACCTACTTATGTATGGCTAAACCCAAATACGAAGATTAAATTGAAGAACGCATGAAAAGATCGATCATTCGAGTGTCTGCCTAATTTAAACAACGGTATTTCGATTTAGTTGAGTTGGATAGCTAAAATTGGCTTAAGTTAAGAGGACGGACAAAATTGGGGTATTACAGCTGCCCCTCTTTATTTCACATTTCGCCAAAAAATATGAATTGGCCTCTTCATATTTTTTGGTGAAATGGAAATAAAGATATATAAATAATACTAATTTTGTCCGTTTCAGAAAAACTCAAATCTTTTTGTTATTTTCTTTTTGAGAGAGGGGGGTTAACACTTGTCGCATTAACGAGAAAGCAATAAATTGGGAAAAGCGGTAAACTGGGAATTCGGAGGCTGCCTAAAACCTTCTAACGGACTCTTGTCGAGTCCGAGCTCTGTGGTGGCCTTTTCGAGCGCCGATCAACATCGGTCCGAATCGATTTGATCAATGGATTTACGCTGTGCCTTAGGTCGACACAACTAATCAGAAGGACTTAACGGTTCGATGGATCCATCGCGTGCTCGCATAACGATGTTGTGATGGATCGTGGAAGGAGTTCACTAACTCGTGTTGATGGAGTTTACGAACTCGGTTTGATGGAGTTTACGAACTCGGGGTGGCCTTTTCGAGCGCCGATCAACATCAGTCCAAATCGATTTGATCAATGGATTTACGCTGTGCCTTAGGTCGACACAACTAATCCGGGAAGGACTTAACGGTTCGATGGATCCATCGCGTGCTCGCATAACGATGTTGTGATCTGTGGAAGGAGTTCACTAACTCTGTGGGAGTTCACTAACTCTGGGTTGATGGAGTTTACGAACTCTGGATTAATGGAGTTTACGAACTCTGTGCTGATGGAGTTTACGAACTCTGGGTTGATGGAGTTTACGAACTCTGGGTTAATGGTGATTTTCTAAAAATGAGATTTTTGGGACTCTCTGGCCCGAAGTAACTTTTCTTTTGAATGGTGCATGAAATGCATGCACACGAATGCAAGGATTGATTTTGATGGGATGCTCTTTCTGGTTGATTATTCTTTCGCTCTTCTGAGATGTGAATTTGAAAGTGTAATACACTACTGTTTGATGCCATGGAGTGATGGATGGTATGGATGATATGAGAATGATGAATGAGATGAAGATGTTGCGTTCTTTTGTGTTCCGTCTTCTGTGATTTTTCTTCTTCTTTTTTTTTTCTTATTCTGTTTTTCTTTAAGCAGCTTTCTTTTTTCAGCTTTTTTTTTTCATTCTTTTGCTGGTTAAATCCATCTGCCGGACGGAAGTTGCCCTAGGACGATGATCACGCGAGGATTGCGCACTGGTTCGTTATGGCTGTTTTGTCTCTTCTCTTTTTTTTTTTCACTTGGGAAACCATTTTCTTCTGTATTTTTCAAAGATTTCGTAATGATCCTGTAATGCTCTTGAATGTGCACACGTTTTGCAAATCAATTTCATCAATCATAAAAATTATCATTTTGAAAGAAACTGAATAAATGAAAACAAAGACACGGAAAACACATATATGAAAGAAAAGTTGGACTTTTATTGATATGGAAATTGGACGTGCAGAAAGTCACGCCAATTGAAGGTACATTGCAATCTTTTTTATTAAACTGAGAAAATACAAGAGAAAGGAACAGATCTCGTGATTTCATCTCTGAAGTAACGGTGCCCGCCGTCCATACTCATAACTCTGATCACCCTTTTATCCAAACTTTTGGGAGTGCTGATTGCCTTTTCTTTTCTCAAGCCCAAGTTTTCTGACCCTAATTTTTGCCTGGATCGCCCTTTGCGGGTTTTCGATCCACCGGGTCGCTCTGATTTTGCCTAGGTCGCCCTTTGTGGGTTTTCAACCTAGCGAGCTGATTTTTCTTGGCTTATCTTTCTCTTCTTTTGTTTATTTTTCTAGGCATAATACTTCTTGACCACATCTGAGTTCACTGGATTTGGAATCTCATCTCCGTCCATGTTTGCCAGGATTAGAGCTCCTCCCGAGAATGCCTTCTTCACCACATAAGGTCCTTCATATTTGGGAGCCCATTTGCCCCTGGGGTCCGTCTGGATCGGCAAAATCTGCTTGAGTACAAGATCTCCTTCTTGGAATTCACGAGGACGGACTCTTTTGTCAAAAGCCCTTATCATCCTCTGTTGGTACAACTGTCCATGACACATTGCGGCCACCCGTTTCTCGTCAATGAGGTTCAACTGGTCAAGACGGGACTGAACCCACTCTGCTTCATCAAGTTTTGTCTCCATTAACACGTGCAGAGATGGTATTTCAACTTCAATGGGGAGAACTGCCTCCGACCCGCAAACCAGTGAGTAGGGGTTGCCCCAGTCGATGTACGCACCGAGGTACGATAGCCATGCAAAGTGAAAGGAAGCATTTCGTGCCAGTCTTTGTAGGTTACCACCATTTTCTGTACTATTCTCTTGATATTCTTGTTGGCCGCTTCAACTGCCCCATTCATCTTGGGGACCAGTGCGGGGATGAATTGTGATGTGAATCTTGAACTCAAGACATAGGTCCTTCATCATTCTCATTGCTCAAGTTGTTGCCATTATCAACGATGATTTTGTTGGGAAGACCGTAACGGCAGATCAGATCTTTCTTGACAAACTTGGCAACCACTGAACTGGTTATACTTGAATATGAGGCAGCTTCAACCCACTTGGTGATCTCTAGAACTTTGCCCTGATGTAACTTGAATGAATCTTGGAGTGCACACCTTTTTGATTTTCTTTTCTTTTTTTTTGAGAATTTTTTTTTTGACAAACATATTTAAGTAAAAAACTTATTTGTCCTAAAGCTAAAACTCTGAGAAAACAAAAGCAATCGATCATTGATCGGAATGGATTTTTGGAGATTGTGGGTTTTTGTGGAGGAAGGATGATTGGGTTTAATGAAGTGTTTGAAGCTAATGGTAGGATGATTTTTATTCGGCGTTGGCTGACGTTTGATGATTTATGATGGTTATTTGGCTTGATGAGGTGTTTGGAAGTTTTATTCCTGGCTAAGGGTTGGTGGAGGGCGGGATGCCGAGGTCGAAGGGAAGTATTTGCAGTTTATTGAGACAAGGATCTCTTGTGTTTTGTGGTAACGTGTATCAGCTCACCACTTACATTTCTTTTGTATTTTTGGGATTTTCATTTTTAAATCCCTTTTTCTTTTTTCTTTTCTTTGATTTTTTTCTTTGATTTTTTCCTTTTTTTTGATTTTTTTTGGCTCGGGTGAGCTTGATAAAAAGTGATGCATCTTTTTTGATATTTGAGGTGATCCTTGTCTAGGGTGATTTTGGGATTTTTCAGCAGTGGGTAGTACATTTTTTTTCGAGAATATGGGAAGATGGTCGAACTTTATTTCAAATCACGATTGCTCGTTTTCTCAAAAAATTAACTCAAGTACAATAATTTATTTACTCCTATATATTTGCCCTCTTCCCTTTTTTTTATATTTTTTTGTTTGTTTTTTTTTGAAGGAGAAAATCATCTTTGGGACTAGCACGATTCTGTAGTCGACGCACATTCTGACCTTCCCGTCCTTCTTGGAAGCGGGACAATATTGGCAACACTTTGTGGGTACTTGCCCTTTGCTAGGAACCCCGCATCAATTTGTTTCTTGACCTCATCCACGATTTTCAAAGACATTTCAGCTTCATTCGCCTCAACTTCTGTTTTACCGGGGGACATTCTGATTTCACTGGCAATCTGTGTTCAACAATATCTGTACTCAATCTTGGCATGTCTTGATAAGTCCATGTGAATACGTCAGCGTAGTCAAGCAGGAGTTGAATCAATCTTTTGCGCTCTCTATCCCCCATTGCAGTACCAACCTTGACCTCTTTTCTGTCTTCCTTAGTACCCAAATTGACCATTTCTGTGGACTCCCCATGGGGCTCAATGACCTTTTCTTCTTGCTCTACCATTCTTATGATTTCCGGAGGAGTATCCCAGTCGTCCTCAACATCTTCCTCGGCTTGATTAACCGGGTAATCAAAGTCACAGTATGAGTTATGGGCATTATTATTTTCAGAGACTATTTTTGATCTGCATTAAAATGGAGCGGCGAATAAAGACAAACAAAAAAACACACAAATGAGAGATGAAGACAAAAATTTTATTGAAAATTCAAAATAACACTTTATTGATTGATGAGTCTTGACAAAAACATGTGTGCCCGAATGAAATGTTCCAAGGCCTTGGGCAGAGCCGAGGAATCTACATTACAATGAAAATTACTTTAAATTGAAAAATACGGGGAAATCCATGGTCTCCCCGGTTCGCAGCGACTTCTCTCCAACAAAGACAAAGAAATAAGACTAAGCCGACAACACAGCCACTCGAGCTTGATCCTTCTTCAACCACATTAACCTGGTCAGGGTTTAGCATGCCAGCACTCCAGAAGTTGTTCTTGAGGTTAGCGATGATCATCCTCCCCTGATTGGGTGTTCCTCCTCTGAGTTTGGCCAGCCATTTCTCCCTCTTGAAGCCTCCGCTACCTGATTGCAAGGTAGATACACTTCCTTCCTTTTCCTGAGTTCCCACTTGGACCAAGTGTCTATCTAAGAGATCTTGGAGAATTGATTTAAAGCCTTCACATGCCCCGATGCAGCGAGGATTATCGCAGGCGTCTTTCCTAGCACACCCTTCTTTGATGACACCAAAACGGCATAATTCAGCATGGATAAAACTCAGAGGCATCTGAATGCAATCAACTTTTCTAACCAAACACTGACCCCCCTGATGGTCAACGACATTAACAGCAGATCCTCCATGCCCTGGCAACGGATTGGTGGCTACATTGGGTTGTTGAAATGATATAGTCTTTGCATCAAGTAATTCTTGCACCACATACTTGAATGCTTTACAATCCTCCACCACATGACCCTCGCCTGAATGAATGAAAGCGCGGTAGCAGCATTTGCGTTGTATCCCCTGGGATAAGGAGGTTGGTACGGCTTCATCTGACGAGTGTTGATTATTTTGTTGGTGATGAGATAATTAAACAAGTCCGTGTAGGACATGGGAATAGGATCGAAGACAACAGGCTTCCTTTCATTATAGTTCCAGATCGATAGTTTGATTGAAAGCGGCCAGGCAAAGCGGCGGTGCTTGAGAAGGAAATGGAATAGCTTGCGGAGGATTACTGTGTGATGGACCACTGGCCCCGATAACTGCATTGGTTTCACCCTCTTTCTTCTTGTAGGGTCCAGAAAAAGGCTTTTTCTGACTGGAAGGAGGTGTTGGGCCATGAGCTATTCTTCCGTTGCGCATGCCGTTCTCTACTCTTTCCCCTGTGACGACCATTTCAGAGAAATTCGAGGCTACGCTGCCAACCAACCTATCATAATACACCGCAGGAAGGGTCTCCATAAACATGTGGACCATTTCTTTGTCCAGCAGAGGAGGTTTTACTTGAGCAGCGAGGCTTCTCCACCTCTGAGCGCACTCCTTAAAAGACTCTATCTCTCTTAGCCATGCATTGTATTTGAGTCTCGTCCGAGCCAAATCATTGTTGTCTTGGTATTGACGCATAAAAGCATCCGCCATGTCCTTCCAAAGGCTGATATTGGTTGGCTCCAATCGCATGTACCCGGTCCAAGAGGAGCTCCAGCTAAACTTTCCGAAAGCAAGTGCATCATCAAAGTTATCATCCGGGCATAGCGGTCATTTTTCTATGAAGACATTGTCACATGACCGATCGGACAAGTCGTCGTCCTCTGTATTTATCAAAAATTGGAGCTTTGAATTTGGGAGGCAAGACTAGATTAGGGACCAAACACGGCTCATGGGCATTTTCGGCCCGTGAAACGCTCTCCTTCTACGACTCTCAATCTCTCCTCTAGCATCCGATCATCGACTTACGTTTTTGGTGAGGGTAATTCGAGGAAACCATTCACACCGTAATGAGGATTATTCATCGTCACTACGGGCCGGGTTCACGATGTGGGTCACGTGAGTGAATTGTATTCCCAGGGATTGGTCCCTGAACTTGGGGATGGACCGTCATTGGCCAATTGAAACCCGCCGGAGTTCCCTGGAGCGAAGAGCAGGATTGGGATCGGATCTGGGCTTGAGGCGCCCCTGTTCCAACTTCATTCGCGAATTCACGTCGGTGAGCTTGCCCCGCGGTTCTTGGAGGATCTCCTCCAGGATTTGTGTCAGCAGCAGGAGGCGTGTAGCCTAGTGGGAGGCCAAAGGGAGGCCATTGCACTGTTTGAAGGGCTTGAGGATCCCGACCCGGGAGGGGAGGAGGATTGTCCACCCCAGCAGAGTAGTAGCCGGTGTACCAACATTTCTTAAGGCGCCAAAGACTCTTATGACCTCCGCCATTTGAGCTTTTATGATTTCCATCTCACTTGAAGGACTTGATTCCCTTGATTACGACCATGCGACCACGACCATTAGGATTTGGATCTCGGGAATTCGGCATTCGATGTGGCAGTGGATTACCCTGATCAGCGTCGCCTTGATTGTTGTCCATGTTCCTTGCTTGCAGACGCGTCAAATAGCGATGTCTAACCAACTTGTCTGATTTTCTGTTGACGGAACACGCTTATGAACACAGGAATGAATAATGAATGCAATGCAATGCTTTAATGCATGAAGAATGCAAATGACGAAAGTTTTTTCCTTTTTCCAGATTTTGTTAGATGCAAATGCAATGGTGAATAATGATGTGAATGCGAAATGATGTGGATGCGAAATGACATGGAAAAATGGTAATAAAATGAGGTTTAATTGGTGGTACTTTTGAACATTTTCGAAGATATACGCTGCATGCCACCTCATGTAGGTGTTTATGAGGCAAAAAAGAAAAATTACTTTCTACAACTTTTGAAATGGAGTTTGAGAAAAAGGAGTGCTTAAGCTAAATGCAACAAACAAAGGCGTGCCCCCGTGTCCTACGAATGGTGGGAATCCTAGGGTCTAAAGTCGACGAAAAGGGTAATCCTCCCATGTAAGTTCTAATCACTTCCTCACAATGGCAACTAAGAGCTAAAGTGTTCCTCATGATAACACCCACAATCGTAGAAAGCTACCGAGTGTGAGGCATCATGACAAAGCGTACTCTTGGGCGGAACTTTCATGAGAGCCATACAGACAAAGGTCGAATGGCAGTCACTAGTCGTTCCCACTCTCCTAGGTTTTTTGTTCAGACCTTGGGTTTTAGGCCCCACTCAACGCTCACAAGTATAGGGTGTGTGTGTGTGCTGAGGGCACAATACCTAGAAATAGCTACCCCTCCCCACCTGCAAATGAAAATTCAGAACAGTCCAGACAAAACCAAAAAACAACATGTTGTCTACCCTAGGGTTTAACATCAAATAAGTCAGCCTAGAGTTTCAACAGCAACCAATATAGGAGTAAATAAATTATTGTCCTTGAGTTTCAACATGTTGAAAAACCGAAAGATTTGGGTTCGGGGGTCGGTTAGGCATGTGAAAGGTATTACCACCCCACACCTCCTTTCTACTGAAAGGGAACCTTTAATTAATGTGTGGTTCTAAGTGTTGATTTGGAAAATACTTAAATTTGCCTCTTGATTGAAAAAGACTTATTGAAAATTTTTATTTGCGGCGCTTGACGAGGGTTAGCCGCTTTGGTTTTTTTGGAAGGGAAAATGTTTTTGGTTCGTTATGCTTGATGGAGGGGATCCGCTCCTACGTATCTCCCGGTGCGATGGAGAATTCAAAGCTACGTAGTTCTTGGTTTTTATTATTTTTTTATCTTGTTTAATTGTGAAAACTGAGCTTTCATGATGATCAATTGAGAGAAGGCTCCAAGTGACCACCATTAGCACTCCATTGTTAATAATCGTGCAAGCAAAGGCTTCGCAAGGCCATTAACAAAGTTTTATTGATTTATTGATTTTTTTTTTAGACAAATTAGGCATTCGTGATGATCAATTGAGCAAAAGCTCCAAGTGATCACCACTAGGTCCTCATTGTTAATGATTCTGCAAGCAAAGGCTTCGCAAGACCACTAACAAAGTTTTTCTTTGATTTATTGAAAGTTTTTTAGAAAAATTAGGCATTCATGATGATCAATTGAGCAAAGGCTCCAAGTGATCACCACTAGTTCCTCATTGTTAATGATCATGCAAGCAAAGGCTTCGCAAGACCGCTAACAAAGTTTTTGATTTATTGAACAATTATACGAGTTAAGAGGAATTAATTTTTTTGAGAAATGGGTAAAGATTGCAAAAAAGGGGGTGTTGTTAGTCACAGGTGTCATAATATCAAACAGGGGGTGTGAAAAGTGAAGGCCTGTTCGTTTTTTTTTGAGGATTTGGGCGCAGTCCAAATAAAAATAAAAATAAAACTAAAGTGGGCTATGGGGGGGGGGGTGCTGTGTAAAGTGAGGGCCTGTTCAAAAGTACTCTGAAAAAGAAAAAAAATAAATAAGGCAAGGCTCAACAACAATATATAACAGATGCATTAAAGCTAACCCTAGCTTTCCTTCCCCACAATAAGCGCCGCTGATAATGAGAGAGGCTCCAGGAGAGAGAAAAAAACGCACTCAGCCATGGAAGAGAGAGAGAGGCAGCGAAATGAGAGAGAGGTCTGATGGTAGAGAGAAGCCGTAAACGGAGAGGGAGAGGGCGACGGTGAGATGGAACGGAGGGAGATCTCGCGACGTGGAGGGCATGTCGTCGGAGACGACGAACGGTCTGCCGGAGAAGACGACCACGCGGCGGTGTTCTCGCCGGAAACAGACTTTGGTTCGTTTGTTTTCTTTTTTTTTCTTTGCACGTCTGTTTTGTACATGTTTTTCCTGGTTTTGATTCCTTCTCTCCTTCTCCATCTCCTCTGTGTATATTTTTTGGCTTTGTTTTTTTCTTTTTTCATTCTATTATAAACCATCAAAATCTTTGTATATATTTTTTACTTTGAAACATAGCAAACAACAAAAAAAAGGACAGATCTATGTATATGTAAAAAAGGGACAGATCTAAATATATGTAAAAAGAACAGATCTATATACATGTTCTTATACTTTCGGATTTTTATATACACCGAAATACCAACCTGGTCTCCTGGGAAAAAACGAATCAGTTCTCTTTTCTTGATGGACTGTTGTTGTTGTTTCTTAATTTTTTGCTTCTGGGTTGCCTCTGTTCGAAACCTTTCCTCCTTTTTTTGACTGCTCAGATCTCAAAAATAGTGTTTGTGTGATTAGGGTTCGGTGTAAAACCCTAATCGTTTTTTGGTGCTGTTTACCTCGAAAATTGTGTTTTTGACTGACCATTGACAGTGTTTTTATATTAAAAAATTAGGTCAGGCATTTAATTACATTTGAATGGGCTTTGACTGTTTTGACTCTTCCTTTTTGCAGATCTGCAGCCCAAATCAGCAGTTGGAGAGCAGCTGCTGGAACCCCAGATCTGCTGCTGCTGTCTTTTATTATTTTTTTTGTATTTTCGGATTTATTTATTTTTGTATATTTTGTGTTATTATTTTTTGTATTTTTTGGACATTTGGACACTTGAACACTTCTAATTTGTTATAAAAATTAAATAGACTCTTTTTTTTGACATTTTTGGATTATATAACACTTTTAAATTGTAAATAACACTAAATAGAATTTTTTGGCATTTTTCGACTATACATACATACTCAAAATAAATTAACTGCACAAGACAAGACTAATAATAAGAAAAAGAGTCGGGCCAAACACAAAGACGAGAACGGGCCCGACCAGACAAATATGCTAAAACGAGACCCAAAATAGAAGAAATGAGCTCATTAACTAAAAACACTAAAACTGACTCAGAATCGTATTCTTAAGCATGAACTGAAAAGACAAGCCAAATTTATAGAAAAATGACTTTCGGTAGACCTACTTATGTACGGCTAAACCCAAATACGAAGATTAAATTGAAGAACGCATGAAAAGATCGATCATTCGAGTGTCTACCTAATTTAAACAACGGTATTTCGATTTAGTTGAGTTGGATAGCTAAAATTGGCTTAAGTTAAGAGGACGGACAAAATTGGGGTATTACAAGGTTGAAAGGCTTAAGGAAGAAAAGGCTAGAGTGAATAAATTCAATAAAAAAGAAAACTCAGTTGGGTTTCATAAAAAAGAGAAAATAGCCTATGTTGATGAGGAATTCGACTTCGCATTTGGTGATGTCGAATCTGAGGAAATAGATGTGGCTGAACTTAAGACTGATCCTCCTTATGCCTGTAGATTATTAAGGTCTGCAAATGGGAATAACCCTGTAGAGCCTAAAAATGATAGATTTGTGCCTAAAACGTACACTTTTGATGTTACTAAATGTGATGAAATCTTTGATCTATTAGTAACTGATGGCAAAATAATAGTGCCAAATGGCCTGAAAGTACCTCCTCTCGAACAGAGGAAGAAAAAGGGTTACTGTAAGTTTCATAATTTTTTGGGACATACAATCGACTCGTTGTGTACTTTTCAAGGACATAGTTCAAAAAGCAATCGAAGAAGGGAGACTTAAGTTTGGTGATAAAAGAACAAAGCTCCAATGCAGATTGACGCTGATCCACTCCATCAGGCAGAAGCCATGTATGCTGAGCCAATTGAAATGAGTATAAGCATGGTTGATGCAAAGATGGTAGGTTCTCCTAAACCTGTCAAACCTTCTACTGACAAGCTCAAAAGTGTCGTGCAAAAGGGTGATCTTTGTACAAAAGATTACTCGGGAGGAGTAGTATGACGAAAAATACAGTTTGTGTACCCTAAAGTGAAGAGGAATTGATAGATTTCCTCAATAGGTGCAAGCTAAAAACTCGAGGTTATGCTATGCCCGGATGTAGTCTTTGTGTTCGACAAGGAAGCGGCTAAAAGTGTCGAAGGCTATGGAGTTCGGCGACCTGAAAAGGAAATGGGCGGACAAAAGGGCAAACTTCGGATTTCAAGAGGGAGACATTCCTTATAAGGTTAAGAGTTCGACTAGACCTTCAACAAGCAAGCAACAAATACTTTGGTAAGAGTACAACCAAGAAGGAATTTGTGTTGTCGACTACGCCAAATCGTTTGTTCCAATGGCAAACCCTCCAAACGAAAAGTGGATACATCTTTGGTTGTAAACACTACAAGAATCTTTGTACCACAGGCTGAGATGGTTAAGCCAAATGCAAGTGAAGCTGCGAAATATAATTATAGAAATAATTATAAAGGAAAGAATCCCATGACCAAGACCCAATGGCGTCGTTTTCAACGCTCGAAGAAGAAAGCAACACTTGTTGCCAACGAGCAAACGCCAGGAAGTTCGAAAACGGCTAAGAATATGACCTCTAAAGCCGTGGGGACGACAAAAGTGAACATAGGTGCTGCCAACCAAGTGAAGGTTGGAAACAAGGCCAAGGGTAAATCTATTGTAATAGAAAAACCAAGGAGGCCTGCAATGGAGAGAATTTTCCCTCCACTATCATCTTTGAAGAAGAAAAGTGCTGAATTCGACATGGATGAGGACATAACTTCAGATTTTGAAGATTCTGAAGCTAGTTTTGATGTCATTTGCAACGTGGTATCTATTCTACCCAGTGAGTATGACGTCATTCTGATCCCAAATGATGTCGAAGAAAACTTCACCGAGGATATGGCTAATCACAAGCCAGTTTGTTACTACGTGATGAACAACGGTTGTGTCGAAGAACAAATGGCTACTTTCGAGAAGCCAGATGAAGGCATGCAACATCACCTGAAGCCTCTATATGTTCAAGCCAAAGTCAATGGCGTGGGTATCAACAAAATACTGGTAGATGGAGGTCTTTGCGAAGAAACTTGATGCCTCAAGCGCTTTGAAAACCATAGGGATGTTCGACATAGACCTTAAGCCTCATAATATTGTTTTAACTAATTATGAGGCAAATCGCTTGATCTTTGGGGGCCGTTGAAGTGGAGATAGTGGTAGGAGGCTGTCAAAAGGACCACCATGTTTTTGTCATAGCTTCTAAGGCAAGCTATAATCTGCTCCTTGGCGCAGAGAGTGGATACATGGAGTAGGTCTTTGTGCCTTCAAGCCTACACCAAAAATTGGTGATGTGGAAAGATGATGGTCTAGTAGACACTACAAGAAAAACTGAAAATTCAAGGCAAAACTTTCTGGCGGATTTTAATCCCCCACAAACTTTCCGGCGGATTTTTGATATTTGTGGGGGATTTAATCCACCAGAAAAGTTTTGGCGGATTTTTGACATTTGTGGGAGATTTTTGACGTTTGTGGCGGATTATAAAGTGGGAATAAAAAAGTTTCAAAAAAAAAAAAAGCAATCCGCCGAAAAGGACTACTAATCCGCCGAAAATGCAATCAGCGAAATAGGGGGGAAATTTGAAATTCAAAATTCCCCCGAAAATGCCTAAGAATCCGCCGAAAACTCACCTCGGTCAAGGCACTTAGTATTCCGCCGAAAAATCATTAATTCCGCCGGAAATGGTAATCCGCCAAAAAGACACATGTTTCCGCCGAAAATGTAAAAGTGGGTCTCATCCTCCTCTATTCTCTCTTCTCTCTCTAATTATATAACAATTCACTACAATCACTCTCTCACTCCCCACTCTGCCGACCTCTCCCTCTCCCTCTTCTCAACCTCAACAACAAAAACAGTTGTCTAGTAATATTAGTGGTAGTTGAAGAAGAATGTTGGAGTTAGAAGAACAAGAGTTTGAACAACCTTTCCTCTCCCTCTCCATCATATCCAATAACAACAACAACCTTTCCTCATCCAAAAACCAAACCAAACTCAACTCCTCAAAAACCACCCTCACTGACACTAGTCTCAAGAAGATGAATAATAATTCCACATCCTTCAAAACCAAGAAACTGAATTCCACATCAAAAGCCTTCACCAACTCCACAAAAGTGACAAAACCAAATAATAAAATTAATTTAAATATGTTATTTATATTTTATTTTTTTAAATTTATTTAATTTTAAAAAACGTTTATATAAATTTTTTAAAATGTTTTTAAATTTTTTTTTTTAAAAAAAAAGTATTTTTCGGCGGAAATTAGGGTATTTGCGGCGGATTTAAAAAAAAAAAAAATTGGCGGAAAAATCCCCCAAAAAGTCCAAAATTCCGCCGGAAAGTACCGGGGGAAATCCGCCGCAAATTCCCCCGCAAAAATCCGTCGAAAATGACTTAAAATCCGCCGGAAATTACCGGCGGAAATTCCGCCGGAAATACGTTGCGACCAGCCTTTTACCGGCGGAAAAATCCGCCGAAAACACCTATATTTGCGGCGGAATTGGGTGTTTTTTGGAGGAAAAATCCGCCAAAAAGACCCATTTTTCTTGTAGTGAGAGTACGTCGAAGCAGACCAAAGTTATTTCCTTGCTGACGTAAACAATGTCACCAAGGAGAATTTTGAAAAACAAATGGCGAATATTGCGCCATGTATATCTTCCATCAAGCATATATCTCTTACGATAATGTGCTTTCCTCTGTTAAATCTATACCCAACACATGGTTTTGTTTGGGAGAGGGAAGTGATGGAAGATGCAAGTGTTTATCCTGAGGGTGTTTTACCTCCAACAGGATGGGACACTGAATCTTAGAAAGTTTTAGATGTCAGTGCCCAATGCTTGGGATAGAATTACGGCCTACATGGCCGAGAATAAAGTAAAAACGGCTTTGGAAGCCGAAATAATTCAACAAACAATGGCTGTCGAAGCCATAGCTTCATCTGAAGAAAATGGTGAAGTCATAGATGACAAGCTTGATTGCATTTATGATGACGAACCATTGGGTTTTGAAAAAGACCTAGAGATTCGACAAAGCGCATGCAAGCTCAAGAGATCGATGGAAGAAGTGGATTTGGGAGATGGCTTAGTCAAAAGGCCAACATTCATCAGTGCACACCTCGATGCTGCCTTCAAAACCCAAGTTATTTCCCTTCTGCAAGAGTTCAAAGATTGCTTTGCTTGGGAGTATAACGAAATGCCTGGTTTGAGTCGAGAAGTAGTGGAATTACAAATACCCATTCGACCAGGGAAGAAACCAGTAAAGCAAACACCAAGAAGATTTGCTCCTCAGATATTGGCTAAGATCAAAGAAGAAATAGAAAGTCTGTTCAAGAGCAAATTCATCAGAACTGCCAGGTATGTTGATTGGTTAGCTAATATTGTTCGATAATGAAGAAAAATGGAAAACTTAGAGTTTGCGTGAGACTTTAGAGATCTAAATAATGCAACACCTAAAGATGAATACGCTATGCCTCAGTAGCGAGAAATGCTAATAGATTCAGCAGCGAGGATTTGATTATCTCGGTATGCTAGATGGCTATTCGGGGTATAATCAAATCTTTATTCTTTGAAGAGGGCGTAAAAAGCTTGACTTTTCGATGTCGGGGGCATTAGGTGTTTATGAATGGGTAGTAATGCCTTTTGGTTTAAAAATGCTGGTGCCACTTATCAAAGAGCAATGAATTATATGTTTCATGATTTTATTGATGATTTTATGCAAATATACATAGATGATGTGGTGGTTAAGTCATCCTCAGAAATTGGTCATTTAGACCATCTTCGATGTTCTTTTGAACGAATGAGGAAATATGGATTAAAAATGAATCCAACCAAATGTGCTTTCTGTGTACGTGCAGGTGAATTCTTGGGTTTTGTAGTACACAAGAAAGGCATAGAGATCAATCAAAATAAGACTAAAGCAATTATGGAAACGAAGGCTCCTTCGACCAAGAAAGAACTTCAGTCATTGCTGGGAAAAATTAATTTCCTTCGAAGATTTATCTCAAATCTAAGTGGCAAAACACAAGCTTTTTCGCCATTGTTGAGACTAAAGAAAGAAGATGAATTCAAGTGGGAGCAAGTTCATCAAGATGCTTTTGATGCAATCAAGTCTTATTTAATGAAACCACCAATTTTATTGCCTGTTATTAGGAACAAAATGCTGAAATTGTATTTAGCAGCTTCTGATAACACAATAGGTAGCATGTTAGCACAAGAGGATGATAATGGTGTCGAAAGAGCCATTTATTACCTTAGTAGGGTTTTGATTGATGCTGAAACGAGGTATAGTCCAATAGAAAAATTATGCCTTTGCTTGTATTTCTCTTGTACGAAATTAAAGCAATATATAAAGTCAGCAGATGTTTATGTTTATTCTCATTTTGATGTTATTAAACATATGCTATCAAAACCAATGTTGCATAGTAGAATTGGCAAATGGGCTTTAGCTTTGTTAGAATATAACTTAACTTATCAGCCTCTTAAATCGATCAAAGGACAAGTGGTTGCTGATTTCATAGTGGACCATTCTGTTGTCGAACATGAGATACATTCGTTAGACATACGTCCTTGGAAGCTATACTTCGATGGCTCAAGCCATAAAAATGGAGTGGGTATTGGGATCTTAATTATCTCTCCAGAAAACATTCCAACGAAGTATAAGTTCAAAATTCGAGACTCTTGCTCCAATAATGAAGCTGAGTATGAGGCTTTAATAGTAGGCTTTAAAATATTACTTGAATTGGGGGCAAGTCACGTCGAAGTAAAAGGTGATTCTCAACTGGTTGTCAAACAATTGACAAAAGAATACAAATGCATCAATGAACACCTTATTAAATATTTCGTTATTGCCAATACTTTGTTAAAAAGGTTTACGTTCGTACACCTAGAACATTTACAACGAATTGAAAATCACGTGGCAAATGAGTTGGCACAAATTGCCTCAGGCTACAAAGTATCAAAGCAAAGCCTAGAAGAGTTGATTGAGATAAAAGATAAACTAATCTCAGAGGACTCTCTTTACAATGATACTTCTTCGACGTTATTGTCAACACCAAAAATTGGGGGGGCAATAAATACAAATACAAATGAAGTATACGTCGAAAAACGCCACATTTTTGATGACATTGACTTAGCAGAAATTTTTGCTATTGACAATATGGCTGGTGATGATTGGCGTAAGCCTATTGTAGAGTATTTGCAAAATCCTACAGGAAACACTAATAAAAAAGTGAAGTACAGAGCTCTAAGCTATGTGTTAATTGGAAATGAGTTGTTCAAGCAAACTCCTGAAGGAGTACTATTAAAATGCCTTAGTGAGAATGAGGCGCGTACTTAGCGATTTCGACACGCATAGTGGAGCATGCGGTTCACATCAAGTAGGCCATAAAATGAAATGATTATTGTTTCGACAAGGAATGTACTGGCCAACTATTTTGAAAGATTGTATAGAGTTTGGTAAAGGCTGCCAAGAATGCCAAAAGCATCTTTGGAATACAAAGATGTGCTCGCAAATGAATTACATTCTATAGTGAAACCTTGGCCATTTAGAGGTTGGGCTTTAGATGTGATTGGAGAAATAAAACCAACTTCGTCAAAATGCCACAGATACATTCTGGTAGGAATTGACTATTTTACCAAATGGGTAGAAGCAATACCTTTAGCCAATGTTGATCAAGAAGCAGTAATAAGGTTTATTCAAAATCATATCATTTATAGATATGGAGTTCCAGAAACCATTACCACAGACCAAGGCACTGTTTTTACTGGTCGAAAAATGGTAGAATTTGCTGCTGAAATTGGTTTCAAGTTATTGACCTCGACACCATATTACGCACAAGCCAATGGTCAAGTAAAAGCTGCCAATAAAATCATTATTAACTTGATTAAAAAATACGTTGGACGTAAGCCCAAAAATTGGCATAATTCTCTTGACCAAGTGTTATGGGCTTGTCGAACTTCACCTAAAGAGTCTATAAACACTACTAAAATGCGGAGTTAACGTTTGGGCATGATGCAGTGTTGCCTGTTGAAATTTGTTTACAATCAACAAGGATTCAGAAACAGTGGGAAATTCCTTCTGATCATTATTGGAATATGATGATTTATGAATTAGTTGATTTAGACGAAGAAAGGTTGTTGGCTTTAGAAATGCTTATTCGACAGAAAGAGAGAGTAGCTAAAGCTTACAACAAAAAGGTTAAGTTAAAAACCTTTGAAGAAGGGAGTTAGTGTGGAAAGTCCTATTGCCTATGGATAAAAAAAGATAGAGTTTTAGGCAAATGGTCACTGGGTGGGAAGGCCCATTTCGCGTATTGCAATACTTTTCGAATGGTGCTTATGAAATCGAAGAGTTAGGTGACGAAAATAGAGTCTTTCGAATAAATGGCAAGTATTTAAAACAATACAAGCCAACATTGGTGAGATAAAAATTGAACAAGCATAAATAAGCAAGAATTGTTCACAAATGGCAATGTATAAAGCAATATTAAAATTACATGGCCATTTTTAAAAGTTGTTTAAATCATTACAACATCTCGTAAATTCGTCAAAGTGGCCTTGAGCACGCCGAGAATGTTGGCGCTCAAAGAAATAGAAGTGTCAAGAAGAAGCAAGTCTTTGTCAAGTTCAAGAAGAATGGCTTGATCTTTGATTAGCTTTCTCCAAGTGCTCTATGGTCATCAACGCCTTAGTTGCTTTAATTGACGAAGAGGCAAAGACTCATTCTTTCGACAACCAAGCCCTTTTGATACTTAGCGTTTGACAATTTGGTTTGGAGTGTTTTTATCTCTTCGTCATAACGCTAGCGTGATATCTCGCATCCCATTTAGCAATGGCCTCTCGTCATTAGTTGCTTGGGTCTCAAGGGTTTCGATATCATCTTGAGTTTGTCTTGAGGAGGCAAGTTCCACTTCGCAGAGTTGATTCTCTTGAGCCTTGTGTTTGAGGATATTCGACCGTTGGGTGATCAGGAGAGATAGTTGCTCGAAGATGGGGCCAAATTCCATGAAAAAAGTAAGGAGGTCTTGAGGAGGATCCAACTTAGTGATTTTGTGAATGAGAGATTTTACCTCAAGGTACACAGACGGATCACTTTCGATATTCGCCACGAGATTCCCTCTAAGATTTTGGCCTTGATTGACGAAGTAGGCTTTTGATTGATTCTTGGTTGATGGGCGAGAGAAGTGTTCAAGAAGCGCAAATCAAACGATTCGACGAACTTTGGAGACTCAGCATGATCTTCAAAGCTGCCAAAGGGTCTTTCATTTTTAGCTCAACCAATTCCTGATCACTAACAGCACTGTTAGATGATTCTTTGGCAGAAACACCTTGATTTGCAGGTTCCTCCCTTCTAAGCTCTTCTTGCTCTTGATTGACCATGTTCTCGTCAGGAATTTCAGCAGGAGTAGCCACCACTTCTTGTCTTTCAACTTCGGAGTGTTGGTTTCCAAAACTTGAGCGTTCTCTCAACAATGACCTCCGGTTCGACGTTATTAGCATTTGGAACAAGCTCCTCAAAAATAGGAATCCTGTGGTCGGCAAGTGCTTGAAAAACTTCCTCGTGAGTACACCCCGAGGTGACGAAGGAAAAGAAGGCCTCATGCGGTCGACAACTCTCTCTCTCGCAACTTCGGTCAAAGACTCGATAGCGGGATCATCAACAAGTTGTCCACCACATTTCTGAGAAGCAATATTACTTAAGTAAAAACTGGAAAGGTGTAAAACCAAAAAGGTTCGAAATAGCTTCGAAAGGAAGTTTACCTTAAGTCTTTTGATTGGAGGAGAATGTGGTGGTTCAGAAGGCTCATTGATAACAATGCCTTTGGTTGCCCTTTGAGGATCAGGTAGACTCCTTTTCCTTGATCTTTGTTGGGAGGTCACGTTGTCGTCGTCACTTTCAGTATCCTGCAAAAGAATTCAGGTGATGGTGTAAATAATACCACAAAAGAGTAAGTGGTAAGTTGGAGGGAAGTTTCGACAGATTAACAGGGTGTGTGTATAGTACCTCAGAACTGGAGGAAATGACCACTTTCTCTTTGGCCTTGAGCTTCTGAAGAGGTTTGGTTGCTTTGGTTGTTTTCTGAAAAAACTTTTCGACGTGAATAAAAGTTATAGTCAAAAATAACTTAAGACAAGTAGAGAGTGCCATACCTTCTTTGGGGTGATGTCTGGGGTAGGACTTGCTGGCATTTTCTTCTTGACTTGGGAAGAAGATTTTGTTGTGGTGGTCTTGCTTGCTTTGATCTTCAACTTCGGTGCAGGTTTTTCTAATGTCGAAAACGTTGATAAGTAAGCAGAAATGATATTAAATTACAAGTTAGGAAGCTGTAAGTGTCGAAAAGTGTATACCTTTGTTGTTTGAAAGGAAAGCAGCCACCAACTTCTTCACAAGGTTCTCAGAAAAAATGTCACTGGCTTCTCCAGCAGCAGCAGTGTAATAATCAGTCCACCATTCATGAAACTTCGCAGTACATGAAAACCTTGGGTTGAAACTGAGGGGTTAGAAATTCAAGGCTTTGTACTTGAATTTCTTGAAAGCCTGTTTGTAAGCTACCTCTGATTCTGGACTTGCAAATTCGCGCCTGTGAAAACACACCGCGCAGGTCGAATTTGGCAAAGCCCAAATTGACTGGCGAAATAACACAGGAAATACCTAGTGATTCCCAAATTATTTTTGGTCTTGCCTGGAGTGAGTCTGGTGGAGAGGATAGACGGAGAAAGGTAAGCTTTCCAAATTTGGGTGATTTCCTCAGCACACTCGACAGAGGGAGAAGGAAAGGGTTGTTGAAACCAAGACGGACCATAAGGCCTTTCGACAAAGGGGGACATGGAGTCTGTGAAGGTGGTACATTTCAAAAAGACTTCGAAGTACTCTAAGAAAGATTCTTCTGGAGTAAGACCTATTTGCTTAGGTTTCAACTGCGCTAGTCGAACCCCTTCAGTTCTCCTCGTTTCCAGAGATGGTCGAACTGATTTTGGAATATACAAACTAAGTCGAAATTCAAAAGTGGCTAACAACCACAATTGTAACAACCATAATGGACCAGAAGCCAAGAACTTGGTTGTTGGTTCATTCTCTCTCAACTCTATGACAGCATTGTCAAGTTGTTGGTGGAGAGAACCTAGAATTAGTTTGGCAAGATTGATATCTTGCTGTTCATGAAGTTGGATTGCTAGTGGGATATAAGATTTAGAAATTTTTAGAGAACGTGGTACGTAAAACGACGAAGAGAGATAACCAAAGGGTTAGAAAGGCTACATGTTCTACAGAAGAAACCTCCTCGGTGTCAAGTCTGTGGTGTTCACCAATGTAAGGGGCAAAGGTAGCATTGTTGAAGGTGAATTTGTACTCATACTTAGGAAGAGTAGGATCAAAGGTCTCACCTAGAGGTTCCAGACCTGTAATGGCAGCCACGTCTAGCAAAGTGGGGGATAGCATACCACATTTCAAATGGAGGCTATGGGTGGCACAGTCCCAAAATTGCATGGCTGCCAAGATTAGGGTGCTATCATATTTAGGCCCATACCTAGACAACTGGATAAGGTCGAAGATACCTTGTTCTTTCCAGATGTCGACTTTCTTAGCCTCTATCTTGTCAAGCCAATCTAAATAGATTTGTTGGTCAAGTTTCAGAGAGCGAACCTAAAAACCCTAGAAGGATTAGTCGGGAACTCTAAACGAAAAGGGGATTTAGCAAAGATTCAGGTTGAAGCGAACATGACTAGGGAAGATTTGAAACTTCATTATTTTCCAAGCAAGATATTAGGCGAGAGGACCCAAATAGGCATGGGTATAAATTTCGAGTGGAAGGAATCGATGACTGAAAGTTAGCCATTGGATGGTTCGATCATCATTGATGTCGTTCATCAACGAAGCCATCAAGGGTTTGGATTTTTCTAGATTCGTCATGTTTCTTTGAACTCTCAGGTTGCATCACAGCAGCACATGATGAAGCCATAGGTGAGTAAAAGTAAATGCAGGCTGGAATCTGGGTTTCGATTGAAGAAAGAAAGCAAAAGTTTGAAACTTTTGTGAATTTGAGATTTTTGCAAAGTTCAGAGACGAGGAAGGTAAAGAGACTGTTCGCAAGGTTTCAAACGAGTAAAAAGGAATATGAAAGGGTTTTTAGCCGTTTATATATGTTTGGAAGTAACAGTTATTGGCACGTTCACCATTACTCGCACGTTTGCGACCTTTGAGGGACGTGATGGCCCACCTACTATATTACGTGTGCCAATGAAACGGTTCAATTTATCTGTGCAAGTCATGATGACTATCTTTTCGACCACTGTGGAAGTGCAAAAGGCGGCAGAAATGACCATTGAACAGTATTCAAAAAATGCCCTTTCTTGCCTCCATTCCTTATCTCGTCGAAAAAGCATTTTTTGGGGGGCAACCTGTTACCTCAAAATTTCGACAGTACATTAAATGGGGCTTTAAATGGGGTTGACTTCACATTTAATTATGTTTTGGGGACCACAGGTCAATATTCAGGTCAATGCACCATCAATTCGACAGAAAAGGTATACAAGTACATGAAACCTAAGTGAGCTTCGACAAGCTTAGCTCTCACAGCTATGGAGTGAGCAAGGCAAAGAGCCTTCGACAAGAGAAAGCCCAGCTCTTCGACAAAGCAGGGTTCAACACTTCGCCAAGCGGCTAACAACGAGTTAGTCGAAATACGAAGAGCAACAGTTAGTGGGCAGTTACTTCTGTAACACCCGAAAATAATTTAATTAAATTATTTCATTGAATTATTGATTTTATTGGAAACGTGATTAAATTAATTAAAATGATGGGCGTGGTTCAGGAATTGGAACGAGTATTGGGGATAATGTTGGCAACTCGGGGGTGGTGAAGAATAGCCTAGGAAGCCCAAGCCCAATAGCTTAGGCGCTCCTGGGGCTCCTGAAGCTAAGGGGATTAGGGTTTGGCGCCTCACTCCTTGCATCAGAGGAAGAAATCAGAATTGAGAGAAAGAGAGAGAGGGAGCGCTGCACTAAGAAGAGGAAAGGAAGGGGAATTTCGCAAGTTTCCTTCAGGTGAGAATTCTTGATCCTTTCCATGCCGTTTTCTTCATTATCCTAGTGTTGTAGCCTATCCCTAACCCCATTGTGTTCATTCCTCATTGATCAAAGGAGAGAGAGTGGCTGCGATTTCAAGGAGGAAGGAGACGTTTCGTTCGTTGTGTTGCTGAGTTTTGTACGTGACTCCGTCGCCGTTAATTCCGGAACATACAAATTCGAGGTAAGGGTGAGCGTTTCGGTTTAACGTGATTGGGTATATGATGGGTTTTGGGGTTTTGATGTTGTTTTAATAACTTTTGAAGTTGTTTTGATGAATTTGATGTGATTGATAAATGTTGATGATTTCTTGATGAAATTGATGATTAATTGATGAATTCAGTGATTCTTGATGAATGTTTGAAGGTTGCGTGATGGGTTTCTGGTGATTCCCTTGGGGTATTTTGATGTATCTATTGATGAATCTTATAATGAATATCTTGATGAACAAAATCATGTTTTGAAATCTGAAATTGAGCTGGGAAAAATATCGAAAATTCCGAAGTTTCTGCGTTTTGAGTCGTTTACGCCACTGCGCGCCTCGGTCGCGCTCGGGTCGCGCCTCAAGCGCAAGAGTGATGCGCTGAGGGCTGATGTTGCTGTCCTCTCGCGCCTCGGCTGCGCCTCACTCGCGCCCCGGAGCGCGAGTCACCTGTTCTCACGGTTGGTCTTTGTTTTTATCCTGCTTTTTTGCTTATTTTCACTTTTTTAGACGCGTTTTGAAAAATTCATATCTTGCGAACCGGGAACCCGATTGAGGTGTTCTAAGATGCGTTGGAAAGCTTATTCAGAGGCCTAACTGAATATTCTACTTTTAAGGAAAAATAAACTGTTTTGTGGTAGTTGATATAGGAATGAAATGTTATACTATTAGTGTGCTAATTGACTATGGCTAAATTGTGGTTTACCACTAAGGTCAGAATTTCTTTCACTGGTGTATTTACAAGGGCATCGTTGAGAGCCTTGCAAAGGTGGCCAATTCCTGTTGCAAGTAGTATCAGTTACCTGAGTAATCCCATAGTCAATCAGTTCACTATTTTATAACACACTAAACCAAAAGATAACCGAAAAATATATATACCTTAAATGATGTTGGTGTGTATGGTTTTGACGAGTTGCGGTAAATGTTCCCTATGAGTATAATTAGGATGGTGTTGTAGTATGATTTGTGTGAAAGGTGATGAGTTCACTCTATTAGTGATTATGATGTTGTGATATGACTTGTGAGGTTTTGTGAAGAATATACTCTATGAGTATAGTTTTAATAATGTTGTTGTGTGATTGTGATGAATTATATTTAATACACTCTATGAGTGTTTTATGATGATGATGATGAGTACTCCAGGTGAGTAATTTGATGAAATGCACACGTGTATATAGAATCTCATGGCATGTGCATAATTGTGAAGAATAGGCTTCGGCCTCTTGCGAAGAATAGGCTTCGGCCTCCAGTGAAGAATAGGATTCGGCCTCTTAATTGTGATGAATATGGTACCATCATGCATTATGCCCTGGTGGGGGTTGCACTTTCATACATAATTATAAATGTGAAATGTTGCTGTTTGTGATTGGAGCTGGTGTTGTGTGATCATGAAGTGGTGATGATGATGATCTTGTGTGATTGCTCGCTCTCATTTCTCTATTATGTATCCGATTATGTTTTATTGAAATTCTCACCCTTCTGCTTGGAATGTTGCTCTATGGTGGCAACGCTGCAGGTAACCGCGAGTGAAGGTCTAGCTGCCTTCTTGTTAGCTGTCGGGGATTCTGTTTGTGTCACTCTCTGATACCGTAGCACCTAGGGGGCGTATTTTTGGGAGTTGATGTTAAATTACTTAACTGTATGAGGTTTATTTGAGGATTATGAGACGTGTTTGAGTGGACTAGTGAGTCAATATTTATTTCCGCTGTGATAAGATGATTTTTGAAGTTTTAACTTTATGATGTATGTGTTGTTGCACAAATTTAATGGTGCATACGATGAGTTTAATTTGATGAAGACGTAACATTTCTTTCTACTACTTAATTAATATTTTTGAACAGTGGAATACTCTGATAATGACGTTGGAAATTAAGGGGTAGATAAGGGGTGTTACAACTTCCCCTTATTTCTAGGAGGCAGTTATTCTTCTTTCCCACGTTTGTTTCCAAGAGTATAAATACTCTTTTGTAATAGGAAATAGGGGTCGCCACATTTCACAAGAACTATGAGAAACTCAACTTCCAGACTAAAGCGAAATACGAGTGAAACAGATTCATTGTACGTGTTGGTGAACCACTTTTCTTTCGATTCAATGCAATATTTACTTTCTTTTTACATTTGTTGCATTTACTGCTTTCACTTTACTTTCAATTTATCTTTCTATATCTTTTACTATTCTTAAATACGTTAAAAACACAAAACTCAGAGGCAATCGTCAAAGAGATTTTCTAGTTTGATCTCACAATCACAACATTGAAAACTAGTGATTGTTTGCTAAAAACACCAGCAAACAACTATCAACATCTTTACTTCGCTTTCTTTCTAACTTAGTTGTGATCATCAAACAAAATCCAAAATTATTTTGTTACTTTGTTACTTTAAACTTTATTACTTTATATTGATTTTAAAAGTGAGTTTTTCAATCTCTCGTAGGTTCGATCTTTTACTACTTGTTTTTGGACAAGTGTATACTTGCACACAAGTGTATGTGATTTCCATACACCAAGTTTTTGGCGCCGTTTGCGAGGATTGAAGTAAATTCTTTTTAAAATTCTGATATATAGTAATTTAGTGTTGTATATAAATTCTGGTATTTATAGTTTCTGTCAACAAACAGTACATGGTACTTAGTATATGTACAGAAACAGAACACCAGAATATAATTTAGATCCAGAAATAGAAAGGAGATTCAGGAGATTGCTAAGACTCCAAAAACAAAATCAACAAGTCTGCAACATGTCATTCAGTGAAGAACAAAGCTCAAGGCCACACTCAGTGAGAGGAGGCCCTGGTTCACAACATGCTACTGAAGAAGAAGTTCATAGAGAAAATCTCATCCACATGGATCACATAGGTATGATTAATGATAGAGATAGACCTATGAGGGATTATGCTCAATTTGATCATCAAAACATGCAAACTAGCATAAATAGACCTCATATTGATGCCATGCATTTTGAATTTAAGCCTATGATGTTTCAAATGCTTCAAACTATTGGTCAATTTGGAGGATCTCCTCATGAAGATCCTCATTTGCATTTAAGGCAATTTCTAGAAGTATGTAGTAATTTTATTATACCTGGTGTTAGTGAAAATGCATTTAGATTAAGGTTATTTCCATATTCTTTGAAAGATAGAGCTAAGGCTTGGCTAAATTCTTTAGAGCCTAACTCTATCCATTCATGGAATGAAATGGCTGAAAAAATTTTAGGAAAATATTTCCCAAAAATGCCAGGTTAAGAAATGATATTACATCTTTTAGACAAAAAGAGTTTGAGTCTTTATTTGAAGCATGGGAAAGATGGAAGGAAATTTTAAGAAAATGTCCTCATCATGGTTTACTGTTATTATTCAAATGGAAACATTTTATAATGGTTTAGAACCTCAAACAGAATAATGCTTGATGCATCATCTAGTGGAGTGTTATTAAATCTGGTCATACAATGAAGCATGTGAATTAATTGATAGAATAGCGACTAATAGCTCTAGTTGGCCTCTTGAGAGGGTAAGTGCCCAAAAGAAACCATCGGGGTACATGAAGTTAATGATATATCGCCTCTATCCGCTCAAGTAGCCACTCTAGCTAATTTGATGAAAAACTTCATACGCAATGTACTCTGCATCTAATGCATTTGCATCACCAGATAAGATCAGTAGCAAAAAGATAGAACAAGTACCTCTGTGCACACCTAGTTGTGTGTATTGTGGAGGAGGTCACTTGTATGAGGAGTGTTCTAGCAACCCTATCTCTGTAAATTATGTAGGTTATAATAGGAATAACAACCCTTATTCCAACACTTATAATCCTGGTTGGAAAGATCACCCAAATTTTAGATGGAGCAATAATAGTGCACCTGCACCTAGAACTGCACCAACTACACCAACTACACCACCAGGATTCCCAGCTCAGAATAACCAAAGAAACTCTCAACCTACCACTGAGAATTCTCTAGAATCCATGCTCAAATCATTCATAGGTGAATCTAGAACTGCTAGACAAACTCAAGATGCTTCCATTAAGAACTTAGAGAATCAAGTTGGTCAATTAGCCACAACTCTGTATCAAAGGCCACAAGGTGCCTTACCTTCAAATACAGAAGCTACTCCTTCCCAAACCAAAGGAAAGGAGCAGGTTAAGGCTATTTCATTGAGAAGTGGTAAGGATTTGGTAGAATTAACTGAGAAGGAAAGTGTAGAAAAGGGAGAAAAAGCCAAAAATCAAAAAGAAACCAATGCAGAAGCATCTAGTGCTCCTGCATCACAAGAAGTTCAGAGTCCACTACCTAAGTTAGTACCTGAATACCCTCCTCCTCCTTATCCTCAAAGACTGAAAAAAGCACATGAGGAGAAGCAGTTTGGTAAATTTTTAGAGGTACTAAAACAATTACACATCAATGTTCCCTTAGTAGAAGCACTCCAACAAATGCCAAACTATGCAAAGTTTATAAAGGATGTGCTTACTAAGAGAAGAAGATTAGGAGAGGTTGAAACAGTTGCTATGACAGAAGATTGTAGTTTGCTTATGCAAAATAAGATTCCTAGGAAATTGAAGGATCCAGGTAGTTTTACAATTCCATTTTCTATAGGAAAATCCTATACTGGTAAAGCTTTATGTGATTTAGGTGCAAGCATTAACTTGATGCCTAAATCTATTTTTGACCAGTTAGAAATTGGAAATGCAAAACCAACCACAGTGACACTTCAATTAGCTGATAGATCAATAGCCTATCCTGAAGGTATCATAGAAGACATCCTAGTCAAGGTAGATAAATTTGTATTCCCTGTAGATTTTGTAATCCTTGACTTTGATGCAGATAAGGAAGTACCTATTATCCTAGGTAGACCATTCTTAGCAACTGGCAAAACCATAATTGATGTGCAGAAAGGTGAACTCACTATGAGAGTGAATGATCAAGAGATAAAATTCTATGTAATGAATGCTATGAAGTATCCTACAGAGGATACAGAAGAGTGTTCATCCTTATTCTCTCTAGATCAATTGGTAGAAAAACAGTTTTACAAGCAGTATGATCACTTAGCCAATGCAGATGCATTAGATGCAGCTGCATTGCTAGATGATGAAATACTAGAAAAGGAAAATCTGCCAATAGAAAACTCTTGTAAGGAAGTATGGGCTAGGACTTATGAACCACTCAATCTTGAGGATCCAATTCTCAAGAAGAACTTACGCTCAATAGAACAACCTCCTAAGTTAGAATTGAAGATACTGCCTGAACACCTTAAGTATGCCTTCTTAGGAACAAATGAGACCTATCTGTTATCATTGCTTCTGATTTAACATCAAAACAGGAGAGTGATCTCATTAGTACTCTAAAGAAGCATACCAAAGCTATAGGTTGGCAAATGGCAGATATCAAAGGAATTAGTCTTTCTATATGCATGCATAGAGTCATTTTGGAAGAAAATTCCAAAAATAGCATAGAGAGTCAAAGAAGACTAAATCCTATTATGAAAGAGGTTGTGAAAAAAGAAATCATTAAGTGGCTAGATGCTGGAATCATATACCCCATATCAGACAGTGCTTGGGTAAGTCCTGTCCAATGTGTACCAAAGAAAGGGTGTGTGATGGTGATAGCCAATGAAAGAATGAGTTGATACCAACTAGAACTGTCACAGGGTGGAGAATCTGTATGGATTACAGAAAACTCAACAAAGCTACCAAAAAGGATCACTTTCCTTTACCATTCATAGACCAAATATTAGATAGACTAGTAGGGAAAGAATTTTATTGTTTCCTAGATGGCTACTCAGGCTATAATCAAATAGCCATTGAGCCTAAGGATCAACACAAAACCACCTTTACATGCCCTTATGGAACCTTTGCTTTTAGAAGGATGCCATTTGGCTTATGTAATGCACCTGCTACATTCCAAAGATGCATGATGTCTATATTCTCAGATTTCATTGAGCAATCAATGGAAGTATTCATGGATGATTTCTCTATCTTTGGAGAAACATTTCAAGTTTGTTTAGCAAACTTGGAACAAATTCTCAATAGATGTGAAGAAACAAATTTAGTCTTAAACAGGGAAAAGTGCCATTTCATGGTACAAGAAGGCATAGTGCTAGGATATAGAATTTCAAAGAAAGGTCTAGAGGTAGACAAAGCTAAGGTTGATATCATTGAGAATTTACCACCACCCAATACAATTAAAGGTATCAAGAGCTTCTTAGGCCATGCTGGTTTCTATAGAAGGTTTATCAAAGATTTTTCAAAAATCTCAAAACCATTATGCATGCTTTTGCAACATGATGTAGAATTTAACTTTGATGACTCTTGTATAGAAGCTTTTGACAAGCTTAAAAAGGCATTGGTGACTGCACCAGTGATAGTAACTCAGTTGGAGTAGGCCATTTGAATTAATGTGTGATGCTAGTGACTTTGCAGTAGGAGCGATCTAGGGCAAAGGTATGACAAGGTTTTTCATTCAATTTATTATGCTAGCAAGACATTAATTGAAGCTCAAGTGAACTACACAGTTACAGAAAAGGAATTATTAGCTGTGGTATTTGCATTTGAAAAATTTAGATCTTACTTAGTTGGCACTAAAATTATTGTCTATACTGATCACTCTGCCATTAAGTATCTAATTTCAAAGAAAGATGCAAAACCAAGGCTGATAAGGTGGATTCTACTCCTACAAGAATTTGATTTGGAAATAAGAGACAAGAAAGGAGTAGAGAATCAAGTAGCAAACCATTTATCAAGGATTGAAGGAGAATCACTTGGTACACAAGGAGAAGAAATCAAGGAGAGTTTTCCAGATAAAAACTATTGGCAATCATAGTCAATGCAAAGCATGAAACTGCATTTGCTATAAGCAATGCAGGAGCATCTAATGCATCTGCACCATGGTTTGCTGATATTGTAAATTTCCTTGCAAGCAAAGTAGTACCAGTGAAAATGACATATCAACAAAGGAGAAAATTCTTCCACATAGTCAAGCAATACTATTGGGATGATCCATTCCTTTACAAGATGTGCCCTGATCAATTAATGAGGAAATGCATACCTGAAGAGGAGCAACAAGCAGTGCTTCTGCATTGCCATTCTGCACCTTATGGAGGACACTTTGGAAGCACTAGAACAGCAGCTAAGGTATTACAGTCTTTTGGCAATTTATATATCTTAGTAGCTGTTGATTATGTGTCCAAATGGGTAGAAGCAGTAGCATTACCTAATAATGATGCTAAATCAGTGAGTAAGTTTTTCAAAGAAATATATTCACTAGATTTGGAACTCCTAGATCTATCATTAATGATGAAGGTTCACACTTTTGCAATAAGATCATAGAAAACCTTCTAGCTAAGTATGGAGTTAAACATAAGATAGCTACAGCCCTACCATCCTCAAACTAGTGGACAAGCAGAATTATCCAATAGGAAATTAAGAGAATGCTAGAAAAAATGGTTAGTCCAAATAGAAAAGATTGGTCTTTACATTTGGATGATGCTTTATGGGCATATAGAACAACATTCAAAACACCCTTAGGAATGTCCCCTTACAAATTAGTCTATGGAAAAGCATGCCATTTACCTGTGGAATTGGAAAACAAATCCTATTGGGCTATCAAGAAGCTCAATTTCAATCTGAACAAGGCAGGTAAAAAGAGAATGTTAGAGCTTGATGAATTAGAAGAAATTAGGCAAACCTCTTATGAGAATGCTGAAATCTACAAAGCTAAGACTAAGATATGGCATGACAAGAAAATTCACAGAAGAGAATTGAAAGAAGGAGGACTAGTTCTGCTATACAACTCTAGGTTGAAGCTATTTCCTGGTAAACTAAGATCAAGGTGGTCAGGACCATATAAGTTGATAAAGGTTTATCCACATGGAGCAGTAGATTTATTTGATAAAATCTCAAATACTGTCTTCAAAGTGAATGGTCAAAGAGTTAAAATGTACTATGGTGAACATGTGGTGAGAGACAAAACCACCACCCATCTGAAAAATCTCTAAGTGAAAAGAGATAGTCAGGCTGACAAGACTCTTAAAACAAGCGCTTGATGGGAGGCAACCCATTGTTTTTAATTATTTTGTGCAATTTTATGTTTTTAGTTGTTTTGCAGAAATGCAGGAAACTAATATTGCAGCTGCATCAAATGCACATGCATTGAAGGAAAATGTGCCCTGCATCAGAAATTTAAAAACTTGAAGGAAATTGATTAAGTGTGAGTTATAAGGCTTTAAGAAGATCAAAGGGAAGTTAAGCAAAGACAATGAAGCATTGGTAGCCAAAGATGACACATGGCAAGATGCATTCGCAGCACGCATTGCTAACGGCTACCTAATAAATCCACTAACTTCCTTCTTCCTGAAACATAAAGCCTTAACCTTGTTACCGTTACCCCTTCATTCGCAAAATCTCACAAATTTCTCTCATCTGAAACACAAACTACCCTTCACAATTCTCATCTCCAATTTTTCTCAAATCACAAAACAATCAAAAACCTAGCAATCAAAATGGTGAAGAAGAAATCAGCACAGAAATCATCAGGCAAGCAGGCCAAAACTCCTCAGAAAGAGAAGAAAGTCATGCATGCATCATCATCATCAATCAAGAAAGGTAAAGCCAAGGAATCAACAACAAGAATGGATGACAATGTTCATTTCGGAACATGCATCTACTACCCGAGAGAGGTATGATTTGAAGAAGGCTAGCCCATCATTCATGTCAACAAATGGCCAATCTCAATTGGGACCACTTTGTGCTACCAAGAAGAGGCTACATTGAAGACATAGTGAGAGAGTTCTATGCTGGAATCACACCACAAGAAGGACCAGAACACTCCTACACTTCCATGGTGAGAGGTAAACTTGTACACTTCCATGCCAAGAAATTGAATGAACATTATATGCTGAAGTATAATGGGAATGAATTTGAAAACAAAGTGGCCAAGGCCTTTAAGAAAGAAATGGAAGAACTGAGAAATAGGATTGCTATACCAGGGTCTGTTTGGGAGAAATTCACACCTAATGAAATCAAACTTAGAAGTAATTATTTGATAGATGCATTAGGTAATTGGCACTTGTTCATAGCCACTTCAATACTGCCTACATCACACACATATGCAATGACCAAAGAGAGATTGATCTTGTTAGATACAATTCTCTCCGAGGGGAATGTTGACATAGGTAGATTGATAGCTAGGGAAATTCTTGCATGCTCAACAAAATCAAAGGGATTTCTGTTTTTCCCTTGCCTCATTACTGAATTATGCATGAAAGAAGGTGTCCCAATAGCTGCTAATGAACAAAGAAAATTTCCCGTACAGTAATTTGAGTCTTTGAATTGAAGGAGAAATTGAGAAATGTAAGAGGCCCTGCACATGCAATGCAAGAGCATTACATGCAGAAGCAGATGGCAGTATGGAAATTTATGAATGATCAACATGATTGGCTTCAATTAGTGTTTGACAATATATTTGATCTTGTGGGCCAAGTGAATGCCCCTGAATTTCCAAGTTGGGTATTAAGAGCTGAAGGAGAGGAAGAAGAAGAGAAAGAGGTTGAGGAAGAAGGAAAAGGAAAGAAAAAGGTAGAGGAAGAACCTAGTACCAAGAAGAAGGTAACTAGGAAGCAATCACAAGGAAAGAAAAAGGTTGTAATAGAACCTGTTGTGGAGGAAATGTATGACACAAATACTGAGGATGAGGAGTTAGAGAAACAAATGGATGAGGAAATAGAAGAAGTTGAAGAAGAAGAAGAGAGTGATAAGGAAGTTGATGTAGAAGAGGAAGAACATGCTAGGGGTGTAATCCTAGAAGAAATTGCTAGGCAGAAATATGCCAAACAAACACCACAAGCCCAGCAAGAAACCCCTATCACATCACCAGTTACCAAAACACCCATCATTTCACCAAACCAATAATCATCTTCCATTCCAAAATCACCATTACCCTCACTCAATGATCCACCAGTCTTATCACCACCAAAAACAACCCCTCCACCACCCTCTCCAAGAAATGAACCAGAGAAAACAACTCACACAGAACAAACCATCTCAGAAACAACCCCTGTTATGCCAACAGAACAACAAGTACCTTCTGACCCAAGCAACATTACTTCTAATGTTATTTCTGCTCTTGAGAAAGAGATTTTGCAGGAAAGAGAAGAAGAAGGACTTGACAAGCAAGACAAGGGAGAAAAATCATCTGCACAGGAGCCTGTAGCTCAAACCTTTGAGATGCAGAGTGATGCTCCTGCATCACTTGTTGCTGCATCACAACAGGCAACAACTATGCATGATGAAGCAACAATCAAGCTTGTTCTGGAACTAGGGATGGCAATGGGGCGGGGCGGGGGCGGGGAGTACTTCCCGCTCCCGCCCCCGCCTCCCAAATCGTCCCCCGTCCCCATCCCCGTTCCCCGCCTCGGGCACATTTCCTCCCCCATCCCCATCCCCACGGATCCCCACGGTCCCCGCGGGGACCCCACAAGTTTATTAAAATTTAGCAAAAATATAAACTAAAATATAATAAAATTAGAAAAATATATAAAAAGTAGGACTAAAATTCAAAAGTTTAACATTTTAATATAAAAATATAAATGTTAGTCTTACTTTTATGTTTTAATATTTAGAAAGTATAAAATTACAATTTAATATTTTGTTAATATTTTTAATTAAAAACACTTATAAAAAGACTAAAAAAATTAATTACTTATAACATAATATATATCTATAATAAGAATATTTATGTAATATATTCGGGGCGGGGGGTATGATCCCCATCCCCATCCCCACTTTGACTGCGGGGGGATTTTCTCCCCCATCCCCATCCCCACGGGGAAAAATCCCCCACCCACGGGGCCCCATTCGGGGCAGTCCCCGCGGGGATCCCCACTTGCGGGTAGAAATTGCCACCCCTATCTGGAACAAATGGCTCAACAGAAGAGGGATGCTTTGCACAACACACAGAAATTCTTCAAGAAACCTGCAGGCAGGCAGGCAAAATTAACACCAAAAAGGAAGAAATCGATGTAACCAAAGAGCGATGCACTGCATCAGTTCAAGAAACGGTTCCGCAACTACACCAGAAGTAGGAGGTGCATCTGCACCTACAGAAGAAACACCAAGCAAGCCAACCAAGGAGAAGAAGCAGAAGGTGAAACACACTCCTCCATCCAGGCAAAGCACCAGAATCAGGAGTGGAGCAAAGAAATGAGTATCAATTTACGAGTTTTCACATAAACTGCTATAAGCTTGTTTTGTTTTTATCTGACTATTTCCCTGGTTGTATTTAATCCCTCTCCCCTATTTTGAACAACATATGGTTTGTATTTTTTGAACAAACTAGCAGTGAGGACACTGCTACCCCTTAAGTTTTGGGGGGGGGGGGATTTGCATGTTATGTTTTAATATATCTAATATGTTGTGTGTTTAAATTTAAAATGTTTTATTTAGTAAATATATATGTTTTTAAGTAGTTTATAGTTTGTTTTAATATTAGATGTACTTAACAAAGTAGTATCTAAATATTTTAGTAGAAAAGATCAGTTTTTCAAAAATATGGTAAAAGCCCTATGGATGAAATTTCAATGATGAAAAAGAGAAAAAGAAAGCCTTATTTCTTAGAAAAACCAAAATTATTTTTTCTTCAACACTTCAAAACCGAGTTTGTGAAAAGAACCTTGCTATTTAAAGATTAATCTGATGCAAGGGGAATTTTTGGTAAGCTTAGGTCAAAACAAAGCTTTACTAAAAAGAAAGAAGAGCTTAAAGAATTAAGTTTGGGGGTGTTTTATGAAAACAAAGGCTGAATTTGAAAAGTATAAAGAGTAAACAATGTAGAAAAAGAATACAAAAATGTGGACAAAGCCATATCCTGAATCTTTTGAAACTATACCTGTGCCTAAGTACATGAATGCATCTGGAGGTCAAAGACTTGTGCCATGCAGGAATAAATGTATCTGGAGGATAGTTCAAAAACTGAACCTGTGCCAAAGTGCAACTACAGCTATGATCCACTCAAGATTACTTCAACATGAAGGAAGGAAGCACCTCTCTTGAAACTATAAAAGGACCTCACATCTTCATTTGGAAATATATCACAATCCATAAGTTAGATCAAAATTTCAATATACATAGTTAGTTTTTATATTTTTAGAGGAAGAGGAAGGAAGTGACAAATCCTCCTTAACTCATTTTCATAGTGTTTGTATAGTGCTAAAGAGTAATGCTAGTGCATTGCTAGAAGATTTCATACAAAGTGTTTCAACATTTGTAACTTTTCTCTTGTTGTTCTCTTTTGTGATTTCTATATATATAAACATGGTCTATTCAGTTTATATATATATCTTGCAATGTCTCTTGTTAGCTAAACCTTTCTTAGTTGGAATGTTCTAATCATTTAATGAGTTTTTAAGTAAGTATGATGCATGTATGTATGTTTGTACTTGATCACTTAGAATAAGTAAGATTTGTAAATGACCAGAAATGACTTACAATTAAGAACTCAAGAACTAATATGGGTGAGTGTTTTACATAAAGAAAACTTTGTGAAAACCATGCTAAGTCCTAGAGATAGGATAGTATAGTCCATAGGATAATTGTGGGTACTTAAAATACAAGAGTGAATTTATTTAAGCAAATTGGATAATTGTTAGGAGGCAAGATAGGCATTGACAACCCTTTCTTTCTTGCATAGAACAAGGATCATAAGAGCCGTAATGATACTCAAGAAAGTGACCGAAAGGCACATAGCTAATGCAACAACATTCGAAGACAATTTGCATCACATCTTGCATCAAACACTTATAAGTAAATTACTTGATGAAGACATTCCAACTAGCTTTTCTCTTTTACACTATCAACATCTTTACTTTGCTTTCTTTCTAACTTAGTTGTGATCATCAAACAAAATCCAAAATTATTTTGTTACTTTGTTACTTTAAACTTTATTACTTTATATTGATTTTAAAAGTGAGTTTTTCAATCTCTGTGGGTTCGATCTTTTTACTACTTGTTTTTGGACAGTGTATACTTGCACACAAGTGTATGTGTTTTCCTTGCACCAGTAGCTCAAATGGTCAGCGTTAGGAGGTGGCAACGTGGGGTAATGGGTTCGATCCCCAGCTTTTGCTTTTTTTTGTGATATATTTCGAAATAACATGCTGAGGTGGATTAAAATTATGCTTATGTCATTATTGACATGGATGCCTAGGTGGACAATCCATGGTTTATTATAACTAGTGTGATTTACCCGTTCCAGCACGGGTCGACATCTCAATGTAACATAATTTTTTAGGAGAAAAAATGGTCAGTTTTATAAATCCAATTCTTCCTTTGCCATTGTTGACTCAATATTGATCTCGCCAGGTAATGGATTCCTCTTCTCTCGCCCTTGCTCCAATTTGAATTATGTACATGTATAACATGATGAATCATGCATTAGGTTAAATATTTAACCTAATTTTTGCCACATTGCCTCATGACTTATTTGCAATAAAAAATAAACAAATGACGGAAACAAAAATTAATAGCATTGCATCGGCTTAAAAACATCATACTATGACATTAATTGTTAGTAAGTATACTTAACCAATCAATTAGCATCCTGTAACATCTAGGGATGGCAATGGGTACCATTTGGACAGGGTACTATAGTGTCTGTCCCCGAGCCCACAAATGTATGGGCAGGGTACTGTAGTGTCCGTCCCCGTATCCTCTGGGCACCAAGATCCCATGGGCATGCCCATTACCCGCACTTTAACAACAGAAAGTTATAAATCCTTACTACTAAATCCTTGAACTACATTTACTGTCATGTATTACAATTTCCAGCTCTAATGGTTATAATTTTTTGTGATATATTTCGAAATAACATGCTGAGGTGGATTAAAATTATGCTGATGTCATTATTGACATGGATGCCTAGGTGGACAATCCATGGTTTATTATAATATATATATATATATATATATATATAATTGAGACATATATACGATGACAACATTTAACCCATCGTATATATGTCTTAAAAACGTATATACGATTGCATCATACGCAACCAATCGTATATACGTTTTTAGGACATATATACGATGGGTTAAATGGTGCCATCGTATATATGTCCCAAATACATATATACGATTGACTTTTTTTAAAAAAAAAAATACATTTCAAAGGGGCATTTTGGGGATATCATATTCTGTGGGGGTATATGGGAAAGTGGTGGGGGTGTGAAAAAAACAACCATTTTTTTACCCTTTTTTTATACCCCCACCTTATACCCATCTACCCCCACATACTTTCTTAATCCCAAAACTACCCCTGAAAAAACGTATTTTAAAAATAAAAAAAAAACTAATCGTATATATGTATTTAAACATATATACAACATTAAAAAATACCATCGTATAGACGTCGGGTGGGGGTATATACGACCCTACATATATTCATAGTCATATATACCCCCACCTGATGTATATACAATTTGTATTTTAAAAAAATTGTACTTTATTTAAAGTTAAAAAAAGGTTACAAAAATGCTACTAAAAATCCGTTAAAGAGTCAAAAAATTATAAAAATACCACTAAAAATCTAACAAAACCAAAATAAGGCTATGCAATTTTTTTTAGATTTTTTGGAGACTAAGAAAAATAAAAAAATTTAATAAAAAATAGTAAACGATGGAATTTGGGATTTTGAGCCCGTCGTCCCGCAAGAAGTCCCTTCTAGGGGAGTCTTTCTCCTTGATTTTTTTTGGATTTAATGGATGTGGTTTCATTACAATCGGAGTAGTTGTCCGAAAACTGATTTTTCGATCTCTTCTACATGTTTGTTGCCTCCTGTCTGCTTCATAACGATCACCAAAGTCTGCTTCATGGTTGGATCCCTATACCGGTTGTTTTGCCCTCTGGCAGTCTATGTGCAGGGGCGGACCTACATATATTTGAGGGGGTTCAAGTGAGCCCCCTCAAATAATAAAATTAGCACCGATACTTTAGGGAAAAATATTTTTGCATCCCCTGAAAAATATGTTTTGCACCCAAGTTCTTAGTTTTGCACCAAAGTTCTTAATTTTGCACCACTCTAATGCACCACACTCACACAATCACTCACACTCTTACTATATTTTATTTTAAAAAAGTTTTTGTCTCTCTATCTCCTTGGATCCATTCTTGTTCTTATTATCCTAATTTTGAATCTATTAATATTATTTAGTTTGTGTTTTGTGTTAGTGCTATTTAATTTGAATTTTTTTACCAACAATAGTTGATTTGAGTGGTAACTTGGATCCCATCGCAATGTCTCAGGTTCGGATTTTGGGTGTGGCAAAAACTCAGTTGGAAGGAGCGCCAATATTGATTTTTTTAGTGCTATTTAATTTGTATTTAGGAACTAATTTGTGCTATTTAATTTGTATTAGTGCAACACAAGTTGAACCTGATAAAGTATTCTTTTGAAGCTGACACTAGTTTTGTCTGTTGCAACCGTACATGTAGAAATAACTTTCTCTGCTATGAATATTGTGAAGAAAGATTGCGTGATCGGATGTGGGATACATGGATGAACGATTGTTTGATGACGTACATTGAGAGTGATGTATTCAATAAAATTGACTCTGAGCTTATTATTCAACGATTTCAGAATATGAAATCACGTAGAGGAGAATTATGAAATGTATAATTTATTTATTTAAATATATTATAGTCGTTTTTAATTATATTTTTAGTAAATTGTGTATTTAAAAAATTTGACACCCCTGACCCCGGGGTCCTGGATCCGCCACTGTCTATGTGTTGACTTAGCTGATGATTCGGACGATTTATAGATACACACCTGTTTCGTATTTATTATTGTACCACGTTTTTGTAATTACACGTGTTTAGTTATCCATATCTACACCGTTGATCAAATCACAACCGTTAAAATTAAAAACAAATATTTTAAAAAAATTTAAGTAAATTCATGGGGATCATATATACATTTGGTGGAGGTATATACGACTCTGTATATTACAGGATTGTATATACCCCCACAAAACGTATATACGAGTGTCCTTCTAAAATTTCAATTGTATTTATTTACCAAGACAGTATATACGATGCCTAAATTTTTAAGAATCGTATATATGTTCAAAAACATATATACGATTGGTATTATTTTAAAAAAAAAATACGTTTTTAAAGGGTATTTTGGGGTTTCCATATTATGTGGGGTAGATGGGAAGGGGGTGGGGGTACAAAAAAAAAGACCCCTTCCACGTATGAGAGGAGTTTAGGGGGTTTAGGGAATAAGTTTTCTGTCCATCACAATATAATTTATATTATTAGTCTTATGTCTTCCTCTTCCCTCTAAGTGAAATTTATTTTTTCTCTTTCACCTTTCTGCAAGTAACTAGCAGAAGTGCAAAAAGATGAAAGAGAAAGAATGAGTTTCAACTTTTTTTTTTATTTTTCCAAAATCTTAATGACATGTCTTGTTCTACCTAAGTATTTTCTGGTAAGATATGTATATTATATTTTACTCCTTGAGTCTTAATGAATGATACTAAACTAGGCATATAAAGTTTATTTTTTTATTTTTAAATAAGTTACAAATGCTTCTAGTGTCACTGGCCAAATGAATTCTCCAAATTCAGACACTAATGAAGATAATGACGCCAATTAATATTAGAAGCTGATTTTTGTTGTCGGACTAAGCTTAAATTAATCCCATGTAGTCTAATTTTTTTTTATAACTTGGAGATTATTGTAGGACTTTTTTTTTACCTTTTTTTTTTGAATGTCAAGATGATACTCTTAGATTAACACTTTTAACTATTTTCTTATTTGACATAGTTGTAAGACTTGATATTAATTTTCAATATAATTTGAGTTTTGTTATATTTTATTTTAGTGTTTCATAAACATATTTATTTTTTTATAAGTGTTCATGACAAGTTAAAAAATTATGTAAAATGTTTAGTGCGTATATCACTGTTAAATTGCTACTAAATATTTTACCAATGAAATAAATATGGTGGGTATAGCAAATTAGGAGGTGCCACTAAAGCCTATAACGATAGTGATTTAGCCGTGGGTATAGGAAAAGAAAGTGTGTTATTGTTGCGCCCCGAAAAATCCGGTTTGGACTTTTCGTTTGACAACGTGAAAATAGTAGAGCCGCCACCAATATTTATTTAGGAAAACATTGAAAAAACCTTTTTTTGGAAAAGCGAGTGGTCTTTCGAAAACGCAGAGATGTAGGTTCGGGGGTCGGTTGCGCATGGGGAAGGTTTTAGCACCCCACACGCCCTTTCTACCGAAAGGGAACCATTAACTTGATGTGGTTTTGAAATGTTTGATTTGAAATAAATCATTCTACTTCTTTTCTTTTCTTTTCTTTCTTTTAAGAGATTGCTTAAAAAAACGGGGGAAAAAGGAATGTTTTTGGTATCTTTGAAAAGCGGAACAAAACAAAGATTTTTCGAAAAGGATGCTTGACGGGACGTGAACCCGGTCCTACGTACCCTCACTGTGCTGAGGGATCAAAGCTACGTAGTTCTTGGTTTTGCGCGTCCAAAGCGGCTTTTGGGTTTTAATATTGGAGCTTTTGAAATAAGACTCATGCGTTCGCGAACACCAAACAAGCAGAGGCTTCGAGTGGCGTTCGTTACTAACTTGAACGGAAAGAGAGTTGGAACCGGTAACCAAACAAGCAAAGGCTTCGAGTGATTACAGGTGACAACGTTGCATTATTCTTCTTTTTGAAATTGTTTTGAAACGAGAGCGAGCACCGGTAATAATTATCACTAATAGCTCGTGTTATTTTGGAAATTTGAATTTGTTTTTGTTGTTTAATTAAAGTATGGGAGCTTTCATAATAGTCAAACAAGCAGAGGCTTCGAGTGACTATCACTAATAACTCCTCATTAGCGATCAAACAAGCAACGGCTTCGAGTGATGGCTAACGATTTATTTAAGAAAATGCCTTAGGGTTTTTATCTAGAAAAGCATGTAATTTCGGGTTTGAAAAGAAGTAGAACATTTCAAATCTTTTTCAAATCAAAACCGAGACAACAATTAGAACACAAGCAAAGCAATCATAAAGAGTATTCACAAGTTGCTATGAACAATTGATTACATGATAATGTAAGCATGTGGATGCATGAATATACAATTATGGAATGCAAGGCATAGCATTATTGGATGCATGATTAGGCAAGCACGTGAATGCATGAGTATAAAATTGTGGAATGCAAGGCATAGCATTATTGAATGCATGAACATATGAAAAAGAGTGCAAGTCATAGTATTAATGGATGCATGAACATGTGAAAATGAATGCAAGGCATAATGTTAATGAATGTATGATCATGTGATAATGAATGCAAGACATGATATTAATGGATGCATGAACATGTAAGAGAGTATGAGAATGCAAGATGTATAAGCACATATGAGTGCATGAACATGTAAGCACAAGTGATGAAATGCAAAGTATGAAAACATTTTGGGTATTTTTGTAAATTGACAAGTAGTAATACTTTTAGTAAAAAGTTAGTGAATGGTAAGGTAAAAATGCATGAAGTAAATGGTAATTATTTAATGAGATGGTAAAGTAAAAATGTAAAAAAGGTAAATGGTAATTACTTAATGAAATGGTAAAGTAAAAATGTAAAAAAAGTGGTTAGAAGTCAAAACACACTAACACAATTACATTTATCTACACAAGATCAAACAACACATTTTGAGCACTAAAATATGCACAAAAATAAGTTCTATGGCTGAACCCCTATATGAGCATAAACAACAAGTTTTTTCATGCCAAAACTCATAATCAATACATAGAACAAATCATGCAAATCAAGCACATCATGCATTTTATTTACATAGATCAAAAAGTGAAAAGAAAGCAAACAAAAACCCTAACTCCTAAGGTTCAAAACCGAAGCCCCTACCCCCATAAATTAAGGCAAAATCCAACTTGCAAGTTATGATAGGAACAAGAAGATGCATATAATATATGAAAGTTCTCTTATTCATGGGAAAGTAAAAAAATGAGTGTAAACATGCAAAACATATGGTTAAAACACAAGAACACTCTCATCAAGGCCAAGGGCTCACTTCAAACACCCAAGGCTCCCAATGTCCTTGACATAGTGTTTGAAATGAGCCCTCTAAGCCTCTTTGAGAGAGGAAAGAGGAGTAGAAGAAAGATTCACATGCTAATAATTAAAAATGCAAGAGATAATAGGCTTACCTCAAGAAACAACTAGAAAAAGGAAAGAGAATGCAAAATAGAGGCAAGAACAACTTGAAGGAAACCTCCAAGCAAATCTTCAAACCACAAGCTTTTGATGATGCAAATATGAAATAGAGTAGGAGAATATGGAAATGTATGGAGTAGTAGTAGATTTTGAGATGAAAAAAGAAGAAGGAAATCAAAGAAAATAATGGAGGAGGAGGGGGGAAAGGCTACGGCCAAAAGAGGAAGAGGAGAGGAGAGGTTGGTTGCTAGGGTAAAAAATGAGAGTCCTCCCTTAGTCTCTAGTTTTTGGGTTTTATATGGGGTGCAAACTTAAGGGTATTTAGGACAATGTGCTTCTTGCAAACCAATAGGATTTGAGATAAAATTTGAATCAATGGTCAAGATGCAATGTCACATGGATTAAGGGCAATTAAAAAGCACAAAGTGAGGAGAGAGAGAGGCTGAATGCGCAGCTTAGTGAGGGTGGTGAAGGAGAAGTTCATTTACAAAATTGTATTTTTCCATAAAGCTTGTTACACAAGTGTCATTTTAATTCAAATGAAGGGTAAGGATTGCACTCAAAACTTGAATGGAAGGCCAAGATTTAAACACAATTTGCAAACAATAAAAATAAATCAAAATTGAGTGGATTGGGGCTGAAGTATGCGCAGCTAGTTGAGGGAGAGTGAGTGGAATTGCAAATTGTCTTATTGACTTATCTTGACCTTTCAAAATTCAAAAGAATATGGATTATTCCCTTCTAGATAATTCTTCTAAATTCATGTCATTTTGGGCCATGTCCCATGATTCAATGATTGGGCTCTGAATTTTATGATCTCACCAATCCCAAAATTGATTTATTTGCCCCACCTCAAAGGAAATGACCATTTTACCCTTCTATCCAAAAACTTGATTTTTATACCAAAAGTTTAATATTTATGCGCAACAACAAACACAAATAGGCACAAATACTCCTCAAATAAAATCATTGATGATTGTTCAGTGATTTGGGACGAAAGACCGTTTTTATTGTGAAATGACCAAAATGCCCTTTCACCCTAAAAACCCTAGTTCTTTGCCCGGAGCACATTTTCACTTCAAAAATGACTTTTCACCCTAGTTCTGTTCTTTGCCCGAAGCACATTTTCATGTGAAATTGCTAGTGTTCGATTCCAATACAAGGGCATACATGTCCATATATTTCCTATGCAAATCCACGTATGTAATATGCTAGTACATTGCTACGTGACTTTCCATGAGGAGTTAGACAGTCCCCATTGAAAACTATGGCTGGACAAAATATTTCGCTGCACATGTTTTTTTTCAACCCCCTCTTACTCATCACACACCCCCAAACCTCAAATATTTCAATTTTACCCTTATGGTGCAACAACGTGCTGTCAGACTTGTTACAATTTTAACACATAGGGGAGGGGGGGGGACACAAGACATAAGACACGACATCAGGCAACTGTACCGGTTCAAACCTTTTTAATCTAAAAAAAAATGGACGTGCTGAGAACCATTATAATCATTAAGGGTGTTTTTGAAATTTCACATGATTTGGGGGTGTGTAGTGTAGGTGGGGTTGGGAAAAGCATGAACTGTATATTTCTTGAGCGAAATTGAGACCCTTTTAGTAATTTCATTTGTAAAAGCAATTTTAGTCCAACCTATCCAAACAACAATAATTGATAAAAATCATTTTTTTAGTAAATATATCTAAACGAAAATCACGTCATGTTTAACTCACTTTTAACTAAAATCAATTTTGCAAAATCAATTCTATCAAAATCAATTCTACTCATCGCAAAACCAAACATACACTTAATTTTTTTATTTTATCAAATTTTAAGTTTTGAATGTAATTTTAATTTGAGACCCTTTTAGTAATTTCACATGTAAAAGCAATTTTAGTCCAACCTATCCAAACAACAATAATTGATAAAAATCATTTTTTTAGTAAATATATCCAAACGAAAATCACGTCATGTTTAACTCACTTTTAACTAAAATCAATTCTACTCACCGCAGAACCAAACATACACTATATCTTTATAAGTTGTTTTTTCATAAACTACTTTGACTATATTATGTATAATACATAAAAACTTATCTATTTGCATAAGTTATTTTTTATAAGCTCTATCCAAACATACTCTTTGTATAAAAAATTACTAAAGTACCTGAAAAATACCAAACTCTATTCAACTTCTACATTGTCCAAGAAATTCATTCTCAAGTACCTAAAATATTATACTCGAGTACCCCAAAAATGGATAGACAAACAAACTAGAAAGGTGATTCTCTTATACCCGAGTTTGTTGCAAGTTATTCCAGGGATACATAATACGTAATACAAGAACAACCATTTTACTAATACGTCTACGTATAATATGCATGCACAACTCAACAAGATATGGTTAGTTAACAACAGACATCACGATCCATGTTAGTAGTCGTTCCATACACTGATTATCAATGTCACCAAAGTTTCTTCACTATCCTAACTTTACTCAACAGTTAACTTTGAAAGTTTTTTTACATAATGACAATCATTAAGTATTTATTTATTTTAACACTTAAGAGCCTTTTCGGGGTGGTTGTGAGTTTTTGTTTTTGGTTTTGAAAGTCAATTTTAAAACTAAAACATGTTTGAGTAAAATGGGGTTGAGTTGTTTTTTATTTATTAATTTCAAAACAGTTTTTATCAAAACTCAAAACAAAAACAAAAATAGGTTTTATAATTTCTGTGTTTGTTTTAAGGCTAACACGACCAATGATCGCCAACTACTACTCTGACCATCAACTACCACTTCGACCATCACTCTGTCCACTGTCAACCACCCCCAACCACCACTCTAATCATCACTCTAACCATCGCCGACCACCACTATGACAACCTCTGATCATCAATTTGATCACCACCAACTACCACTACGTACGACCCCTACCAACAACCACTTCAACCACCACTAACCACCACTCTAGCCACCATCAACCACAACTCTAATCACTGTCAACCACCATTCTGATCACCAACAATCACCCCTTTAACCACCACTAACCACTACTCCAACCATTGTCAACCACCACTTCAACCACCACCAACCAATACTCCGACCACCTCTAATTGTCAAACTGACCACCACCAACTACCACTTCAACCACCGCTGACCACCACCGACTACCACTTCAACCACCACAAATCACTACTCTGACCACCGCCAACCACCACTTGATTAAGGTTAAATTTATGATGAATATTTATATTTATGTTTGAAACTGATTTTTATTTTAAAAAATTTATTATCTCATACTAAATCTGGTTTTGGTTTTTGAAATTTTTAAAACTCAAAACAGAAATTGGTTTTAGTTTTTGAAAATTTCAAAACAGAAAATAGGAAACCACTTTAGCGGGGCCTAAGGTTTCATATTCAAAATAAGAGTGTTTTTTCGAAATAGAGTTAACTCCGAATATTCTTTGGAGAAGTTCGGGTTTTCACAAAATTATATGCTTTCTGGTAAAGTCATTTTCTTATTAATCATGTCTAAGTTATTCATTTCCTTCTAATGCTACATTATCCTATTAACTCTCAAAATACTGTTTTTCATTTCAAAAATCTCATGGATCTATTACGAACATTATCAATGTCGTTTTCTTGACACGTTTATAATTTTCCTTTAATTCAACCAATCTGATGATATTACTACCACATATTACACAATTCAATTCAAACCAAACAATCAAGGCAATTAAGCAAACAACATGGAAAGCTAAAACTCAGAGTTTTCTTTCCGCTATCTACTTTCAATCACACACATATCTTTCTTCAGGTACTTAACAACCTTCACACGTGATATTGTAAGTTAAATTGTGTCTATGGTCTCTAATTCTTCTTGTTGGGTTTGTAAAACACTTGGAGCGCAGGGTTTCAGCTATATTTTGTTGAATTTTGCACCAATTTTATTGAAATAATGCTGATGGGGTTGTATTTAAAATTTTGCAGGTGCAACTAGCAAGGGCCCCAGTACCGAAACCATTCCAAGACACCTAGAAGCCTTCTTATCTTATCTTATCTTATCCTATATCTTATCTTATCTTATCTTATATCTTATATACTCTAGTAAAATCATATGTTAGGAAAATGTCCAAATTAGACATTTTAGAAATTTGACATTTGTCAAAAAATAGGGGTATATTTGTAAATGTGCCACAAAATGACAAAATTGTGCAACTTTTTGCAGCTTTTTGACTTTTTGGTTTGACTTTTTCTTTCTCTTTTTCTCTCTCTTTTTCCCTTTTCAATACTAATACAAATCATATATATTCTAATGCAATAAAATCATATCTATTAATCAATACTAATTTAAAAAATTTAATATTAAATTATCTAAAATTTACTATTTACTAATAACCTACTAAAACTACTAAAACCAACCAATTTAATTAATAACAATTGTAAAAAAAAATCACCACTTTCAAAAAATCGAAAATAATTTCTTTTTAGTAATTTAATTAAATTGATTAAATTAATATAAATGATTCCCACTGTTTTGTTAATTTCTTATGCTGCATGTACCTCGTTCTCAACAACGAAAGTCTTGGAGCTTCACAACCTTGAAGATCCCTCACAACGAACATAAAAAGGTAAATTCCCACTCTCTTACTCTCTCTTCTTCGTTCGTTCTTTCTTTCTTCACAACTTGTACAAACCCTAACTTGTTTGTACAATGTTTCTGCGAGGTACACCTTACCAAGCTCCTCGAATGAAGGTTGCCGAAGAACAACTCAAGAAACAAGAAGTAAAACTTAGATAATTTTAGGATATTGAAACCCTAGGAGGCGAAACAATTAAACTGCAAATTGCATTCTATTATTTTTGTATTTTGTATGTACAAAAAATTGACTGGACTGGACAATTGTATATATACATGTATGTGTGGTTGTTAGTTAGGTAGCTAGAAATGGTTAGTTAGGGTGGTTTGTAATTGAGTTAGTTACAAACTGCCTAAACAAACTGTTTTAACTATATAACCGACGGCTCTACTGTAAATAGTCGTTGGAGGGTAATTTTGAATTAGAAAATTCAATATATTTAGTCCTCCTTCTCTTGAACAATTTTTTAAGAATTGAAAGCTAGGGTATTTAAACTATTAGCTCATTAATAATCCTTTTCAATCCAAAAAAAATTACTCTTTTAAAACCTTCTTTATGAACTCAGCAATATAACGCAACAAAAAAAAATCATGTGCCACTTTGCATGATATATGTTAGTTGACTAAAGATAGTTTATAGTTAATAGTAAATACTAAAACTTGTTTTAAAAAACTTGTTTTAAAAAATTACTCTTTTAAAACCTTCTTTATGAACTCAGCAATATAACGCAACAAAAAAATCATGTGCCACTTTGCATGATATATGTTAGTTGACTACGTGAATTTTTTTGTAGAAATTAAAATAAAATTTGTGAAATTTATAGGGATGCAAAACATATTTAAAACTTGTTTTAAAAGACTTTATCCGTTATATGTTAGGTCTGCCATTTTACTATTTTTGATGATTCTATTTTCCTGCCAAGGGTAATGGTCTAGTCACCCCTTGGCTTTCTCCTATTCTCATTCTTTTTTCTCTTTTTAATGTTAACAAGGGGTACTCTTTTTTCTTTTAGTGATTTTTCTATAAGAAGAGATTGCATCAAAATGTTTTAATGAGACTCATTTCCTTCTTTGGTCTAATATTACCAAGGGGCTATTTTTTGGGACCCCCACACCTACTCACTATACCCCACAACCTCTGTGAAAACACCATATTACCCCTAAATTTTTTCCAAAACGGATTTACCTGAAAATAGATAAATCCGGTGTGATAATTTTAAACAACGGATTTATCTATTTGTTAGATAAATTCATAATGAAATTTCCAAAAGGGATTTACCTAAAAATAGATAAATCCATGTAAAATTTAACACACTGGATTTATCTATTTTTTAGGTAAATCCGTTTTGGATAAAAAATAATTAAAACGGAATTATGTGCATTACAACGGAAGTAGCTGAATGAATTATGTGTACATCCGTTTTGATAATATAAAAACAACGATGTATGTTTTTAAACATAGTTCCGTTTTTAAATTTTTGTTATCCAAAATGGATTTACCTACTAAATAGATAAATCTATTGTGTTAATTTTAGACTACGAATTTATCTATTTATAATAGGTAAATCTGTTTTGGATAAAATTGAAGGGTAAGATTGAAAGAAAAATGTGGGGTGGGGGTATAGTGAGTAGGTGTGGGGGTCCCAAATAAAGACCCAATTACTAATATGGTATCATAGCCTATTAAAAAATACTGCAAAGAAAAAAACTAGGTCCATGCTTCGTACAACCCCCCTCTACTCACCAGACACCCCTTTTGGGGTGAAAAGACTAAAAGCCTTTTTCTGAAAATTGATTATTATTTTTTTAAAACATTTAACACTATTCGGCGCACGCTTGAACGAACTAGGTCGAATCTCGCAGCACCGAACCTGTTAATTTTACTCGGACACCTCAAATTGGCCAAATTAACAGGTTCGACCAAGCAAAGGTCGAACCCAGTCGAATGTGTGAGGGTCGAACGATGCTGATGTTGGTTTTTTTAAAGAGTTGTTAACCGAAATTATCTTCAACAATAAAATAACAATTTAACAACGATAAAATAACAATTTAACAACGATAAACTATCTTCAGTGATTTCTTTAGCTTAGTATGTTTGGATGCATATCTACATCAATAGCATGATTATGAAGTTTCTGCTTACCCCCCCTCCTTAGGACGCTCTTACATTTTTTATTATAAAACAAACATAAATCCAACAAACATACACCAATCAATAAAGTAATTGTAAATGGAACTTATTATTAGAAACATAAATTGTTAAATAATTGTAAATTTACCAGGCCGTCCATATGTTCCTAACAATGTGGGAACCATAAGCATAAAGGACCCTACGATCATCTGGTCCTCACGGATAAGGGAAAGTGGATGATCTGTCGGGAGCATCAGGAGCAGGATCATCAGCTGGCTCAACCTCCTCATCATCAGAATGAACATCAGCCTATAAGGTGTGGAAGGCCTATCGTGAGAAGTGGATGAACGAGCATGAGAGGTGGATACGTGAGCATGAGAACTGGATGGATGAGAGCTGGATGGCACGTCCAACTGAGCAGCATCATCAATGTCCAATGCTGGCTCTTGTGGAGGGTCACCCTCAACATTTTTCCTGCGTTGACCTCCACGTCGTCCACGTTGAATCCCAAGAGTCTTTCGATAACGCACCGAGGCAGTGGGACGTGGCCCACGTACACGTCCCTCGGGCTGCGCCTCACCAGCAGTGCGACCTCCATCAGTGCCACGTCCCCATCCATGCCCACGACCCTCAGGCTACTCTTGACCAGTAGTGCCACCTCCACGTGCACGTCCACGTCCTCGTATCATTGTGTTAGCCATACTGTACAAAGAATCAATTGAAATGTCAAAAATCAGTCAAAATCAGCAACAATCAGGGGTGTTCGACCGTGTCAGGTTCGAACACAAACGACACACGCTTGATCGAACACCCCCAAATAGGTTCGATGCACGCTCGATCGAATAGAAACTAAACAGTTGCATCACTAGGGTGTTTGGCGCATGCGTGATTGCCTAAGATCGACCGCTGCAAGGCCGAACAACCCAGAAACAGCAGAAAAAAATAACGCGAAGAAGAAGATGTAGAAGCGTACCTAGATGTCAATGGAAGGAAATGTCGTTGATTGTTGATGGAAAACGCACGAAAATGATGGATTTAAGTTGCAGGGGTGTGGGTTTGGTTGTAGGGTAGTTTTTAGGGAGAGTTAGAATGTGATGGGGTGTGTGAGGGTGAGAAGGAATAGATAGGGGGAAACTCAGATTTTAAATTAGGGGTATTTTGGGAATATGAAGTGATTTGGAGGTTTTTAGTGAATAGTTAGGGGGTTATACGAAGCATGAGCCAAAAACTATGGTCTGTGTCCCGAAAATAAAAAACTAAATAAGCCCATGCAGTAATGTTTGGCCCATGCTTCTTCCAACCTCTAACTACTCATTGGACATCCCTAACCCTTTAATATTCTCAAAATACCCTCGTATGAAAAATTGCATTATTTTAACGGGTTCAGAGCAGAACCAGTTCTGTGCTTTTCTGATCGAACCCTTTCAATTTTTTTCTCTTGTTTTAAATTAATTTTGATGTATGAGTATGATTATTATTACAACCTCTGTGAGTGTGTGTTAATCTAACCGAACCACGCTACATTGAATTGCTATTCAACTTGCGACATCTTTGATGCTGATAGCAATGCAATGTACTATTAATAAAAGGCTTAAATATCATTTACCCTCCTGCAAATATCACCATAATCCATTTACCCCCTGTAAAAATAAAAGTTTTAAAATGCCCTTACAAATATAAACCATTTCTGAGTTCTGCCTTCTCATTGTTAGATTATGTTGACAACATTAAGTGTATAATAGGTATAATCAGTTTCTGGTTCCCCTCATGAAAATATAAATCGTTTCTGATTTGCATGTAGGGGTAACTAAACACTTATTATTTGCAAGGGGTTTTTTAAATTTTTTGTTTTTACAGGAGGGTAAATGGATTATGCTGATATTTGCAGGGAGGTAAATGATATTTAAGCCTTAATAAAATTTGTTTCATTTGTTAAAAATGATCTGCTAGAATATAAAAGGTAATATTCTTTGATGGTTATTCATACTTTATTGAAATTCTACATTTTGTCACGTGATTTGCCATGACAACACTCATGAAAAGTTAAGAATATAAAAAATGTATAGTGTAGTCATTTCATAGGGAGAGTGATTTGATTTTTGTCATACACCAAAACATGTTATCGTTACATGAAACAAAACAAAGCAGTGGTTCGGCCGACCGTTCTTCAAACTAAATAAAAACAATTTTAAACAGATTGTCTTTGAAAATAACACACTCGGTATAGTGAAATTCGAACTGGTTCGGTCAAGCGTGCGCCGAACTATATTTAATGTTAAAAAAAATAGAAAAACTAATTTTCAGTAAGAGTTTTTGGTCTTTTCAAACCAAAGAGGGGTGTCTAGTGAATAGAGGGGGTTGTAAGAAGCATGGGCCTAATGCTTTGATTTGAGGGCTTCTCTTCCTTGCCCTAATTTCTCTTAGGCTCATGCTTCTTCCAACCTCCCTCTACTCACTAGACACCCCTTTATGGGGTGACAAGACCAAAAACTCTTATTGAAAATTGGATTTTATATTGTTTTTTAAATATTAAGTATCGTTCGGCACACGCTTAATCGAACCTGATCGAATCTGGCTGTGCCGAATCAGTCAAAATTTACTCAGACACCCCAAATTATGTTTTTTATTAGGTTGAAAGATCGGCCACCAACTAATTCGAACACGCCAACCGAACCTGTTGAATTTTAGAGACGCCCAAATTCTGAAAAATGTAATGACATGCTACTCTGCAACATAACATTAAGCCCATAACATTGTGAATATGATGAATTCAATTTCATGCTTATGATAAAGGGAGACGCCTTCCATCCTCCAGTTGTTCGTTTATCAGCAAGCCATTCAATTTCAATTCCATTCAATTCAATTCAATTCAATTCTATGATGAATCCACGCGATGATTACTCACCAATTCTATGATGACTGTTTTTATGATGAATTCAATTCTACCATGAGAATCCACGCGGTGATTACTCGCCAAGCCATTCAATTCCATTTCCATCTGTTTCAAACGTCAAAATCACAACGTGAGGGGGTTTTGTGAGGTTCGGTAACTGGTTCGGACGACCATGCTCCAAACCGCCGGTTAAAATACAACGTGAGGCGTTTTTTCATGGAACGTATTTTTGGAATATTTAAGGGTTAGGGTGGTGTCCAATGAGTAGCTCGGGGGTTCTAATAAGCATGAGCCCTTATTTGGGTCGGCCTGTTAATGAAAGTAGCAGGTTGGGCTCTTGCTTCACTAAAGCCCATTTCTCCCACATTAGTAGAGGACCACTGCTTTTCCCAAACCCCCTCCCTTAATTAAAAATATTCCAAAAATACCTTCACACGAAACGCTCCAAGAATCTGATGGAGAACATGTTTACGAGCGGTTTGGTTAAGACCAACCGAACGTGTTCGGCTAACGTCAGCCAGACGTTATAAAAATTTAGAAGGAGATGTGTTTTATCAATTTTGTTTGTCCGGAGATGGGGATCCGAACAGGTTCGGTAGGCCTGACCCGAAGCCACCTGATACCGCTCAGACAAAGACAATGCAAAGAAACACTCTCAAAGTCATTTACAATGTTCCGTTGTGCCTACCCGAACCCATTCGGTTATGGGCAACCGAACCAAGCGCGATTTCTGAAAAAAAAAAACAAATGCAGCAACTTTAAGAGATGAAAACGAAAAAAAGCTTGGTAGGATAATACCTAATAATGTCGAGAAGATGATTAGAACGTTAATGATGTAGGGATGGAGGATAGGATTTGGAGTGAAGAGATGGGAGGTTTGGAGTGTTTGAGAGGGAGTCTGTAGGAGATGGAGGAGAAAAAGATGGATGGAGGAAATGGAGGGAATTCTTTAGAAAGATAAGGTTAAGTTGGTAATTTTAAAGCTTAAGGGGTGTGTGGTGAGTAGGAGGGGGTGTGGGAAAAACAATGGCCTTAGTAGAGTTGATTTTCTTATTGTCCAAAAAAAAAAAGTGCTTATTTTTAGCCAAACGGGCTTGTGTGGATTTATTGCTTTCCACATATGATTTTAGGTGTTGTTTTTTCAACCCCCTTAGTCAACCGTGATAGCCCCTCTCAACTATTTTTTCCCAATTTTATCCCTCAAAAATATTCAAAATGGATTTATCTTTCAAATAGATAAATCCGTCATGGAAAAATTAGACAACCGATTTATCTATTTGGTAGATAAATCAGTAGTGAAATATCCAAAACAGACTTACTAATAATTAGATAAATCTGTTGGCTAAAATTAACACAACAGATTTATCTATTTGGTAGGTAAATTCAATTGTTCCAAAAAAAAATTAAAAACAGAATTATATAAGATCACAACGGAAATATGTAAAACATATTTACGTAGATCCGATTTGCATTAAAAATCCAAAACGGATGTATATATACATCCAATGCGCAATGTAAAACAAACCAGATTTATATATTTTTATGTAATACTCGCTCAAAAGCTAATTCTGTCTCTGAATCATTTTAATTTGGCTTGTTTCTAGCTTGTATAGTTAGCTTGAGTATGTTCTATCTTCTGTTAGGTAGATTGGTTATAGTCTAGCTCACATAATTCTGATGTTTTAGGGGCCATATTAGGGCCTTTCTACTATTGTTTTATTTTTTTTTATGGCAAGGGTTTCGGCCTAGTTCCCCATTCACTCTTCTCTGTCTTTTCTCTTTTCTTTTTTTAATAAATTCGAGCAATCTGTCTGTTTGTCAAAAAAAATGTAGTTCCGTTTTTAAATAGTTTTTATCTAAGACGGATTTCCCTACTAAATAGGTAAATCCACTGTGTTAACTTTAGATAACTGATTTATCTATTTATTAGGTAAATTCATTGAAAGAAAAATGTTGGGTGGGAGTATAAGTGGCGATGGTGGGGGTTGAAAAAAAAACACCTTATGATTTTAGATAATGTTTTTTCTTTGGACAAAAAAAAAGAAAAAGATAAATAAATTTTTTCTCCTTGGTTTCTTCTTTTTCTTTTTTGATTTCTATGGAATTGTGTCGGTTTATTGAGATGTGAGCAATTCAATAATTGTGTAACTAAATTCATTAGAATTTCTTGACTAAAATGTTTAGTGAGCAAGTGCATAAATACATCATTGATGAACACTTGGATCTGTTACTAACCAGTTACAAAATTGAGAAACAATCTCAACTGAATATAACAAATACACAGCTAAACTGAAAAATATAAAAACTGCCTATCAACTGTTTGCTAGAATGCAGCAGTCAATCGTAATACTCCTCCACAACTTGAAGACTGTGACGCAAGTGTGAAAATGTTATAGATTCCCAACTTGCTGATTAAGGATTGAAATTGAGGCCAAGGGCGAGCGTTAATTTGTCAGGGGGGGTCTACTAATTGATATTAGGAGCTACATTGACTAATTTTAAGAACCCATTTTGGACGTGCTCGCGAAAAATATGACAATCACTAGTGTTCATTACGAGCGAGGTTGCTAGCAAGTTGTATGGCAAATTTGCTGTCACAATACGCCATGGTAGATGGCATAGAGACCACAAAGACACAAAGTAGTGGGCAAAATTCATAGAAATTTTGAAGCAAGTTTGGCCAATGTCCTATACTCTGCCTCAACAGAATATCTTACCACGATATTCTGTTTCTTGAACTTCCAAGCTATGAGTGAAGAACTCAAGAAGTCACAAAAGCCGGCGATGGAGCGCCTAGAAGTTTGGCAGATACCCTAATCTGCATTTGTGTGGGCAATGACACATAGGGAAAACGGGTAGGGAACAAGATTCCTGGACCAGGCGACTGCTTCAGATATTGCAGTACAACACACAAACCAAGTGTGAAAGGATTGTTCGTGAGTTGGCTTAGCCTATTCACGACAAAGGCTATGTTTTTGGCCGAGAAATGGTGAAATATATCAATTATCGAATCACTCTTCAAAATTATGGTGGATTAGGTAAACGCTCACCGCTGTGTCTCTCTTCTTATCACATCATTCACCTATCACATATATTATGTCACTCTCTATTTCTTTCACAATATAAGTGTTGGTGGGGTGTATGAGTGTTCAAGAGGAACTTTTGCAATTAATTTGTTCTTTGCAGCCCTTGTGGTGACACCCAGATCACCATGAAAAATATTGGAGAATAAGTTCCACGTGAGATAAAATAAAGACAACCTCAAATGTATATTTGGTGGAAAAGTTCAATTTGTCTAGATTTTTTGGAAAGGGGTTAAATATATTTTCTGTCCCTATAAAATTGACAGAATTTGTTTTTAGTCACTAACAAAGGTTTTCATCTCATTTTCCTCCCCATAAAAGTTTCCATTTTCAAGTTTAGTCACTGCTATTAATTATTTTTAAAAGGAGGTGGTGGTGAGAGTAAAGGAAAAAAGGAGTAGGCGTGGAAGCGTGGGTGGGGATAACTGTACTTTTGGAATTTTAAAAAAGGATTAAATATGTTTTTGGGTTTTCGTCGCTCAAAAATGTTCACCAATTTTTAATTCTTATAAAATTGAGTTTTTTGCTTTTAGTCCGTCATGACTTTTAATAGCGCTTATAAAAGGTTAAAAAAACACAATTAAAAGCCATGAGGGACTAAAAACAAAAAAACCCACGTTTTATGTGGATCAAAACAAATTTAACCCTTCAAAAAATTAGGGGATGTGAGTCTTCATATTTTGGGATAAAAAAAAACGGGACAACTAGGGTACCCATAACATAAATTTGGGTGCTGCACCCAAAGTGTATTCTTAGTGCATGTTCCACTTGGTAAAAAAAGGTCATCACGTTTCAACTTGGTCAACAAAAAAAACCCACCACGTTTGTCTTGTTAATGTGCGGTACCCAACTAATTGATAAGGGTAATTAAGAGTTTGCCAAAAAAAAAGTCCTTTAACTCGGTTCATGAATTTTGGGATAAAAAAAAGTCCTTTAACCCTGACAAATTTTGGGATAAAAAAACTCTCTCTTTCAAATCTAGCATTCCTTTAGTTATTGAAAAATAAAATAGTAGTATGTACCAAAAAAATAGAAAAAATTGTAACATTCCTTTTGTTGTTTATTTTTTTATTAAAGTGATAATTTATCATAATTATTACTTAGTAGAAGGGTGGAATTAAAACTTGAAAAAGTAAGAAAGTGATTTGAGAAGAAACCTTTTTAGTTCAAGAGTGTACGCACTTTTACTATACAATTTAGATACTCGTTATAATCAAAACCCCATACATTGGTTGAGATGATAGATGCCTCTTTCAGCATAATCAAAGTCTTGAGTTCGAATTTAGCGTTGTTAACGCGCATGTTAAATATCTTGAATAAATAAGAACTTTGAGAATTTCAAGTTCATCATCGCTTTACTCGACTCAAGAATTAGTCTCTGCAGATTCTACGTAAAAGGATATCCATTTTAAATATATATATATATATATATATATATATATATATATATATATATATATATATATATATATATATATATATATATATATATATATACTGACTTTAATCAAAAGTTCAAAATCCTATGCATAGTCATTGATGTATACCTTGTAATGTGATTGAAATGGAATGCTGATTTGAGTTATCACCACTTTTTTTTTCCTAGGTTCTAAATGATGGGTCCAATTCAAGCTGGTCTTTTGCTACGTTTCTATCTCTCGTTGATTCACAGAAAATTAAGTGACAAGGATTCCCACTTTCACACTACCTATGTTTCTCGTTAGTTCCATCCCATGTACCATAAAACAAAAACGTGTAAATTTGTGAATTGTTTCAAATCTTTGAGTCCGTCCATATAGACTTAAAGAAGATATGATAGTGACAGTTATATGGTCCCAAGTATATTGGGTCATAAATTTTGTCAAAGGATACGAATGGATGCAATACTTCGAACATGCATGGTGGATGTCCCATGAAACATCATTTGTCACGCGATATTTTGTCCAATGAGTGTCAACTAATTGTAAAAACTACTAATTGTAAAAACAATTAGTTGACACTCATTCAAAAAAAATTAAAAGAAAGAAATTGTTTTTTTTCCTTTTTGAAAAGACAGAATATTTGGACATATCCTTCAAAAAGATTGTATTTAAAATATTTGAGAACTCTATTATCATAAAGAGACGCTATTTGGAGAGGTGAGATAATTAATGTTCAATGAGTTACCTATATGAATATGAAAGTAATGTATTCTTCTTATGAATAAAGAAACTTGTAAAGAGGTGATAGGAGAGATGATAAACTCTACCTCGGTAGTTGAAAGAGTGACCACTGGTTGCTTGCGTGAAGACCATGATATTGCTCCTGAACCCAGCATAAAAACGTATCCAGAAGTGCTCTTTCGGTCATCTATATCTCCTGCATAATCGCTATCAGAGTATGCAGTTAATTATTCAGTTGCAGACCTTCTGTACATGATGCCTAGATCTGTGCTACCCTTCAAGTACCTCAATACTCTCTTGGCTGCCACTAGGTGCTTCTCTCTAGGTGATTCCATGTATCTAATAATGAGACTCACTGCAAACATGAGGTCTGGTCTTGTTGCAGTGAGGTACATTAAACTACCAACTATCTGTTTAAACTGTGTTGCATCTACTAAATTCCCTTCTTCATGCTTTGACAGTTTACTTTCTGGCACTATAGGGTTGGACACAGTGCTGCAATTCTCCATTCCAAAACCTCTCTAGGATCTCCTTTGCATATTTATTCTGACAGATAAAGATTCCTTGATCATTCTTGTTATACCCCAATTTTGTCCGTCTCCCTTTTTTTTGTTGTTTTAATTGTTTAATTTATTAATATATAGTCCAAAAGTGTAGAAAAAAAAAGCTAATTTAATTTTTATTACAATTTATGAGTGTCCAAAATGTTCCAATCTCTAAAATACAAAAAAATAGATAATAAAAATACAAAAAATAAAAACGAAAATTAAATAAAAGGAGCGGATCGAGTAATCTCGGGTCCTGCTTCTTGCTCTCCAAGACTACCCAGCAGGCCCACATTATCAGATCTGCAAAAGCCCAAAAACAGTCATTAATGCTAAAACCTAATTTCTACCCATAAATAAGCGGCTAGCCTAGAGTCTAAAACACACAGAAACCAAGGCAGAAAACTACTGCTAAAAATCACCCAAAAAATAGGATTAGAGTTTCACATTGAAACCCTGATCCACTAAACACGGTTCTGAAGTTTCTGAGATCTAGAGAAAGAAGCAGTCATTAACACAAAAGCAGTGGATCAGAGACCTCCACAATAGGTGTTGCAGTCATAAACAACGGTGCTAGGTGACACGAACGAAAGCCGGAATTGAGGTTATTTTGTTGTTAATACCAAAAATTATAAAAAATATGTAAATGTTTAACCTGTCATGATTTATCATGTTTAGATGATTGTATGCTAGATAACATGTAGATATAGTAATTGTAGATGTTTTCTTTATTATGTTTAGTGATGTATATGGTGTGTACATGAACAAGTGAACATAAATAAGATCAGAAGTGGCTTAAGATAAACACGGTTAGCATCGGATTAGAAATTCACATTAGGTCTCTTAATAAAATCAGGTTAATCATTCTCTTTTAGAAAGGTATTACGATCAAGGTTTTCAAAGGTAAAGGGATCAACATCAAGTAGTTTTTTTTTAGTTAGAAAGAAGCTTGAAATCGGTTTTTAGAGTACTGGCGTTCTTTGCGTCGTTTTCGTTTAGTGCGAAACAATAAAAACCAAATAAATCAAACAAACAATGAAGAAGAAAACGTAAAGCGAGAAAACAAAAACGAGGTTATTCAGGCAAGATCAGTGGAAAGAGAAGATGAAAATGATCTCGCGAATGTTAACCGGAGATCCACGCCGTCAGCCCCACCGTCCTTCCTTCTCCCAAATCGCGAAACCGAAAAACCTCTTAGACCAAACAATGAATCAGGAACAGAAATGGTAGAACACGAAATAGGAAGAAGAGGCCTGGGAACCGAACCAAAAAACGAATAGAGGGAGAAGGATTCGTTCCTCTTCTTCCTCTCCTTCCCTCTCTCTCATCGCGAACCCACCTCCATGGAAGCTGCGAATATCTCGCTGGGTGTTGCTCTCTCCCTCGCCGTGAACTGAGGCGAAAATTTCGCCAAGGACTTGCTTCCTCTCCCTGCGGCGCCGCTGGACAAGGTGAGGGAAGGGGAGAAGTGGTTTTTAGGTTTTTTAGTTTTTAGGTTTGGGCCTTATACAGTGCCTTTTTGTTTTGTATTTTTTTTATATTCAGAACGCTATTCGCACCCCTCCTGTTCACGCGCGTACCCCTCCCTCACTTAAGCCCAGTTTCGCATTCTAGGCTTCCCCATGCGAACTGGGCTTTCCTTTTTACACCCCTTATTATTTATACAGACCCCTGCGACTAATAAAACCCCAAGTTACAATTTCCACCCCCTGTTTCTCTTTTAATTCTTTTCTAACTCAAATATAAATACTTTTTCTCTCGAAATTAAATAAACGGCTAAGTCGGTTGTACAACCGGGTTAGTCATTATTTTAGGGCCAATGAGCTGTACAGTTCAGTAACCCTGAAAAACTTAATAAATGCTTTTTCTCTTGGAATTAAATAAACGGCTAAGTCGGTTGTACAACCGGGTTAGTCATTATTTTAGGGCCAATGAGCTGTACAGTTCAGTAACCCTGCAAACTTAATATAAATAAACTATTTTTCCTAATAATAGGGGGCTAAGTCGGTTGTACAACCGGGTTAGTCAGCGTTCTAGAATTAATGAGTTGTACAGTTCAGGAGCTCTAGAATACCTATTCTAAAACTGACCCACCTCACACCAAACCAATTTCTTTCAAAAACTCAAAAAATCATTTTCAAAAAGTAGGGGACTAAGTCGGTTGTACAATCGGGTTAGCCAGCGTCCTAGGAATCAGTGAGCTGTACAGTTCAAAGAATCCTAGGACCCCTACACTAAAAAACACCAACCCACAAACCTTTTTCAGGAAGAACTACGTAGCTTTGATTCCTCCATTGCATCTGGAGGTACGTAGGAGCAAGACTCAACCCTTGTCAAGCACTAAAAACCAAAAACCTAAATAAGTCTTTTTTCTACAAATAAAAGGGGTAATTATTAAATAAATCTTAAATTAATTAGACAATAGGATGTCGTGGGGTGCTAATACATTCCCCACACATAACGACTCCCGAACCCTAACAATGCCTCGTCCTAAAACTTAAAGGGATTTTCCGAATTTGCCCTTAAACTAGAATTTTGGTGGCGGCTTCCTAAGAACCTTTCGAAGAATCCTTTCCCGGATTTTTCGGTCGCTACAGCTGGCGACTCCACTGGGGACTTAATTTTTTTTATTTTTAGAGAGTCAAAACCTAGTCTAATTAACTTAGGATTAATTCAATTTTTACCCTTTTATTTGTTTATTTGCTTTTGCATAATTATATTATTTATTTGTGTAAACCCTAGGATAGAAGACGATATTTGTATATATGTTTGTTTGTCTGTTTGCAGCTTTTGGGTTGTTTTTTTAGATCGCTCCTACACACACTTCACTTCTACACTTCACACACGTGAGAAAAGTCCTCTACCCGGACTTGAGTGTACCCTAAGTTAGAACGAGATTGCGTAGTGATGGCCTGCGGGACGTACGTCTCGTTGGGTGGTCACGAAAATCTCACCTAGAGTTTGATTCCTTTTAAGGATGTTATCCCTTCTAATAGCTTGCCTATTGTTGGGGTCAGTATTCTTGACTGGGGTCTTGGGCTCTAGGGACCATGTGTAGGATTCTTTAGAACCATCCTTGTGAGGTTCACTATAAAAGAAACCTCAGACCCACTCCATAGGATACCTTTCTAGGGTCACAAAGGAGCTTTATACATTTGCATTCAAACAAACATTTATGCATACTGTCTTTTATCAAAAAAATCAAAAACAACCAAAAATCATTTTTTACTACTTTTTTAGAAAATATACCACATGCATACAGCAAATAAACATCTCTTTGTTGCATGCACTTTTATGACCGTCGAGAATTTAAATCTTTACCTTGAGAGAAGTGCGCATGTTGAAGTCAAAATTAAATTTTGTACTTTACTCTCAAATGAAAAGTTTATAATTCCCCGACATGACGAATAAAATCATATATTCATACACATACATTCGCATTTCACATACATTCATTCGTTCATTCGCATTTTCATTTCACGCGCATTCATTCATTTGCATGCTTACATCATGCATTATAAAAGCGAAAAAACATAATTTTGAGAGAAAGATTGTGATGAGAGGTGAGGCATTCTTGTGAGATAAATAATTCTTTTTGAAAAAGTTTAGCCATACTTCGTTGCAAGCTCAATGTGTTTCAAGTCACTCCGTTTTTCAAATTTTTAGCTTGCTCACATTTTTTAACCAAACGTTGCATCTCTTCCATCCCATGATAAACGACCGAAATGCCCATAAAAAAAAAAATTCTATCATGTTTTAAATGTTAACTCTCTGCGAAGCATTTGTGTAGTGACTTGGGTAACATGTGTGTTCATTTTTGTCTGAGTCAGTTAGCGTCCCTACCTTACCATCATCCCCTGTCAAAGTCTAATCCCATCCCGACCACCCATAAGGTACATACTCCACTACATCGATTACATAGTTGACATTTCGGTTGGTTCCCTAGTGAAATAACACTTTAGGCCCTCCATGCTGGGGCAAATGTGTGATCTCTAAAAAACTTTGTCAACGTTGTATTCCCTTGGTGCAAGTCCTTTACAAAAAAAAAAAAAAAATTCAAAAAGGCTCGTTAGGTCGAAAACTCGTAAGAGCGGCCTAAGCAAAAATTAGGGCATATAAAAAAGGGAGAAATAAAGAAAAAGAGCAAATATATAAAAGTAAATAAATTATTGTCCTCAAGTTAATTTTTGAAAAAACGAGCAATCATGATTTGAAATGAAGTTTGACCATTTTCCCATACCCTCGAAGAAAAAACCCCGTGCTACCCACCTTAAGCCAAAATCTAAAAACCTTTCAATCACCCTAGACAAGGATCAATTCCACATCAAAAGCTCGAAAGAAAGAAAAAGAAAAATCAAAATCAAAAAAGAAAGTGAAATAAAAAAAGAGGATCGAAAAACCACGAAAAAGCAAAAGTGGTACAATTATGAGATGATACTTCTCGCCATTAAATGCATAAGAGATCCTTGTCTGAAACAAACCCCCAAACACTTCCCTTGTCCTCAATATCCTATCCTTCATAAACCCTTGGCCAAGTCACATCCCTAAACAAGTCCATCCTACCATGAGACACATCAATTACTGTCTCAATAGACCCTCAAACACTACCTTGAGCCCAATTATCATTTCCTTCATAAATCATCACCCATTAGCCAAGTTACTTCACCAAATCATTTGTCCCATCAATCATCAAACACTTCATTGAGCCTAATAACACCCTATTTCACAAACCATTAACCATTAGCCAAATCATACCGCTCAAAAAAAAAATCATCCGTCCCATCAATCCCCAAACACCACCTTGAGCCCAATTATCATTTCCCTCATAAATTACTAAACCATCGGCCACATTCCGATCAATGACCGATTGCTGTTGTTTTCTCAAAGTTTTAATCTTAGGACAAATAAGCTTATTTATTTACAATATGTTTGCTCAAAAAAAAAAAACTCTCAAATAAAGAGAAAAATCAAAGGACTTTCACCCCAAAGATTCATTCAAGTTCTGTCGACATCAAGACAAGGTTTAGTGATCACCAAGTGGTGTTGTCATCATAGCGAAAACTCAAGACTATCATAGTCTGGGAATCATTTTATAGAGAACCAAAAGTTTATACTAGGATCGACATCAATATCCTAGAGTGGGGCATCCCTTTCACCATCTATTCCATTTGAACTTGGGGAAATTTGTACAGTGTCCATACCATATCACACCCAGCCTATACCAGACCAACTCGAAAAACCCATAGCCCTAACTCTGTCACCTTTCCCAATCTTACTAAAGCCAACCATTGAAAAACCATTCCAAGTGGGGCAATTAGTACGCTCTTCACTCCACCTTCAAATGGGAAAATTCACCTTACACCCATCTCATCCCCTTGCCATATTCACACCAAAAAACCATACTGGGGCAATTTCTCAACTCACTATCCTAAATGTTTCTACTCTAGTCCTAGGGCAATCTTGTCCTTACCATAATTAGGGAAACATCAAACTCTATGGGTTGAGACAACATCTCCTACTTGCCACCTTTCATTCCAGAGCCAATGCATTCCCAACTCATCATCTTCTACACCCCTAGCTTGTCACCATTAGACAAAGGCGGACACTCACCGTCATCAAAACTAAATTGGGGCGATCCCTACATTCCTTGGCTTGGGAAAACCTACCTTTCATGACCTTGACAAAGACCAGGTCATCATTCACCCCTTCATGTGCCACAAATGCCCACACCCTAGGTCTTTAGAACCCCAAGTTAATCGACTCATTCATCTATATTCGCACTACTATACATCTTCACAAAACAATGCTTCAGAGAGAGAAAACACAAGTTGATCATATGATGTTGGAAATCCACTTATCTAGCTGTGTGGGCCAAAACTTCGGTCATCATGGGGCATCAAAATGAAAGAGAAAAATGAGCGAGCTTGCAAATACTTTTTCACATCGTTTATCTCAAAAACAACATTGAGATTGCCAAGTATTGAATCAAAACTATTTTTTCAAAGAATGATCAATATTCACCTCGCGCTTCTCGCATCTAAAGTCTCACATCTCATCATTACCAAAAATGGTTCTATACCCCAATCACTCATATCATATCATATCATATCATATCATATCATGTCATGTCATGTCATATCATATCATCACCTCATGCACCATAGCATTTGCACCCGAGCATTTCATTTGCATCATATTCACATTTGGCATTCATCATTTTTCAAAAAAAAAAAAAAAAAAAAAAAAAAAAACAATAAGCAAAAGAGAAAAAGGAAAAAGTCATTCCACATCCTACCGGATACCAATCATTGCGTGCACCATTAATTGCTTCATCAAACGTAGATTGGTTTTCCTTTCTCGGTAGATGCATTTGTTAGGTGTGCTCGGATAAACACGATCGGTGTTAGTCCCTATTTTGTTCCTCTAATATCCAAACTCTAAGCGTTGATCCCGTGATCGCATCACGGATCACCAAGTCGATCCCGGACCGAGTGGTCCTTGAGAGCACACGCTCTTCGGTGCCCTAAGTGGCCCCAGTCGCAAACGCGTCGAAGTCGAGCCCGACGGACCTTCCGGACCCGCGTGGTCCTTCGGACTAGCCGTGTCACCTAAGACATGGTGGACGTCCTCTATTGGTCAACATATCGCTCCGGATCGATCTTGACCCCGGCCGCCGAATCTAAAGGCCCTCGGATCGTTTTACTAGTACCGTAGCTAGTAGCGCTCCTTCAGACCACGATGGTCCTCTATTAAGGCCTAGGCAGCCTTCTAGACCCCGAGTGGTCATTCAGAGCCTTAATGCTCCTTCAGATCCCGAGCGATCCTTCATTTTGTTCTCGGTTAAATGCGCCAAGTGTTAACCGCTCCCTGTATATTCTTAAACCCTCTGTTTCCTCCCTAAACGAACAAAATTGACGTCTATTCTATCTTTATTTCTATTTCTACTGCGAAAATTTGAATACATCTCACATTTTCTAGTAAAATATAAATAAAGAGGGGCAGCTGTTATACCCCAATTTTGTCTGTCTCCCTTTTTTTTGTTGTTTTAGTTGTTTAATTTATTAATATATAGTCCAAAAGTGTAGAAAAAAAAGCTAATTTAATTTTTATTACAATTTATGAGTGTCCAAAATGTTCCAATCTCTAAAATACAAAAAAATAGATAATAAAAAATACAAAAAATAAAAAAACGAAAATTAAATAAAAGGAGCGGCATCAGTAATCTCTGGGGTCTGTTCTTGCTCTCCAAGACTACCCAGCAGGCCCACATTATCAGATCTGCAAAAGCCCAAAAACAGCCATTAATGCTAAAACCTAATTTCTACCTATAAATAAGCGGCTAGCCTAGAGTCTAAAACACACAGAAACCAAGGCAGAAAACTACTGCTAAAAATCACCCAAAAAATAGGATTAGAGTTTCACATTGAAACCCTGATCCACAAAACACGATTCTGAAGTTTCTGAGATCTAGAGAAAGAAGCAGTCATTAACACAAAAGCAGTGGATCAGAGACCTCCACAGTAGGTGTTGCAGTCATAAACAACGGTGCTAGGTGACACGAACGAAAGCCGGAATTGAGGTTATTTTGTTGTTAATACCAAAAATTATAAAAAATATGTAAATGTTTAACCTGTCATGATTTATCATGTTTAGATGATTGTATGCTAGATAACATGTAGATATAGTAATTGTAGATGTTTTCTTTATTATGTTTAGTGATGTATATGGTGTGTACATGAACAAGTGAACATAAATAAGATCAGAAGTGGCTTAAGATAAACACGGTTAGCATCGGATTAGAAATTCACATTAGGTCTCTTAATAAAATCAGGTTAATCATTCTCTTTTAGAAAGGTATTCTGATCAAGGTTTTCAAAGGTAAAGGGGATCAACATCAAGTAGTTTTTTTTTAGTTAGAAAGAAGCTTGAAATCAGTTTTTAGAGCAGCCTGGCGTTGCTGCGTCGTTTTCGTTTAGGTGCAGAAACAATAAAAACCAGCGAAATCAAACAAACAATGAAGAAGAAAACGTAAAGCAGAAAACAAAAACGAGGTTATTCAGGCAAGATCAGTGGAAAGAGAAGATGAAAATGATCTCGCGAATGTTAACCGGAGATCCACGCCGTCAGCCCCACCGTCCTTCCTTCTCCCAAATCGCGAAATCGAAAAACCTCTTAGACCAAACAATGAATCAGGAACAGAAATGGTAGAACACGAAATAGGAAGAAGAGGCCTGGGAACCGAACCAAAAAACGAATAGAGGGAGAAGGATTCGTTCCTCTTCTTCCTCTCCTTCCCTCTCTCTCATCGCGAACCCACCTCCATGGAAGCTGCGAATATCTCGCTGGGTGTTGCTCTCTCCTCGCCAGGTCGAGGCGAAAATTTTAAGGACTTGCTTCCTCTCCCTACGGCGCCGCTGGACAAGGTGAGGGAAGGGGAGAAGTGGTTTTTAGGTTTTTTAGTTTTTAGGTTTGGGCCTTATACAGTGCCTTTTTGTTTTGTATTTTTTTTTTTATATTCAGAACGCTATTCGCACCCCTCCTGTTCACGCGCGTACCCCTCCCTCACTTAAGCCCAGTTTCGCATTCTAGGCTTCCCATGCGAACCGGGCTTTCCTTTTTACACCCTTATTATTTATACTGAGACACTCGCGACTAATAAAACCCCAAGTTACAATTTCCACCTGTTTCTCTTTTAATTCTTTTCTAACTCAAATATAAATACTTTTCTCTCGAAATTAAATAAGCGGCTAAGTCGGTTTGTACAAGGTTAGTCATTATTTTAGGCCAATGAGTTTGATGTTCAAGAACCCGAAAAACTTAATAAATGCTTTTTCTCTTGGAATTAAATAACGGCTAAGTCGGTTGTACAACAAGGTTAGTCATTATTTTAGGGGCCAATGAGTGCTGATTCAAGAACTCCCGCAAACTTAATATAAATAAACTATTTTTCCTAATAATAGGGGCTAAGTCGGTTGTACAACCTGGGTTAGTCAGCGTTCTAGAATTAATGAGTCAGCAGGTTCTCAGAGCTCTAGAATACCTATTCTAAAAGCGACGACCACCTCACACCAAACCAATTTCTTTCAAAAACTCAAAAATCATTTTCAAAAAGTAGGGGACTAAGTCGGTTGTACAATCGGGTTAGCAAATGGCCCTAGGAATCGATGGTGCATGCAGTTCAAGGAATCCTAGGACCCCTACACTAAAAACACCAACCCACAAACCTTTTTCGGGAAGAACTACGTAGCTTTGATTCCTCCATTGCATCCGAGGTACGTAGGAGCAAGACTCAACCCTTGTCAAGCACTAAAACCAAAAACCTAAATAAGTCTTTTTTCAACAAATAAAAGGGGTAATTATTAAATAAATCTTAAATTAATTAGACAATAGGATGTCGTGGGGTGCTAATACCTTCCCCACACATAACGACTCCCGAACCCTAACAATGTCTCGTCCTAAAACTTAAAGGGATTTTCCGAATTTGCCCTTAAACTAAAATTTGGTGGCGGCTTCCTTTGAACCTTTTTGAAGAATCCTTTCCCGGATTTTTCGGTCGCTACAATTCTGCATCACCTCAATTCCCAAAAAGAACTTCATTTTGCCCAAGTCAGTCATGTCAAATTGACTGTGCATAGACTTCTTAAACTCTGCAAATAGTTTCTGAGAATTTCCAGTATAGATGAGATGATCCACACATATAAGGATACTATCAAAATACTTCCATGTTCATCATGTTTTATGAACAAAGTGTGTTCATAGGGGCATTTCTCAAAACCTTCCTTCACAAAGTAAGATTCTATCTTACTATACCAAGCTCGAGGAGCTTGTTTCAATCCATACAATCAATGCCTTTTTTAGTCTAAACACCAGATGTTCTCCTCCCTTCATGATGAAACCAGGTGGTTGTTCAACATACACTACTTCATTCAATTCTCTGTGCAAGAAAGCACTCTTTACATCAAATTGAAACACATCCCAACCTCTAATTGCTGCAAGAGATAAGATGCTTCTAATGGTGTCCCATCTAGCAACCGGAGCAAAGACTTCATTGTAGTCAATACCATACTCTTGAGAGTAGCCTTTTTCCACAAGCCTAGCCTTGTGCTTTTCTATCTTCCCAGCCTCATTGTACTTGGTTTTGTAAACCCATTTCACACCTATTCTCTTAGCTCCAGGCGGCAACTCAGTCAATTCCCATGTTTCATTCCTTTCAAAGGACTTCATTTCAATTTCCATGGATTTCTTCCATACATCTTGCTTAGCAGCTTCTTCATAACTGAGAGGATCTTCTGCTGGTGTGAAGATATCAAGGCTCAACATTTCTGCATCACCATCAGTGTAGTAGTCTTGCAAGTACTGTGGTGGTTGCCTAGTTCTCTTTTTTGCATCATTAGAGGTACCTGCATCAGATACAACATTGGCAGAGCTATCAGTATTCTCTGCACTAGTAGTTCCTGCAGTAGTAGCACTCACTGCAGCTCCATTTCCTCCATTTGTCATACTGGTTTCAACATTCACAGTAGCTTCCTCCTCTTCTTCATCTATTCCATTCTCAATTACTGTCTCAGTAGCTTTCCTTTCACATTCTCAGTTCCATGATTCATGTTCAGAAAAAACAGCATCTCTACTTATGATAATTTTCTTAGTACTAGGTTTAAAGAATCTATAGGCTTTAGACTCTTCACTAATACCTAAGAAGACACATTTAACACTCTTATTGTCAAACTTTTTTCTATGAACATCAGGGAATTTGTGACGGACAACATCGTCGCTAAAGGGTAGTCAGCTTTTAAGAAAAAATAAAAACAGTATAAGTCGCTAAAAACACTTAAATCTGTCGCTAAAAGTCAGTTGGACAACATTGCCGGTCGCTAAAAGCCTTTAAATCTGTCGCTAAATGTCAGTGTACTTTTCTGACTTGATTAGACAACATTGTCCGTCGCTAAAGCCCTTAAATCCGTCTCTAAATGTCAGTGTACTTTTCTGACTTGATTGGACAACACTGTCCGTTTATGGGCCAGTCATAAATCCGTCGCTAAAGGTCAGTTTATGGGTTTTTATTCAAATCTCCCAACCAAATCACTCTCATTTCCATTTCACTTCTTTTTTTCTCCCCAACTCTTCTCTCTACCTCTCTCTATCCGAATCTCTTCACCACCACCTCCTTTCATCCTTACTCCTCTCTATCACTCTCTTTCTCCCTTAATAATCTTCTCCTTCTCTCTATACCCTAATCCACCCTTCACCACCACAACACAACCACCACCACCCACGAAACCACCACTAGAGCTCCTCTTCCTCTCCTCTCTCTCTCTCTTACGACTTCCCCTTTCTCTCTTCTTCTCTCCACCTTCTTCCACCACACAACCACCACCAGCTATGAATTTCTTTCCTATTTCTCTCTTCTTCTCTCCACCTTCCACCACCACCACAAGCACAAAATTAATAATATAACATAATTTTTATTAATAATATAATAATAAACGGCTTCAAAAATGATAATATAATAATAAATATATAAAAAAACAAGTCATTCAAATATCATTTTTCATTTAAAAAAAATCCCAAAAATCCCTCGCTAATTTCAAAAAAAAAAATCCCTTGCTAATTTAAAATTTCCCTCGCTAACTAACGACCCAAAAATCCCTCGCTAATTCCCTCGCTAAAAGTTAGCGAGGGATTGGGTCGTCGCTAATTCCCTCGCTAACGTACTTTAGCGACGGATTTTAGTGTTTTAGCGAGTGCTTCGCTAATAAAGATACGATGCGGCAGGGATACTTCATTAAAAAATTAAATTAAAATTTAAAAATATAAAGATACTTGTGATCAAAATAAGTAAGCATAGTACCAACAAGGGTTGGTCCGAGTGGTAACTGGACTCGGATCCCACTCTAAGGTCTTGCGTTCGAATCTTGGGTGTGACAAAAAATTGGGAGGAGAAAATCACACAGGCCAGTAAAGTCGAGTACTCGTGGCTAGTCAGGTTCTCCGACGTAGATTAGTCATCGGCAAAGCCTAACTATGTCATTCTCCTCTCCTTCCATCATCAAAGAATAGTATAGCTACCAACTCTGGTACATCAAGAGATATATCTGCTAATTCAATTCCAACACATCAAGTGGATCATGTGCATCTCCACTAATGTCTCACATCTTTGTCTCTCCTTTACCAAATCCTTCATTTTTCTAGACAAAAGACGAAGATTAGTATTCATATAACTTGTGCCCTTTTTGGATCCATTTTATTTCTCTTTAAATAATGGATAAAGGTGTAAGTATCTAGTTGTTTTTTGATTTAAAATAAATATAAATTCTAGGATACTTTCACTACAACAGAATTAGTATATAAGCAGCGCTTTTTTTCATTCATGGGCAGCGCTTTTGAGCGCTGCTGAACGTGGCGCTGGTGATTCCACTTCAACAATGGGCAGCGCTCCCTAAAAAGCGCCACCCATTGCCCAAACACGTCCTCAGATAGGCAGCGCTTCCTAAAAAGCGCTACCCATTGCCCAAACATGTCCTCAGATAGGCAGCGCTTCCTAAAAAGCGCCACCCATTGCCCAAACACGTCGTCAGATAGGCAGCGCTTCCTGAAAAGCACCACCCATTGCCCAAACACGTCCTTAGATAGGTAGCGCTTCCTAAAAAGCGCTACCCATTTCCCAAACACGTCCTCAGATAGGCAGCGCTTCCTAAAAAGCGCTACCCATTGCCTAATTTTTTTTTTAATTTTTTTTTCTGTTTTGTGTATTTTCATTTTTATATCTACAATTTACCTAGTCATATGCAGTCAATACAATCCAATCAAATTCATTAGCTAACAAATTACAATACATAACCGAAACAAACTCTCTATATCCAAATGCACTAATATGTCAACATAAGATGAACCAAAACAAAATAGCTAACAAGTTACATCATCTAATTAATTTGTCCAAAACTAGCTATTTGAACCAAAACTAGCTAGCTAACTTAATAGTATCCAAATTAAACTCTAAAAAAACTGGAGACATATATCAGTACAATCAGAACAATTTTTCTGAGAAATCATACTTTTATTTGCATCCTTCTGTTTCAAACTTTTTTTTTGACAGCCTTCTATTTCAAACTTTCACTACAAGAAAAAATGAAAATCCAAGGCAAAACTTTCTGGCGGATTTTAATCCCCCACAAACTTTCCGGCGGATTTTTGACATTTGTGGGGGATTTAATCCACCAGAAAAGTTTTGGCGGATTTTTGACATTTGTGGGGGATTTTTGACGTTTTTGGCGGATTATAAAGTGGAAACAAAAAATATCAGACAAAAAAAATACCAATCCGCCGAAAATTGCTGTCCAATCCGCCGAAACGTAATCACGCACAATAGGGGGGAAATTTGAATTCAAATTTCCGCCGAAAACTCAATGTAATTCGCCGCAAATGGACACACAGATTCCCAGGTTTGAAATCCGCCGAAAATCCACTACAATCTGCCGAAAACTCACGCGGTCTTCAAGACAACTATTCCGCCGAAAAAGCACTAACAATCCGCCGAAAATGGCCTGTTGAATGCAACGGTCATCAGGCTCACGCCTCTTCATATATTTCCATTCTTTCACTCACTCGTTTCTTCCATTCCTTCATTCCCTCATTCTCAAACTTCTAAAGCTCACACCTCTTAATATATTTTCATTCCTTCATTCACTAATTTCTTCCATTCCTTCAGTCACTCGAAAATTAATCCCTTGCAAACTTCTGAAGGTATGTTTTAGTTTATATTTTGTTTTAATTTATACTTTGTTTTAAACTATTAGTTACTAATTGTGGTATTGTTTGCTTAGGAGTTGTTAGAGTTTGGTGACATCTGCTTATTTGTTCAAAGGACTCCAATTTAACATCAAGTCAGAGACCTCTCAGCACCACCGGTTAGTTATTTAAGTTATTAGTTGTGCTTAAACGTTATTTGATGTTATTATAGTTAGAATTTGTTCAATAATTAAATATGAAATATTATAATATACTCCCTCTGTTCCACTTTAGATGTCGTTTTTAGCTAATTTGTGAATACCAAGATAAAACTTTTGTAAGCAAAAAAAGTCCCATTATACCCGTATATAATTTCACATTTCAATACAACTACATTAAAAGTGCCTATAAGAAAGTAAAGCTCTAATTAATTGTTGACAAGCAAACATATGCATACATACAGCGTACACGCATTTCTTCTCCACTGACGTTTCCATACCCACTAACCTTTCCATACCCTCCTGCAAATTGTGTTAATATTAAATTATAAAAAAATGAAATATTTTGGTCATAGTGCATAGAGAGCTGTTGGTAAATTAGCTATATTTGGTAAAAATTCTAATATTAATTTTTAGTTGCATTGAGAATAGAGAATTCTATTGTGATACTTGAGCATAGTCTTATGTAACGTCTTGGAATCTTTCAAATATTTAATAATTAATTCATGAAAAATGTGCCTACAATAAATCAAATAAGGGTATAATAGTCATATACCTAAATTATCAAAGTGACAAGTAAAATGAAACTAATTTTTTCCTTAAAAACGACATGTATTGTGAAACAGAGGGAGTATTAGTTAATATTAGTAATTAATTACTTAATATTAGTAAATAAATTAGTAGAAATAAATATTAATGTATTTAAATTTTTTTTTTTTACTTTTAAACTTTTGTTAATATTTTTTTAATAAAAAATACATAAATACGAATTATATAGTTAAAAAATAAATTATATCTATTTATTAATTTATATTTTTAATACTTTTAATTTAGATAATTGTGAAATACAAGAATATATTAGTTTTTCGAAAATTCATTATATTATCATTTTTTTGTTTAAGTTGTTAAAATCTATTATATTTTTGAAAATTCATTATATTATCATTTTTTTTGTTTAAGTTAAAATCTATTATATTTTTGAAAATTCATTATATTATCATTTTTTTGCTTAAGTTGTTAAAATCTATTATATTTTTGAAAATTCATTATATTATCATTTTTTTTGTTTAAGTTAAAATCTATTATATTTTTGAAAATTCATTATATTATCATTTTTTGTTTAAGTTGTTAAAATTTATTATATGTTTATAATTAATTAATGTAATGTTTACATTGTTAGTGCATGTATGTAAATATTTGTATGTGTATTATGTGTATGTATATGATCATATGATATTTGTATATGTGTATGCGTATGTATGTGCATGAATATGTAAGTAAGAAAATATAAAGTTTGATTTATTATTTATGAAATGAAAAGTAATTAGTTATTGTTTATGATAATTTTTATTGTAGCACACGTAGTATTAGGATTTAGAAAACATGGATCGTAGTTGGATGTATGATCGATTATTTCCTTGAAGAAGCGGTTTAAAGAGACGATTTGCAGAAGGAGTAGAAGAGTTTATTTTTTGTGCTAAGCGTGACGAAGGATTTGCGCGAGAAGGGGGAATTAGATGTCCGCGGCGCGAAATGTTCAATTCGATTTATAAAAATGAAGATGAAGTCGAATGCATTTGTACAATAATGGGTTTAGGCGATTATTGGATATGGAGTAAATCACGCTAAGTAGCACTTGGGGTACTGCGGTAGTCGTTCTGCGGTTAATGTTCCGGTTGAAGTATATCTTTCAAGTACTAATGTTCGGTTGAAGAAGTAGCTTCCACATCGGATCTCGGCCAAATCATGCAACCGCGTTAGATGTTTATCGAGGAATGATATCTCATGCCGTTGGAGTAAATTTGGATTTTGAAGAACAGGAATATGATGTCAAGAAGTTCCTAATGAGGAAGCACAATTGTTTTACACGTATTTGAGTGAGACAAATAAACCATTATTTGAAGGATCTAAAGACTCAAAATTATCAATGTGTGTTCGGTTGTTGGGTCTTAAGTCTCAATTTAATGTTGTCGAGTTGTGCATGGAATATATGACCAAAATGATGTTGGATGCAACCCCTATTAAGGGACTTTTGCCGCAGAGTTATTATGATGCTAAAAGACTGGTATCGAAGCTTGGCTTAAAATCTAAAAGAATTGATTGTTGTGTGTCTGGTTGCATGATCTATTATAATAATGAGTTTGGCATAAATGATGGAAATTTGACGGAATGCAAGTTGTGTGGAGAGCCACGCTACCGTGCCAGTAGGAAAGGGACGAGCAGAGGCAAACCGGTTCCACGGAAAGCAATGTTCTATCTGCCGCTTATACCAAGGCTACAGAGGATGTTTACATCAATGGAGACCATTTGGTAAAATGACGTGGCACCATGAAAATAGAAACAATTCTGGTGAATTACGTCACCCATCTGATGGTGAAGCTTGGAAGCATTTTGATCGTGTTCATCCAGATTTTGCCAGTGATCCACGCAATGTTCGGCTTGGTTTATGCTCTGATGGTTTCACACCCTATATTCAAGCATCAAGATCACCGTATTCTTGTTGGCCAGTTATTGTTACCCCATACAACCTTCCACCATAAATGTGTATGTCTAAACCATACATGTTTTTAAATGCTATTATTCAGGGGCCAAGCAATCCAACAGCTGGTATTGACATATATTTGCAACCTTTGATTGATGACCTAAAAAGGTTGTGGCATGGTGTTTTAACTTATGATGCAAAGACGCAAACAAAATTTCGAATGAGGCGACTTTGATGTGGACAATTAATGACTTTCCGCCTATGGAATGTTGTCCGGATGGGGAACACATGGTAAGATGGCGTGTCCGATTTGCATGGTTGACACAAGGGCTTTCACTCTTAAATACGGAGGAAAACTTCGTGGTTTGACTCGCATCGTAGGTTCTTACCTATGGATCACCCATTTAGAAAGCGTAAATATGCATTCATCAAGAGGACATGTTGAAACAAGTGGACCTCCTCATAGTTTGACACCGAGAGGAAGTTTGGGATAAAGTGTTAAAGACATCCCTCCAAGTGGAAGTCGTAGCGGGTGTTGTTTCTCGTCCCGAAGGCTATGGGCAATGGCACAACCGACAAAGAGAAGTATCTTTTGGGAACTTCCCTATTGGAAAGATAATCTTTGAGACACAACTGGATGTAATGCATACTGAGAAGAAATTTTTTGATAACATATTTAACACTTGTCATGGACGTGAAAGGTAAAACGAAAAGACAATGAGAAAGCTAGGAAGGACATAGCTCATTATTGTAGACGAAAGGATTTGTTGTTGGTTGAGCAAGGTACTAGGACATTGAAACCCAAAGCCAATTATACTTTATCTAAGGAAGAAGTTAAAGCATTTATCGATGGATAAAAGAGTTGAAAATGCCGCAGACGGTTATTCTTCCAATTTATCTAGATGTGCGGATGTGGATAATGGGAAGTTGCATGGGATGAAGAGTCATGATTGTCATGTATTCATGGAGTGCTTACTTCCCATAGCTTTTAGTTCGTTGCCAACACACGTTTTGAACCCGCTAATTGAAATAAGTACATACTTTAAGAATTTGTGTTCAAAGAACCCTAAAAGTTGATGATCTTACAAAAATGGAACAAGACATCCCACTTATCTTATGCAAGTTGGAGAGAGTATTTCCACTGGTTTCTTTGATTCTATGGAGCATCTACCGGTGCATCTCGCATCCGAAGCTAAACTTGGCGGACTGGCCCAATACTGAGATGGATGTATCCGTTTGAAAGGTCGATTATTTATTATAATATAAAAGGAGGTTTAAAAATAACATTATTAATTAATTAACATATCGTTTTATCTAGGTTCATGGGTGATTCAAAAAGATCGGTGAAAAACAAAGCTAGAGTTGAAGGATCGATATGTTCTTCATACTTACACCGTGAAACAACCAACTTTTGTTCTTATTATTTCAAGAATAAATTTGCTCCAAGAAGCAGTCGAAATGAAATGGATGTTGAATGTCCTAGACATGAATTAGCTTTGTCTGTCTTTTGTCTACCCGGTCGTCCATCTGGGAGGGAGTCAATTCACTGGCTGACAGAGGAAGAGTTCAAGGCAGCACATATTCATGTGTTGATAAACTGTACTGAGGTGCAACCATTCATTGAGTATGTATTCCTCAACATTAACTATATATATATATCTTAATTAAGTCAATAAAAGTAGACAAATGTGTAACAATTAATTTTTTTTTTTAGGGAATTCTTGTCATCTGAGGAAATAAGTGAAGAACAATCTTCGGCTTATATTAATGCACATTTTCCAATGTGGTTTAGGCAACGTGTTTATGCCCTCCCACCAACTCCTCCCAACCAACACTTGAGGAGCTTATCAGACGGTCCTCGAAGATGTGTTAAAGAATGGCACACATACTTTGTCAATGGATACAAATTTCACAATAATGAATGGACACAGGGCAGAGAAACAATCAATAGTGGAGTTTGCATGAAGGGTGTCACTGGAGGTGGTGAAGGTGATTTTTATGGTGTGATTCAACACATATACGAAGTTGCGTACACCCCTATCTAGACTATAGTCGAGGGTGTGCTTTTTTATTGTAATTGGTTTGATCCGTGCGCTCCAGAACAAGGGTAAATCCAAAGTCAAATACTGATCGACATTAAAATGAGTAGTAGATATCGATTGTATGATCCGTTTCGTCATTGCTCAAAATGTGAGACAAGTCTATTATGTCCCTTATCCATCAACGCGGACTGATAGGCGTGGTTGGTGTGTCGCAATTAAGACAAAACCAAGAGGCCGGATTGAGACAAATGACACACTGGAAGATGTCCCATTTCAAATGGATGAGATGTCTAATGTAAATGAAGTGATTCAAGTGGAACCCATTACTCGTTTATGTGATCAACCAAACACCAGCGATGAAGTTGATGACGAAGAAGATGCTGATGAAGATGCAGAAGAACATATTGGTGTATCAAGAATTCCCTGCTCATCTAATGATGATGATTTTGAGAATGAGTGGGATTCAAATTAGTTTTTCTATTTATTCAGTTTTATTTGGTACTTAATTAGTAGCTGGTAATAGTATGGATATTTATGGTTATTTTGTATGAATATTTGTACGAATGTTTATGCAATATATATACATGTTTCTTTTTTAATATTTAAATGTATGTATGTGTGTGTATATATATATATATATATATATATATATATATATATATATATATATATATATATATATATATATATATGTATATACAGTATGTCATCATCTGGATCCTCATCCGATCGTGACGACACACACGATGTTACTCCACACATCACGGATACGGCGGTGGGAGGAAGAAGATTATTACTCGCCTAACGCGTGCGTCACACGGGACGCGTCGTTGTGTTGTTCCTCTTGGCGGATATTTGCCAAAGCCAAACACAAATGGTGCGAGTAGTAGTAGTTGTGCACCTCTTCCGAGTTGGATTGGCGGGGATGACTTACGCCGACACATGTTGAAGATGGTCGTGTCATCGTGGTGCCTCAAGGAGATTCGTAAGTATATAATTATTTATTAGTTTTTGTTGCCTTTTATACAACTACTTTCGTGGTCCAAAATATCAGCTTTTTTAAAAAATTTGTGTTTCTTCCTTCAAAGCCTCATGAACACCGCATGATCATAACGCAATTAATTGTGAGAATTTCTTCAAAGGTTGGAAAAATTGAATTTCTTTGTTAAGATAGATAAAGAAGATAATGACAAAGACTATTTTAGGGCCATGCTCGATTCTTTCTTGGTAAGTTCTACGAAATAATTAATTTTTAATTATTTTATTGAATTGTTTAATTTGTCTGTATTAACAATATTCTTCTAATTTTTTTAAATACGAACAATGTACATGGTTACCGGAGCAACAGAAAGAAGTTGAGCATGCGTTCAACAAAAGATGCAGTGATAGATACTCTGAAGTACTGCGGGGTGTACGGAAAGCAAAGGCAAAACCTGATTTCATGGGACCAGAGGCTTATGCACAACTGGTCTCGTATTGGAACACGGATGAATTTAAAAATAAACAAGAGAAAGCTAAGAAGAACCGTGCTTCTGAAAATGCCGGCTACTGCAATCACACAGGTGGATGTGTGAGTGCTGGAACTCATCACCAGCGCATGGTACGTAATTTTATAACTATTACTTATATTCATCAATTAATTAAATTTATTAACTATGTGTTAAGTAGTTGTTAGTAAATAATAAAATTATGTATCTAGGAGGAATAACTTGGACGGGAGGTCAGTTTGCCTGAGTTGCATCGCAACTTGTATATGCGAGAGGAGGATGATTCATTTATCCACGATAGGGCGAGGAGGATTCAGGTAAAACTACATTATGTTATTAGTTATTTATCTTTAAATACAATATATATATATATATATATATATATATATTGTTTTTATTGTTTTTTTATTAATATTTATTTATTTATTTATCTGTTGTTTTTTTAGGATGCTTATGATGCTGGGATGGCCGAGTGGCGTGAGTCTCAGCTGCAGAGCAGTGGGTCAGTCGATTCTGTGGAGGAGGCTAGAGTGGGTCGCTCTATGTGGGATAGAGCAGTTGGCCCACAAAAGAGTGATCGTTTGACAGGAACTGGTAGCATGTGACCCAAGTTCTTCAAGGAAAGCATTCTGCCGAGTCGATCATATTCGGGGACAGAGAAATCTTGGTCGTTCTTATGTTGCTCCCAACGCAGTGCTAGATCAATTGACCCAGCAATTTAACCAGAGATTGAACGAGCAGGCGGAGCAATATGCACGACAACTGGAAGAGCAAGCTAGGATCATTGAGGAGCGCGCTGCTGAGCACGCTAGGATCATTGAGGAGCGCGCTGAGCAAGCTAGGAGAACTGAGGAGCGCATTCAGCAGTTGATGGCTCAGATGAACCATCCTTCGAGGCCATCATCATCATCACATATGGCTTCCTACCACCATGATCTTGGCCTCAGTATCCTCCGTACCCTCAGCAGTATCCACAGCATCCTCCCCAGCCCCATTATTCTCAAGAAAGATCCACCCAGCAGTATCCACCTCGATCCTTCCCAAAGGCACGATCCACCACCCCAAATGCGACAGCAGAGATCCACCCCAAGATCTTCCCAAAGACCACCACCTCTCAAGAGCGGATTGTGTATCAACCCCAACAACAGTATCCTCCCCAGCAGCAATCACCCCATCTCTTCAATAATAATATTGATCTAAATTATAGTGCGTTAGAGGCTTGTTTGTTCAGTGATGATCAACCAACACGAGGTGATAACTTTTATCACAGAGATGATTCGGATGAGCACGCACCTTAGTTTTTTTATATTTGATTATGGATATTTATTATTATAGATATCGGAGTGATTTGTTGGATTTTAATTTATGGATGTTTATTATTTGGTTGATTATGGATGTTTATTATTTGGTATTTGAGTTTTTTAATTTAAATATGCTATTTATATTTTTAATTTAAATTTATTTTTTTTTAAAAAACATTTTATTTGGTTATCACTATTTGAGTTTTTTAATTTAAATATGTTATTTATATTTTTTTTTAAATTTATTTAATTTTAAAAAACGTTTATTCAGCTTTTTTAAAATGTTTTTAAATATTTTTTTTTTTAAAAAAAGTACTTTTCGGCGGATTTCAGTGTATTTTCGGCGGATTTCAAAAAAATAAAAAAATAAAATTTTTTTTTGGCGGATTTCAAAAAAAAAATTTTTTTTTGGCGGATTTCAGTGTATTTTCGGCGGATTTGAAAAAAAAAATAATTTATTTTTGGCGGAAAAATCCGCCAGAAAGTCCAAAATTCCGCCGGAAAGTACCGGGGGAAATCCTCCGTAAATTCCCCCGCAAAAATCCGCCGGAAATTACCGGCGGAATTTCCGACGAAAATACGTTGCCACGACCATTTCTGGTGGAAAAATCCACTGAAAATACACTGCTTTTTGCGGCGGAATTGGGTTTTTTGGCGGAAAAATCCGCCAAAAATCTCATTTTTCTTGTAGTGTTTGGCACCTTCTTTTCTAGAACTAGCATACGCCATTACTTTGATTATGAACGGTTTCTTAGTTAAACCTGCAAGGAATATCAAATTTCAAGATAAGCAATATAAAGTACATAATTACACACTCAGTTGAAGATCCAAAACCAATGAAAGCAACTTTCAAGATAAACACAAGAAATTTTACCTTAATTATCTCTAACAACCGATCAACCCCATCCTCTCCAGGAAACAATGTCGCAAAGAAAATAACATAAGTCTGACATAAGTCATAGCACTTATGCAATAACTTCAAGTGGTTCAGTATCCCCTAAGTGAACAAATCCAACAGATTTGTCATCTCAACTAGTACACCGATACGAATCAAAACAATGATAGCAGACTTTTAAGTATGAGCTTTACAATTAATACAATATCAACATATTAGTAAAGAACACTATGAATACATATATAGTTAAGCATACAAGTAAAGAATACATATATATTCTGAACACTATTATAACACTGTATTCTGATCACTATATGTATTCATATGTGTGTATTATTTACTTTACATAATATAGCTTTATCATAGTGTTCACACTATCATAAATGAAATCTGTACATACTTTCATATAGTTAAGTGTTAAGCAAAGTGTTATAAATCAACAAAAGAGGGACAAGATGTAAATATTAAAGAGCCACGAGAGCGAATCTCCAACCTTTGTTTGGTAGTTTCAGTAGTTGCTCGTGCTCCACAAGACAAAGAAACCAACTTCACCATGTTTAGCATCCATGAAAATAAAAACAGGTCAAATTAGTAAAGATAAACTAGTAAAATACCAAACCGTAAATAAACTAAAATAGAAAAAAAAAAGCGAAAGTGAAAGCAAAAGAGTTAACTAGAAACTAAAATCGAAAAAACAAAACTTTTATAAAAACCTAACACTAAAAGCATTATTACAAAACCTTAATAAAAAAAGTCATATCACAGAAATAAAATTTTTAAGCAGAAATGAAAGAACAAATAACATTTTAACAAGTATTTAGTTTGTACGCCCAACTCTGAAAAGAAAAAAAATTTTGCACTTTGGTTTGGGCATTTTAACAAACAGTTGATGTGCCCACTGAAACTTAGTTTAGGCAAATTTACAAACAGCTGGTGTGCTAAACTTCAAATAAGAACAAAATCTAACAATAAGAAGAAGAGGAACAACCCTTTCAACAATCATCAGTTCAGAAAGATTCAACCAAAAAAAAGAATATGTTTTTCAACAAAATGCAACAACATAGAATGCTCAAAACTGTTACTCACTTGCGATGGAAGGAGAGAACACGAATCCGTGCGATGGTGGTGCTGACAACACTGAACATGAATGAGAGATGAGAAAAAAAAAAAGAGGAGGAGGCAGAGGTTGAGGGAGGAGGCAGAGGTTGAGGACAAAGAAGTGGTTGTGTGAAGGTTTGAGAGAAGAGAGGTAACAAAGTGATGTGTGAGAACGCGTGACCCAATACCCAGCGTTTTTTAAAAAGCGCTGGGTATTGGGAGAACGCGTGAAGTCATACCCAACGTTTTTTAAAAAAGCGCTGGGTATTGGGAGAATGCGTGAAGCCATACCCAGCGTTTTTTAAAAAGCGCTGGGTATTGGGAGAACGCGTGAAGCCATACCCAGCGTTTTTTAAAAAGCGTTGGGTATTGCTAGTGCGTTTAAAGGCGATTGGCAACATTTTTTTAAAAAACGCTTGGGTTAGCTGTTTTGGCCATCCGCGACGTTTTTACTTAAAGCGCTGCTTATAGGGGTGCTCTTTTTTGACAAATCTGGCGTAGTGTTTCCAAGATACGTATCCGGATGTATCCGATAAGCATCTGGTATTTTTTTATTTAAAAATAAACATAAATTCCAGGATACGTATCCGGAAGTATCCGACACGTATCAGTATCGGATACGTATCGGATACAGGTACATGACCTATTTTGGAGTATCGGGGCTTCGTAAATAGCTTATCTAGTATTCAAAAACTCTTACCATATGTTTGGATGAAGTATATTTTTTGGAGGTAATATAATTTTTGAGGAGAATTAAAATATTGTAGTTCAAAATTATGATAAAAAATATTTCAATTCCCCTAAAATATTATATTACTCAAAAAATACTTCATCCAATACGCTCTCTACATATTAAAGCTTAAAAGTGAACATTTCTGCAATAATTAAGTGCTTACAACAGCACGCACATGCATGCTAAAATGAAGCAACGGCTGAGAAACACTTTGAAGAAGAAAAAAAAAGAAACACGTAAATGAGCACTGGTTGGGAAAAAAAACTTTTAAATTATATATTTAATTTGATGATGATATAGGCACTGGTTGGGAATATTGGTTGTAAGTGTAATGATTAATTTCTTTAAAAAGAATTATAAGAATGAAGTCAGAACTACTATATACAAACAATAAGTATCAAAATTTTAATGACACTTTTTTTAATTATTCATGACAGCCTAGTCCAGTGATATTGATTGTTATTATATTATTATAGTATTAAGCAATAAAAAAGGTATTCCAACAGTATAATGGGTTATGGAGTTGGAACAACAATCTTAAGAATACAAGTCCCATATTCAAGTTAAAAGATTATACATTTGGTTAACCAAATTAACAAAACACTTCAGATGTTAACTCAATGTGAGAGCTTAAACTTGTATCCTCAAAATACTGAGTTCAAATTTTCTCAGGAGATAGTGATAAAATGACTCTTAGTGTCAGTTTGTTTAATAAAGGTTTCCTCTTAATTACCCAGTTAAATTTTTTTAACAAAATACTTGAAAATTGGAAACAAATTGGAATGAGTAGGTTGGTGCTTGGGACAAAGAAGAATAGTATGAAGAAATCAGAACAAATAAGAGGAGAGACTTTTGTTTTACTTTCACGTGGGTTGATGCCATTATTATATTATAATATTATAACTCCCACAACTGCTGCTGTGATTGCAACGCCCACACTAACATACAAACAAAACAATAATAATTTTTGTTTTGCATTTTTTATATAACTTTTAACCTTCTTTTCATTCTTTTTTTATCATATCGATCTTTTGTCATAATTTGTAAGAGTCCGTTTGATTTGCAAATAGGATAATCTTTGGACTCGACAAAGATTTAGACATGATAGGGCTGATGATTTTTGTCAAAGACTTGTTTAGTGAATTATGGACAAGACAAAGAAAAATGTAAATTTTACTATAATTTTATTTCTAATGTTTATAATGATTTTATATAACATATATTATAATGTAATTAAAAATTTACAAAGAAAAACGTGCGAAGGAGAATATGGAAGAGAGAAAGAGAAGGAAAGAGAAAGAGAGAGATGTCATGCGATGAGAAGATACAAGACAGATGAGAGGTATAGGGGGGAGAGAAATAGAGATGAACGAGATAATTAAAGTCATGAGATGATAAAAGTATTAGAGAGGTAGAAAATGATAGAGAGAATGAGATAGAGAGAGAGATAGAGAAGAATGAGATAGGAGAGAGATAGAGAGCGAATAGAGGAGAGAGAAAAATTATTAAATAGAAAATAAAAATAATACTTTGGTATTTTTTGAGTGATCACAAGTTGTTATCTTGTGGGACAAAAAAGTTATCTGCAGTGGTTTTGTGAGAAGTCTGAGAGAATCTGGATCTGTGTCGGGTCCTTTGCTTCTCTTTTCTCATTCAGTCTTTGTGAAGCAGCTTTTCAAATCAAATAGAGCACAACTAGAGTTATCCAGGTCCGATCGCTTTAATGAATCAAACGCACCCTAAGAGAACTCACTCAAATAATTTCTTATTAAAATAGTTATAAAAGTGATTTTCTAATAAAAAATACTAGTGACTAACGGCTCAAAAATTGAAAGAAAATCACTTATTATAAGAAAATACATATTAAATCAAATTTAATCCTCTAAAATTAAAGTTAAATTTTCCAATGAAGGACACAAGTAGTGAAACAAGAATATTACGGTGAAATTTCAAAATTCTATACAATTTCATTTCATTTCCAATTTCCAATAATTCATCAACATGAATCAAGAATTACATACACAATACTCATCTGCTTTTATTTATAATAAAAACTAATTTTTAGGTTCATTAGAAAACTAATGTATTTGGACTATATTATAGTCTAGATACATTAGTCTCCCAATGAATCTAAAAAATGTTTTTTTGCTTATAAATAGATCCGGAGGGAGTAGTTTACAAAAAATTACCAGAAAAAGCCTCAAAACAATCATCAACTCGCGCCTCCTCCACTCCGATCCGAACCCGGGACGACTCGGTGAACAACACTTTCCCACCATTTCAGCCATCTCCTCAGTATTCCCGGAGCTTTGTAACACTGATTTTTACTTTATACACCTCCCATCCCTCAAATTGCGGTAAAAAGTAAAACCCACAATTTACCTTAAATAAATAAATGCTAGGGGGTGAAAAAGTAAAAACCCTGATCCCTTTCCAAAACCAACTCGGTTAACTCAACCGAATCACCATTTCGCTCAGCAAATAACAGCGAATAAACCAAACCAAACCAACTATTGCCGGGTCAGAATCCAAGTGGGTAAACGATCACAGCCGGTCCGGTCCGGTTCAGTTGGACCGTTACCAAATGTTTTTGCCAGAGAGGCCGTGGAGGAGTGGTCGAGATTCAGGCCAGAAATCAACGTTCGGTCTAATTCCCACGTGGCAGCGTTTCTGAAAATCTTCAATCTCAAGATTAATGAACCGGTTCGAATTACTCGAATCGGACCGGGAAATAAACCGGAGAATTTCTTCAAAGAGCTCTTCATCGCAAGGAATAGCAAGTGGACCATGGTTGGAGAAACCGTATTCTTCTTCAGCTTGAATTAGAAGCTTCTGGAAAACGGGGTGGTTCAGGTACGTCGTGCGCACAACAAATCTGGTGTAGTTAACGCCCACACATACCGCCACGTGTCCTGAAGGTACGTCAGACGGTGCACGATTCGCTGACATCCTTGCCTTGTTTCTCCACCGTCGTAACATCTGACGAAGTCGTACAATGTGACGGATTTTGCTGCATTTCGCTGTCGCTGACATCTTGTGTTTTGTGTTGGTTTTTACTTCTTCTTCTGTTGTTTTGTCGTTGTTGCTTGTAACGTGAGAGATAAGTGAAGTTTTGAGAGAGAGAAAAAAAAAAGTAAAGTATGCGGGGAATTGTATTGTGGAGGAAGTTGATGGTTTTATAGTAGTGAGGTTTGGGAAATGCCCTTTGTGTTTGGAGATAATTACCAAATGCTGTCTGCGGTTTTTGTAGCATATACAAAGGTGGTGGTGGTGGTGAGTGACTTGTGACGTACGGTGATAGTGCAAGATCCCATGTTGGATAATCTAAATGCACTTTAGATCTGTGTTTGCGTGGTTTTTACTGAATTATTATTATTATTATCATTATGTGATGACAATTAAACACAACACTCTATGTTACTCACCTTTGGTTGTATTAGCAATTTTCAGCTACACGAGTATCATGGTTTTTGGTTCGAATCTGTGTGATAATGTATGTTTTTTTTTTTTTTTTTTAGATAAGCAACGATTCATTGATAGAAGCACCAGGTGTGCCCAACCATTTACAAAGGGAAGGGGAGGCCTCTCAAAACCCTCCCCGAGCCAAAACCCATTTGGGAAAAGACTCTGAGGAGGAAAAAGAACCCCACACGCGCAAAAACGTGCAACAGTGGGAAAAAAGACCTAGCCCACTGTTTCTCCCCCTACTAATAAACAATGGCAAATGCCTTACATAATTAGATCACAATATAGAATAACAGCCCGACGGGCAATTATACCAGTCCGCCCATGTCGCCGAGCAATTCCTTCCTCGCCTCGCCTTGAACCAACTCCATGCCGTGTCCTTGATACCCTCTATAATACCCGGAATTGAAACCGCCTCCCCTTTGAAGATAACATTATTTCGAGCCAGCCATATTTTCCACACAACCGCCATCCATATGAGATGCTTCACCCCCCTTTGTTTCTTACCCTTCGTTAAATTCCCGAATTCCACAAAATGAGTGACAATATCTCCCGTTTCACCTAACGAACATCCAAGCCAAGCAAGAACACTCCTCCATATATCTTTAGCTACTCCACAATCCATAAACATATGATCCACCGATTCATCCTCCCGCGAACACAATGCGCACCTCAACTCATTTTGAGATTGTATAATACCTCTTCTATGCAACGCGACCCGTGTGGCAATCCGCTTCAATAGGACTCTCCACGCAAAAATCTGCACTTTAGATGGCACATCGGTCTTCCAAATCTTCTTGATTGCAACAGACAATTCATCCTGCATAACATCATCATTACCTGCAAAGAGTTTTGATAAAATAGAATAGCATTTCTTTACCGTAAATCCGGCCAATGCGTCCGGCAACCACAACCATTTGTCCGCTTGCTGCGACATTGAAACACCACATAACAATTTCTTTGCAGCGAGACTCATCGAAGGTATCGGATCTCGCATTATGCAATAGCGGATCCGAAACCCACCCCACGACCGGCCTAAATTTCACCAGTACCACACCCCAAAATCCTCTACCATAGCCTCCGAAGAGCTGCAGCAATTGAAAATATCCGGGAACACATCCGCCAGCCTATCCCTTCCGATCCATTTATCCTTCCAAAACCGAACCAAATTACCTCTGCCTATTTTGATTTTTACCAAATTCCCGAACCAATCCTCCTGCCCACCATAGCCCTCTCCAATCATATAACTATTATTTGAGTGAAATTCACGTGAGTCTATAAAAGTTATTGGATTCCATTTCTAAAGTGATGGAATTGTGAATTTTGTTCAATCATGAAAACATTAAAAGAAAAATGTTACAAAATATATTGTGAGTATTTCTGACTAGTGACCAACATATCTTCCTATTTTTTCTACGCAAATAATAGTTTTGGTAGATCGTACTAGTGACCAACATATCTTCCTATTTTTTCTACTGCAAAACGACGTATTTCTGACTAATTTATGGATGTTTACGTAAAAATAAAATTAGAAACAATATCTTTTGCCTATTATGAGGGGTTTGAGTTGTGTACAGCCGCATGTGTCTACCTCTATCCACATATATTGTTAATTACTAATTTAAGAAAAATTTATTAAGGGTTGTGATTGTAAGTTGGATGCATCTAATGGCTGATATACATGTGACTGCATCAATTGCACATAATCTTGATCCTATTGAGTGAGTGTTTAAAGTATGGTAGGATTTTTTTAATAGCTTTTAGGAGTATGAATGATTTATTAATATTTTTAATAGTGATCGAGTCATGCAGTTGAACTCTCAATGCATTTTTCACATGCTTTGAGGGTTGCCCTTCTTGTGGTTGCATGCAAGTCGAGGGCATCTCCAAGTTTTCATGTGAACAAAACTCAAATGATTCCAAAGCAACACTAGAAGGGCAATCCTCAATGCATTTTTCACATGCTTTACTTGCATGCTCCCAAAGCAACCCTCCTTGGATCAGCAATAATGCCCTCAACTGTACAATCCTCAACAAACAAACCCTCCACCACAAATCTCTCAGTTGAGCTATTCCTCTGTTGAAGTGCTCAACTTCAGCAAGCATAGTCATCCCCTATTAGCAGTCTTAACATAATGATTGAGCCTGAGCATCACATTCAGGCTTTTCAATGGATTCTTCTTAATAGTAGCCCCATTGACCTTCCTCAGCAAGAATTCTCCTTTTAATTCTTAATTGGCCTCACAACACTCTAATTTTGCCATAGCAAATGACCATCAACAAACTAGAGCTCGCAATCTTAGCTTTAGGTAAAACATTTCTTCTATTCTTCTCAAATAGCCTACTCTATTAATCACAACTTGCTCAGGCTACCAAAATTCCTTTTGTGGTTGTTTATTCATAAACAATGTAGAATATAGAATGAGTAGAAGAGATACAAGTTGTTTTCTAGTCTCTGGGCTTCTATTTTACGAGGAATTTGAACAAGTTAGCTCATGTAGACTCGACTGAACATTCACCTTGATGGCAACCTCAGAGCCGTTGTGACTATTTCAGGAGTCATGAAGGTGGGAGTGATGGAGACACCATAATCGGGGATGGAAGACCGATCGATAAGTCGGGAAGACGCCACAACCGGCTATGGAGGTTCTGGTTGATAAGTCGGGGTCGAGCGCCACGACACGCTGATAAGCTCTAAGAACGAATCAGAGAACCATAGAGACACGTGTCTAAATGTAAAATCCAAAATTCAACTTTTTTTTATTTCATAAAATGCACTACAATATATAGGGCTCTAGTCCCAATTGACTCAATGACACCCTAACAAATTTAAATCTAAACAAATCTTGCAATAAATGTAAAAATCAAATCCTAAAATTCATATTTGAAAACAATCAAATAAGAATTAATTCTAGGAATAAAAACTAATCCTAAAATTCTAATTTAAAATAAACCAAATCAACATTAATGTAAAATCTTAATTTAAAAGAAATAATTCTACGGGCATTACAGCATTTATTTGTTTCTCCTAATAAAGCTATTAATTAAATGCAATTAAAGTAGCGTGATCTTCAAAAATCAAACAAAGCTGAAGAATCCTTGTAGGTTTCTTTCCACATGCTCAAAGAACTCTGGATCACATCACAACTCGTCTGAGGCTTTCCTATGCCAACAACTCAACAATATATTGAATCATTTGGAATAAATTAAAAATTCGAAGGAGCATCAGTGGCAGATCTAAGACCTTGCGTCAAGGGGTCAAAATTTTTAAAAGCACAAATTGCTAAAAAAGTAAATAAAACAACTTTAATGTATTTAAATAAATAAATTATACAATTCATAATTGTCTCTTATGTGATTTTATACTTTGAAATTGTTGGGTCTTGAGTGCAATTGAGTGTAAAGTCAGGAGTCTTGGGTGTGATCTTAATTGAGTCTTGGGTGCACTTTAGTACAAAATTGTATTTTTAGGGAGGTGAACTTTTATTTTTATAGGGTGGTAAATAGAACATTTTTTTACGGAGTTCAATTGACCATCCTCACTAACATGCTGAGGACCAACCAAAAAGTAAAAATAAATTTAAAAAACTAAAAATATAGTTTAACAAAAATTTAAATATAAAGATTTAAATTTATTAAGAAGTAATAACCAATCTAAAACCTTGCTGCAATATTGTTGGTCATACCAATAATGCTTGTAAAGGAAGGACTCATCAGATAAAACAGGTGTATGCCTAAGCATAAGGCTCCTAAGCAGCAAGAGCAACAAGGGGATTCTTCTCATCAAGATCATCAGTAGCAAGGAGACTCCTCGAATAATGAGCAACCTCCAACTTCCAAGATTTATCATCCGACAAATGTTGCGAGGGTGACCAAAGCTAGCCCATCCAACTTCCAAGATGCTAGTGTGGCGTTGGTATAGGAAAAGGATGACCCTAATCGCTCTACGGGTACGAATAATAATGTTATTTCTCATATGGAGATGGCTGGGAGCCCAAACCCTTTTCTAGATGTAGTTCCTACTGTTTGTAATGTTATGCAAAAGAAGATTCTGACAGCTCCTCATTGTGATATCCCTTCTGAGGAATCTACTTTTGCTCATAGTTCTTCGGTGCTTGCTCCCACTTCAAGGGTGTTGGTGGTCCTCTCTCTCTCTCTCTTTGGAGGCAACTTCTTCCACTCTATCTCCCACGACTAGGCTAGATGCCACCTCTTCTAGCACGATGGATGTACCTGACATGCAAATTATAGGGAAGGATTGTGGGGATGTCTTAGGTGACGATGATGTGCTTGCTGCCTCAGCATATGTAGCTACATCGAATCCGGTTGTTGAAGCTTACATGAATATTCTACGAAAACTATGGGGTGGGTCTTCAGACGATGTAGGTGACCTTGTGACTTCTTCTCTTGAGGATAAATCTAGTCAGGTGGGATCCAAATCCCGAAAGAAGAAGAAACACAAACAACAATCGGCTCAGAAAACAACATTGTATAACACTCGTTCAAAGACTAATTCGGTCTCTGTTTCCTTTTGATCTGTTTTGAGGGTTATTAGATCCTCTGTTTGTCTCCTCTAGCCAGCGATTGGTTGTTCTCGACTGTTTATCTAATTTTGTAAGCTTTGGTTTTTTGGATTTTAGTCTAGCCTGTAGGCTGTGGTGTTTTAGGGGCTCTGTAATGGGCTCTATATTATTGTTATGGTTTTTTTTACTGGCAAGGGTTTCAGTCAAATCCCCTTTCCACTACAACAAAATTGGTAATCGGCGGCGGTCATTCTACGGCGGTTTTGGGAAAACCGCCGCCGCTTATCATTTAGCGGCGGTTTGTTCGGCGGTTAACTTGATCGCCTCGATTAGTCGATGCGGCAGTGGTTATTTGGTAAGGCTGCGGCGGTTTGAGTTTTTTTGTCAGCGGCGGCGGTTAGGGGTTATCTTTGCGGCGGTTGCAAATTTTTCGTCTGCTCAAAAAACTCCCCCTTTTTTTCATTAAGCGCCTCTTTTATTTTTTTATTTTAATTAATAAAAAAACTTTACAAACAAAACTTTGTTGATCAAAAAAAAACACAGAAACCTTTCCTCTCTCGCTCCGTGAAACCCACCGCTCCAGAAGCTCCGTTTTTCTCTCCCGCTCTCTCTCGCCTCAGTGAAACCCACGGCCACCAGTGCGCCTCTCTCTCTCTATCACTCTCTCTCTATCACCCCCTCTCTCATTCTCACTCTTTCTCACGCATGCTCGCTTTTTCCAGCGACTTTCTCTCTCTCTCACGACTCCGTTCAATCTCTCGCTCTCTCTCGCCTCCGTGACACTCACACCAAGTGCGCCTCTCTCTCTCTCACTCTCTCTCGTTCTCTCTTTCTTTAGCGTTTGTTCACTTCACAATTTCAATTTAGGGTTTATCCCGATTTGATTCACAATTTCGATTTGTCCTAATTTGACTTCACAATTTTTATTTAGGGTTTATCCTAATTTCATTATGATGATAGAATGGTGAGGGTTCAAGTGCCGTGGCCTAGTTCTACCACAATGTCGGTGGTGGAGTTCTTGTTTTAATCATCACAAATTTAACTTTGGATCCTATGTATGTGTATGTATGTATGCTCTCTCTGCTTTGGGTGATTAACAGTAATGTTTGTCTTTTAATCTTTGTCTTTTGTTCACTTCACAATTTTTATTTAGGGTTTTTTATTTTGTATAAAAACAATTTGATGTTATGGACAGTGAACTTGCAGTTATTCTGTGATTACATATTCAACATTTTGTCTGAAGATTATTATGCATTGGAAAAATCTGAGTTTTTTCAAATAATAATAGAGGATTTTGGAACCTTGAGATTGCTTGTGTGGAAGAGGTTGATGAAAAAATGTTCCTTGAGATTTTGGAACCTCTGTGTGTCCTCAACTATGAAGTGGTATATTGTGTACATAATGAAATTGAATTTTTTGAACCCTGCTGTAATGAAGTGGTATTCACAATCTCTTTGTAGCTGTTAGGAGTTTTTGATTGGTTTCCTACTTTCCTCATGTACACAACTTTTTCCTTCATTCTTTGAGAGGTTTCAAGTGATTGTCTATAAAATTTTATTAAGTATCTTAAACGATTTTTTATTTCTTCCCATTGTCAGTTGTATTTTGAGTGACATAATCTGATTTTTGTAATGAGGTGTCTGGTGATCTTTTAAAATGCCTCTCATACCCAGGTCTGCACATATTTGAATAGTCAAGAGAACTTAGGGTGTGTTTGTTTCCCGGATAGAAATTACATTCCAAGGAATCGCATCCTCAGGAATCCGATGACTAGGAATGTAATTCCTGAGTATTTTCTAAAACGCGTTTGGTTAGTTGCAAGCTCGGGAATCCAATTCTTTGGAATAATTTATAAATTTGTTTGGTTCGTACTATACATTCTTGGGAATAAACATTGTAATTATCGAAATACCCCTAATTATATATGACATTTTATTTTAGCTTTCTAAGTAACTAAAGGTGAAATTGAAGTATAAACTAAAGTGATTATTTACTTATAACTTTTTTTTAACAATAATATTTTGTAAAAGGAAATTTATGAAATTCGAACATTATAATTTCATTTATCATTGTGATGATGTTAAACTATGTAAAATCGTTATGCCATATTTCATATATAACGTTATGATTGGGAATGAAAATATTCTTTGTGTTAATGACTCCAGTCTCCTTTTACACAATGCCATAAATTATTATTTCATTTATATATATATATATATATATATATATATATATATATATATAATATGTGTGAGGGTTAATAATGTAAATTTGTGCTAAAAAGTGAAACCACTCTACATTGGAATGGAAGATTACCACCAATTATGGGAGGCATCAGATTCCAACCTAAATGGGAAAATAGTTTCCAGACTAAACACAATTCCTTGGAATGCACTTTTCTTTTTTCTCATACCAAACATGGGAATCTTTCATTCCCAACCAATATTCCTTGGAACCCTCTTTATATCTCCCAAACAAACACCCCCTTAGGGAACAAAATTTGGAGGTCGTTTTATACTGCAAAGTTGGATAATAGATTGGTCTGGCATATTTTAGTTGCTATTTTAGTTTTTTGAGACTTCTCATATATTTACCATAGATAGGCTGACGGTATCAATTGGTTTGCATGATAATTAGTTAATTACGATCAATTTGTCGAAACTCGAATACTATCCGTCTCTAGATTGTTTTTATCATAATTATTCAAGTTCTACTTCTCTTTGGTTCCATGCTAAATGTTACTTGGTGTGCAGTATTAAAAATGCCAATTTTGCATAGTTATAATAGATTAGAAGAGATAGGGAATTAGAGTGAGCTGCAGAACCTGTAGTTATATCAGAACTCAATTTCTGGTTCAATTCCACATCAAATTGGATGATGCAAGTCTTTCTTTGCTGTAAAATTACAAGTCTTTACAAGTCTTTCTTTGCTGCATAATAACAAGTCTTTGCAAATTGTCTTTCTTTGCTGCATAATAACAACACTATCCTTGTGACTTTGTGAATTTCCATTAGTAAGTATTTTTTAAGCATATCGCCCAAATAGAGTTCAAGCATCTCTATGTGTATTTTTTAAGTTAATGCTTCTAACTCAGCCATTGCAAAAGTTTGAGCAACCACTTTCATGTCCCCTTATGATTTCAATAAGAAAACTAAGTGGAAACACTTCAATTTCGGACATGTTGGTTGATATGATAGTACTTGCTTCGAGAATTAAACACTATTTATTCTCTATTTTTAGTTTTCCTAATTTTCGCACCTTAATTTGATTTTTGTTCTTTGCTATTTCAGGAGGTACTTGGTTGATTGGTGCTTTGGCTTGAGGTCCTTGTTGAGAGGTACTGAAAGCTACTTGTTTTTGTTGAGAGGTTCTTCTTGAATATAATTTAGGTTTTGAGTTCGTATAAGCTTGATTTAGGTCGATTTTAGCTTCAATAGAATGATTTGCTTGTTAATTGGTTGATTTGCTTGTTAATAGTTGTTCGGTGTTTGCAAAATTTGTGTTAAATAACCCTATTGTATTGCTTTATTCTTAGTGTTATATCTTCTTCAATTTTTGCGAATCTGAAGTTATATGTGTTGGGTATTAGCTTGTTCTCTATTTTAATAGCTTGATTTGTTTGATTTGCTTGTTGGGTAGTAGCATGATGTGTGTTGAGAAGCGAGAGTGTTATGAACCTCATATGAGTGTTGTGTTGGGTAGTGTTCGCTTTTTTAATTGTTCAATTTTATGCCCTTGGTTTGGATGCTAATTCGAAGAGTTGCACAAACTATCTCATAGTCTCTTTGAGAAATAAAATTAACTATGATTGAGATTCCCTAAAAACACGCAAGAACTTCAACATGGTAGATCACACCCGAAAAAATTAACTAAGTCACAAAAAGACAGTCAATCCAGAACACAAATTATAGTATACACTACAAGAAAATCAAGGTTTTCCGGCGGACATAAGCCGCCGGTAAAGCCAAAAAACCGCCGGTAAGTGAATGTTTCCGGCGGAACTTTCCGGCGGATTTTCCGCCGGTTAAAACGTCGTACGTAACACTTACCGGCGGAAAATCCGCCGGTAACTACTTGATTTATTCCGGCGGACAAAGCCGCCGGTAAGGGCAGGATAATTCCGGCGGAAAAAGCCGCCGGTAAGTGCAAACAATCCGCCGGTAATTTAAATTTTTTTTTTTTTTTAGTAGAATCCGCCGGTAACAACACCAAATCCGCCGGTAAGGTTTTTTTTTTTTTTTTTTTTTTTTGATATAAAAGCCGCCGGTAAGTGCAAACAATCCGCCGGTAATTTAATTTTTATTTTTTTAATAGAATCCGCCGGTAACAACACCAAATCCGCCGGTAATGTTTTCTGAATTTAATTTTTTTTTTAAAACACTCCGCCGGTAAGTGCTATAAGCCGCCGGTAATATATATTTTTTTTAAAAAAAAACGTTTTTAAAAATTTATTTTAATTTTAAATTTTTAATATTTAAATTATAAATTTAAATATTAAAAACCGTTATTAGTTTTAAATTATTTAAATATTATAAATTTAAATATTAAAAACGTTTTTAAATTTTTAATATTTAAATTATAAATTAATTTAATAATTTGAAAATAATATTTAAATTTTAAAATCTCTTTTAAGAATTTGAAATTTATTTTTAAAAAGTATTTGAAAATCTAATTTTAAATATTTTAAAAGTAAATTATTAAAATTTGAAAATTATTTTAAAAACAACTAATAAAACCAACAAACTCACAATAAAATTTAAACCAACAATAAAACCAACAAAGTCACAATAAATTTTAAACCAACAAAGTCACAATAAAATTATCCATACAAATTAAACAACTAATAAAAACAACAAAGTCACAATAAAATTATCCAACAACAAACCACTAATAATAAGACCTATTTGGGTTTGGGGTGCTTTGTTGGGATCCGGATGTAAAAGCGCTGTCGTCCAATCATCTTCTTCATCGCCCCTTTGTTGGGGTTGTGGTTGACGTGGCTGGTCCGAAATTCTTTGGGACGGTTGTTGGAATTCTTCTTGCGGGAGACATGACGTGGCCGACGTGGGCTGGCCGATGGGCCCGAGGTGGAATGGCTCGGAGGAGAGTTCAAATCGAGGCTCGGTGACCATATGAGGGTGACCATATGAGGGTGACCATATGAGGGCTGACCATATGAGGTGACCATATGGGTATGGCGGACGATTGAAAGAAGCAGCCGCTCATAGTTGATTGGAGGGTGGAAGGCACCAGTGTATCTTTGAAAGCACCTCCGTAGAAATTTTGCATCCCTGGCGGTGGATAAAGTAATCGATGAGGATGATGATGGCATAGATGGTCTTGCATGAGACAAACTATCCATTACTTGCTTCTGAATTCCTCATTGATTCTGCGTTCTTGACTTGCTTTGCGCTCTCGCATCTCCGAATCTCACGCTCATAGTTGCTCAATTTCTCGGTCAATACCGCAACCTCGGCCGCTCGCTCTTGAGGAGTGGGGACATGAGAGGCGTCGATTTAATGTTGAAGAGGAATTTGACGTGAAATTCGGAACAATTGAATTTGGAAAAGAACGCGGCCCATACCACGGATCCACGGTAAGCGACCTTTTCTTGGCGATGGACCAGCCAAGTTCTTTCCATTTTGCTAAGGCCAATCGAGCCTCCTCATCGGGATCAACACGAGTCCCGCTTACTCTCCTGTGTTTGCCGATACTCCTGCGCCAATTATTGAATGCTTCTGAATCATCCTTGGCCGCTCTTGAGAAAACTCACCGGTGTCCTCGCGCATATGAAGTTGCACGTGTATCTCGGCAAAGTAGGTGGCCGACCAAGAAAAGCCTCCCGTATATATATAGTATTAATTTATAATATTAGTATTTAATAAAATATAAAATTTGAAGAATTAAAAAGAAAGATATATAAAATATTACAGGCGTTTAGCATGATCATATGGTGATAGAACCGCCTTGATTTAAGCAACCACCATTCTCGTAAGCCCGATTCGCAGCACTCTCGACATTTTTTTATAATCATCATGCGCCCATTTCGGTTGGAGTTGATCCCATATAGGCGGACCAATCCAATCGAATGCTCTACTCAGTTTGCCTTGTCACGCTCTTCCCGCAAACATTTGAAAAAGCGGTGAGAAGCTCTTGAATTGAAGACTTTCTTAATCGCATGGTCATCCTCGTGTTTCCATGCGAATGTTGCCCTGGTTGCACAAAATAAAATAACTTGTTAGAAAAAACAACTTAATGAATTCAAGAATTTGGAATAATTAAAAATTAATTAAATAGTAAAAAACTTACCCTAAATTGATTCCAAAATTTGGACTGTGGATCTTTTTAACCTCCAGACAAATTAACCCGTGAAGTTGTGTAATTTGCCTTGATTATACTTGTTATCGCTTTGGACACAATCCTCCCGGGATCAAAGTGTACATAAGAAAGAAAAATTAAAATGATATTAATTTAAAAGACAAATTTCAAATACAATTACAAATACAAATATATATAATAAATACTTACGATTTCCAACAACCTCCACAACGATACGACTAGTCATCCAAAATATCAACCACGTCGGTTTGCGCATCATACACGCGCGTGGCGGCGTATCTGGATCGCGGGGTGCCATACTACGGGTGGAGGCGCACAGTTCAACATACCGAGCTCGTCGATGATGGCATACGCACATAGTTGCCATGAACAAGTCGATATACTATCTTACGCTTTACGGCGCGTAAAGAAGTACATATCTTCTTTCCTTTATCTCGAGAGGCGCACGGGTGGGTCCTCATCATGTGGTGAGTCACCATCTCGTAACGATGCCATAACTATTACGTAGCTATAAAAAAAGTTAATAACATATATAAATGATGAATATATAACATAGGCAAATATATATCAAGACTGATAAATATAAATATTATTTGACAACAAATTCCTTTTAATGATGAATAACATAGGCAAATATATATATCAAGTCTGATAAATATAAATATTACAAACCAACAAATTATTTAAATAAGATAACATGACATTAATTAATTAGAATCCCATTCTTTCTCAAAATCACCATCATCATCGGATAAGTCAACTCCCGATACACCAAGCGTGATCGATTGCGTCCTCATGATCACGTATCTTCGTCTTCATTAACTTAACTTCATCGCCAGTGTTGGACTCATCACGTAAGCGAGTAATGATCTCAACTTCAATCACTTCATTTACATTGGACATTTCTTCTGACTGATATGGCACATCTTCCACTGTGTCATTTGTCTCGATGTAACCTCTTGGTTTTGTCTTAATTGCGACACACCAACCACGCCGATCAGTCCGTGTTGATGGATAAGAGACATAGTAGACTTGTCTCACATTTTGTGCAATCACAAAAGGATCGTCTGATCGATATCTACCACTCATTTTAATGTCCTTTGTATTTGTCTTTGGGTTAAACTTTGTTCCTCGAGGGACGGATCAAACCAATTACTGATAAAAACGATTATCTTTTGATGATAATCAAGATAAGGGTATGCAAGTTCATAAATGTGTTCAACAACACCATAGAAATCATCTTCGCCTCTCCCGGTGTCACCCTTCATGCAAACTCCACTATTCTTTGTTTTCTACCTTCCTGTCCATTTGTGAGTGTGAAATTTGTAACCATTCACAAAGTATGTGTGCCATTCTTTAACACATCTTCGAGGACCATCGGATAAGTTTCTCGGTGTTGGTTGGTAGGAGTTGGCGGAAGGGAATACATACGCCGCTTAAACCACATTGGAAAATGCGCATGAATATGAAAGCGCACGATTGTTCTTCACTTACTCCTCCGATGTCAAAAACTCCCTAATGAGAAATTAACAATTGTTACACACGCAGATTTCTTTAATTTATAAAGAAATTAAGATAACTAGCTAGGTTGAGAAAGACATACTCAATGAATGGTTGGACCTCGATGCAGTTTATCAAGACATGAACATGGGGTGAGTTTAACTCTTCTTACATTGCTTGATGAATTGACTCTTTTCAGACGGACGACCGGGGAGACAAAAAAGCAGACAAAGCTAAAGCGATGTCTTGGTGGTTCAATGTTGATTTCATTTCGACTACTTGTAGGAGCCAAATCATTGTTGAAATAATATGAACAAAAATGAGTTGTTTCACGATGCAAGTAAGGCGAACATATCGATCCTTCAACTCTAGCTTTATTTTTGGTGATCTTTTGAATCACCCATGAACCTATAGAAAATTATATGTTAATAATAATGTGTTGAAATTGTAGTAAACTTCTTTCATATGTATATTAACCGACCTTTCAAACGGATACATCCATCCAGTATTGGGACGAGTCCACCAAGTTTAGCTTCATTGCGAGATGAGCAAACAACATGCTCCATAGAATCAAAGAAACCGGGGAAAAATTTCTCCAACTTGCATAAGATAAGTGGGATGTCTTGTTCCATTTTTGTCGGATCATCCGCTTTAAGCGTTGCGAACACAAATTCTTAAAGTATTGACTTATTTCAATGAGCGGATTCAAAACATGTGTTGGTAACGAACTAAAAGTGATAGGAAGTAAGCACTCCATGAATACATGACAATCATGGCTCTTCATCCCATGCAACCTCCCATTATCCACATCTCGCACATCTTGCTAAATTGGAAGAATAACCGTCGGCATTTTCAACTGTTTTATCCACCGATAAACTTCTTTCGCTTGTTCGGTAGATAAAGTATAATTGGCTTTGGGTTTCAACGCCCTAGTACCTGCTTCAACCAACGACAAATCCTTTCGCTGCAGTAATGATCCACGTCCTTCCTAGCCTTCTCATTGTCTTTTGTTTTACCTTTTACATTCATAACAATGATGTTAAATATGTTATCAAAAAATTCTTTTCAATGTGCATGACATCCAGTTGTGTCTCAAAGAGATTATCTTTCCAATATGGAAGTTCCCAAAAAATACTCTTTTTGTCCAATTATGCCATACTCCATAACCATCCGGACGAGAAACAACACCGCAACGACTTCTCACCGGAGGATATCCTTGACCTTTGTTCCAAACTTCTTACTCGTGTCACTACGGGGAGGTTCACTGTTTCAATATTTCCCTTGATGAATGCATATTTTGACCTTCTAAATGGATGATCGCTAGGTAAAACCTACGGTGTGAGTCAAACCATGATGTTTTTCCTCCATATTTAAGAGTAAAAGCTCTTGTGTCAACCATGCAAATCGGACACGCCATCTTACCATGTGTCCCCCATCCTGACAACATTCCATAGGCAGGGAAGTCATTGATGGTCCACATCAAAGCCGCCCTCATGAGAAAATTTTGTTTGCGTCTTTGCATCATAAGTTAAAACACCATGCCACAACCTTTTTAGGTCATCGATCAAAGGTTGCAAATATATGTCAATGCCACGGTGTTGGATTGTGTGGTCTGGAATAATGGCATTTAAGAACATGTATGGTTTAGACATACACATTTACGGAGGAAGGTTGTGCGGGGTAACAATAATCGCCAACAAGAATACGGTGATGCCGATGCTTGAATATACGGTGTGAAACCATCAGAGCATAAACCAAGGCGAACATTGCGTGGATCACTAGCAAAATCTGGATGAACACGATCGAAATGCTTCCAAGCTTCACCATCAGATGGGTGGCGTAATTCACCAGAATTGTTTCTATTTTCATAGTGCCGTGACATTTTACCCATGATCTCCTTTGAAGTAAACATCCTCTGTAGCCTTGGTATAAGAGGCAGATAGAACATTGCTTTCCGTGGAACCGGTTTGCCTCTACTCGTCCCTTTCCTGCTGGCACGGTAGCGTGGCTCTCCACACAACTTGCATTCCGACAACTCTCCATCATTTATCCCAAACTCATTGCTATAATATAGCATGCAACCCGACACACAACAATCAATTCTCTTAGATTTTAAGCCAAGCTTCGACACCAGTCTTTTAGCATCATAATAACTCTGCGGCAAAAGTCCTCTAATGGGGGTTGCATCCAACATCATTTTTGTCATATATTCCATGCACAATTCAGCAACATTAAATTGAGACTTGAGACCCAACAACCGAACACACATTGATAATTTAGATTCGTTAGATCCTTCAAATAATGGTTGATTTGTCTCACTCAAAAACATATAAAACCTCCGAGCTTCTTCATTTGAACTTCAAAGACATCATATTGTGGTTCCTCAAAATCCAAATTAACACCGATAGCATCACGTATCATCCCCTGAACAACATCAAACGGCTGATTTCCCATAGTCGATGAGCCAACAGCTTCTACGACTGGACTTGAAGTGCCACCTTCTACTTCTTGGACAGGAACAATATCAACCGGAGGAACATTAATTATATTAACACGAGAAACTCCATTTGCTACCTCGCCATGACGAGTCCATATCCAATAATTTGGCTTAAATCCATTGTTGTACAAATGAAGTCGAATGTCACCTTCATTTTTTATGGATCGAAAGATACATTTCGAACAAGGACATCTAATTCCACCTTGTTGCTCAAATTCTTTTTGACGCTTAGCTAAAAGAACAAACTCTTCAACTCCTTCAACAAAACGTCGTTTCAACCCCGCTCTTCCAGGATATAATCGATCATACATCCAACTACGATCCATTTTTTGTGGATGTCCTAATTAAATTTATTACAACATATATGTCTATCAGAACAATAGACATTTTCATTTTTATATTTTGGCTACTATTATCTTTGTAGACTAACAAAAATTTAAATAAAATAACATTCTTTGTAGACTAACAAAATTTTACTATAATCCTAATTATTTCAATTCATTAAATCAAATAACATTCTTTACTATATAATAATAATACTAATGTGAAACAAATATTACCAAATAACTAATCTAAATATTATACAAAATAATATTTACTATCACATAATATTTATTACATTAAATAATATTTACTATCACATAATATTTATTAACTATTTACATTAATGTTCTTCTAAAAAACCAATTAACGTGGTTCAAAAAAATAACTATATTAATGTTCTTGTAAAAATAACTCTATTATTGTTGTTAAAAAAACAATTATATTAATGCGTTTATATTAATGTTGGTCAATAAATTAATATATTAAATAATTTTTGTTTTTAACTAAATAAGAAATAATAAACAAAAATTATTAACAAATATCTTATCTAAATAGTATACAAAATAAATCAAATAATTTTTGTTTTTAACTAAATAAGAAATATTTATCTAAATATTATACAAAATAACAAATATCTACTCTAAATCTAAATATTATACAAAATAACTAAAATATTTTTGTTTTAAACAAATATCTAATTTACTTTTTGTGACAAATTTTAAATTTAAATTTCAAATAAAATTCTTGACTAAATAATAGTAATATTAATTTAAATATTATACAAAATAACAAATACCTCATCTAAATATTATACTAAATAACTAAAATATTACTATTATAATAACATTAAAATAACAAATATCTAATCTTAATATTATAATACCATTAAAATAATTCCTATTTTTTAAAAAAAAAAAAATAAACATAAATAGTTGTGACTTTAATTTTTATGAAAATTTTTAAAATTAAATTTCAAATAATGAGTTTTCAAATAATGTTTTTGAGTAAATAATAGTAATAGAGATTTTAATTCTAATTTCCATACACGAATTATAAAAAAATTAAACTAATAGTAATTTCAATTTAATCACATCAAATAATATTTTTCTACTACAAAATCAAATAACAAGAATCACTAATCAGATCTTTGAGAAGTCTCTCGACTTTGCGCTAATTCGAGATACCCTCGAACAAACTTCCACCCAAACTCAAGCAAACTTCCACCCAAACTCAACTAATTACTAAACAAATAATATCTGAATTAGTAACTAACTAATATTTTAAAACAAAATTTTAACTAAAACTATCAAAGAAACATACCTTAAGAGAAGAAATCGGTAGAGAGAAACGATAGAATTCTCAGAGAGAACAATGAATTTTGTAGAGAGATTTGAGAGAAAGTGAAAGAAATGAAAAATGTGAGAGAAATTAAGAAGAAGATGTGAGAAGTGAAGATAAGAAGTAAGAAGTAAGAAGTGAAGAGTGAAGAGTGAAGAGTGAAGAGAGGTGTGGATCGTATAAAAAGAAAGGAACCAAACGGTCTGATTTTCAAATTTGAAATTACCGGCGGACTCTTAATATTACCGGCGGAACACGTGTCATTACCGGCGGCTTTAATGCGTGACTTTCGAGTTATTATTACCGGCGGCTTAACGACATTACCGGCGGAAAATTACCGGCGGCTTTTTTTAAAATTTCCGCCGGAAACCGACATTACCGGCGACGTGTTTTAATTTTTTTTTTTTAATAAAATAACGGTTACAAATACTATCAAATCCGCCGGTAATCAATCAAAAAACCGCCGGTATATTACCGGCGGCAATAAATCCGCCGGAAAACACTTAAAAAACCGCGGTAATGTACAAAGCGGATACTGATCCACGGAAATTGACCAAAGCCGGCGGTAACTTACAGGCGGATACAATCCGCCGGAAATTGGGCGCCTGTATATTACGTAATTCTTGTAGTGATAGTCTGTCATAATCATCAACTACAGCTTTCCATAGGCCCACACCACACATTCATACCCCTGTTACACCTAAGTGGAACTCACAAAGTGGCGAGAACACTAGACTTAGAATTACCACTTTGAAATAGTATAATTTTATGATCTCGTATTAGTAAGATTCATTGGAATTGTATTAAGCTGTGGGCTTGTTCGCTTCTAATTAAGAACTTCTTTGTTTTCCTCACCTTTAGCATATCATTATGCATGTTCCAAAGACAAAATGAGACCTTTCATATCTTTTTTTATTAAAAGCGCATTGGTGATTTTTATTAAAAGCGATACTTTATTCAATAGTGCCACTTTTCATATCTTGGCCTTATATTTAGTTTTTGCATTTTGGGTTGCCTAACTTTTACCAAAAGATCTTTATACAATTGCTAACTAGTATCTGGTTTCATCACACACGAAATGCTTATTGAGTAGGAGTATTTATTTATGTATATGTGAAATTGTGAATTATCAATGAATAGAATTCATTAAAAATGGAATCCAAGATCTTTTCTTTGAGGTTGTATTTTCTGTCAAGTTATTTTGATTTTGTTTGGATTCACTAATTGAATCAATTCTTATTTATTGGTACAAATGTATCTTACTAGTTGAATCTACTTTATTAACCATACCAGCATTAGTGTTTTTATCTCATTTGAATGATTATAGGCTTTTGAACATATCCTAAAACAGGATCATATGCATCTGAATGATTATAGGCTTTTGAACATATCCTAAAACAGGATTAACTAAGTCACAAAAAGACAGTCAATCCAGAACACAAATTATAGTATAGTCTGTCACAAATTATAGCATAGTATAGACTTACATTTTCACTCTTCTCCATGTTTGATGCTCGTTTCTCTCGTTACATATCATGCAGACTTTGATATTTGCGTATTGCTGCTGATTTTGACTCTCTTCTTTCATAAATGATTAAATGTATAAAGTCTCTCACTCTCTCTAACTAATTGATATTTTATCAAAATTATTGTGAACTGGTATTTTAGTTTTACTACGTCAATGAACAATGCTTGTTATTATCTAAGCTTTATTGGAATTCAAGTAACTGTTTTGTTGTTGTGAAACTCTGAGTTTTTCTTGAATATAATGCTTAGAATTATCTGAGTTTAGTTGGGATTCAAGTGACTGTTATGTTGTTGTGAAACTGTGAGCTTTTTTTGAACCGCCGCATGCCAAGGATTTGATTTTGAAATGCTGGAGATCATATATATTTTTTGCTCTGTTATGTTGTTGTGTTCAAGTGACTGTTATGTTGTTGTTGTTGTGAAACTCTGAGTTTAGTTGGTTTTTCTCTCGATGGATGATATCACTTACTTTATGCTCTAAAGTGTATTGCTCCCTATAGAGGAGCTGAATCGATGGCATGCTTTTTATTGTTCTTGAAATATTGCTATGTTTTTTATATCTCTGTTGGTATTCATTGAATATAGTATCCATAATCAATATTAACATGAGGTTCAATGGATGATAAGTCATGGATTACAATTTGATGTTTTTCTTTTGTATACAAACAATTTGATGTTTTTATTTTATTATAGAATGGATAAGTCATGGATTACAATGCCACAAAGTTCACGTGAGTATAAGCAAGGGGTTCGGGAATTTATTCAATTTGCTTATGAACGTACTGCCGTTGATGGCAAAATAAAATGTCCTTGTTCCTTGTGTGGTTTTAGAAGACGCCAAACTAGGCGTGTCACGTATGAACATTTAGTTGTTAAACCATTCCCAAGAGGATATACCACTTGGTTATTTCATGGGGAGTCCGACCAAGGACACACTACTAATGTTGCAAGTGGAAATGTGCAAAATGTGGCACAAGAAAGCGTGGTCGTTCAAGATCCAATTCGAACATCATTAACGATGCATTTGGAGTTGATAGGCATCTTGGAAATGATACAAATGAAGACACCACACAAGGTGAAAGAGTGACTCCAAATGTAACTCAAGAAGGGAGGAAGCTAGAGAATTTTATGAATTAGCTAGAGAGGGAGAACAACCTTTGTATGAAGGGTGCACAAAGTATTCTAAACTTGCTTTTATAGTGAAGTTGTATCATATCAAATGCCTTTGTGGGATGACCGATAAGGCTATGACAATGATCTTAGAACTACTAAATGATGCATTTGAGCATGCAAAAATTCCAAGTTCATTCTATGAGACAAAGAAAACTATATCGAAGCTTGGTTTGGATTGTCAAAAGATACATGCATGTCCAAATAATTGTATGTTGTATTGGGGTGAAGATGAAGATAGGCAAACATGTAAAGTATGTAACAAGGGCGGATGGAAATCCGGGACAAAAGATGGTGAGTCCGAGGCGCCCAATGATGGAAATGATAAGAAGAAGGTGCACTGCAAAGTTCTTCGTTATTTCCCTCTTAAACCGCTGCGCTTGCAGAGATTGTTTTTGTCTTCAAAGACACGGTGAGGATATGAGATGGCATGTTGTGGATAATAATAGTGATGGCATGATGAGACATCCAAGAGATTCAAAGGCTTGGAAGACATTTGACTCAACAAACATGTCATTTGCATCGGATCCACGTAATGTTCGCCTCGGATTAGCTACAGATGGTTTTAATCCATTTGGTAATTTAAGCACAAGTTCTGACATTTGGCCAATTATTCTCATACCTTACAACACCCCACCATGGGTCTCTATGAAGTCGACATCATTTATCCTTTCAACGATAATTCACGGTAAAAAATGCCCGGAAATAATATAGATGTCTACATGCAACCTTTAGTAAAAGAGCTTAAGGAGTTATGGCACGACGGTGTAGAAGCTTATGATGCTTCAACTCGAGAGATGTTCAAATTGCACGCATTTGCTTTGATGTGGGACGATTAGTGACTTTCTGGGTTGGGAACTCTGCAGGTGGAACACATATAACGGACGAGCTTGTCCAACTTGTAACTTTGACTCTATTCCTTGTCGCTTGCCACATAGTAGGAAGTGGTGTTTTATGGGTCACGCGGTTTCTAGATCACGCATACGCATTTAGACCGAATAGGATTCGGTTTAATAGAGAGAACAAGATATGCGCAATCCACCTAAACTTTTATCCGGTTCTCGAAATCCTTGAACAAGTTAAGAATATCAATGTCACCTTTGGTCAAACAAATTGAAGCAAGTGGAAGGGGAAAAGATCACGTGGTGATGGACGTACCTTGCAAGATGGTACTCAACAAATGGAAAAAGAAAAGTATATTTTTGAGCTTCCGTATTGGGAGCATAATTTGTTACGTCATAATCTTGATGTTATGCATATTGAGAAAAATGTGTGCGACAATATTATTTATACCCCGCTAAATGATAGTGCAAAGTCAAAAGATCACATTGGTGCTCGAAGGGACCTACAATCAATGGGCTTTAGGCATGATCTTTGGCCGGATGAAAATGGAAAGTATCCTCTAGCAATTTATACAATGACTAAACAAGGAAAGAAGTCTTTTTAACAACTTTAAAGAATATTCTTTGTCTTGGGATGGTTATTCGAGCAACTTTTCTAGGTGCATTGATGTGGACAACCTTGGCTGAATGGGATGCTAAAAAGTCATGATTGTCATGTATTAGTAGAGCAATTTCTACCGATTGGCCATGCGAGTAGGATTGCCAAAAGAGGTTTCAGTAGATTTTAAATGAATTGTGCTCATTCTTTTAGGCAACTATGTGATAAAGTGTTGAGTGTTTCAACTTTAGACAAAATGCAACATGATATTGTGCTCACTTTATGCCACATGGAAATGTTATTCCCCCTTCATTCTTCACCGTGATGGTTCACCTAATTGTTCACCTTGTTGAAGAAGCTAAGCTTGGAGGCCCGGTACATTATCGGTGGATGTATCCTATTGAAAGGTAAGTTTCTGTCATTTTAAATTCAATAATGATTTGGATGATTATATGAATAAAAATAGTTGTTATGATTTGATAGGTACTTAGGATCATTGAAATCCTATATGCGCGTAATGTATGCGCGACGAGAAGGCTCTATAGCGAGAAGGACACCTAATGCAAGAGATCTTAACATTACATTCAAGGTATCTTGATGATATTGAGACAAGATGGAATCGAGTTGGTCGTGTAGATGGCGAACCTAGTGATACACAACCTAAAACACGAATAGATGAATTGTTCCCGCAAGAAGGAAAACCCGTTGGTGGTTGTTCACACTTCACTCTTACATCCCTTTGAAAAGTTACAAGCTCATCGACATGTGCTAACCAACTGCTCTGCAGTTGATCCCTATCTCCAGTAAGTACTTGATGAAATTTAAGTATCTAGATTATCCTTTAGTGCGTCTATTAACTTTAACCCATATAGGAAATATAGAGAAATTGTCCGGAGACAATTAAGGAGCCGCACAAGGAGTACTACTGAGGTAGACAAGAAGGTCCATAGAGAGTTCGTTAGTTGGTTCTCTAATCATGTAAGCAAAAATTCACTCGATGCCATGTGTATGTTGCATGTGTATTGTTAATATGCATGTTACTAAACCAACAAAAATCTTATTTTGATTCTTAAAGAGATGGACAATCTTGTTGAACCGAGATAAAGATGTTCTTCCTTGGCTTGTTAGAGGTCCTATTGACAAAGCTAGAAGATTCACTTGCATATAATGTCAACGGATATAAATTTGAACCTTGGAGCGAGATCAAAGATTAAAAACTCAAAATAGTGGGGTTTTTGCACAATTGGAACAAGAAGTTATTCAAGTAATGATGATACCCAAATGAGGTTTGGAGGGTACCTTACTATGGTAAATTAGTAGACATCATTGAGCTTAGCTATAATGGCGTATTCTGATTACTTTATTTAAATGTCAATGGGCTAATACCACTACTTCTAGAGGCATGAAAAAGATGATTTGGGTTTTACCTCAATCAACTTTTTGAGGCTAAGAGATACTGATGTCCTTGAAAGTGATGAGCCATATATCAAAGCATCGAAGCGCAAATGGTTTATTATGTAGATGATGAGAAAGAAAAGGGATGGGTCATACCTATTCCTTTGAAGCCAAGAGACTTGTATGACATGGGTGAAGATAATGAAGAGATAATGATGTCTAATGAAGTTCATAAAGCACAAAACTTAGAACAAATCTTCCCGATGATACAACATACATACAATTAGCAAGAGGCGATATAGATGATGATCCTCCAAGATCACCTTGAATGAAAATGTTGATGATTGTAATGACAATATGGTTATGTAACAAACACTAGTGCACAACATAGTGTCTTTCATTTTTTTGTATGATGTCTAATCCCTTGAATTTGTAATTAATTATTATTACATTACATTTTGGAAGAGTTTTCCCTTTTGAATGGATTTCATAGTTTGTGTTGTTTAACAACAAGGTTGCATATGAATGGATTTCATAGTTGTAGTGATTTTTTTTTATCTTATATCTAATGCATTTATCTTAACTAAAACAACAGTAGTAATTGAAATTTGTCACCATTCAACTTATTACATTCTCACTTGAAACTACATTATGTTTTAATTTCATACTCTCTTGCGAGAAATGGTTAAGAAAAAGAGGTTTACTCCCGAACTCAATGCACTTTCTTTGAAGTTCAAGATAATTCTCAAAGTGATCCTCTAGATGATTTTGACCCATCCTTTGGATTTGAAAATGACCTAGAGGATGAAGATGGAAGTTTTTACCTCATCGACGAGAAAAAGCCCAATAAATGGTGGCGATTAAAGTCATTGGTAATGAGTTATAATTTCTAATGAGTTATAATTTCTAATGATTTACTTCTTATTGGTTTGGATTAATTAATAATTTCTAATGAGTTATAATTTTTGATTTTTGTTTTACTTTATATTTAGTTGGAGATGGAGAACCTAAAGAAGAGCGCCTAAAAGTTCAAGACTTGTTTTCGTTTCCTAAGGAGAAGAGAGTGATCGTAGATTGGAATCGAGAGAGGGTCAAGCAATTGGATATTCTTGCTGGTCTTTGGGGGGCTATTTAGGAGCTCTTGGAGCTAGTTATGATATATTCCCTATTAGTTATATGAGATGGAGAAAGGTTCGGGGAGATCAAGAGAAAAGTGTGGGCGAGATGAGATGATAACGGTATGAACTATAAAGGAGTATGAATTTCATTAATAAGGTCATTGTGATATAAATCTTGTTCCTTCTTTTTATTCATTAATGATGTATTCCATTATTATTGCCTATTGTAGAAAGTATTCCCTCTTTGGATGAGTGTCGCGAACTACGTATTTGGGAGTGCAGGAAAGAAATGGAAAGACACCCGTTGTCACCGCATTTAATGAATTTTATGATGAGACTCAGAGGTGGGAGCAAAATCTTGAGTTTCATACGATGGCATCCGTGAAGACCAATGGGCGAGTTTTTGGAATATCGACTATCGAAAAAATTCGGGTAAGATATGATGTGTTGAGAATGTTTTGATAAGAGTCATCATTTACTAATTGTTTGATTTAATAATGCAGAAAATTTGTGAAATAAATAGGGAAAATCGGGCTAAGCAAACGACTACTCATACACTTGGGTCGAAATCATATGCCAGGACAAGAGATGAATTGGTATTTCTTTCTTTAAAGTGTTGTTGAATATGTATAATTAAAATTCAATATTTATTAATGTTACTAAACTGATATAATTTGTTAGGAAACTCAAGTAGGCGGCCTTTTTGCAGTAGTAGAGATGTATGATGTTGCTCACAAAAGAAAAGATGGATCATTTGTCATTGAAGAGGCTAAAGAAAAGAGTCCGAGTATAATTGTGTTTGTGAAATGAATGATTTGGATATTCTTATATTTTGGCAATCTAGTAGTTAGACTCAGCTAATCCATATGTTAAATGTTGTTGATTGTAAAATGGAAATTTCTCTGTTGAAATAATGCTTCTTTTGGTTAATTTTAATGTAGGAGCGCTTAAAAAAAGTGCTCGACATCTTACGGAGAAGATATTTATCTTGAAGTATTTGGGAAAGAGCACCCGGACGTGCGTGGCATGGGACATGGAGTAACCCCACTCAATACTTTTCATCCGGTTCTCGTAATGGGAGCTCAACCATGTCATCGGTGGTCCCACAATGTCCGACTATAATAGGTGCGATGGAATTACAAGCGAGTAATGCAAGAGTTCAAGCTTTAGAGGCGAGAAGTTAGTAAAGTTCGAACATTAGAGGAGCAAGTAGCTTTTCTAATGCGCGCAAGTGGTGGTCAATTTCACTAGATCTAATCAGTATTTGAGCTTTCTAATCATGTCATCATCTATTCACTATGCGACTGTGCTGTGATTTCAGTTTCTTAATGCCTTACTTACACGAAGCATCTTGAAAACAACTCATGTATGTTGTACTATCTGTCTCTTGTTGGTAGGAAACTTGCAGCTGTTATTCGTAAGGCATAGTTCAAATGTTATTGCAGCTGTTATCCAATGCATTTCTAGCTGTAAATTTTTTTGATATCCAATGCAAGTATATATAACTGCAAATTTTTTTGATATCCAATGCAAGTATATATAACTGCAAATTTTTGTTGGAACAATTCTTTGTTTCTATTCATGAAGCATTTCTAGCTGTATTGTCATTTGATAACCCAGAAAGAATAATGAGGTTAAAAGAAACTTGTTATGTGCTTTTGGCAATATTTTTGTTGAAAGAAAAGGGAAATGGTGCTTCATTTCTCCATTCTAAGCCTTTGGAATACCAATAATGCGATTTATCAGGCTTGAAAAATTCTTGTGTAGAATAAATCAATCATCACTTTATATACCCGAGTCTTTGTGTCATGGAACTAATTTATATTTAAAGCTATATCCAGTGTCAATTGTTAATTGGTTAGTTTACATGACTTATATAAGCTGTTAGTTTACACTTCTTGACTATTCAACAATGTTTTTATATTCTAAGCGGGATTAGTTGAGTTCTATGAGGTGGTGTTAGTTGCTATATTTTTAATCTCTGTCTCCAAGCTCCTTGTTCTCGGAGAAGGCATTTGCATTTAACATAGTGGATGTCACTTTGTTGGCAATGTTAATGATATGGATTGTTTTTAAAGCCGAACCAAACATCAAGCTGTTGTGAGACTTTTGTGTTATGGTTCAGTTGTTATATTTGATTGTGCATTTTAGCGTGTCTTTGGGTGAACACATGAAATTGTCTTTACATGGTTATTGTAATTCGTTTAGGTGAGCTATTGATTGAGAATTGTTATCTTATCTAGTTATCTACTTTCAAAAAGAATTGAATTGAAGTTTATGTTAGATTGTTAGTAGGTATGGTATTACGGTGTGCGAGTTTATGTTTATGCTATTTGTTATAAGCATCTAGTACAATTTCTTATTTCTTACTTTTGTTCCTTTCTCCCTTTCTCTGCTTTTGAGGTTGCTGCGATTTACGTGCGCGCTTTGAAGCAATACCCTCTTCATCCGCGATCATGTACACGCACATCGTGGACCTAGATCTAGTTTTTAGTTTTGATTTGTTATTTTTAATGATCTTATTTTGGGAGCTCTTACATTCCTAAGCACAGTACATTTTAATCTTTTAGAGCGCTTGATACTTTTGATATATTTTGAAGCAATGATCCTTTTGATATTATATGTTGTGTTATTTTACTTTAGAAGTATGAATGAACTTTTGTCATTGTTTGTGTATGTTTAAATTATTTGAAGCATTCTTGGCATTTTTAGTTTATGTTTTTAAATAATTTAAGAAAAAGTTGTTATAAATAACCAAAAAATATTAGGCTTTAGTAAAAGATCTGTTTTTTCTCGCGATTTTAAAAACACAACAAAGAAAATCCTCAAAGCCGTGTGAAATTATACAATTTTTCTAAAACAAGACCTATTTGGGGCACTTATAAGCTGTTGCAACAACCCAACCGCATAAAAAACTTTAAAACCTTGTGAAATTCTACATTTACCTCTAGGATGAGAACCTATTTAGGGCGGTTGCAAACAGCACAGAATCGCAAAACCGCCAAAAAACCTAAAAACCGCCGCAAATCTCTACATATTTTCCTAACTCATGATTTATTTAGGGGCGGTTTGAAACCGCGCATATCGTGTCCAACCGCCGCTCATAACCGCCGCCTTGATTACTCCTCCTCGGCGGTTATTCTATGATTGCTAAACCGCCATTGTAATCCTCGCGGCGGAGAATACTGCGGCGAATTTGAAACCGCCGGGAGGTGCATTCTGCGGCGGTTAAAACCGCCGCAGAATGCTTTTTGAACCGCCGCCGCTTGCCTGTATTGTTGTAGTGTTCGCTTTCTTCTGTTTTTTTTTTTTTATTAATTAATTCGGACAATTTGTCCGTTTGTTAAAAAAAATCTAAAACCGAAAATAAAAATATAAGAAATTAAAAATATAGTTTAACAAAATATTAATAATGATTTAAACTAATTAACTTTCATCCCACTATGGCCCTATGTAGTTCGTGTGGTAGGCTTCTCTTTCGTGCACGAAGTGGACACATCTACAAATTCAAAGTTCAAAGTATATGAACAAAACCCACCACATGCACAGTTGGGAAAGAGAGCCTAAAAAAGTAAAAAGAACAAATTAAAGGTTTTTGCCATTGAAAATATGTATAGCAGCATCCTATGAAGCCCCAATACGCGATACGATATAGGATACGATACGATACAGATATGGGGATACGGGAAAATTTTGAAAATCAAGATACGACACGGCTGAGATACTTAATAAAAAATTAAATTTAAAATATAAAAAAATAACAGAAAAATAAAATGGAATAGAAACAGAAGTAGAAAAAAAAACAAATATGTGAAAATTAGAAATCTTGCATTTTATAGAGATGAAAAAAAACTGCACAAATAAATAAAAAAATCACAAAAATATATGGATGATCACATTGTTGAAATAAATACTTGTGATCATATCAAGTAGAGATGATTACGTATATTTATCCCACTCATATCACAATGTATTATTTCTTTCATGATTGTTTACGAAAAAACATACAATTTTGCCTTTTAGTTATTGAGGTATTAAAATGTATCAATGACAATCATGTGCTTAGTTGGTAAGAGGTATCAAAAAAGTATCTGAGAAGTATCCTCAGTTGGTAAGAAGTATCAAAGAAGTATCTGAAAAGTATCGAGTGAAATATTTATTAAAAAAAATTAAAAAATTATTGGATACTCTTTGAGTACGTATTCGGAAGTATCGAGTGCGTATCAGTATCGGATACGTATCCGACACGGGTACGTTGCCATTTTTGAAGTATCGGGGCTTCCATGTCTGCAATGGAAAATGACTAAAAGGAACAAAAAATGATAGTAATTATTTAATTTCTTGTTTGATATACTATTTATCAAAAATGAATATTATTCTAGAAATTGATCTAAAATGTTTTAAAAATACTCAAAACCCGTACAAGCCATACAAAGAGCCCATTGGAATCGAAAAGCAGAAAAAGTTGAATAACCCAAAAAATTATTCAAAAATTAGAAGAAAAAGAAGAAAAAAGACGTTTACAATAAAATTGTACAAGACAAACAAATATGATAGAATATCAGTGGTAGATATTTGAGCTTCTTAACTATTTGGTCAATGATTTGATCCCTGGGCAGTGCATATGGAAAAAATATTTGGTAGGAGAAGTCAAGCCCTTAAATAGATCTCAGTACTTCGAAGAATTAGTCTCTACGGTTACTATATGGTTTACCCAAAAAATTAAAAAAAAAGTTGTTACAACTTACAAGTCAATGTATCTCCTCGTTTGCTGCCTAATCAACACTACCAATCAATGCCTGAGGCTAGTCTGGCAGAGTATTAAAATAATCCTTTTTGTTCATCTCTCTAAAAAATAACCTTAAAATATTAATAACAAATTATTAAACTAAAATTTAATATGCAGCTCTTCTAAGAACACCATTTTAGCAAACCTCCAAATCTGACCATACCCCCATGTGCAGGTTGCTCTATCTCTCTTTCTTTATAGTATTTTCTAAATAAACAGCCAAAACACCCTTCTACTCCCCATACTTAATTCCTTTTGATAAGCTATATCATATTTAATTATCAGCATCTTAACTAGCCAATCAGATTTTCAACTTAATTTGCTTCTTATTTTATGATTCTTAGTTTATGTACACATTAATTATCATTGATGAGATTAAAGAGCAATCATTTTTCTTTATTAATTGTCTAATACTCCCTCCGTTCCTTTTCTTTTAATGTTTTATAAGTATATGCACAAGAAAACAATAAATAGATAATGCCTAGACTAAAATATCCTTATTTATCATCTTTGTTTTTCACAATTTTACTTGGGTAAATACACACTCATCATTTACTTTGAGAGATAAATAGTATTGGTGTATGTGTTTATTAAAAGTTAATTTGTAATTGTTTATTAATTTATTAAGGGTATTGTTGGAAAAAAACGGTTAAAATAATCTTGGTATTGTAAAACATCAAAAGAAAATGAATAAAGTTTTGAGGCTAAAACATCAAAAATCTCTGAGGTTTTATACATGAAACTATTGTCCTTACAATAGCAAAGTAGACGTTTTAGTTTTTTCAATTTTGACGGTTATTGCACAACAGTGTCTCTCCTTTGTGCGCGATGGTTGATGACTTCACGTCTCGACACCAAGAGGTGCCCTTGCAAGGACACTATAACGCTTAGTCAATTTAGAGCTTAAGGAAAATAACAAGAGAGGAATATGAGAATTAAGGTCATAATAGGCGTCAGCAAACCTGGGGGCAAGGACCCTATTTACGATAGAGCGGTGAGGTAAGCCATAGACAGAGTGATCTCTACTAATTTCGGGGACGATCATCTATTCTTGTGAAATTGTGATCATAGCGAGATCTTCGAAGTTAATTGGTACTGTTGTGATTTTAAGCATGTGTAGAAAGAGTGGTCGATCAGAATTAGGATTCACGTCGACCTCTGCATTAGGTTAGGAGCTCGGTTCCGAGATAGCCTACTCAGGGTAGTGCTCGAAAACCGATTCCTATAAAATTATTTTTTCATATGAATCATTATTATTTTGAATTGAATATGACTAATAATATCCCTAGACCTTTTAAATCAACAAACTCAAATGCAAGAGATATTATTACATTATTTAACTAAAACTAAACTAATTACAACTTAAATCAACAAGTATGTCTTAGTAGTTGCATTTGCATTGTGCAAAAAATGGATTCTACATAAGGAATTTACATAAACATTACTACAGAGGACACAAACTGCTTCACACCCACCGGTTTCAGATATGACTCCCGAACGAAATCGATCAACCTGAAAAGCATTAACATTAGGTGGAGCATCACTTTTCCACCGAAGAGTCCTAGTGTAGTAAAGTTTCGTATCTCGATCTAACTGAGTATTCACTGTTACTACTCGCTTCCTAGATCCGATAATCCTTCATTGTACTTATCGTGACTAACAAAAGAAGGGTTAGTAGGTCCCCACCAACTTCTCCTCCCAAACAAAACCCCTTCTCTATAGGAGAATATCCACTCTCAAGCCCGACCTCCCCAACATCTGTGGCGACAGAGTCCTGTTGATTTGAGGTCGAAAACAACCTTGGAACACCTCCCTATCAGAGGGGTATTTCTCACCCATTCATCCTGCTATAATTTGTTGAGACGCGACCCACCTACTTGGACATCTCTTAGGAGAATTAGTCATGGCCCAAATTTCGGTAACCCACCACCCTACAAATATATTTCCACCACAAAGAGACATTATAACGACACGCCACACGACCAACGTCTCAATTATTGTCTACTAATCCCCAATACTTAGCCGAGAGAACATCCTTCCACTGACTACCTTCATCCACCAACAACCTCCACCCCCACTGGCAAAAACCCCTCCATATCAGGACTAATTTGGAGGCTAGAACCTTTGCAAAGTAGCTTATAAAGAAAACCAAGCATTACTAGCCCTTAGTAATAAGGGCAAAAACCCCTCTAAGCGGTAGCCACCTTATTCTCTTAATATCAACCATATTAATTTTACTTCTTCAACAAGTAATTGTTTCCTTCTTTTTGTCTAGCTAGTAGAATTTATATTCAGTGGAGCTTACCTTTGAGCTTCATCTTAGATGACTTTAGTTGTAATAGACAGAGTCTTTCTTATTTTTTTGTTCAGATTTAGATTATTTACTCTTGGGGTTTAGTCTCATTGGTTTTTTTTTTTTTTTTGCGCTGTAATGTTGCTTCACATGTTTGTTGTTTGTTTTCCAAATAGGGTTGTGGCCTACCCCTTAGTCTTTCCTATATTCCATCTTTTTATTTCTTTCTAATAAAATGAGGTAAGTGCTCTTTTTCCATTCGGATGATTTATCCTTAAGGAGAGTTTGAACCAGGTTTTAGCAAAACGAGACTCCTTCCTTTTAAAAAGTAAAACTTCTTCAACAAGCATATCAATCATCAACTTAGTATTCCCATAGGCATTCTTATGCCATTTTTGAAGTCAACTCATGATATTTTGAGCTCTCCCTTTAAAATAAGTGCCATTTACCTTGAGAAGGAGGAGGATGTCTAACTACCGAAAACAATTTTCCTAAATTCCTTATGGGTTAGATTAAGCAAAAGTTATTGAAAAGAGACATTTTAAGCATAGATTTTAAAATCAAACACTTTCTATTGATTTACATTTTAAATGTGACCTAAATTTAAGAATATTAATTTTATGAAAAAATATTTAATTAAACCGTGAAATGGAATTTAATATTTTTAAATGATGCGAGCTAAAATTTATGTATAGCAACAACCTATAAAATAATTCCGTCAAAAGATAAAAAATGTTTAATTATTCTCATGAGGTCCTTAAACAATTTGAGAATTTTTAAATAAGTCCGTAAACTAAAAGAGTTATAATCAAGTACCTGAGCTATTTTAGTTTTTTCAATTAGGTCCTTCTATTACACTATATTTAGTCTATAGTTAGTAAATGTTCACATGAGGTTTACAATTTGTAAATAGGTCCCTACATTAATTAAAAATTTGTAAATAGGTCATGAAACCAATTTAAGCATATAAAAGTTGTTCCTCAGAAAAATAATTTGATATATTCAAGTCACGACTAAGCTAAAATATAGCTGTCAATCATTTGATATATTATGTTATTCTCAAGATATTGAAAATAATAAAATTAATATTGTTTTTTGAAAACCTTCAAAAAAATAAGCATACAATATTTTCTTATTCGATTAGCTAAAAAACTATAATTATATTTTATAAGCTTGTAATTTTGTTTTTAGTTGAAGAGTTATTTACAAAAATAAAGTAATAAAACACTTTATTATTATTATTATTATTATTATTATTATGTATATATCAACAAGAAAATCTAAAAAAGTATATGAATTCATAATACAAAATATGGGCTATAAAATATAAAATATATTACAGTTATTATTGATAAATCTTGTGCTCCAACCTACTCAAAACTTTATTTCATGAAAATAATGTAATATAAGTATATCTTAAAAGATAAATGTAGCTAGTTTATTTATAATAAAACAAATAAGAATGGAGAGTTATTATTTTTATCAAAATAATAGTAAAACTTTACATGAAGTATGATAAGCTTGTGAAAGGAAAATATACGATCATCGGCGGATCTACATATATTTAAGGGGGTTCAAGTGAATCCCCTAAAATAATAAAATTAGCATCGATACTTTAGGGAAAAATGTTTTTGCATCTCTTGAAAAATATGTCACCCAAGTTCTTAGTTTTGCACTAAAGTTCCTAATTTTGCACCACTCTAATGCACTCCACTCACACAATCACTCACACTCTTATATTTTATTTTAAAAAAGTTCCTGTCTCTCTATCTCCTTGGATTCGTTCCTGTTCTTATTATCCTAATTTTGAATCTGTTAGTACTATTTAGTTTGTATTTTGTGTTAGTGCTATTTAATTTGAATTTTTTTACCAACAACAGTTAATTTGAGTGGTAACTTGGATTCCATCGCAATGTCTCAAGTTCGAATTTTGGGTGTGACAAAAATTCAGTTGGAAGGGGAGCACCAATATTAATTTTTTTAGTACTATTTAATTTGTATTTAGGAACTAATTTGTGTTATTTAATTTGTGTTGGTCTAGTGCAACACAAGTTGAACTTTATAAAGTCTTCTTTTTGAACTTGATAAACTCTGCTAAGAATATTGTGAAGAATAGGTTGTGTGACCGGATGTGGGATACATGGATGAACGACTGTTTGGTGACATACATTAAGAGTGATGTATTCAATAAAATTGACTCTGAGCTTATTATTCAACGATTTCAGAATATGAAATCACGTAGAGCATAATTATGAAATGTATAATTTATTTATTTAAATGTATTATAGTTGTTTTTAATTATATTTTTAGTAAATTGTGTATTTAAAAAATTTGGAGCGCCACTGTATACAAGAATACTATTAATTATTCAACTAAGAATAACATATAGACTTTTAAAATGTTACAGATGTTTTATGAATGCTATCTTTTTAATTCTAATTTTTTTTCTTTCATAATTAAAGGTATATGCGATATTTGTTGGTTACATTTAACATCAAATTTTGTTGAAGAAGTATCCACTAATAAAATATGATTATAGTTTTTCAGTTAATAAAATTATTATATTAAATGTTTAAAAAAGTACTAGGAAATGACCTTTGTTTATAATAAAGTTTAAATGTTTTTTTTTTGAAGGAAATAAAGTTTAAATGTTATTATCTAAACAATTAGGAAGAACAATAACAAAAAATGATTTTTTTTTGTGAGAACAAAAAATTATATTATAACACATTAATTATATTCGAATAACACTTGGCTTTTCTTCTTCTTCTTGTATTTATAAACATAACACTTTGTTTTTATTGTATTCTTGTTTTAAGATTTTCAAAATATTATCTTCATTTTATTTTTAATATTGGCCTGTACCTTATTTGAGTCGGGTCAATCCGAGTTAACTGTTGGTAAGACTCTTGCTCGAGTCGGACCTCGAAGTCTACTTTGGGGGGTGGTACCTGCAAAGCCACTCCGACGCTCAAGTCAGTATGTGTCATGTGACAACATCAGAGTCAATTAGGGAATGAATAGTGTGCATTTTTTCGTTAAGTGGACCTGTATTTATATACGCTTGAGCTTGGAGCGTTGGATCGAACAAGTGCTTCCCACTCATTGATGCCCGAGAGGCACAGATTGCCTATGAAATTGCTTGTCGCGCTGAGTTGTGTTGGAGCTGTCAAATATGTGGCCGACGCAGAGCCTAAGGTCGTACTTGGGCTTTCTGGCCTAGTCTGGAACAAATACATTGAGAATTAAATTATATATCTTAAGGTTGTGATTTATGTTTTGATGACTTAGTTGTGACTTGGATTTATCAATTATTTTGATTATTTTTATAAGGACAAATTTTGATATGTTTAAATTAGTTTAGAGACTTATTTACACTTTTTAATTAGTTCAAAGATCTAATTACAACTTATTTTAATTTACGGATTTATTTAAAAATGTTTAAATTAGTTTAAAGGAAAATTAGTCGGAAACAGAAATAAAGAAAGAACCAGGATCTCAGCCACGTGTTTCGTGCATTTCGTGGGAGTTATCTTCGTAATAAATAGCATGACTGATATTTTATTTTGTGTATGGTTTTTTCTTTTGAAATAGTGTCACGGACCCCACTATACGACCACTCTTCTCCTTTTAGTACGGCTAGTATTCAGTGGGTAGTGGGAATGCTATTTTTCAATTAATTAAATATAAAAGACAAGAAAGGAAGGTCAGTATTCTTTTTTTTTTCATCATATAAAAATTAAATAATAAATAAGGTAAGAGGAGGGTGTCTTAATCGAACTGAGGACAAATTTATAATGTATTTAGAACTTGTTTATTACTTTTTTTTAAAGAATAATTATTTTTAAAAAAAATTTATTTAGAAATTTTTCATCGGTTTGTTACAACTTTTCAAAAAAAAATGAGAATCTAAAAATAATATAAAAAAATGAGAATCTAAAAATAATACAAGGGTTGGGCACCCCTTGTACTCTTTTCAATGAAATTGTTTATCGAAAAAAAACTGATTAAAATAGGAAATTGTTTTGAGTAGTTTCTTAAAAAAACTATTTTTTATAAAATGATTGTTTTAGAAAAACTGATTTTCATTTTTTTTATTTGAATTTTTTTTCATTATGCTACACAAACACAAAAAGATTTCTTTAAAATCATATAAAATTAAACTATAAATTATTTAACATCAAAATCACTTATTTTTTAATTAATAACAAACTGATCCTTAATCACTTTAAAATAAAGTTTCGACATGTTTGTTATATTTTTTTTAAAAAAATCATTTTTTAATAAAAATAGTTATTTTTAGAGTTTTTTTTCCATCCATAATTTGTTAATTACAATTTTTTAAAAATGACAATCTAGAAACTGACCTATTTGATTATGATATTTTTCATGTTCGGACGAAACTCAAACCAATCCATAGTAGCTCTACTTTGCTTTGAGTTATAGATTTTAAAAAACAAAATTGTGGACTCGACTACCGAAACCTAAACACCAAGTAAAAAGGTATTTAAAAAACACAATACTTTGACCCAAAAAAAACACAATACTATATTTGCTTAAACTTTTTAGCTAAATCACCAAGTAACAAGGTATTTAAAAAACACAATACACCAAGTAATAAGTCGTAGGATTTCAATACTTTGAATTGGATAAAAATTAATGAATTTGATTTTTTTTAGCTAAATCAAAACCCATCCGATATTGAGTTGGTTTGGTTCAGATGTTGCATCAAAAAATGCCAACTTCGAGCGAACCCAACCCAAATAAATGTAGTAGTTCAAGAAATAAATTTGGGTGAATTCTGTCCAAAACTGATCTAAAAACACCTTAATTAAATTGATTCAGATTTTTTGAAAAATAATATTCAAATAAAATTGAATATATATTTTAATGTTTAAATCAAATCACTTTTTCATTATCTTGGGTGTGTCAAAAACTCTATTAGGATAGGAGAATCATACAAAATGGCAATGCTCGATACATGTGGCTAGCCCAGTTCTCCGACATAGATTAGCCTCGAACAAAACCAATAGATACTGTACGTACTAATAACAAAATAAAAAAATCATTTTTTCCTTACAATACCAAGCAAAACCGTATTGCCTCTAGGAGTGTTCAGAACCGAACCAACCCAATAGAAAACCACAGGCCAAACCAACCAAAACCTAAAACGCAAAAACTGCAAACCGCAAAATCTATTCGGTTTTTCGATCAACCGCGCGGTTTGGTTGGCCCGTGGTTTTTGTTCCACCAATCGGACCAAACCAAACCGCAAGAAACACTAAGGTTTATTGACTTACAACCTTCCTCACTAACTTATTAGCCCAAATTCAACTAAAATCCAACACTCACTCCTTTACTAGCCCAAATCCAATTGATTCATTGACTCACTTACAAACAATCCATATTGTTATGATATATTTAAAAATTACAATAAAACATTTGATTTTAAACATGGCTGGAGATATATTAAAAGAATTAAGAGAGAGTAATCTATATAGTACATATATTTGAGCATATTTTTTCTTAAAGAGTTATGTTAGCATTTTTTATCTTAGTTTATTTTAACTCCGCTTTAAATTATGTTTTGTTCCGGAAAAAACTGAACCAACCGAACCAATCTAAACCGTATTAGTTTGGTTTGATTTTTTTTTTAGGAAGCCAACTGAATCGAACCAAACCACATGTAGTTTTTACCTTACGGTTCAGTTCACTTAATGTCTCAAAACGGAACCAAACCACACCCGAAAACCCCTAATTGCCCATATGATATTCTTATTATTGTTGGAGTTCCTAATCCATTCAACCCTAAGTTCTAAAATACCCTTAATAAGGCTTTGAAAAATATAGCCGTTGCAAATTAAAAAATCAGTCAACACACACATTCAACAGAATTCAAAGTTTGTTAAAGTGGCCTAAACCTAACGGTTTATTTGGTTAAAGGCTGTTAGTAACTAACTAACTGCCTTTAACCAACATGTCCGCTTTCTGATCAGTGCCTACAAGTGTATATATAGCTCTTACATGTGTAAATAATGTACATACAATTTTAGAATCAATAAACAGTTTCAGTTTACAGTTTAACTACCTATTCGATTCTAACTTCTCAATACTTCCATAACCAGAAATCTCTATCTTCAATCCATGTGTCTTCAAGATTGTGATTTACAAACTAGGGTTTGTACCTTGCAATAAGAGAAGAAAGAAAGGATTAGTCTAGTTCAGTGACTGAATTAGAGAGTGAAGACAGAAATTAAAGGAACGGTGAGTGTTGAAAAGGATTTACCTGAGAAAGGAGATCTTGAAGTGTTCTAAGGTGAGAACTGGGCAAGATCGGTGTGTGGTGTGATTTCAAGGGTGAAATCACGTTGTTGTTTACCAAATCAACCTCAGGTTTGTGTGAAACAGCAAATACAAGAAGATTAGGGTTTGTTCAAAATTAAAATCACAGAAAAGAAAATTGAAGGGTCCAAGTGTGTGTGTGGTTACCTGCGAAGTGGAAGAGTCACAAATCTGGTCTCATTGTACCTGCAAACACAGAAAACCTAAGTTAGGGTTTCTGTGAAATCAAACCCTAAATCAAGAAAGTAACAAAGTAGTGCGTTAATACCTTTCGTGAGAATCATTGAGAGTGTTTGAGTGAGTCAAACACTCGATTGAACGAACGGCAGCACGCGAAGAGTTGAAGTGAAGCATTCACCTCAGTTCTTAAGATTCAGCAAAATTGCAAGAGGGCTTTTGCATCATCATCATCGTTAACATCATCGGTGGTCAGAAACTAGAGTTTGGAAGCTTCAATCACTGAGTTGCAGTGAGAGCTCACAAACCCTAGCTCTGAGGGTAGAGAGAAGAGGAAGAGAGAGAGGCGACGGGAAATCAAGAAGAACGAAGAGTGAAGCTTGAATTACCGGTGAAAGAGTGGAAAAGAGGTTATATAGTTCGGGTCAGTCAAGGATCCGCGCATCACTAAACGGGCCGGGTCTTGGGTGCGCAAGACCCACCAAACATTAGTGTTTGGCAAGAGCAGTAGTTTCATTTGGACTGGGTAATTTGCAACACTGGGCTTTGCAAATTACACCCTCTTCAGTGTACAGATACACCTCCTGCAAGAAAAACAAGCAAATTTTAAAAAATCCAATATGGTATAATCAGAGCATTGGTAAAACGATCCAGGGCAAAATTTCTAACTCTACTCTCTGTTTCTTTAAGTTCTTTAAAGTTTTCTTTAAATTTCTTTAAATCCTGCACAGTGTGAAATTGTGCAGGTAACTGTGTTCTAATTTTCTGTGTGTGTTTAAAGTGTAAATCTGCAGGAATGGGAAAAGAAGACAGCTATGTTCCTAAGCTCAATGGGAACAACTATGATACTTGGGCTATTCAAATGAAGCCCATTCTAGGATCACATGGGTGCCTATACTTGGTTAAAGAGGGACTCACAAAGACTGCAGCCTTCATCGCTACCCTGCTTTGAAAAAAGAAAGAATTCCTTGAAGCGAAAAATGAAAAGACTTCAGTGTCACACTCATCCACAGGGCTTGTGGAGAGGAAGATTTTGAAAGGGTAAGGGATTGTGAATCCTCTAAGGCAGCATGGGATGCTCTAGAACACTACTACTGTGGTGCAGCTCCAATCAAGGAGGAGAAGTTGCAAGCTCTAAGAGCACAGTATGAAAGCCTTAAAATGAAAAAGGATGAAAAGGTAACTGACTTCTTCAACAGAGTGAAGAAGATCAAAATGGAATGGCCTTACAAGGAGAGAAACTTGAGGAAAATTCTCTATGTAGGAAAATTTCGAGATCAATGCCAAAGAAGTGGTACACAAAGTGACAAACACTATAGAGAAACCACCAAGAATGTGGGCTGTGGTGGAGTTTCTGGGGGTAAACTAGAGGCTAAGGAAATCCGTATGGAAATCACGGAGGAAGACTCGGATGATGAAGACAATCGCTATGTTGGCTAAGGGTAAGTCAAAGAAGGGCAATAAAGGTAAGAAGGCGAGGAGGTCCTAAGGGTAAGGCGGTACTTCTAAACCTAAGTCTAATTCATCTAATTCTTCTAAAAGTAGTAACAACACTAAGAAAAAGGACAAGTCAAAAGTCGGTGCTATAGGTGTGACAAAATGGGGCATTATGCCACGAGTGTCCCACAAGGAATACTAATAAGCCTAAAGAGTGCTGCATGAAGCCAATGTGGTCAAGAGGATCTTGACTGAAGGTGCTGATAGCCTTTAGTACTATTAGTGTTGATACTAAAACAGAAACTAGACCTAATGTGCATGTAAGCGCTATAGATATAAAACAAGATAAGAATTTTATAGCTCTAGTGGTAACAAGCGATGATGGCGACACCATCAACTGAACTATGGTATCTAGACTCTGCATGTTCAAATCACCTAACATGGTAACAAAGGTTGGCTAGTTGATTTTGACCCAAGAGAAGGACAACTATCAAGTGTGCTAACAACCTAACACTAGAAAAAGTGAAGGTATGGGTAATGTGATGTTTACAAAAGAAGATGGTCAGGTAATATTAATTCATGATGTCTACTATGTTCCTGGAATTAGTCATAACTTGATTAGTCTAGGACAATTGGTTGAGAGAGGGTTCTCAATCATTATGAAAGATCTAAAACTGAAGATTTTTGATACTAAGGATAAACTGGTTTTAACAAGTCCCTTAGCCAAAAACAGGACTTTCAAGACTAGTATAAGCACTGTAAAAGCAGAATGCTTTAGTGCTACTACTAGTATTGAGAGTGAGCTTTGGCATAAGAGACTTGGCCACTTAAACTTTGGCAGCCTAACTAAACTAAGTTCCAAAGGTTTGGTTAGGGGACTACCAAAGATTGAGTCCCCTGATGGGGTATGTACCACTTGTATTGTGGGAAAACAACCTAGAAAGAAGTTTAGGGCAGAAATTGTTAGTAGGGCTAATGACTTACTGCATGTTGTTTACTCAGATATATGTGGTCCATTTGATGTTCTATCATTTAGTAACAAAAGGTATTTTCTGTCCTTTGTAGATGAGTTCTCTAGAAGGCTATGGGTGTACTTGATCAAGACCAAAGGAGAAGCCTTGGACGTGTTCAAGAAATTCCTAAAGCAGGCAGAGAGAGACAAAGTGATGAAAGCTAAAAATCCTAAGGACAGATGGTGGTGGTGAGTATACCTCCCATGAGTTCAGGGATTACTGCACTACAAGAGGCATCATTCATGAGATTACCTCACCCTACACTCCTCAACATAATGGAGTTGTAGAAAGGAGAAACAGAACCTTGCTTGACATGTCCAGATCCATGATCAAGTATAAAGGGCTTCCTAACACTTTTTGGGGTGAAGCTGTCTCAACTGCAGCCTACATCCTAAATAGGTGTCCTACCAAGAGACTAGAAGGAAAGGTTCCAGAAGAAGTTTGGTGTGGAGACAAGCCAAGTGTGGCTCATCTAAGGATCTTTGGTTCCCTATGTTACTCACATATCCCGGATCGTAAAAGAAAAAACTAGAAGACAAGTCTAAACCCCTTATCTTTGGTTGGCTATCACCCTACAGAGCCTACACAGTTGTTTAATCCAAAAACAACAAGGTAGAGGTTTCTAGAGATGTGACAGTTCTAGAGGATGAGGTTTGGAATTGGAATGATTACGAGCAAAGAACTCGGAACATCCCAATGACTCTGAAAAGTCTAGTACTACACAAGAAGTACTTCACCAAGATGATGAAGACACCTCTGACAGTGACCAAGAGAACATGCAACAGCAAGCAGATCAACCTCCTCAAGATGAGGAGCCTGAAACTCCTAACCCTACTCCTATTCAACAGGTTGCTAGGGGCCAAAGGGTTAGAAATCTACCTAGAAGGTTTGGCAGATTATGAGTTAGTTACTGATTCAGAAGTGAATGAAGAAGGAGACCTTCTGCATTACGCAATGTTAGCTGATGCTGAGCCAGTGAACTACCTAGAGGCTCTCAAGGATGTTCATTGGAAGAAAGCTATGCAAGAAGAACTCAAGTCTATTGAGAAGAATAAGACTTGGTCTCTAGTTCAGATACCTAAAGGTAAGAAACCTATTAGTGTCAAGTGGGTTTTCAAGCTCAAACTTGATCCTAAAGGTAATATTGTGAAATATAAGGCAAGGTTGGTTGCAAGAGGCTTCCAACTGTAGAAAGAAGGGTTGGATTACAGAGGTGTTTTCACTGTGGCGGAGCATGAGACTATACGCTTAGTAACTGCCTTGGCTGTAAATAAAGGGTGGGAGTTGTTCCATATGGATGTCAAGTCAGCATTCCTTAATGGTTTGTTAGAGGAGACAGTCTATATTGCTCAGCCACCTGGGTTTGAGAAAAAAGGCAAAGAGGAGTATGTCTACCTATTACATAAAGCTCTCTATGGGCTAAAGCAAGCCCCTAGAGCTTGGAATAAGAGAATTGACTCTTTTTTCAAGGAAATTGGGTTCACTAAATGCACTAGTGAGTTTGGAGTCTATACTAAAGGAAGTACTGATACCTACTTACTAATTGTGTGCCTATATGTTGATGATATGTTGGTCACTGGGAGTAATCCTAGTGAAGTGGAAAAATTCAAAGTGGCTATGCACAGTGAGTTTGAGATGACAGACTTAGGCAAACTGTCATATTTTTTGGGACTTGAGTTCCTAAGGGTACCTGAAGGTATAATTCTACATCAGGCTAAGTATGCTACTGAGGTGCTAACTAAGTTTGATTTGTTAGGTTGCAGTCTCGCAACAAATCCTGCAGAAAGTAACCTTAGCAAAGAGCCAAGTGAGGGTGATGCTAAGGTAGATGCTACACTATACAGGCAGCTAATAGGGTCTTTAAGATACCTATGCCATAGCCGCCCAGATATTCTGTTTGCAACTGGTATGACTAGCAGGTTTATGAATGACCCAAGACAGGTACACTTAAATGCCACTAAGAGAATTCTACGTTATATTTCTGGTTCTACTAACTATGGAATATTTTTTCCTAAGGGCCACAAGTGGTGCTAACTTAGGAAAAATACTCTACTTAGTTTCTCTGATTACGATTGGTGTGGTGACCAATTGGATAGGAGAAGCACTTACAGTTTTTTGTTTAAGTTTCAAGGAGCCCCTATTTCATGGAGCTCCAAGAAACAAAGTATTGTGGCTCTGTCCTCCGTGAGGCGAGTATGTGGCGAGTTGTGGAGCAAAGAACTCAGCAAAGCATGGTGAGTCACTACTCAAGGAGCTTAAAGAGGACCTAACTCAACCTCCTACTCTAATGATAGACAACAAGTCAGCATTAAACCTAGCAAAGAATCCTGGTGCTCATGGAAGGACCAAGCATATTGAAGCTAGATACCATTATCTAAGAGAGCAAGTTAACAATGGTAGGCTAAGTGTTGAATACTGTCCAACACAGAATAATTTGGCTGATATTTTTACAAAGGTCCTCAAAGGAGAAACCTTTGTAAAGCTTAGAAGAGAGATAGGGCTTGTTGCCTTCTAAAATATGAAGGCAGCAACTAAAAGCTATTCCTTAGAGGCTTGTTCTAAGGTGTCTATTCCTAGTGGCTATCCCAGAGGCTTGTTCTGGATGACTTAGTTCTCTCTAACCTAAGCTAGCTCTAAGTGGTTTCACTAAACTAACTTAGAAATTTGTCTAGATTAAGGGGGGGTGTTGGAGTTCCTAATCCATTCAACCCTAAGTTCTAAAATACCCTTAATAAGGCTTTGAAAAATATAGCCGTTGCAAATTAAAAAATCAGTCAACACACACATTCAACAGAATTCAAAGTTTGTTAAAGTGGCCTAAACCTAACGGTTTATTTGGTTAAAGGCTGTTAGTAACTAACTAACTGCCTTTAACCAACATGTCCTTTCGATCGAGTGCTACAAGTGTATATATAGCTCTTACATGTGTAAATAATGTACATACAATTTTAGAATCAATAAACAGTTTCAGTTTACAGTTTAACTACCTATTCGATTCTAACTTCTCAATACTTCCATAACCAGAAATCTCTATCTTCAATCCATGTGTCTTCAAGATTGTGATTTACAAACTAGGGTTTGTACCTTGCAATAAGAGAAGAAAGAAAGGATTAGTCTAGTTCAGTGACTGAATTAGAGAGTGAAGACAGAAATTAAAGGAACGGTGAGTGTTGAAAAGGATTTACCTGAGAAAGGAGATCTTGAAGTGTTCTAAGGTGAGAACTGGGCAAGATCGGTGTGTGGTGTGATTTCAAGGGTGAAATCACGTTGTTGTTTACCAAATCAACCTCAGGTTTGTGTGAAACAGCAAATACAAGAAGATTAGGGTTTGTTCAAAATTAAAATCACAGAAAAGAAAATTGAAGGGTCCAAGTGTGTGTGTGGTTACCTGCGAAGTGGAAGAGTCACAAAGCTGGTCTCATTGTACCTGCAAAACACAGAAAACCTAAGTTAGGGTTTCTGTGAAATCAAACCCTAAATCAAGAAAGTAACAAAGTAGTGCGTTAATACCTTTCGTGAGAATCATTGAGAGTGTTTGAGTGAGTCAAACACTCGATTGAACGAACGGCAGCACGCGAAGAGTTGAAGTGAAGCATTCACCTCAGTTCTTAAGATTCAGCAAAATTGCAAGAGGGCTTTTGCATCATCATCATCGTTAACATCATCGGTGGTCAGAAACTAGAGTTTGGAAGCTTCAATCACTGAGTTGCAGTGAGAGCTCACAAACCCTAGCTCTGAGGGTAGAGAGAAGAGGAAGAGAGAGAGGCGACGGGAAATCAAGAAGAACGAAGAGTGAAGCTTGAATTACCGGTGAAAGAGTGGAAAAGAGGTTATATAGTTCGGGTCAGTCAAGGATCCGCGCATCACTAAACGGGCCGGGTCTTGGGTGCGCAAGACCCACCAAACATTAGTGTTTGGCAAGAGCAGTAGTTTCATTTGGACTGGGTAATTTGCAACACTGGGCTTTGCAAATTACACCCTCTTCAGTGTACAGATACACCTCCTGCAAGAAAAACAAGCAAATTTTAAAAAATCCAATAATTATCTTATCTCATGAGACATGAATATAGTCGCTTTTATCGTCACAGTTTCACATGCAGATTAAATTTTAGTTGTAACAAATTGACACTGCTGCAATCTTTTGCAACTATTTGCAAATTGCCATTGCCTCACGTTTTCTGTTACTTTTGACTGATTGCTTTCTCTTTATTCTTCTCTTCATTCATCCTTTAAACCAATCATTTTCTTATTTCTGCAGCCCATGCAGATAATTTATTTTTATAATCTTTTTCTAGTAATTGAGTAGGCTTTTAGAGATTCAGATGTTGGAGGATACATTGCACCATGAAAGATATCTCATGCATGTGCTTTTGTATATTTACCCAATTAAATAAATATATTAAAATACAAAGAAATTTGTCATTTTATTAGAAATTTAAAACAAATAACACCTGACATTATCCATCTACCTCTATTTTAAGCTTAAATACTTTATTTTTCTGTTAGCCATTGATTGCCTATTTGGATCTCAACAACATGGTCTTTATCAATTTTCTCCAAGTTCATGATGATATAGGTGTTGAATCGAGCTGTAATAATTTGATTTTTATTGTATGAAACACAACTCTATTTTGCTTTGTTGAATAAATCAAAGTTCAATCAGAAGATAAGTAAAATTTGACTCCAACTCACTCTATAGTTGACAATCATACTTGAGTATTGTTTCAGATTGGGCCAGCGGCCCAATCCGCTCAAGAGACGTGGTTGGCTCAAACCAACATGGCACACCGCTGCAAGATGATCATTGCTCGCCTGCACATGATTTACAACCCAGATCGACCCAAATGATCTAATGACCACAAACCATCCCCTGATATTATATATATAGGGGTCCACCATCACTGATAAGGTATACTTTTCTAACCCATACATCATTCCTGCATTATACTCTTAACCCACTAACTTGAGCGTCGGAGCGCCTTTGCAAATACAATTGGGCCGAGCTTTGCGCCCGACCTACTTATCCAAATCGCTCAAGCTCCATCCACGGTACATTGGCAGAACGACCTCAAGCCTCGACCGCTCCATCCCTTAGATGTTCAGGTCCAGATCAAGTATTAACGAGAATCGTCTCTTTAGATGTAGTGAGTTATTTGATATTTCTATTCAAGTTGGTTCATTTTTTTATACATATATACAAAGTGAAAACAAAATATATAGTTCGAGAATCCTGATGCTGTTGCGGCCACATTATATTAGTGTGACGTAGATGGCACATGGTAAGCTACTTAATTTAGGGTACCTTGTACTCCCTAGCTGCCATAAACTAAATTAGCATTACCACTTTAATTATATCATTAATGCTTAATTATTTATTATACTTTGTTTTTATATGATTTCGGTGAATGCAAAACACACCTTGAGAGACTGCCACGTTTCTGTTTACCATTTTTCAGTTTTGTCGCTGATATCATCATCATAATCTATAATCTATATTCAATTAAGAGAAACATAAATCAATTTGATTATGTGCTGGATATAGCTCTTCCTCAAATGGAGTCTCGATCTGTAAAGTGAAATGAACCGTTCGTTCAGTTTGATACATTTATAATTCAATATGTATATTTTATGTATCTGTAATTAAATAAAATGTTAAAGATAATCTATACAATATGATTGGTGAGGAATTGCATATATTGAGAATTGAGATTAGATTTTTTAACATCAATATTAATTGATGTGAATGAATGCTGCAAGTTGCATGTTAGCAAACAATTTAATTAACTAATTGGAGAGAAGAAGATAAAAAACGTGAAGGGAAGCAAAGAAATAAAAAGTGGTTTTGATTATGAGTTGGTAATAAAAGACGTGGCAAAATCTAGTGCTTAGGAAAAATCTAACGGTGAAGAATGTTTTGACTGGAGTAACTGGAGGGGGTCTTGACAGGAGTGGATCACTATCCTAAAGAAACACAGCAAGTAACACGATAACTGAAAAATGGGAAAGTTAGTGGGTTTGAACTTCCGCATGCACCATTATAGTTTTGTTCGAGAATGACAGTTTTTTTAAGGATATTTTTGTAATGCTGAAATGATTTTTAAGGGTAAAATTGGGAAAATAATAGATATATATATATATATATATATATATATATATAGGTATAGATCGTATAAGAAACAGTTTTAGAGGCAACTCTCTCTTTATATATTAGTATATATATATATATATATATATATATATATAGTATAAGAAACCAGTGAGCCAATTATAAGAGTACTGAGGGATATTTATTTAATCAACAATGCTATTTAGACAAAAAAAAATTTGACAAATCGATAAATCACCAATCTACAACACCAATTAACCAAGTTTTTTGAATAATTAATTAAGCGGTTAATTAACCAAGTTTTTAATACACGCTAAAAGCGTGAAAAAAGCAGGCCATTTAATCGTCTAAAAAACTTGGTTAATTGGTGTTGTAGGTTGGTGATTTGTAGATTTGTCAAATTTTTTTTTGTCAAAATAGCATTTTTGTTATTTAATAGTTTTATCATACAAAAAATGTGGTACCATATATACTGCTACTTCCACTTGCCAACCTCATGATAACAAGTATCTAGTCGATGTTGACCTCTTAATTAATATTTATTCTCTTCTCTTCACACTCACCTCAAAATGTTGACTTCAAAAAATGACTAATTAATTAATTAATTAATTAAAATATTGATACTCCATACCCATGTAGAAAAACCCCAACTAACAAATCAAATAATACATGGAGTCATGTGGTAAATGATTTATTCTTTCCCATTAGATATACTGAATAAGTGCATAATCAATTATTGATCAGTTTCAAAAAAAGAATTATTGTCTATCACGTACTTGACATTCACATTTGATCCGAGGTGGATGGCCGAGGTCACGAGCGGTGATCGGAGTCTTAGAACCAAAAGACAACAATAAATGCGTACCTAATCCCAACGTGGGACATTGTTATAGATAACGTGAGATTATCCATCTGGTTGTGAAAGTTTGTTGAAATTTAAAAAGTGCGTTTAGTCGCAAACGAATGTCGAAAATTCGGTTTAGTCCTCGCAATTCCAAATTTTTAAAATAGTCCCCGCAATTAGTAAAGCGTTACTACTTTAGTCCTCACATTACTTTACTTTACTTAACAAAGGAGGACTAAACCTGGATTTTCTTGGCGTTTGCGAGGGACTAAAAGTACCTTTTAGCCAAGTTTGTTATTATTGACCCCTCGTCGTGTGCGGGTCAAGAGTACAGTTATTTTGGTAATGATGAAGATTTTGCCAAGTAAATCTGTTGGATCAAGGTGAGGATGTTGATCACCATTGATATATATATATATATATATATATATATATATATATATATATATATATATATATATATATATATATATATATATATATATATATATATATATATATATATAGTATAAATCGGAGTATCTCTCTACAAGAATTGTAGAGACTAATCCTCTGTAAAGTAAAGAGGGACCACAATTGGCGGCAAAACTCTCCCTCAATAGATTTAACACTGCTTTCCTTAACTTTGCTTCCAATCAAACACAAAATAAGATGCTCAAAAGACGAATGAATGATTGGAAAATTTTAAACCTTACTGTAAATTTCATAGTTTTTTTTTCCATAGATTGGAATTTTATTGAAATTCACTGGCTAAGAAGGAGCACGGTGGTCGTAAAGTACAACACCGCCTCAAAAAGAAGTAATAACTTATACGGAAGACACCTCGTAGTTAGCCCTATATCAAACACCTCTTGGAAATTTCATAGTAATCTGTAAGTATAAATAAATCCTAAACCTATCAAACGTTTTTTTTGTTAGGACTATTGCTAGCTTAGGATTAATGTATGTTTGTGCTTAGGATCAAATTTCACTATTAACACCGAGTTTGCCCATTGTGAGAATTGAACCCATGAGCACCCACTCGACCCCATGTCTCATGATAGGTTAAGCCACTGAGTCAACGACGTTGGTTTTTCTCATTTGTTTATGTTACAACTTACAACTAAATATTTTTTTTGAAAGGAATTAAATATTGTTTTTGACATATGTTACAACAAAAATTTAATATAAAAAAACATAGCTGTATATAGGTAGTGTCATTATCCCGCATCTCGCGTCCTGTCATTATCAAAACAGACCTTTTGAGCTTGCTAAGTGTATGTTTGGTTCGGTGACGAGAATTGATTTTGATATAATTGATTTTGCAGAATTGATTTTAGTTAAAAGTGAGTTGAACTTAACGTGATTTTTATTTAGATACATTTACCGATAAGTGATTTTCACCATTCATTGTTGTTTGGATAGATTAGATCATAAGTGCTTTTGGGTGTAAAATTACCAAAATGGGTATCAACTTAAAATTAAATTTAAATTTTGATAAAATACACAACAAAAATACTAAATAAATATATAAAATATCTAAATTAAAATTATAATTAGAGAATATAATATAAAGTGCAATACAATATCAAACTTAATGAGGACTAATTTTACTAAAATGAGTCTCATTATAAAATAGACACAAAAGATATTAAATTAGCAAAAAAACATGGTTAGTTTTTTTGTCAACAAACATGGTTATTTTTGAAAAAAAATGGCTTGGGCCTTCGTTTTATGTCACTTAATGTTCGTTTGTATGGGCCTCTTTAATTTTGAGCCCAATTTCTCTTCATCCCTAACCTAGAGATATATGCAACAAAAATTGCAGAAACAAGGTGAAAATACTTTAGAAACGCAACAGGGTTAACAAGGGTAGTGAAGGGATATAGATTTGAAGGGACGTGTTAGCTTGCAGAAGGGTAGTCAGAATTGAGTTTATGTCACCGTAGAAGCTTGGATTTCTAGCGTCTATGTAAACGTGAGTTTGGGGCCAGAATCGATTTCTCTTTTGACATCCAAACATACGAGTTTATGACGGAATCACGTTTGGCAGAGAAACGCACGTTTAGGTCCCTCCACCGCGTATCCAAACACCCACTAAATGTAGTTGAAACTTGAAATAGAATTAAAATAAGGTGAATACTTTTTTCATGACCAAAAATAATTAGGAGAATTCTATGAACGAGAAGGTACCAACATATTTGTACTACAAAAATTGCGAACACGGGTTTTACCAATATTCATTATATTGGTTTGTGGCGAAAAAGAAAAAAGTTGAGGACTAAAGCGAGTATCGTTTAAAAAAATTTAGTGATTGATTTGAAATTTTATTAATGTCAAAAACTAAAATGAATTTTCTAAAATTTGAGGGACTGAACTATCTATGAACTCATAGATTTTTCGGCATCTACTGTCACTATTTTGTTGCGTAGTGATATTCATGTAATCTTTTACTATCCAGTAAAGTTGTCAATTCGGGCCAAAGACAATTTTAAGCACATGTACGTTGGACCATATTTTTTCGGCCCATGCTTCTTAGAACCCCCTTATTCACCAGACACCTCAAACCATGTAATATTCTCATAATACCCCTAATTTAAAATCATTTTTTCCTATCTATCTATTCTCTCACCCCCACACACCCCCACACATTCTCATTCTCACTAAAAACTACCCTACAAACGAACCCCACACCCCTTCAACTTCAATCCATCATTTTCGTTCGTTTTTCATCAAGAATAAACGCCATTATCGTCCATCCACTTCTAGGTACGCTTCTTCATCTTCTTCTTCGTGTTTTATTTTTTTCGCTGTGTTGGGTGGTTTGGCCTTGCAGCGGTCGATCCCACTATTGATGTAATTGTTTAGTTGTGGTTCGATCGAGAGTGCATCAAACCTTTTAAGGGTGGTTCGATCAAGCGTGCTCCGTTTTGGATCGCATCTCGCAGGGCCGAACCCCCTGATTGTTGCTGTATGCTGATTTTAACTGATTTTGTCTGATTTTTAACAATTCAATTGATTCTTTACAGTATGGCTAACACAAGAGGAGGTGGCACTGCTGGTGAGGCACAACCCGAGGTGCGTGTACGTGGACGAGGACATGGACGTGGCACTGATGCAAAGAGGCAGGCCGAGGATGAGAGGGTCCGTCCCACTGCGTCCGTGCGCAAAGAAAGGACTCTGGACTTCAACGTGGACGTGGACGACGTGGACGCGAGACCCATGTTGTGGTTGACCGTAGACCAGATGATGTGGTTGATGATGATATAGACACTCATATTGGAGTTGATGAGATAGAGCATGATAATGATGTTGCTCAGTTGGATGTTCCATCGAGTTCTCATGCTCGCGGATCCACTTCTCAGGATAGGCCTTCCACATCTTCTCGAGCCTGAGCCAGCTGATGCTCCTGCTGCTGACAGATCATCGACTTTCCCTTATCCGAGAGGACTAGATGATCGTAGGGTCCTATATGCTTAAGGTTCCCACATTGCTAGGAACATATGGGACAACCTGGTAAGTTTACAATTACTTAACAATTTATGTTTCTAATAATAAGTTGCATTTACAATTACTGAGTATAATTGTTTTATAATGAAAAATGTAGGAACGTCCTACCGATGGGCATAAGCAGAAACTTCATAATCATTCTATGAAGGAACTTGATATGAATCCAAACATTATTCCTTACGTTACTCAGTCTGGTCTGTTGCCCCTTCATGATGTGGGGTTTGCTACTGTCAACCACTTCCTCGGTACTTCTTTCGTGGAGCGATGGCACGGTGAGACAAACACCTTCAATCTTCCAGTTGGTGAGATGACCATCATCCTGGATGATGTGGCATAGCTCCTCCATATCCCCGTCACCGGGAAATTTTATGACATGGTAGAGCCTAGCAAGATGGAGGCGCAGGATTGTTTGGTTCAGAGCCTGGGGTGTTCATATGATGAGGAATTTGCCCAGGTACCTGATAAAGGATGTAGTGTGAAGGTGACCTGGTTGAGAAAAGTCTACAATGATGCCATTGCAGCGGAGAGGTGGGAGGATGCAGCTCGTTGCTACTTGTTTATCTTGCTGGGCAAGACCTTATTCTGTGACAAGTCTGGCAACAAGGTGAAGGTTGCATTACTTTACATGGTCAGAGATATAGAGCAGGTTGGTAACTACTGTTCGGGAGCTATGGCACTTGCTAATCTATACCAGCAGTTGACGGAGGCCTCTTCCCCTAAGACAAATTATATTGCTGGATTTTCCACTCTCCTGCAGGTACTTGACTTGATTTCAATTTTTATTTCAGTTGGTATAAGTTTATGTTCATTATATGTTGTTCGATCCCTAACTCATTTTTTATTTATCACAGGCCTGGATTTTTGAACATTTCCAAGGGCAGATATTTGGTACGAAGTGGTTGAGCGAGGGGTACACTGAAGAGGAGCCACAGGCTAAGAGGTGGGAGAGCAAGAGGGATGATGGGTCACTAGGTCAATTCAGAGAAACTCTGGATCATTTCAGGTCGGAGGAGGTGACATGGATGCCTTTTGTAAACCCATATCACAGAGCTATGGTTGGGACGACCTATTTTAAGGGGCATTTGCGTCATGCTAAGGCCATGGTGGCATATAACCCCGATCGGGTGGTTAGACAGTTTGTGTGGATACAAGGCATACCAGAGGACCCTAGGCCCACTGGACGGGCGGTGGTCACTAAGGACCAAGCTGAGGCCGCGTGGATGGAATTCAATATGCACTTTATTCCTCAAGGTGAGGCAGTAGTGCCTGGGATGCTAGCCACAGTCCCAGGGTACTTTGCCTGGTTTAGGAGTGTATCCCACCCATACCTATCACCAGACAACTACCCCTTGCTTGCTGCAGAGTTTAGAGAGGTATGATGATTTACTTTAGTGTTGCAATGTTTTTTAAGCATTTTTTATTTAACTTTCTTTTGTGATTAAAGTATTTTTTTTACTGCCTTATAGGCCATGCCTGAGACCCTTGCCCTGTATGATGAGATGGAGCACGTGCTGGAAAGTGTTGGGATTCCACGTGGGACCCGTGGCTGGAAGATTGTGGAGAGGTTGAAGGCAATTGCAAAGTCATTCAAGAGGGGCTTAGGAGCTTTAGCTGTGTCTCCCATGCTAGGGATGTCTCTAGCTAGGGAGAGAAAGCAAATGGCGATGAGTTGTATTTTGTAATTGCCTTGGATTGTATTCTATGGATTCTTTACTTTTTCTTTTGCACGGATTGTATCTGTACTGATTGCACTTATATATTTATATTTGGTTTTTGTTATACCTATCATTAGTAGCAAATTTAGTATTCAATTGATTAGTACATTCGTTAAAAATTAGTAATTTAGCATTGCGAAATTGTTAATTTATTGTTCGGAGTAGTTTCGATTAACAAAGATTTAAAAAAACCAACAACAACACCATTCGACCCTCACATGTACGAACGGGTTCGACCCTTGCTTGGTCGAACCTGTTAATTTGGGGTGTTTGAGAAAAATTAGCAGGTTTGGTGCTGCCAGATTCGACCTGGGTCGATCAAGCGTGCGCCGAACCGTACTTAATGTTTAAAAATAAATAAAAACCAATTTTTAGTAAGGTCTTTTGGTCTTTTCACCCCAAAAAGGGGTGTCTAGTGAGTAGAGGGGGGTTGTAAGAAGCATGGACCATTTTTTCAAGATACTAATTTACCAGTTTAGCCCAATCCTATGTAGGCAGCAGACTAATGGGCAATGCACTAAGTCATATTTTTTAAGGGTTTGACTTATCCCACATCCCCTCCTTCTCACCACCCCCCCTTAAGCTATGAAATTGCCAACTTAACCTTACCATTCTAAAAAGTTCCCACCATATCTTTCATCCCTCTTCTTCTCCTCCATCTCCTACACGCCCCCTTCAAACACTCCAAACCTCCCATCTCTCCACTCCAAACTCTATCCTCTATTTCCTACATCATTAACATTTTAATAATCTTCTCAACATTGGCAACCATTATTAGGTATTATCCCTACCAAACTTTTTTCGTTTTCATCTCTTAAAGTTGCTGCATTTGGATTTTTTTTTCCTTCAAAAATCGCCCTTAATTGGTTCGGTTGCCCATAACCGAGCGGGTTCGGAAGGCACAATCGAACCTTGTAAATGACTTTGGGGTGTTTCGTTTCATTGTTGACTCGGCAATTGAGATCTGAACAGAAACATTCCTGATTGTCTTTCTGTATGTGAAGTTTTTTTTAAAGAGTCTCACTAAAACCTTCTGATGCAAACCCTCCTTAGGGAAAAATCGTCAGAAGGAAAAAGAGCACTCTACTAGTACTACATATTATTAAAAGAAATAAAAAGATGAAATACAAGAGAGACCAAAGGGGGGACTAGACCAAAACTTTTGGCAGGAAAAAAAAGAAACAACACAATAGGGAGAAAAAGATAAATCATCTAAATCTGAAAAAAGGAGGCCCTTCCTATCGCGATTAAAGTCATCTAAAATGAAGCTCGGAGGCATACTCCACCAAGTATAAATTTTACTAACTAGACCAAAAGCAGTAAATTATCTGCGCAACTATTACCTTCTCTAAGGATATGAGAGACAATAAAGTTCATATGCGGACAAAGCCTCAAAGTGTTTCCCCAACGATTTCTAAGTCTTCAAGGGACAATACCAGGGTTCTTAAAAGCAGCAACAACAGAAATGAAATCGCTTTCAAGCCAGACTTTACGCCATCCTTTGTCAGAGGCGATCTCAATAGCTATAATGGCTTCCAAAAGCATTGAATCAAGGGCAGTGTCATTGCCCAAAAAAGACGCAAAACAATCAACAATTGAGGCTCTATAGTCATGAAAGATGCCACCACAAGAAGAAGGGCTAGGAGAGCGTTTAGAGGCACCATCAGTGTTACATTTGAGTCATCCACATATGGGGCCTTTAGAGGCTCTATTGTCTGTGCAGTATCAAGTGGGTTCAGACCATGCCTACCGAAACGATTCGGATCTCCATCCTCGGACGAGCAAAATTGATAAAACACACCCCTTTTGCATTTTTATAACGTCTGTTTGACATTAGTCGGACATGTTCGGTTGGTCTTAACCGGATCGCTTATAAACACATCCTCCATCAGATTCCTAGAGCGTTGTACGTGAGGGTATTTTTAAAATATTTTGAGTTAAAGGGTGTATGGTGAGTAAGAGGAGTTGGGAAAAACATGGGTATTTTTAAAAACTCGTTTTCCTGACTCAATACACTACTTATTTTATAGGGCGAATTAGACGGACTCATTAGACTGAGCTCATTTTGACGGCTCTATCATCTAATACCTACTTGACGGCTCTATCATCACACTCTCTGCTGTAAAATTATGTGCTTTATTTTACTTTAATAACTAACTAATAATAACTAACTGCTCCACCATGACCACTAAAACAAAAGCTACCTTGGTCTCCTTTAGCTTGTCAGAGGCATAATTTGGACGGTGATAATCTTATACTAACTAGATAAGAATCTTTCAATTGTTATTATATTATACAATCACTAAGATACAAATATTACATCAACTACAAAAGCATAAGATTCTTCTTACCTTACCTTTCATGACTCAGAAAGACATATATAGAAATTAATGTACATAGTTTGCTACATGTTTCTCAATACCAATTTGTCACAAAATGGGAATATGGTAATCTAAGGAAGCTCACTAAACAATCTCATTGGTTGGTATTAATGAGCTTATACTACTTTTTTTTGTCCTGAGTTCTTTTTCCTTATGTGTCTCTATAAAAAATTATTTTTCACTTTTACAATATAGAAGTTTTCATTATTATTTTGGTCAAAAAAAAAGTTTCCATTATACTTTTTATAGTTTTATTTTATGTCCTGAAAAAATGATGTAACTTCTAATTGATGCTTACAATTATAGATCATTTTAATTTTAGTCCCTAAAATATAACTTATGTAAGTACTAACTTCAGAAATATATATTTATTATAGGAAAAAAAAGAGAAATAGTTTATTTGCAAAGACAAAGAAACAAAGTTCAGAAAATTCCAGAAATGAAAAATAAAACAAACCAATTAAATTATCTAATTGTTTTGATGAGTATTATTCTATTTTTCTACCTAGCGACAGCCTTTTGGGGGTGACGCCAGAACCCACCAAACAATTGAAAGGAAAATTTCCGTACCCAAAAAAAAGGAAGGCCTCTAGTGATGATTTATTTATTTAGTATTAAACTTTAATTTAAAGTTTAAAGGTTAGTTATTGCTTATTAATGGTTTCCTTACTTACTTTTCAAACCCAACTGAAATCAACTGCCAGCCAAGCTTTGTCCTTTCCTCTCCATCGCCACGCCATCACACACATACAATCTTGTTTTTTTGTTTGTTTTTTTAAAAGAAAAATTGAGGTATCCTTCACGATAAATGTGAAGACTAATCATTCAAATCAAAGTATCGAATATCCATTTAAGGGGTTAGCTTCTCCCCAACAAATATTTTTCCATATACGCTGTCTGTGGATCGAAACAAAGACTAAATGATTAGGCACACACTTTTGTTTGATTGAACTAATTAAGTTATTTTTTTTTAGATCAAAAGCTTTTAGTTTTTACTCCATGGTAGTTTTTTATAAAGAATCATATCTGGTCCCAATTGTTTATGTTTTTTATTTAGTTTTTACGTCAAATTTAATATTAATTTAATTATTATAATTAATACGCTCAAAAAATATTAATCTTTAAAAAAATTAAAAAATATTTTAAAAGTTTTTACAACGGCTAGTCTTTCACAACAATTAGTCTTACAACGGTTGGTTTTTTCAATGTCTAGGTTTTTTCAACAATTATTAGTTTTACAATGGATAGTTTTATATTAAATTTAATAGCTTAAAACAATTTATAACGAAGATACATTATAATTAAAGTTAGAGAAAATTATAAAAAAAGATGCATTATTGTTGTAAAAAAAAATAGAATATAATTAAAATTACATCATTTTCTACGTTTCTCTAATTTCTCCCTAATAGCTTTACAGACTAATTCTTGATCTTGACGTTGCTCATCATGCATATTAGATTTGTTCTTCCTGAGGGCTTCAGCTACTTTAGTTATGGCAATTGAATTTTTATCCGACACATATTTCATGCCACTCAAATCTACAAAGGGTGTTGTAGAAGCGGTTGTCTTTCCCTTACTCTTCTTTTTTGCCGCCTTTTGTCTCATTGGGCAGTCTATTGGGATTTCATTGTCATATTCTAAACAACCAACGGGGCTTTCTGGATTGGACGTCGATGAGTATGTCCCATGGGATGTCTTTGATCTCTTTGAAGAGTTGTCCTTCCTAATTTTCTTTCATTTAGGTTTGCCCTTCAGCAACCTCCATGCGTGCTTTTGAAACGCTCACCATTAGGGGTGTTCAAAACCGAACCAAACCAATAGGGAAACCGCAAACCGAACCAAACCAAACCGAAAACCGCAAAAAACCGCTTTTGATCGGTTTTGTTCGGTTCTTTTTTTCAATGCACCGCGCGGTTCGGTTCGCGGTTTTGATTTCCGAAACCGAACCAAACCAAACCAAACCGCAAGTAACACTAAGGCTTGTTGAATTACAACATTCCTTACTAACTTACTAACCCAAATGCAACTACAACCCAACTCTCACTCACTTACTAGCCCAAATCCAATTAATTCTTTGACTCACTTACAAACAATCTATATTGTTATGCTATATTTAAAAATTACAACAAAATATTTAATTCAAATTCTTTTAAACATTGTCTTAGCTATTTGAAAAAAATTAAAAGAGAGTGATTTATATACTACATATATTTGAGTAGATTTTTTCTTAAAGATTTATGTTAGCCTTTTTTATGTTAGCCTTTTTTATATTAGTTAATTTTAACTCCGTTTTAAATTATTTTTGTCTTGGAAAAAACCGAACCAACCGAACCAATCCAAACCGCATTTGTTTGGTTTGGTTTGGTTCGGTTTTATTTTAGGAAGCCAACCGAACCAAACCAAACCGCATGTAATTTTACCTTGCGGTTCGGTTCACTTTTTGTCTCAAAACTGAACCAAACCGCACCGCGACACTCCTACTCACCATACTTTTGATATAAAAATATTATGTATCTCTTCCATGATGTCATTCTCCGATAAGGTTGCAAATAATTATAATTTGCCAAAAAATCTTATATTAAGAATTGTCATGGCAGGGATGTTGCAAATAATTACAATAAGGTTGAGGATATAAGACTAAACTCTTACCACTAAGCTAGCACTTTGAGGAAAAACATTTATAGGAAAGAAAAAAGTAACCCTGCAACATTTGTTCCTAATTTATTTTCATTGGGTCTAATTCTTAGTTCTTACACAAATTATTGCGGTTGGACATAATTTTTTGCCCTTTGGCAACTAACTCGAAACCCACTTCTCATTTTTATATCTAGAGTGTTTGTTTCCGCGGTGATAAACTTGTTAAAATGCGTCCATACAAAAGCTCTCTTTCGTATCTGCCAAATAGACGTACGTTTGTAGAGTTTCACCGTGCAAGCAAACAAGCGCTTCATCTCTATCATTTCATATTCTCAATTTCACTCATCTTTTGTCTCAACTTCACACTTCTCTCTTTGGTTCATTTTTCCTTCACCTCTCTCAATCTTTCTTCATCAACTTCACACTTCTCTCTCACATACACAAACTTCATCTCTCTCTCTCTCCCCTTCATCTTTCTCACTCTAAACATTTATTTTTTTCATCTCATCTCTAAATCCCTCACTATTTCTCACCATCAACGCCCCCCTCACAGCCGCTCACCCTCACCATCACATTCAACACCTTCGTCTTCATCTTCTCCGATTTGTTCTCACTGAGCGCACCTTTCGACTGTCACCGCCTTGCCGTCACTGAGCGGTCCTCTTGATTTGTACATATACCAAAATGGGACTAGAGATAGAACTGGTGGGACCTTCAGGTAATGGTTCGAATATTCACTCGATTCAACCATGGCTGAACGACATGTCTAATAAATTAATAAATGCATAAAAAGTATTATATTTTAGCGAAAAAGTAAATAAAAGCAAAAAAAAATTATTTCGAGTGGTTCAACCAATTCAATTAGCGATTCAAAATGGCACGATTCTTTGTTCAATGTAATTTTAAACCGATTCAACTAATGCAGTTTGATTCTCAATACAAGGACACGTCATTGTATCTTCGGTTGTATGTTTGACCTACATTCTCCTTGGCAACCATTTTTTGTATATAGGTTAGTCCTCTTCAAAATGATATTCTATTTACATCATTTATTGAATGAACTTTATAAATTATTTTTCTCTTATAAAAGTAGACCAGATGTAGTATATTGATAGTTAGGGAATATTCATCTTTCTCTTTTGACGTGAATAAGTTATGGTTGACTAAGCTAACAAACATCATGATGCCAAGAGAAGACTTCACTAGCACAACAGTTGTGATAAAGAGATTTAAGTGCAAGACAAATTGCTTATCAAAAAAAAAAGTGCAAGACAAATTTTGGTGGGTATGTAGGTGTGGTTCCCCTAATAAATAATCAATTCCCTAATCATATCAATTAATTTTAAATACAATTGTTTAGTACATCAAATGATTGAAAATGATTGCCATATGCATTAACAACTACATCAACAAGCCACTAATTGTTCACATTACGTTAAGACATATTCCCACCTTTTCTGTAACTTACTAAACATAGTTTAAGCTTAGAAAATGCTTAAATTATATTTCTATTTTTAAAATGTATTCACATACAAACAGAGACACTTCTATGTAGATATTGTTTACAAATATTGTCACAGAATATGGGGAAAACCAAGTGAAATTTAATTTTGAGATAATATATAGTATTTTGAGATGGGAACCACACTTTAATTTAGATATATACTCTATCCGTCCCACAAATAAATTGTTAAAAGTAACAATTTTATTACATCGAAAACAATACAATTTTCATATTGTTAAAACTGAAAATGAGGAATCGTGAACAAACTCACAATATTGAGTTAATAACATAAAATGACAAAATGCTACAACAGTGACAAAACTAAAGTGACTAGAATATCAATGCCTCCGAATCTGCAACGTGAATGGCCAATTCATCATTAGTGGCACCAAGACAGAAAAAACCATATTATGTTGACCAAGACGAAGAACAAGATAGCAATGTTGCACTCAGACGACGAAATCATACAAGCATACGTATTGTGAAGTATAGTCACTTAAAGTAGGGTACTCATTATTGTTTTGAGGGTTAAAACGAAAAAAATAGTACATTGAAAAGAAAAAATCAAACTTATTTTGAAATTACTTTTTCTTTTAATAAAATAAAACACTTATTATAGGACAAAGGGAATTCATAAAGGGATGCATTTAATTAGTTACTTTTTAGGGAGGTTGAACTATTTAGTTCATGATTTTTCAAAAATGTTTAATTTGGTCTCTGACATTTCAAATATTTTAATTTAGTCTCCAATATTTACAAACATGTGTCAATTTAGTCCTTCCGTCAATCATGGTTAGTTAGCACTATTGACGGAGCTGACATGGCTAATGTCAATGACCAAATTGAAACGCAAAAAAAAACATGTCAGCCTGTCACGTCACATAATTATAGGGGACTAAATCGATACTCATTTTTTTAAAATAATGGGTTGTATTCGTAGGGACAAAATTGATACTAAGTTATATAAGTTAGGAACCTAATTGATATTTAGTAATAAAAACCAGGAACCAAAGTGCTACTACTTTTTTTATTCATATATGGTACTATTTCAATATTTAACCCTGATTATAATTCTATTTCTACATTCAACCCTGTGTATAATACATTAAAATGAAAATTCAAATTAAGTACGATACGATCCATCAATAAAACTCTAATGAACTACTATGGAATGCTTAATGAGAGTTCAGTCACCTAAACTACTATGATGGGTGTGAATCTGAAGAATGGTGACGTTGAATAGAGAATAGTTCTTGCATAAACACATACATATAAACCAGTAAAAAGTTCAAAATAATAATAATAATAATAATGCAAAAATTGAATACAATGTTTGGTACATTTTGCATGATTTTGATTATCTTACAGTTAATTGTGTCAATTAAAACACAACTCATACTAGAACAGCTCTTGACTATTTAATTTATCTTTACTATTTCACTAGTACATCTGATATTGCACAAGTTTGAGGAAAAGGTACAATCACATCAGTATTCTTAATAGCTCGAAGGGATAGACTAATTCTTTTATTACTCACTATAGCTTCAGGAGAGTTTTGTTGAGTGGCTCCTTGTTTCTATCCAAGATACAATTTTAAGAAAAACTCTAGCTATCTGGGTCTTATATTTACACTCGATACCAAAAGAATTGTGAGGTTGTTGTTTTATTGATAGATCATATGGTACTTAATTTGAAGTTGTCATTTTAATGTAATATACGTAGGGTTGAATGTAGAAATAGAATCATAAACATGATTGAATATTGAAATAATACCATATATGATTAAAAAAAGTAGTAGCACTTTAGTCCCTGATTTTTATTACTAAATATCAATTAGGTCATTGACTTATATAACTTAGTAACAATTTGGTCTACACGAATACAATCCATTTTTTTTAAAAAAATTAGTATTAATTTAGCTCCAACATTTATGTGACATGGCAAGATGATATGGATTTTATTATTTTTTTGTTTCAATTTCGTCCTTAAATTGACACTCGTTTGTGTTGGGGACTAAATTAAAATATTAAAAATCAATGATTAAATAGGGTATTACCTCCTTTTAGGGCTTGTTTGATCATTTTCTATCTCTATATCATCTGTCTGCAATCTCTCTCTATATCATCTCTCTACAATCTCTCTCTTATCCAATTTACACTAAAAGCAGAACCTGATTTAATGCCGTTTATGAGACCACACCATTACCAATATGAAAATAAAAAACAGAGCCACTACATTTTTTTTTGCCCCATTCTTGACTTCATTTTATTTGTTAAAAGACTCATGTTTAGGGTGTAATTTTTTAAGAAAAATACTACTATAGAACAGATATATCAGTAATTCAATAAACCTAAAACTGCAAATTTTTCTTATAAATATGACTATAGTATTATTCGATAAAGAAATACCGATATATACAATTTTTTGTTTGTGTCAGTAATTGTGGTGAGTGTCTGTAGTCAAAATGGCCATGGAGAAAATCCACTCCCTTATTTATTTATTTATATGATAATGTTATTGTTATTGGACTTGAAATATAACCCATCGAAATTGAATGTCAGATGTAACAAAATGATAAGAAAAAACATAATTTTTTTTAATAGGCAATGTTTGTTTCACCAGTTTGAATTGGGGACCTTCTGCTTGCACTGTTTTGATGCACTCATCCCTTATCTCACAATCTGAACTACTTATTTAAGATAAAAAAACATAAAAAATTGATTTGATAGGTCCTTGGGCGTTACAAGTTGGAAACATGGGTCAAATATATTTAAGAGAGTTATAGTAAAAGAGCATGCACATGAAGAACAATGATATGGGGAAATTTTTTCAAAAAAAAAAAAATGATATGGGGAAAATTAATACATACTCTAGTCATGTTCCAATGCCGGATTATACGGAACGCTTTTGTCATTCTTGTGGTTCTCTTTTTTTTGAAGCAATTATTGTGGTTCTCTTGTGTATTAAACAAGAATACCCTCACATGGGTGTTTGAAGCAACTCATAATAATTCACCAACCCAAACATCCCATTTTCTTTCTATCTATCTCTCGTGTATAAATATTGAACAACAATATATAATAGTTGTTAGACTGAATATAACCGTGGTTTTACACAATTATCTTTCTCACGAGACAAACAAATATCGTCACTCATACTCTAGTTAGAGCATCAAAAAATTATGTTAGCTCTCACGTTTTTGATTATAGTCCTACTTGTATTGCAACCTTGGTTATGAATAAAATATCATAATTTTGTTTTGGTAAAAAAAACTGAAAATTTTCTTTAGTTTAATGGGGAAAATTACAAGTCCCACATCGACTAGTGAGTGATAAGTCTCAAGAGGATTTATAATGAAGAGACAACCCTCACCTTACAAGTCGGTTTTGTGGAGTTGAGTTAGGCTTTAATCACATTCCAAGATGGTACAGAGCGTATCCAACGGGCCACCTACAATTAAACACGCTTCAAGCCCAAAGTGCTACGCGTGAGGGGGTGTATTGGGGAAAATCCCAAGTCCCACATCGACTAGTGATAAGGTCTCAATAGGATTTATAATGAAGAGGCAACCCTCACCTTACAAGCCGATTTTGTGGGGTTGAGTTAGGCCTAAACTACATTCTAAGATAGTTTCCCAAGTTTGTATCGTACTTTCATTTTGTGTGTGAGTTTATAGGTTAGGTGATAATTGTCATTATGTCTTCTTACTAAAAAAATGTTATGATTAATTTGTTAGAAGAACAAAAAATATTAATTCATTTCTAGAAATTGAATCATGAACTTATTTGCATATTAAGGATTGAATATATAGTTTAAAATAAGGTAAAGTCTTTCTAATCCCTGAATGTGTGATCGTTGTCATTATAGTTCTTGAATGTATTGAAATTACAAACGTATCCCTACGTGTCTTTTTTGTTCGTAATTTTAAGGAGTGATTTGACAAAAAATATACATTTGATGACCAGAATGACTAACAAAAGGCATATTCGAGAACAAAAATGACTTACTATAAAAAGATATTTTTGAATGTGTTTGCAATTTCGATATATTCAGGAACAATAATGGCAGTGCTCTACATATTCTATGACCAAAATTGTTGTTGCTTGATACATGAAGATGACGATAGAAGATATACACATGAGCTGCCCAATAAAAAGAAAACTGCAAGGTCAATCATATAGCTAGGAGAAGATGCTTATGAAAATTGGAGGATCCCAAAATCTTTATGTAAAATGATTGGCAATTAGATCAGATTTTATTCAAATCTGGACCCCAGGGGGTGCAATTTTCAAGATCTGTGGCACACAAAATTAGCAAATCTAACTTATAAGCTGCAAGAGTCACAGTAGCAAATGATTTTTTTTCGACCCACAAGTGTATATACATTTGAGGGGAATGAATCTAGTCCAATCTTCCATGAATATTATTGATATAGTTGATAAATTGAATTAACCATGATTTTTTAAGTTAGGTATAATGAACCCTATTATTGATATAGTTGAGGGGAATGATTTTTTTTCGACCCACAAGTGTATAATGAACCCTATTTATACGAGTAAGTTTTAGGTGGTCAAAAAAACTTAGTCACGTCACTTGGTCACACACACAAAACAAAAATAAATACACCAATAAAATAATAATTGTGTGTTTTCCGAAGTGCATTTATTTTTGTTGTGTGTGTGACCAAATGATACTAAACTTTTGTGACCACCTAAAAATTACTCCTATTTATACATATAAGTCCATATGAAAATGAAAAAAAAACAACTAACAATGATACCTAACATAACTCTAAATTAACTACTAAAAAGCTATTAACAATTTTATCTTTAACTTAATAAGTAGTTAGAGGTTAATGATTAGCAGGGAGATCAATGAATCTCCCTTCGAGTATTTTTAGAGAGAGAGAGAGGAGGGAGGGAGAGAGAGAGAGAGAGAGAGAGAGAGAGAGAGAGAGAGAGAGAGAGAGAGAGAGAGAGAGAGAGAGAGAGAGAGAGAGAGAGAGAGAGAGAGAGAGAGAGAGAGAGAGAGAGAGAGAGAGAGAGAGAGAGAGAGAGAGAGAGAGAGAGAGAGAGAGAGAGAGAGAGAGAGAGAGAGAGAGAGAGAGAGAGAGAGAGAGAGAGAGAGAGAGAGAGAGAGAGAGAGAGAGAGAGAGAGGTGAAATCTACACTCTATGTTGAGACTAGTAGAGAGATAGAGAGAAATTCATTGTGTATTCATTGATCTTGTATTATCGTTATCTGAGAAAACTATTTATACAAGTTCATATCTAAGCTGTTTCACATAACCTAACAGTTAGTTATACTAACAGAAAGTCAATGCAGCTAATCAACAATTATTCAACTAATACAATAGCCTAATTTTCTTTGTCTTGAACTTACTATTTACTACACAGTCAATTACTTCACTATATCTAACACTCTATAGCTTCACTATAGACTTGGGTTTATTATAACTATAATGTGGTTTCAAACGAGTTGCAAAAGGAGAGAAAAACAAAATGAGAGCAAATGAAATGAAAAAGTGATTTGTTTTTTGCAAGACTACATGTGTATGCTTAAAATTGGGTATAGGCACACATTTTCGAAAAGAAAATGTTGCTTTCTGCGAAAGACACTCCACGGAACCTTACTTATCTATGTTTTTTTTACCGTGCTTAGTTATTTATGTTATTCGTTCATTTTTTTTTTTTACTTTTTAACCCCCTTTGTGATTTTGGTCAACTAGCTCTTTAAAAAACATATTAGCATTCTTATGTTTCAATTCAAGATTAGTACTTTTCATATAGCGATATGTTCTCTACTTCTTTTGAAAAATAAAGATGGTACATAGTTTTTGAAAATGTATACCGTGAGTAGCTAGTATACGGTATACCAATCGTAACAATTGTGTACCATAAATTAGCTAGTTTACTTTACATATTATTTTTTGAAAATGTGTATCGTAAATAGCTAATTTACAATTCACTATTTTTCAAATGTTTATTGTAAATTAGCTATTTACGGTATACAATTTTATAAAACGTATATCGTAAACTACTCATTTACGGAAGAATGAAAAAAATATTCCATAATATTATCTAATTTCTGATAGATGCCTAGAGTTGTAAAACTAAGCTAAGTTTTTAAGGATATTTTCGTATATATTCTCAATTTTCGGGGGTGCCCCTCAACAATGAGAGGGTGCCCTTAATAACCAGTTTCCTTTGGGATTTCAGAAAACGAAAGGACTTGACAGCCTAAAGCTTTCTCCCTAGGCGTTGCTATTTGCAGACCCATTTTCTCACCATAGCCCCATTTTGAGCCTTTCAAAATAATATCAATGATTTTATAAGGGAAAATATTATCATCCTGCCAAATTTCTGAAATTCCATTTTATGTTGTGTCGTTTTATATTATATATAGTCGTATTAACTAGGCTTGGACAAAATTAATTGGCCCGCCCGACAACCGATAAAACTGAGTACAATAAGACTGTCATGGGACGATTGGTGTGGAACTTTGGTAAGGGGATACAAAATTTGGTTTTGACAAGGATGAAGTCGAAGTGTGTGTTTGGCAACACGTCTGGAGCCCATGGACGCACATCTTCCTATGTAAACTCATGTTCCCTGGTTTATGTGAGTGTTTGGTTTTATTTAAGAGGAATCGATTTGGATGTTGAAACTCCATTCTAGTAGAAGCTAAGATTCAGCGCTTCCACGATAACTTTGAATCGATTCTGCACTTTAATACTCCATGACAAATACATATGACCTCATTACCCTTTAATGATTCATAACTATTCTATTTAGTTAATGTTCTCCCAACTCCCTTGCGTTAGTTTGTAATAATGTTCTGACATATATCTAGGGCCAGAGATTAAATGGATTTGGGCTCTAAAAGGCTTGTCTTTTAACTTCTGCCTTTTTGTATATGGTCCCAAAGTGGCGTCTCTTCCTCACCTAGACCGGTTAGGTCTTTGTTGCTGCATCAACAGTTCTCCACCGTCGCTACCCAAGTAGGTTTTTGTCACATACCATTTAACTCTAATTTTACTCTAGAAATTAGAAAGTACTCTACCATTTATTTCTTCGTTTCTTTTTCACCATTTCGTAATTCATAAATTGAAATAAAAATTAAAAATGAAACCCAATATAAAAGCTAATAAAAAAAATCTATCTAATATAAAAATTAGATAGAGGGAAAAAAATAGATTCTTTATTTTTATTCTTTATAATATATTTTTTCTTCTTCTAAAATTCAATTCCAAGTATTATTACATTAAGTTTGGGAAGTGTTTTTTATAAGCATGCATTTTAATAAAGGAAGCAAATGAATGTGTATTATAAAACATAAATCATAGAAAATGAGTCGTTTCGACCCGCTACACGATGACCGATTTGATCTCACGATTCAAGCAACTAATATCAACAATTTTACAAGGTTTTTTTTCTTCAAAATTTAGTGATAAGAAGAAGCCTTAAATTGATTTTCAGAACCAAGAATTCAATTGCGAGAAATCGTAGATCGAATATTATAGGGTTATTGTGAAATCCAAAAAAAAACTGATTTGGTTTTCCTTCTTGGGCGATAATCTTGACAATTTCTAGGCATGGTGCTCGACGATATGGGAGCAGAAGAAGTCCTATGACTTAAAAACTCGAACATTTAGTCACCCTACCCTATCTATAAAAAATTAGACATTTAGTTCAAATGGGGGGTTTTTCAATTTTTTTTGCCGATGTGAAGACCTGTCAAAAAAAGGTGACGTGGACCTCATTAAATGACGTAGCACCTCCAAACGTTTATGTCACGTCATTTAAATAACCACATCTTTTAAAAAAATGGAGAATGAGAAATTTTATTAATCAAAATGACACTAATGGCCTTTTTATAATTGTCCTCAACAAAATGACACTAAGCATGGTTCTAATGTTGCTGAGGTGAAGGAGCTTATTGATTCCTCAACAAAAGCTTGGAGTATCCAAGCTTTGAGAGATAATTTAATAGCTGAAAGTGCTATAGGAGCCCTAAAAGCTCCTATTAGTATGTTAGGAGTGAATAATTGTCTTTATTGGCCTTTCACTAAAGATGGAAACTACAGTGTGAAATCGGGTTACATTGCTATAAGGGATGCTATTGAGGCTAGATGTTTTAAACCTACTTCTTCCTACAACAACTCTGAAGTTTCTTGGAGTAAAATTTGGGGTGCTGCTGTTCTGGGGAGAATTAAACATTTTGTTTGAAATTGAAACATAATGCTGTTAGTTCTTTACTTAATCTAGTAAGGAGGAAAATTCATGTTTCTCCAATGTGTCCAGTATGTAAATGTTCAGAAGAGACTATTGAACACTTGTTTTTTTCTATGCCCTTGGACTACCCCCTATATGGTTTGGGCTTGACTATGTCTGTTCCAAATCCTTACAATATTACTCATTTTGGGGAGTGGTTTGAATCTATTCTTGAAGCAGGCTGGTGTTTGGGAGAGGAAAAAAAGCTTCTAATTAGTTACATAATAATAGTTCTTTGGAATATTTGGAAAGCAAGAAATGTTATGTGGTTTGAAGATAAATATCCTAATCCTATGGATATTCTTTTTACTATCAGAGCAAATTTTCTTTCTATGATTTACCCTAGTACTAATTCTACTACTCAGATGCATGTTTCTAGTTGCAAAAGGAGGTCAGTGACTAAATGGAAACCTCCTTTAAACAACATCATTAGGTTCAACACAGATGCTCAATTTGATGGCAAGAATGGTAAAGGTTATTCTGGTATTGCGAAGCTTGCTTCGTCTTCTTCCTTTCCTTATGATTGGATTTCGTCTCCCCCTTTGGTAATTAGAGATTTGTTGGTAAAGGATTTGCAGTAGATTGTTGTTGTTTTCAGTTGATCGGTTCGTCGATTTCGTTTTAGGGTTTGCTTTCTTTTCTTCGATCGGTTTGGTTAGTAGTTTTGGGATGATTTTGTTTTTTTTTGATCCAAGGATGATTTTGTTTCTATTATGTGTTTTGTAGCCTTGGCATTGTTGGGCCGGGTTTGTTTTGTGTTTTTTTAGTTCTTCTTTGTTTGTAGGTTTTTTTTTGGTACCCCCACCCTCTCCCCTTAAACCCCCACCTACACTGAAATTCCCAAAATGCCCTTCAAAAAATCTGTTTTTTTCACTAAATTACACGAATCGTATATATCTTTTTTGTGGCCTATATACAATGGGTAAAATTTTGACATCGTATATATGTTCATGGTGCGTATATACGATTGATGCGTTTTAAGTCAATCGTATATACGCAAAATGAACTTCTATACGATGAGTTAAAAATGCCATCGTATATATGTCCCAAAAGAGATATATACGATGGGCTTTGTTTTTGTTAATAGTTATGATTTTATTACCGGTTATAATTTGAAGTCTCGTGATTTGATTAACGTCAACGGTGTAGATATATTGGATAAAATAAACGCGTATAATTACAAAAACGCGATATAGTAATATATACACGTGTAATACAAAAAATGTGTGAATATATCTACAAGCCGTCAATAGAATCATCAGCTAAATCTATACATCTAGACGCATCACTGTGAGTGGGAGGCTGCACGGGAGGACACATAGGCGCCATAGAGTAAAGCGTCCAGGCATACGGATGCAACCATGAAGCGGACTCGAGGAGTAGTCTTTGGTACCAGCGTGGGGCAATAGGAGGCAACAGACAAGTGGGAGAGATTGAAAGATTCAACCAGTGTACATTTTGCTCGTTCAGAACAGATATGATTTTGAACTTAGATGAATCGTAAGTGCCTCTCAAAGGCAGATAAGTGAAATTCATAGGCAAAGAAAACTTAACCAATGCAACATTATACCTGGATGCAACCATATACCCCATCTCAGGCAAATCAAACCACTTTGACTCCGGCTGACGTCCGTATGACTCGATAGTTAAAGCTTTGCGAAGCTCTAACAGTCGGTTCTTCCCAAACATGTCTGAATACAAGGTTTCCCTGTCCTTTGTTTCCTGAATCAATGCCAGGAGTCCTCACCCATGTCAAGTCCAACCCCGACTGCTCTAAAACCGCAGTTCTACCGTCACCTTCAACATCAACCATTTTTTCAACATAGTTGCGCACGTGTCTTTGGAAGAAGCGGTAAGTGGATTTTAGTCTCGGTATCTGTGATAATAATACTAGAAGCACCACGAGATAATTTGGTTGGCCATTTGTGTAGGAATTTTGGAAGCCCCGGATTCTTGATGCTGCTTTACCTTCTCATCCACGTGCTCCCACCCGGAAGGATCACGCTTAGCATCAAAAAATTCTCATTTTTTCTTCTTTGGTGCACCTTTCGTTCGACTTTTGATTTAGGTGCAACCATAGAAGAAGTAGAAGGGAAAGCTATCTCATTCAGCTGCCTCTTAATAAGATATTTTTCCTCCTCACTGACTTTATCAAATCTTGCCTAGATAGCATCGAACTGATAAGAAATATCACGGGTAGATGATTTATCACGAGTGGATTTATCATCTACTGCATCCAAGCTCAAATGTTTCCAGTGATCATCAACAACATTGAGCGGAATAGAATTACCGGAAGCATGAAAAATACCTATCTCACAAGCACAAGGAAGAAGATGTGTCTTCCTTTGAATGCAAACACCGCCCTTTGTCATATCCAACCCCTGATTTTGACCTTTCAAACTCTTTGACCATGTGACCCAATGCGAGATAACGAAACAAGTCCTTGAAGATTTTTAAGCAAAGTGGAATATTAGACTTGACTTGATTCATTGATGCTTCTTTGAAAAGACCGATAATTTGATCAAAATGTATTGTCGGCATGTCATCAATAGATATCAAACATTTTGATAGATCACCTTTCAAGTCTTCAAATGTCTTTTCAAAGACCAATGCAACGATTCCGTTCTGAAATAATAAACAAGTGTCAAAGAAACTTAATCGACGATAAAAAATATGTTCACGTGTCAAAAAAATCGAGTAACGGATAGAAATAATAAACAAGTGTCAAAGAAATTTAATCGCGAAAAAAATATGTCCACGTGTCAAAAAAATCGAGTATGAGATAGAAATAATAAACAAGTGTCAAAGAAATTTAATCGACGAAAAAAAATATGTCCACGTGTCAAAAAAAATCGAGTAACGGATAGAAATAATAAACAAGTGTCAAAGAAATTTAATCGACGAAAAAAAATATGTCCACGTGTCAAAAAAAATCGAGTAACGGATAGAAATAATAAACAAGTGTCAAAGAAATTTAATCGACGAAAAAAATATGTCCACGTGTCAAAAAAATCGAGTAGCAGTTGAAATAATAAACAAGTGTTAAAGAAATACACGTTGGTCGTGGAATTCCCCAAGTGTGGGATCCGGTTAGTCCATGCTTTGAGATAAATCGCTCCTTGTGCGGTGTCAACCATGTGTCGTGCACATATTTAATGAGAGCGAGTTTATCGAGCAAAGCGACCTCAAAAACTTGATTAGATAAGTACTCGACTCATCAACAGAATCAATAATACATAGCGAGAGAGATTCAACCTCCTCCCGTCTATCCTTGTGCACCAACTCTTTAATCTTCGCTTTGACATTTTTGTAACATGCCAATGACACAATAAATTTGTAGCGAAGGAAAGACATCAAGAATAACAGACATATGGTATTGAGATCTCAATCATCAAGAAAACACGAGGATGAATAGAATGCAAATCACAAATATCTTTCATTTCTTTGCAATACCCAAGAAAAATGAATGGCAAGCTCCTGTCCAATATAGGCAACTGCAACATGGAAACTCAACTCAGTGTTAGTCACTCCCACAATCTGCAAAAGAGACAAGTTGTATCTATTGGTCTTGTAGGTTGAGTCAAGAATGAGAACAACCGAGAAACAACACGAGTAACTTGTGAAGTGGGATGAGCCCACATGATATCACTGACTACATCAGACCCCGGAATCTGTCTACTCCAACATAGATAATTATGTGATGCAATCAGTCTCAACACCTCCTGAATGTCCGTTCTAGGAGCCTTCTTTGTAGACCGGTGTTTGTGACGCTGCCTATAAACTTGACGAAGACTAGTCACATTCTCCGGATCTAGCTTCTTCAAAGCAGTAATAGTAGCTTTTGGTCCGACATCAAGATCCGCATGCTCGTTAACCAGATCCTTTTGCGGCTTAGACAGACGCCCAAAGAAACAACACTACAAAAATTTGGTTAAATAGCGACCCACAATTCGCGGCGGGTGCTACAACCGCCGTCGCTCATTTTCACTCGCGGCGGTTCCTAGCAACTGCCGTCGCTCATCTACACCGGTGACGGTTCAAAATTGTCTCGCGGCGGTTCCAATTTTAAAGAAAAAATTGAGAAGCTTTCATTCCCTCTTCTCTTCCAGCGTTCCACTCTCACTTCTCTGTGCAACCCTAAACACTCCACCCATCACCTTCAACCCACATCTCTCTCTCTGCAACCACACCGTCAAACCCATCACCTTCAAACCACATCTCTGGCTGTCGCTCCTCCTCCACCCATCACCGTCAAACCCTAAGTTTTCATCACACTTCGAGAACAAGAATGGACCTTGCCTTTTCTTTACGAACAAAGCACCTCACCCTTTCTTTTGGACCTTGCCTTCGTTACGGTTTTCCTTCGGTACCCTTTCTACTAGGTGTTGCCTTCGTTACGGACCTTGCGGGCAAACGAGAGAAAAATCTTGGAGGGAGTACAAGTTTGCCTTCGGTACCCTTTCTTTCTGGACTCTGCTTCACGTGTTGAGTTTAATTTAGTGAGTCTGTTTTCTTGTAGTTAATTCAAATAAGTGCAATTCAAGAGATAATATAACTAAATTGGCATTTATGCGTAATTTGGTAACTATTATTATTTGCTTTGGTGCGATAACTTTTATTATAATTCACTTCTCCTGTAGCTTTGCTTCCTAAATAAGAAGGAGGAATTTGAAGAAGCCAAAATTGAAGTTGTGGTTGAGTTGAAAGCAAAATACCAAGTGATATAGCTATAGAAGTAAGTGTCGTTACATTATCATTACACATTCTGCCTGATACATATTCTTTGAGGCTGTTTCTGATGCATAATCTTTTCATTACATATAGTGAACCTTTGAGGCTGTTTCTGATTGTATTTTCATTACATATTAAAATGCGATACATAATATTTTCTGTTTAGTGGCAAGTGATATAGCTATAGAAGTCACTATATGAGGCTTTGTTATATTTGAATGTATATGTCAGATTCTGTTTAAAGAATATTAAAATTTTGATTCCTCACTTGAAATACTTTTTTTTGGACAACTCACTTGAAATACTTTGAAAATTAGCATTTCTTCAAGTGGTATATAATGTAGAGGTTTACAAGTGACAGTTGGAAAGGGAGGCAGTCCAATGCTAATAATTTTTTTACATCTCAAAATTGGTCAATGACTTAATTTGTAAAACAAATTTGTAAAGTGCTGGATACAAATCTAATGTACAACAATTTGCAAGGTTAAGCTCTTGCACATGAAATATCGACAGATGAATTCTATATCTATGTGTTTGTTTACAGATGAATAACTATTCTTTGGCAATGCATTTGAACCTAACTGAGTTCAATTTTGATGAGATGTCGATGTACATATACCAAACTCAGTCGGGATTCAAAGCAGTTCAATTTTTTTAATCCATGTGGTTTGCTCAACTCCAAGCATAACAGTCTTTTTGCATCTGTTTTTAAAAATATTAGATTACTTGCACATTTTAAAATAATTGCAAATATGTTTGGTTGAGATTTTGTTAAATGTACCGGGATGTATGTATATACGCAATTTTGTGATAGCATCAGATTTGAGTATTGGCCTAAATTTTTTATTCTCTAAAATAATTCCTCAACCAAATTCATTTGTGTGCTTAATGGATTCAGATATATTTTGTTTTTTCAATCAGATCTTTTGAGTGGAAAGCATGACATCTAATTGAGTGTTTTTCATTTAGGTTGTTGTAACAGAATTGCTTTTTCCTTTCAATTTATATATTTCATTTGATCATTTTTGTTGTTTTTATACAGTTCATTTGATATTTTGAGTTCCTTGCAAGTGGCAGGTCAGTGATCCTGAGAAGTGGGGTTACTCAACTGACTGGAAGAAAGTGCTCGTTTACTTTTTTGGAACCCAACAAATGTAAGTATATTTATACCAATTAATTTGAAAATAGCAAAACTCTAGGAATGTAATATACCTTGTTCAAATTTCTTAACCAAGGCAATTGAAGTTTAGTTTGTGGGACATATGATATACATAATATCATGATGGCTTATATGGTGTTTGCTAGTAAGGTTTGATTGTGGTCTTCTTTTTTGATACTCCACTATTTGTTTTCCTGTTAAGGAGATGCTTGCTTTTAGCTAGCTTTATTTTACTCGCCATGTGTATATGTTTGAAGATTTTGAACCGCAAACATTCGTGTTGTTTGAGGTAGTAATAGTAGTAATCATTAACTAAGACATGTTCTTGTTACAAAAGCCAGTGTGTAGAGTTACAAACATTTCTAGGACATGATTTATATACATCTAAGATTATTTTAATCTTCATTTTAGCTTATCAATTGGTGGTTTATTAATATTCAATCAAGGTAGAAAATATGAATGTTGGGATGTTCAGTATGTCGCTTTTTCTTAATTCTTAATCTTCCAGCCCGTAATAACCATGTCACTGCTCATTCTCGCTTATTGTTATCGGTTATACCTTAGAATTAGATTGTGTCTTTAGGCTATGCCTGTTCAGTATTAATGATGATTGTGTCTTTAAGCCATGTCACACTCTAACACTCATTTTCCAACTGTCTCTCTCTCTTATGGGTTGAAATTCAAGTTTTTTCCACTAAATCATGTGGGTCCCATGTAAATTTGTTGGGACCTATATGAATTTCAACCAATAGAAGAATGTCTTTGGAAAGAGTGTATTAGAAAGTGATGCTAGCATTTCTCTTGAATGGTTAGAAAGTGATGCTAGCATTTCTTTTCGAATGGTATGCATTTGTATTTTTAGGTCATTACTTCATGTGTTAAGGCAATACTGATCCACGATGTCCTAAATCCTCATTTCCTTTCAAAATTCAATTTTATGTACATGGTACTGAGTTTTAATGAGTTTGTTTGGTTGGAAGGTAATTGGTCATTTAACTTTTGGATTTAGGGTTGGAAACAGAGATGTACAATCACTAAAGGCTAGATTCGGTTTCCATTCTTTGTTGTTGCTTGGTACAATTCTCTTCCTCCTCTTTGTATCATTCGAGATCTCAATATATTTTGTCTTCTTGATGTTTATCCTACTTACTTCATATTTATCTTTAATATATGTTGTTTACAATTGTTCAAGCTATTAATTAGAGTGTTTTTGTCAAAATTCCTTAAGTATGAAGTTTAGTATTTCTTCTTTGCTATTAGTGGTGCTATAGGAAATCGTGCATGATGTCACACACCAATTTCATGTTATATGTTATGCCTTTGTTATGAATCATAATTGCATCCATCTTTTTTTGGTAGTTAGTAGTATTGAAAAATAACAAATGCTTAAGAACTAGAGTTTGACCATGTAAAAATGTACGCATTTGTCCCCGAGTTTGATTCTGATTGCTTGAATTATGCTTATGTATCATGATTGTGAAATGTTTTGGTTTATTTCTACTGCTTTTGAAAATAGGGACTGCATTGTCTCATAGTTTTGAGCCGTGTTGGGTGATATTTTTGTTTCCTAATTTTGTATTGTTAATAATTTTGTTGTCGTTAATGATTCTGCAGCGCTACCATGGCAGAATATGATCTTTTAGAAATGGATAAGTATTGGATTACTGAAGCCGCGAAACACAGATGAATATAAGGAAGGGTGAAGGGATTCATTAACTTCGCTTTAAACATGGTGCGGTTAACGGGAAAATATTATGTCCTTGTCGAGAATGTGGCTTCAAAAAAGGAGGACTTGGGATGTGGTATATGACCACTTAAGATGTACGCCATTTTCAGTAGGATATACTTGTTGGTCCTATCATGGGAGATAGAAAACCATAACGCCTCAGCGGTAACACTCAACATGCAACTCAAAGCACAACTGTTGAAGATCCCATCCAAAATATGATTAATGATGCTTTTGGTATCGATGGCCTTTGTGCAAATGAAGTACCTGGGTTGCATCCAATGTAGAGTTTCAAAGAGATGAGGATGTGATTCAAAACACCAATCTAGAAAGGAATGAAGCCAATGAATTTTATGAATTAGCAAGAGATGGAGAACAACCCTTGTATGAAGGTTGTACAAACTATTCAAGGTTATCTTTTTGGTGAAGTTATATCATATCAAATGCTTGTGTGGAATGAGTGACAAGGCCATGACAATGATTTTAGAACTTTTGCAAGATGCATTCAAAAATGCAAAGATTCCAAGTTCATTTTATGAGGCAAAGAAAACAATCACCAAACTTGGTTTGAACTATGAAAAGATACATGCATGTCCAGAATCATTGTATGCTCTATTGGGGAAATACGGAAGGCGAAGCAAGGGAAAATTGTAAAGTTTGTCACACTTCTAGATGGAAATCAAGGAAAAAGCAGGGAAGTACTGAAGTTAACACCGATGACAATAGTATGAAGAAAGTTCCTGCAAAAGTTCTTCGCTACTTTCCGTTAAAACCCGATTACAGAGACTATTTTTATCTTCAAAGACAGTAGAGGACATGATATGGCATGCTACTAATAACAATAATGATGGAATGATGAGACATCCTAGAGATTCGAAGCTTGGAAACGATTTGACTCAACACACTCTTTGTTTGCATCGATGCACGAAATGTTCGTCTTGGGTTAGCTCTTGACGGTTTTAATCCCTTTGGTGTTATGAGTTCAAATTATAGTATTTGGCAGTTATTCTCTTTCCTTACAACACTCCTCCATGGGTGTGCATGAAACAGACATCTTTTATAATTTCGATGATAATTCACGGGAAAAAATGCTGTGCAATAATATAGATGTCTACTTGCAACCTCTTATTAGAGAATTAAATGAATTGTGGACAACAGGTGTGGATGCTTATGATTCTTTCAAGCGTGAGATGTTTAAATTACATGCAGCGTTAGTGGGACAATAAGTGATTTTCGGGTTGGGAACACTTTACGGGTGGAACACATACACCGGACTTGCTTGCCCATCATGTAACTTTGACTCTATTCCTTGTCGTCTTCCTCATAGTAGAAAGTGGTGTTTCATGGGTCATCGTCGTTTTCTTGATGGGGAGGCACCGATTTAGATTGAACCGGATTCGCTTCAACGGTGAGCAAGATTTGCGTAGTCCGCCAAAAATATTGTCTGGTTCTGATATTCTTGGGCAGGTTTTTAACATTGAAAATAAATTTGGACTAAGACTAGAGAATGAGGGGACAAGAAAAAGAACAAGAGGTGCGCGACTTCCACGGGTAACACTACTCAACAATGGAAAAAAAAAAAGTATATTCTTTGAGCTTCCATATTGGAAAGATAATTGTTTGCGCCACAACCTTGATGTGATGCACATTGAAAAGAATGTATGTGATAATATCTTTACACACTCGCTAAATGATAGTGCAAAGTCAAAAGATCACATCAATGCTCGAAAAGATCTTAAAGATATGGGCATAAGACCGGACCTTTGGCGGATGAAAATGGAAAATATCCTTTATTTGTCTTTACAATGACTAAAATGGGCAAGAGAGCTTTTTGGCAACTTTAAAGAACATGGACCGTCTTGGGATGGTTATTCGAGCAACATTTCAAGGTGCATTGACTTAGATAATCTTAAGTTGAATGGAATGTTAAAAAGTCATGATTGTCATATATTGATGGAGCAGTTGCTACCGTTAGCCATGCGAACATCATTGCCCAATGAGGTTTCAGCTGTGTTGATTGAGTTATGCTCATTCTTTAGACAAATATGCAGTAAAGTATTGAAAATTGAAGATTTGGACAAATTGAATAATCAAATTGTCGTCACTTTATGCCACATGGAAATGTTATTTCCTCCTTCATTTTTCACTGTTATGGTTCACTTGGTTGTTCACCTTGTGGAAGAAGCTAAGCTTGGAGGTCTGTCCATTATCATTTGGATGTATCCAATAGAGAGGTAAAATATATGTTTTAGCTTCTTTTTATATGTTTTCAATTTGATAATGTAATGGTTATTCTAAGCGACATTTGCATATATAGGTATCTTGGACATTTAAAATCCTACGTTAAGTAATAAAGCACGTCCCGAAAGGTCTATAGCGAAGGTTACCTAATGGAAGAAATCCTTACCTTTTGTTCAAGGTATTTAGACAATATTGAAACAAGAATGAATAGACCTCCTCGTGTAGGCGATGAACCCGACACCATGGAGGCTCGATCCACGGATAAGCGAACTATTTCCTATAATTGGAAAATCGGTTGGTGGTTCTTCGTATTTTACTCTTACACCAAGAGAAAAGTTACTGAGCTCATCGACACGTGCTAACAAATTGTCAAGTTGTTGATTATTATCTTCAGTAAGTATTTCTTCACTTAGATTGACCGTTCGTTTTCTTTTTCGTGGGTACATCTAATCTAATACTATAAAATTACATAGGCAATTTAGAACTATTGTGCGAAGGAGACTTAGGGGAAAAAATGCTTCAGAGATAGACAAACAGGTTCATAGAGAATTCGTTCGTTGGTTCGCCAATCGTGTAAGTGTTTATGCTATTTCTATTTCATCAATATTTCTATTTCATTAATATTTTCGCAATGTGATTAATAATCTACACTATGACATTCAGATTGGGAATAATCTTGACACTCTTAGCATACAAGATAAAGATGTTCTTGTTAGTCTTGCACAAGGTCCTTTTAATCAAGCTAGAAGGTTCACCGCGTTTAATGTTAATGGATACAAGTTTCGGACTTTAGAACGAGACAAGTTTCTAAAAACTCAAAATAGTGGAGTTTTTGGCATGTTTGGAGCGAGAAGTTATTCAAGCAAAGTAGTGATACTCAAATGAGGTTTGGAGGGTGCCTTACTATGGACGATTAGTAGACATCATTGAGTTGAGCTATAGTGGTTTCACGAGTAGTCATGTTTAAATGTGAATGGGCTAATACCACTAATCCAAGAGGTTTGAAGATGGATAAGTTGGGCTTTACCTCTATCAAGTTTGCACGAAATATACATAGTGGAGAACATGAAGATGATGAACCATACATTAGAGCTTAGAAGCTCAAATGGTCTATTATGTAGAGGATGAGAATGAACAAGGTTGGAGTATACCAGTTCATTTGAAACCAAGAGACTTGTATGATATGGGTGAAGATGAGAATGAAATTGTGGCATCCAACGAGACATACCCATCACAAAATCTGGAACAATTTTTCTTGGATGATAATACACATATTCCTTTAGCAAGAGTAGTTTTAGATAATGAACACGAAAGTTCAAATTTGTTAATGAAAATGTTGATGGCGATGATCAAGATATGGTTTTATGAATGTGATTGGTAGTTCATTCTATGTAATATTGTTGCTAACTCTTTTAGTTTAACTATGACATAGTTTGTTTGAGATTGATCTCAATCCTTTTAATGTTTCCATTAAATGATTTACTTTATTTAATTCCTTTTTGATACGGTGTTATGAATTTCTTGTCCATTACTTATGCTAATCTGAATCAAGGTTTATGATTATGTCGGAAGCTTTATGCCATTACTTGCTAACCAAAGTGAGTTTTCTAATTTAATACGTGCATGTGAGTTTTCATAGAATATATGCATGCGATTTCTTCTGATTTTGATTTATTGCCTAACATGTATTGGTAGGTATGCCTCCTAAAAGAAGATATGATGGCCTCTGTAATGGTCAACCCACATCCGTTCAAGGACATGATTCTTACGTGAGAAGCACCCATAGGTACCGCTACCCCAAAAGGGTGTCTATGCCTAACCCATCTTCATCTTTGGAAGATGACATTCTGAGTTCGATGATGTGCCCTTTCCAAATGAAAGTGGTATCTCGGAAGGTTCATCTTCAAAAATACCCAAGACTAATCCCAAATGGATAGTGGATGTTATTGGTAAATAAACTCTAATTAGGTGGTGTATTTTCCATTATTTATATTTCGGTGTACTAATATTTTGACTTATTTTGTGTTAGATGAGGAGGGTAATCGCGACCAAAGAAGCCTAAAAGTGCGAGATTTGATTCCAAACCGCCTAGGATTCAAAGTTATGACCCAATGGAATGCAAACAATCAACCGGTTGGACTGTCTCTTTGGTTTATTAGGAGGGTTTTGGGTTTTCTTGGAAATCATTTTGACAAATTCCTATTTTGTACACGGATTGGCGTGAAGTCCTATGGATTACAAAAATAATTGTTATGAGAAAGACATAAAGGTATAGAGCAAAATTACTTAATACATTTTATTGTTATTTATGTTTTGTTACTAACATCTTTTATTGTAATTGTATTAAAGACAAAATTTGTGGTAAATGATGGAGCTCACAAGAAATGGATTTTATCAAGCTTGGGAAAGAAATGGAAGGACGATCGTTGCAAGCTTTTTAAAGAAAATTATAATTGGGAGCTTACTCGTGAAGAAAATACTCGGAACCACCGGAGGACATTCCCCAGATCATTGGAGGAAGTTTTTGGAGTATAAGGTGAAACACGAAACTATGGTAATAACATAACTTTTCTTAAATTGGTTCTTTGTTTAATTTGATTAGTATCACTTAATTGGTTTCATTTCTTTGTTATTGATATTGTGGATGCAGAATTTTTTCCCTATTATATCCTTCAGAATGAAACATTAATAATTTTTTCCTATCATATCCTTGAGAATTAATATAAATTACTTTGTTAATGACTTTGTTTATAGGCAATGGCAGATCAAAAAATTGAAAACCGCTCGAAGCAACGAGTTCCTCATACATTAGGGGCTAAGACAATTGCGAAAGCAACATGAGATGGTATCATATCTCATTTTTTCTATTGTTTGAAAATCATAGAAAATGGTTTAACTATATTTATATGGTGATACGATTTAGGAAGAGCGAGATGGGCGGACTTATACTAGAGCGGATATGTATGAAATTGCTCATAAAAAATCAACCTGGTGATTTTGTTAATGATGAAGCAAGACAAAACCATGTAAGTCCAATATCATATATGTATAGCTATGTTTGATTGCAACATATCATATTATTGGGCACATCGTAAATCTTTATGTCTTTCTTCAATACATGTAGGAAAAATTACAACAAGCGGTTCTTGAGGGTTCTTACGAGCATGAAGCCTTTATTGAAGTTTTCGGGAAAGAACATCCTGGGTATAGTCGAGGCATGGGACTCGGTGTAACACCAACTCAGCTCTCTGGAAACAGTTCTCGTTCTACGACAGATCCATATGATTTTCAAGCTAATGAAAAGATGTCACAGATGCAGAGTCAAATTGATTCTTTACAAGCACAAGTTGTTGAGGTTGAAAGTTTAAAGGCAAAAGCTGCTGAAGTTGATGCTCTAAAGGAACAAGTTGCGTTGAATTACCTCTTTTGAAGGAACAACTTGCTTTTGTTATGCAACTTCTTAAGCAAAATCCGGTGAGACAATATTTGTCTTAATGCATTAAATCATGCTTATTGATCCAATGGAAAAGTTGCTAATTTATGACGATTACTGCTTGATTTATTATGACGATTACTATCATGATTATTTATGACGATTACTGCTTGATTGGTTATGAAGTCAATTATGGTGCATTTTTCATTGGCACATACTCTTGTTATAAATGGGGTGAGCACACTGACACATACTCTTATTAGATGACTGGTTTCTGGTTTGTCCATCTAAGCCTATTTTAAGCTGTTTCTGGTTTTTGAATGACTGGCTCAATTCCAATTCCAATTCTCTTCTTCTGTGACCTAGAATTCAAAGAATCCCAATTCTCTTTCTCTCAATTCAAAGCCTATTTTATCACTGATCGCAATGATCCTTCAAAGCTTGTGTTTTTTTATCAGGGATGCGGGATGCGGCAGTCTTGAGGGTTTCTTGTGGGATTTTTGTATCTTATTTGTTGTGGGTTTGCTTTTGGCGTTTATGACTCATGGTCTTGTTAAGATTAGGAGTGTGAAGGTGCAGAGGGTTGCTATGGTTTTTATCTTTTGGTTTGTTTTTTGGCTGTCAAGCAGGTTGTTTATTTGGATAATTGGAAGATGGATTCAAGGATATCATGCATAGTGATGATTATGGTGGTGGTTCTACCATTTATTCTGATCTTAGTGAACGTAATCGTTACTTTTACGAATCGTAGTAATGCTTTAGCTATTACAAAACTCTTTGTATTAGTTTGATTGATTGATTGAGTGAATTAATTTGTAATGAGTTGTTGTGTTTGTTCATCATCCATGTTTCTAACTTAATTTATGGCTTTTTTTTTCCAGTCGCTTAACTTGGAATCACAAGATGATTTGAGACGCTCATCTGGTGCCAGTCACACAGGACAAAATGAAGCAAGCCCATCCCGTAGGACATCTAGATAGATGATTCTATTTGGTTGTATTTTGATGTTATGAACTAGTTTTGCTAGTTGGTTGTACTTTGAGATTTTATGAACTAATTAAGTCGGTTGTACTTTGATGTTATGAACTAATTTAGTTGGTTGTATTTTGGTGCCATGAACAACTAGATTTGGATGTATGAACTAAGTTCTAGTTATTATGAACTAAATTTGGTTTCTAGAAGGTTTGTATGTGATTTTGGCATAATTGTAGTTTCTTTAATAGGTACAGGTTGGGTTAGAAAGGTACGTAAACAAAAATCGGAGTTTAAAATTTAAAAAAATTATTTTTAACTTGCGCGGTTGCAACCGCCGCTAGTGTTGGTGGGAAAAGTTTGGCGTAGTAGCATGCGGCGATTAATAACCGCCGCTAGTGTTGGTGGGAATTTTTGGCGCGCACCTTGGCGCAGCGATTATGAACCGCCGCGAACTGTTTGTAGAAAATTCAAAGCGCTTGTTGTGGCGATTGCGAACCGCCGCCACACGTCGCGGCGGTTTGTCGCAGCGATTCTTGGAACCGCCGCCAAAACTACTGGCGACGCTAGAAATAACGGCGGCGCTACAGAACCGCCGGCAAAGATAAATCCACGGCGGTTAGAACCGCCGCCGATCTCAATTTGAACCGCGCGCCGTTCCTCCGTTTCTATGTAGTGCAAGTACCAATGGAAGTTTTGAGCAACTCGTGCGTGTGTCTACCACATTTGACCGTGACACACCAACCACCACGGCTAACGGTGCAAGTAGCTTTCAATCTAAAAGGATGACCTCTCCTTTTAGAACCAAAAACCCTTGAATCATTAGTAAACCCGCCTTGTTTTCACAAACCAAAAACAATCTTATCTCGCTTTCCTCTTTCCATTTGCTTTTCGGATCTCACAATAACAACAACTACCCCAATACTTCTACCATGACTTTGGCCCACTCCTCCACACTGCACTGTAGAAAATATCTACAAAATATATAACTTACTAAGTACTTAAGTAATTTAATTCCATTTACCAAACTTGAGTAACAAAAATATACCGTATCTGTCGTGAAAGTCAGTGTAGTATCAATATCAACAGAGCCAAGCGAGAGTCGGCAGATCTGCTGCACGTAGAGGCGGGTCAATATGTTCCAACAAAGCAGATAGCAACTCGGGAAAAAGCGAAAAAATAACCTAGTCGTATATACCTCCTCAACCATGTATGTACGATGGGTATTTTTTTCACATCGTATGTACATAGCCCAGATGTATATACGATTAGATCTTCAAAGCACACTTGTATATAACCTATATACGATGGGTAGCCAACGAAGCATTTAATAATACAATCGTATATATGCCTTGAAGGACATATATACGATGGGTAATCAACGAAGCATTAAATATCGCAATCGTATATATGTCTTGAAGGACGACATATATACGGCGAAAATCTTTTCAGTCGTTAAATATTAAATGTAATCGTATATACCTTCCATCGAGGTATATACGATGCGTATTAATGTGGGTCCCAGTCAGAGTGAAATTAATGAAAGTCAAATTGTTATTTATGGCAGGGGTAAAATAGGAATTACAATAATGGGTGGGGGTGGGAGGGGATGGGGTGGGGGTATAAAAAAACGCTGCCTTGTTTGTATGTTGGTTGGGCTTCGCCCATTTCACTTAATGAAAAGCCATATCTTTGTTGACCAAAAAAGAAACGACAATGGAATTGAACGAGAGAACTCAAAAGTAAAGCAAAAATTCAACGGAGCGCTATTCTGCTGCATTCTTCATTCTCAATTCATCTCACCGGTACATTACCTCTGGTGGCTTGGTTTGATTCTCTTCTGTTGAGCGTTTTCTTCTTTTTCTTTTGCGGATTATTATTACCTGTTCCATGTTGTTGTTTGTTTCATCGTCAAATGAAATTATTTCAATTCATTCATTCATTCGAAACCCTAGCGTAACTTCCTGCTTCTTTTTGATCGAAACCCTAGCGTATCTAATTATTAATCAATACAATTTTGTTATTTGTTTTACAGATTTCTGAATAGCGAGCGATAATGGAGCCCAATTTGATCATCAAAGATGAAGGAGGCTTGGATCTTCATCCCAAAAGTAAGTAATAATGAAATAGACATGAGATTTTGTAGAAATTGACTTTCCATTCTGTATCATTATCTATGTAGTAGGAGTTTTGGATTTCATTCGCTTCTGTGACTTTTCTTACTGTATTGGTTTTGTTCTGTAATGTTATTGTTACGTCCTTCTTATGTGTAGAGACTGTATTGAATGTCAACTCAAAGGATTTCAAGACAAAAAAAGATCGAAAGAAGAATCGGAGGACTATACGTCAAAAAGCACGAAACAAGTTAACAAGCAAAACACCACTTAAACCTATGATAAAGAATATTTCACCTGAAGAAGATCTTGATACAAAATCTTCGGATGATGATAATGATCCGCGGTGGTTACAATTTGGTGATGCCCAGATGCCTGGTAGTGGTAAGCCGACCTGACTTTTTCTTCAGTATAATGCATGCTGTGAAATGAAATGAATTGAATTGAATCAATGTCTTAGCTTTATAATAATTGTATGCATATTGAAATTCAAATACGATCTTTGAGGGAAGTAAACTTGTGGAATTCTTTTATTGGCACAGGTAATGGAAGTTGTTCACTTTGATTTATATTCCTACTCTCTCTCTGTGATTTATACTTTGATATCTCTGTTTTTCGCTTTTATTATAATAACTATACTATGTTGATAAAAACTCCTATTATCTTTGCAGGTTCTGAAGATTTTGAAGAGTCGGAAAATTTCGATAACGAGGAGGTATTGCCTTCTCCAAATGCCCTTTTAACCCTTATTTTATGCTATTTAATTTTGTCAACATGACGTAACAGTTATTTTGATTAGATATACATACCCTTTACTGCTCGTTCCATTTGTCTAACATATGCTCTATCTTCTGTTTTCTTTTTTCTTGGTTGTAGCCGGCAAGCTCAGATAGCGAAATCATGTTCAGTCGCCCTTTGCCCGATGCTTCATATGTATTTTCACTTTTCGCAGGAAAGCCTAGAATGGTTTTGGAATCGGACTCGGACGATGATGAAATCAATTCGTCCCACTGAAGTCTACCCTTTGAAAGTACCCAACCTGAATTGCTGTTACATTCAATTATGCTTTTGATTAACTTGGTTTGAGCAAGCTTATTAAAGTATTTGTTATAAGGAGTTAACTTCTTAGCTTATCTTTTGGCTTGTTTTTTTTTTTTTGGTTCTCTTTATTATTTCAAACACTCTTTTTTCACTTCTAAAAAAATAACAATTTGGGTTTGACTTAGATGTACATCTTATCAAACTCACAATTTTGATTTAAGGGTCTTTAGTTGTACAACTTGGACCTTAAATCCCTTTAAAATGCAAATTAGGGTTTGACTTAGATGTACATCTTATCAAACCCTAATCAGCTTCTTCTAATTTATTATAAATAAAGATTTTTCCTTTGAGTATAAACAATAAAATATTAGATATTGTCGAAAAATTATTTTCTATTTTTATTTGTAAATTTTAATTAGTAGACACTATATATTGTTGCTATAATTTTCATTACTATTAATTCTATATGTGAAACATTACACAATGTCAGAATAATTATTTATATTGTGCTAATTTGAGTTACAACGGTAAAATGCTACATGTTGTTGATATAATTTTATTACTGATAAAAAATGAAATTATATCTAATATAAGAATTAAAATAAAATATGAAACCCAAAATAAAAAATGAAACCCAAAATAAAAGCGAATAAAAAGAAATTATATCTAATATAAAAATTAGATAGAGAAAATAAAAAATAGATTCATTATTATAATTTTTCTTCTTCTTCTTCTTCTTCTAAAATTCAGTTCAGAGTATTATTACATTAAGTTTGGGAAGTTATTTTTATAAATATGAATTTTAATAAAGGAAGCAAATGAATGTGTATTATGAAACATAAATCATAGAAAACTGGTCGTTTCGACCCGCTACATTGATCCGATTTGACCTCACGATTCAGACAACTAAAATCAACAATTTTGCAAGGGTTTTGTTTAAAATTTAGCGATAAAAAGAAGCCTCAAATTGGTTTTCAGAATCAACAATTCGATTGAGAAAAATGGTAGATCGAATATTATAGGGTTCTTGGTAAAATCCACAAAAAAAAAACTTGTTTGGCTATCCTTCTTGGGAGATAATCTTCAGCGATTTTTAGGCATGGTGCTTGATGATATGGGAGCAGTAGAATTCCTATGACTTTAAAACTCGTACATTTAGTCACCCTATTTATAAAAAAACTGACATTTTGTTCAAGTGGGGGGGTTTTTCAAAAAACAAATTGCCAATGTGAAGGCCTGTCAAAAAAATGTGATCTGGACCTTATTAAATGACGTGGTACCTCCACACATTTATGCCACGTCATTTAAAGAACCACATATTTTTTTAAAAAAATTGGGAAGGGAGAAATTTTATTAATCAAAATGACATTAATGACCACTTTATAATTGTCCCCACGGGGGATTTGAATTTGAAGTCAGCATATTGTGGATACAAGACTAAGTTCTTACCACTAAGTTGACACCTCATTTAATGAACCACGTCAACATGTGACATCATTGTTTATTTAACAAAATATTAATTAAAACTAAAAACAAATTAAAAAACAAAAATTAAATAATTGTTTTCTTCCAACAACAATAATTTCTTCGTTCAGTGTATATATGCTCTTTTTAGGCTATGTTTTTTTTTTTTAACTTTTAGGCTATGTTGTTTAGGTTTAGGCTATGTTGTTTAGGTTAAGATAAACTCAATGCATCATCTTCATATACATTGATGCTTGAGACGCCGTGACCCTAAAAAATAATGACTTCATTTGTTTAGCAAACCTAACAGTAATCTCCCATGAGTTTGCCTAACAATTAAGTTCGAAAAAATGAACATCTTTAATTCTATATGGTCTCTCTAATCTTTAATACAACTTTGTTTATATATTAGAGTTAAATATGGATCTGGTTTTCATTAAACTTGAGGATTTTGTTTTGGGAAATTTTACCATACCCATTGAGAGTTACGTGGGTATAGTATTTTATAGGCAAAATTAATTCAATATTTAAATAGAAAAAAATAGGTGGTCATTAAGTGATTGGATATTGAGTATGATACCGATCAAAACTCAATCGACATGGGAGTGTTTAGCTTTTGTTTTTGAGTCTCTATAAATTTTTTTACTTGGTTTTAGTCGCCACGTTTTCTTCCATTAATATTTTTAGTTTCTGTGACTTTTAATAGCGTTTTTTTTTGGAATTTTTAGTAGCACTTCTAAGTGTTATTAAAATATATGAGGGACTAAAAGCGTTGACAGACTAAAAGTGAATGAATTCTTTTTATAATAATTAAAAACGAAATTATCAAATTTTAATTTAACAAATTTCATAAACTTTGAGGTTGTTCTAGAGTTTAGTTTGTTATGTAACAACCATAACAACCCTTTTTTGGTTTTCTTAAGAATGAATCTTTAGGAATGTAAGGATTGTAAATGCTTATGTTAAAGTTTTTATTCTAGAAATCGGTTATAAGAATACACAGTGATTAAAGTTTGAACATCGTAGCATAGTAGAAAGTTAAGGAATAGTAATGGGAGTTAATTTCTTAAACTTGTAGTTTCGAGGAAGAAACTAATTTTAGGCGGATAGTAATGTAACACCCTCAATTTTAAGCTTACCAAAATTTCGTACATGTTTTTGCTTGTGTGTTTCCTCATGCATGCAGACACGTGTGAACGTGGCCCCAGAATTTTTATGGTTTTCCCAAAATAAAAATTGGATTTACAACCTAATATATTATGTTACGTTGAGGTTTAAAGTTTGTTTCAAAATTCCACAAAAATTCGAGCGCGTTTTAGAATTGTCGGGCAAAATATAACCGCTTAAAAACCTTAAATATGACCCTAACTTGATGAAATTCGTCGTCATGATTCTATAAGTCAATTAGAATTTGTGGTGGTTTTTTTTAGTCTTTTTTAGGCAAGATGTGTAGTTTTAGCAAATTAAATTTTAGAGGTATGCAATTTATATGTCTTGAAAAATTCGGAAACTTTTTAATTGAGATCGGGTCATGATCATGCAGTTCAACTGTCGATCTCTCAGTTCGACCTTGACCCAGTGATCCAATACATTCACCGAGCTTTAAAACATTAGTTTTAGCTCATCACATAAGTAATAACATATTTATTTATTCACCTCTTAGCCAGGCCAAGAATAAATTCACAGCACAAGTACTAGAGGCATGTGAAGGTAGTAGGGTTTGAGTGTCCTTCTTGTGTATGCCATGATGGTCTCTCTGATCTATATATAGCTGGAATATGGTATCTCCAACACCATAATTTAAAAAAAAAAGAGACTTAATTATTTTTGCTTTATACGTACTTTTGTGCAATAAGTAATGGGTAAAATTAGACTAGCATTATTATCGTATACATTTAAGCAAATTTGAATCAGTATGCTATTATGGAAAAGTAGATAATGCTATTAAAAAAGCCTGTGAAATAATAACGGGCAAATAACCCTTGCATGCAGTACGTATAGCCTTTAGGGAAGAGCAGCAATAGACATTAATAAAAGGGCAAAATCTTAACTGTTGGTAATAATAAAATAATAAATGAAAGAATAAGTGGTAGATATTTGGATTCCTTAACCATTTGGTCAAGGGTTTTTTAACCATTTGGATTTATTGCAGTTAAGGAAATTTGTTAGATAGTGAGCAAAATGGATATAAGCTTCAAGCTTTACTTGGGTAAGGATCCTTCAACTTTTCCTTTCCATTCCTTTAGATTCTTCAAGTATGTGATTTTTGTGGAAATTGTTGTTTAAAACTTGATAAGAAGATGTATTCATCATGATCTATCTATTAAAGTTTTAATTTTTATTAAGTAGTTTCATGGAATTTGAACAAGCAAGTTTTTTTTATCCTCCCTTTAACACAAAAACAGCGGGCTAGGCTTAAGGTTAGGCCGTGGAGTTTGTGTTTTGTTAGAAAGATATGATCTTTAATTGTGAAGAAAGTTGATCCACTAAAAATCTCTTATTTGAAAATTTTTTGAAGTTATTTTCACTTAGATTCATATATGATTTTTGCTATGTTTTCATACAGTTAGTGTATTCATAAGATCTTAAGAAAAACAAGAAGATGTCTTGTTTAACAAAAAGGAATCATTTTTAAAATAAATGATAATAAATACTTGATAAAAATGATTTTTTTTTGTTAGTTTTGCTTATGCTCTTATTAAGAGTTGAACTCTATCTATGAATTGAATATAAATTTCATTCAAATGAATGGTGAAGTAAAAACTTAGTACAATATGAAGAGGTGATCATTATATATAGTGCACCTTCTAGTGAAAGAAAATACAAAAATCCAACTAACTAACTAACTAAGAAAAGTAGTTACAATTGAAAACTAATTTAACTAACTTTCTAATACTCCCCCTCAAGTTGGAAGAGAGATGTCAAGATCTTCCAACTTGGAGATGAGATGCTAAAATAAAGCTTTCATGCATCTTGCACTATCGGTCAACCAAAAATTCAAATACACAGGCCACATGAATATGAAGTCCATTCAGCAACCATTGTAGACACTTTATGAAACTTAGGAAATTGAAATCTCATTCTACAACGCTAAACATCATTTGCTACCATGTTGATGGCAATTGAAAACTTGCAAGAAACCTCATGTCGACAAAAGAACATTAAGCAATCTTCAAAAAACCCCAGACAAAAATGTGGATCCGAGAAATCAATCCAAGAATCAAACAAGAAAAAAGATGAAATACAACCAAACGGTGAATTTCTTATCAAACATAGCAAACCTTGAATTCTATGGAAAGGAGAAAGGCTAAGAATAGTAGGAGCAAATCCTAAAATGTACCAAACATATCCGAAAAACCATTCCCATGGTGGTGCCGATGATGGAAAAAAACACAACCAAATGTTGAACGGATTTTTAATTTGCAAAAATAAACAATAGTTCTGGCAAAAAAATTGGATTGTTAGATATGAGTTGAAAAAGATTTCATTTGTTGGTTCATTCGCTCTTCTATAGCTACACAGCTCGACTAGGAAGAAACAAGAGACAAAAAGGAAACAATGATGATGAAGTTGGCTCGAGGGATGATCGAGGAAGAAGCTTCAAAGAACTTCTTGAATACACGCAAGAAGTGACTGAATTTGTCCTTAGGGAGATGTTGAGATACCAACACAAGAGCGGAATTATCCGAAGGATGGAGGTATAATGTGTCATCATAGTTCTATGGAGGATTTGTCATGGCAGAGATGAGTTGAACAACAACCAAGCACGTCAAAGAACAAAGGAAGAATGATGAACGCAGAGAATCTCAAAGAACATATGGAAGAAAAAATCAATAATTTTTTTTTGATACAACGATGAACACTATTGTTCATGAATCACAAAGCAAAAGAAGAAATTTGTGAGAAGACAATGGAGGAATCACCGATGAGAGATGAACGCGAAAGCTACATAATCGCCTCTGATACCATATTAAGAGTTAAACTCTATCTATGAATTGAATATAAATTTCATTCAAATGAATGGTGAAGTAAAAACTTAGTACAATATGAAGAGGTGATCACTATATATAGTGCACCTTCTAGTGAAAGAAAATACAAAAATTCAACTAACTAACTAACTAAGAAAAGTAGTTACAAAAGTCTTAGTTTTGATACATAGAGCTATGATTAAATAAGTGAAAACATTTATTTATGTTTTTAGAATGACTTATATCATAGCAAAAATCACTTATATCTTACAACGAAAGAAGAGATTTGGTTAAATAAATAAGGCTTAAATATATGTTACCCCCTGCAAATATACCAATTATCCATTTACCCCCCTATAAAAATAAAACTTTTAAAAAAGACCTTGCAAATATAAATTATTTCTAGTTACCCCCCTGTTGTTAGATTTTGTTAACAACGTTAAGTGTAAATATATGTTACCCCCTGCAAATATGTTCATTATCTATTTACCCCCTGCGTAAATATATGTTACCCCCTGCAAAAATCTTCATTATCCATTTACCCCCTGCAAATACGCTCATTATTCATTTACCACCCTGCAAATAATAAGTGTTTCAACATACATTTAACGTTGTTAACAAAATCTAAAAAATAGGGGGTAAGTAGAAATAATTTATATTTGCAAGGTCTTTTTTAAAAGTTTTATTTTTACAGGAGGATAAATGGATAATTGGTATATTTGCAGGGGGGTAACATATATTTAAGCCAATAAATAAATGTCTTAATTACTCTAGTTAATGTCTTTAGAATGAAAAAGATTGAGTCATTATGAAATGCTAAATCAAGAGATGGCGGTGATGTTCCAAGAAAAATATATATGTTTCTTTTGTTATTTTAATCATTCATGTTTAGATGAGTCATTCGTAGGATTATCATTCATGTTTAGTCCTAACTCCATTAAATGTAGGAGTGGAAAACAATTTCATTCATAGGATGTGAAGTTATACATATTTTTTGCGGTCTTTTTTTACCTATCTTTTAATGTTGCGGTGCTTTTTTCTTCACTAGATTCATTAGCAAATGAGAATATCAATATTGTCTTATATTTTTATACATGACATTATGCTTAGGTATATTGTTCAATTCGACAAAGTCCAACACAAATCTCCAGCTGCTGTGATTTCCCTGATTAAATACACACCAATAATGATGTGAGTCAAATTCAAGCATTGATGTTTGTCAATATCTCTCCTGATGAATCATCAATAGCTGAGTCAAATGCAAGCATTGATGTAGTAGGTCTACATATTTGCTTATGGACAGACGAGTTCAGGAAAAACTTACACAATGAGTGGTAAGGCTAATGATCCAGATTTGAAAGGTTGATACCATACACATTGGACCAAATTTTTGTTAGTAGTCAGTCCCTTAAAGCGCAAGGGTGGGAGTACGAAATGCAGGTTGGTTACATTGCGATTTTTATTTTGTCACATACTCACACTATAAATGGGAACTGAAATATTCGATTGATGATTTCTAGGTATTGACTTGAAATTTATAAAAAGAATATTAGAGACTTACTATCTGATCATCAATCAAAAGAAGACTACAAAATTCACCATTATCAGTGTTTGTAGTGCTGATGAGGTTTTCCCCCCTATTGCAACAAGCTGCCCAAAACAGGTTTGGATCCATGTTTGGCTCTCTAGAATCCACATATCAGTGTATCATAACTATATACAATCATAAACAGTCCCAGTGGACTGTCCATGTAAGCTGCCACACATAACTGGACATGAAAGTGAAATCTACACTATATATCATCACTATAGACTTGGGTTTATTAGAGCATCCCCAGTGGGCAGTTTTTAACTCCTTTTTCCTTATTAAGAATCATGTACCATTGTGAGCAAAAAAAAGTTTTGTTTCTTATAAAGAAGAATCCTAGTACAAGAATTTTCGCTCTCTTAGCTTAAGCAGGTTCCATTTAAAAATTTGTGAGTTATTTATTGATAAAGTGATGTAAAAATGATTTTTTCCCTAGACTACACGTGTATGCTTAAAATTGGGTATAGGCACACGTTTTTGAAAAGAAAATGTTACTTTTTGGGTAAGATACTCCACGAAACCTTACATATCTATGTTATTCGTTCATTTTTTTTTTTTTTACTTTTTAATCCCCATCGTGTTTTTGGTCAACTAGCTCGTTAAAAATCGACATATTATCATTCTTATGTTTCAATTCAAGATTAGTACTTTTCATATAGCGATTATGTTCTCTACTTCTTTTAAGAAATAAAGATGATACATAGTTTTTGAAAATGTATACTATGAGTAGCTAGTATACGGCTTTGGATTACATCACTAAACCAAGTGTTTAGTGATGATCACTAAATTAATTTCATCCATTGGATGCTCAATATTTTTACTAAAATACATCTCATGGTTATTATTTATAGAGGGTATTTTGGTACTCTTCAATATTATGCCTAATAATTATATAATTATTAATAACAACCAATTAATATATTTCCTATTTTTAAGGCACCACATTAATATCATGTTTATTATTCCTATTAAATTTATTCCTATTAAATCTCATTTCTTTTTTCTTTCTTTCTTTCTCTCCCCTAAATTCTGAACTACTACTTCTTCTTATTATTATTATTATTATTATTATATATATATATATATATATATATATATATATATATATATATATATATATAAACCTAACTAACGATGTGTAGGATTGTGGCTAGCCACTTATGTTTCTCTAGCCACAATTTCACTATGGTGTGGTTAGTCTTGTCTAACCATAAATATATATATATATATATATATATATATATATATATATATATATATATATATATATATATATATATATATATATATATTTGTGTTGTTGGGGTTTTAGAGTAGTCGTGTTTGAGTGTATTGGATGAGTTACTCTTTTCCTTTTTGTGGAATTAAATTTGGGCGTTACTTTTATGAATCATTTCCAAAACTAATGCTAATAAATCGAACCAATATAATAGTTGATATTAAATTATTATATTTTTATTAATTGGTAGTTTACATACGTGCATGCTTTAGTGACTATCACTAAAGAGGTCCTTTAGTGATGTAAACTGGACTCCTAGTATACGATATACAAACCGTAACAATTATGTCCTGCAAATTAGCTAGTTTCCTGTACATATTTAAAAAAAATGTGTATGGTAAATAGCTAATTTACAATACACTATTTTTCAAATGTTTATTGTAAATTAGCTATTTGATGTATACAATTTTATAAATCGTATATCGTAAACTTACGTAAGAATGAAAAAAAATGTATACCATAATATTATCTAATTTATGATAGATGCCGAGAGCTGTAAAAATAAGCTAACTTTTTAAAGATATTTTCGTATTCTCCATTTGGGTGGGGGGCTCAACAATGAGAGGGTGCTTTTAACAACTTGTTTCCTTTTAGAGAACCGGTTTCCTTTAGGATTTGTGAAAGGGATGTTTTTTCCATACCCTCACCCTTCCCCATATACCCCCACCCAAAAGTGAAACCCCAAAATATCCTTTGCAATCTTTTTTTTTTTTTTAAAAAAAGGCCAATCGTATATATGTTATTTTGGACATATATACGATGGTCAAATTTAACCCATCGTATATATTGCCCCAAGACGTATATACGATTAGCCGCAGAAGATGCAATCGTATATACGTCCCGAAGGACATATATCGATGATGTGTTAAAAGTAGGCATCATATATATGTCCAAAATGACATATATACGATTTGTTTTAATTTTTATTACTAAAAGGCTACTAAAAATTCGTTACATAGTCAAAACTATAAAAATTATAAAAACACCACTAAAAATCTAACAAAACCAAAATAAATTTATACAAATTTTTTAGATTTTTGGAGACTATGAAAAATTTAAAAAAATCGTAAAAAATAGTAAACGATGAAATTTGAGATTTTGAGGCCGTAGTCCCGTAAGAAGTCCCTTTTACGGGAGTCTTGATTCTTGATTTTTTTCGGATTTAATGGCTGTGGTTTCATTACGATCGGAGTGTGTTGCCCGAAAACCGATTTTTTAGCCTAAATTATTCGTTCGACGTATAAATCGTCACGTTTTAACGAACTACACACTAAACCTATTTTCAGGGCTTAATTAATTTTTATTGAACTTAAAATAAAATACAAATCGTATATGCACCTGGGGGGTGTATATACGACCCTATGTTATAAGGCATCGTATATACACACCCCAAGGCGTATATACGATTAGGGTGGGGGTGTATATACGATGTCCAAATGTAAGGGTCGTATATACACCCCCTAGGTGTATATACGATTGGCCAAAAAATTTTAAAAAAAAATACATTTTCAGAAGGACATTTTGGGATTTCACTTTTGGGTAAGGGTATATGGAGAAGAGGTGGGGGTACAAAAAAAACCTTTATGAGAACAGAAGGACTTGACGGCCTAAAGCCTTTCTCCCTAGGCATTTCTATTTGCAACCCCATTTTCTTATACACCATAGCCCCCATTTTGAGTATTTTAAAATAATATCAATGATTTTATAAAAGGAAAATATTATCATGCTGCCAAATTTCTGAAATTCCATTTATGTTGTGTCGTTTTATGTTATAGATAGTCGTATTAACTAGGTTTGGACAAAACAAATTGGCCCGCCCGACAACCGATAAAACTTAGTACAATAGGACTGTCATGGGTGGGTTGGTGTGGAACTCGGGTGAGGGGGTTACAAAATTCGGTTTTGAAAAGGTTGAAATGGTCGAAGTGTGTGTTTGGTAACACGTCTGGAGCCCATGGACGTGCATTCTTCCTATGCAAACTCACGTTCCCTGTTTTATGTGAGTGCATGCTTGGGTTTTTTAAGAGGAATTGATTTGTATGTTGAAACTCAATTCAAGTAGAAGCTAAGATTCGGCGCTTCCACGTTAACTTTGAATTGATTCTGCACTTTAATATTCCATGACAAATACATATGACCTCATTAACCTTTAATAATTCATAGTTACTCTATTCAGTTGTTGTTCTACCAACTCCCATGTGTTTTCTGTAATGTTGCAGCATACCTGTAGGTCAGAGATTAGATGGATTTAGGCTCTAAAAGGCTTGTCTTTTAACTTTTTATTTTTTTTGTATATGGTCCCAAAGTGGTGCCTCTTCCTCACCTAGACCCGGCTAGGTCTTTGCAAATTTGCAACAATGACTCTCCACCGTCGCTACCTAGCTAGGTTTTTGTCGCATACCATTTAACTCTAATTTTACTCTAGAAAATAGAAAGTTACTCTACTATTTGTTTCTTGGTTTCTTTTTCACCATTTAATAATTCATAAATCAGAATTAAAGAAAATGAAAACCCAAAATAAAAGCGAATAAAAATAAATTATATCTAATATAAAAATTAGATAGAGAAAATAAAAAATAGATTCTTTATTTTTACTCTTTATAATAAAAAAAATTTCATCTTCTAAAATTCAGTTCAAAGTATTAAAAGTATTATTACATTGAGTTTGGGAAGTTTTTTTTATAAGCATGAATTCTAATAAAAGAAGCAAATGAATGTGTATGATAAAACATATAGAAAAATGGGTCGTTTCGACCCTCTACATTGACCCGGTTTGATATCACGATTCATGCAACTAATATCAACAATTTTACAAGGGTTTTGTTCGAAATTGAAGCCTCAAATTGATTTTCAGAATCAACAATTCAGTTGAGAGAAATCGTAGATCGAATATTATAGGGTTCTTGTGAAATCTAAAAAAAAAAGTTGTTTGGTTTTTCTTCTTGGGTGATAATCTTTAGCTATTCGATGATATGAGAGCAGTAAAAGCCCTATGACTTCAAAACTCGGACATTTAGTGACCCTATTTATAAAAAAAAATCGAGCATTTAGTTAAAATGGGGGGTTTTTTAGAAAAAAAATTTCTGTGTGAAGGCATGTCAAAAAAAGGGCATGTGGACCTCATTAAATGACGTGCCCTCCACACGTTTATGCCATGTCATTTAAAGAACCACATCTTTTTTTTAAAAAAATTAGGGAAGAGAGAAATTTTATTAATCAAAAAGACATTAATGACCATTTTATAATTGTCTCGACGGGGATTTTAATTTGAACTCAGTATATTGAAGATACATGACTAAGTTTTTACCACAAAGTTAGCACCTCATTTAATGAACTACATCAATATGTCATGTCATCATTTATTTAACAAAATATTAATTAAAACTAAAAACCAATTATAAAAACAAAAATAAAATAATTGTTTTCTTCCAACAAAATTTCTTCAGTCAGTTTATATATGCTCTTTTTAGGCTACATTGCCCTCAGGGTTTAATTCTTAACTTAATTTCAGGTAGCGATATGGTTCTTTATCTTTTTTTTCCTAGTCAATCCTTTATTTTTCAAAATGTATACGACGTTGCCATTTTTTTAAGTTTCCGTTAAACTCCATTAAAAAAAAACCCACATGACAGTTAAAATGCTGATATGTTTTAACATGTCATCTTTACATAGGCTTTTAAATTGTTTAATTTATTTACTTATTAAAAAATAAAAAAAATCCAAATAAAACTAAATTAAAATCATCATCACCATCTATGCATCTGTTGAGCAAAACCAGAAACCCAGAATTTATCATCATAATAAGGACCTTTTATAATCATCATTAAGGAGATCGAAAATATTGAATCAGAATTAGAATGAAACTAATTGAGCAATCAGCTGTTTTGTTTTATGTTTTATGTTGCTGGTGTTAATTAACGTTTTGAAATTATCATCACCATCTATGCATCATTTATGTTGTTTATCACCATGAATTGCAGCATCTTCATACACAGCATCTAATTAGCTGGAAATGGTATCTATTACTATCTGCAACACCATCACCATAATGGAAAAATAGACTACTTTTGTTTGTGTTTGACTGAGGAAAAATAGACTACTTAATAAGGAAATTTTGTGTGGAATTTGTCTTCTACCCTAGGTTCCTTCCTCTCAGGGCAAAAAAACCAAACAGTGACAAAAAAAAATCATTTACTTAAATAACTCAACTTTTAGATTAAATACCAAACTAACTCACTTTTTTTTTCTTTCATGAACTCGCCCCCCACCCCTAGTTCTCAACTAAAATTTTGCAATTTTTTTACCCTTTGATGAACTCCCCCACCCCTAGTTCTCCAAATGGTTTTTTAATTTTTTGATTTTCTTGTATTTAATTTTATTAAAATCTAAATTAATTTAATTTAATTACAATAATTAATTTAAATAATTAGAATAATTATTTATAATAATTGGGGTAAAAAATGAAAATATTAAAAATTGCGGCAAAATCTAGGCCGTTAAATAGTGTCGGCAAGATCTAGACCATTAATTAAAACCTTGAATTTAATAAGTCATAAAAATACAACTTCTTTGCTATGAAATACAACTTGTCAAACTAATAATAGATTAAAGTATTAACGAAGAAGATGAGACCCGGTTCCACACCGTCTAGGACGGGGATTACGTTGTGGACGTTGACGCCGTTGTGGTTGTTCCGGTTCTTCCTCAGTCGTGGCAGGGAGAGGTGGGTCTGGAAATAATTGGGGTTGGGGCTCAGGGGCATGTTGGTATTGATAATATTGGGGCACCGATGAAAAACTTGCACGGCCGGGCTCAGGGGGAGGTGGGTATTGATAATATTGGGGCACTGATGAAGAACTAGCACCGGCGGCCCTCTCTTGAAGTTCACGAGCATAAATCGAAGATTCCGGTTTACCGGAGGCGAAACCAAACAGAGAGTGGAACATATCAGGGTCCTGAGATGTTGGTGTGTGTCAGATAGAGTGGCGGTGGGGCACATTCTCTTCTGTCTCACATTTGTTTGGTTCGATCTTGATTTGTGCGGACGTCGATAACGATTACAGTTACGCTCTCGACGTTCAGTTTGAGTTCTTGGGGGAGGTGGTGCTTGTTCTTCATCTGCTTCATCAACATCAGCCACAACAGCAGCAGCACGCGGATCCCTTAGCTGTTGGTCGACAGAAATGTATGGCCTAGAATTTGTGAAAAACCAGTGCATGTATCTATCGATCGCTTTGGTGTTCCATATAGCGGTGGCCAAGCAACACACCGATTTTCTCTATCATTCCAACAGTTGATCCAGCCACGGTGATATCGAGCCCAATCGACATTATGCTGTCCCTGCATGGTGATTCTGTGCAGGTCAGTCAAATCGATCGGTTGTGCTGGTATCTCTTGCAGAAGTCGGTATTACAATTTAACCCTATCTGCCTGGTGCCATTCGACCATATGGAAACACACCATAGCTGTGTTTGTAGTCCATATGGCCGAGCCCTCATATGCGTCTGCTGGAAGGTTGAAATCCTCATAAGGCAACCACTTAAAATCCTCAGCTGTCATGTGGTCGATCCTTGTTCTGTATGAAACAAGGTCTCTTGGACATCTGGTGTGATTAAGTGGTGGATTTGCCCATCTAGTAAATAAAAGGAACGGTTAACATAAAGATCAATGTAATTGTTAGTATTTTTAAAAAAGTGTAAAAAATTTTCCTCTTTGCTAGTGGCCAATCATATGAAAGTGTGCAAGACGATGCTAGGAAAGGCATGCGGTACCAGACCCAAGACTGTAACAAAAGAGTACATCCACCCATAGCCTTTCCGTGCGTTGTAGATGTCATACACAACATCCGGTATAAGTTTGTCAAACATGCTGACCCCCAACTAAATTTGGATATTTTGTCAAATTTTATCAAGGGGAGTAGGTATTTCATGCTGACTCTGTTTGATGTTTTGTCTGGGAGTATGTACCCCCCGATCAAAAGCAACAACCAAGCCCTACAATATTGTTTAAGAACCTGTCATGGAAGCCCCTGTGGAACCTCCATAAATTCACGACGTAGCCACGTCAACAGGAGACAGTGGCCATCTTTTCCATTAGGTGGGACAACTTTACCCAAATATCGTTCGCATAGTTCAGGCCAACTTTTTGAGGTATTGCCAGTAATGGCATCTCCATCAACAGAAAGCCCCAACTGCAACTGGACGTCTTGGAGAGTTATTGTGCACTCCCTCTTGGAAGATGAAAGCGTGTGTGTTTCCCGGGTCTCCAAAGCGTTCGATTATTGCCGCCACCAAGGTGGTTGGATTTTGAGCGAGCCAATTGAAAGAATTTTACCAAACCCGACTCTTTCTATCAAAGGTAGTATAGATTCATCTGGTGTGGGAAGTGTGAATTTGTGATGAACATCCATGGGGTCATTGTTAAGAGAGTTGGAAATATGATTAGATTGGTTTAGTAGGGAAGACATTTTTGGATGGAGATGAAGAGAGTGATAAAGAAAGTAAAGTCGGTTGCGTGTTAGACCAAGAGATGAAAAGCGAGAGAAGAGAAGATGGTTGAGAAGGCAAGGGCTTGTGGAAGGTGAAGAGCGAGAGAGAAGAGAAGATGGTTTGATTTTTGTGCGAATGAAGGGAATGAATATATGGATGAATATATAATGGTATTGAAAGATGGTTTCAGCCCATGGTTTTGTTTCAGCCCATGGTTTTGTTTGAGCACACGGTTTTGTGGGGAATCCAATGAATTTCGAAGATTGTTCAGTGGTTGGTGGGGACAAAAGCGCAATAATGTGTCTTGGATTCCAAAATGCAATTATGTCACCTTCTGATAGTGGGAGACAAGGGGGCCACTGGGGTTTGTCCCACGAAAGTAATTTTTTTCTTGAAAACTGATATTTATATTATATTTGATTTTTATGGATGGTTTAGATTGCACCGACGGTTTAAAGCGGTGTAGATTGCACCAAAGTTTAAAAGGCCAAGATTGCAAGCGGTTTAAGCGGTCTAGATTTGCACGAAGTTTAACAACGATATTTATATTATATTTGGTTTTTATGGATGGTCCAGATTGCAAGCGGTTTAAGCGGTTTAGATTGTACTAGAGTTTTAACAGATTTACAAGAAAGGAATTGAAGATTGAATTTTTTTGACTAGTTAATTGTATGATTCGTAGGAGGCTTTAGAAATACTGGACCACGCAGTCGCAAATAACAAAAGTTAATAAACCTAAGTAGGCTATACATCTCTCCACCCCATCCCCAAGAGAAAAGATGGATCATATGTAATTGCATTTACAAGTAAATACATCTAATTTAAGTCGGTTTCTCTTAATTTGCTAAAGCTGTGCATACGTAAGCATAAGAAATTGGCTACTCCATTAAGTCAACTTTGCACTTCAATAGGCTCGATTACCACAATACTCATTCCATTCAAACCACATTTTTGAAATTAATTCTTTCTTGAAACAAGTTGTGTGATCTTCTTCTTCAGGAGAATCAGCAACAATTAATCTATAAACAAAAACTTTTCTTCTCCATTCAAACCACAACACTGAAGTAAATGAGGTCTCATTGATTTATTAGTTATTGTATTATTTAGTAGGTGTAGAAGAAAGGAATTGAAGATTGAATTTTTTTTTCACTAAGTATAAAAAACGGTTTTTTACATAACTTTAGGAACATTTTTCCCACGAATTTTATTTGTATTATATTTTTTTAAATATTATACCTTGTAGACAAAGTGTAATACTAAAGTGTTGTGTTGGAAAAAAAAATTTAAAAAATGTTTTAATAAGTAATTTATTTACTAGAAAGTGTGTTAAAAATCATTTTTTTCACCTAAACTTAACATGGTTTTTTGCCCTAATTTTTTCCCATTATTTCCCTTAATTTTTTTTATTTATAATTTTAAAATTATATACCCTAGATTTCCACGACCAAAATGGGTGTAGTAGTGTAAATGATGATTTTGATTTTTGTGTTGAACCCTTATTAAAGTAGTTCACATGTCTTTGTCCATATAATTGTGTCTAGGTAATTCACATGACCCTAATAACTCTTTATGACACTAACTCACATGCCTTTGTCAACTAGCTTGTCTCTAGCTTGTTGATATGTCTTTCACATGGTTTATGACAAGTATTCACATGCATTTGTCCTTATGGAAGTGTCATAGTATTGTCTAGGTTAAATGAATTTAAGTTAGGTTAAAAAAATTAATAAAATTCAAATTTTATATCACATGATAGAAGAGGTCCTGAAGTAAATGAGGTCTCATTGATTTATTAGTTATTGTATTACTTTGTAGGTTTAGATGAAAGGAATTGAAGATTGAAATTTTTTTGACTAAGTATAAAAAACAGTTTTTTACCTAACTTTAGGAACATTTTTCCCACGATTTTAATTTGTATTTTAATTTTTTAAATATTATACCTTGTAGACAAAGTGTAATACTAAAGTTTTGTGTTGGAAAAAAAATTTAAATTTTTTTTTAATAAGTAATTTATTTACTACAAAGTGTGTTAAAAATCATTTTTTTTCACCTAAACTTAACATGGTTTTTCTAACTAATTTTTTCCCATTATTTCCCCTAAATTTTTTTTTATACTTTTAAAAAAATATACCCTATATTGCCACCACCAAAATGGGTGTAGGATTGCAAAAAACAAAACTGTCGGTGGAATCCTAACCGTTCAAATTGTCGGTGCAATCTAAACCGTCTAACTTTCAATAAGTATTCACATGCATTTCATCTTCTGATAGTGGGAGACAAGGGGGCCACTGGGGTTTGTCCACTAGGCTTTGTCAAGATGCCTTAGTGCTTGTCATGATTTTCCTTTAGATAATGGTGAAGTCCATACACATGCACGCCGCACGCTTCCTCACGAACAATGCACGCCGCACTGATGGACTCGAAACAATGCACGATGCACTCGCCAATGCAAGTTTGGTGCTCTCTCGAACAATGCACATTGAAATATTCAAAAGCGTCGGTGGAATCTGGCCATTAAAAAGCGCCGGTGTAATCGTAGCCGTAAATAGTCACGGTGGAATCCTGGCCTTCAAAACCAAAACCCCTCAGGGCAATCTACACCGTCAGAATTTCAATAAATAGCCACTAGATCTCTCACCACTAACCACACCTTTACAAATCCTCCTACTACCAACTAAAACTCAAACACACCCTCCTACTCCCAACTTCATCAATGGCTCCAACTCCATTTGATCTTTATCACCGTGTTTTACAATGGTTATGTAGAAAAATCAGATACTCGGGGTTTGTTCTTTAGATGTCAAAACTACACCCTTGTCAAACTTAGCTCTAAATTCAAACTACCTCAAGTTAAAGAAGCCATTGAAAAAATAATATCTCCTGACTGTTCCAAAATGGTTTCTAGTATTACATATCGGTACCCCACAACACTCACAACTGGCCATGACTTTTATGCGGGTTTCGAAATTACATCCGATGAACAACTTGAAATGATGATGGAGCATTACCAACAATGTAGAGGTCAAGGTATCTGTACACCAGAAATATACGCAGACTTGGTTGATGCTGCTTCAAACTATACCCAAGTAAGTGACCCCCACTCTATTCCATCTCCATCACCACACACCATCCCTTTTTCTCAACAAACATTTCAACCATACACTGATATCATTCCACCTGTTTACCCTCACTTCAATCCTTCATCATCCCAAATGAACATGCATTATAGTCCTTCAACACCTCACCATCACTCTGCACCATCATCCTCAGAAAACCCCATTGACCTTAATACAACTAACCCTCCCCCAACTGAAACTAATACCCCACCGTTTAGTATGTTTGTTGGTGTCCATAATGAGGACGTTGGGGATTATAACGATGATGAAGATGAAATTCTTCAGCGTGAAGGCGCTTAGGAACCAATTCAAACTAACCCCAACATAGGTGTTGCATTCCGCGAGCATGTCCCACACTTTCAAAACGTCACAGCTTATAGCCCAGAATCTTATGATTCAGAGTTTGCCCATCCCATGGACCGGAACCAACTTTTATCCAATGAAGACCCAAACGAATTGAAACTCAAAATGAAATTTCCAACAAAAGAAATAGCCATGGAATTCATCCAAACATATCACCTAAACAATTCTGTTGCATACCAAGTCAACAAATCTAGTACTACAGTTTGGCAGGTTTCTTGTGTTCACGATACGTGTTTGTGGAGGTGTGTTGTAAGACTCGGAGCAAAATCTGGTTTGTGGGGGATTACACAGCTAACTCACCCACACACATGTACAACATCCAATATTTCCCAAGATCACCTCCAGATGACGTCTTCCTTCATATGTTCTCATATCCTTCCACTTGTAAGGCAGGACCCAACAATATCGATGTATTGTGTTGATCGCACACATCAAGGAGCGATTCACGTACACGACTTCCTACAGGAAGGCTTGGATTGCTAAACAAAAAGCAATCGAAAAAGTATACGGTAATTGGGAAGACTCTTACAAGGAGGTAACCAAATGCCTAATGGGTTTCTATCAGTATATACCAGGCACAATTATCGACTGGCAGTACAAACCATTCTATGAGAATGAACAACAAGTTACCAACAAAGGTGTTTTCCACCACATCTTTTGGAGTTTTGGCCCGTGCATAGAAGGCTTTAAATTCTGCAAACCAGTGGTCTCTGTTGATGGAACATGGTTGTATGGTAGGTACAAAGGGGTTCTTCTTTTGGCAATCGCACAAGACGGAAGAAACGGCACCTTCCCAATTGCGTATGCAGTTGTCGAGGGTGCGACAGCGGAGGCTTGGTATTTCTTCCTATCTCGTTTAAGACAGTTTGTGACACCACGGGAGGGTCTCGTGTTTGATATCGGATAGACACGAGTCTATCAAAACGCCATAGCGTCTAAACAAAGAATCGAAACACGTATTCTGTATCCGCCACATAGCACAGAACTTCATAAGACACTTCAAAAACACTCCTGCCAGGAAACATCTCATCAATATGGGTCAGTATCTTTGAAACTTTATTAATTTTTTATTATCTATTTTCCATTCCATAATTACCAACATCTTACTTTACTTGCTTCAAAGATACTCATCGAGCGGAAACATCACCATTCACTACAAAAATAAAATTGCCGATTTAAGTAGGTCCTGATGGGGTGGCTTGGGTTGAAGACATTAACCCGAACAATTGTTGATGTGGCGCGATGGAGGTTCCCGTTGGGGGCACATGACAACTAACCTTGCAGAGTGCATCAACAATGTCCTTAAGGGGGTGCGGAATCTCCCGATCCGTTCATTGATAGATGCAACATATTTCAGGATGAACGAGATATTTGTCAAACGGGGAACAGAGGCACAGGCGATGATTACATCTGGAACAATGGTCTCTGAGAAATTGATGAAAAACATTGCTGAAAACATTAAAGTCTCACAAACGCATGCCGTCGCAATTCACGATCGTGCTAGCCAATTGTTCCGAGTTCCGGAACAAGTACGACCACAAAGTGGTAGACCTGCGAACACATTTGTGGTGGACTTTAGAGCATCAACCTGTGAGTGTGGGCAATTTCAGGCACTTCATTACCCTTGTTCACATGCAATCGCAGCATGCGCAAAATGCAATTTCGACCACTTGAAGTTTGTCGATCCACCGTACACAATGCATAATGTTTTCAATACTTACATTGTGGAGTTCCCACCCTTGCCAACTGAGACCTCATGGCCTGATTTCAATACTATTGAACTACAGCATGATCCAACTAAACGAAGAGATAAAAAGGGCCGTCCACAGTCTACTCGTATTCGTACAGAGATGGATCAAAGAGACACGACAACCCGCACCAAAAGATGTGGAATTTGTAGAAATGAGGGTCACAACAAAATAACTGCCCTAACCGCAATGTAAAGTGACATTTACTACTATTGTACTTTTCGTATTAGTCTTTTAAATCAATTCATGTCTTTAAATCAATGTGGTTTAATGTATTATTAGTTTGAGAAGTTGTATTTCATAACTAAGAAGTTGTATTTTTATCAATTATTAAATTTAAGGTTTTAATGTTAAGTGACATTTAATTAAGTTGGATCACTTATTAAATATTTTATCTTCAATCTTTAATAATGCATTGTGCAGAGTGTACATTATGCAGAGTGTGCATTGTGCAAAGTGTGCATTGTGCAGAGTGCTGCATTGTGCAGAGTGTGCATAGTGCAGAGTGTGCATAGTGCAGAGTGTGCATGCTGCATTGTGCAGAGTGTGCATAGTGCTGAGGTATTTTTTTTATTGAACGGCCTAGATTTTGCCGACATTATTTAACGCCCTAGATCTTGCTGACATTATTAAACGGCCAAGATTTTGCCGACACAATTTAACGGCCTAGATTTTGTCGACACTAAACCCTACAATCAACGGTTATGATCACCCTAAATCAACGGCTCACACACGATCACGTCTATTATAAATACATTCTCAAATTACACTAACATTAACACCACCAGTTTACCCTCAACCTACCCTTGGCTTCTTAGTCATCTTCTCTTCTCTGCTTCTTCCCCAAAAACAATCGCCCCACCCGCTAAAATGGAATGGCAGTTGTGCCAAACCCAGTACTCAAACGACAAATTCCTAACCGCCCTTCATCACAATGGAATTGTCACCACCGACGAACATGGTGTTGTCTTTCGTTGTCCTAATCATGTCTTCTGCAGGATGAGTAAGGACATCACCTTCGCCCAACTGAGGGAGAAGGCTGAGAGGAAGATTCGTCCAGAGGGAGTGTGGCGTAAAGACGTGGAGCGTATACGTTTCAAGAAGTTCAATTGTAGAGATGATGGGACCGCCCATTATTCGATCATGGAGATCCAAAGCGGCGACGGCGTCCGCGCAATGATGGAACATCTAGCTAACGTTCCAATGGGGCGACAAATCTTAGAGTATGACGTGGACACGAAGACGCACTCGGAAGAAGTTATTCATCTTCTTCAACAAAGACCACCCGCACCACAACAACCCATACCGGAAAGAGTCATTACGCACACCTGTAAAGTTGAGTATCACATGACCGTCAATTCCTGGGAACATGCTGGTGTGTTGTTGCATGGTCGTGACACTAAACATTTCAGGCTTAAGAACAACATCACCTTCGCCGAATTGAAAGCAAAACTAACAGAAAATGTTCACCTAGATGGTGTGGAGCAAGAAATCACTAGTATCGAATGTAGCTCCCCCTACATCTGCAGCATTACCCCACGTAATCGTATTCGCATGTGCCCCAAGCGTATCAAGAAAGACAAAGACTTTCGAGAAATGTTTGAGAAGCGTGAGAGCTTCCAAGGTTTCATTGAACCTTATCTCGAATTGTGCGTCGAAACAGAAGAATCTGCCGAATCCATTATGCGTAGAATTAGAACTAGACGTTCGAGAAATGTTTGAGAAACATGAGAGCTTCCTGTCGTTTCGTTTTAAATTTCCTATCCTTGTATTTTTGCAATTTGTGTTTTTCATTTATGTTCTTATCGAATATTAAATTCTGTTCCACTTTTTAATATTTTCATTTTTTACCGTAATAATTTTATAAATAATTTTACTAATTATTCTAATTATTTAAATTAATTATTGTAATTAAATTAAATTAATTTAGATTTTAATAAAATTAAATACAAGAAAATAAAAAAATAAAAAAACCATTTGGAGAACTAGGGGTGGGGGGGGGGGGTGAGTTCATCAAAGGAATAAAAAAAATTGCAAAATTTTAGTGGAGAACTAGGGGTGTGGGGCGAGTTCTTCAAAAAAAAAAAAAAGTGGGTTAGTTTGGTATTTAATCTAAAAGGTGGGTTATTTAATAAAATAAATTTTTTTTGTCACTGTTTCGTTTTTTTGCCTCCTCTAGAGTCTCTCTCTTCCTTTCCCAGCTTGCTTTTGCTTTATAGTACTTTTCTTCAATACAATTTTGTTTATATGTTAGAGTTAAAGATGTTTCTTGTTTTCATATAATTTTAGGATTTTGTTTTGATAAATTCTACCATATTCATTGAGAGTTTGGTGGGTATGATACCTTGTAAGAAAAATTAGTTCAATATTTAATTTTAAAATATTTAAATAGAAAATAAGGGGTCATCAAGTGATTGGATATTGGGTATGATACCCATCAAAACTCTATGGGAGTGTTTACCGTTTGTTTTTGAGTCTCTATAAAAAATTTGCTTATTTTGAGTCGTCGTTTTTATTTCTTGCATTAATATTTTTAGTCTCTAGTGACTTTTAATAGCGTTTTTCTTTTGAATTTTTAGTACCACTTCTAAGTGTTATTAAAATATACGAAGGACTAAAAGCGTTGACAGACTAAAAATGATTTAAATTTTTTATAATAACTAAAAACAAAAGTATCAAATTTTAAAGACTAATTTACCAAATCTTATAAACTTTGAGGACTACTTATTAATTTTAATATATATTAGGGATCAAATAGAAGAGAATGTGTGAGTTGGAAACCCGAAGTAAACAATAGCTAAGCAACGACTATAAACTACAACTAACTAGCCGTTGTACTTAAAAGTTTGTTCTATAGTTTAGTTGGTTATGTAACAACCATAACAACCTTTTTTGGTATGAATCTTTAGGAATGTAAGGATTGTAAAGGCTTATGTTAAAGTTTTTTATTCTAGAAATCAGTTTAAGAAGACATGAGTGATTAAAGTTTCAACATCGTAGCATAGTAGAAAGTTAAGGAATAGTAATGAGAGTTAATTTCTTAAATTTGTAGTTTCGAGGAAGAAACTAATTATTTCAGGGAGATGGTAATGTAACGCCCTCAATTTTAAGCTTACCGAAAATTTCATACATGTTTTTGGCTTTTTGCTGTGTGTTTCCTCATGCAAACGCGTGTGAACGTGGCCCCAGAATTTTACGCGTTTTCCCAAAATCAAAACTGGATTTAGAACCTAATATATTATGTTAGGTTGAGGTTTAAAGTTTGTTTCAAAATTCCACAAAATTTCCAGCGCGTTTTAGTATTGTCGGGTTAAATATAACCGCTTAAAAACCTAAAATATGACCCTAACTTGACAAAATCCATCGTCGTGATTCTATAAGTCAATTATGACTATTAGAGAACACTTGTAAGATTTTTAGTTGAAATAAAATAATAAAAAAAATCATTTTTCTCTAAACAATAAGTCAAACCGATAACTAAAACACTGAAATGAGAAACAGACCATGAAAGCGAAACACAGAAAAAATGCTAAGTATAATATTCGAGAATACCTAAAATTAATTAAGTGAAAAAAAAGACCAATTGGCCAAAAAAATTGGAGATACCAACATAAAATATTTCCCTCGTTCAATTGAAATCAATTGACTTGCTTATGACAAACCGCATATATAAGGAAGATGTAATGTTAATTTCACAAAACTACCAACTATCGTGTATAGTATTATTTTAATTATAATTTTCTACCTACGACAAACTGTCATCATAGCAATACATAGATAATTTCTCCTCCATTTTGCTATATCATCTCAATCTATAGCCAAGCAACACATTTTATTTTTGTAGCTCATTAGATATACAAGATTAACATGAAAATTCCCCATACTATTAAATAAACGAAAAGCTAGGCAAAATCAGACTCCACAATGCACCAGCCAGCAACAGCAACATGCCTATTAATCACATGAGTAATAATCTATTTATTTATTCACCTCCTAGCCAGGACAATAATAAATTCACAGCACAAGTACTAGAGGCATGTGAGTGTCCTTCTTGTGTTTGACTGAGGAAAAAAAAAGTGACTGAATAAATAAATAGATTATTTGTGGCATCTGCAACACCTTCACCATAATGGAAAAACAAACTACTTTTATTTGTGTTTGACTGAGGAAAAAAAAAAAGAGACTGAATAAGGGAATTTGGCGCCACTCCTTGTTTTTGCTTTAATATTGTACTTTTGTGCAATAAGTAATGGGTAACATTAGACTAGCATTATTATTATTATTATTATTATTATTATTATTATTATTATTTCTCACTTCCTCTCATCAGCACCCCTATAAAACCAATACAAAACCAGCACTTCCTCTCACCAAGCTCCACTTAAAAAAAAAGAAAATCATCTCATCATTTCGTTCTCACTCTCTCCCAAACACCCTTACCTTCTCTTCCTCACATTCTCTTTATTTCTTTTGTTTCTTCTCCAAAGTTTGGCTTGCCTTCTTCCTCTTCTTCCTTCATTACTTGGCTACCTCCTCCATGCTCCATGGGTGTAGGTGATGGTGACCAAAATGGATCTAAGCTTCAAGCTTTACTCTACACTATTTATATGTTTCTTGGGTAAGGGTCCTTCATCTTTTCCTTTCCATTCCTTTAGATTCATCAAGTATGTGATTTTTGTGGAAATTGTTGTTCAAAACTTGATAAGAAGATGTATTCATCATGATCTATCTATTAAAGTTTTAATTTTTATTAAGTACTTTCATGGAATTTGAACAAGCAAGTTTTTTTTATCCTCCCTTTAACACAAGAAAAGTGGGCTTGGTCTTAGGATAGGCCGTGGAGAAATTTTTGTTTTGATTTAGTTTGAAAAGCGGAGTTTGATTTAGAAGCAAAATGAGTAGTTTCTAAAAGAAAAGTTTGGATCTTCACAACAAGGAAGTTGTTTTCTAGCTTAAAGTTTTGATCTTTATGCATTAATGAAATAAATCTAGTAAAAAAATGAAAAAAGAATTTGACAAAAGTATATATGATTTCGATGAAGTTTGAAAATAGTTTTGCAAAGAGCTTTATTTTTAGTTTTGAAATGATTTGTAGAGTTTTGATCTATAGAAAATGAGATCTTTATGAAAAGGTTGAAACTTTGAAGTGTTAAAATGATTTTGAACAAACAGAGATCTAAGTTTAGAAAAAAATATTTGTTCTTTTGCTTAAAGTATTATTTTTATAAAGTGGAATGATGAATCTTTGAAAATGAACTAGATATATAGTTTGAGGAGTTTTGTGTAACTTTGGCTACTAGCTTGAAAAGAAGTTGATAAAAGGTTTTTACACAAGTAAATATGGTTTCTTTATTAATATGATTTCATTCAAAAGTCTTATATATGATTTTGTGGGAAATGATTTCAATTGGAAAGGAAATGCTAAACGTTTTGGCATACAAAAATCTTAGTTTTGATACATATTGCTATGATTATTTTGATATTTTTAGAAAGAAACTAACTTTTATGTTTTAAAAATTTAAAGCTAAGTTTCTAAAGAAGAGATTTGGTTAAATAAGTGATGAAAAACTTTTAAGTTGTTAAGATATAAGTGTAAAAGGAAGTAGTGTCTTAATAACTTTAGTTAATGTCTTTGGAATCAAAAAGATTGAGTCATTATGAAATGCTAAATTTCAAGAGATAGCAGTGAAGTTCCAAGAAAAGTATATATGTGTGTGTGTTATCTTAATCATTCATGTTTAGATGAGTCATTTGTAGGATTCTCATTCATGTTTAGTCCTAACTCCATTAACAGTTAACGGTAGGAGTGGAAACCAATTTCATTCATAATATGTGAAGTTACACATATTTTTTGCGGTCTTTTTTCCCTATCTTTTAATGTTGCTTTGTTTTTTCTCCACTAGATTCATTAGCAAATGAGAATATCTATACTATCTTATATTTCTATACATAACATTATGTTTAGGTATGTTGTTCAATTCAACAAAGTCCAACACAAATCTCTCATGTAATTTGTGATTACCTTGATTAAATCTCAAGTCTCTTACACTATTTATGACAGCCTTTTACATGCTTCTTGGGTAAGGGTCCTTCATCTTTTCCTTTCCATTCCTTTAAATTCATGAAGTATGTGATTTTTTTGGAAATTGTTGTTCAAAACTTGATAAAAAGATGTATTCATCATGATCTATCCAAATGAAGTTTTAATTTTTACTAAGTAGTTTCATGGAATTTGAACAAGCAAGTTTTTACTATCCTCCCTTTAACACAAAAACAGTGGGCATGGTTTAAGGTTAGGCCATAGAGTTTGTGTTTTGTTAGAAAGATATGATCTTTAATTGTGAAGAAAGTAGATCCATTAAAAATCTCTTATTTGATAATGTTTTGAACTTATTTTCACTTAGATTTATATATGATTTTTGTTATGTTTTCATATAGTTAGTGTATTCATAAGATCTTAAGAAATAGAAGAAAATGTCTTGTTTAACAAAAAAGAATCATTTTTAAAATAAATGATAACAAATAATTGATAAAAATGATTTCTTTGTGTTAGTTTTGCTAATTCTCTCTTGTACCTATCAGTTTTATTAGAGAAAACTTCAGTGGCGGACCTAGGTGTACCTGAGGATTCAACGACACCCCCTGAAAAAATAAAATTAGCACCAATACCTTAGGAAAAAATGTTTTTGTACACTCTGAAAAATATCTTTTACACTCAAGTCCTTAGTTTTGCACCACTCTTATGCTATTTAGAATTTGTATTTTTTGAATATGTTGGTTTTTTTAGTGTTATTTAATTTGTATTTAGGAACTTGTTGTGAACCTGCAAAAGTATTTTTATTATATTTTTAGCAATATGTTTGAAATTTTTTGTATCCCTAGCTCATGGTTTTGGGTCCACCACTGATTGTACCATCTAATTAATACTATTGCATCACTTCCAAGTCAAAATCTTTAACTCTGTATTTATGATAATGATGAATACACCAATACACTTTTTCATTTATACACTTTTCTTATTATGTATGAAATGTTCAAATTGATCACTAATTATAAGATGGAGGAAGTATATTTTTGCACGAAATATTTTTGAACTTGCATTGTTTCCCAACTCATGGCATCTCTTTTGTCTTTTTTATTATATGTTAGGATTTAACATACGCAAAAGAAGCTCAGGAGCGGCAATATTCTGAATTAAGTAAATTTATCTATGGTCAAGAACAGTATAAGAGATGCGGTACACATTTCTCAATTAATACATGGGAAATAATCAAATCTATTGTTGAGGATGTTGTTTCATTCGATTCTCCACCAAGTGACTTGCATAAGATTAATATTAGTCCGTGGAAAATTTTGCAGGTTCCCTTGAGTGCACCCTCCAGGTATGATTTCTCTTTGGTAATCTCTGTCGTATTTGAAATTGAATGTAGTTAGAAATGTTTACAATGCACAACTTTTCAATTCAATATGTACTTGTAGGTTGGAAGATTATATGAGATGTGGGCGATGGAGCTGAAGCCGTAGCCCATCTCGAATTAGGAAAAGAAGTATTATCTTCACTTATCTTAGATTTGTTTGTAGTTGCTTTCTCTTCCTGGTTAGGTAGGTATACTTATAGCCTTACCCTAGATTGATAAGTTTTTATTCTTTGATTTATAGGAAATTGAATTTCCACTTATGTGATTTAATAGGAAAAATCTATACCCATCAACCACTATTGGGGGAAGAAGGCTTTGAAATATACTAAGCTTGTTCTATTATAGGGAAATACTTTATAAATTCCAAGAATAACAATGAAGTACATGCAAGTCTTCTAAGAAGAATATCAGTTCTGGTTGTTAAAAACCCATTTTGCTACTCATTTTCATTTATTCTTCCCGATCACTTTTGTAATTTGGTTGCAAAGGAGACCATAAATGATGTATTTGCTATTGAGGGTGCAAAATTACTTCATGACATTTGTTTGTATTTGATGAAGTGCTACCACTCCAATTCTATGAGGTAATACTTAATTGATAGTGATTTTGTGACTGACATACTAGCAATGTATATACTTTATGACGAGTTTCTAAAATTATTTGGGTCGTTTAAATAAACATGTCTTGTAAGCATGGTGTGTCATCTTGTTTGTAATCATTCATGTTTAGATGAGTCATTTGTAGGATTCTCATTCATGTTTACTCCTAACTCCATTTACTGTAGGAGTTGAAAACAATTTCATTCATAAGATGTGAAATTATACATATTTTTTGCGATCTTTTTTCCCTATCTTTTAATGTTGCGGTGTTTTTTCTTCGCTAGATTCATTAACAAATGAGAATATCTATATTGCCTTATATTTCTATACATAACATTATGTTTAGGTATATTGTTCAATTCGACAAAGTCCAACACAAATCTTCGACGGCTGTGATTTCTTTGATTAAATAAACACCAATAATGATGTGAGTCAAATGTAAGCATTGATTTGGAGAAAAAATTATTGTTGGGGTGGTTGGTACAAATACAGAGGGGAGTGAAGAAATCCCCAATGCCATGAAGAAACATATGTGAATTTGAGAATTATCAAATTTTTGTCCTACATAGAAGAGGTATCATCTCTCAAAACGAGGTTAGTTATGTGTTGTGCTTTAGGGGTGAGGAGACGGTTGATCATTTGTTTGTGTCATGTGGTGTTGCCAAATGCATATGGGAAAGGATTTTCTTGTGGATGGGGTTGGCGGTTGGTGACGTAGAAGATATAGTTTCTCATTTTGTGGAGTGTGGGAGGTTGGTGAAGGGGAAAATTTTGTGGTGATCCACCATATTTTTCTAGTTCCACAAGTGTTTGCAACTGAGAATTATAAATTCTTACCGCTTTACCGGGTCAACACGATAAAATATTGACATAATAATTGTAGAGACTACAACAAAAGTTTTCTAATGTAGTTCTAGTGATGGTTCTATGATATAAAGAGATTATAGGAATTTTTCCACAAGTATTATTGTATTAGATAAAAGCATTCATTGTTATGGATTTGTGGACTAGGAATTTTGTTGATGGGTAGGCATGTCCTAAACTAGTTGGGCCGTGTTTTGGGTTTGTGTATGGACCTTATTTTACTTGTGTTTCCCTGACCAAATCCTATGCTTCATGTAAGGGACCATTTGAGGAAGGGTTTTTTTTTTGTACCCCCACCCCTTCCCATATACCCCCACCCAGTAGTATATTCCCAAAATGCCCTTCAAAAAATATGTTTTTTTAACAAAGTTACACGAATCGTATATATCTCTTTTGGGGCATATATATGATGTGTAAAATTTTGACATCGTATATATGTTCATGTTGCGTATATACGATTGATGAGTTTTTAGTCAATCGTATATACGCCCGAGGAACTTATATACGATGCGTTAAAAATGCACATCGTATATATGTCCCAAAATAGATATATTCGATGGGCTTATTTTTTGTTAACAGTTATGATTTTATTACCGGTTATAATTTGAAGTCTCGTAATTTGATTAAAATCAACAGTGTAGATATCTTGGATAAAATAAACGCTTATAATTACAAAAACGCGATATAGTAATATATACACGTGTAATACAAAAAAGGTGTGAATCTATCTATAAGTCCTCAATAGAATCATCGGCTAAATCGACACATCTAGGCGTATCACCGGGAGCGGACGTTTGCACGGAAGGACACATAGACTGCCATAGAGTAAAACGTCCGGCATACGGATGCAACCATGAAGCAGACTCTGGTGAGTAGTGTTGGTACCACTGTGGGGCAATAGGAGGCAACGGACAAGTGAGAGAGATTGAAAGATGCAACCAGTGTACATTTTGCTCGTTCAGAACAGATAAGATTTTGAACTTAGATGAACCGTAAGTGCCTCTCAAAGGCAGATAAGTGAAATTCATAGGCAAAGAAAACTGAACCAATGCAACATTATACTTGGTTGCAACCATATACCCCATCTCAGGCAAATCAAACCACTTTGAGTCCGGCTGACGTCTGTATGACTCAATAGTTAAAGCTTTGCGAAGCTCTAACAGTCGGTTCTTCCCAAACATGTCTGAATACAATGTTTCCCTGTCCTTTGTTTCCTGAATCAAAGCTTGCCTAATCAGAGGCCAAGAGTCCTCACTCATGTCAAGTCCAACCCCGACTGCTCTAAAACCGCAGTTACTGTCACCTTCAACATCAACAATTTTTTGAACATAGTTGCACACGTGTGCTGGAACAAACGGTAAGTGGATTTTAATCTCAGCTGTCTGTGATAAAACTCTAGAAGCACCCTGAGATAATTTGGTTGACCGCTGTGTAGGAATTTTGGAAGCCCCGGATTCTTCAGTCTGTTTTACCTTCTCATCCACATGCTCCCACCCAGAAGGATCACGCTTAGCATCAAATAATTTCTGTTTTTTCTTCTTTGGTGCACCTTTCGTTCTGACTTTTGATTTAGGTGCAACCATAGAAGAAGTAGAAGGGAAAGATATCTCATTCAGCTGCCTCTTAAATAAGATATTTTTCCTCCTCACTGACTTTATCAAATCTTGCCTGGATAGCATCAAACTGATAAGAAATATCACAGGTAGATGATTTATCCTGAGTGGATTTATCATCTACTGCATTCAAACTCAAGTGTTTCCAGTGATCATCAACAACATTAAGCGGAATAGAATTGCCGGAAGCATGAAAAATACCGATCTCACAAGCACAAGGAAGTAGATGTGTCTTCCTTTGAATGCACCGACACCGCCCTTTGTCATATCCAACCCCAGATTTTGACCTTTGAAACTCTTTCACCATGTGACCCAATGCAGATAACGAAACAAGTCCTTGAAGATTTTTAAACAGTGGAATATTAGACTTGACTTCGATTTTGTTGATGCTTCTTTGAAAAGACCCGATAATTTGATCAAAATGTATTGTCAGCATGTCATCAATAGATATGAAACATTTTGATAGATCACCCTTCGAAGTCTGCAATTGTCTTTTCAAAGACCAATGCAACGATTCCGCTCTGAAATAATAAACAAGTGTCAAAGAAATTTAATTGACGAAAAAAAATATGTCCACATGTCAAAAAAAATCGAGTAACGGATAGAAATAATAAACAAGTGTCAAAGAAATTTAATCGACGAAAAAAAATATGTCCACGTGTCAAAAAAATCGAGTAACGGATAGAAATAATAAACAAGTGTCAAAGAAATTTAATCGACGAAAAAAAATATGTCCACGTGTCAAAAAAATCGAGTAACGGATAGAAATAATAAACAAGTGTCAAAGAAATTTAATTGACTAAAAAAAAATATGTCCACGTGTCAAAAAAAATCGAGTAACGGATAGAAATACATGTTGGTCGTGGAATTCCCCAAGTGTGGGATCTGGTTAGTCCATGCTGAGATAAATCGCTCCTTGTGCGGTGTCAACCATGTGTCGTGCACATATTTAATGAGAGCGAGTTTATCAGACCAAGCAGCCTCAAAAAACTTCAGATTATATAAGTACTCGACTCATCAACAGAATCAATAATACATAGCGGAGAGATAGAACCTCCTCTCGTCTATCCTTGTGCATCAACTCTTTAATCTTCGCTTTGACATTTTTTGTAACATGCCAATGACACAATAAATTTGTAGCAGAAGGAAAGACATCAAGAATAGCAGACATACAGTGAGATCTGCATGCATCAAGAAAACACGAGGATGAATAGAATGCAAATCACAAATATCTTTCATTTCTTTGCAATACCCAAGAAAAATGAATAGCAAGCTCCCTGTCCAATATAGGCAAATGCAACATGGAAACTCAACTTAGTGTTAGTCACTCCCACAATCTGCAAAAGAGGCATATTGTATCTGTTGGTCTTGTAGGTTGAGTCAAGGATGAGAACTTTGGGAAACAACCTCAATAACTTTATAGAAGTGGGATGGGACCACATGATATAACTGACGACATCAGACCCGTGAATCTTTCTACTCCAACATAGATAATTATGTGATGCAATCAGTCTCAACACCTCCTGAATGTCCGTTCTAGGACCCCTCTTTGTAGACCGGTGTTTGTGACGCTGCCTATAAACTTGACGAAGAGTAGTCACATTATCCGGATCTAGCTTCTTCAAAGCAGTAATAGTAGCTTTCGGTCCGACATCAAGATCTGCATGCTCGTTAACCAGATCATTTTGCGCCTTAGACAGACGCCCAAATGCATTAGTACCAATGGAAGTTTTAAGCAACTCGTGCGTGTGTCTACCACATTTAACCGTCACACACCAACCCCCACGACTAACAGTGCAAGTAGCTTTCATTCTAAAAGGACAACCTCTCATTTTAGAACCGAAAACCCTTGAATCATTAGTAAACCCGCCTTGCTTCTCACAGCCAAAATCAATCTTATCTCGTCTCCCCCTCTTTCCAGCTGCTTTTTCTGATCTCACAATAATAACGACTACACCGATACTTCTACTAACAGCTTTGGCCCAATCCTCCACAGCCTCGCGTGTAGAAAATATCTACAAAATATATAATTTACTAAGTACTTAAGTAATTTAATTCTATTTACCAAACTTGAGTAACAAAAATATACCGTATCCGTCGTGAACGTCGATTGTAGTATCAATATCAACGAGAGCCAACCGAGAGTCGGCAGATAACTGCTTGTGTCAGCGGGTCAATATCTGCTCCAACAAAGCGAGTAAATCAAGAGGAAAAAACAAAAAAATAACCCAGTCGTATATACCTCCTTAACCTTGTATATACGATGGATATTTTTTTGACATCGTATATACATGGCCCAGATGTATATACGATTAGATCTTCAAAGCCCACTCGTATATAACCTATATACGATGGGTAGTCAGCGAAACATTTAATAATGCAATCGTATATATATTGAAGGTATATATATTGAAGGACATATATAGATGAGTAGTCAACGAAGCATTTAATAATGCAATCGTATATATGTCTTGAAGGACATATATACGATGCAGATTTTTTCATTTGAGATTTTCTATCACTTAAAAACAATATATTGGTATTCAAAAACATAAGGATTTTGAAGGATTATTTTATTAGATGGATTTTGAATGACTTTTTAGTGTTATATACGGACGCAACACTCATCAAATAATCCCAACAAAATTGAAGAGACTTTGAAGGACTTTTTTATTTGTTACTTGTTGAACTTCGTTTATTATTATTATTATTATTATTATTATTATTATTATTATTATTATTATTATTATTATTATTATTATTATTTTTACGTTTCCATCGGTCCTATTTATTTTTCGTTACTAAAAGTCATTTTTCGTTTTTATTTATGCAATTCTGCAAATGACTATTTTACGTTTTCTTCAGTCGTTCTACGTTACTTCAACTCTGCAAGATGCTATCTTCTTACTGCAATTCTGCAAGACATTTTATGTTTCTGTCATATTTTGTTATTCTATTTTTTCTTTAGTTAATATTTAGTGATTAATAATAATAACAATAAATAATTTGTCAAAAGAGAAACTGTGAGATCCCCTTTTTCTTTTTATATTATTACCTTACTTTATTAATTTTTTGTGCTTGAATTTTGTTAAATCAACAAATATTTGCATTTGCTATTAACACCTACGTAATTACATAGGACACGCTCCTAACTTTTTTTTTTTGAGATTAAACGGGGCAAGAGAGCCCCCAAAGCAACTACACGAGAATCAATCTAGGAGTAGTAACTCCAATTACATCAGCATCAATCAATAATTTAACTTGAGGAGGGGGCAGTTCATATCTGGTTAGCCCATCATCAAGATCACACCCCATGTTGGCAAGCACATCTGCAACCGAATTGGCTTCACGGTATATATGGGTGACATGCACAATAGCGAAGGTAGTTATGATTTGCTTGATCCGGTTAAGGAGCTGCCGGCTAGCAATACTCCCATGCAGATTACTAGTGAGACTCTGGACTAGACTCAGAGAATCCATCTGAAGTTCAACCTGAGTGTGACCTTTGGAAGCCGCTAAGTTGAGGCCCTCCATAGCTCCCCACAATTCCGCCATATACGATGACGTAACATGTAACCGCTTAGCAAACCCACCGAGCCAACGGCCATGGGCGTCCCGAAGCACACCACCACACCCAGCAATTCCCAGGGCGTTCTTCCTGGCACCATCCGTGTTGAGTGTTACCATGCCTGCTTGGTTCGCCTTCCAACCAATACCAACAGACTGAGGTTTGCGCTCGCCCAAGGAGCTTCGCAAGACCATTATTATAGTCATGAGCAGCAGACAAAGCATGACGGGAGGGATACAGAGGCATATTGTAACTGTCATCATGCACCTGCTTGTTGCGCCAAAACCAGATAAGATAACACCATGTACCCCAAACATTACACCAGACCAACGAGAGTCTACGGAGGAAGTATTCGTGAGGTTGAGAATCAACCAATCCTCGACGCTACAGCTATAGAAAGAGAAACGGACTGCAGTGGGGAAGTGATTCCAAAGGTCCTTTGCATATTGACAATCTCTCAAGACGTGCACAATAGATTCTAGAACGTTATGACACTTGTAACGATATATATCTCCATTCCCCCAACTACCACAATATTCTTTGGTTGCCAATTTACCATGAATAATTTGCAACACAAAGCACCGAATGCGCTCCAGAACGTGGAGCTTCCAGACTTTTGGCCAAAGAGTATCGGAAGTAGGATTTTGGGCATTAGTCAACCACTTATAAGCAAGAGAAACTGAGAACTCACCTATACCATCACCAGGCCAGTAGCGTTCATCCTCTCCATCGTAAGGAAGGGGAGGAAGTTGCACAAGGATTTGCTGAATGGTTGTTGCTGGAAGAAAGTCCAAGATCTGGGACACATCCCATAAACCATAATCACCAACAATATCACTCACCTTCAAGTCATGGAGATGCTCAGGGATTGAGCTAGCCACATCTCTCAAATGAGTTGCTCCATTCAGCCATTTATCATGCCAAAGAGCCACACTAGTACCGTTCCCAACTGACCATGCTTCATGAGAGCTAATATCCTTCCAACAGGTGCACAAAAATTTCCAAAGGGAAGAGTCGGTAGACTTGACCGTGAGTGAATCCGAAGTCAGATTACCACACCCATACTTGCCAATTAAAACTTGCTGCCATAGCCCATTAGTATTCGTTTTTAGTCCCCAAGCAAGCTTCATTAAACAAGCCTTATTCATAACTGGGAGGTCCCTGATGCCTAAGCCACCCAATTGCTTTGGAAGAGTTAACGTCTTCCAGTTAATCAAATGTAATTTACGCACATCATCGGTGTCTCCCCAAACAAAGCCACGCTGAAGCCTCTGAATCTCTTGGAGACAAGACTTCGGAATCAGAGTAGTCATCATGGTATAAATAGGTATGGCCTGAATAATAGATTTGGATAGTGTAACTCTCTCAGCAAAAGAGAAATGCTTGCTTTTCCAACCAGATAATTTATCCCGCACTTAAGATAGTTGAAGTCTCCTTTCCTTGGGCACTTTCCAAGAAGAGGAACCCCCAAGTATTTTCCCATAGAAGCACAAACATTGAAACCAGACATGCGAGCAAGTGTGTTTTTCATGTTGGAAGGCACATTTTTGGAGAAGAACATAGAATTTTTTTCAATACATACAACTTGGCCAGACAGTGCGCAAAAGGCATCAAGAGTCCGTGTGACACTAGTGATATTATCCTCCGTGGCTTTGGCAAAGAGGAGCAGATCATCTGCAAACATGAGGTGGGAAATGGCTGGTCCGTTCCTACCTGCCCGAATGGGGGTCCAAGCTCCGGTATCCACCTACTCGGCAATGAGGTGAGTTAACCTGTCCATGCAAAGAACAAACAAATAAGGTGAGATGGGGTCTCCCTAACGGATTCCCCTCTGAGGCATTAAATACTCTGATCTATTGCCATTCCACATCACGTTCGTCTTGACACTGGAGACGGCGTGCATGATGATGTTGATCATATTGGTGGGGATACCAATATCAGTAAGCACGTCCCGGATAAAATTCCACCAGAGCCTGTCATAAGCTTTTGCCAAATCAACCTTGATAACAAAGAAATTGTTACGCCCTCTCATCTTCCTCATGTTATGAATGAGTTCTGAGCTACAATGATATTTTCATGGATGCTTCTCGTAGGAATAAAGCCCGTCTGGTAAGGGGAGACACTAGATGGCATATATGATAAACTCCAACTTAGTGCATTTTTTAGAGATATTTTTGAGTCATTTTTAGAGTAATTATTACTGATTAATTATATAACTAACTTAAATTACTCTATATTTGCAGGAAGGTAGAAAAAGAAAAATAATATAAATGTGGGCTGAAATTAGAAGAAATGGCTAACAAATATAAGAAAGCAAGCTCAAGCTCATTAATGCAAGAAGGCCCACAGTAATAAAAAGAAAGAAGATCCTCTTGGAGATTTCAATTTAAAGTGATGTACATGTGACTTGGAGAGAAAGAAAGGGGCATGGAGTGGATAGCAAGCAGCACATATTTAGGAAGGATCTAGACCCTAATATTTAGGGATTGAGATAAAAAGGTGTTCTTGCAATTAAAAAAAGGAAACAAGCTTGACTTGAGGAGAAAAGAATAACACACAACCCTAGCTTGGAGAGAAAGGAAAAGAATTAATATCAAATGAGGACTTCACTTGAGAAAAAGTAGCTACACATCACAGTAACAACGTGACAGATGAGAGATTGAAGATTTGGGGTACCGTCACCGTGAGAGAGCTCTGGAACAAGAGAAAGAGATTGAAGACATAGAAAAAGGATTTCTCTATTTTTCGGGTTATTCTTATCTCTGTAATTCATGAACCTTATCTTTCTTTTATTGTTCTTGATTATTATGGATACCTAAGTCCTCTTCTAGGGTCTTAGGTGGATCTTGCATGTTTAGAGACCTCTTTTTATGTTCTAATTTCTAGTTTGAATTCCTGTTTTTATTTTAATTGATATTGTCCTATTGTTTTTATCACGTGACTAGGATTAGCTACCCTTTGCATGTTTATAATCAATTAGTTGATCAGCGACCGTACTGCAATTAGTTAGTGGACCTATAGGATAATTGGGGCTATAATTAGGGCATGATCAAACCATAATTTACTCTTCCAATCATTAAACATTTTTTCTCTTTATGCTTTTCCTAAATTTAAATTCTTGCATGACCAAACGAGGGTTAATTTAGGAAAAAGAATATTAATCGCGAATGACCAAACAGATTAATAGTTTTAGTAAAGGGATTGGTAATTAAGTAAAATAAAGGAATTGAGGTAGGATTAGACATAGGGGAATCGAAGCTTGCAAGTGAAACCGTGACTCTAGGCTTCTCTCAACTGAATTAATTCTTGCACTTTATATTGTTCTTTATTTCTCTTTATTTGTTACTGTAACCACTCAACTTCATTGTTCGTCTAAACAATATACGATCTTGACTAGTTTGGTACTTGTTAATTAATCCTGTGGACACGATAATCTTATATACTACTGCGAAAGAGTACACTTGCTCTAAGTGTGTCTTTGACGCAACAATATATATACGTTTTAAGGCGATTCACAATTACCTTCGTGATGATCTTGTAAGAAACATTGCAAAGGGAGATTGGCCAAAATTGGGAGACAAATTCCGGCTTGGTGATCTTGGGGATAAGACAAATGTCAGTGGAATTAACCCGGCCCAACAAAATGGGATTAGCCCAAATACTCTTGGCAAAGCTATAGAAGTCAGGTGCAATGATGTGCCAGTTAGCTTGGAAGAAGCCAGCTTGAAACTCATCTGGGGCCGGAGCCTTCCAAGCACTCATGGCAAAGAGAGCCTTATCAATTTCTTCACTTTCAACCATACGACCCATGTTGGCTATGACATCTTCTTGGAGCCATTGAAAAGTATATGTTGATCGCATGGTAATGGAGTGGTCCCCATCTTCCAAAAAAAGCTCTTGAAAAAAATTATTGACGTGATTCTTTGTTGCAACTTCATCTACGAGCCAAGCACCATCATTGCCACAAAGGAGCTGGATTCTGTTCTTCTTCTTTCTATTGGCTGCTTTTATCTGGTAATATCTAGTATTACGATCCCCATCATATGTAACCACTGAGCTCGAGACTGCTGATACCACATAAGCTCCTCACAGTATAAAATTTCATTTAGCTCGCCTTGAAGGCTTTTTTCAAGCTGGCAGAGGAATTTATTAATGTTACCAGCATGAAATTGTTTTTGTGTTTCCCCCAAGCGAGCCAAAAGAGTGCGTTTCTTAGTCCTCATAGAGCCAAAAGTTGCATGCTTCCATATTCTAAGTTCCCCCTCCACGTTGGCCAATTTCTTATCAAGATCACCATCACTATGCCACCAATTACGCATATCATTCTTGAAAGATTCATGTGTGAGACACACACTCTCAAAGCGGAAAGGCCTCTCTCTACGGTCCTGCATATTACCATGAAGATAAATAAGAAGAGGATGATGATCAGAAAATTCAATCCGGGGGAGAACTTTGACGAAGGCATTGGGAAAGGCTACCCTCCACCTATCGTTGCACAAAGCTCTATCAAGGCGAACAAATTGTCTGTCCACTAATCCACACCTTGGCCCACGCCAGGTATAACGAGGACCAACTGACCCAAGGTCAAGGAGATTGCAGTTAAGAATTCGCTGCTTGAAAATCTGGCACTTACGTCTAACATCATTGCTCCCCCTTTCTTTTTCTTTGGGATCGACAATGTCATTCAGGTCCCCGGCAATCAACCACTGGCCATTCATAGCAGAACTCATAGCTAAAAAGGTCTCCCACAATTCTTGTCTAAGAGTGTTCGAGGGACTAGCATAAGTGGGAGTGAAATACCAAGTCCAACCATTACGCATAACAATCTGGAAATGAATGAATTGAAAATTGTTAACCAGCTCAACATAGTAACCAAGTGAGATTTACCATAATAGCCCAAGAGGTCAAAAGTGCGCTGGAGTCTCCCCGGGTGAGTACGAGTCTCCATAATGACAAAAATCGCAGGCATGTGCAAGTCAGTGTATTGCTTGCAATTACGCAACAAGTCTAGGCTAGCAGCGCTGTAGCGACTGAAAAATCCGACTATGGATTCTTCGAAGTTCGAAAGGAAGTCGCCACCAAATTTTAGCTTAAGGGCAAATTCGGAAAATCCCTTTAGGTTTAGGACAAGGAAAGTTTAGGGTTCGGGAGTTGTTCTGCATAGGGAAGGTATTAGCACCCCACGACATCCTTTGTCTAATTAATTATTCTTTAATATTTACCCTTTTATTTATAGAGAAAAAGACTTATTTAGTTTTTTTAATAGTGCTTGACAAGAGTGGACTCTTGCTCCTACGTACCTCCGGATGCAATGGAGGAATCAAAGCTACGTAGATCTTTCTGAAAAAAGTTTGTTGGTTGGTGTTTTTTAGTGTAGGGGTCCTAGGACTCTTTGAACTGTACAACTCACTGATCCTAGGACACTGACTAACCCGATTGTACAACCGACTTAGTCCCTTACATTTTTTTAAAATGATTTTTTTATTTTTTTGAGAGAAATTGGTTTGATGTGAGGTGGGTTGGTTTTAGAATAGGTATTCTAAGACTCTTTGAACTGTACAGCTCATTCGTCTTAGAACGCTGACTAATCCGGTTATACAACCGACTTAGTCTCCTAGTTTTGGGAAAATGCTTTATTTGTAGTTTTATAAGTTTTTAGGATTACTGAAGTGTACACTGTCTTCTATTGATTTTGGAACAAGTTTATATGCAATGTCTTAGTATAATGAAATGCATAAATTCACCGTCTTAGTGTTGATTTTGGATTATTAGCAAAAAAATACAACTACATTTATCTACAACGTCCTATCCTAAATTAAACTTTATATCACCAAAAGCAAAAAAATGGGAACGTGGAAACCGACCTAAACTTCCAGCTTCTGAAAAACTTCGAGTTTATGGTGTTGACTGTCTTTTCTCTCTTATGCTTCTAGTGATGGCCAAACCCAGATTTTACTCTTAAAAATAGAACTCAGTGTTTTGGGTGATTAGGGTTTCGAATTGAACCCCTAATCGTTTTCTTAGTGATTTTCTGATGTCTTTGTCTGTCCCCCATATGACTCTGATTGACTGTATATTTATAGTTAAGAATTAGGGTTTTGTATTAATGATTTTGAGTGGGCTTTTGGTGGTTTTGCGGACATGTGTGCTTGTAGAAAAGTCTTGGAGAGCAATAATGAGTCCAAAATTACTAATTGCTACTATTGTTATTTTTATTTTTATTTTCGTTCTTATATTTTTGCATTTTTTGTATTATTATTTTGGTTTTTTTGGGACTTTTGACAATTAATTGTAATATTATTTTTATTTCTGATTTTTTTTTTGTATTTTTGTGATATATTTATTTTGTGTTGACTAAAAATAAAACAAAGATTAAGTCAAACCAAACAGAAAGAAGGTAACCGCCCCAAATGAAGCAAAGTATCAGACTCAGGCCCAATTAAACAAATGGTATCTAAATGACACTCATATGATAACGACGCGTGCTAATAGGACTTCAGACTCATAAATACAATCTAGTAAATTAAAATACTATTAATAAGAACTCGGACAAAATTGGGGTATAACAAGCTCCACGACAATTCCAGACAAAAATATTGTTTAAATTCATTAAAAAACAATCTAGGGAGGGGAAAAAACCAACCAGACTTCACAAATTGGGGGTCTCATGGACCACCTCCATCTCAGCATCTCCAAGCATAGACCCACCTTGGTCATTTGCATCCATGAATTCATCAGTATCCATCATGCCAATGTCATCATTCACATGAGTACCAGGGGGTGTGGCTAGAGATTTGGGTAGTGGGATCAGGAGGCCTGGTAGTATGGCACAACACTGGCCCAGGGTCATTGGGGTTATTTGGCTGGTCCACCATCATCTCTTCGGTTATCCCGTGTGTATTTCGACGTTGCACGTCATGTGGAGTAGCATTAGTAACTATGTGGGTCCCATCCATGTTTGTGGGCTGGCTAGTAGTGTGTGTTTCAACGCCAGGATTAGCCTTGGCAGATGCCTTGAGAGCAATGCGTGGGGTGGTGACAAGATCAACAACAATTGTTTCCTTAAAAGCAGCACAGTGGGCCCCGCGTCTAGAAGAGTCAGGCTCGTTATTCTCAGTTCTACGCGTGTGTGTCCTCGGTTTGTGGCTAGCCGTTGCATAATGGAATCCCTGAGTTTTTGGAGCATTATTGGCATTAACCTCATCATCATTAATAACCGTTACATCTCTCTCATCATTATTCAGATCCAAATTTTCAACACTATCACCCAAAACATTAAAACGTGATCCCCCTATCGATGCTCCATTAATTATCACTGGTTGCTGTCACCCACCACCAGTGACTGCCGGCGGCTTCTCCCTTGGCTTTCTTTGCACTTGCTGCTTCTGTACTATAGTCCACGGGCCATCTTCAGGTTTGATAGGTAACTGCTTAACGGTTGAACCTGCTTGTTGCACTATCGTCCCTTGTTGAGCATTGATCCCAGAGTCCAGGTGTTCCACACATTGGTCACGATGATGACCAAACTTACCGCAAGCCATACACAACAAGTGTAAACCTTCATATTCTATCTTGTAAATATGTCCTTTGAGCTCAAATAAAGCCAGTAAGGGTTTATTCAAATCCACTTCGACACAACCTAGCATATATTCCCCGAGTCGTCAAGGAGGTTGCCTGATCCACCTTAACCGTTCTTCCAATTCTGTTGCCTAAGAAGTGGAGGAAATCCGAGTGATAGTACTCTATCGGAAGCTCAGGCAAACGAACCCAGACCGCTACGCACTCCACCTCTTCTTTCTCAGGCCGGAAATTGGGTCGCCATTCTCTGATGATAAGGTTATGATCATAGATCAGCCAAGGGCCATTAAAGAGGGCCTTCTCGTAATCTTCCGGATGAGTCAAGTAAACTAGAAAGAAGTCACACCCGAGATCAACAATGTTCATAACTCCTTTCTTAACCCACGTCTGATTCAAACGGTTCTCCAGTGCCTTGAAACCGATCCTTCTACCCAACAAGTTAACAATAAGTCCCTGCTTCAATGGTCGTGCCAAGCGTTCTTCTGCGTGGGGAGGAACAAGGACATTCATATCCACCATGCTTTTTCTCTATGATCTGAAGGTTCATGTCCCCAATATGGTATTTGTCATGATCAGTGGTCGTCTCCTTCTCTCCTGGTACCGTACTGGTAGTCTCCTTGTCATCACCGTTAACTCCTAAAACTGTCTCTTTGTATGATTGTTAGTAGTCAACCGGAATAGTTGAATCGCTAGTGAAAGGAAGCTCTCCCCTTTCACTTTCTTGGTGTTGCGTTCTTGAAGGCTTTTTTCCTCGCTAGGCATTATTTTTTGAGTGGGTGCTTCTTGTTAATACTTAATTCTAAGCTCCTAAATTTTTATAGTACTGATTGATTGATTTTCATATCAGAGACCAACATATATTGATTTGTCCCAAACTTTCAATTAAGTGACACAAATTCAATATTTTTGGTCAAAAGGCTCACTATTTTCTTCATGTTACTTTATAAATTAGAATTACCCGTATACTAGTATGTCTTTTATCTTCACGAATGTTTATTATCATTATTCCTTCGTGGCATATAGTACTCTTATTTCATTAGATATATGCAAACAATATTACACACAAGGCTACCTCCACGAATCTATATTATCATTATTCCTATTGGCAATGACGTCACTGACACGCATTAACCCGATCAAATATGCCTTTGACTCAGTCAAACACTTTTGTTGACCAAACTATTTTTGCATGTTTCTACAAAAAGTTCCAGCTTGGGGTTCGAAAACCCTCCCTAGGGATTACACCCACCAATAGCACTTGGATGTGATGGTAAGGATCTCTTTCAGTTTAACCAAAGTTTGGGTTCGAATCCAGTTTTGGGTATGCAGTAGTGTTAAATCTCTTGAAAGAGAATTTTTCCACCCATTTTGGTCGTACTGGCTCGAGGGAGAGCTTTGCCACCCATTGTGGTCGTACCCGGCTCGAGGGATTAGTCTCTGCAGTGCGTTGAGGTTACTCAATTTATGGAAGAAAAAAAAATAATCGGTTACATGCATTAATTCTTTTTTGCAAACCCTTTCCATTAATAATTTTGATTCAATGCTAATAAAGATATATTTTTATTTTTAATACAACTTTTTACATATTTCTTAAAAAAACTTATTATCATACGAAAAATAATTATATATTCTTTTAAAATAACATTGTACTCGCAAAAAAAAATAACATTGCAAATTATATTCCACAATATTTTATATTTAGCCTTATATGCATATATTTTTATTAATAAAAGTATATAAGTAAAGATATTTTTGATTTTACAGACATTTTATTTATTACTAAATTAAATTATTCTATCCTTTTACTTAATTATATATATTTTCTTAGTATATATCATAATATTTTGAATTATTTTAATAAAAATCGGACCATGCGGTTCGATCAATGACCACCGGTCTGCCCAATGACTCATTGACCCGGCGGTGCTATGTCCGAGTCGATGACCAATCTGGGTTTAATAACATTGATTTTAATAACAGAGCCTAATGATATTATAATTACATACTAAAATCGTTAGAATTGTGGCAAGGATGATACGGTCCAATTAAAGGAACCATTTTTAAACTTGCCAATATTTTCAACACCTTATTTTCTCTCTTTTTGGCAGAAAGTAACGCATAGTCAGCGACAGATAAGCTAACAGGATAAATTTTGAAGTGTTTCACAAAATTGACAGTTGATTTGGTTTATAAATATAAAATGACATTTTTAGAGATTTGCAAACAAAAATAATGGGCATTTGTAATTAATGTATAAAAATGAGAGACTATTCATTTAACATAGAATAAATAAGGAATTTTATTAAAATAACAAGCGAAAAAATGAGAGAAAAAATTAAATGCTATAACACTGTTTGAATTTATAGTTTATTTCATTATTCCCTCTCATTAAAATTCTCATTATCCTCCATTAAATAAATACTTTCTCTTATTATAAACATAAATTATAAATGTCCATTTATTTCATTTTATATGTATTAGCTACTTTAAGTGCTAATTTTAACAAATACTTTTAATTTAATTGCTAGCAGCTCCGCTATCTGTTCATCCATTATAAGATAGTTTATCTCCTATCTGCTAGCCTATTTATTATCAGCTATCTTTTTATTAAACAGTCGTCATGCTTTAGTCATACCAAACACTTTAAAAAAAGCTTTATCCGCTATAATTTAAGCGAATTGACATTACTAAACAAATCTGTGGTCTTTCTCTTATTATCGCATCGTTCACCTATCACTCTCAATTTTTTTCACACTCTAAGTGTTAGTGGGGTGTGTCGGTGTTTAAGAATCAATTTTGCGATTAGTTTGTTGTTTGCATCCCCTGCGATGACACTCAGATCACGATGGAAAATATTGGAGAGTAAGTTCCACCTAAGATAAAACAAAGACAACTCAAATGTATATTTGGTGGAAAAGATCAATTTAGTCTAGATTTTTGGAAAGAGGTTAAATATACTTTATATCCCTATAAAACTCATGAAATTTGTTTTTAGTCACTAACAAAACCTTTTCACCTGAGTTGCATCCCCATAAAAATTTTCATTTTCGAGTTTAGCCACTACTATTAACTATCTTTACACATGAGTAATAGAAGTCGACATGAAAAGTACCACATTATACCGACTTTGTTTATTTTTAAATGTTGTTGTTAATGAGTTTGTTTATTTGTTCATTTCAAACATGGATTTTTGAATACTCCGCCAACATATGTGTGCGAGATACAACTAGGGTAGTAGATTTAAATGTAAAAGTTCTCAGCACAACTATTGCAGCCAAGGAGGTGGGTGAGGTTCATCTACCTTACTTGTCATGGTACTTGATGGTATCAGTTCCTCGTCTCTTTCCAGCACCAGTATCGGCAACACCAGCAGTAGCACCAGGAGTGATGAGACCTGAGGAGACTAATGACTATTGCTCAACGGTTACCGATGTTGATATAGTCCGGAGACATTCCTCGAGGCTCTCCGGCGTACAGACATATCTGGGGCATTATTGACTGGCAGAGGGAGGGGACCCTTTTTTTGTAGTATTGTTCCATTTGAATTTTTGTGAATTTATCTATTTCTTTATGATTGTTTTTATTACTCGTTATATTTTTCGCAAATTATAATCGTTACATTAAAAATTTATTTTAATTTATGCAAAAGCGAATTACATTGAAACAACACAATGAAACATAAAAACTAAAACATAACAGAAACAAATACAACTCTAAAGGACTACGAGTCACTCTATTGTGACGGTTTTCCTGCACAACAATGACGTATAATCTCGTTGACACTCCATTTTGTTTCCACGTACAGCTCCAAAGGACTTTGAGTCTGAAACATGTCATGGATGTTCAACATAACTCGTACGTCATCGTCGGTCTTCACCTCCATGGAGGACCAGTAAAGACACCATTATCTCCAATACCGAGTTTGTGAAAAGTGATACTAGTAACCTCTCGGTCATCACCCTACGACTTGAACCTTACACTCTTGTTTGTCTCTCAAAGAAACGAAGGTGATGTCGTCCTTGAGCCTGAATAAAACAGGATCTGGATAGGAGAAAAAATACACCATCTTCTCTTCTGGTGGTTTCATGATTATATATGAACAGTGGTAAGTGTTCTGTCTCTTAAGTACTGAGTTGAAAAAATATCCATTTTCGAGTGTGTTGGTGTGAAAGAAGTAAATTAGACTGTGTTGTTGTGAAAGAAAATAGACTAAGTGTGAGTATTTATAGCAATGGTCATTGATTCCGCGTCGCTGATTAAAATTGTCGATAGCATCTTGACCAGTTAATTTTGTTCTTTTCTAATAACTGATTTATCACATAATTCTATTTTGAATAATTGTACAACAGATTTGTCTGCTAAAAAGATAAATCTGTTATCATTATAAATTAACAAAACGGGTTTATCATTTTATCAAATAAATCTGTTATGAATAATTGTTCAACAAATTTATCTAATAAAAAGATAAACTTGTTTCGTTAATTTATAATAACTGATTTATCTTTTTCTTAGATAAATTCATTGTACAATTTTTTTTGAAACACATTTACAACATTTTAACCTAATTCCGTTTTGAATTTTTTTCCCACAACGGATTTATCTTTAATTTATGTAATTCCATTTCATAAATAAACTAGAGGAAATTGGGGAAATAAAAAAGTTGGTGGGGGTATGAGTTTACTGGTGGGAGTACAAAAAAAGGGACCCAAAAAGTGGAGTACATTCTCTTTTGGGCTAGATGGCCCAAAAATGCCCGACAACCTAGGTTCCACTCTGTTCTTTAGACAATCCCCCTTAGCAATTATTGCACTATAAACTTTCTACTTCTAAGTCACACAAAACATAACATGAATATTCTTTCTCCTAATGTAAAAATCTAAAAATTAAGTGATATAGAGTTTCTAATTTTAGGATGGAAAAATGATGTTAACTTTCTTTTTCTCATCTATACAGATTATACAACTCGTTTTATTTCATTTTTCTCCGCTATAAATCTGAGTTGAGATACTCTTCATTTTTCACAAGAAATAAAGAGTTCCACTACTATAGTTTGTGTATAAAATATGTAAATGCCTATATATATATATATATATATATATATATATATATATATATATATATATATATATATATATATATATATATATCATATTTTAGGAATATATGTATTTATATACCCAAAACTATACTACCCAAACTTTCCATATATTTGGAAAAATGAATAGGATCTCAACCCTAAAAGTAAAATACACATAAGTCGGTGTGATTTTTCAATGGCTTTTAGGGTGAAGGATCAATTAAGTTCATCACTATTGTACTAGTCAAATTGACCGTCTAATATAGTACAAAATGATATGAGTCGTTGAGATTGTACCAACTAACATAAAATCTCATTCACTCATAACATTTTATTTATACTATATCCAACGGTTAATTTAACTTATACACTAATGAGAGACTTAATTGATCACTCATCTTAGAAACCACCAATTTTCCTACTATAAAATTGGAGAATCCATTTCTCCAATTAAAAGGAGGGAATATGTAAGAGGGGAAGGGCAAAAGTTAACTTTTTCTCTTCTTTTTTCACCATAATAAAGCCCTTTGAAATGGCACTAACTGAATATGGAGTATAGTACTGCCTTGGTCACTGAGGCATTGATGGGTTGGTCCTATTTTTGAATAAAACAAAGTAGAAAGAAAAAAGAGAGTATAATAACTGAATAATAATGAATGATATTATATTATATTATATTATTATCATCATTATTAGAAGTAGATTATTATCAAAGACAATACATCTTGTTGGGTCTCCACATCACCTTTGACATGTCATTCCGCCAAAAACGCATGACCACGGTGTTGGATTTGGCTTCCTTGCCATGTGATATGTTGTCACTCCCATGTGAAGATGTCGGTGAAAAGAGCGATACATAGGAAAATAATGAGATACATTTTCTTTCTTCCTTCCTCACGCTTCCTTTCTTTCAATCTCTCTATTCTCTTCTCTCTTCCCACTCTCATAGATCTCTCTCTCTTCTCTTCCGATCAGCCACACCCATCTCGCCCCCACCCTCTCTTCTCTCCGTCGCCATGTCTTCTCTCTCTCACCCCATCTCCCTTCCCTTTCCTTCCCCCTTCCTTCCATCTCTCCGCCAACACTCATGGAACTTTCTTTCATTGAGCATCCACGATTTTGGAAAGATGGGATAAGGGTTCTTCTCCTTCTCCTCAAAGTTACTTTTTTTTCATTCATTCAAACTCCAATTTCATTGTTTTCATAAATTTCATTATGTGGGTATTTGATTTAATTATGATTTTGTAGGTGCAAGCATCATAGAAGAAGATGCTTCTTTGCAATGAAACACACACGTAAATCGCCTATCAATGGCTAACGGGAGGAAGGAAAACTTGATTTCTCGGGGAGAAAGAGAAAGAAGGCTTCACGCGCGGCGGTTGCAAGCGGCGATTTTGGGTGAGAGGGGTGGTGCGATGGTGAGAGAGAGGAGGTCACGCGGCGGCTTTTGGTGGTGAGCATTCGGTGTGCACGAGGCGATTGCGACATTGCATGGAGCATTACGGCATCACAGAGTGTTAGTACGGTGCACAGAGCGGTTGAGATGTCGGATGGAGCATCACATTGCATTTGTAACTGAGCGGATGAGGTAAAGCTTTGCATGTTTGTTCTTTGTTTTCACAATTTGATCGGTTCTGTGATTTATTGTTGATGGCCAAACAGTTAAAAGTTTGATGAATCAATAAGTCTTTGATTGGTGTAAAGGTTATAAAAAATCCATGCGGTTTTTTTGTGGGAGGTTGCTTTAGGAATGAGTGCAAGGTGTTTGATGAAATGAATTCCATTGAAATAGACCATGAAGCTGGTTTTTTATTTGTTTAAACTCTTTGAGGTTGAACCAGACATGTGGTAGTGGTAATAGTTAAACTGTTTTCATTGTTCCTTCTCTTCTATTTTCTTTAATTTTTTTTATCGCTGTTGTAAATTTCCTTTTTCTTTGGTTTGGCAGGTTTCAAGCATGTGAAGAGTGCGTGAAATGTTGTTTTCGGGTTATATTGGTTAGTGAGCTTCATTGCTATTTTTGGGTTCTAATGGTTTGTCTTGATTTTCTCTTCACTTTCGATTGCTGGCTAGGTCGAAATTTGGTAAATTAGAAGAAGCTACAAAATAGATTCAAAGAATGCCAATGGAACCCTATACAGGGATAGAATTCTTAGGATTAATATAACAAGCTCTTTGAATTATGGTTAGTTTGGCAATTACCAGAATCTACATTAGAATGGTTTAGTTTTCTTTATAAATCCTTCGTCACATTGCATATTCTTTTGCTATGATTCAAGCGGATGAGCAACAATTGACACTTGACTAATGTGAGCCTGTGTTGAGAAGTGTGTCAACTGTCAATATATCATGGTATGTGAAGTTTCTTCCATGCTTCCCTGACTGTTGTTCGGATCAACTGTGGGGATCGTCTTTTTACTTTATGATATGTTTTTCATGCTTTCTTGGATTGTTGCACAGAGGATTTATACTCAATTGGATGCGACCTAACACATATGAAATGGTGGCAATATGGAGTGGTGATGATAGATTTCTTGTGGAGTAATTGTTTAGTTAGGTTTTAAGAGAGTAATGTTTAATAGATTTTAATTTTAATTTTAATATTGTATGTATAGGTATAAGGAAAAAGATGGGATCTAAATCAACTCTAATTGGATGCGGTGGTATGCCATATTCTCATTCAGCTACTGTCCTTTGTTGTTGCCATAGTTGTTGCCATAGTTGTTGATTTCCATGAAGGCTTTGGAGGAACACTTTTCGCTATTGCATTGGTTATATCTCACGATGCTAAAAGTGTTGATACACAACAAAAGGAATTGGAAGGTAAATATCCCGTGTCTTCTTGAAAGGTCAATATCGTATATACTGTTCTATTGTTTGTAACACACCCAAAGTCAATTTTCATCAAATATTTCATTTTGGTCAAAACACTTTCCACTACAAATTAGAATTATTTGGTTTGCATGAAAAATAAATAAAGGGAACACTAATGATGTCATTCCCCAAATATACATTAAATCACACATGTGTCGCTATGGTATCTGTGATTAAATTTAAATCAACTGTTTGTTTCTACGCCATTGTGCTTGCAATAAGAATCTGGAGGCATATTTTCTTTTCTTTCACACTTTACTAAGTTTGCTAATTTTTCAAGGCTTTAGAGAGTTTTCGTATAAATGAATGTAAACAATCTCAAAATAGTTATATTATATAGTTTTTCTCTTAAATTGTTTTTTCTTTCTTTGTGAGGTGGCCATCAGAGCATAGTCATGCGGCTCCTAATGTTGCCAACCAAGTTTGAGTATGTTTTTGTTTAACTTCATCTGAATTCATTGGGAGGAAGTTATTATGATCCGTTGTCTAACTCGGTCACTATATTATCTCACAATTATTGCTAACAATCACATGCAGACATCTTTGTTGAAAGAATAAAAGTAGAAGGGGTACATGTCATCTTTTAAGGATCTCATACTGAATAAGAATCACCTCAGTGGTGAAATTCCAATTTAGTTGTTCAATTGCAGTAATCTTGACTGATATCATTGATAAGCAATGAACTCAGTGGTGAAATACCAAGTGAGGTTGGCCTATTGACAAGGCTTGCAGTTCTGCAGCTTGGAAACAACAACTTGACAGGTCAGATACAGGAGAGCTAACAAATTGTAGCAGTTTGGTGTGGTGTGACTTGAACAACAACAAGCTCACAGGTGCGGTCCCTCCTAGACTTGGCAGAGAGTTAGGAGCAACATCATTGTTTGGTATCCCATTAGGAAACACTCTGGTGTTTGTAAGAAATATTGAAGACTCATGTAAAGGTGTTGGAGGGGTGCGTAGATTTTTGCATGACATTATACATCTTAAATTGGTGCCATCTGACTTCCATATTTTTTCTATAAAAGACACGGATGTAAAGTGAGTTGGTTACCATTAAAATATTAGAAATAGTTCTTCCTTTCATATGGTTAGTAGTCATGGCTCTCTTTGTCGTCTAAGACTCAAACTTGGGATGTTTGGTAGAACAAATGTGTTGCTATAGCTTTGTTTTGAATACCGGATACTTAGTAGATATTTATAACTCATTGTTTGGTATCTCTTTTTCTTTTATATGATCGCCTATAACTCATAACTTGTGAGATTGATTAGGGAAAACCCCAAGATCATGAGCCCCTCTCTTCTCGAATCATTTGTCTCATCTCCTGCATCCTTTGCCATCATTTTCTTGATGTGGGAATTTGATGAGTGGAATCCCCATTAGTTTTGCACAAGATTATAGGGTATGTAGATGATATATCGTTGTCTAATTGCCCAATACATATATTTTATGTGACTATTATTTTATGACTTGAGTTGTCATGCTTGCAATTTTTTTAGCATGGATTCCTTTCTAATATGCTCTTGATGAGTTAATTGTTGTTATTAATTATATATATATATATATATATATATATATATATATATATATATATACTAGTATGATTCACAGTGTACAAAGACGAGTCGACGTGTAACTTAAAAAATTGACAATTTTTTTAGGAATTAAAAAAACAGAAGTTGTATATTTAAGTGCATTGTGTGAGATATTAAATACTCTGGCCACTATCTAAAATTTAGCTATTATGTTGTATAATAATTTTAGAAAAATGTATTATTAACATATAGTTATAAATATTTATATATCGTTTTCTCGAATTGTATTAATCGAGATTCGAGGAAAATACCCACATGGAAAACAAAAATAATGATAGCTTGCAACTTCTAATTCAGCCTGTACTCGTGCCTCGTGCACGGTACTTCCCAGAATTAAAAGCTACTGCAAATTTAGAGATGTTGTATATGGACCCTTCAAGTAGATATTTGTTAATAGGTATTATCTATTCATGACTCCGATGTTAATGCATATAGCTTGGATACACTATGCAAACATATGATACAAATATGTTGAAATCCAACACGATCATGTGCTTGCAAAAATATTCGCTAAGTAATTCATATGACAATAAATATTTGAAATCCATAAGCTAATTTGGAACAATCAAATAATACAATTCTATATTTTTTTATCAATGTTATTAAAACTGACTCGGTGATCGACCCGATTAGATCATTGGGTCACTGGGTTAATGGTCGGACCGATGCACCATTAGTTAGCCCGCATGACCCGTGACAGTACTAATGATTGATAAAAATAGACATAGAATGCATAAAATCACAAGGTACTTTTTTTTGGCATACCGTAAAAATGCCCAATAAATTATTTTTAATCTTATTTTTGATTCCATATTCTTAAATAGACATTTGGGCATCACTTTTAAAAATATATTTTCATATAACATATTAAGAATGACACATTTATTTTTTAAGAATTTATAAAATATTTGTGTCCACATTTATTTTCTTTAAAAATGCATTTTAATAATTAATTTAAGAAAAATTAATATGATATGTTTGACATCATTTCCCCTAGCCCTTGAGATGATCAGGACGACCCCTCTCTCTGATAGTAGATTATGTCGTTGAATCTAATGGTGTTAGTTTCTCATTAAGAGATTTTGTACCCTCATTTATTTTGTTTTATGAAAAACAAACAATCAAAAGATTAAATACTTCCTCACACTACTTTGAAATAACAGCGCGAAACTCTAATGTATTTCTATCCCCGCTATAATATAACTTTGCTCATTAAAAAAAATCTATCAATCACAATACAATACCTCAAAGGGTTATACTACATTGTATATATGGCTTACAATCTATCAAAAAAGAATCCACCAAAAATCTATCAAGAAATATGTGTGTTGCAATTTAAAAAGATTATTGTATATTTCTTTCATGTTGCATACTTTAGATTAAAAATAGTAGGACATTGATTGTGGCATATAGGGGTGTAGCTTTTTGTTTAAATATGAGGTTATTTTTTATACAGATGCGTTTTTTTAGAATGTGAATGTGGCATATAGGGGTGTGTAGCTTTTGTTTAAATATGAGGTTATTTTTTTTGTATAAAGTTAACCTTTATAAGGAGAAAAACGATGGCGGCAGAATTTTTTCAGAAATTTGCAGGCGAAAATTTCCCGCCAATTGACATATGACATAATCGGTGGCGGATCTTGACCACCAAAAAGTTGGGGTGGGCCGCTCTTGAAAGAGTCATTGAAACTCAAAAAAAGTATGAGCAGAGACGCGAAACGCAAATCTGATTAAAATAGATAAATATAAATTAAATGACTAAGAATATAATTTTGATTTATATAGAGACTCAACCGATGTTGTTAGTCAAAATGTAGTTTTAATTTTTTTTTTTGATTATGATTCTAAATGTTGAGATATTTTTTGAAAATTATCAACTAGATATTTACAATTTCTAGTTCTAATATAAGAGATATGATGATATTAAACATCTCAATAAAAGTTATAATTCAAAAAATATAAAAATACCATATATATATATAGTTATATATTACCTAGCTATATATATTGAGTAAAAAGAATTATTAATGCGTGATATATATATATATATATATATATATATATATATATATATATATATATATATATATATATATATATATATATATATATATATTAGGAATTTGTGAAATTTCTACTAATAAAGATTGGTGGTGTCATGTTGGTTAGGAGTGGAATGTAAAATGTTTTGGCAGGGGTTCGACTCCCAAGATAAACATTTTGGCAAAAAACAAACAAATATGTGCAGCTTTTCATTTTAAAAAAATAAACAAAGCTGACAAAAAATCAAAAAAGCCCATGGCAAGACTTGAACACGGGGGCTTCTGGTTCGTATACCGGAGTTCAACCGCTAGGCCACATTCTTGCATTGTCATGTTGGCGCAAAGTTGGTATATATTACTAAAAATCAATTTATTGGGTTGGGGCTTTACAAACAAAGTTGAAGTTGGTAGAGCGCGTCGCTTTTTGCATTAAGCCCTAAAATCGCCCCTGGAGAAAAATAAGGATCTGAAAAAAAAAAAATTAGACTATATAAAAGTTGCCGTTGGGTTTTTGTAGTATCTGATTCTATTTTATATGCTGCTATTCCACTCTAAGAACATGTTTTAAACCATACAATGGTCATGGGTCAACTATTCGTATTTAAATGCAATTAATTGTGAGATGAATGCATTTAAGACAGAATAAAATCGATTTCATTTATGTGCAGATTTGCATTCATTCAGACCGATTTATATATATTTTAACAGCCGCAATCTAATTGAACCATAACCATTGATTTGTAAACTTGAAATATCTATGTAATATGTGCCGTTGGATTAGATTAAATCGCCACCTGTTAGAGCAGATCCTTCAACTGAAGCTGACGTGGGTCTGCCTCATGCTACATATCGCTGAGGTGGATTAAAATGCTGCTGACATATTTATTGACGTGACTGATTAGGTGGATGTCTAGGTGTCATATTCATTGTTATATATAATATAGATATATATATATTGACCTTTTCTTCTTTACACTACACTCCAATTTCAGACACTTGGCTAGGTTACATTCTATTTGTATAGTTCTGTCAAAGACGTTGAAATAAAATTTACTATATTAACTTAAAACTCCATCATTGAGTTTGAATTATTATTTTTTTGTATTATATTTTTTGGGGGGTTTACTCAGCCATTAGGTCTTTTTGTTTTTCTTATAAGTACAAGTGTGGATAGGTAAGTGTCGAGAGATATTTACAAATGTAACTTAGACTATCTATTTTGTCTTTGCACTCCTATGGACAATTTGTATTTCTTTTAAGTGTTATCTATGATCTCTATCTATTCGCTTTGTATTCCTATTCTCTGTAATTGTTCATTATTCTTATCAACTCCGATGTCTTTGTTAAAATTTATTTTAGTTTTATAATATTGTTATTTAATTTATAGTTATAATTTAACTCTTTCTGCGGGAACTAATTCGACCTCATTTACAATAGAATTCCCCAACATTTTCTTTTAACTTTGTATAAGTGTCTTTATTTTCTTGGATTCATGTCAAAAATAAATAGATTTAGTAAATTATCTCTAATTAATTTCACCTTCTCACAATATTATCGAGTTAATTTAATGTATTTATATTCACCGATACTAATCTTTACTTCTATAACTAACTTTTGAATATTACTATCACTTTTTGTGATGACTTAAGACTTCTTGTGTTTACTTTTTGGGATATATAAATTTATCTGATGACTATTATCACGCTATTACTTTTGCTTATGACTATTGTGTTCAAATTAAGCTTTTTGTTAGATCTAAATTTATACCGTTGGTGTACACAAAACAAATTTTAAACAGGTTTCCTTTTACGCTTTACAATTTACTTTTAAATGTATTGCCTTTATGTCCATCTCCTGACCCCATCTTCCATAACGATTGAAGCGTGCGCCCCGTCCATCGGATGGGTCACCGCACTAGTTTGTAAGAATTGAGGGAGAGTGAAAGACAAAATGTTTGAAAAGAGTGTGCAAAACAGAATGTTAATAAAAAGTGATTTTGACAACCTTTTTAGATAAAAAAGTAATTTTGTCAGCCTATTGCTTATATAAATGGATAAATAGCTAGTTTACGGTAATATGTTTTTAATATGTTTATTATAAATTAACTATTTATGGTATAGAGTTTTTAAATTGTATACCGCAAAATACTCATTTACGGAAGAATGAAAAGCATATACCATAATTATCTAATTTTTGATAAATACTGAGAGTTGTGAAAATTAGCTAAATTTTTAAGGATATTTTTTATACTCCATTTTTTGGGGGGGTGCCTTTCAAAGATGAGGTGGTGCTTTTAATATGTCCCTCTTTTTTTTGTATTTAAGCAAATATGTTATTCGCTGTGTAGACATATTTGACTGAATTAACTAATTAATCTATGAAATTGAGTATAAATATCCATCTTTTTCAGCCCTACCTAAACATTTCATGAAGGTAGTTTCAAAGAAAGGTATTTTAATTGTGCCAAAAAAAAAAGGTATTTTAAAGGGGGGATAAAAAGAGAAGAGGTGTAAAAGGAAAAAAAGGTGCAAAAAGCAACTTGGTGATGTATTCATTTGGGGAACTAAAGCCCTACGTAGAACAGGAGGGGCAGTGCCTATTAAAATTGGGCTATTGCTTTTCCCACGCCCCCTTCTACTCCAAACACATCCCACAAGGGTGTGAAAGGACCAAAAGGCCAGACAAAACCTCTTTTTTTCACGAAATTTCACCTGTTCGAACACGGGCCTTCGAACAGGTTCGAATGATATCGTTCGTGTGTGTTAAATCTTAACTTCACACTCTCTTTGGGCGTTTTTCACCTGTTCGAGTGTTCGCATGACCTTGTTCGAACCCGTTCGAACGACATCGTTCGAGTGTGTTAAATATTGACTTCACACTCTCTTGTGCGTAATTTCACCTGTTCGAACGAGGTCATTCGAACGTGTTCGAACAAGGTCGTTCGAACAATCTTTAAACACGTGAACTCAGTGTTTCACGCGAGGTTATTTTTGGAATAAAATTTGTTAAGGGGTGTGAAAGAGTAGGAGGGGGTGTGGGAAAAGCAATGGCCTAAAATTGCTTCAATTAATGACGTAGCCTGGTAAAGAGGCCCATATTTCCTACAACTCCCTAGCTACTCACTGGACACCCCCAAAAACCTATGATAAGACCAAAATTCCATTAACGAAACGTGTGTGCAGTGGCGGACCCAAGACCCTGAGCTAGGGGGTACAAGAATTTTCAAACACACATCGTTAATCTGGACCAAAAAAAACATGCATCATTAAAAATATAATAAAAATAAGACTTTTACAGGTTCACAATTTGTGTTGAACAAGAGCAACACAAATTAAATAGCACTAACAAATTCCTAAATATAAATTAAATAGCACTAAAAGAACAAAAATATTCACAAAATACAGGTTCTAAATAGCATTAGAGTGGTGCAAAATCAAGAACTTGGGTGCAAAACTAAGGACTTGGGTGCAAAAGATATTTTTAGGAGTACAAAACATTTTTTCCTAAGGTATTGGTCTTTAATTTTTATTTTTTCGGGGTTAGTTGAGCCCCGAAAGACTACCTAGGTCCGCCACTGCGTGTGTGCCCCTTTTTTTGGAGGATTACGAAGTACTGAACTATACTTCCGAACCGGTTCGGAATTATAGTTCTGTATCAAGCCAAACACTCCCAACGGAACGATAGTAACTTTTTCTGAAGATATTGGTCTGCCAAGTATTTTCCAAACTATACCTAGCAGGTACTGGCTTGCAACTTAAGCTATCACTGACATGAGTTTTAATCTTGTTATGTTAGACACCTAGCCTAACGTTGACCGAAAATATGCAATTGAAGCCTTTGAATTTGATTAAAGAAAGGAGAATGGAAGAAAATAGAATATTATTGGTATGTGTTGAATGGATACAGTTGGGGAGATAAGGGAGAACAGGTTACTGGAAAGTTTGATGAGTCCAGAAGTGAAATATACAGTGGCTATTACAGCATTTTGGGCAATTGAAGCTGTATATCAAGAGAGCTTCTCACACTGTATTGAAGAAGGTTCCAAAACCCCTCAAAAACTGAAAGAGACTTGTGCAAGATGGGGCAATGAGGGTTTTGGTCAGTATTGTAAATCTTTGCAAAACATTGTCAATCAGCGCTTACAATAGGCTTCTGATGATGACCTTAAAAAAGCTGAAGTTGTGTTCATGAGTGTTATTGAGCATGAAGTTGAATTTTGGAACATGAGCCGTGGAAATTAATTGTCACATTTTGTTTTGAAGAAATAAATCTCTGATATCATATAGGAGTACTGTATATCTGTAATCTGTATAAAATAAGATAAGATAATGAAACTTTGCCTATATTGTTCTTGTTCGGTGTGACAATTAATAGGTTAAAGAACTGTTTGAAATTCCTAGAACTGGAGAAAATACTTAAGTTATATATAGGAAAGGGACTTTCTTGCAAAATTAGAAGCTTTTGGGAATCACATGTTTTGTTCAGAAAAACAAATATAATGTTTTGTTTCTGAATTCTTTAGTTGAAACTTGAAAGATGATTGAAATTCATAAATAGAAGGTCAAGTTTATTTTAGAGATTTAATATTTTAGAGATGTATTAGCAAATGAAAAATATACTCTACTTTAAACTCTGCTTCTAAATACTCACTATATATTGGGTTCGGATCCTCTGACTTTAGGGCACCAACTGTATAGGGCGCTAACTGCATAGTGCAGTTTCCTTACTGCACAACATAAGAAGGTTTTTAATAAATCCCTTTATTAAAACCTCCATTAATCAAACTTGCTCCGCCAACAAGATTGTTGTTGAAATTGAAAACAGTTCCTTCACTATTATTAACGTTGTTGTGGTTCATTTGCTTCCACCCTTCATTGTAATCAGAAATAGGTGTTTTTCCATTACCAATTTCACCACCAACTTTTATATCAAAATTCCTCCTTTCTTATCTCTTTGACATGTAATTGTTTCTCCAAATCGAATCATTCAAAGACATGTTTCCCAGATTTGATGTGTGTACACAAAGTTCATCACTGAATTGCCAAAAAGATTGTTGATTGTTGTTCTCCAGCTTCACAAATGGAAAATCAAGCTGCTGTGTTGGAATGGCGGAGCGCCGTGACGGAGTAGAGAAGAGTGGCGGAGCGGAGTGCGATGATGGAGTGGCGGCGCCGTGACGGAGCGCGGTGATGCGGAGAGAGATTTGGGAAATGGTGGTGGCGTTTCACGTTTTCTTCATTACGGAAATGGAAACGTCTCTCTGTTTCATTTTAGCGTGTAAAGGAAGAAAAAGAAGAAAGAAGAAAGCGGAAATAAAAGGACACGCGTGGCACGTTTCGCTGTCCATTTGATCCAACGGCTCTGCGATAATGGAAGCTCGCATTTATGCGATTGACGCCTTCAAAAGTCGGAGGATCCGAACCGGTTGAAGTTTACTTCTAAATACTCACTATTAAAAAATTGCGTGAGTATATAAAAATGGTTCTCAAAATGCATAAGCGGCTCGGCATATCCAGGCCGAGAATGATTAGTATATCTAATCGTTGGAAGCTTAAGGATCGCAATGCACAAAAAATAAAAATAATTTTTTCTTACGAAAATAACAATATACGACATAGCCCGTCAGTGCGAGATCGGCGGCGACACGTACGTGGTGATTAATTAGTGTGCGTTAGTGTGTGTTCTCTCCCTTTTACAAAATTGGGTACTATAATAACTGTTGATGGAAGAGTGTTAAAAAAGATATTGTTAGTAAAAAATTTCTTTTCAGAAATTTTGCTTAAATTATTTTTCTTTTAATTTCAGCATGTACTCCCAGAGTATCACTTATTTTTTGCACACTTGAAATACAAAATTAATTCCCATCACTATAGTGTAGTGGTTCTTGCTTGTTTTTCTTTTGTTCTTTCTTTCCGCTTGTAAAAAACAATACAATACCTATCTAGAGTTGAGTGGGTATGATACCTTCTAAGCAAAATATTTAATGACACTTTTTTTCAATTTAAATATTTTAAAATAAAAATAAATATTGAACCAATTTTATCTATTTTGCCTAGAAGGTAAGATACCCACCCAACACATTCGGTTGTATTTGAATCATAGTTGCTAGTGCGTAATATCTTCCATTTTTCTTTTTATAAATAAAATAGAAGGCTTGGGACATATTCACAACAAAGTGGCTGTAGTTTAGTGGTGAGAATTCCACGTTGTGGCCGTGGAGACCTGGGCTCGAATCCCAGCAGCCACATTATTTTTTTCTCTAGCACAGTTACATAACTACTCTACCGGAAACCACTCTGCTTTTAGTTACATTCGACACAAGATGCTTTTTGTCATTTGCAAATATATATTGTTTGGTGGAATAATAAAAATTGAAACTTAACATATACTCACTCCACCACCGATCGAGAATATATAACTTTATTATCTGATCACTGATTATTCCTCCACTAACAAATTGAAACTTAAGTTTGCATATTAATTAATTATGTACATATTCCTCCTCCTTTCTCAGCATCTATAAAAGAAGAGTTCAGTTCTGGTATTCTCACAAATAAATAAACCAACCTCTACTACTCTAGTGAAATCATTAATCATATACATAAATTACTGCAGAGTCTATCCAATTAATCATCGATGGGTGACTTTCAACAAAAACTGAATGCACTGGCGGGACTTGTTGGTGTGCTAAACAGCATGGATGTTGATGATGATGGTCATCATGAAACTCAACAAAATGCAAAACAACCCAATTACCATCCTACCCCTATGCCTGGTAGAAGGAATCGCTCCTCTGGAAAATATAACAACACTGGGAAACAAAATATAAAAGGTCTCAGTAATCAATCTGGCTTCACCGAAGGCAATGCTAATGGAGCCATCAACTTTGGTGATTTACATGTTTAACATATCTATATATGTAATGAAGATGCTGTATTAGTAATAATTACTATGACAGTGTGACATATATATATTTATGAATAAGTGCTTTGCACTCCGATAATTAACTTCAGCTGTTCTATTTATATATATATATATATATATATATATATATATATATATATTATATAACGACGTCTACTTTTTTTAACAGAAGCAGTAATAATATATATTAGCGATGCAATTAATTAAGCAATTCTTGTTTTACATTCTCTCTTAGTTCTCCATCTCAATATGGTATAAGTAGAAATTTAACCTCCGTGTTTTCTTTCTTTGTTCATCACGAATCATCTTCTTCTTCGCAATTCCAGTGATGATTCTTCATTTCTCTAATGAAGAATCTTGCAAATCCTTATTACTTCCATCATTTAAATCATCTTGGACTCGTGCTTGTCACCAAAGCATCTTGATGGCCAAATTCAATCTCTAACCCTAGTTGGACTGAATATAATAAGGTAGGCGTTACCCACTTTGGGGAAGTTTTTGAGGATCTACTTAGATTCCTTTGAAGTCGCTGCTACCCAGATGAATGTCTTTCTTGATTATTGAGCCTTTTTTTAGCTGGATTGTTACAATTGAAGCATCATTTGAGAGAGAGAAACAAGTCTAAACAGAAAAATACTTCATTGAATTTTCACTTGAGTCATTACTGGAGATTTTATATCTAGAGACTAAACAAGAAGATAGCCAATTAAGCTAGCAGCATGACTCTAACAAACTAATAACTACTCTAACCATCTCTAAACCGATCAAACTAACTAACCAAAGAGGTTAATTGACTCACATTACTAACTAGGGTAACAAAGGGGTAAAAAGGTAAATAAACATTTAATACTAAAAACATATGTGTTAATACTCCCCCTCAAGTTGGGAGGAAGAGGCTATGAAGTCCCAACTTGCTTAGCAGTTTCTGAAAGGTGGTCCTGGGCAATGCTTTTGGGAGCAAATCCGCGAGCTGTTCTTGAGAAGGAACATGAACAAGGTTGAGGAATTTTGAGTGAACATGTTCTCGCACAAAATGACAATCAATGTCAATGTGCTTGGAACGTTCATTGCAGCTAGCATTGGTAGACATTTGAATAACAGAGACACTATCACTATACACCATGGTGGACTCTAGAGGTATACCAAAAGAGCGCAGAACTTGTTTTAACCATAAAAGCTCAGAGGTGAGGGTTGCAAGGGCTCGGTATTCTGCCTCTGCAGAAGACCTGGCAACAGTAGATTGTTTTTTGACCTGGCAAGTGATTAAAGCAGGCCCAATGAAGACACAAAACCCAGATGTTGACTTTCTAGAGGAAGTACAACTCCCCCAATCTGCATCACAGTATGCAGTAACTTTCAAGGATGATTTTGCAGGGAATAAGAGTCCTTGAGCTGGAGCTTTGAGGTATTGAAGCACATGTTGAATAGCCTGAAGATGAGGAGTTCTTGGTGTATGCATGAATTGACTGGGCGGTTAACTGCATAAGCAATGTCTGGCCGAGATATAGTCAAGTATATAAGGCGACCAAGGAGTCTCCTATACTATGTAGGATCAGAAAGAGCTTCACCATCAATGTTGTTGAGAGACATATTGGCATCCATAGGTATGTCAAGAGGTTTGGAACCAAGGTACCCTGTATCATCAAGCAGCTGCAGAGTATACTTGCGTTGGCAAAGAGAGATTCCATGAGGAGAATGTGCAATTTCCAAACCAAGGAAGTAGTGAAGATCCCCAACTACCTTGAGTTTGAAGCTCGTTGAAGTAACTGGTTTGGTGAATCTAGTGCTTATTGGGGCGGCCAGCGGGATATCGTCAACATAAACGAGCAAAATTATCAAATTAGTACCTGAACCTTTTGTAAAGAGGGAGTTATCAGCACTGCTTTGGTTAAAACCATGGAGTAAAACTGTCTTGGAGAATTTTGAGTACCATTGGCGTGAAGCTTGTCTAAGCCCATAAAGGGACTTGTTGAGTTTACACACAAGTTGATCCCCTTGATGTGATAACCAAGAGGAAGCTTCATGAATACTTCCTCTTCTAAGTCACCATGTAGAAATGCGTTGTTGATGTCAATTTGAAGGAGAAACTATTGTTTCTGTGCAGCAAGAGCTAAGAGAATCTTGATTGTAGCAAGTTTTGCAATCGGGGAAAAGGTCTCATGGAAGTCTATCCCAGCTTGTTGAGTATACCCCTTAGCAACTAAGTGTGCCTTGTAACGATCTATGTTGCCATCAGCCTTGTATTTGACACGATAAAGCCATCTACAACCTATGGGAATCTTGCCAGGAGGTAGTTGTTGCACAGTCCAAGTGTTGTTTAGCTCAAGAGCAGTGATTTCTTCGGCCATGTCCAGTGCACCATTCAGGGATCTTAACTGCTTGGTGAAAAAATTCTGGTTCATATACTGAAGTAACTGCATCACATAGTTATGGTAGGCAGGAGTTAACTTGGAATAGTTAAGGACATGTTGTTTGGGATAAAGGAGGTTGCAATGATAATCCTTTAGGTAAGCAGGAGGGTGATGTGGTCTAGTGGATCTTCTTTGCAACAGGGGAAGTAACAGGTATTGGCTCAAGATCAGTGTTATTTAAGGGAATGCCAGTGTTATTTGGAGGCTCAGTTACAGGTTGAGGATCAATAGCAGGTTGAGTAGTGCTATTGTGAGGCTCAGTGACTGGTTGAAGATCAAGAGCAGGTTGAGCAGGTGAGGTATCAGTTGTAGGGACAGTTCCAGTGTTATTTGGCACAGGGGAGGGTTCTGTGGAGGAAGGTTCTTGAGTAGAGTTTGTGTTGGATGTAACATAAGCATCCAAGTCAGGAGGTAACTCAGGAATATTTGGGAGGGGTGTGGCCTCATTGGTGGTAGGGTATAAATGGAGGTCAAGTTGCTGTTTAAAAGGGAATACTGTTTCATGAAAAAGGACATCTCGTGAAATGATGAATTTCTTGTCATAAAGATCAAGCAACTTGTAACCTTTGAAACCTTGGGGGTATCCTAAGAAAACACAAGGATGAGCCCTAGGTGTAAATTTGGTTCGTTGAGAGGGGATTGTAGAGACATAAGCAAGGCAACCAAAGACTTTGATGAGGTTGTAGTTAGGTTGTTTGCTGTATAGAAGAGTGTGAGGTGACTGATGCTTCAGGATAGGGGAAGGAGTTATGTTGATGAGGTAGACAGCTGCTGAGACACACTCACCCCAATACATTATGGGCAAGGAGGCTTGAAACAACAAGGCTCTAGCCACATTCAACAAATGCTGGTGCTTTCTTTCCACCACAGCATTTTGTTGAGGCCGGTAAGAGCAAGAGAATTGGTGAAGTGTGCCATTTTTCTGCAAAAAATCTGTAAGCAAGAACTCCTTTGCATTGTCAGTCCTAAGGCATTTAATAGTTGTGCCAAATTGTGTGTGCACATAGTGAAAGAAAGACTTAATGATGTGTTGTGCATCAGACTTATGTTTCATCAAATGTATCCATGTAAATCGAGAATGGTCATCTACCATGGTAAGAAAATATTTAAAACCATCATGAGTCATGGTGGCAAAAGGACCCCATGTATCACAATGTAGCAAGTCAAAAATATTAGAAGACATGTTATTTTCAGCATGAAATGGCAATCTCTTTTGTTTAGATAAAGGACACACAGTGCACAAATCAGAATGAAATTTAGAACTCAATTGAAAAGGAATTTTCTTGCTTAATGTTTGTAAAACATCATACGATAGGTGTCCTATACGAGCATGCCACAATTTGGCTAAATCTAAGCTAGTGCTAGGGACAGTATTACAAGAAAAGAAACATTCAAAATCAGGAACTAAAGAAAACACAGCATTAAGACAGCTAATCAATTCTTTGGAAGGAGCAGTGCCACAACTTGTGAAGGGAAAAAGACCCTGAACAAGGTCACATCTTCCAATCACCTTCTGACGTATTTTGTCCTGTATCAAACAAGAATCATCCATAAAGTGAACATCATATTTTTTAGAGTATAGGAGGGCACCTACAGACATTAAATTGGTACTGAATGTAGGTATATACAACACATTCTTTAACACCAATTCAGGACCTAGTTTTATACTACCAACAGCATGAACTTTGATTTTAGCATGATTTGGCAAAGTGACAAAGCTATTAGGCAAAAGTGTGTGTTCAATGAAAAGATTAATATCATTGTAAATGTGGGTGGAAGCACCTGAATCCATAAGCCATAATCGTCTAACAGAAGCAGGCAAAGATGCAAGAATAGAGAGACTAATACCAATGGACAAGATACCTGGGCTGCCACCATCAGTGGCAGTTGAATTTGCTATCTGAGCTTGGATGAAGGCGAGCATTTGTTGATACTGCTCAGTGGAAGGGGTTCCGGAAGAGGAAGAATCTGTGACTTGGTTAGCACTTGGTTTGAACTTCTTGTGACCGGGGGGATATCCATGAAGCTTGAAGCACTTGTCATTGGTGTGTCCAAGGAGACCACAATGCGCACAGAGAGGACGGTCTTTCTTGGTCGATGATTTTCCCGGCGAAGGCACATCACAAACCAATTGGGGCGAGGTAGTGGAGGTGGTTGTACCAACTTAACGTTGTGTTTCTTCTTGAATCACAAGGGCAAACACCTGAGCAATAGAAGGGAGAGGATTCATAACCAAGATTTGTCCCCAGAGGCTGCTGTAACTCTCGTTGAGGCCCATAAGGAACGTATACACATATTCGGAGTTGACATGGTCCACAAGGGGTTGAACACCGCCACAGTTACAGTTGTGAGCATGAATACACTGGCTCAATTCTTCCTAGAGAGCCTTGATTTTGTTGTAATACGCATTCACCGAAGACGATCCTTGAGTGCAACTAACAAATTCTCGACGTAATTGGAAGATACGCGGTCCATTCTGTTGTTGAAATCGAGTCTGAAGATCCAACCAGAGAAGGCGAGCAGTTGAAGAATAAACGACCCTAACAGCCAATTCCTTGCACACGGAATTAAGGATCCAAGAAGCCACAATGTTGTTGCAACGCAACCATTGTGAGTACCGAGGGTCATCTTCCGCCGGAGGAACGATGGAGCCGTCGACGAAGCCCACCTTGTTCTTCGAACTCAGAGCCCAAAGCATAGTGTGTTTCCAAGAATGATAATTGTCGCCATTGGAGGTGAGGAGATGAGTTGCAAGAACGTGTCAATTTGATCAGAGTGGTGAAGATAAAAAGGGTGATTTTGATCAACTACGATAGCCATCGAAAAGAATTGAGAACGATTGGGGGAAATCGATGAATCAGGGATGGAAATCGAAGAGAAGGATCATAGTAAAAACATGGAAAAGACGAAGAAGGGGGAAGGAATCTCGAACCCTAGAAATTGGGAACGAGGGAAAGAACCCGTGAATCTTCTGATACCATGTTACAATTGAAGCATCATTTGAGAGAGAGAAACAAGTCTAAATAGAAAAATACTTCATTGAATTTTCACTGAGTCACTACAGAGATTTTATATCCAGAGACTAAACAAGAAGATAGCCAATTAAGCTTGCAATAGCTCTAACAAACTAATAACTACTCTAACCATCTCTAAACTGATCAAACTAACTAACCAAAGAGGTTAATTGACTCACATTACTAACTAGGGTAACAAAGGGGTAAAAAGGTAAATAAACATTTAATACTAAAAACATATGTGTTAATATGGATTACAAAATACCACACAAATACATGATAGAATTTTCACCCTACTACTGTCATTCATGCTTGCAGGCTAGCCAAATTACATGAAGCCTCTAAACTCTCCCCTGCCTCACCTAAATACACCACTAAACCCCCATCACCCTAAAAATTATCCAACCGGCTCCGTCAATTCCAAGATCAGAAATAAAAAATCGATCAAGGTTGACCTCTTTCTATGCCAAAAAAATGGGATACATTTCTTTCGCCGATGTAAATTCAGGCAAATGAGCCTCATTGACATTTTAGCTTCTGTCAATAATGATAATAGATTGTTAGGCATTGATTGATATTTCTCAACTTCCCCCTAATGGTGGTTAAGCATTTCTCAAAAGCCGACATAAATTTCGGCATTTTTCATCGGCCAAAATTTCAATAATAAAATCTTTTTATACTTCTGGCAGTTCATATTCTTTTTTGCCAACATGCTTTTTGTAATTCATATTCTTTTCAGCAATTATATTGTTTGGTATTTTTTTTATTACTTTTTAAAGCTAAAAGTGTAATAAACATATTTCAGCAGGCGATTGATTACTAGAGGTAAAAGTTAGTTATACTAATTAGTTGCGATAGTTAGTTAGTTACACAAGTTAGATGTTTTTATTATTGCCTATATAAGTCTTATTTATCCCTCGATGTAAAACATTCTCTCGTTATCAATATAATTTCACATTTTCACTTTCTTCTCTTTTTTTTCTCTTTCACAGCTTCCATTAAGAATTGTAATATGGCGTCGTCGCTTCTGAACTCCGTCAATCTAGAAATCACGACCAACGTCATTTTCTTGCTCTCCGCCACGGCTATTTGGAACCATCACCAATCTCATTTTAAAAAACATAATAATCCAGAAATCTTTTAGTTGAAACGTTCAATGCTTACATATGCGCTCAAGAATCTCTCTCTCCCTGAATGCAAACTACACCAAATTCAAAGTTCTATGGGAAGAGCTTGGTGAGTATTGCCATGTCTACAATTGTAATTGCTGCAGCGTTCAACTGCTAATTGAGCATCTTTAACATGAATTTCCACATTGGATTGTATAACCAAAACCTACGCTAAAGCTCGCATCCGGAAGTTGATGAATATCCTATTAAAAGTCTCACATCGAATGTGATATGGCCTAAAACCACATCCAAAGATGGTATCAGAGTCTATCAAAGATCTGTTGGGCAACCCGCTCGAGATATCTATTCCTAGGCTAACACACGCACCAGATGTCTATTCATGGGTATGGGGCTGATTAGGCATAAAATGATAACACTCAGTTTCGAGGACTGAGTAGCCTCCTGAAGAAATTATAAAGAGAAGAAATGGAATTTGAAAGATAATTGATTGATTCATTCATAAAATCAGTACAAGCTTATATAGCCTCGGCCAGTACAAGATTCTAACGGAAAGAAATGCAAGATGTAAAATAGATATCAAAGCTACACCAAATCTAAGGGATGATATGCTGAGTCATTGCTTCTAGAAGGTGGAGTAACTTTATTTGTAATTAAATGAGGTGATCTTTGAATTTGGCTGGTAATTTCTTGTTGCGAATGGGCCTCACAGAATTGGTATTGGGCTGCTCCTCAGGCCCATTCATAGTGTCCATATCAACACCTTCCCCATCAAATTCAACCTTGTCCTCAAGGTTGTAGGAGGACTTCAAATCTTGCCAGCTTTCCCACGTAGTGTCCTCTGGAGGAAGTCCATTCCATTGCACCAAGACTTGTTGCAGCTGCTGTCCATCCACAGTGATGATCCGAGAGTTGATAATAGCAAGAGGAGACACCAATGGGTGATTATCAACAGACTCAGCAGGTAACAGGGGATCTGCAGGAGGGATTGGACCCAAGTATGGCTTCAATAGAGAACAATGGAATACATTGTGAATTTTGGAATATGAAGGGAGTTCCAATTTATATGCTACTTGGCCAATGCGTTCCATAACACGAAACGGACCATAGTAGCGTTTGTGTAACTTGTTATACTTGCTGCCAGCGAGTGTAGTTTGCCGATAGGGCTGCAACTTCACATGAACATATGAATCAACTTCAAAAGTAACCTCTCTGCGATGACAATCTGCGAAGGACTTCATCCTTTCCTGAGCTTTGAGCAGATTGCGACGCAGCAGGGCAAGCACTTCATCACGGTCTCTGAGTAAATCATCACTTGCTGCAATGTTGGATGAGCCTACCACATAAGAGGAAATTGTGGGTGGTTCTTTACCATAAACAACTTGAAAGGGTGTCAAACCCGCAACAGTATGATATGAAGTGTTATAATGATACTCGGCCCAAGGTAAATACCGGTGCCACAAGGAAGGACGTTGATGCACAAAAGCACGAAGATACTGCTCAATGGTGCGGTTAGTTACCTCTGTTTGACCATCGGTTTGAGGATGGTACGAAGAACTCATGCACAGTTAAGTACCACTAAATTTAAACAGGTCTGACCAAAATTTACTGATAAAAATAGGATCTCGACTAGAGACAATGCTACGAGGCAAACCATGTAATTTACAGACAATGTTGACGAAGAGTTCGGCAACCTTGTAAGCTGTGTAATTGGAAGGTAAAGCCCCCAAATGAACATATTTGGAAAAACGGTCAACACCACAAACAGGACGGAGAAACCACCGGAATTAGGCAAGCCGGTTACAAAGTCCAGAGAAATGTCCTCCCAAACATTAGAGGGGATAGGCAAGGGCTGCAACAACCCGCCGGGCTTGCTAGTTGAGTACTTTGTTTGCTGACAGATCAAACACCGAGCAATAAAGTTCTTAATATCTTGACGCATGTGCTGCCAGTAGAAATTGGCAGAGAGCCTCTTGAGAGTTTTAACAACTCCAGCATGACCCCCAATGGGTGTTTCATGATACTCTCTCATTAAAAGAAGCTTGAAACGTGAGGTAGAAGGAAGCCAGATTCTACCATTCATTACTAGCAGGCCATTTGACAAAACAAACTCAGGAAATTTGGAGGGGTCCGAAACTACCTGTTGGCATAAATCTTGGTATGAGGGTGTGCCGAGGCGACTCTTGGCGTGACTCATCAATGAACAAGAATTGAGGAACAGTGAGTGCATTCAGCTCAGCCGAGGATGTCTCAAAACATCGAGATAAAGCATCAAACAGCGATATTGGATTTTCGGTTTGTATTGAATGTCATAATGATACCCCAAAAGCTTGGACAAATAAAATTGTTGCTCAGGCGTCTGGATTACCTGTGTGAGCGGCTCTTTCAAACTCCTATGATCGGTTTGGATGATAAAGAAGTGTCCCAATAAATATTGGCGCCATCGTTTCCACAAAGACCGATAATGGCATGAAGTTCTCTAATATAGGTAGAAGCCTTGGAGAGGCAAGGACAGAACAATTACTGAAGTAGGCAATGGGATGATCCCCTTGCAAAAGAACCGCCCCATTGTGTGACCGGAAGCATCTGTTTGCACAATAAAAGGGACAACAAAAATCGCAGAGAGAGAAGCAGAGTCTTTGTTGCTAAAGCTAGCTTCAAGTGCTCAAAAGCTTCTTTGAGCGGATAATGACCATTCAAACGCATTTTTCTTCAAAAAGAAGTGAGAGGATGTGCCAAAGAAGCATAATTTCGCACCTGGCGATAGAAACCGAATGTCCCCAAAATCCACGCAAATTTTTCTGCAGTTTTGGTGTTGGCCAATCTAAAATCCACGAATCTTGTGAGGTCGGGAGCCTGATCCCAGCGATGAATGATGTGGCCCAAATACGCAATAGTGGATTGGCAGAAAGAGCATTTAGTGGGTTTCAAACGAAATTCACGAGTCTCAAGAATAGAAAATACCTGAGAGAGATGTTTCAAATGAGCTGTCATGTCAGCACTAAACACCAAAATGTCGTCAAAGAAGACGATGATTGTCTTGCGAAGAAGAGAGCGAAAGATATCATTCATTGTTGCTTGGAATGTAGAAGGAGCATTGCATAACCCAAACGGCATGACACGATACTCGTAATGACCGTCGTGTGTGCGGAACGCCGTCTTCGGGATGTCATGAGGTGCCACTCGTATCTGATGGAAACCCGAAGTGAGGTCCAACTTAGAAAAAACCCGAGCATGTCCAAGTTCATCCAACAATTCATCAATGGTAGGCAAAGGGAATCTGTCACGCACTGTAAGGTTGTTTAGAGCACGATAGTCCACACACATACGCCAGGAACCATCTTTCTTTTTCAACAACAAAATTGGGGAGGAGAATGGGCTCGTACTAGGCTGAATCCAACCATGTGAGAAGCTTGGCTACCTGAGCTTCAATCTCACATTTCTGGGAGTGAGGGTATCGATAAGGTCAGACATTTACTGGGGACGAGTTGGGGAGTAAAGGTATGGTGTGGTCAGTTGGTCTGGGAGGAGGGAGTGTAGTTGGTTCGGCAAAGAGGTGGCTGTGTTTGGCTAGGAGGGACTGGAATGGGGGATCAAGTGTTTCTGAAATTGTAATAAGGTGATTTGGTGAGGGAGGGCTAGTGTTTGGGTCAAGGGTTGGGCCAATGATGGATAATGAAAAGAATTGGGCTGATGGGTCTGAACGAGCTATTTTCTGGAAGTAATGCAAACCCACCGAAGGTGTTGGGGACTCCCCTTTCAGCTCAATACATTTGTTGTTGTAGAAAAAGGTAAGACTGAGTGTGGAATAGTTCATAAGAATCGGCCCAATCTGTTTAAGCCACTGAGCTCCCAGCACGATATCCGCTCCACAGAGGCCCAGCATGTAAAGATCTGTAGGGAATGAATGTTGTTGAAGCACAATCGGCACATCATGGCAAAGCTGCGTACACACAAGTTCCTGCCCACTACCCACTGTAGCGACCGAAAAATCCGGGAAAGGATTCTTCGAAATGGTTCTTTAGGAAGCCGCCACCAAATTTTAGTTTAAGGGCAAATTCGGAAAATCCCTTTAAGTTTTAAGATAAGGCGTTGTTAGGGTTCGGAAGTCGTTATGTGTGGGGAAGGTATTAGCACCCCACGACATCCTATCGTCTAATTAATTTAAGATTTATTTAATAATTACCCTTTTACTTGTAAGAAAAGACTTATTTAGGTTTTTGTTTTTAGTGCTTGTGAGGGTTGAGTCTTGCTCTACGTACCTCGGATGCAATGGAGGAATCAAAGCCACGTAGTTCTTCCCGAAAATGTTTGTGGGTTGGTGTTTTTAATGTAGGGATCCTAGGATTCCTTGAACTGCATCTGACTCATTGATTCTAGGACGCTGGCTAACTTGGATTGTACAACCGACTTAGCCCCTACTTTTGAAAATAATTTTAGGGTTCTTGAAAAAAAGAGGTTTGGTGTGAGGTGGGTTCGTTTTAGAATAGGTATTCTAGAACTCCGAACTGTCTGACTCATTAGTTCGAGCATTGACTAACCCGATCTATCTGATCGACTTAATCCCCTATTTTTGGAAAATGGTTTATTCGTATTTGTTAAGTTTGTAGGGTTCTTGAGTATGCATGACTCATTGGCCTAAAATAATGACTAACAGGTTGTACAACCGACTTAGCCGTTTATTTTTAGAGAAATAATTTATTCGTTAGGTTTGTAGGGTTCTTGAATCATGCATGCGGCTCATTGGCCCTAAAATAATGACTAACCGGTTGTACAACCAGAAGCTTAGCCGTTATTTTATTTTGCGAGAAAAATTATTTATATTATTATTGGAAAAGAATTAAAAATGAAACAGGGGTGAGCATAGTAAATTGGGGTTTTATTAGTCGCAGGGGTTGTATAAATAATAAGGGGTGTGAAAAGGAAAGCCCAGTTCGCATCTGGAAGCCCAGAATGCGAGACTGGGCTCAAGTGGAGGAGGGGTGCGTGTGTGAATTAGAAAAGTGCGTGTATGAATTCTGAGGATTAAAATAAATAAATAAATAAATAAAGAAAGCAGATGTTATAAGGCCCAACAGCATGAAAACCCTAAACCTAAAAGGCATTCACCCTCCTTCCCATTTATACACATTGCTGTGCGCGCAGCACCTAGAGAGAGAGAAGCGAGATTTTCGGCCAAAATCCAGGGGAGAGAGAGAGGCTTCAGGCGAAGGGTTCGCCGGTTTTAGGGGAGGGAGTGACGATCGGTTTCGGGTTGAGAGGGAAGCGACGATGAAGATAGCGACTCCATCGGAGGTGGGTGGTGATGGTGACGGCGTTGGCGCCGCGAAAGGAACCTCGCCGGTTTTGAGTTCGTGTTCTCCTACGTTTTTCTTTATTTCTTTCTGTGCTTCTCTCTGTTTCCTTTTTAAAAAAACAAACTCGATCTGCTATTATTTTCCGGAGGTGAAAGCGGTGGTTCGAAGAGGTTCGGTCTGCTTTGTGAAGTCGTTTGGTTTGAAGGTCTTCGCCGAGAGCTCGCGGAGAAGACGACCGAACTCCGTGAGCTTGAGGTCAGAAACACGTTTTTTTTTGTGCCTTATTTTCTTGTTTTCTGCAGTGCGATTCTCTCCTACCCATTTATTCCTCCATTTATTCTGTTTTTTTTTTGTATGATTTTTGTGTTTTCTACTCTGAGTATATTTATTTTTCTGAAAACAGAACCTAATTTGAAATGCCTTAGACCACGTTTTTTACTAATAACTCAGTTAACTTATTTTTGAATTCTGGAAATCTAACTCTAGCATCAATGGTGATCCTGTACTGATTTATTTAACAAAAAGGGTATATAACCCTAACATTACTGGTACTAATCAGATTTATTATTTTTTTTGAGCATTATCTTAAGATAAGCAGAATATCAAGCATAAAAACGTGATCTAAAAAACTATTCCTATGATGATTATATTTTGTTCTCAGTTTCAACAATGAAAGAAATATTTTATGAATCATATGTACATAAAAACTCAGGTTTTGAATACCAACCTAGAACTCTGTTTAGGATCCTTGTGAATGCTGCTTGATTGATTGTAACCAAGCGCAACTCATTGCTTTATCTCCTCCTTTGATTTCTTTGTTGTTCCTCTCTTCAAACTCAGAAACTCAAAAAAAAAGTGTTTTTTTGTGGATTAGGGTTTCAATGTGAAACTCTAATCCTTATTTTTTTGTGATTTTCGCAGCCTTTTTGGTGCAGATTTTGTGTGTTTTGGTGAGAGTCGATCCTATTTTTATATTAAAAATTCTAGGTTTAGCATTTAATTTTTTCCTTGGGCTTTGACTAACTTTGACCTCATTGTTTTTGGATCTGCAGCCCAAATCAAGTGGTGAGAGCAATTTGAAAAATCCTACTGCACCTATATATTTTTTTGCGTTTTTCTATTATTTTGGATTCCATTTTTATGTATTTTTAGTATTATGATTTTTTTGTATTTTTGGACTCTTTGGACTATTAAGTGCTTTTAATTTCTAAATTAAACTAAATACTATTTTTGACATTTTTGGATTTATTAAACATTGCAAACTAAACTAAATTGAATTTTCGACATTTTTAGACTTATTAAGTGCTTAAATAAATTAAGTGAACAAAGTAAGAAAAAAATAATAATAAAAAAAAAGCCAAGTGTAAAGCGAAGCGAAGCGGACTAGACCAACACTATAAGAAAATGGGCGTGTTAAAAAATAACTCGGAGTCGCATCCTTAGGTTTGAATTTAAGCCAACTTTGAGAAAAATGAATTTTGGTAGACCGGTTCACGTACGATTAAACTTGAATACAGATATTAAATCGAAGAGCGCACAAAAAGATCGATCATTCGCGCGCGCGCCCAATTTAAATAACGGTATTTTGAGTTAGTCGAACGTAGTGACTGGAGTTGGCTTGGGTTGGTAATCGAGACCCTACACTGATAACTCTCGTAAACATGCGACTCCGAAACACGCCCTTACTAGAAATAAACGACTAGAACAAAAAAGAATACGGACAAAATTGGGGTATAACAGCTGCCCCTCTTTATTAATATTTTACCAGAAAGTGCTGAGCTCTAGAACTTTCGTAGTAGAAATAGAAATAAAGATAAGATAGACGCTAATTTTGTCCGTTTAAATGGGAAGTGAAGTTTTGAGAGGAGCAAGGAAGGGTTAACACTCGGTGCATTAACCAGAAGTTAAATGAAGGGTCGTCAAGGACCTGAAGGAGCGCTAAGACTCTGAAGGACCACTTAAGGTCTGAAGGAGCGATAAGGCTCTGAAGAAGGACCACTTAAGGTCGAAAGGTTGCCTAGGCCTTAATTGAAGGACCATCGGTAGTGCGAAGGGGCGCAACTAGCTACGGTACTAATTAAGCGATGCGGGGGCCTTTATACTCGGCGGCCATGATGGGTCAAGATCAGATCCGGAACTGATATGTTGACCATGAAGGACGTACACCGTGTCTTAGGCTGACACGACTAGTCTGAAGGACTACTCGGGGTCTGAGAAGGTCCGTCGGGCTCGACTCGACGTTGCGACCGCCACCAGCAGAACCTTGAAGGGCGTAGTGCTCGAAGGACCACTCGAGTCCGAAGGATCTCGGTGATCTGTTATGTAGTGTGGCATTATAGTTGGATGCCCCTAGTGAGGGTGTGTGTTTGAGTGAAACCTTTAATGATGCAGTGCATGGCACATGAGTGTATTGTAATGGTATTTGGCGGGATGATGCATGAGATGTGGAATGATTTTTTTTTTTTTTTTGGGCAGTCCCTTTTTTTTCTGACTGGTTCTATCAACTCGCGGGATTCCTGGCGTGAGATATGAAATCATCTGGTATATTTGTATCGCGAGATTGACATGCTGGGGCGTGTTGTGATTCGTTTGAAGTGATTGTGGGTGCATTTGTTCATTTTTGTTTTGCTTTTATTATGAGATCATATCCTTTCTGTAATTTTCAAGAATTTCGTAATGATCGTAATGCTTATGATTATGGCACATGTTTCGCAATTCAGTATCATTTACCAAAAAAACATCATTTCAAAATGAGGGAGGATGAAAGAGAATGGAAAGTGTTTGATATTAATATGGAAGCCGAGTATGCAGAAGGCACACTGACTGAAAGATTACATCAGTAACCGAATTGAAAGAAACAGAAAAACTAGAATACTAAGCAGATTTGTTGGTGGCTAATGTCCTTTGAAATAACATCGTCGGACACCCATATTCACGCCTTTGACCAATCATCATTCGACTTTCGAAATGTTATGCGCTTACGATATTTTGGTCCAACTTCTTGACCCTAATTTTTGCTGGATTGCCCTTTTGGGTTTTCAATCCACCGGTCGCTCTAACTTTTGCACGGGCCGCCCTTTTCGGTTTTCGACCCAATGAGCTTATTCTTGCTTGGCTCATTTTCTCTTTTTCATATAATTTCTTTAGGCATAGTATTTCTTGACTGCATCAGAATTGATTGGGAGATGGAGGTCTTCGCCATCCATATTTGTGAGAATTAGGGATCCTCCGGAGAATGACTTCTTCACCACATAAGGCCCCTTCGTAGTTCGGGGTCCATTTCCCACGTGAATCCTTTTGGATAGGTAAGATCTTCTTGAGCACTAGGTCCCCCTCTTGGAATTATGCGGGACGAACTTTTTCTCGTAGGCCCTCTTCATCCTTTGTTGATACAAGCGCCCATGACACAACGCCGCCCGACCTCTTCTCATCGATGAGGTTCAATCGATCTAAGCGAGCACGAACCCATTCGCGCTCTTCTAATTTTGTCTCCATCGATACCGTAGTGAGGGTATTTCAACTTCGATGGGTAGTATCGCTTCCATTCCATACACTAGTGAGCGGTGTTGCCCTGTCGAAGTGCGGGTGAGGTTCGATACCCATGCAAAGCAAAAGGAGCATTTCGTGCGGTCTTTGAAAGTCACTACCATCTTACGCACAATCTTCTTGATGTTCTTATTTGCGCCGCTGATTGCCCCATTCATCTTTGCGATGCGAGAGGAGTTATGGTGTTGTATCTTGAAGTCGTCGCGACAACTCTTTCATCATTTTGTTGTTTAAGTTGGTCCCATTATCTGTGATGATTCTATTTGGGAGGCCGTAAGCAGATCGATCTCTTTTATGAACTTGACAACCACAGACCTTGTCACACTTGTATAAGCGCTTCAACCCATTTGGTGAAATAATCGATAGCAACGGTATGAAGCGGTGCCCGTTCGATGCTTTGGGTTCGATGGGGCCGATGACATCCATTCCCCACATTGAGAACGGCCAGGGAGCCGACAGAACATTCAGAGATGCTGGTGGTACATGGATGTTGTCGGCGTAAACTTGACATTTGTGGCATTTCCTCACATAACTGAAACAGTCTGTTTCCATTGTCGACCAGTAATAGCCAGCCCTCAAGATCTTTCTTGTCATAGTGTGCCCGTTAGAATGAGTTCTGAAGGATCCCTCATGGATATCTTTCATAATTCTTTCTGCTTCTTCTTTTGCTACACATCTGAGGAGGACCATATCATGATTCCTTTTGTAGAGCACTTCACCATTCAAAAAGAAACCCATTGATAACCTTCTTAGTGTTCTCTTATCATTTTCAGAGGCACCAGGAGGATATTCTCTATTTGTGATATATTGTTTGATGTCATAATACCAAGGCTTACTGTCGGGTTCTCCTTCGATTGCATGGCAATGATGTGCTGGTAGCTCACGATTTTGTATCTTCAGGAATGTGAGACTTTTGTTGTCCATGATATTGAACATCGACGACAGAGTTGCTAAGGCATCAGCCAATTGATTTTCTTCCCGAGGGAAATAGTGAAAGGAGATTTCCTCAAATTTCTCGGCCAATTCTAGGATGTGATCGCGATAGGGGATTAATTTGGAATCTCTTGTTTCCCAATCGCCTCTTAGTTGATGGATGACCAAAGCCGAGTCTCCGTATATATCGAGTCTTTTAACTTTCCACTCGAGAGCCGCCTGAATGCCTAAAGTACATGCTTCATACTCAGCGATATTGTTGGTGCAATAGAAACTCAGTCTGGCTGTGAATGGTATGAAGCGATTGTCTGGGGAGATTAACACAGCCCCTACTCCGTGCCCCCACATATTCGAAGCACCGTCAAATGACATGGTCCACCTTTCATCATCTAGAGACTTTCCTTCTTCCAACAGGGCCATTATATCCTCATCTGGGAAATCACACTGCATTGATTGATAGTCTTCGATAGGCTGATGTGCCAAGTACTCGGCCAATGTACTACCTTTGATTGCTTTCTGAGTGACATACAAAAGGTCGTATTCGGACAGTAGCATTTGCCAGCGAGCAATTCTCCCTGTGAGTGCGGGCTTTTCGAAGGTGTACTTGATTGGGTCCATTTTGGACACCAACCAAGTCGTGTGGCTTAGTATGTACTGCCTTAGTCGACGTGCAGCCCAGGCTAAAGCACAACACGTTTTCTCCAACAATGAGTATCTAGTCTCGCACTCTGTGAACTTTTTGCTTAGATAGTAGATAGCATATTCCTTCTTCCGGACTCGTTCTGTTGGCCCCAAGACACAACCCATCGAATTGTCTAGAATCGTTAAATACATGATGAGAGGTCCAGACACGGTGGCATTAAGATTGGCGGGTTTCGGAGATATCTCTTGATTTTCTCAAAGGCTTCTTGGCGGTTGTCATTCCACTTTGCCTCTTGATTCTTGCACAATAGCTTGAAGATTGGCTCACGGTGAATGTTAGTTGGGATATGAACACGGAAATGTAATTCAATCTTCCGAGGAAACCACGAACCTCCTTCTCAGTTTTAGGTGTCGACATTTCAAGAATTGCTCGTATTTTTGGCGGATCCACCTCTATTCCTCTCTCGATCGACTATGAATCCTAACAACTTCCCTGATCTTACTCCGAAAGTGCACTTGGCTGGATTTAGTCTGAGCTTGAACTTCCTTAGACGTTCAAAGAGTTTGTGCAGATTAACGATATGCTCTTCATCAGTTTTGGATTTTGCGATCATATCATCCACATAAACTTCTATTTCTTTATGCATCATATCGTGGAATAGGGCTACCATTGCTCTCTGGTATGTGGCACTAGCGTTCTTCAACCCAAATGGCATGACTTTGTAACTGAAGGTTCCCACAGAGTGATGAAGGTGGTTTTCTCCATATCTTGAGGGCATCTCTTGATCTGATTATATCCGGAGTATCCATCCATAAAGGAGAAGAGAGAGTGTTGCGTTGTGCTATCTACCAGTACATCAATGTGAGGCAGAGGGAAGTCATCTTTAGGGCTGGCTCTGTTCAAATCCCGGTAGTCGACACACATTCGGACCTTCCCATCCTTCTTCGGGACTGAGACAATATTGGCTACCCATTGAGGATATTTGGATACTGCTAGAAATCCGGCATCAAATTGCTTCTTAACCTCATCCCTGATTTTCAATGACATTTTTGGCTTCATCCTTCTCAATTTGTTTCATTTGGTGGGCATTCGGAGCTTCTTTGGCAGTTTATGTTCGACTATGTTGGTGTCTAGTCCGGGCATGTCTTTGTAGGTCCATGCAAAAATATCGGCATAGTCAAATAAGAGCTTAACCAGTTTCTCACGCTCGGCATCTGGCATTGTAGTTCCGATCTTAATCTCCTTTCTGTCCTCATCTGTACCCAAGTTGATCGTTTCAATTGATTCCTCGTGGGGCTGGATCACTTTGTCCTCTTGTTCCATCATTCTCATTAACTCTGGAGGGGTTTCCCAGTCATTTTCAACATCTTCTTCGGTTTGATTAATGGGATGATCAAAGTTATGATATGGATTACCGACATTGTTATTTTCAAAGACAAAATTTTTAGATCTGCATTAGCGAAAATTGACGGAATGAAAACAGGTGGAAGAAAGAGCGAAGCGAATAAATAAGAAACGAAGAAAATTATTGAAGAATTCAAAACGTTATTTTATTGATACTTGATACTGAATAAAACATGTGTGCCCTTATTGAGTTATCCTAAGGCCTTGGGCGAGCGGAGGATTTGCATTCTGAGAAAAATTACTTTGAATTGAAAACTACGGGGAAAATCGACAATCTCGGTTCTTGACCTTTCATCTGGGCACAGCGCATAAGGTTGACGACACCGTCCTCCGTACTTGGATCATCTTCAAAACTGCAGCAATCGGGTTAGGATTTAGAATTCTCGCGCTCGAAAGCTTTGGTTGATATCACAAATGAGCAACTTCTTCACCCTTGGCTCTCTGCCTTCGAGCCTTGCCATTCTCTTCTCTTTCTTTTCTTTGTAGACCCTATCCTTATCCTTGCGACCAGGCCAGTATCCTATCCCATATCCGTTCGTGTTGTCGACAATTGGATCGTGTCGAATCCCTTGCTCGCTCTTCCCTAGGCCGCCTCCAACCTTGAACCCATTGGTCGGCATGACCTTGGCAACCATCATGGCGGCCTTGGACAACCTTGGTTTAGGCATCGGGGTCCCTTCTCCAACAAAGGTGGTGTTGGCGATTTCGTGGCTTGGAAAGCGGTTTGAATGATTCCTCAATTTGCCTCGATGTAGCGGGCGGAGGATGACTTATTGACCGGCAGCTCCTCTTCCCCAAAACCACTACTAACTTGCCATTCACAACAAACTTGAGCTTCTGATGTAAAGATGAGGGAACAGCTCCAGCAGAATGGATCCATGGCCTCCCCAGGAGACAGCTATAGGAGGGGAGGATGTCCATGACTTGGAAGACCACTATGAAGAGTTACGGACCTGCACATGCATGTGCAACTCCATCTCTCCAATGACTTCTCTCTTTGACCCATCAAAGGCTCTAACTAGTGTAGAAATTTGGGCTTCATATAGGAACAATCCACATCTAGCCTTTCCATAGTGGACTTAGGCAGGACATTCAGGGAAGAACCGTTGTCGATAAGCACTCGGGCGAGGGCATACTCCCCACATTTCACGGAAATATGTAAGGCCTTGTTGTGCCCTCTTCCTTCTACTGGGATCTCGTCGTCTGTGAAAGTGAGGTAGTTGCTTGCGACGATATTCCCCACTATCCCGTCTAGCTGGCAAACAGTGATGTCTTGAGCGACGTGTGCTTCGTTGAGTACTTTCATTAGTGCAGCACGGTGAGCTTCAGAATTGAGTAGCAGGGAAAGCAAAGATATCTTGGCGGGAGTGTGGTTGGTTGGTCCACCACTTGGTACTCGCTCGCCTCATGAGTTTCAAGAATTCATCGCTTCTTGCTCGGACAACACCTTCTTGCTTGTGCTTCCTTCAGTAAACCCGGGCTCTTTGCTTTTGCCTTTGCGGACTCTTTCTTCTTCTTCCCTTGACTTTTCCCTACCGAGCTCTTCAGGAGTATAGATGCGCCCACTTCGGGTCATACCGCTAGTCCCTGAGATATTAGTGACATCAGGGTTGCTTGGAAGTCCTTTCACTTGAACTTGAACGTCGTAATTCCAGGGGACCGCCTTGGTATTTTTGAAAGGGAAGGGAGTTGGCACTTGAATAGTGATGGGCCTTGGCATAGCCAGTGCCAATTTTGTGTCAGTTTTGTAGCGGATCTCTAGTGGCTGCCGGATATTGCTTGATCGAGAGAGTATACACCTTCTCCTTCTTGGAACCCATCCGCACTATGCTCTGGTCTAGTAGGTCTTGAAGAACCCGTTTGAATGATTCACAAGATCCAATACAGTAAGGGTCAGTACACACACTTTTGTTGGTGCATCCCTTCATGATGACTCCGAAATGACACAATTGAGCATGTATGGTATCCAAAGGTGTCCTGATGTCTTCCACCTTTTTGATCAAGAATTCTCCTCCAACAGCATTGACAGATGGATTTGCATGCTCGGTAGAGGATTTGTGGCCACATTCGGACCGTCTTCTTTGAAGTTCAACATCTTGGAGTCGATTAGCTCTTGTACTACATATTTAAACGCGCTGCGCTTTTTGGTTGAATGACCTATTGCCCCAGCCGTGGAATCCACAGCGGCGTTAGCATCATAACCTCTTGGGAAAGGAGGTGGAGTGGTCTCATTGGTCGGGAGTGATTAGGTTATTGTTAATGAGGTGGTTGAAGAGGGTCTGTGTGAGACATGGGTATGGGGTCAAAGTTGATGTGTTTTCTTTACGGGTAATTTTGGGTTCTGTAATTTTGGTAGGGAGGTGGAGCTTGTTGTGTTTCAAAGGGAAGTTGAAAGGTTGGTGAAGGGGTATTGTAGGGGGCTTTTGTGATGGCATTTGTTTCTCCTTCTTTCTTTTTGGGATATCCAGAGAAAGGCTTTTTCTGGTTGTAGGTTCCTGTGGAGCTATGGGTAATTTTTCCATTTTTCATTGCACTTTCTATCCTCTCCCCTATGGTAACCATGTCTGAGAAGTTTGAAGACACTCCTCCGATCAACTTGTCGAAGTAGGGTGACGGAAGAGTCTCCATGAACATGGCAACCATTTCTTTCTCTAACAGGGGTGGTGCTACCTGTGCAGCTAACCCTCTCCAGCGTTGGGCATATTCCTTGAACGACTCATTGTCTCTTTTGGTCATATTCTGGAGTTGCGTCCGATCAGGAGCCATATCAATGTTATACTTATACTGCTTTTAAAACGCGTCAGCTAGGTCTTTCCAAAGACCGAATGTGAGTGCGCTCGGCTTGCATATACCGACTTGATCTTTGCTCGGCTAAGCCGTCCGGAAGTAGTGGATCGTAAGTTTATCGTTGCGTGCAAACCGAGCCATCTTCTGCGATACATGATCGGTGACTACGAGGACAAAGTTGCCTCGATATTTGTCGAAGTCCCGGCACTTTGAATTTATGAGGATGATCACATTGGGAACGAGGCATAAGTCATATGCATCCCTACTCCCACATTGGATCCTTCCACGGCTCTTAGGACGCTCTTCTAGTATTTGCGACTTATCTTTTGCTTGAAGATCTTGATTTGGTAGCCATGAGAAAGGCCACCGCATTGTGGTGGGGATGAGGAAGCTGGAACCACGGCAGGCGAGTATGATTCTGAAGTCGAGTTCGGGATTTGAGAAAATCCATGGCGGCGCCACCGGCTTGTGTTGAATTTGTTCCGCCTCATCACCACATTGTTTCCTCGCTATTTCATCTTGATCTTTTTGTGCAAAGAAGCTCGTAAGTATCTCCTCCATGGACAAGATCTCTTTGTTGGAGGCGTGTAAACCTCGTGGTAAACCCCATTTGAGGCCATTGCACACCCCGAGCGTTGGGGTTAGGAGGAGGATACGTTTGTGGCACAGTTCCGGCGTTTCGGTGAAACCCCTTCTTCGTCGTTCTTCTGGGCGAAGCTCCATCATTTTGGCCATCCGGTCTTTCAGGCCCAACATTTCGGTCATCCGCTCCTTGAACTTCTCAATCTCGTCCTTTAGTGCCGGTTGTCTTGAATCTCAAACCATCTTTTTGCTTGAGAGCGGGTCCAATAACGATGTTGAAGAACCGGTTGTTTTTCTGCTTTTTTTCAAAATGTATATGCGTGAGTATGAGTATGCATGAATTGCGAATGTATGATGGAATGTATCGCGTCGGGAATTGTAAGCCATTGTTTCGACAAATAAAACGCAAACCTAGATCAAAAATCAAAGGGGTTCATTCATTAATAAAACGTGAAAACATAATGTTTGATAATCAGACAACTACATTCAAGCTCTTTTCCTTTTCTTATCATCGCACGCGCGCCTTTAATTTGGAGTACTTCAATAAGATTCCTCTGAGAACTTAACAAATTTAACAACTTTAGTGGGAGTGTTTTCTCTAGTCATAACGAGTTCAGCTGCTTTCAGACGCTCTGGAACTTCTCTGATAGCTTCATTACCCAGTCCGGCTAAGCATGAGAATCTCTCTTTCCAGTATGTGCAGTGATCATCCAGCTTCAAGTATTCAGTTTTGAGGTGAGTGAGGTCATCCTCGGTCTCTTTGCAAAGCAACTCACAGTATTCGGCGAAACTCTTTGCCTCGGTGGTATCTCTGAACTGTTGTTGTAGAGCCGCTTGACATTCTTCAAGCCTTCCTAGTACTACACCTTTAGCTTTCCTTTCGACCCCAAGTTTGCTCTCGTACTCCGCAACTAACCCCTCCAAGTGAGCTTTCATTCTTTCTAGTTGACCTCGCAAGTCTTTCTCAGCTGCTCTGGATCTGTTTAGTTGTGTTTCAAATGCATAGGCTTTGTCAATAGCTCTATCTCTATCTTGGTTACGTGCCTGGAGTTCATCATTAGCGCCTTTGAGACATTTTTGCACATCAAAGAGTTTTTTACTGCCCGCGCTCAACTCCTTAACATAGTCAGCGATGCGCTTATCTTTGAGAGCATTCTCTTGCCGCATGTTCCCCTTTTCTTGAAGAGCTCTTTCTAACTGAGCTTGTAGTTCAGCTTTCTCTTGCTCGGATTTTGCCAAGGCGTTCTTGAGTTTTTCAACTTCCTCATTAAGGATAGGTGTAGGTTCAGGAACTTCTGGCTCAGCTGGAAGTGCAGGACGGAAGGGTAGTTTGACCTCTTGGACTCTGAGTTGAACCCACTGCAGGTAACTTTCCCCTACATTAGTTCCCCTGCGACCCAAGTCAAGGCGACCTTTCTTGAGTACTCTGTCCCATGCACGACTAATTCTTCTCAGCATACTAAGATCTTCAGAACCTCTTTTGTCGAGTACGAAGGCGGTCAAAGATTCTGTTGGAGGCGGATGCAGCATCGGATAACCAAGTTGTCTTAAGGCAAGTGCGGGATTGTAATTGATGCAACCCTTAGTTCCTATGAGAGGGACATTTGGGAAACCCTCACATTGGTAAATAAACTCATTTGTGTCTCGAGCAAGGGAACACCATGTTATGTCGCTTCCCCTGAGGTTAGTGATGTATTGCTTCCAGTCAGATTTACTTTTAGCTTCAATGTGATAATTACTCTTGAAGATGTGGGAGACAAACCAACGATACAGTACATGTAAGCAACATATGAGCACACCTGCTTTCTTGTCGTGGCGATCATGGAGAGCGTAATATATGTCAGCAAGGATAACTGAGGTAGGATTCTGTCCTCGAGTTTTGAAGGCTAGAAAGACGTCAATGGCAGTGTAGTCAACAAAGTCAGGAACATAAGGGAACAAAACTATCCCATAGATAAGGAGTGCTAGGACATCACCGAAGGCAACCCAATCATTTTTACCAGCCAAAATAGAAGTTACTTCTTCCAAGTATTCTCTAGGTAGACCTTCCATTTTCTCTTTTACCACCACTTCTTTAGCTAAACTTGATGCATTGATTTTGAGGATACCGGCCAAACCTTTAACCCAAGAGTTATTTTCAGCATATCGGTAGGGCTTATTGTTCTCAGCGGGGAATTGCAGAATCTGTTCGAACTCTTCCAAGGTTGGAGCCAACTGATAGTCTTGGAAAGTGAAGCACCGAAGTTGTAGATCATAGAACTGGGCCAGAGCAGTAAGGGCCTCTGCTTGCACATTGATTTTGAGGAGACTCAGAATATTCCCGTATTTGTTGGAGAAGGAATCACGTCGCCCTGATGGCATCTTGTCGCTTAGGTCAAGCAAGCTTTTTATGTCTGGTTGTCTGATTTTCAATTTCACAGTTTTCTTGATGCTTTGATCCATTTTTGTCGAAAAAGGCTTACAATTCCCTGTCGGCAAAACAATGCATGTAAGGAAAAAAAATGCATGTAATGTGGCATATTTTTTTGTATGCATGTGATATATATTTTCTGTATTTTTCATATGATGTAAAAGAAAAAAATGCATGTGTTTTGTGGAAAAGTAACAAATTTGATTTTTCTTGTTTTTTTTTTTGATTTTTTTTTTTGTTTTCTTGTTTGTAAAAAGACGACATGCACTAATGTTTGTTTTGAATGCAAGGGTGTTAAGCTCCTTTGTGAACCTAGGAGGTATCTTATGGAAGTGGGTCTAAGGCTTTCTTTACAGTGAACCTCACAAGGATGGTTCTAAAGGATCCTACACATGGTTCCTAGAGCCAAGGACCCCAGTCAAGAACACTGACCCCGACAATAGGCAAGCTATTAGAAGGGATAGCATCCTCAAAAGGAATCAAACTCTAGGTGAGATTTTCGTGACCACCCAACGAGACGTACGTCCCGCAGGCCATCACTACGCAATCTCGTTCTAACTTAGGTTTGTGCTCGAGTCCGGGTAGAGGACTTTTCTCACGTGTGTGAAGTGTAGAAGTGCAGTGTGTGTAGGAGCAAAATAAACCCAAAGCTGCAAAACAAAACAAACATACATACAAAATACATCGTCTACCCTAGGGTTTACACAAACAAATAACATAATTATTGCAAAAGTAAATAAATAAATGAATAAATAAAAGGGTAAAATTGAATTTAATCCTAAATTAATTAAACTAGGTTTTGACTCTCTAAAAATAAATACATTTGTTATACCCCAATTTTGTCCGTCTTCTTTTTCTTGTTTTAGTAGTTTATTTTATTCGTATTTTGAAGTCACGCGATTCCGAGCTAATTTTTTTAACACGCCCATTTCTTCTATTTTTGGTCTAGTCTTAGCGCACTTGTCAAGTCCGGTCCGGTCTCGTCTTTGTATTTGGCTTTGACTCCTTTTTCTTATTGTTTTATTCGTATTTTGTTTATTTAACTTATTTAAGCATATATGCGATCCCAAAATTCTATTTTTCGGTTTAAAAGTGTTTAAGAGTCGAAAAATATCAAAAATAATTCTACTTAGTTAATTTACAAATTAGAAGCACTTAAGAGTCAAATAAGTCCAAAAATATAAAAATAAATAATACTAAAAATGCAAAAAATACAAATCGAAAATACATAAAAAAAAGGGGAAACAAATGGCAAAGATAAGCTAGGGTTTCCATCGGCTTCTTTCCAAGCTCTTTGGGCACAGGTTGATCCGCTTCAAAAACCGAAAAATAATTCAAAGCCAGTCAAAAATAATTAATGCTCGACCTAATTTTTAACTATAAATAAGCGACCAATCAGATCTAAAACACACAAAACGAAGGCGAAAACTCTCGCTAAAATCATCTAAAAAATAGGATTAGAGTTTCACATCGAAACCCTAATCCACTAAACACGATTCGAAATTCTGCGTTGGAAGATATTAACAGCAGAAGCAATTCGAAGGGAATACGATAGCAGTAATAATTGCAAACAATCAACAGTCTTGGAGACCTAACAGAGGTGGAAAAAACAGGTTGGTGTCCTTTATTTTTTAGGATCGAAATATAGAATTACATGTATTCATAGCCGTAATATAGAATGTGTTTTCCCATAATATGTACAAAGAACAACTGTAAACATGTATGAATTTATTAGTGTCACAAACTTAGGATTGCTAATCTGTTTTTTTTCAAAAGAGTAATTACAGATCAGTTTTTTTTTGTTTAGTGAAAAACTAGTGAGATCAAAATTTAAGCAAAACCAATCCAAAATTAAAAGTGGAAGAAAAGTAGAAATGAGTGGAAGAGATCAGAACCAGGAAACGAAAAATAGAATAATAAACTGACCTCAGAAGGCTCGCCGGAGCTCTGGCCGGTCATCTCCTCCGGCGAGGTTCCATCAAACCGAAGCTTCAGCCCTCCAAAAAAACGAAACCCACGCCATAGACCACCATGAAACCGAACAACCACCTACACCGAAACGAACCCACCGAAACCTCCCATTTTTTCCCCCAAAACGAACCCAGAAACTGAAAAGCACATATCAGATTTCGGTTTCATTGCGAACCCAGAAACTAAAAAAACACACATCTGTGAACAAAAAGAAAGAAAGAAGAACAGAGAAGGAAAAACGAAGCTCACCGGCGCCAGCGTCACGCTCGTCGTGGCCTTCCTTCCCCTCTCATCGCGAACCCAAAAGCTTCGGTTTCATCTCCCCCATGGAAACCGGCGCAAACCTCGCCGGAGTTTCTCTCTCTCTCCCCCTGAAGTCACGCCGGAAATTTCGCATCTCTCTCGGGGGGAGCAGTGCATGCAAGTATTTGGGATGGAAAGGGGAATTGAATTCTAGGGTTAATCTCTGTTGGGCCTATCTAACACCTTTCTATTTTTTTTTAATTATTTTTGTTGAGAATGCTATTCACACCCTTTATTTACGCACACACCTCCCTCACTTAAGCCCCGCCGCATCTTGGGCTCTTCTATCTGAATGGACCTTCCTTTTACACCTCCTATTAATTATACAACCCCTGCAACTAATAAAACCCCAATTTACAATTTTCACCCCTGTTTTCCTTTTTAATTCTTTTCCAACTCAAACATAAATAATTTTTCTCGAAATCAAATAAGCGGCTAAGTCGGTTGTGTACAAGGTTAGTCATTATTTTAGACCAATGAGAGCATCTGATTCGGTAATCCTACAAAAAATTAGTAAAATATAAATAAATCATTTTTCCAAAAATAAGCGGCTAAGTCGGTTGTACAAGCGGGTTAGTCATTATTTTAGAGCCAACAAATTTATCTGATTCAAGAGACACGAAAACTTAATAAACATGAACAAACCATTTTTATGAAAAATAGGGGATTAAGTCGGTCATGCATGATCGGGTTAGTCGGCGTTCTAGAACTAATGAGTCGCATCTGATTCGGGAGTTCTAGAGTACCTATTCTAAAGCAGACCCACCTCACACCAAACCAATTTCTTTCAAAAACTCTAAAACCATTTTCAAAAAGTAGGGGCTAAGTCGGTTGTACAAGCAAGGTTGTGACGTCTAGGGATCGATGAGTTATGCAGTTCAAGGAATCCTAAGATCTCACACTAAAAACACCAACCCACAAACTTTTTCAGGAAGAACTACGTAGCTTTGATTCCTCCATTGCATGCGGAGTGCGTAGGAGCAAGACTCAACTCTTGTCAAGCCACTAAAAATCAAAATTAAAAATAAGTCTTTCTTCTCTACAAATAAAAGGGTAATTCTTAAATAAATCTAAATTAATTAGACAATGGATGTCGTGGGGTGCTAATACCTTCCCCACACATAATGACTCAGAGCCCTAACAATGTCTTATCCTAAACCAAAGGGATTTTCGAATTTGCCCTTAAACTAGAATTTGGTGGCGGCTTCCTAAGAACATTTGAAGAATCCTTTCCGGATTTTTGGTCGCTACAACATTCCCGGTGAAGTCGCCGGTCAGTAGTGACCAGAAAAATCCGGGAAAGGATTCTTGAAATGGTTCTTTAGGAAGTCGCCACCAAATTTTAGTTTAAGGGCAAATTCGGAAAATCCCTTTAAGTTTTAAGATAAGGCGTTGTTAGGGTTCTGGAGTCGTTATGTGTGGGAAGGTATTAGCACCCCACGACATCCTATCGTCTAATTAATTTAAGATTTATTTAATAATTACCCTTTTACTTGTAAGAAAAGACTTATTTAGGTTTTTGTTTTTAGTGCTTGACAAGGGTTGAGTCTTGCTCTACGCACCTCCGGATGCAATGGAGAATCAAAGCCCAATAGTTCTTCCCGAAAATGTTTGTGGGTTGGTGTTTTTATGTAGGATCTAGGATTCCTTGAACTGCATATACCACCGATTCCTAGAGGATTTGCTAACCCGATTGTACAACCGACTTAGCCCCTTACTTTTGAAAATAATTTTAGGGTTCTTGAAAAAAAGAGGTTTGGTGTGAGGTGGGTTCGTTTTAGAATAGGTATTCTAGAACTCTGAACTGCATGTGACTCATTAGTTCCAGAACATTGACTAACCCGGCTATGACGATCGACTTAATCCCCTATTTTTGGAAAATGGTTTATTCGTATTTGTTAAGTTTGTAGGTTACCGATTCTTGAGCTATGCATTGGCCCTAAAATAATGACTAACCCGGTTGTACAACCGACTTAGCTGCTTTTTTTTTTAGAGAAATAATTTATTCGTTAGGTTTGTAGGGTTCTTGAATCATGCGGCTCATTGGCCCTAAAATAATGACTAACCGGTTGTACAACCGCTTAGCCGCTTTATTTTATTTGCGAGAAAAATTATTTATATTATTATTGGAAAAGAATTAAAAATGAAACAGGGGTGAGCATAGTAAATTGGGGTTTTATTAGTCGCAGGGTTGTATAAATAATAAAGGGTGTGAAAAGGAAAGCCCGGCCAGCATCCGGAAGCCTGAATGCGAGACTGGGCTCAAGTGGAGGAGGGTGCGTGTGTGAATTAGAAGGGTGTGTGTATGAATTCTGAGGATTAAAATAAATAAATAAATAAATAAAGAAAACAGATGTTATAAGGCCCAACAGCATGAAAACCCTAAACCTAAAAGGCATTCACCCTCCTTCCCATTTATCTGCTGTGCCGCGCAGCACCTAGAGAGAGAGAAGCGAGATTTTCGGCCAAAATCCAGGGGAGAGAGAGAGGCTTCCGGCGAAGGGTTCGCCGGTTTTAGGGGAGGGAGTGACGATCGGTTTCGGGTTGAGAGGGAAGCGACGATGAAGATAGCGACTCCATCGGAGGTGGGTGGTGATGGTGACGGCGTTGACGCCGGCGAAGGGAACCTCGCCGGTTTTCAGGTTCGTGTTCTCCTCTGGTTTTTCTTTATTTCTTTCTGTGCTTCTCTCTGTTTCCTTTTTAAAAAAAACAAACTCTGATATGCTATTATTTTCCTGGAGGTGAAACGGTGGTTCGAAGAGGTTCGGTCTGCTGTGGGGGTCGTTTGGTTTCGAAGGTCTTCGTCGGAGCTCTCGCCGGAGAAGACGACCGGAGCTCCGGCAAGCTTGAGGTCACTTACGTGTTTTTTTGTGCCTTATTTTCTTGTTTTCTGCAGTGCGATTCTCTCCTACCCATTTATTCCTCCATTTATTACTTTTTTTTTGTATGATTTTTGTGTTTTCTACTCTGAGTATATTTATTTTTCTGAAAACAGAACCTAATTTGAAATGCCTTAGACCACGTTTTTTACTAATAACTCAGTTAACTTATTTTTGAATTCGGAAATCTAACTCTAGCATCTATGGTGATCTGTCATCGATTTATTTAACAAAAAGGGTATATAACCCTAACATTACTGGTACTAATCAGATTTATTATTTTTTTTTAGCATTATCTTAAGATAAGCAGAATATCAAGCATAAAAACGTGATCTAAAAAACTATTCCTATGATGATTATATTTTGTTCTCAGTTTCAACAATGAAAGAAATATTTTATGAATCATATGTACATAAAAACTCGAGTTTTGAATACCAACCTAGAACTCTGTTTAGGATCCTTGTGAATGCTGCTTGATTGATTGTAACCAACTGCAACTACTGCTTTATCTCCTCCTTTGAGCTGCTGTTGTTCCTCTCTTCAAACTCAGAAACTCAAAAAAAAAGTGTTTTTTTGTGGATTAGGGTTTCAATGTGAAACTCTAATCCTTATTTTTTAGTGATTTTATGACCTTTTTGGTGCAAATTTACGTGTGTTTTGGTCGAAGTCCGATCCTATTTTTATATTAAAAATTCTAGGTTTAGCATTTAATTTTTTCCTTGGGCTTTGACTAACTTTGACCCTCATTGTTTTTGGATCATGACCCAAATCGTTGGTGGAGAGCGGTGAAAAATCCTACTGCACTCCATATATTTTTTTGCGTTTTTTCTATTATTTTCGGATTCCATTTTTATGTATTTTTAGTATTATGATTTTTTTGTATTTTTGGACTCTTTGGACTATTAAGTGCTTTTAATTTCTAAATTAAACTAAATACTAGTTTTTGACATTTTTGGACTGTTAAACATTGCAAACTAAACTAAATTGAATTTTCGACATTTTTAGACTTATTAAGTGCTTAAATAAATTAAGTGAACAAAGTAAGAAAAAATAATAATAGGAAAAAAAAGCCAAGTGTAAAGGCGAAAACGAACCGGACTAGACCAACACTATAAGAAAATGGGCGTGTTAAAAAATAACTCGGAGTCGCATCCTTAGGTTTGAATTTAAGCCAACTTTGAGAAAAATGAATTTTGGTAGACCGGTTCACGTACGATTAAACTTGAATACAGATATTAAATCGAAGAGCGCACAAAAAGATCGATCATTCATTCGGCGCTACCAATTTAAATAACGGTATTTTGAGTTAGTCGAACGTAGTGATTTGGAGTTGGCAGGTTGGTAATCGAGACCCTACACCGATAACTCTCGTAAACATGCGACTCCGAAACACGCCCTTACTAGAAATAAACGACTAGAACAAAAAAGAATACGGACAAAATTGGGGTATAACACCCACCAAGACTTTTAATGGGGTAATAGAATCATGGGCCAGGCCCCAAGCAACAGCAATTGAATCTTGAATAAAATTGTGCGTACTTGTTGCACCCGAAAAATCCGGTTTTGGGTTTCTCGATTTACAACGTGGAAAAATTTTGAAGCTGATAACTCTATTTTATATAGAGTATTTCATATGTTTAAACTTAGTATTTGCTCTCTTTCAAGTAATAATAAAGAGTTTATATAGTATTTAGTGTGATATATGATATCTTAAGTGATTTGAATGGTTATAGTTATTTATAGGCCATTTTGGATATATTGTGGTATGTTTGATGTTTTTGTTCAGTGCAGTCTCAATGCTAACTGCATCAAATGCTCCTGCATCAAATTTGCACTACTTGGTGAATAAGCAGCCTGTTTCATATGCATCCACTTGCAATTGATGACCTCCTGTCTGATTCTCTGATGCCATCCAACCTTGTATAGTAGGCGCCTACCATTCACACATAGCTATAGGCATAGCTTTGAAGAGTCACCAACATAGGGACACATGTTCTATCATCATGGAACCGCCCTATGTGATTAGTCAAAGATTTCAACTTGGGATAAACCTCTGAAAAGCAACTACAGCTATGATCCACTCAAGATTACTTCAACATGAAGAAAGGAAGCACCTCACCTGAAGGCTATAAAAGGACCTCACATCTTCATTTGGAAATATATCACAATCCATAAGTTAGATCAAAATTTCAATATACATAGTTAGTTTTTATATTTTTAGAGGAAGAGGAAGGAATTGATAAATCCTCCTTAACTCGTTTTCATAGTGTTTGTATAGTGCTAAGGAGTAATGCTAGTGCATTGCTAGAAGATTTCATACAAAGTGTTTCAACATTTGTAACTTTGCTCTTGTTGTTCTCTTTTGTGATTTCTATATATATAAACATGGTCTATTCAGTTTATATATATCTTGCAATGTCTCTTGTTAGCTAAACCTTTCTTAGTTGGAATGTTCTAATCATTTAATGAGCTTTTAAGTAAGTATGTTGCATGTATGTATGTTTGTACTTTAGTTCTTGCTTGATAATCTTTCCAAACTTATTTTAAACTTAATCACTTAGAATAAGTAAGATTTGTAAATGACCAGAAATGACTTACAATTAAGAACTCAAGAACTAATATGGGTGAGTGTTTTACATAAAGAAAACTTTGTGAAAACCATGTTAAGTCCTAGAGATAGGATAGTATAGTCCATAGGATAATTGTGGGTACTTAAAATACAAGAGTGAATTTATTTAAGCAAATTGGATAATTGTTAGGAGGCAAGATTGGCATTGACACCCCTTTCTTTACTGCATAGAACAAGGATCATAAGAGTGGTAATGATACTCTGAAGAAAGTATTTGAAAGGCACATAGCTAATCTGTGACAAAGATTCTTGTTTGCATCACATCTTGCATCAAACACTTATAAGTAAATTATTTGATGAAGACATTCCAACTAGCTTTTCTCTTTTACACTATCAACATTTTTACTTTGCTTTCTTTCTAACTTAGTTGTGATCATCACCAAAACTCCAAAATTATTTTGTTACTTTGTTACTTTACACTTTATTACTTTATATTGATTTTAAAAGTGAGTTTTTCAATCTCTGTGGGTTCGATCTTTTTACTACTTGTTTTTGACATGAGTGTATACTTGCACACAAGTGTATGTGTTTTCCATGCACCAAGTTTTTGGCGCCGTTGCCGGGGATTGAAGTAAATTCTTTTTAAAATTCTGATATATAGTAATTTAGTGTTGTATATAAATTATGGTCTTTAAAAGTTTCTGTCAACAAACAGTACATGGTACTTAGTATATTTACAGAACCAGAAACAGAACTCCAGAATATAGTTTCGATCCAGAAATAGAAAGAAAATTCAGGAGATTGCTAAGACTCCAGAAACAGAATCAACAAGCAAGCAACATGTCATTGGTGAAGAACAAAGCTCAAGGCCACACTCTCGGTGAGAGGAGGCCCCGGTTCCTGAGATGCTATGAAGAAGAAGTTCATAGAAAAATCTCATCCACATGGATCACATAGGAATGATTAATGATAGAGATAGACCTATGAGGGATTATGCTCAGTTTGATCATCAAAACATGCAAACTAGCATAAATAGACCTCATATTGATGCCATTCATTTTGAATTTAAGCCTATGATGTTTCAAATGCTTCAAACTATTGGTCAATTTGGAGGATCTCCTCATGAAGATCCTCATTTACATTTAAGGCAATTTCTAGAAGTATGTAGTAATTTTATTATACCTGGTGTTAGTGAAAATGCATTTAGATTAAGGTTATTTCCTTATTCTTTGAAAGATAGAGCTAAGGCTTGGCTAAATTCTTTAGAGCCTAACTCTATCCATTCATGGAATGAAATGGCTGAAAAAATTTTAGGAAAATATTTCCCACCTATCAAAACTGTCAGGTTAAGAAATGATATTACATCTTTTAGACAAAAAGAGTTTGAATCTTTATTTGAAGCATGGGAAAGATGGAAGGAACTTTTAAGAAAATGCCCTCATCATGGTTTACCTGTTATTATTCAAATGGAAACATTTTATAATGGTTTAGAACATCAAACCAGAATAATGCTTGATGCATCATCTGGTGGAGTGTTATTAAATCTGTCATACAATGAAGCATGTGAATTAATTGATAGAATAGCAGCTAATAGCTCTAGTTGGCCTACTGAGAGGGTAAGTGCCCAAAAGAAACCATCAGGGGTACATGAAATTAATGATATATCTGTCATATCTGCTCAAGTAGCCACTCTAGCTAATTTGATGAAAAACTTCACTTCTGGCAATGCTACTACATCTAATGCAGCTGCATCACCGCAGACAAAGATCTTTAGCAAAGCAGTGATGAGAACAAGTACCTCGGGCACACCTAGTTGTGTGTCTTGTGGAGGAGGTCACTTGTATGAGGAGTGTTCTAGCAACCCTATCTCTGTAAATTATGTAGGTTATAATAGGAATAACAACCCTTATTCCAACACTTTTAATCACGGTTGGAAAGATCATCCAAATTTTAGATGGAGCAACAATAGTGCACTGCACCTAGAAGCGCTCCAACTACACCAACCAACCCACCAGATTCCCACTCAAAATAACCAAAGAAACTCTCAACCTACCACCGAGAATTCTCTAGAATCCATGCTCAAAGCATTCATAGGTGAATCTAGAGCGCTAGACAAACTCAAGATGCTTCCATTAAGAACTTAGAGAATCAAGTTGGTCAATTAGCCATGACTCTGTATCAAAGGCCACAAGGTGCCTTACCTTCAAAATACAGAAGCTACTCCTTCCCAAACCAAAGGAAAGGAGCAGGTTAAGGCTATTTCATTGAGAAGTGGTAAGGATCCGGTAGAGTTAGCGAGAAGGAAAGTGTAGAAAAGGGAGAAAAAGCCAAAAATAAAAAGAAACCAATGCGAAGCATCTAGTGCTCCTGCATCACAAGAAGTTCAAAGTCCACTACCTAAGTTAGTACTGAATACCCTCCTCCTCCTTATCCTCAAAGATTAAAAAAGCACATGAGGAGAAGCGGTTTGGTAAATTCTTAGAGGTACTAAAACAATTACACATCAATGTTCCCTTAGTAGAAGCACTCCAACAAATGTCAAACTATGCAAAGTTTATGAAGGATGTGCTTACTAAGAGAAGAAGATTAGGAGAGTTTGAAACAGTTGCCATGACAGAAGATTGTAGTTTGCTTATGCAAAATAAGATTCCTAGGAAATTGAAAGATCCAGGTAGTTTTACAATTCCATTTTCTATAGGAAAATCCTATACTGGTAAAGCTTTATGTGATTTAGGTGCAAGCATCAACTTGATGCCTAAATCTATTTTTGACCAGTTAGAAATAGGAAATGCAAAACCAACCACTGTGACACTTCAATTAGCAGATAGATCAATAGCCTATCCTGAAGGTATCATAGAAGACATCCTAGTCAATGTAGATAAATTTGTATTTCCTGTAGATTTTGTTATCCTTGACTTTGATGCAGATAAGGAAGTGTCTATTATCCTAGGTAGACCATTCTTAGCAACTGGTAAAACCATAATTGATGTACAGAAAGGTGAACTCACTATGAGAGTGAATGATCAAGAGATAAAATTCAATGTAATGAATGTTATGAAGTATCCTGCAGAGGATACAGAAGAGTGTTCATCCTTATTCTCTCTAGATCAATTGGTAGAAAAACAGTTTTACAAGCAGTATGATCACTTAGCCAATGCAGATGCATTAGATGCAGCTGCATTGCTAGATGATGAATAGTAGAAAAAGAGAGTCTGCCAATAGAAAACTCTTGTAAGGAAATATGGGTTAGGACCGCACACGTCCTTTCTACCGAAAGGGAACCTTTAACTAAGTGTGTGGTTTTAACGTGTGATTTGAAAAATACCTACATTAGCCTATTTATTTCTTGTTTGAAGATGAAAGGGAAAACTTAATGAAAATTTATTTTTTTTGGCGCTTCACGAGAGTTGACTTCTCGCTCCTACGTATCTCCGGGTGCGATGGAGAATTCAAAGCTACGTAGTTCTTGGTTGTCATGAAAATGTTTTTGTTTTTTTATCTTTTTTAGTGAGTTTTCGAAATATGACGAGTATTCAGCGAATGATTAAACTAACAGAGGTTATGGGTAATCACCACTAAGTACTCTTGAAAATGAGAGTCACTACCACTAGTCAGACGAACGAAGGTTCTGATTGACCGTTAGTAGCGACTTCGTTTTTATTTAATCTTTTAAAAATGGTTTTGAAAGAGATTAATTGGCACGAATGATCAAACTAACCAAAGTTATGAGTGATCATCGCTTATTGTTCTTTGGAAAAAGACATTGCCACCAATGGCTAGACGAACAAAGGTTCTGATTAGCCACTAGCAACAATGGGTTTAAAAATGATTTTTGTGTTATGAAAAATACTAATGTTTATGGTTGCGAAAAGGATTTTTTATTTGTTGCAAAAAATGATAATGTTTATGATTGTAAAAAAGATTTTTATTTCTTGCGCTTGACGAGAACGTGGCTCGCTCCTACGTATCCCAAATGGGAATCAAGCCGACGTAGTTCTAATTAGCCTTAAAAATGAAGATCTTTTTGATGAGGTTTTGGAAAATGAAGAGCGTTCATAATGATCAAACTAACAAGGGTTATGGGTGATCATTACTAAAACTCTCTTTGAAAATGCCTTTTGAAAATGCAAGTTTTCATGGTGATCAAACTAACAAAGGTTATGATGGATCACCACTAATAACTTGTTTTGATTCTTTGATACTTAAAAAATTCTTTTTGAAATTGGACGCGTTCATGATAATCAAACCAACAAAGGTTGTGATGGATTATCACTAGTAGCTTGCTTTATGCTTATGAAAATTCTTTCGAAATTGAGGCTTTCATGACAATCAAACCAACAAAGGTTGTGATGGATTGCCACTAGTAACTATTTTTATGCCAAGTTATTTAGAAATGAAAACAATGAATGCAAGAAAGAATTAGTGAATTCAAGCATAACACGATCATTGGAATCAAATCATTAAGCAGCAACATTTGAATTCGCAAACAAAGATCAAGCCTAAACTACACATATTAGATCACAACACATAGATAGCAAGGAAGGAACTTGAATTGGGCATTAAGCAAAAATGCAAGAGTAGGCAAGATTGAACCTAAATGCACATCTAATGGAAGATGCTAGGCGAGAACCATACTCAAATATTTCTACAAAACGCAAGAGAATCTAAATGCACATCTATTGGAAGATGCAATGTATGGAATTGACCTATCTAAGTATTGATGATATTCTTATATGAGAGTGGACAATGAAATTGTTAGCTCAAGCAAAAGAGTTGCCTCAATCATGATCATTGACAAGCATAAGCAAGCAAATTATTTAGCAACCAAGGTATCAAAGAATGTTGAATCACTTTGGTCAATCCTCACACTTAAGATTAAATGCACAAGTGCACAAGTGTGAATCACCTTGCCAATCATCAACAAAGACAAGTTTATTAAAGCAAACCCAAACCCTAATTTTTTTATGTTAAAACCTAGGAGCATACATACCCTAAATCAACTATTATTCATCCCCAAATCATGAAATAAACAAAAACATTCAAGAACTCTAAACCTAGGCCCATGGCCGAATATTATCATGCTTGAAATGGGTTTCTTATTTTGTGAAAGTTATGCAAACAAGAGTGAATATGCAAGGAAATGTGAGAAAACACAAGAACAACCCCTTCAAAGCCAAGGAGCCACCTCAAACACCCAAACCTCCCTAAGTGTTTGTCATAATGTTTGAGATGGCTCCTCAAAGCAACAACAACAAGATATGAAGAAGTTGAAGTGAGGAGAAGAGATTTTATGCAAGAAATTTAAATATGATGCAAAGGTTCAAGGTTTACCTCAAATCCAAGCTAGGAAATGCAATGAGATGAAGAAACTAGAACCCAAATCAACAAGAACCTCCAAGGAACCTCAACTCCAACCCATGAGAACTTGATGAATCTTCCTTGATGATGATGTTTTGAACTTGAATGAAGAAGATATGTGAAAGAGGTATGAAAATGAGGTGAAATGGTGTTGTTTGGATGAAGAGGAAATCAAAAATGGATGGAGGAGAGGGGGAGGAGAGGGGCCACGGTTTTGATGTGTGTGAGGAGAGGAATGAGTTGTTGTTATTAAATTACAAAGGGAGGAGGTGAAAAGGAAGCAAAAGATATGTTGTGTTATGTTGTGGTGTAGAGAGAAGGAAGGCAAATAACATGTTGTGTATTGAATGTTGTTGGGTTTAGAGGGGGGTGGCTTGGAGAGGTGATGGTGGCTGTTGTTGTTGCTTGCAACAATGACTTTGAGTGTAAAATTGGGTTTACTTTAAGTAAAAATGGCAAAAATGGGATAAAGCAATAAACACTAAAAATGGCTTGACTTGATACTTGAAAATAAACACTCATGGAATCCAAAAATATAGTTAAGATTGAACTCTAATAACAGATTTTTTAGTTCTTTTTCTAGCAATAAAAAAAATAAGTTCTACTAATAATAATAATAAAATAACGTAAAACCGCTAACGAGTACTAAGATAAACACACATATATAATTAGGACTAACACGCGTGCCAAACGAGAACAAAACGGTGCAAGATTGTTAAAAATAACACGCACAAGCACTACAGAACATATTTTGAGCCTTTTTGAAAGCGAGAAAAAATACCCGTTGTAATTGACCAAAATACCCTTTTTGACTCTAAAACCCTAATTTGCCCGAAAAGTGCATTCCAACCCTAAAAATGATTTCAAGAACCTTGGAATGCCTTCTAGGATCCAAAATGCAGTGCATAAGGCTCTTCACTCTTCAATTTATTTATTTTTTGTGGAAAATTAGGGTTTTGACCTAAGCCGGACAAAATTGGGGTATGATAGTACTCCCCCCGTCGACAAGTACACGAACAGGGTGTGAACCAATATGACCCAGAATCTGAATTGTGTCAGCTGCCGGAGCATCAGAAAGAGCGAATAGACTGAGCTGTGCAGCGTGCACTTCCGGCGGTGGCGACGAATCTCCACCAGGGTCAATAGAGTCAGCAAGATAATCCTCAATACCTGTAATAGGAACAGAATCAATATCATCAGTAAGCATCAAGAAAAATACGGGCACCACGTTTGTGTTGCCGTGACCATTTCTGGTCACAATTGAAACACAAGCCTTTCTCGCGTCTTTCGTCCATCTCAGGGCCCGAAAGATGGCAGAATCGTGGTTTCACCGGCGGGGTGGGAAGCAATCCCGTGGGAGATTTCACCGGAGAAGGAACATCAGCGTTCTTGATGACGGGCCGTGAAGCAGAAATGGGTTGCCATTGTGGAGCAGGACGCGAACGTGAGATAAGCGGCAACCGTCGTGGACTGGGTGAGCTTGAATAAATTACCCCGAGGGTCGTCGAATGCTGTCGGAGCAAAGCGCGTTTCAAGCTTTTCCAGAAATTGTGTCCAAGAAGCGATTTGGCCATTACGGTACATCCACTGGTACCAAGCCAACGCAGCACCATCGAGGTAAAAAGAAGCTATGGTTATACGTTCCTCCTCTGGGGTCTGATGATAGGTAAAAAAACTGTGAGATCTTGAAGATCCAGCCATGGGTGTCAGTACCATCGAAGCGTGGAACATCAAGTTTCAGGCGAGGGCGAGAATCGATGGAGCGGGAAGATGTCGTTGACTGTTGGTCGGCCAGTTGCCGTCGTATAGCGTCGAATTGAGACGAAAGAGACTCCATCTGGCGTGCAAGGTCGTCGGTGCTAGGAGGAGGTGGCGGCGGCGGAGGGGGGCCGACTGGGCGAACCATGGGGGAAAGTCCAAGCTCAATGAAAGCACCAAATGATAACACTCAGTTTCGAGGACTGAGTAGCCTCCTGAAGAAATTATAAAGAGAAGAAATGGAATTTGAAAGATAATTGATTGATTCATTCATAAAAGCAGTACAAGCTTATATAGCCTCGGCCAGTACAAGATTCTAACGGAAAGAAATGCAAGATGTAAAATAGATATCACATTCAAAGATATCCTCTTTTTTTTACTTACCTTAATGTCGTAGCTTCTATAGTCGGCCATTGGAGATTCCATTAATATTTAATAAAGTAATGGACAACACAGTTAATAGAGAGGATCTTTACTCAGAGTACTGATATACAACAGCACACTTCATGTACGATAACCAAATATATATATATATATATATATATATATATATATATATATATATATATATACTAGTATATGTATGAACTGTATACTGCAGTATACATATTTTTTTAAAATGTAATGTGAAATTATTTTATTGTTAATATATTTTGTGTGTATATAAAAAAAAAAAAAGAGAAGTAATGATTAAAAAAGTCGAAGTTAAATACTTTAATATAAAAAATATAAATTTGTCTACTTTTTATATTTTGATACTAAAAAAATTTAAATGAAGAATACAAACAAAAGGTGAGCACATTTTGATATTTTTAATTAAAAATATATATGAAAGACTAAAAAACTCAATTACTAATAATATAATATACATTTTTAATTGAGGTATTTATTTTTTATTCTAAATTAATTTAGTGATACTAATTGTCAAATATTAATTCCATGAAGTCAACTATATGAATCTGGCTACAAATTAAACATCATACGTTGTGGTTCAATATTAGGAGTATTCAATTCTTTTAATGATTCATAACCAATTGCATAAAATATTTCCCAAATAGAACTGATTTGTGTAAACGTATTCTCCGAGTTAATGTGAGATTTCAAATTCAAAAATATTTAATGCTAAGTTGGATGTCCTAGGCCTAAATGGTTTTATATTAACAACTATGTAGTTTTATATCAAAACAAAAAGTAGTTGTCTTTGGTATAGAAGGTTAATACTCGAGTAAATTGGTACAAAAAAATCTCATTATAATGTTGTTTTACAATGGTAGATATCGAAAATTCAAAACACTAATCATATCGAAAATTTGTTATGAGAAAAAGGCAACCTATTAAGGCTGAGAGTGAATCTTGAGCAAATCAACTAACTCTCATTCTCAACTTTGATAACCTTTTTTGGGAGTCTTGGGCAGATAATTTTTGGTTCCAAAACTTCAACCCGCCTCAAATTGTCTCTTAAGAGTTAAGAATTACATAATCTTCATTGTCTCTTGCAATATCTACACACTCATTCACAAAATCATTGTTAATATCAGTGAATTTTCCAAGAAGTTCCTGCACACCTGCAACAATATTATGGTTAATAAAAAATAGACTCGAATTTTAAATAATATTATAAGTTGAAGAAGAATATCATATATATATATATATATATATATATATGATTATAAACAAATTAGAATATAAAAAAACAAATGATTCTATAGCTGGAGAACAATATCAAATAGTTAGATGACTGAAAGATGAATCAACTGCCCACACATTTACCAACTTAAAAAGCAGATTTAAACCACTATAAAAATTAGCAACGGAATTTGTAAACTGTGAAATCATCAGAGGAACAACCACAGAAAGCATGGTGAGGTTAGAAGACATGATGAAGGAATGCGCACAAAGGTATTTCGATGTATGTATTTTTTGTAGTGTCAATGAGTAAAAGTGCTCAGATGCTTTTGATGGTGCAAGGTGTTATTACCAAAAAAAAAATGATTCTGAAATTCGATGTTTTTGGTTGAATATGATATAGTATTATTTCCAATTAAACACCAGATGTATTAACACGTAACTCGAGAGACTGATGGTCAAATGCGTTTGAGATATATAGTAGGTGTAGCGACTGAAAAATCCAAGAGAAGGATTCTTCAAAGTTCGAAAGGAAGCCGCCACCGAAATTCTAGTTTAAGGGCAAATTCGGAAAATCCCTTTAAGTTTTAGGACGAGGCATTGTTAGGGTTCGGGAGTCACTATGTGTGGGGAAGGTATTAGCACCCCACAACATCCTATTGTCTAATTAATTTAAGATTTATTTAATAATTACCCTTTTATTTGTAGAAAAAGACTTATTTAGGTTTTTGGTTTTTAGTGCTTGACAAGAGTTGAGTCTTGCTCCTACGTACCTCCAGATGCAATGGAGGAATCAAAGCTACGTAGTTCTTCCTGAAAAAGGTTTGTTGGTTGGTGTCTTTTAGTGTAGGGGTCCTAGGATTCCTTGAACTGTACAGCTCACTAATTCCTAGGGCGCCGACTAACCCGATTGTACAACCGACTTAGTCCCCTACTTTTTGAAAATGATTTTTGAGTTGAAAGAAATTGGTTTGGTGTGAGGTGGGTCTGTTTTAGAATAGGTATTCTAGAACTCCTGAACTGTACAGCTCATTAGTTCTAGAACGCTGACTAACCCGGTTGTACAACCGACTTAGTCCCCTATTTTTGGGAAAAATAGTTTATTCGTATTTATTAAGTTTTCAGGGTTCTTTGAATGTACAGCTCATTGGCCCTAAAATAATGACTAACCCGGTTGTACAACCGACTCAGCCGTTTATTTAATTTATTAGGTTTTGGAGTTTACCGAATGCATGTACTCATTGGCCCTAAAATAATGACTAACCCGGTTGTACAACCGCCTCAGCCGTTTATTTAATTTATTAGGTTTCCAGGGTTACTGAACTGTACAGCTCATTGGCCCTAAAATAATGACTAACCCGGTTGTACAACCGACTTAGCCGTTTATTTGATTTCGAGAGAAAAAGTATTTTATATTTGAATTGGAAAAGAATTAAAATGAAAAAAGGGGAATGAAAATTGTAACAAAAAAAGGTTTTATTAGTCGCAGGGGGTTGTATAATTAATAGGAGGTGCAAAAAGGAAAGCCCAGTTTGCATGTGGGAGCCCAGAATGCGAAACTGGGCTTAGTGGGGGGAGGTGTGCGCGTAAATGAAGGGGGTGTAACTGATAATCTGAACATTAAAAAAAAGTAAAAATAAGAGAAACCATGTAAGCCCAATACCAAAAAAAACCTAAACCCAAAATTTCATTTCTCTCCTTCCTTCCCATCAGCTGCGCCGACCCACTTCCAGCGGAGAGAGAGAGATTCCCGGCGGATGTTTCGCCGGTTTCCATGGACGACCGATCGGAGAGGGAGAACCGGTAAGAGGGAGAGAAGGGGACGCGAGAGGACAAGAAAGAGAAAGGGAGAAGGAATGCCGGAAACTCGCGACGGTGGAGGAGGGTGCGTCTTCGACGACGTTCTGTGGCGGAGACGGAGTGGCTCGCGGTGGTGAGGGCGTGACGTCGGAGACGACGAACGATCCGCGGAGAAGACAACCACCCGACGGCGGCGTTCGCGGAAACGGACTCAGGTTCGTTCGTTTATTTTTTTTTTTTTACTTCTCCGACATTGTTATTCTTTTTCTTAAGATGAGATAGCCAAATCAACTTCAACATTCAGTTTGTTCTATCAGGTTTCCATTATGTTACCAATCATCCTATATGTATTACTAGACTTTAGACAATCCTTAACATATGATGGTGATAATATAAAACAACAAAACAGCATGCCAACGAGGGTGTTATTTTGAGTCCACCTGCCGGCTTAGTACATATTTGAGTCACAAGACAATAAGGAAGAATAAAAAAAACTAGAGCATGTGTCTACGGGAATAGAACAAAAGTGACCAACCTGTTACTTTGAGTGAAAGGGGAATTGTTGTTATGGATAATCTGCTGCTGTCCTTATGCTTGTGTATGCGGCTGCTACTGCTCATTGGTGCTGATTGAACCTCATTTGCCTTTCAGAATGTTTCTCCCACGGACGGTGTTGGGTGGTTAGGGTTTCAATGTGAAGCCCTAATCCTTATTTTTTAGTGATTTTTGCGGTTTATCGTGTTGATTTTACATGCATTTTAGACCCTAGGTTAACCGTTTATTTATAGGTAGAAATTAGGTTTTAGCATTAATTGCTGTTTGACTGGGCTTTTGCAGATCTGCTGAACAGTCTTGGAGAGCAAGAACAGACCCCCAGAGATTACTGACGCTGCTCCTTTATTTAATTTTCGTTTTTTATATTCTTTGTATTTTTAATATTATCATTTTTTGTATTTTTGGACTTTTTGGACTATTAAGTGCTTTTAAATTGTAAATTAAACTAAATAGAAATTTTTAACATTTTTGGATTGTATCTATGCTTAAATAAATTAAATGAACAAAATAAAAATAATAATAAGGAAAAGGAGTCGGGCCAACTACAAAGACGAGAACGGGCCGGACTAGACAAATATGCTAAAACGAGACCAAAAATGGGCGCGTTAACTAAAACACTAAAATTAACTCGGAGTCGCATTCTTAAGTCCGAATTTAAGCCAAATGACTTTAGGTAGACCTGCTTACGTACGACTAAACCCAAATACGAAGATTAAATTGAAGAACGCACGAAAAGATCGATCATTCGCGTGCGTGCCTAATTTAAACAACGGCATTTCGATTTAGTTGAACGGAGTGACTGGAGTTGGTTTGGGTTGGTAACCGAGACTCTACACTAATAATTCTCGTAATCATGCGACTCCGAAACACGCCCTTACTAAAAATAAACGACTAAAGCGAGAAAAAAAGACGGACAAAATTGGGGTATAACAGCTGCCCCTCTTTATTAATATTTTACTAGAAAGTGCTGAGCTCTAGAACTTTCGTAGTAGAAATAGGAATAAAGATAAGATAGACGCTAATTTTGTCCGTTTGAGGGGGGAGTGGGAGGTTTGAGAGATAAGAGGGAGTGGTTAATACTTGGCGCGATGTAGAGAGTTGAATGAAGGGTCAACAAGGACCCGAAGGAGCACTAAGGCTCGAAGGACCACTCGTGGTCGAAGGAGCGATAAGGCTCGGAGGACCACTTAAGGTCCGGAAGGTTGCCTAAGCCTTAATTGAAGGACCATCGTGGTGCGAAGGAGCGCAACTAGCTACGGTACTAATTAAGCGATGCCGAGGGGCCTTTATACTCGGCGGCCATGATGGGTCAAGATCAGGTCTAGAAGCGATATGTTGACCATGAAGGACGTACTGCGTGGTCTTAGGCCGACACAACTAGTCCGAAGCGACCACGCGGGGTCCGGAAGGTCCGCCGGCTCGACTCGGACGTTTGCAACCCGGGCCACTTAGGGCATCGAAGGAGCGTAGTGCTCGAAGGACCACTCGGGGTCTGGGATCAGCTCGGTGATCTGTGATGCGATACAGGATCAACGCTTAGAGCTTTGATCTTAGAGGAACAAAATATGGGTTCGACACTTGAAGTCGATTCAGAGGCAATACATCATGTAATGGACATACAACGCCAATAATACATGCACATGCAACAGGTGATTTTTGGTGGGGTGATGGATGAAATAGGTGATTCCTTTCTCTTTTTGTTTTTTTATTTTTTTATTTTGCTTTTTACTTTTTTTGCTTGCTTTTTTATTTATTTATCTGATGGATGCATAAAGTACGAATGTTAATATGATGCAAATGAAATGTTTGAATGCAAATGCTATGGTGCATGGTGTGATGATATGAAATGACTGATTGAGTGCAGAAACATTTTTTTTGTGATGATGAGATGTGAGACTTTGGATGCGAGAGGCGGAGATGAATATTGATAATTCTTTGGAAAGATTAGATTTGATTCAAACCGGCAATCTCAAGGTTGTTATTTAGACAACGATGTGAAAAAGTACTTGCAAGCTCGCTTTTTTCTCTTCCATTATGATGCCCCCTGATGACCGAAATTTAGGTCCACAAAGTTAACTAAGTGGATTTTCAGTATCGCATTATCAACTTGTGTTCTATCTCGCTGAAGCATTGTTAAGAAAACATGTATAGTAATGCAAACATAGATGAGTGAGTCAGTTAACTTGGTTCAAGGTTATGTACGAATGCGACGCATGAAAGGATGAATGACTGGTCTTCGTCAATGTCATGAAAGGTAGGTTTTTCCAAGCCAAGAAATACGAGATTGCCCTAATTTAGATTTGATGATTGTGAGTGAATAACTTGCCCCTGTCTAGTGCTAACAAGCTAGAGGTGTAGAAAATGATGACTGGGGAATGCATTGGCTTTGGAATGAAAGGCGGAAAGCAAGAGACTTTGTCTCAACCCAAAGAGTTTGGTGTTGCCCCATTTATGGTAAGGACAAGATTGCCACAGCTAGAGTAGTAGCATTTTGGGTAATGAGTTGGGAAATTGCCCGGTATGGTTTTATGGCTGTGAATATAATGAAGGGATGAGATGGGTGTCGGGTGAATTTCCCCATTTGTAGGTGGAGTGAAGAATGACAGGATTGCCCCACTTGGAATGGTGTTTCGAATGGTTGCCTTTAGTGAGATTGGGAAAGGTGTGAGTTAGGGTTATGGGTTTTGGAGATGGTTAAATGCGTCTCAGATAGACCGGGAGTGGTATGGGAAGCACTTTGGACAAATTCCCCAAGTTCAAATAGATGGTGAAAGGGATGCCCCACTTTAGGATCTAGGTGACGATCCTAGTATAAACTTTTGGTTACCTTTAGAATGACTCTCAGACTACAATAGTCTTGAGTTTGCTATGATGAAAACTACACTTGGTGATCACTAGACCTTGTCTTAGTATAACTGTAACTTGAATGAGTCTTGTGGTGCAAGCCTTTTGATTTTTTCTTTTCCTTTGAGTTTTTTTTTTTCCGAGATATATTTTTTGAGCAAACATGTTGTAAATAAATAAACTTATTTGTCCTAAGATTAAAACTTTGAGAAAACAAAAGCAATCGGTCATTGATCGGAATGTGGCCGATGGTTTAGTGATTTATGAGGGAAATGATAATTGGGCTCAAGGTAGTGTTTGGGGATTGATGGGACGGATGATTTTTTTTTTAGTGGTATGATTTGACTAATGGTTAATGGTTTGTGAAATAAGGTGTTATTAGGCTCAATGAAGTGTTTGATGGTCTAGTAATTGATGTGTCTCATGGTAGGATGGACTTGTTTAGGGATGTGACTTGGCCAAGGGTTTATGAAGGATAGGATAGTGAGGACAAGGGAAGTGTTTGGGGGTTCGTTTCAGACAAGGATTTCTTATGCATTTAATGGCGAGAAGTATCAGCTCATAATTGTACCACTTTTGCTTTTTCGTGGTTTTTCGATCCTCTTCTTTTTTATTTCACTTTCTTTTTGATTTTGATTTTTCTTTTTCTTTCTTTCGAGCTTTTGATGTGGAATTGATCCTTGTCTAGGGTGATTGAAAGGTTTTTAGATTTTGGCTTAAGGTGGGTAGCATGGGGTTTTTTCGAGGGTATGGGAAGATGGTCAAACTTCATTTCAAATCATGATTGCTCGTTTTCTCAAAAATTAACTTAAGGACAATAATTTATTTACTTTTATATATTTGCTCTTTTTCTTTATTTCTCCCTTTTTTATATGCCCTAATTTTTGCTTAGGCCGCTCTTACGAGTTTTTTCACCTAACGGGCCTTTTTGAATTTATTATTTTTTTGTAAAGGACTTGCACCAAGGGAATACAACGTTGACAAAGTTTTTAGAGATCACACATTTTTGCCCAGTATGGAGGGCCTAAAGTGTTATTTCACTAGGGGAACCAACCGTAAACGCCAACTATGTACTCGATGTGGGGAGTATGTACCTTATGGGTGGTCGGGGTGGGATTAGACTTTGACAGGGGATGATGGTAAGGTAGGACGCTAATCGACTCGGACATAAAAATGAACACACATGTTACCCAAGTCACTACACAAATGCTTTCAGAGAGTTAACATTTAAAACTTGATAGAAAATTTTTATGGGCATTTTGGTCATTTATCATGGGATGGAAGAGATGCAACGTTTGGTTAAAAATGTGAGCAAGCTAAAAATTTGAAAAACGGAGTGACTTGAAACACCTTGAGCTCATAACGAAGTATGGCTAAACTTTTTCAAAAAGAATTATTTATCTCACAAGAATGCCTCACCTCTCATCACAATCTTTCTCTCAAAATTATGTTTTTTCGTTTTTATAATGCATGATGTAAGTATGCAAATGAATGAATGCGCGTGAAATGAGAATGCAAATGAACGAATGAATGTATGTGAAAGGCGAATGTGATGTATGGGTATGAATATATGATTTTTTATTCGTCATGTGTGGAATTATAAACTTTTCATTGGAGAGTAAAGTACAAAATTTAATTTTGACTTCAGCGTGCACGGCTTCTCTCCAAGGTAAAGATTTAAATTCCCTGACGGTCATAAAAGTGCATGCAACAGTAGATGTTTATTTGTTGTATGCATGTGGTATATTTTCTAAAAAAGTAGTAAAAAAATGATTTTTGGTTGTTTTTGATTTTTTTGATAAAAGACAGTATGCATAAATATTTGTCTGAATGCAAAGGTATAAAGCTCCTTTGTGACCCTAGAAAGGTATCCTATGGAGTGGGTCTAAGGTTTCTTTTATAGTGAACCTCACAAGGATGGTTCTAAAGAATCCTACACATGGTCCCTAGAGCCAAGGACCCCAGTCAAGAATACTGACCCCAACAATAGGCAAGCTATTAGAAGGGATGGCATCCTTAAAAGGAATCAAACTCTAGGTGAGATTTTCATGACCACCCAACGAGACGCACGTCCCCCGCAGCCATCACTACGCAATCTCGTTCTAACTTAGGGTACACTCAAGTCGGGTAGAGGACTTTTCTCACGTGTGTGAAGTGTAGAAGTGAAGTGTGTGTAGGAGCGATCTAAAAACAACCCAAAAGTCGCAAGGGACAAACAAACGTATATACAAATATCGTCTTCTATCCTAAAGTTTATATATAACATAAAAATATAATATGCAAAGAATAATAATAATAAATAAACAAATAAATAAAGGGAAGGGTAAAAATTAAGTTAATCCTAAATAATTAGACTAGGTTTTGACTCTCTAAAAAGTTAAGTCCCAAAGTGAAGTCGCCATGTTGTAGTAACCAAGAAAAATCCAAGAGAAGGATTCTTCAAAGTTCGAAAGGAAGCCGCCACCGAAATTCTAGTTTAAGGGCAAATTCGGAAAATCCCTTTAAGTTTTAGGACGAGGCATTGTTAGGGTTCGGGAGTCACTATGTGTGGGGAAGGTATTAGCACCCCACAACATCCTATTGTCTAATTAATTTAAGATTTATTTAATAATTACCCTTTTATTTGTAGAAAAAGACTTATTTAGGTTTTTGGTTTTTAGTGCTTGACAAGAGTTGAGTCTTGCTCCTACGTACCTCCAGATGCAATGGAGGAATCAAAGCTACGTAGTTCTTCCTGAAAAAGGTTTGTTGGTTGGTGTCTTTTAGTGTAGGGGTCCTAGGATTCCTTGAACTGTACAGCTCACTAATTCCTAGGGCGCCGACTAACCCGATTGTACAACCGACTTAGTCCCCTACTTTTTGAAAATGATTTTTGAGTTGAAAGAAATTGGTTTGGTGTGAGGTGGGTCTGTTTTAGAATAGGTATTCTAGAACTCCTGAACTGTACAGCTCATTAGTTCTAGAACGCTGACTAACCCGATTGTACAACCGACTTAGTCCCCTATTTTTGGGAAAAATAGTTTATTCGTATTTATTAAGTTTTCAGGGTTACTGAACTGTACAGCTCATTGGCCCTAAAATAATGACTAACCCGGTTGTACAACCGACTCAGCCGTTTATTTAATTTATTAGGTTTTCAGGGTTACTGAACTGTACAGCTCATTGGCCCTAAAATAATGACTAACCCGGTTGTACAACCGCCTCAGCCGTTTATTTAATTTATTAGGTTTTCAGGGTTACTGAACTGTACAGCTCATTGGCCCTAAAATAATGACTAACCCGGTTGTACAACCGACTTAGCCGTTTATTTGATTTCGAGAGAAAAAGTATTTTATATTTGAATTGGAAAAGAATTAAAATGAAAAAAGGGGAATGAAAATTGTAAAAAAAAAAGGTTTTATTAGTCGCAGGGGGTTGTATAATTAATAGGAGGTGCAAAAAGGAAAGCCCAGTTTGCATGTGGGAGCCCAGAATGCGAAACTGGGCTTAGTGGGGGGAGGTGTGCGCGTAAATGAAGGGGGTGTAACTGATAATCTGAACATTAAAAAAAAGAAAAAATAAGAGAAACCATGTAAGCCCAATACCAAAAAAAACCTAAACCCAAAATTTCATTTCTCTCCTTCCTTCCCATCAGCTGCGCCGACCCACTTCCAGCGGAGAGAGAGAGATTCCCGGCGGATGTTTCGCCGGTTTCCATGGACGACCGATCGGAGAGGGAGAACCGTAAGAGAGGAGAGAAGAAGGGGGCGAGAGGACAAGAAAGAGAAAGGGAGAAGGAATGCCGGAAACTCGCGACGGTGGAGGAGGGTGCGTCTTCGACGACGTTCTGTGGCGGAGACGGAGTGGCTCGCGGTGGTGAGGGCGTGACGTCGGAGACGACGAACGGTCCGCCGGAGAAGACAACCACCCGACGGCGTTCTCGCCGGAAACGGACTCAGGTTCGTTCGTTTTTTTTTTTTTACTTCTCCAACATTGTTATTCTTTTTCTTAAGAGGAGATAGCCAAATCAACTTCAACATTCAGTTTGTTCTATCAGGTTTCCATTATGTTACCAATCATCCTATATGTATTACTAGACTTTAGACAATCCTTAACATATGATGGTGATAATATAAAACAACAAAACAGCATGCCAACGAGGGTGTTATTTTGAGTCCACCTGCCGGCTTAGTACATATTTGAGTCACAAGACAATAAGGAAGAATAAAAAAAACTAGAGCATGTGTCTACGGGAATAGAACAAAAGTGACCAACCTGTTACTTTGAGTGAAAGGGGAATTGTTGTTATGGATAATCTGCTGCTGTCCTTATGCTTGTGTATGCGGCTGCTACTGGTGCTGATTGAACCTCATTTGCCTTTCAGAATGTTTCTCCCACGGACAGTGTTGGGTGGTTAGGGTTTCAATGTGAAGCCCTAATCCTTATTTTTTTAGTGATTTTTGCAGTTTGTCTGTGTTGATTTCTGTCTGTTTTAGACCCTAGGTTAACCGTTTATTTATAGGTAGAAATTAGGTTTTAGCATTAATTGCTGTTTGACTGGGCTTTTGCAGATCTGCTGAACAGTCTTGGAGAGCAAGAACAGACCCCCAGAGATTACTGACGCTGCTCCTTTATTTAATTTTCGTTTTTTATATTCTTAGTATTTTTAATATTATCATTTTTTGTATTTTTGGACTTTTTGGACTATTAAGTGCTCTTAAATTGTAAATTAAACTAAATAGAAATTTTTAACATTTTTGGATTGTATCTATGCTTAAATAAATTAAATGAACAAAATAAAAATAATAATAAGGAAAAGGAGTCGGGCCAACTACAAAGACGAGAACGGGCCGGACTAGACAAATATGCTAAAACGAGACCAAAAATGGGCGCGTTAACTAAAACACTAAAATTAACTCGGAGTCGCATTCTTAAGTCCGAATTTAAGCCAAATGACTTTAGGTAGACTGCTATTTACATGCGACTAAACCCAAATACGAAGATTAAATTGAAGAACGCATTTAAAAGATCGATCATTCGCGCGTGCGCCTAATTTAAACAACGGCATTTCGATTTAGTTGAACGGAGTGACTGGAGTTGGTTTGGGTTGGTAACCGAGACTCTACACTAATAATTCTCGTAATCATGCGACTCCGAAACACGCCCTTACTAAAAATAAACGACTAAAGCGAGAAAAAAAAGACGGACAAAATTGGGGTATAACAGTAGGTATGCAAGTGTTCTAACATATCATTGATGTTGATGTTTGAAATTTTATTTTTATATAATTATTTTTTTGGCAAATTTTGATATAATTGTTGATCAGAAAAACATCAGAAATTTGAATTTCAATGGTATAATAAAGGAAATATATGAATGCCATTGAATTAGTATTTTGAATTTTGAATTTTACAATTCAATATATAGTAAGAATTTTTAGTGTGATACGTTTTCTTTTCCGTATTTATTGAATAATTTTTTGAATTTTTGTATTTGGGTATTCAATGTAAAAAGGAATAGTAATTAGTTTTTTTGGTTGCAGGAGTAATTGTTTGGAATTTCAAATTGGAAGTTTAATCCGATGAAAACTGAAAAGCATTATATTATTTATTGATGAAATGCAAAGATAATTTTGATTTACGATTTATTTTTATTTAAAATTTGGAATTTTATTTTGAAATAAAATCAAAGTTATTGTTTACAGTTTTTGGCATTAAACCAGATTAATGAGTGCCTCCTGGCTGGTTTTGGTAGGTTTTGATTCCATTTAATTAGTTGTTTCTTTTTGTTGACCAACAGTTTTAAATGTTGTATTTATTATTTTCAGTTTTGAGTTAATAAGGTGAATAGGTTGGCTGACTACTTGTTATGTATTATATATTTAGTAGGAATTACAACATAGCATAGCAGCTCCGCTGGTTAAACGCACTTCTTCAAGCGGTAGGGTGGGGGTTCGTACCTCAAAGCTATCATGTTTGGTAAGTCTGCGCGAATTTATATGTGTAATTACCCTATTGTCCACCTGATGAGATGAGAGGTGGATGTCATCTAATAATTTAGAAATGGGCATGACATTTTCTGATTGGTCCTATGTGGCGACCCATGTGGACATACTTATGATTTAGTATAGTTATGATTATGATATATATATATAGAGAGAGAGAGAGACAGAGAGAGAGAGAGAGAGAGAGAGAGAGAGAGAGAGAGAGAGAGAGAGAGAGAGAGAGAGAGAGAGAGAGAGAGAGAGAGAGAGAGAGAGAGAGAGAGAGAGAGGAATATATAACTTTATCACCTTTGCATTGATTCCTTGATCAACACCCTTTTTTTATTCGTCCATGGACACTAACAACCATGTTAAGTCTATGAAACTGGACTGGAGAGCATTAAACAATGGGGACAAGCATGCATGCATAGAGGAGCAGTAATTAAAGTGAAGCACTACCATATGCTGAACAAAAATGTTATTTGGACAAAAATTTCAGACAAAAACAGACAAACACTAACTACATAACACATTAACCAAGTTTTTAGACCATTTTTAGCCAACCCGCTTTTTCACGCTTTAGGCGTATAAAAACTTGGTTAATTGATCACTAGTTAAATGGTCTAAAAAACTTGGTTAATTGGTGTTGTAAGTTGGTGTTTGTCTACTTTTGTCTAAATTTTTTTGTTTGTATAACATTGTTGTATACTGAACGTGACAATGTAGAATCATATTCCTCTCACACTATCTTTGCAATATTCACACCAATTAAATATTCTTCTCTTCAAGCCTATATATTAAAAGGAAGCTCTCGCATTCTCAAAGACAACATACATACATACATACACTACTAGTTTACCTTTTTTTTTTTCTCAACTCAAATAATTAAGGACTAAATTAATGGCAGGAATTGCATCAGGAATTTGCAACCTTGCTATTGGATCAAGTGATAATATATACTCGAAGAAGATCAACACGTACAAGCAGAATTTGGTGCAAGTGGAAACACTACTAGTCCTCCTTCATCTGAAGAGTACGTATATTCAAATGCTGGAAGGCAAAATATAAAAGGTCTTACTAATCAGACTGGTTACGTTAAGGGTAACGCTAATGGTGTCATTAACTTTGGCTCCTTGATGGCTGCAGCTTCCCAGAGGCAACCATGAATAATGATTAATCTTTTAATTAATAACAACATCATGAAGCAATCATTTATGTATAGCTTGCTGGTGATCGATCGATCTAGGAGGCAACTTGATATAATTAATTACTAAATAAATTTTACTTTGTTGCCTTTCATTTTCATTTGATGTAAGTGTTCCTCATATCCAGCATATATATATAATACTAGCATCTTTCTAATCTTTCGTGTTTTCAGTTTAATAGTTAGTTGTACAGTTTAGCGCTCAGTTAGTTAATTTAACTAGTATTAGTTAGCTGATATGACTTGGTGATTGTAGGAACATGCAACAATGTGTGGAATTTTAGTATGACTTGAGGATTGAATTTTGATGCTAGTCTAGTTGTGCCTACTGATTTTATATGTATTTCTTGACCATTTGAGGAGTGACACGGTGTTGTACCATGTCTCATTGTCCATGGTTGTGGACTCAACTTCAACAGCTGTTGAAGCAAAATTCACACGAGGTTGAGAAGGTACCTTTTGAGTTTGCAAAGTCTTTACCTTTGTTGGACTTGGGCTCGCGCGCCTTGGAGCGATTTTGTTGAGTTGCAGCATTATGGTGAGGCTCAAAACCTTCATCAAACCTATGCCAGCAATCTATGATTGCTTGACCATATTTTCCACAAAGTTGACAGGTTGGCCTGGCTTCCTTAGTGTTAGGAGTCGATGTTTCTAAGTTGTAATACCTACCACGGCTTCGACCTCTTCATCGAGTTTTGTGTCCCCTTCCTCTGAAATCGGTGTTGTTAGAGTGTGAGCCATTAGGAACATGAGCAATGTTGGCACTAACTAGTGCATTGGAGAGTTTTTGACGATGCATGCTTGTCAAATTGTGCTTCTTAAACCAGTAGTAAGGCTTCGATTTCAGACAAGGAGGTCGATGACGGAGTTATACTCCTCTGGTAGTCAATCCAGAACAATGTCAATCTTGTCTTGATCGAAGATATTATCACTGATCGCAAACAATGCATCAACAAGCGTGTGGATACGTGTTATATATTCTGTGATAGACCGATTTTCCTTCTTCGTATTCTTGAGTTCAGATTGTAATTGGTGAATCTTCGCTTTTAGGTGCGAGTAATAGTGTTTATGGGTGCGATCCAATACATGATGTGAATGTTTGCAGATAAGAATGTGGGAGCAGGGATTCAGAAAGAGTTAAGAGTAGCCATGTGGAAAGGAGTTGATATTGCACAAGCCACTTCTCAAACTCTTCAGTAACAATGTTGTTGAGTCGATCTTGTTTAGAACTGAATTGTTGAGGGATTTCCGGATTAACCAAAAACCGGTGAAGCTTGTAGGATGTGATGATTCCTTCAACTTGTTGATTCCACAGCAAGAATTTCTTGTCTTCCAATTTGATTGAAAGTTTTGGCGCAACAGCAAATCCATGCGAGGTGTTCAACGATTTTCCTCCAAGTTTGAAGACATTGTTGTTGATGGTTGCATGCGTAGTGGCGGATCCAAAAACTTTATGATGTCGGGGCAAAAAATAGTCTAATACTTTTCCAAAAAATATTATAAACATTAATAAAGTATATAATTTCATGATAAAAAAGAGCATAGACTCAACCCTTATTTGACAAAAACATAATTTGCCTTTGAGAAATGAGAAATATCAATTTAGTCATCAAATATCAATCAATTAGTAATTTAAAAATAATTTTATGGATACTTTGGTCACTCAAAAAGTTAGTTTGACACATATTTGACTTTTTAAAATTAGTAATTTTCACTTCTTGGAGAATAAATAGGTCTCTATTTTGTGTAAAGAAATTTTTTGAGCCATTACTCCTTAAAAATCAAAATATTAAGTTTTTTTGGTTATGTATGTTTAATGTTAGAAGAAACGGAAACATATATTTTGGTGCTAGAAAAGACACAAACAATAAAAATTAGAAGAATAAAAGAGTAAATTAATATTCTTTATACCTCCATTTAAAAAACAATTAACTCATGGGGGCAAAAGAAATTTTATCAAGTATAACGAACTAAATTATTTTATATGGTGGGGGCAATTGACCCCATAGCTTATGCTATAGATCCGCCATTGTGCATGCGGTCTATCTTGTTTCAGTGAGTGTTCCTCCATTGACAAAGCTTGCATTCACCGAGGAAAGATGAGGTTTAGTAGGAAGCATGACTTTGGGGATCAAAAATGGCGATTGATACAATAATCGAGATAGAAAATTTCTAAAATAGACGAAATTGTGTTCTCTTCATTGATCATCAAAGATTAGTTACAGAACTAATAGCTTTGATTCTCTTCTAGATCTAGGTAACTGAATCTAACAGCTTTACAACAAACCCTAGCTGAAATCTAAACAGCATAATCGAAACCCTAGATACTGAAATTGAGTAATTGACGATGAAAGTGTTGTTTAGAGAGAGAGAGAGAGAGAGAGAGAGAGAGAGAGAGAGAGGGGGAGGTGGGGAGGAAGAAATGAACATAAAGTGTGGTATAACTGTGTGTTACAGCTAAGTTTTTTAATGCGCTGTCATTGTTTAATTTGTTTTGCCCAAATATTATATGTTGCAATTTTGACCATAGTAGAATTACTCTAAGAAAGCTAACTGCATATGAACAAAAATTAAATGGTTCTTTCCACGTGTTCAACTCAAATGACATGCATGGTGCTTTTTGCATTCATTTGAAAGATCGGCAATAAGAACTCCAACGAACTCATCGTTGGAGATGATGGCCTTATATGCACAGAATATAATAATAGTCAATTTGATTTTTTTTCCTACAAATGAAGTGTCAATTACAATCTTTAAACTCACATACGCAAAAGATCTATCCCGAATAAGGATTCAGATCATGTGCAGTCGGGAATTCAGTGCATTCTTGCATTCGGTAGATCTGGACTGTCCAATTGTAATCGAATGGTTCATATTTTTAACTTTAAAATAGATATATAAAATATAGGCTTAAATGCACTATTAGTCCCCTTATTTTACTAAATGTGCAATTTTGATCCCCCTGTTTTATTTTGGACAATTTTGGTCCCCCTATTTTGGTAAATGTGCAATTCTGATCCCTCTATTTTATTTTGGGCAATTTTGGTCCCCCTATTTTACTAAAAGCGCAATTTTAATCCCCCAATTTATTTTTGTACAATTTTGGTCCCCCTATTTTTCAAATTTCTGGAATATTGACCAAATTACAGTTTTCAACTCTCAGATGCTGATGTGCCAACATTTTAATTGACATGGCACTTGACTAAGCCTACTTGAGATGCCACCCAATTTTTTAAAAAAATTTACGTTTATTTTTAAAATATTTATTAAAAATTAAATTATTTTTATATTTTATATCTTAAAAATGGAAAATAATTAAATTAATTTCATATGTCATATTTTGAATTATTAAATAAATTTAACTATTTAAAATATATTTAATAAAAAATGAGGTGGTCCCCCTATTTTATTATTTTAATTTATACTTTATATTATAGTTTATTTATTTTAAATAATTTAATAATTTTCTATTTTGAAAAAATATTTAAGTATTTAAAAATATAAAATATAAAAATAGCTTATTTATTTTATATCATTAAATAATTTTCTAACTTTTCTATAAATATTTAACTAATGAAAATATAAAATTAATTTATTTATTTTAAATTATGTTTTAGAATATTTAAAAGTAATTTATTTATTTTAAATAATTAGATCTTTTTCTATTTCAAATGTCATGTTAATTGAAATGTTGGCAGGTTGAGCGGTTGGGCTCATCCTCCCTTAACCAAGTGTCGAGAGTTCAATCATCGCCTTGGGAATGGAGCAACTTTAAATCCCTAAGTCAGCTGTCTCATCCTTCGAGGTGCCTCCAATCCAGCAAGGGGATTAGTCACTGTGTTCGGCGGTGGATACCCTGGTCTCGACCAAAAAATTTCAGCATCTGAGAGTTAAAGATCCAATTTGGTCAGCGTTGCAGAAATTTGAAAAACATGGGGACCAAAATTGCACAAAAATAAATAGGGGATCAAAATTGCACATTTAGTAAGATAGGTGGACCAAAATTGCCCAAAATAAAATATAGGGATCAAAATTGCACATTTAGTAAATAAGGGGGACCAAAATTGCCCAAAATAAAATAGAAGAATCAAAATTGCACATTTAGTAAAATAGCAGGACCAAAACTGCATTTAAGCCTAAAATATATACTTAAAACCTTGATCGTCCGATTAAATCGTCTGAATGCATGAGTGTACAACACTCCAACTGCATCAGATCTAGATCCCCCGAATAACCACAAAATTTATTCAACCTCACTATCAATTGCATTACACACACAACCAACTAAGGACAATAAAATGTAACCAAAAAGAAATAAAGAAAAATAAAAGTAAAAAATGCACTTATTTAGGCTAATATTAATGATTATTATCATGCAAATTCAGGCATTTTTTTACATAAACTTCACTCGCATTTTTTTACATCTTGGCTGGAATTATGCTTATGTTTGGTCATGGAGTTTGATTCCTTCTCAAAGCTGAATCCTTATTTTTCACAAACAACCTCTTGGAAGACAAGAAGGCATTAAGTTTATTCATGAGCAACTAAAACCACTTGTTTGCCAGCACTACTGCCTGTGAACATTGCTTCTAATGCAGCTGGGCCACTCTCAATACCTTTAGCTATGTCTTCAACATATGTTATCTTCCCTTCCCTAATATAAGGCAAAATTGTATCCAAGAACTTACGATATAGGTCATAGTAATCATATACTGTGAAGGCTTCAACTCGAATCTGCTTATATATGATGTTCACCAAGTTTTTTATGCCTTGAGGCTCATCGAGATTGTATTGCGAGATCATTCTGGCCACCACGATTCGACCACGTCTTCTCATGTTAACAAGGGCTGCCTCCAGCATGTCTCCCCCAACACTCAAAGTATATATCAATGCCTTCAGGAAAGTACCTATCAACAATTAAAACATAACATAAGACTATTTTTTTTATGTGAATCCAACTATCCAAGTTATGTCGACCAAGAAGAGAATAATATCTCAAGTCTCGCGCCTATTTAAAGGATTGACTTCTCTCAAGAGATGTTTTTCTGTTAGGCGGTCACCTCCGCAACGTTGTATCTAGGTCTTGTTCCTCCTTGTAATTAAAAGCCTCATCAAATCCAAACTTACTCTTCAAAAGTTCAACCTTATGTACATGAAAATAAAAACTATTAATTAGGATTAATGTTCAAGCTAGATACATGCAATTACTCTATTGTGAAAAACTGCAATCCTTACCTTATATTTACTCCTGCACTTCCAACAACATAACATCCTATCAATTTTGCTAGCTGACCAACAAGTTGACCAACTGCACCAAATGCTGAAGATATGAAGATATAATCTCCTTTCTTAGGGACCCCTACCTCATAGAAACCTGCATAAGCAGTCATACCTGGCATACCTGCATAACAGAACAACTAGATATTAACTATTTTTTATAATATGATGTCTATGCATATGATAAATTGATAATGCATCCGAAAGGCATAACTCAACTGACAAATACCAAAATGTTTAGGAATTTGGATATCATGTCCAGGGTTCGAACCCGGAACCTCAGAGTTGTGTGTGTGAGTTTCTAGTGGCAGTGACCACTCCGTCTACGTACCAAATTTTTTTTGATAATGCAGCAACTCAAAAAAAGTTACAGCATCAATATAAATACCTAGGATTCCAGTATAATGGGAAAGAGGTACATCAGTATGCTAAATTTTGATGAGGCTATCAGTATTGGTGATGATGCTATACTGGTAACTCCCCACACCAAATCTCCTTTTTTGAAGTTGGGGTGCTTAGAATCCAACACTTTACATACTCCATATCCAATTATTGGCTGAGACATCAATATCACATTAGCCGTCAATAAAATAATAAACCATCAAAAGTAATTTACATATTTTCTTTTTGACATCCACCGCTTATAAACTTACATATAAGTGAAGATTCCGAGTTTTAAATTAAGTAACTATATATGAAAAGTGTCCACCCTAACAAACAAACAAACAGTTTGCGCCAAGACTTATGGACAACTTAGAGTCTAATCATGATAGATATTATTAGATAACATATCATATTAGCAACCAATGATATAAAGACCCTGCCTGCATCAGTGCTCACTTCTCTAATGACCAAAACATTGAACTCAAAATAAACTAACCTCAGCACACTGTTCTTCAATTTCATGTTTTAACTTGAGAACATATTCACTGCAGTGCTAACATCCATGTTATTTAATGCCGTTGCAATATCTGTCCCAGTCTTTTGCACACCAAGGTTCGGCTCTCTCATTTTTTGTTGCAATTCTTCATGATATTCATTACTCAACAAGCTACTAGCACCGCTCAAAACAGCGACAACAGAACTGATATTGGAAGTGGATATAGCCCTTCTCAAGCAACTCTGCAAGACATAGAACACATCATCCACCATAGATGTGGTAAGGCTATCAGGGACGGTCATGTTCATCAATCCTTATAGCCTTCCTAACATTCTCCACCATGAAAAATCCCTCTAGTATGACATAAAACCCAGTCAAATCTTAAGATGGGACTAATAGTGTAAATTGTTTAATAATGGCGAGAAAAGTTATCCTCTAAACCCCCAAATCCCCTCTCCTAATTTATTTTTGGAAGAGCTCCAAAATAAACTTGGAGAAGGGTTTGGAAGGGTTTAGGGGATCGCTTTTTTCTCTTCATCACTAAACAATTTACACTATTAATCGATGTCTTTCCTCCCCCTCCTCCAAACTCCCAAACACAAACCCTTAGGTTTTACTTACGAGAAAACTCCTACGGTGACAGCAAAGTTGTCGTCCTCCCTTACAAATTATGATAGCTGGTCTTATGTTTTTCAAAAAAATTAAATTATTTACTCTGCTACAATGTGATCATGTGAAAGATGATTTAATACCAGATACAAAACAAACTAGTATTAAAATGGTAAAACTCTACAAGACTGGAACATTTCAGTATTTCAAGCTCATGTTTAGGAAACATCAATGAAGTAGCCTTAAGTCTAAACCAAAGAATTGCTTTGTTCATAAATCCAAAATAGACATAAGCAGCACCTTCAACTATACAAACTAAGCTACTTGGAGATTGGGGTTTGAATTTTGATCCAGTAGGAAAAATGAAACCATAGGAAGGGAGAATAACATACTAAGAAGTAAGAACTAAGAGACAGAAAGAGAAACATATGAAGATGAAATTTTAACAAGGGCTAGAGGCAGATCATGCGACGAGGATGGATGACGGTCTTAAACATAAGAGCAATTACAAACAAAAATTCTCAGAGATTAAAAGTTAAAACAAAACAAAAATGTATATTTTAGAGCCAAAAATACTAATTAAGCAATTAAAAATAAAATATCATACAATGTCATGATCAAGTCGAGTGAACCGTTAAATTGGCACCAGTTATATAGATATGATATTCTACAAGGTATTAGTTCATTCTCCGACTCCTATTCATAGACACAGTTCTTTATCAAATATGTGTCACCAGACATCTGTTAGCACAGGCAGGAAAATGATCACTGTTCCTTTGCTCGCTTACGTGCCAGAAATCGTTCTTTAGCTGCAGCCACAGCATCTTGACTCCTTTTGTGATGATCCGGCTGTGGTTGTGAAGCTGATGATGGCTGTTCAATGGAACTCTTTTCTTCTGCAGAAGCCTCGGATTTGGCTTCACATCCAAGGGACTGGTACTTCTATTAGAAGGATTAGAAGTTTCACCTTCATCGCCAACCTTTTTCCTTGAAGTCTCTACAGGTGGACTTGCGCTACCCATTGAAGGTTGCTCTTCATCTAATGTATTGCCATGCTGGTGCTGTTTCGATGCAACGGGGATCATTGCCTCAACTGTCTCTGGAACTCTGTTCTCAGCCTGATTGTCAATTTTCCTCCCTCGAGCATCTTTTGCACCATAAGCAACATTTTTATCAAGGTTCCCATAAAAATCAAGCAAAAAGTCCTTCTTCTTTGTAACCTATGCAAATATTTAAAAACAGATACTGTCAGCAATTTAAACTAGAGATACAGAACAAACATATTGCATACCAACTTTATTCAAAATAATAAGGGGGAAAGGAAGGAAGGAAAAAATGCTGTTTTAAAGTCCATTAAAAATCAGGTTGACAATCAGAAGAAATATGAAAACAATGTAAAGATTATGGATTAAAAAAGCATGGACATACATCTTCCCTTTCCTCTTGAAGTTCACGGAGACGATCTAGCTCCATTTGTCTCTCTCGTTCAGCAAGCTTTTTCCTATATGCTTCTGTAATATATTTGTCTTTGTCCGCATAGAGATGATCGTCGTTGCTTCTCTCCTTGGCAATCTTTTTCTCATACACAGTCTCACGATACTGTTCACGCTCTTTTGCTTTCTTCATCAAGTTTTGGATATATTTTGGCTGCATCACAAAGATTAAATTAAACAATCTTTCAGCACCATTGGCACGAGCCCTCACAACACTGAAACAAGAAAATAAATTAAACTAAAGTATTGGAGAAGAATAGACACGTGACCAATTTCACTACTCTAAATGTCATTGCTATCCTTGCGTCAAAAAAAAAAGTCATCGCTATCCAACTCTCACCCCACACTTCAAGAGAGAAAGTTGCATGATTGTATCCATAAATGTCAAACACCAAAACCTTCATAATCTCACTTCTGGATTATATATAAAGATATTTATTCATTAGGAATATTTGAAGTAAGTTTCCACGGGCTACTTAATGATCTATCTATTATCTACATGTCTCCTTATATCTAGGATTTTTGTTTCATTGTGTCAATCTTCCATGTCCAATCTCTTCTTCTCCCTACCCTACCAAAATAAAAGGGTGCCATGAAGATTACTTTGAAAATTATTTGTCATATAAAGCACAAATTACTAATGATATACAGAAAATCATTTGATAGCAAAATGCAAACACATTTCACTGCAATCTTGGAGTAACAATACCAGAATTTAAAAAATTTAAACAACTGAAAACAAATATTTTATCCAAAAACTTATTAAATAAATCAATTTTATTGGGATTTGTCGTGTAAGCATGTCAATGTGTACCTTCAGGTCACTAATCACCTGAGTCAAAATTTTGATGAAACTAGGGATAGATTCTCTATTGAGCTATAAGCATAACATAATGGTTGTTTGATTGAGAATTTAAGAGAATGCTTAGAACTGCAGCCATACCTTTCTCTCTTCACGATCTTGTATCAATGGACGAGCAGCTTTCTCTTTCATTTTATCATACACTCCATCATAGTCAAATACGGTTGGATCCTCTTCCAAGGCTTTCTTTTGCTGCTCCTCAACCTTGAAGACAAAAGAACCAAACGGAAATTAAGATAATATTATCATAGCCTGAACAAATAAATAGAATGTACAAATAAATAGAATGTTCGCGATAACAACCATCTGATCAAAAACTATCGAACAAAACAAGGAGGCTATTACAGCAAGGTAAACATACATCCTTGAGAGTTTTTTTCTTGCTAGCCTGGAGAGCAATTTCTCTCTCAACATCATTATCATCGTCGTCATTAAATCCAAAAGGGAGGGCAACGGAAGGCCTTGGAGGCTGCTTCTTCTGCTTTGCGGGCCTAAGGTTCAAACCGTACTTGCTCATTTCACCAAGCTTCTTCTTCACTGCATTTTGAACACAAAGTAAAGAGTCCATTGATTGTATTTGAAAGCTTATAGTATAAAGGACACTAGGCTTTGAAACCATACGGATTTCACAAAGTTCAAATTCAAGAAACACAAATAAATATATTATATGATTTCATGTATGAATTCAATTTTGAAGGGTGCAAAAGTGCAAGTGACGGTGTGAGGAGCAACAAGATAGATAAAGAATAATTAACATAACACAGAGATACTAATATCACTCTGATTTCATTCACATAGAAACTCAAACACAAACTATTGATTTGCTACTGGTTCAAATTCTTAATATGCCTTGGTATAACAACTGGATATGCAGACAATAAACACAAAAACTCAGAATAATCAGCTTTGGTTTAAGCAATAATAAATTATGAAAAAAAGGATAAGATATCATCCTAAATAGTAAAAAAGGTACACTGCATCGGAGAATTGAAAAAAATTAATACAGCAATTCTATCAAATTTCTATAGATATCTGAAATGCAACTCAATTCAAAAAGGCGGGAATAAAATCCAGTTATAAAGCAAATTGAGGGATGAGATTGGAGACACATAGAGAAGCAAGCGTTCCTCAATGAACCGAAAGTGAAGAGTGACTTACCTTGTCAATTAAGATCCGCAAGCCTTGCGATTTCACAATGAACACAGATAGCGGCTGACGAAGGGACAAGAGAGCGGTTTAAAGCGTGCGACGTCGAAATTGAAGGGGTTACGGTGAGGGAAGCAACGACAATTGGGAGACAGCACCGGCGACGGCGAATTAGAGAGGGTAACTAGCGCTGCGACTGTGTTTGCTTGGCTTCACTGCGCTCTCTCTCTCTCTCTCTCACCCAAAGCCGAAACGACGCACTTACACGGTGCTTGGAAATGAAAAATAAGGAATTTGGCTTGTTTTCTTAAAAAATAAAAAATAAGGAATTTGGCTTGTTTTGGAGAGTAAAGAGTAGAAAGAAGTTGAAAAATAAAGAACACAAAAAAAAAGTGAAAAATCAGAGGCAAAGACAAATATTGGGTTTTGGGTATTTTGAGAACAAATTAATAGGAGAAGATGGAGAAGAAAGAGAGGAAATCGAAAAAAAAGGACTAAAATGAAGTCACGTATATTGGCGTCTTTAATCAGCCATTTTAAATTTTGCTGAAGTAACTTAAGATTCGAGGACTAAAATGAAATCACGTATATGTTTTGCGACCAAACCGACGATAAGTGACATCTTTCGCGACTAAACCGACATTAACAGATGAATTAACTGAGTTAACGACACACATTGCGGGGAGGAGTAACGTGTAACGGATTACACTTTCGAGACCATTTTGCATTTTCACTCGATTCTGCGACCAAATCGACAAAATGAGCACACTGCGCCAAAATGACTATTTACCCTTTTTTTAGCCCACCAGACTGATTTTTACACTCCAGTATTACTAATCCAGCACCACTTGGTAAGCCCATTGTTTTTTTTTCCCATACACCAGCACCCAAAAAAAACCACTGCTGGGCCCCTAATTTCTATACCCCACTGTTTATTAAGACAACTCCCTGCGATTATTTGCACCCCTCTTTTACTATTGCATCTCATTTCGAATTTTTGTCATTATTTTTTTTTGTTTTCTCACATTAATTATTATTGTATTTATTTATTGGCATTTAGTCTTTCCAAAAAATATTAATAATAATAATAATACAATTAAGATTTGATCGAGATGTACATCTTATCAAATCGCGCAACACCAGGTTTAAGAGAGACCGAGTTGTACAACTTATCTCTAAACCACTTTAAAATTAAAACAGAAGCGACACATTTTTGAAAAATCCCCAATCCAGTTCATTATTATGTAGCACCTATTTTTAAAAATACCAAAAATATGGGTTTTGGCGAGATGTACATATTATCAACCCGAGCTTTAAGACACTCGAGTTGTACAACTTAAATCTTAAATCTCTTCAAAATTAAAATCAACTAACCAACAATTTTTCAGGAAGAACTACGTGACTTTTGAGTCTCTCATTGCACCGGAGAGTACGTAGGAGCAATGCCTCCTTGACAAGTCAAAAACTAAATTTTCTTAATTTAGTCCCTATTTTATTTCTTGTAAATAATTAATGTTTTAGATATTATTTTGGGGTAAACAAATAAATAATCAATTTATTATTAGGACAGATAGGACAGTGAACACTACAAGAAACACGGTCATTAGCGAGGGAATTTTCGGTCGCTAACATGCCCAATTCCGTCGCTAATTGTCATTAGCGAGGAATTAGCGTGAGGACGATTCGGCCGCTAATTCCTCTCGCTAGTGGCATTTAGCGAGGAATTTGTGTCGATCGCTAATTAGCGAGGACCGATCCTCGCTAATTCCTCGCTAATCGCCGACAAAGACGCAACCTCACCGATTGACACGCTTATCAATTTGAATTTATTATTATTATTATTATTAGTAGTAGTAGTAGTATTAGTATTAGTATTATTATTATTATTATTATTATTATTATTATTATTATTATTACTACTATCATTATTATTATTATTATTATTGTTGTTGTTGTTGTTTGGATGTGGTGGTGGTGGTGTGGTGGTGGTGGTGGTGGTGGTGGTGGTGGTAAGAGAGAAGAAGAAGGAGAAGAGTAAGGAGAAAGAGGGTGGTGGTGGTGGTGGTGTGGTGGTGGAAGAAAGACAAAGTGAGAGAAAGAGGTATGTGGTGTGGTGGTGTGGTGGTGGTGGTGTGGAAGAAAGAGAGAGAGAGAGAGAGAGAGGTTGTGGTTGTGTGGTTGAGGAGAGAGAGGAGTGAGAGTGGTTGTGGTGTGGTGGGGCGTGGTGGTGGTGGTGGTGGTGGTGGTGGTTGTGTGGGTAAGAAATTTGTGAAGAGAATAATGAGGGTGTTGTGAGTGAAAAATAAGAGTGAGTGGTGGTGGTGGTGGTGGTGGTTGTGTGGTGGTGGGTTAGAGTTTGTAGGTGAGAGAGAGAGAGAGAGTAGAGGAAGAGGAAGAGGAAGAGGAGAGGAGTGGGTATTGTGAAAGAATGAGAGAAGAGTGAGATATTTGGTCAAAAAATAACTGGACATTAGCGAGGGACGTGCCAATTCCGTCGCTAACTGTCAGTCTGCATAGTCAGAGCAGTCTGCAGCTGTCAAATCAGCCAGGACGTGCCAATTCCGTCGCTAATTCCCTCGCTAATGTGACCATTAGCGAGGGACCTACAATTCCGTCGCTAATGTCAGTTTTTTGCGAGGGACAAAAATTCCCTCGCTAATTCCGTCGCTAATTCTCGTTTTTTTTGTAGTGTAAAATGAGACGGAGGGAGTATAAAAGAATAAAGAAAGAGAGGCGGTGGCTGATAGCTGGTTTGGAAATAAAAAATTGAAGAAAGACAGAAGAAGTGGGCACTGTTGTACCGAAGGAGAGGACCGAAGGAGAGGAGAGGAAAGGAATAGTGACGATGGTTTTGTAAGTTTGAATCATCTGGAGAAACCTAAACACAGATCTAGATCTTAAAAAATTGGCCAAAGTGATCCCAATCCTAAAAATCGGCCGAATTTGTCCCAGGGTTTTTAAAAAACACCTAAAATTACGCTTAAAATCGCAATGGGGTCATGCGATCCGTCCCGTTTTAACGAAAAACCCGCAGACGAATGTGAACTGGCCGATATGCTCGTGTTCGTGATTCTCGCGTCACGATGGGGATACTGATCGATACACGCGCACGATACATGAAGGATTCCGATACAGGCTGTGTTACGTATCGATGGGGGTTCAGTTCGTATCGTACGATACTTACTACCATACTTTATGTATTGTCAGACATATTAAAATTTAAAAGTCGATACTTTTTCTAAATGCACTTTGGTTAAAACAAGTGAAATTAAGTACCCCAGTTGATGAAAGCAATCAGCTCAAGCTCAGCTAAATTTATGTCAAGTAAATGCAAAAAAGCCCTCAGATAATATACTTCACAATTAAGCTGCCATTGACAGCAACAAAAAAACATTAAAGATCCCCCACAAGTATGAAAATCTAAAGCAACCAGGGGTTTATGACAAAACTGACACACATAACTCAAATACTCAACGTTGAAACCCTGGCTAAAACAAATACAGTTAAGTATAACAGTTGATGTAAATAATAAGCCACGCCTCAGGCTAATTTGATGTCAGGTAAATGCAAGAAAGCCGTCAGTACAAGAACCAACTCAGTTATGAATGAATCAAACTATACAAGGATTAAGAAGTAGATGAGGGTATCTGAGTAAGACAGCATCTGAAGTTTGCAAAAAAAAAACATCCAACTGCATAAGCATCAATACACAACACGTCTATGAAGCCAAATGTGATAGATAAAATCAAACTTTTAAGTAACTTTGGGATAACAAAGTAATGAAATAAAGTAAATACAACCAAAGCATCTGCAAAGCTTATTCTACATTGTTAGAATTGTAGGTAAAGTATGAATTTCTCATTGAATTTAATTGTAGTTATCGATACAGGAGGCACTATATATAGTGCAGAGTTTACAAAGAATATAACAAGAATATAACCAACTAACCGATGCTAACAGACTAATCGATATGCGGTTATATAACATTTATAATCGCTCTAACTAATACTAATGACTATTTAAGTAGAGAACCTGAATTGACTACTATAATACTAAGTGTATTCTCTCTAACAGCCCCACAAGCTCATCAGCATCGAGTACATTGAGTTTGTCACGAAGTCTACAAAAGTGAACTTTGCTGAGAGGTTTGGTTAAGATATCGTCTACTTGAGCTGCAGCAGGAACATAGGACACAATCAAGGATTTATTCAGAACTTTTTCACGCACAAAGAAGATGTCTAACTCCATATGTTTGGTACGAGAATGTAGGATGGGGTTGTGACTGAGAGCAACTGTGCTTTGGTTGTCACAGAAATATAACAGGTGCAGGAACTGAGATCTGCAACTCATGAAGGAGAGATTGTAACCATAAGACCTCCTGTGCAGCCAATGCAAGACTGCGGTACTCAGCTTCTGCAGTGGATTTGGCAACCAAGTTTTGCTTTCTAGACCACCATGAGACAGGATTAGGGCCAAGATATATACAAGCACCTGATGTGGACCTTCTATCATCTATATCTGAGGCCCAATCTGCATCACAATACGCAGTAATACCAATTGGAGAGCCACTTGTTGCTGGTTTAAGTGTGAGACCCAAATCCAAGGTGTGTTTAAGATAACAGAGTATCCTTTTGACAGCAGACCAATGTGATTGAAGAGGATTTGACATAAATTGGCAGACTTTGTTTACACAGTATCCCAGCTCAGGTCTTGTAATTGTCACGTATTGAAGAGCACCAACAATGCTTCTATATAGGTGAGGATCTTCAAAAGTATCAGTCCCTTGCTTTGACAGTTTTGTATTTGTAGCCAAGGGTGTGGAGATTCCTTTGCAATCAACCAAACCAGCCCTATGCAGCACATCTTTATGTACTTTGCTTGAGATAAATGTAGAGAACCCGATGGAGTTGATTTACACTCTATACCGAGAAAATAGTCCAAGGACCCCAATTGTTTGAGAGAGTAGGCTTGCTGCAGTTTCTGAATAACAAGATTGATAGTACTAATGGATGATCCAGTGACAATTATATCATGCACGTAAATGAGAACTAGAATACAGCAACCTCTTTTATTGTAGTATAGGAGAGAAGGATCACACCTTGATTGTGAAAAGCCAGCAGATAGGAGAGTCTTTGTGAGGCTATCATACCAAGCCCTAGGGGCTTGTTTGAGACCATAAATTGCTTTCTTCAAGTGGCAAACCAGAGAGGCATCACCTTTAGTAAACCCAGGTGGTTGTTGCATATAGACATCCTCTTGTAGATGACCATGGAGAAATGCATTGTTGACATCCAATTGCCGTAGAGGCCATTTGTAAGTAAGAGCAAGAGTCAAGACAATTCTAATAGTAATCGGTTTGACCACAGGTGAGAAGGTTTCAGAGTAATCCAAACCAAATTTCTGATTGAAGCCCTTAGCAACCAGTCGAGCCTTGTATTTATTTATTGACCCATCAGGATTTTCTTTGAGTCTAAAGACCCATTTGCAACCAATAGCACGTTTGTGTGGAGGCAGAGGCACCAAGTCCCAAGTCTGATTGTGATGAAGAGCATCTAATTCTGCTTGCATTGCTTTAGACCATTCTGGTGAAGTAAGTGCTTGTGAAACAGATGTAGGCTCAGTTGTGGTGAGATGAATTGATGGATAGAGAGGTGGTTTAAGGTGGCCAGTTTTAGAACGAGTTAGCATTTGATGTGTGTTACGTGGTGGAGATGGTGAGGGGGTTGGTGATGGTGAATTATTAATATTGATGGTGGTAGGGTCTGTGGAAGAAAGAGTGGCAGTAGGGGAGGAGGCAGCAGGTGATGTTGCTGGTGTAGGGTTATGAGGAGTGTATGGTGAAGGTGGTATAGATGGTGGGGAACTAGGTGATGGTGAGTGAGTAACAGAGGGTGTAATAGTGCAGTGAGGTGCAACAATATCAAGATAAGTGGTGGTGGAAGTGGTGTGAGCAGGTGAGGAACTAGGAGTATTAGCATTAGTAGATTTGCTTTGAAAAGGAAAATAATGCTCATGAAATAGGACATCCTTGGAAATAAACAACCGGTTAGTGCTGACATCAAGACATTTATAACCATGATGAGATGAGGAATAGCCTAAGAAAATACACTCTTTTGATCTAAACTGAAATTTAGGATTGTTATAGGGAGTTAAAAGGGGGTAGCATGCACAACCAAAGGACCTTAAAAAATGATAATCAGGTGGTTTATTAAACAAGGTTTGAAGAGGAATAAGCTGAGATTGGGAGGCAGGAAGTCTATTTATGATGTATACAGCGGAATGAAAAGCATGGTCCCAAAAATAGTATGGAAGAGAGGAATGAGAGAGAAGGGATAAACCCATCTCAACAATATGTCTATGCTTCCTTTCAACCACACCATTTTGATGGTGAGTTTGTGGACAAATGACTCTATGAACAATGCCCAAATCAGCTAAATATTGTTTAAAAGGACGGTATTCACCTCCCCAATCTGTTTGAACAGATTTAATTTTCTTGTTGAGTTGTAATTCAACAAGAGCCTTAAATTGTTTAAACACATTGAGCGTCTCAGATTTGTCATGTAAAAAATATATCCACACATATCTGCTAAAAGCATCAATGAATGAGACATAATATTTGAATCCCATGGATGATTTCATAGGGGCTGGTCCCCATAAGTCTGAGTAAATAAGTTCCAATGGTTCATTATAAATGGTTTGAGACAAGGAAGAAGGTAGACGATGAGATTTGCCCAAACAACATGCTACACAAAAATGATCTTTATTTCTTGTAAATGTTGAAAGATTACATGAAAGCAAAATTTTATTTAGAGTATCTATACTAGTGTGACCCAGCCTATGGTGCCACTTATAGTATACATCTGAAGGATTAGAAACAACAGAGTTTACAGAATTGAAACTAGGAGGCTTTGACATAGGAGCAGCTTAAGAATGCAGAGGGTATAGACCATCTCTAGTCAACTTCCCTTGCAAGATAGTCTGATTATTGACCTGAGAGTGAGCAGAATAGTGAGAAGGATGAAATTTAACATAAGCATCATTGTCCTTAGCAAATTTCGATGACTCGATTAAATTCTTATTTAGTTGTGGAACATGAAGGACATCCTTAAGATATAGTGTGTGTTGTGGGTGTGATGGTGATTGAAATTGAAAATTACTTAAGGATTGAACAGGTAATTTAGTACCGTTTCCTAGAAAGACATTTTCTAGGTGAGTTGGTGGTGGTGGAACACCAAGAGGAGCTGGATGCAGAGTGACATGGTTGCTTGCTGCAGTGTCCATCCAATTCGATGCTGAAGGATGCGCAGAGGGCACACCAGTAAAGTTTGCCTGGGGGACTGGAGGACTTGCTGCGTGATTCCATGGAGTTGGTGCAGAAATGTGTTGCCTGTTATACTGATAAGGGTTTCCAGTAGGATATGCCGGACCAGGAGGAGGATTAAAGGCTGTGTTGAATCTGTGATAACAGTAACTGGCTTTGTGACCCGTTCTATGACAGACCTGGCACTGTACATTCGAGCGAGAGCTATTCCGGCCACCACGACCACGAGATCAGCCACCGCGACCTCGGAATTGATTATTACTACGATTGCCAGAATTAGGGTTTCCTGAATTGGGGAAATTGTGGAAATTAGGGTTTGTGCCATTGTAATTGGCTTGAGGCTTCTCTTGATTGTTGTCGGGTGATTCATCCATATTATTGTAATTCTTGGACTGAGTGAAGTTGAGTGAAGCCAATTCTTCAAGTATCTTCGCTTTTTCGACGCGTTGTTCATGAGCGAGTAGGAGACCACGAATCTCTTCAAGATCGAACCACTGAATTTTACTATTGATGAGAGTGACAAGAGATTCATACTCGCTTGGTAATCCTTCAAGAATGACGTCAAGTTGATCCTGAATGGAGACTGATTCACCGATGGAAATGAGCGAATCGCTGAGGGACTTAATCTTTGCAAGAAATTCCGACACGGTGGACGATCCCTTCTTGGTGGTTCGGAGTTGAGTTCGTAATTGCCTCGCCTGGACACGTGTTTTGGATTGAAAGGCAGTGTGGATGTTTTCCCATAACTGATGTGTATAACGACATCCAATCACCGACGGCAAGATCGCCGGGGAGAGGGACGACTGCAGCCAGGCGAGCAAGAGTTGATCTTGCAATTCCCAGTTAGTGTAGGCAGGATTTTCACGGTTGTTGAGCCGGTCATCTTCATTAGCGTACTGAGGTGGGATTACCGGAGCGACACAGAACCGGTGAAGGCGGTGCGCACGCAGAACGGGTTCAATTTGCTGGAGCCAAACAAGGTAATTTGTTTCGTCGAGTTTGACAGAGATCTTATAGTTGAACGACGACAGAGGAGGTTTATCAGAAGACGCCACCAGTGGTGGTGGCGTTGGCGGTGGTGTTTGGGTCATCGGAAAAAAAAGGATGCAGCGGATAGATGAGGAAAGAGGAACGAAATCGTGCCACGGAGGTGGCTAGCTTGCTCTGATTACCATGTTAGAATTGTAGGTAAAGTATGAATTTCTCATTGAATTTAATTGTAGTTACTGATACAGGAGGCACTATATATAGTGCATAGTTTACAAAGAATATAACAAGAATATAACTAGCTAACTGATGCTAACAGACTAAGCGATATGCGGTTATATAATGATTTATAATCGCTCTAACTAATACTAATGACTATTTAAGTAGAGAATCGAATTGACTACTATAATACTAAGTGTATTCTCTAACATACATTACCCATTCCACAATAAGTACTATATATTAGCTAAAATTCAAAGATTGCGTCTCTCAAGTAGGTCATCGACATCGCTTGACGACACCCATTCATAAAACTATTACCGCTCCACACATTCTTGATCTCATTCGGCGTCTATGATTATGCTCGCTCTTTCTCCTGCGCGCTTTTATCATCGACCGTAGTCCGAATCGGATGATTCGGATGATGTGTCAGACTCCTACGTCTTCCACTTTTCTTCTCGCTTCTTGTTCTTCATCTTCTTTCTCCGTCTCCTCTCTTCCTTTGAATCGGACGATGAGTCAGAACCTGCACTACCCGAAGAAGAATCGATCCCGTAATGAGAAGATGACCCATCGCCACTATCGGGCCTCAAACATCGAATCCTCACCTGTCACTACGTAATCGAGCCGGACCTATGTTTCCTCTTAGACTTTTTGGAACTCGATGATTTAGCCTTTTCCACCTTAGCATCGTGGATTATTATCATCCAAATCATAGCTCATGCACACATTCACCCTCAATTTAGGATTCTTGATTCTTTGAGTCCGTGACGGTCTTGAAATGTAAACCCGTTCATTCTTACATTCATATGTCCAAAGGACCACTTTGGAAACACTTTTGGCATCGTGTCTTTGATCCACCACTAGCCGACATTGTGGACTTAAGTTCTTTCCTTTCACCCAATTTAATGACTTTCTCGGTACTCATCAAATACATTTGCCTCTTCGCTTCCCTCTTCTCCCGCCATCCGCTAGGCCCTTCTTCCTTTTGACCATAAGCATTCACATTGCGGGCAACCGCAGCTTCGCGCCTCTTCGACTGAGCACGACTAAGCCCTTTAGAAGACTCAATGTCTGCAGCTTTGATTCTCTCATTTGCAACCCGAGCTTTCTCTTCCTTCTTACTAGACATTTTCAACAAGTATCCTCAAATTTTCCTCTTTTCACAAAAGATTAATAAAACTCTACAGCATCAACGTTCCCCCTAAAAACACTAATTGAAATATATAGAAATCCAACCCCTGTAATTAAGAACAGACCAATCAGTACCATACAAATGTACAAAACCCTAACGTTGCAAATACAGATCCGAGTTAGCGTTTTAATACAGTTAGAACCATTTTTTCTAAATAACTTAGATCTGTAACAAATTAGATTTTCTTAAAAAATAAAAAATAAGGAATTTGGCTTGTTTTGGAGAGTAAAGAGTAGAAAGAAGTTGAAAAATAAACAAGAACACAAAAAAAAAAGTAAAAAATCAGAGGCAAAGACAAATATTGGGTTTTGGGTATTTAGAGAACAAATTAATAGGAGAAGATGGAGAAGAAAGAGAGGAAACCGAAAAAAAATAAGGAAAAAAACCTGTTGAAGGTACTCCGGCGAGATACCGTGGCCGCCGCGGCTCTGGCGCCGCGGACTAGATCCGGCCACCGTGGACGCCCCCCTCCGGCGCAAACCGCTCTTCCCCTTTTCCCTCTTCCTTCTTCTTCCTCTCTCTCCCTCTTCCTCTCATGCGGTGCTGATCTTGGGGAGTAGATGGAGAAAAATTAGGTTAAGCTTGCACACTTGGTAAAAAAACGGAACAGTACCAAAAAAAAAATTAATTACTTAAATAACACACATTTTAGATTAAATACCAAACTAACCCACTTTTTTTTTCTTTGTAGAACTCGCCCCCCCCCCCCCTAATTCTCAACTAAAATTTTGCAATTTTTTTATTCCTTTGATGAACTACGCCCCCCCCCCCCACCCCTAGTTCTCCAAATTGTTTTTTAATTTTTTGATTTTCTTGTATTTAATTTTATTAAAATGTAAATTAATTTAATTTAATTACAATAATTAATTTAAATAATTAGAATCATTATTTATAAAATAATTGGGGTAAAAAATGAAGATATTAAAATTGCGGCAAAATCTAGGCCGTTAAAGCGAAGGTTTCGGCAAGATCTAGACCATTAATTAAAACCTTGAATTTAATAAGTCATAAAAATACAACTTCTTTGCTATGAAATACAACTTGTCAAACTAATAATACATTAAAGTATTGACGAAGAAGATGAGACCCAGTTCCACACCGTCTAGGACGGGGATTACGTTGTGGACGTTGACGCCGTTGTGGTTGTTCGGGTTGTTCCTCAGTCGTGGCAGGGGAAGGTGGGTCTGGAAATAATTGGGGTTGGGGGGGCATGTTGGTATTGATAATATTGGGCACCGATGAAAAACTTGCACGGGCGGGCTCAGAGGGAGGTGGGTATTGATAATATTGGGGCACTGATGAAGAACTAGCACGGCCGGGCTCAAGGGGAGGTGGGTATGGAAAATCTTGGGGCACTGATGAAGAACTAGCACCGGCGGCCCTCTCTTGAAGTTCACGAGCATAAATCGCAGATTCCGGTGTACCGGCGGCGAAACCAAACAGAGAGTCGAACATATCAGTGTCTTGAGATGTTGGTGTGTGTGAGATAGAGTGGCGGTGGGGCACATATTCTTCTGTCTCACACGCTGTTTGGTTCCGATCTCGATTTGTGCGGACTTCGATAACTGACATTACGCTACGCCTCGACGTTCAGTTTGAGTTCTTGGGGGAGGTGGTGCTTGTTCTTCATCTACTTCATCAACATCAGCCACAACACCAACAGCACGCGTCCATTATTCAGTCATGGAGATCCAAAGCGACGACGACGTCCGCGCAATGATCGAACATCTAGCTAACGTTCCGATGGGGCGACAAATCTTAGAGATGTACGTGGACACAGTACGCACTCCAGAAGAAGTCATTCATCTTCTTCAACAAAGACCACCCGCACCACAACAACCCATACCGGAAATAGTCATTACGCACACCTGTAAAGTTGACTATCAGATGACTGTCCACTGCTGGGACCAAGCTGGTATGTTGTATCATGGTCATCAAACTAAACATTTCAGGCTTAAGAACAACATCACCTTCGCCGAATTGAAAGAAAAACTAACAGAAAATGTGGAACTAAATGGTGTGGAGCAAGAAATTAATAGTATCGAATTTCAATCCCCCTACATCTGCATCATAACCCCACTTAATCGTATTCGGAAGTGCCCTAAGCCTATCAAGAAAGACAAAGACGTTCGTCAAATGTTTGAGAAACATGAAGAATTCTAAGGTTTCATAGAACCTTATCTCGAATTGTTCGTCGAAACAGAAGAATCTGCCCAATCCATCCGCCGTAGAATTAGAGGTAGTAGTTCTAAGTAGAACTAGGTTGTATTATGTTTTCCTGTCGTTTCGTTTTAAATTTCCTATCCTTGTATTTTTGCAATTTGTGTTTTTCATTTATGTTCTTATCGAATATTAAATTCTGTTCCACTTTTTAATATCTTAATTTTTTACCGTAATTATTTTATAAATAATTTTATTAACTATTCTAATTATTTAAATTAATTATTGTAATTAAATTTAATTACATACATTTTAATAAAATTAAATACAAGAAAATCAAAAAATTAAAAAACCATGTGGAGAACTAGGGGTGGGGGGGCGAGTTCATCAAAGGAGGAAAAAAAAATTGCAAAATTTTAGTTGAGAACTAGGGGTGGGGGGGGGGGGGCGAGTTCATGAAAGAAAAAAAAAGTGGGTTAGTTTGGTATTTAATCTAAAAGGTGTGTCATTTAGGTAATTTTTTTTGGGCTACAGTGGTAAAAAAGCCTGCACACTTACCTTATATAATGATTTGGGTTTTTTTTTTAATTTTTTTTTAGCCCACCAGACTAAATTTTACACTTGCGTTTGCTTTTCCCACACCCCTCCTACTCAAAACACACCCCTATAAGGGTGTGAAAAGACCAAAAGGCCAGCTAAAACCTCTTTTTTTTTCACGAAATTTCACCTGTTCGAACACGGGCCTTCGAACAGGTTCGAATGACATTGTTCGTGTGTGTTAAATCTTGACTTCACACTCTCTTGTGCGTAATTTCACCAGTTCGAAGTCATGCGAACAGGTTCGCATGAGGGTGTTCAAACACCCTATTTTATTACAAAAAATGGACTCTCACATCACATTCACCTTTTTTACCTGTTCGGTTGACCTCAACCGAATATATTCGGTTGCCCATCCCCGAATCGGTGAAAACACGCACTCTACTTAAGGGTATTTTTGGAATATTTGGAGTTAAGGGGTGTGAAAGAGTAGGAGGGGTGTGGGAAAAGAAAACGCCTTAACACTCCGGTATTACTAATCCAGCACCGGGTTTTTTTTTTGTACCCCCACCCCATCCCCATAAACCCCCACCCACACTGAAAACCCCAAAATGCCCTTTCAAAACGTATTTTTTTACAAATTTTTGATCAATCGTATATATACACAGGGGGTATATATACGACCCCTATGCATTTAGGCATCGTATATACACCCCAAGGCGTATATACGATTGGAAAACCCTCACCTTAATCGTATATACGCCTTGGGAGGTGTATATATGATGCCTAAAAAATAGGGTCGTATATATACCCCCTCGTGTGTATATACGACCCCCATTGTATTTTTTAAATTTTTTTAAGTCAAATAAAAATTATATGAGTCCCGAAAATAGGTTTTGTGTGTAGTTCGTTAAAACGTGGCGATGTTATACGTCGAACGAATAATTTAGGCTAAAAATCGGTTTTTAGGGCAACATACTCCGATCGTAATGAAACCACAAACCATTAGAAGTGAAAAAATCAAGAATCAAGACTCCGTAGAAGGGACTTCTTACGGGACTACGACCTCAAAATCCCAAATTCCATCGTTTACTATTTTTTACGATTTTTTTTAATTTTTCATAGTCTCCAAAAAATCTAAAAAAATTTGTATAGCCTTATTTTGGTTTTGTTACATTTTTAGTGGTGTTTTTATAATTTTTTGGTGACTATTTAACGAATTTTTAGTAGCCTTTTAGTAATAAAAATTAAAACCCATCGTATATACCCATTTGAGTACGTATATCGACCTTTTTTTTGCCCATTGTATATACACCCCCAAGGCGTATATACGACGATTATGATGGTTGCCAATCGTATATACGCCTTGGGGGGTGTATATACGATGGACAAAAAATAGGGTCGTATATACGTACTCAAAGGGGTATATACGATAGGCTAAAAATTTTAAAAAAAAAAATACGTTTTCAAAGGGCATTTTGGGGTTTTAAATTTGGGTGGGGGTTTTTGGGGATGGGGTGGGGGTCCAAAAAAAAAACCCTCCAGCACCCCTTGGTAAGCCCACTGTTTTTTTCCCATACACCAGCACCCAAAAAAAACCACTGCTGGGCCCCTAATTTCTATACCCCACTGTTTATTAATACAACTCCCTGCGATTATTTGCACCCCTCTTTTACAATTGCATCCCATTTCGAATTTTTGTCATTATTTTTTTTAGTTTTCTCGTATTAATTATTATTGTATTTATTTATTGGCATTTAGTATTTCCAAAAAATATTAATAATAATACAATTAAGATTTGATCGAGATGTACATCTTATCAAATCCGCAACACCGATTTAAGAGACCCGAGTTGTACAACTTGGTTCTAAACCACTTTAAAATTAAAACCGAACGACACATTTTTCGAAAAATCCCCAATCAGTTCATTATTATGTAGCACCTATTTTTAAAAAATACCAAAAATATGGGTTTGTCCGAGATGTACATATTATCAACCTCGGTTTAAGAGACTCGAGTTGTACAACTTATATCTTAAATCTCTTCAAAATTAAAATCAACCAACCAACAATTTTTTAGGAAGAACTACGTGACTTTTGAGTCTCTCATTGCACTGGAGAGTACGTAGGAGCAATGCCTCCTTGACAAGTCAAAAACTAAATTTTCTTAATTTAGTCCCTATCTTATTTTCTTGTAAATAATTAATGTTTTAGATATTATTTTGGGGTAAACAAATAAATAATCAATTTATTATTAGGACAGATAGGACACTTAAAATGAGACGGAGGGAGTATTAAAGAAGAAAGAAAGAGAGCGGTGGCTGATAGCTGGTTTGGAAATAAAAAATTGAAGAAAGACATGAAGGAGTGGGCATTGTTGTATGCAAGGAGGAGAGGAGAGGAAAGGAATATGACGATGGTTTTGTAAGTTTGAATCATCCGAGCACGACTAAGCCCTTTAAGAAGAGACTCAATGTCGCAGCTTTGATTCTCTCAAATTTGCAACCTGAGCTTTCTCTTCCTTCTTACTAGACATTTTCAACAAGTATCCTCAAATTTTCCTCTTTTCACAAAATATTAATAAAACTCTACAACATCAATGTTCCCCTAAAAAAACTAATTGCAATATATAGAAATCCAACCCCTGTAATTAAGAACAGCACCAATCAAGATCGTTATCGTTACAAATGTTGAAAACCCTAACATTGCAAATACTGAGATCCGAGTTAGCGTTTTAATACGATTAGAAATAAACAAATGAACGAAATTTTGAACACTAATAACTTTTCGAAACTTTTGAACAAGAATTCAGGCATGTAAGAGTGATGTTAAGAATGATAAGAAATGAAATCGAAATAGACGCAAAAGATCTAAGCATTTGAGTCAGATTAAAGCGTGGCGAAGAGTAAATCAGGTAGAGATCTCACCTAAACATCTATTGATGAGAACTTTTGTTTTCCTTCGATTCAGAATTGAGGAGATTGAGAAGGGCTTCAACCTCTTTTAACTGATGCGGCGTGTGTTCTCGGGGAGGAAATTAGGGTTGCTACGTCGGGCGCTGATTGTAATTTGTAATTACCAGGAAAACACCGACCAGAAATATATTAAATATTTTTTTCAAAAAAAAGGAGAAAGATATCAAATATTTACAATAACAAAATATTTTTAAATATAAAAAATAAAAGGTGTTTTTCATTTTCCACAAAAATTTAACATCTATAGAAAAATCAAAATCACAACTTGGTAAATAATTAATTAAAGGCTTAAATGCACTTTTGGTCCCCCTATTTTACTCCCTATTTTTATTTGGCCAATTTGTGTCCCCTATTTTACAAATTTTTGCAATGTTGACCAAATTGAATTTTTCAACTCTTAAATGTTTTTTTTGACACAATATTGATGTGTCAACATTTTAATTTACATGACACTCGATTATGCCAACTTGACATGCCACCTCATTTTTTTTCAAAAAATTAATTTTATTTTATTAAATATTTATTTTAATTAATTAAATTATTTTTATATTTTTAAAATTAGAAATACAAAAATATAAAATAATTTATTATTTTAAAATAAATAAATAAAAAATTATTTAAAATAAAAAATTCTAGTTTTAGAAATATAAAATATGAAAATAATATATTTAAAATATAAAAAATAAAATTTGTTTATTTTAAAATAAAAAATTCTTATCTAATTATTTAAATTATAAAATTTAATAATTTAAAATTAAACCAATTTCTAATTTTTAAATGTAAAGTATAGAAAATTATTTATTTAACATATAAAAATAATTTAGTTTAAAGTAAAAGTTATAATTTAATTATTTAACGTATAAAAATAACATAATTATTTAAAATAAAAAGTTTCTAATTTTTAATTTTAAAATAATGAGGTGGCAAAAAGGAAAAATTAGGAATGAATCCCATTTTATAATGATATACTTATTATGCACTATCGATGTAAAGATTTTTACACTAACACAAAAATTAACACGACACAAAAATATTTGAATCAATGCTACTCATTTTGATCATCACACATAATTTGATTTCTCATTGGTTGACATTGTATTTACAGCACAAATGCATACTATTTTTAAAGACGATTTTGAAAAATGAAACACATTGTTGACAAACTTAATTAAAAAATAAACTCACGTAAAATTCTATCAGAGCAATAACATAAGCTCTCAAATTATTCATTTTATTCATCAATTCCAAATAGTCTAATTCAACCTATATATAAAAATACTCATTTCAAGTGTGAAATTAAGAGCATAATGCATTCCACACGACATTATTATTTGTAATAGTTGCCTCTAATGTAACCGAAGCACTTTTCCAATACTTAATGTTATGATAAGCTGATTTGACCGTGAAAAAACTTTTTTTTTTGTTTGAAGCCCAAATAAAACTATCTTCTTGAACTTCTTGAGGAAGAGGAATTTGAACAATTTGCACAACATAAAAAGGGAAAAAAACTGATTCAGTAAGATCATATCTCCAAGATTCGTCTTCAATAAGATCTGCCACTTAGAGAACTTCACAATTTTGTCGTTTTTCCGTCCATACTATGTACCCCAATTGACAAAGCAACCGGTTATCATCCCAAACGTTAATTTTACACCCCTTTTTAAGAACCCATGACACATGATGGATACTTCTCCAAGTGAAACTGATTATAGCCAACTGTGATGCACTTCTTTGGAAAAAACGAGCGTTATAACACGTTACTAGCAAATGTGGGTTTGTCATTAACCACCATCCTTACTTGGTCAGCAAAGCTTCATTGGAAGCCTAAAATGTTCTAAAACTGATCCCAACTTCATTATTTTTGGATAGACACCAAGTAAGTCAATTCACGCAATTTATCTCTCTCACCATTTTTGTTTCCCCACCAAAAGTTTCCAAATCAAATTTTCAATGTGCTCACATAAATCCATAAGAAGTAAGAAGTAGCTCATTACATAAGTCAGAATTGATTGAGCCAGTAATTTGACAAAAACTTCACGACCATCTGAAGATAAAAATTTCTCCTTCCACCCTTTGCTTCTTCCACACCCAATCTAGAACAAAATAAAATATCTAGTGTTTGGACTTTCCCACAAAAGAATGTAATCCTAGATATTTAGATTGAATGTCTACCGCATTAAATTGAGTACATCCTTATCCTTATTCAGTTTTCCTTTAATATAAGAAAATATTTTATTTTCCCTTACTACAAAGCATAAATGGCAGCGATTAGAGAAAAAGTAGAGCGTTGGAAATTTCAACCTGCACTCTAGTGTTCACACAACACTTTTGTTAACTGAAATCTTTTGATTCTCCATTCAAATTAGCTAAAGAAGAATGTTTAAAAAATAATTTCAAAAACACAACTTAAAAGCAAAAGAAGGTATAATAAACAGAGTCTAATGGAGTGAATGTGATTAGCTTTCCAAATCGACACACTACAAATTTGTTGGATTCACAAAGTTAGAGACAAAATAAAAAAACATGTTTTCTGTATTAAAATTGTTAGCATTAGGCTGCTTCTCTCTTTTCTTTTCTTTTGTTTAAAAAAATCATGTTATTAACTAGTTGGAGAAGAGGTTAACTTAGGTAGTAAATAACTGGAAAGCCCTTTGATCAGTAGGCGATTAAAGAGAACTAGAAATTCAGATTTCTACAAGTTCGATCATCTTAAACATGTAGAATGAAAGATTAAAACAAGTTATTGATATCAACATGCACCCATTTAGAATATTGCAGCTCCAGTAATAGCACATTGCGCAATATGTTCATGAGATGAATCTTCTGATGCAAGTGCAAGTGTTGCACCAGTTATGGCTCCCGCAACTGCACTATTTTTCTGCACCAAACAGAAATATAGCATGATTAAATATATCCAAATTTTCATAGTCTTTTACATATAATAATAAATCATAATAATTAATGATATTATTTAGAAGATTACCCAGTCATGAGTTCCACGAGCTTCTTTCAGCCCATATGTCAGTCCTGCAGCCACTCCTGCATATTTTACAATAATCTGTAAGCTTCTTTTATCATCATCAACAAACAAACAAGCCTTCTAGGAGTACTAGTTCTACATAATTCTCCTTAACAGTAGTGTTGTCAAGTTGCAATTATAGCAGCGCTATACGGCTATATAGCATAGCGGAATTTGAACAAACCGCTATTGCCTGCAAATTGCAACATGCCCATTAGTACTGTCAAATAGTGGCTATAGTCGCGCTATAGCGGAATTATATTGTTGATTGTTTGGCACCCAACAGAGGATCCACGTGCCAAACAATCAACAATTATTGGCAAAATTCACACACACACACAGCACAGACATATAAGTACATTTATAGATTGATGGAAAGTATAATTAATTACTCCATTGTACCAGTGTTCTTCGCGTGTGTTTGGATTGGCGTTGAGGTTGCCGCAATTCAACTCAAAAACCACGATAGGAGTCACGGTGAAGGCAAAGCTCCAAATTGTTGCTTCAGAGCTGCCGTGGCTTTTCCGCGGTGAAAGCCTTCGTAGACGTGCGTTTGGGATCCAAAAGTGGATCCAAACACACACTTCACCTGATGAGGAAACAAGCAAAAATGCAACAATTAACAAAAATAAAACGAATGAACATACGAAAAGGCTCACCTACTATTGCATATATATATTGAAACTATAACCTCATTTATGGAACAGTAAGGTGATGTATATTTATTTATATGAACTCACCATGGCTTCAATGGATTTATTGCTGGTCTCTCCTGCATGTGTGTTAAAATATAGACAGTAAGCCCATTAGTTAGTAGAAAGACCCATTAGTTGGTTAGTATATAAGGTAGGTGATACACTCATTTGTAATCATCTTCTCCTCATTAGTAATATTTTATCAATTTTAATATAATAGACTTTTAAGGGTTTTCTCTCCAATCATCCATGGATGTCATGTTTTTCAACATGGTATCAGAGCAAACATGGTATCCTCCATAAATTTCGGTGCCTTCATATTTTTTTTGTTATTTTATTAGTTTTCCTTTCTTCATATTTTTTTTCTATTGTTTTGTGTTTGTTTCCAGAAATCTCCTCTATTCCTTCAGATCCATTGAGTTCCCTATTTTATTTTTCTTTTCCATTCATCCAATTCACGTATGTTCTACTTTTTGATTCAAAGTTTGTTGAATGAAAGAGAAATTTTTCAATTCAACCAAATCCAGGGTTAGGTTTCCAATTTCCATTTCCGATTTCCTCCTCTTTGGCTTTTTCGATCTGTTTTTCGATTTGCATTTCCACTTCACTGTTCTTCTTCGTTTTCGGTTTCTGATTTGCTTACAATCGAATCGGATATTTCAATTTCTTGTTATATGAGTTCGGATCTTGATCGTAATTCTTTCTTTACTTCTCTGCGATGTGGGGCTCCGATTCTCATTTACTTTTTGTTCTAAGTGTCTGCTTTGCGCCGCTTTGTTGCTGTTCGCATCGCCATTCTTGAGTTCTCACTTGTTTTGTCCAAAGATTCTTTGTTATTGGTTCGTGTGGAGGATTGAGGATTGCTTTGGTGTTAGATCTCTGACAACTAGAGTTTTTACACTGCGATCTGCCGTATTCCGCTTCCATTGATTTCCGTTTCAGTTTGTTTTGGTGATTGTTCTGTTTCGTTGCTTCTCAGGTGATTTTGTGGGTTTGGCATGTTGAGTTGACACTACTCAAGTTAGTATTAAGACCAATATCTTCTCTCAAAAGTGTCGGACATTGGAAGATGATTTGTTTGTGGGTACTAGTTTGATAGATATGTATGGGAAATGTTGGGAGATTGATAATGCTCATAATGTGTTTGATGCTATGCCTGAAAGGAATGCAGGCTCTTTTGCAACCATGATTGATGATTATGCAAAGGCTGGTGATATTGCTTCAATGTTCTCTGGACTGTATTAGTTGTTTTATATTGTGTGGAAGCTGTTTCTTTAATTGCCTTTAGTTTTATGCATTTGGAATCATGCAATGCGATATGTTCAATGTCATGTGTGAAAAAGGGAATCTGTTTATATGAATGTGGCTTTCTATTTGATGTTGATTGTGAATGGATGTGGAGACATCAATATCTTAGACTTTTGATGGAAATATTGGGAATGCTTTGGATTCGTTGATGTTTCCCTCTAGCAGCTATTTCGGTCTATTTCGGAGGAGAGGGGGTTTAGTTTCTTGTCGAAAGGAGATTTTGTGTGTTGAATTTGGATTAATGGTTTAAGTCTTAACTAGTAGTCAAATTGGGAAAATTGCATTACTTGGGTGTTCGGTGTGCAGATGTTTTCACACATGTTGGTGTTGGTACTCTTCCTTTGTTGACCAATTTTTCTGCAAGTTCTAATGTGTATTCTTGGTGGCAGTATCAATTGTCACTTATATTTGCAATGTTATTCTGGATTTGATGGACATTTTGATTAGCCTTAATTGGCTTGTTTTTAGCTTCGTCTACATGGCGGTTAAGCATGATGCTTCGCTATAAATGGTTAAGCATTGATTTTTTGCTTCATCTTGAGTGATTGAGTACTCTTGATGGTTAAGCGTTGATGTGCTTCGCGCCAAGTGGTTAAACTTTGAGGTATAGTTTACGCTTGGTGGTTAAGTCTTTGGCTTTATGCCCTTGTTGATGTTGCTTACGCCTATGGTGGTTAAGTATTTTGCTTCCTTCAAGTGATTAAGCCTTGAGTTGTGGCTTTTGGTTGATGGTTAAGTGTTGGTTTGTTGCTTCCTCCGAGTGGTTAAATCTTGAGTTGTGGTTTTCTTTGATGGTTAAGCATTTGATGACTTCTTTGATGCATGGTTATGCCCAGAGTGGAGTTTGTTGATTCTTTTGGAGTGAATGTTGTGGAGACATTTGGAAGAAGCTTGAAGGGCCCGATAGTTGGTCGAAGACTTCTAGGAGCTATGCACCTCAATCGCTACCAATTTGGATTATTCTTTATTTTCCATATTTTCATAGTATCTTTGTATTGCTTATCCCCAGTGAAGTGTTGTGAACCAAAGTCCAACTGCGGGAGGTCAAGTAAAATATAGACAGTAAGCCCATTAGTTAGTAGTAGCACCCATTAGTTGGTTAGTATATAAGGTAGGTGATACACTCATTTGTAATCATCTTCTCCTCATTAGTAATATTTTATCAATTTTAATATAATAGACTTTTAAGGGTTTTCTCTCCAATCATCCATGGATGTCATGTTTTTCAACAATGTGCAAAACAATAAAATGCTACTATATTTTTCCCTCAATAAAATTTTACTAAATTTTCAACATCCATATTTAATTTGATAAATAGAAAATTGATGATGATTTCAAGATTCACACACACACACACACACACACACACACACATATATATATATATATATATATATATATATATATATATATATATAAACAATATAAACAATGTAAACGGAGGGATGTAGATGTACCTCTAAGACCATGTAAACGATGTTTCTTGGCAGCAGATAATTCTGTAGGCATGCCACCAAGATTATCAGTACCTACATCATGGACAGTTAACAACTATCGATTAATTTTCCACCCTATCATCATCAATATAACTATGGATTAGTTTTCCAAAATGAAAAATTGAATCCTCACACACACAGAGACATAAATGAAAAAGATAAATAGGTTTGATTCAAATCAAATCCAAGCGATCTAACTAATCAATAAATAATAATAATAATAATAAAATTGGAAAAGTAAGATGAGAAAAGAAATGCACCATCAATGGCCGAAAAATAGGCCTCACGAGAGATAGCTTGAATCGCTCCAATCTGGAAGAAAGAAAAGAAAGTGAAAGATAAATATATAAATTGAGAAAGAGAGAGAGAGAGAGAGAGAGAGAGAGAGAGAGAGAGAGAGAGAGAGAGAGAGAGAGAGAGAGAGAGAGAGAGAGAGAGAGATTTGAACGTACGCCAGCCAGCAGCTTTAACGAAAGACTCAGCAATGCGGTTGAGAAGAGGGTGGCCAAAATCAAAGAGTCCGCCTTTATGAAAAGTACTGAGTTCGTCCAGAAGAGAACGAGTCTCCAAGTTGGCGTTGCTGCTACTCATCTTTATCGATCGTTATCCCTGTAATCTAATGTAACTACGCTAGACAAAATTCTTTCTATTTTGCTCACACAAACAAAGAGAGAAGAAGAAGAAGAATAATTAAGAGAGGAAGAGAATAATCGACACTGGATTGATTGAGGGAGTAGTGGGTTGGAGGTGTCGAGTGAGTAGGGGAGGATTGTAGGAAGTATGAGTCGGTAAAGATTGTTTTTAGTCTGGGATTTTTAATCTCAAATTTCGATAAACACAATGTATTTAACAAAATATATAGCATTATTTTTATTGACTTACTAAGTAATATTTTTAACAAGATATTGAGAAATGATGATATTAACATGTTTGAGTAATTACAATTAAGTGAGTTACCACTCAAAGAAAAATGACAAGATGTTGCTGATTGATTGGCCAAACACGGAGCTTCTTTAAGTCTCGATTAGTTCTGATGGCGTCAATGTCCAGTTGATTTATCTTAACTCTTTTAGCTGACACTAAGGGAATGTAATTTAGTAGAGAGTAGTTTGCTTTGTTGCTTATCTAGACTCTAGTATGCCACATCATTTTTAAGTAATTCACTTAATTTCTACTTCATGGTAAATTATGAAGAACCCAATCTAGGTCTGTTTTTAGTGAGTGATCTATAAGTACCTCTTTAAGTGTTTAAAGAGTCTTGAGGCATGTCTGACCTTAGTAAGTCATCGGAGTCCAACTCACGTAAACTTTTATTTACCAAAAAAAAAACTTAGGTGAGTTGAGCTCCAAGGACTCACTAGGGATAGGACATACTTCACGCCGACAGTAGGAGTTGAACTCACACTCTTATAAGGAATGAGTCAATTTCTTATCAACCGTGTCGACATTTAACTTTGTTTCATAAAGTTATAACAGGTGCTTTTTTTTAATGATTGTATAACATATATAAATAATTAAGCACGCTAATTATTGGGCATGCGTAAACCCCAAACTACCACATCTCCACTTGCAAATTGCAATTACCAATCATGGTCAAGACAATATTGGTCATCATTGATAAAACGACTATGAACAGCATCTTCAGTTGACTAAATAAAAGTTTATAGATTCTAAAACTAAGTAAATTTTATAGGGTGACTTGCGTCACGTAGAAAATATATTTTCATCTGTAAATTAAGATCAAATTCAATACTAATAAACAAATATTTTGAAACTTATATGTTTACTTGCATACAAATTGTGGTATTTGAAAATTAATTTATGAACAAAAAGCCACTTTTTAAGAATACAAAACAAAAATTTGGTGTTAATAGTTGAACTCTGTTAGAGCAAGTGGATCAGATTCTCTTTTGGGCTAGATGGCCCAAAAGTGCCGACAACCTAGGTTCCACTTTGTCACAAAAACAGATTATGGATATTCTGTCTCCAAATGTAAAAATCTATACCAAACCAACCAATTAACAGATACGTAATTTCAAATTTGAGAATGGAAGAGTCATGCTAACTTTCTTTTTTCTCACCTATATTATTCTCATTTTATTTCATCTTTCTCTATTATAAAATTGGCTAAATACTTTTGGTCATTTATCTTTATTCTAGATTTCATTTTGTTCATTTATCTTTCTTTTTTTCGTCTGTTTTGGTCCCCCATCTTTCATTTAGGTTTCATTTTCGTCTCTGCTGTTAGTTTTTGTTAACAGACGTCACGCTGACAATTAAATGATAACGTGACATCTTAAGTGTCAATGCTGACTTGGAATTCTTTAAATGGCGTGGTAATATAATGGACTAAAATGAAACTTAAAAAAATATCAGGGACCAAATCGACAAAATTAACAAATCTGAAGATGAAGATTGGGGTGTATTTTCAGATTTGTTAGTTTTGTCAATCGGATCCCTCATGTTTTTTTAAGTTTCATTTTGGTCCCTTGTATGCCACATCATTTAAAGAATTCTAAGTTAGCAGTGACACTTATAAGACGCCACGTCAGCAGTTAACTGCCAGCGTGACGGCTGTTAGCAAAAACTAACGGTACAGAACAAAATGAAAGATGAGGGACCAAAACAGACAAAAAAAAGATAAAGGACCAAAATGAAACATAGAGCAATGATAAATGACCAAAAGTGCTATTTAGCCTATAAAATACAAAGTTGAGATCATCTCTATTTCTCAAAATATATGAAGTGTTTCATTACAATAGTTTTTTATGTAATATCAAATATACATCTCAAATATGTCTAGGGGTGTTCTTGTTTGGTTTGAATTTTACATTTTTCCCTCCAAAATCTAACTTAAACCAATTTGATATTAGATGAGTTAGTTCGAATTGGAATCACGAGTCATGCAGTAAAATATAAAAATTACATTTTTTTGGTAATATTCCAAGAATTCTAAATAGCAAAAAGAATTCTAGAATTTAAAAATTATACTAAATCAAACTCAAACTCCGTAATAGTCTTTAATCTATAGTATTAAAATTTTACTACTGAACTATAAATTATTAAAGTAAAAGTCTATGAAAATAACATTTTTTTTCTTCTAAAATTACAAAACTACTATGATTTAGTATGAGTTGGTTCGAAATCACAAGTTAGTTTTATCAAATTCTTAACCTGTACCCAACAATTATGAATTGATTCAGATTGATACGAATTTGAACGAAGCACAAAAAATGCACCAACCCAATATATCAACTTGGATTGAATATAGTGAATTAGTTTGAATTTACTCAAACCATTGAACACTATAAATACCCGGTGTGATTTTCCCACAATAAAATTGGAGAAACCATTTGTCCAATAAAGAGAAGGGAATATGTATGAGTAGTGAGAAGAAAGGGCAAAAGTTAACTTTTTTCTCTCTTCTTTTTTCACCATAAATAAAGACCTTTAAAATGCCACTCACAGAAGATGGAGTGTAGTAGTAGTAGTAGTGCTGCCTTGGTCACTGAGGCATTGATGGGTTGGTCCTATACAAAGTAGAAAGAAAAAAAGAGAATATAATAACAAGTGAATAATGATATGATATTATCATCATTATTATGTTTATGTGTAAGTGTAAGAAATGAGGGAGAGTGATGAAAGACAAAATGAAGATAGAGGTGTTATGAAAAGGTTGAGAAGGCATTGTTTGTCCCCTTAAAACCCAACACATAAACTGCTTCAATGCTCCCCCCCTTAATTACACCACGCCATCTTACCTTCTATCACACTCACCTCACTTTTTTGTTTGTTTGTTTGGACTGTGTGCACTCTGTAAACACAATATGTATGTGGACCCCATCTTTCTCCATTTCCAAATCCATATTCTCACCCACATTTCCTCTCTTTTATCCTTTGTGTTCTTCACTCCCCAAGTAATATAATGTTTGTTGCATATATATATATGTGTATCCTATTCATAGTATTCTTGTATTCTTGTATTCTCTTGTTCCATTTGAACAAGCTATTTAGTGCTTATTTGGTTTACATTATTTGCCCCCTATATATATATATATATATATATATTGTCTGATTTGTTTTGTATACATTTTTGTATGATTATTGTATTGAAAAATTATTATTGGTAGAATTATTTTTTTTACAAATAATTAACTTATATTTAAGAATGGTATATTTAAAATTGATTTGAAATTACTCAAGAGCACTTGGATGAAATGGTAAGGGTCTCTTCTAGCTTAACCAAAAGGTCATGGGATCGAATCCAGCTTTGCCGCCAATTGTGGTCCTACCCGACGAGGAGGATTAGTCTGTAGATTCTTGTATGAGGATACCCGGTTTATACTAAAAAAAAATTGATTTGAAATTGATTTGATTATTAAAATGAATATCTTTCAAAATTTTAAAAAAAATTAAAAATGATTTATAAATCACATATTTATAGATAATGTTATTTGATGTAAAATTTAGAAATATGATTTACTTTTCAGTCAATTCAAAATTAAATTTTGAGCTAATGCACTAAATATTCTTTTTTGTGGTCAAACACTAATCAATACGTCTCTCACTGTTGTTGTCTTGACAATTTCAACAATATAAAGACATCGATTCTTGGGTTCGAACCCGAGTATGAGCGGTGGCACACACTTCCAGGGTGTAATCTACTTTGCATGAATAGACTTTGCTTCGAAATACGAATGGCGGTCAAAGCTTCCTTGGTAGGAAATTGCTATGTTGGGAGTAATTATACTACTACTAGGTAAGAGTAAGACCTTGATATGATGATTATTGATTACCCTTCAACTAGCTCTTGCTATGAAATTTCTTTTTTCTTTCATTTTTTGGGCACCTGATTATGAAGTCTAACCTCCCTTTTTTTGCTAACAAATTATTAGTCATGATTGGGACGCATGACATTTTCCCAGTCAACATCATTCATGACCCTCAAACTAGAAATATAAACATTAATTCAAATGTAGTATACATGAACATGGCTAAGCTTGTGTGAGGCTTAATGCACGTCAAAATATGTTGTCCTTTGCCTATTATTATAAAATAATAGTCAATGCTCTTTTTCTCTCCTTTTTTAAAGAGAAAAATACAGGAAAACAAGAAGGGGGTAGGAAGATACTAAACACTTAAAATTCGATCCACTAGCTTATATCAGCTATCCAATATTTTTTTTACCAAACCAAGTCTTAGTAATTTGTGCTTTCTCTTCCTAATTTTCTTTTCTGTCAGTTTTACATGCTACCAAACTGACTCAAAAAATTTGGGATGATTGTTTTTTGTTTTTTTATGCAAAACAAAATTTGGGATGATGATAAAACCCGATCCCAACTTGAGTTTGACTGGAGAAAACTCGATTTGACCAGGAGCGGGGGCGAGCTTGGCGATGTCAATACTCGCTTCGCTCGAACTTGCTCAACTAAACATTACTAATTATTGGTACTTATTTTATTTTATACACATATACTCTTTTTTTTGTGGTGACACATATACTCATTTAATATGTTTTGTCTATTTTGTTTATTTTTAAATTGGATCTATTTTCAATAGAAAAAGCAATTTTAATGCTTTTACTTTCATTTTATCATTAATAAGTCCGATTTTATTCCATTAATTTTCATAAATATAAATTTATATTTTTTTCTACAAATAGTGGTGAAATAGAGGATCCGCAAGGAAGCTCGATCCCGTTTTGGGCGGGGATAGGATGAGGAAAACTCGATCCCGCAAGAGATGGGGCGCGGGAGGGGATGTGGAAGGCTGGCTCGCCCTATTGCCATGCCTACTCAAAACTTTTGTTATTGTCTAACATGTATATGGGTTAACTTGTATGGAGTGATGTAAGCTGATATGATCCAATTTTCTAGCACATGATCATGTGGATTCTATTCAAACTTTTATAGAAGTTGGGTGGAACCATCTTGATGTTGCAGCTAAACATTCATTTATCTTGTAAGGTAGTCCCTAGAATTTTCGATAATATTACAATTTTTTCAGGAATTGTAGGTTATAATTTCCGTTCAAGGAAAACTTCTTTTAGTGAATTTTTGTAAGTTAGTATTTTTATTTTCCCCTCTAGGATGTAAGGTTTTAAGGGGTTTTGTTTGGGGGTTCCCTTTTGACTTTTTCTTTTTTTTGTTAAGAGTTTTGAGCCTAGTACAGTCGCATTGAGTTCTCTTCTCTCATCTTTTTTTTTTTCTTTTTCAATAAAATCGGAAATGAAGCCCGGCCCGTTTGATTAAAAACAAAAGTTAGTTCGAGAGATGAAAATATTGTTAATTTCCAGAATTCGAATCTTGGTTTAGTAAAGTTCCATTCCCTTGATCTGGTTGTATGATTAAGCAAATAGAGTTGAGTCTTTTTTTTTATTACATAATAAATAGAGTTGAGTCTAAAGGCAAACAATTATGTAAAACAATATTATGGCTGTCGCTAAAACATCGATGACAAATGCGGTGGAGGGTGTGGTCATTCCTCACTCTTATAAATTTCACTTTGATAGATTAGATGAGATTTGGTCTTTGACTTTTTAGCTGGTCATATATCAACAATCCAAAAGTTACCTAGTGAGGTGCTAAAGATGGAAGTTAATTTCTATGCAAAAGACCAGCACAAACAATTATAGGGTTTTTTTCTTACCCCCACCACATCCCTCCATACCCCACTTAAATTAAAAATCCTAGAATACCTCTGAAAAAAAGTTTTTTTTAAAAAAATAAAACCAATCGTATATATAATTAAATATATATACGACTCAAAAAAATACGAATCGTATATACATCAGGTGGGGGTATATACGATTTGTTCAATTACAAAGTCGTATACACCTCCACACCTACGTATATACGATTTTGTAACCAAACAAAAAATAAATAGATCGTTTAAAAAATTAAAAATATTTTTTTTAGAAAAATATATTAGATATGATTATTGACCGTCTTTTGGTTATGTTTAGTGTATAATTCGTTAACACGTGATGATGTTATATGTCGAGAGCGAATAATTTAAATTTGAAAAATTGATTTTAGGTACTCAGATTGTAATGAAACCACACCATTAAATCAGAAAAAATCAAGGACCAAGACTCCCTAAAAGGGACTTCCTAAGAGACTACGAGGCTCAAAATTAAATCCCAAATTCCATCGTTTACTATTTTTTTATTAATTTTTTCATAGTCTCCGAAAAATCTAAAAAAAAAAAAATCATAGCCTTATTTTGGTTTTGTTAGATTTTTTTAATGGTGTTTTTATAGTTTTTTGATTAGTTTTGACTCTTTAATAGATTTTTAGTAGTCTTTTTGTAACCCTTTTTTTTAAAAAATTTAAATAAAAAACAATTTTTTTTAAATAACAAATCATATATACATATGAGAGGGGTATATACGACTTGTTAAATTACAAATCGTATATACCCCCACAAATACTTATATACGATTTGTTTTTTTAATAAGGTGGGGTACAAATTTAACAAGTCGTATATACTCCACCTGATGTATATACGATTCGTATTTTTTTTAGTCGTATATATGTTTAATTACATATATACGATTGGTTTTTTAAAAAAAAAAAATTGGGATTTTCAATTTATGTGGGGGTATGGAGGGGATGTGGTAGGGGTAAGAAAAAACCCACAATTATATTCAAGAGAATAAAGTGTAAGAAGTGTAATGCATTTTTTTAAAGAGAAAAAAAGTCTCGATAAAACATTCCGATGTGTAAAAAAACATTAAGAAGGAAAAATAGTATTTCTCCCTGTTTTCAATAAAAAAGATAGAAATGGGCCGAAGGAAAGACTATACCAAAACTCTTTGGCAAGAAAATAAATTGTAGTCAAAACAATAATAAGGAGCCCTTAACTTATTACGCCGAAAAGCACCTAAGATAATCCAGCAAAGAGACAGACTAAAAGTCAAAAATTTAAATAGCTAATTGGCGAGATTAAAAAGAGATCGAGACGATTTTTCTAGAACGAGCATTATAGCGTACAATTTTCTAAACAAATTTCTTCTTTTGATTCATGGACACAATTAGATCGTAATTATTATCTTGCGCAACTATCACTACAAAAAACATTGGGTTTAGCGAGGGAAATATCAGTGGCTAAAAGGCCCAATTCCGTCGCTAATTGCCATTAGCGAGGGACCAGTTCAGTTGCTAATATCCTCCTCGCTAATGGCAATTAGCGACAGAATTTGTGTCAGTCGCTAATTAGCGAGGGACAGTCCCTCACTAATGCTGACAACACGCTTCCCAAATCTGACTGGGACGCTTCTCAATCTGATCAGTTTTTATTTATTATTATTATTATTATTACTGTTGTTATTATTATTAGTATTATTATTATTATTGTTGTTGTTATTATTATTATTATTAGTATTATTATTATAACCAATATATCTAGAGAGAGAGAGGAGTGAGAGTGGTGGTGGTGTGGTGGTGGTGGTGGTGGTGTCGTAGAGAGAGAAGGAGAAGGAGAAGAGTAAGGGAGAAAGAGAGTGAGATCTATGTGGTGGTGGTGGTGGTAGTGGTGGTCGTGAGATCTATGTGGTGGTGGTGGTGGTGGTAGTGTGGTTGGTGGTGGTGGAAAGAAGAAGAGAGAGTGAGTGGTGGTGGTGGTGGTCGGTGGCGGTGGTGTGGTGTGGTGGTGGAAGAGAAGAAAAGGGAAGAAGAGAGAGGAAGAGAAGAAGAGAGAAGAAGAGAGTAAATGAGAGAGAGTGGAGTGAAAAGAGAAGAAGAGAGTGGTGGTTGTGGTGGTTGGTGGTGGTGGTGGTGGAAGAGAAGAAAAGAGAATAAGAGAGTGGAGGAGAAGAAGAGAGTGGAGGAGAAGAAAGAGAGAAGAGTGTAAATGAGAGAGAGAAGAGGTGGTTCGGATTATTATAAAAATATATTACAAGATTAGCGAGGAATTAGCGAGGACCTGCCCTCGCTAATCCTCGCGGTTCCCCCACACGCCATGGGTGAGAATCTCGCAAAATGTCGATCAATTAGCGAGGACTTGAAATTTCCGTCGCTAATCGCCTAAAAATGTGCTACTCATCAAATCGGCGAGAACATCTCATTTCCGTCGCTAATTCCCTCGCTAATGGTCAGATTAGCGAGGGACTTGCAATTCCGTCGCAAATGTCTGTTTTTTGCGAGAGACAAAATTTCCCTCGCTAATTCCGTCGCTAATCCTCGTTTTTTTTGTAGTGTATTTATTGGGTATCGTGAGTCATAGGATCAACAACATCATCTAACATATCACTCAATTTTTTTCCAATATTCCCATTATATAGATGCTACTGCTAGGCTAGATTAGGGTAATGCATTTAAATTAGGGTAAATTAAGGACTTGGCCGATGAAAGGTTTTTTGTTTACTTGGAACCAAAGCATTAATTGCATTGTAATTTTACAAAGTGATATTTTAATAATATTTTAATATATATATATATATATATATATATATATATATATATATATATATATATATATATATATATATAGTGCTTTTGCTTATATTTTTTTAAGGAAAACCATGTATTGGAGTTGTGAAAATGTTTGGGGTGGGCTAAAGGTGGATCAAAGGCCGTGACACATGATTGGGCCTGGCCCAATCTCAAACAAATCAGGTCGGCCCAACCTAGCATCGGAACCGACCCAAGAAACAGTATCGCAGGCAAAAATCATATCGACGCGCTACATCTAACGACTCAGGGCAGGATCTGATGTCTATAAATAGATCTGCACCCCCTGAAGTCAGGTACGTTCGCATTCATTACTCACCTCCACTACGTTTTTGCCGACTTAAGATCAAGATCTTGTAGGAAATCACCACCGCGCGGCGACCTCGACCACAGAGGATTCTTAGCTCGGACCACCATCGAGCCTGCCGAGCCACCGCATTCAATTACCTCGGGACAGATCTTCATGCCGACCCAGGTACGAACAGAAAATAATTATGCATCTGTTCAGTATATAACTAATATTTGAGGGAAAGCAAGAAGGAAAAAGAAATGCACGCAATATCTAAATTGCAGAAAATAGATTAATCAAAGAATAAATATGATCAAAGAAGAACAACGTAGAAGAATAAATCAATGACAAAAATTTCTCAAGAAAGAATGAAGAAATTAAAGATAATGAAAGAGAGGCATAGTTTCTTTTAGAAAACTTTGTGGAAGCAAAAATATCTGGTATCTTATTACGATTCTCGATGGAAGTCATGAATGAAAAAGAAAAAGAAAAAGAAAAAATGAAATTATATTAATTATAAGAATTATCATCTTTACATCAAATGGATAAAGCTTATGTAACCAATGATAAGAGCAACTAACCAGTGTAATTAATTAACTAGTATAACTAACTTTTACATCTAACAATATTTTTTAAAAAAAATACAAATAATTAAAATATTCACAACATGAGTTATTTTTGGAATAAGTGAATAAGTTCAACCCTACTTGATATTTTTTAGCTAGACTCGATATCTTCTGCGCGCAATTGTAGAGATCAATCTCTCAAAATGGATAGGACCACAAAGTGCGGAAAAACTCTCTCTTAAGAGTTTTTAACGTTGTTGCATTCCCAATACAGTATTCGAACTCAATACCTTAATTAGTTAAACTTGAAGAATATTTATCATCTCATCTAAACGCTATTAAGTATATGTGTGTACATATACTAGGAGTATTTAATCGTTGAGCGTTCAAAATGGCATGTGGCATCTGCTTACAGAAAAATGGTAGCTAGCCATTAGCCAAATTGTTGGTGTCTACGTACTCCATTGCTTATGAGTTATGACCATCTCTTTCAACCAAAAAAATCAGGGTACATTAATAAGAGTAGAGTATCTCTATATTTAGCTTCCCAATGAGCAAACAAAGTAGTATAAGGGAATATTATTACATCAAGTTATTAGATATAGGTAGCTCTAGCTAGGTGACTTTCAATGGAACAATATATAACTAAGCAGTGACTCTATGTATAGGATACTTTATAAAGTAAATATATCTTATTCATGCATTTGGACAAATATCTATTTATTCCTTTTATCACATAAGGATTTCAACTTAGCAAACAAGATCAAAAGCTGGGGCACACACATACATAGATTATCATTTTCATGAACTCCTAGCTAACTAGTGGTCAAGATTGCCGTAAACTATTGGCAGGCATGCTAGCTCTCAATTATCAATTAAACAAATTGAATTATTATAAGATAATCAACATTATTCTTCATGCATAACCACTTAAAAATAGGTTCCTCAAAACTTAAATATAGGTTAGTAAGTATAAGGTCATTGTCATGAAACCCTACATAAGTATACATACATTATTGCATCTTTTCTTTACTAGTACTAAATTTATGGCATGAATTGGAAATTTGGTGTGTGTATATTTTTCAGCCTAAGTAATTTTGAATATCACCATTTTAATTTTTTCAGCCTACCTTCACCAAAAAAACACGTTCACAAAACATTTATTTTGTATTATAACATGTGTTCTTCTTTCTTGGTTTTTCACAAGCTTTTCTATCAAATGTAATGTTCATCAAGACACTATCAAACATGAACAATCTCATCTCCTTGTGTAGATTCGAATCTTAGTTTGCATGTTATGGTGTGGGACTCTTTTCTTTCTTTCTTTCAAAATGTGTAATATTGCATATAACAGACAAATGCCACCACATTACACATAACATAAGCTTCAGACTTACAAGGAAAGCACTAACAGATCAAATAATGGACAATGATAAAAGTATAGTTGATCTCCTTAAAAAAAGTAGTAAACAGATGAGCAACACCTAAGCAACTAAGAACCTACTGAACTAATTAAAACAGATCCTAAGGAACAAACTAAATCAGCTCCTAATGAATTAACATAAAACAAACATAATCAAACCCTAACACGATAAAACAACTAACAACAGCCAACAAGAGCAAAGTGATAATAAAAACCATACACTTTCTTCGATGAAGGATCGAACCAAAACCCAACCAACCGCCACCATAAACCGGCTCTACCAACAGCAAAACAAAGGCTTCATAGCACCGAAGCAAATACCCATGACGTTGGTATCGAAGCTAGTTGGCCCCGGGTACTACTACTCAAAAATTGAATGTCTGGAATGATTGAGATGCTATCTGGTAGAAGGAAGGAGGTTTCAAAGGCACATAGAACAACAACCGTCAATGTGGAGGGAGAAGTGGAAAGAGCAGGAAAAACCATATGTGAAGATAGACCTAGAGGGTCAACGATGGGGCGAGCACCTTCCGGGTCAGTAGAAGGAGAAGATGTACGATCCTTTGGGTGCAGAGGAGGACGAAAAGGTGAGGTACAGATCACCTTCAGGGTGGGGGGGAGCAGCTGTTGAAGCACCAACGTCTCCGGGGGAGAGAGTTGAGAGTTGTACAAAGCAACACCTAGCATGGCTAGGGAGGAAGAGGCGTCGTTGGGGCTCCACCAGGATACCCTAGCAAAACAATATTATAGGGACCTTGATCTAAAAGGCATTTTTATGTTGTGGGAGCATGGCACCTTTCAGTTAGAGGTGTCAATTTTGGCCTAGACTAACGGGTCAGCCTAATGGTCAACATCTGGCATGGAGTACTAGACTCGCTAAATAGATCTAAAAAAAGTTAGGCCATTTTGGCGCATGGACCAGACTAACACACTATTTCCTGCTCTCTTTTTTTAAAAATATTTTTTCTGACTTTTGTTGTTGGAAATGAATTAGGTTGAGTCGGCCCGGTAACCCAATGTATATTAAGTTGAGCTGTAAAAACACAATGTAACCAACTTGCTTAAGCCGAACAATCCAATTTGACAACTCTAGTTTTAATAGATAAAATCTCTATTTATTTTGTACTATAAAAACGTTTATTTTAACTCCAAGGAGTTGGCCTAACAGAGCATGACAGAAGTTGTATTCGAGAGTTTTCAGGATCAACTCCCCACAAATCCCATTAAGATGAGGTAAATATAATTACCTCTGTAAGTGTTCAAAGAACCCAAACCAAAAGTCTTTCCCAACTTAGATCGAGGAGCCATCCCCTCACCTAATTTTTAAAAAATAAATAAATAACGTTTATTTCAGAATAAGGATATTATGTACTAGGACGATTACCCGTGCGATGCACGGGGAGATGATTAACAAGCCTACAGATGTAGTTTCGAAAAAACATCAACATTATATAAGGGGGGTATAAAAATACGCAACACATATATATATAAGACGAAGAGACAACAATAGCCCTTGATGGGATGAGGCAACAATGTCGGTCCAAAAATATAGAGTGGGGGTATATTGGTAAACAATGGGTACAAAATGCGGGGTACATTTTGATAATAAAAAAAAGTGTTGGACAAATAAAAAATTTGTCAGGGGTATGTCGGTCCAAAAATATAGAGTGGGTGTATATTGGTAAATAGTGATGTACAAAATGAGGGGTATATTGGTAAATGGTGGGGTACAAAATATAGAGTGGGGGTATGTCGGTCCAAAAATATAGAGTGGGGGTATATTGGTAAACAGTGTGGTACAAATGAGGGGTATATTGGTAAATGGTGGGAATAAAATTTTCCCACCAAAAGTGGATAAAAAAAAGTATTGGACCAAAAAAAAAATTTTCAGGGGTATGTCGGTCCAAAAAGATAGAGTGGGGGTATATAGGTAAACAGCGAGGTACAAAATGAGGGGTATATTGGTAAATGGTGGGGTACAAAATATAGAGTCAGAGTATGTCGGTCCAAAAATATAGAGTGGGGGTATATTGGTAAACAGTGGGGGTATAAAATGAGGGGTATATTGGTAAATGGTGGGAATAAAATTTTCCCACCAAAATTGGGGAAGTCAACGATTGTGTATTAATAGCTCTCGGATAGAGTGGGGGTATATTGGTAAACAATGGAGTACAAAATGAGGGGTACATTTTGATAATAATAAAAAAAAGTGTTGGAGAAAAAAAATAATTGTCAGGGGTATGTCGGTACAAAAATATATAGTGGGGGTATATTGGTAAATAGTGGGGTACAAAATGAGGGGTATATTGATAAGTGGTGGGACACAAAATATAGAGTGGAGGTATGTTGGTCCAAAAATATAGAGTGGGAGTATATTGGTAAACAGTGGGATACAAAATAAGGGGTATATTGATAAATGGTGGAAAAAAATTTTCCCAATAAAATGGCAAAAGATGCGATATTGCCTTAATATATACCGATACAAGAAATAAAACAAATGAGAAATTAAAACTAATGTGTCTTTTTTTTTTTGACTGAAATAATGTTTCTAATAAAAATAGAAACTAAAAAGAAAAAGTTAAATAGCATGTGGTATTTACGAGGAAGATAAAAACTGTGTTGTGTGAAAAAGAAAAGAAAGTCAAAAAGGGTAGGAAGGTGGAATATGAAAAAATGTGGAAAACGGCGCCGTGAGTTAATAGACAGCAATTTGACACGTGGCAATACAATTTAATGTAATTTATTTCACCTATTTGTTTGTCGTGAAGCGCACGCGTGATGAATAGTCAAACATCTACTCAGAGAGAAGAGAAGTACCTTTTTCTCTATTTTTAATTTCTTTCGATATTATTTTATTTATTTTTATGAGATGAGTAAAGCAGTGTTCATACTGCAGAGTATCATTTTCTTACAAAAACACAACTTCTTTTTTGGGAAAATATTTTGTTCTTAGGAAATATATATATATATATATATATATATATAGAGTAAAAAATGCATAATTGACAACAATTAAGAATATTATAGAGAGAAATCTAAATCTTATATTGACTAGAGATATAATCACATAAAAGTATATAATGAAAAGACAATACTCACTTTACCATCCGATTTTATAAAGTTGAATTAAACCCAAAAAAACTACATTTTAAAATTGTTCCACTCTTCCTGTCAGTTTTTAAGATGAGATTTGTACCAGTATCTAATAGTTTAAAGTTTCTAGTACTTTTTTTTTTCAATTTATAACTTTAATTAGAATAACTGCCTATTTCGGCTTAGCCTATTCCCACCCCTATGTATAGTATTCACTGATTTTATCGATATTTGATTTACAGTGGTGAATCTGATTGACCATGTGTATAGCTATATGGGTTTGCTGATTTGTATGCATGATTCTTTATTCTCAACGAAGTTTTTACCACACTCAAAATTTGAATACGAAACTTTGGAGTGAGATAAAGTCTAATACCAATTAGACCAAAACTTGTTGGTAATTTGTGGATATGGAATTAATGTAAAGTGTAATTAATAATGAAAAGAAAATAATGTTTGTTTGCAGTTGCAAGTAGCATTTGATAGCAATAATGCTATTTAGATAAGATATTAGACAAATAAAACTACAAATATACAGTTCTGTATATACTGTGGGTCCCATACCACTCATGAACTGATTTTTTTTAATTGTTTTACGGTAGAGTCCGTATATTTGTCACTATATTTATTATATTTATCACTTTACTTGTCTAAATAATATTATTGATTTAATAATGAGTACTGTGTACTTGTACTATGTAGCGTGCTGTTTTCGTCCTCTTGAATAGACACACTAGTGAACTAGTATAGCTCTGCTTTCCCATTTTCATTTAATACTTTTTTTTTACTGAAATTCTATACTCCTACACCACATTTTAAAGCCGATAAAATCACGAGACTATTTGAATTTTGAACACTTAATAAAAGAAATTATCTTTGTCTCATGAAATTTGTTCGGTTGGCGAATTAAAAATATGAAGGAGTTGTGTAATTTGCAAAGAAAGAGATATAAAATTCAAACAAATATCTAAACTAATATTTCTCCACGCCCATTAACATATGGTTATCAAAAAAAAAAAAAATGAAATTATCTTTACCTCACTCTTAGAGATCTAATAAAGATTTAAACAGAGAGACTTCCGGATACAAATTTGTCATACTTGATTGTACCAACCCTTTCTAATTTTTTTTTTATATATAGACGGAGTGGTCATTACTACTAAAAATTCACTCACACAACTGTGAGGTCCAGAGTTCGAACTTGAGATATGATATCAGACTAATAATTTTGACATTCACCAGTTGAACTAGGTCTTCCGGACAAGACAACCCTTTCTAGTTTCATTTAGTACTATTAATTAAGATTAAAAGAAAAATCATAACTAAGTAATATTAAATTTAATATTAGTTAAGATTTTTCTTTTGATCTTATTTAATTTCTGATATATACTCCCTCTGTCCAAATTGTTTGTTGTTTTAGCAAAATTAATTTGTCCCAAATTGATTGTTGTTTTAGATTTCTAATGAAACTTTTAATGTTCTTTTACACTTATACCCCTATTAATTATGACAACTTTTTACCTCCAATAAAAGATTCACATTTATCTAGATAGAGAGATAAATGGTTATATAGTAAAGTTGACAACACTTTTTAAAGAATTTATACTTTTAATCTTTTTTTTTAAAGGGTGTGTCAAAACCTTAAACTGCAAATAAAATGGAACGGATGGAGTAATATACTATAATAATAATAATAATAATAATAATAACATAATAAAGCTGCAAAGGGTAGGACTTGGAAGTAGCATGCACACTGCTTTCTGATTTAAGCAAAGAGGAGAGAGAAAGAGAAGAAAGAAAAGGTTTTTTGTTTTGTCATTGGTGATTGTGATGAGTATTTTTTTTTTCACTGAAAGGTTGGTTTCTTTTGAAGGTTAGAAAGAGAGAAGGGAAAAGCAATAATACAAGTCACATACTACACTTATGTTTAGATTGGCGTGCTTTGATGCAAACTAATGAATGATGATGGGTTTGTGTTGTGAAGACCCACACACACACCCTACCACCTCAAAGATCTGCACTTTAAAGCAGGTTTTGTTCCTTTGTTCACATCTTCTTTCTTTTTCATCTTGATTGGATTCTTTGTTTTTCTTAGACAACAACAACAAAATCAAATGAGATAGATTCTCATAAGTGAAGTGAAGTGAGAGAGAGAGAGAGATAGAGAATATTTTTTTGAAATGGAATGGAATGGACCCTTCTTTTGTACTACACTTTTTTGTTCTTTCTTTCTTTCATGAATAATATCATCAACCTTCCACTTCAGTGTTTGGTGTGACTGTGAATGTGAATTCAAGACTTGGAAACTTAGGAATCAATATTATTATTATTATGGCTTCCTTAGAAGAAAAGGTTAAAACTGTTGTTGGAGTTCAATCTCAATCTCAATCTCAATCTCATTCTATTGTTGCTGAGATGAAATTGCTGAAGGAAATGCACCAACATTCTGGTTTGTTTCCCTTTTTTATTCTCTCTTTTTTACTCTCTCTCATATAACAATTATTTATATTACTATATGGTTTCATATTAATTAATAAATATTTAATGGTGTTAATTTTTCAGGGGTGAGAAAAACTTTGAATTCAGAGTTATGGCATGCTTGTGCAGGTCCTCTTGTATCTTTACCTCAATTAGGAGGTCTTGTTTATTACTTCCCTCAAGGACACAGTGAACAGGTTCATTCTTTTCTTAATTTTTTTGTTAACATTATTTCTGCAACATTCTAGTTTAGTAGTTTCAATTGATTGGTTGAAACAAACATGTGTGACATTTTTTGTTTGTTTTGTTTTGTTTTTGGTCTAAATCTAAAAAAAAAAAAAAAAAAAAACAGGTGGCAGCTTCTACTAGAAGAACAGCAACATCTCAGATTCCAAATTACCCTAATCTTCCATCTCAGTTGTTGTGTCAAGTTCAAAATGTCACATTACATGTGAGTCTTTTTCACAACTTGTTCTTGTAATGTTACATTCTCAAATTTTAACAAAACTTGTAACCTTTTTTTTTGTTATGTTATGTTATATAGGCTGATAAGGAGACAGATGAAATCTATGCTCAAATGACTCTTCAACCACTTAACTCTGTAAGCTAATAACAAGTCTCATTAAGTCATTAAGATGTAATTAAGTTAAGATTGAGTTTGGTGTATTTGATTGTGTTAGGAAAAAGAAGTGTTTCCTATATCTGAGTTTGGAGTAAAGCAAAGTAAACATCCAACTGAGTTTTTCTGCAAAACTTTGACTGCTAGTGACACAAGCACACATGGTGGCTTTTCTGTTCCAAGAAGAGCAGCAGAAAAGCTCTTTCCTCCATTGGTATGTAATAATATGGCTATAACATTAACACCATTGGTGTCTCCGTGTCTGTGTCTGTGTCTATGCCAAAACACATACACGACACAAACCCAGACATGGAGACACCAATTTTAATTTGAAAAATAAGTGATTAAAGTGTTGGACACATGACATGCTTAAAACATAAGTGTCAGTGCTACAGAGACCAGAATCCTCCATTTGATTAATATGTTTTCATTTCAGGATTATACCATTCAACCACCAACTCAAGAACTTGTTGTTAAAGATTTGCATGATAATACTTGGACATTTCGACATATATACCGAGGTGAGGGTGCTTTCTGCATTCAACTACTTTATATGTTACTTTGGAACTAAAAATATAGGAATGAATGGTTTGCTCAGTAGCATCAACACCTCGGGTTTGAAGCGTATCTAGTGTTTGACACCTGTCGTTATTATTTGGCTTTGCAGATTTCTATTTAACACGTATTTGTTTTTTATTTACATTTTCTTTGAAAGAACCACATTGAAACTTTTCTACACTTTTCATGTAGGTCAGCCAAAGAGACACCTTCTAACAACAGGATGGAGTTTATTTGTCGGCTCGAAAAGGCTTAGAGCAGGTGATTCTGTTCTTTTTATCAGGTAAGTAACGCTACATAACTTATCTGAATTTATGAACGATATGTGTAACGCTACATAACTTTCTTCGCACTAAATGTGATGTGTTAATTGTTTCAAGGGACGAGAAATCACAATTGCGAGTTGGTATTAGGCGAGCTAATCGTCAACAGACAACGCTGCCATCATCAGTACTTTCTGCTGATAGCATGCACATTGGTGTGCTTGCTGCTGCAGCTCATGCCGCAGCTAACCGAAGTCCATTCTCTATTTTCTACAATCCGAGGTATTATTTACGACTCGCTTTTATTGCAAATATAGCTTGCGGTCTATGTCGTTAATTTCTTTTGAGTGTAATCTCTATATTTACTTGTTTGCAGGGCATGTCCTTCAGATTTTGTTATTCCACTTGCTAAATACAGAAAAGCTGTTTATGGAACTCAGATTTCAACTGGCATGAGATTTGGTATGATGTTTGAGACAGAGGAATCGGGTAAGCGCAGGTAATTTCTCGAATGCTCGGATCGTGCTATAGCCAAATATGCTTGCTAAACTTTTGGTTGCGATATGTTTAAAGTAAAGTCCTGAACAAACATGAAAAGTTGATATAGATATTTCATTTTTCTTCAGATATATGGGAACAATTGTTGGTATCAGTGATGTGGATCCTTTGAGATGGCCTAGTTCTAAGTGGCGAAATATTCAGGTAGATTAAGTTCAGATCGCCCCATCAAAATCTTGTCGTTCGATAGTATATTGATCGAGTATAAAGTTCTATCATTCATGAAATGTTGTATGGTCCAATCTAATAGTTCTACTACCTCTAGTCCTATTTATAAGAGAAAAATGCAGTTTTTGGTTCATTGAAGAACTGATGTACCTCGTCTTAGATTATTGACCAGATGCATCAGTTATTCAACGAACCTGAAATTGCATTCTTCTCTTATAAATAGGACCGTTACTTCATGTTGGAGCTTAATCTTAGTGTAAAAAAAAAGACTAAATTTCTCTATAAACAGGTGGAGTGGGATGAGCCAGGATGTGGTGATAAGCAGAATAGAGTTAATGTATGGGAAATTGAAACTCCTGAAAGCCTTTTTATCTTTCCTTCTTTAACTTCAAGCCTAAAAAGGCCATTACAATCTGGACTATTAGGTAAGTTTCTGAATTCTCTTCTCCTACTTTTTATCTGTGTCGTATTAGTCGACACATAGAATACGACTCGTATTCTATTTCATGACTAATTATGTTGCTTTGTGCAGAAAATGAGTGGGGAAATTTGGTAAGAAGACCTTTTATAAAACTACCTGAAAATGGAACAATGGATCTCTCAAACTCAATGCCAAATCTCTACCAAGAACACTTGATGAAAATGCTTTTTAAACCTCAAGTTATTAACAATAACAACGCCTTTTTACCCGTCGCACAACAAGAACTTGCTTCTAATAGAGTTCCCTTCCATGAGATAAAGTCTAAACTTACTAATCCTCATTCTCAATCCATCCCTAACCAACCTGACAAATTTCAACCACTGGCCAACACCGATGATCATCTTCCTTCTAGAATAGTTACCGATAGGCCGAAATTAGAATCCGACGTGTTACCTGAGAATATGTTTGACCTACCTTCATTGGAAGGCTGCAACATCGAAAAATTCACTTCAACAAATCCTGTTAACTCTCAAAGCCAATTAACATATCAAAATCCATTACTCAGTCAATCAAGTCCATGGCCAATGCAGCCTCAGCTAGACATTGATATGTCACAATCCGATCCTACTATCGTAAACGGCATGCTTCCTCAGCTAGACATTGATGAATGGATGATGTATTCTTCTTGTCAATCTCAAGTATTGAATCCTTCTATACCTTCAATGAACCAAGATGTGTGGGATCATTATGTCAAGAATTTGAATGGTCTCAATAATAACTTGAGGGATCTTTCATCTGAGAGCAATAACCAAAGTGAAATTTGTGTTGATGTTAGTAATAGTGTGAATACAACTGTGGTTGATCCTTCTACTACTTCAAACACCATTTTGGATGACTTTTGCGCAATGAAAGGAAGAGATTTTCAGCCGCCACGAGATTGTATAGTTGGGAACTTGAGTTCTAGCCAGGATGGTCAGTCTCAAATAACCTCGGCGAGTTTAGCTGAGTCGCACGCGTTTTCTCTTCGTGACAATTCGGGCGGTACGTCTTCAAGCCATGTTGATTTTGATGAAAGCAACTTTTTGAAGAATAACAACTCATGGCAGCAAGTAGCCGCACCCATCAGAACCTACACTAAGGTTTGTAGTGAAATAATTTTTTATATTTGCATTCATGTGATCATATATAGGTTTGTTTATTTTGACATGATTTATGAAATGTGTGTATTTCTGCAATATGAGCATGAAGATTGTAGTTTTCCAAGTTCAACTATTTATTATTTGGTTCGACATGTTTTGATCGGAGCCAGATCTTGTGTGGTCGGTAATGTTATGCAGTCATGCATTCAGTAGATTTGGACCGTTAAATCTTCATCAGACGGTCTAGATTTTTAACATTAAAAACAGATATAAAACATAAAGTTATAATCTAGACCTTCAGATCAAGATTGGATGGATATGATCTACTGAATGCACGATTGCATAGGATCCGCTTCCTTTTTTATCACATATATATCATCATGGTTTTGTGCATTTTTTTGGGTGTTAGGTGCAAAAAGCAGGTTCTGTAGGAAGGTCAATTGATGTGACTACTTTCAAGAACTACGAGGAGTTGATTCGCGCAATCGAATGTATGTTTGGACTGGATGGTCTGCTGAATGACACAAAAGGTTCCGGATGGAAATTAGTATATGTAGATTATGAAAGTGATGTTCTACTTGTTGGGGATGATCCTTGGGAGTAAGTTTCTCACATACCCTCTTCTAATGTCTAATCTTCCATGCATTATCTTTATAGGCTTATTACTGGTGATTCTGGTTGGCCACGTGTATCTGGCTTCACCGGTCCGTGTTGCATTTTGATTCTGATATTGTATATAAATGGTGTTGTGCAGGGAATTTGTTGGGTGTGTTCGATGTATAAGAATATTATCACCTACAGAAGTTCAACAGATGAGTGAAGAAGGGATGAAGCTTCTAAATAGTGGAGCATTGCAAGGGATCAATGTTTGAAATGCTTTGTGATGAGAAAATTCATATATTTCCTTTGTGTAACATTGAAACATTGGATTGGTATGTATGGACCAAATGTTGAAGGGGTAGGAAGAGTCTTTTACTTTTAGTTAATGATGAAATCAAATTCAAAGGTTTACATACCTTAACTTGTAAGATATTGTGGCAGTCAAGTAAAATTAGTATGCTTTATCATTTCTTACTTTGCATTATTGAATCTTTAAGATTTGCCAATTGCATGACTGCACACAAATTTCAATTGCGCCTAATCCAAATTCCAAATAGGATGAAGTTTGAGAATGAAATGGATAGGAGGACCAAAGTAATGTACAAGGCTCCTAGATGATTTTTGATCATTATTTGACGGTGCAAATTTGGTCCTAGGATTTTGTGGCTCCTATTGCAAAAATTGATTGTACTACTAAATAATCCATAGTTGGACAGGAACTTTATACATGACACCTCTAACTGATTTTTTTGTTTTACAACATGGTGAAGCTCTTGAATATAATCATAACAGTGATTTCCACAATGAGTCAACTAGGTAAATTTAACGATACCAAGTTGGTGGACTTATCTCAAGTGGTCCTAGAAACTCAGCACCAAATGGATGATATGGCCATGTAATATGTATCCATTGGAGGAGCCTTTGGTTCGTTTTCCTGACAAGGTCTTTAGCCGAAAAGCTAGACGTCATGTTCCTCGCACATAGTTAGACCATATTTGTACCTAAAACGTACGTGACAAGTTAGTCGATATAGTCTATTATATACTCTTTATTTTATTCATAATTTGGCAATGTAATACTATCATGCACTTGGATATCCAATAATACCACCACCCACTAATTTTGATGGTTGAACTTGATTCTCGTGTAGGTGTAATAGAGAACATGTGTAAATTATTCAAACCAGTTCGGTCAACAAGTGATTCAGCACTGCCAAGTCAGCAAGCCAACACAAGTAGCATCACCAAAAAGTTGGATCAGTAACTCTACATTCACAAGTCATAACAAAGGAAAGAGCTCGAAGGAGAAGCTGAGAAACTTCATTCCAATACAGTTAGAAGTTAGTTCAGTAGGTTAGATTGGTTAGGAATCAGTTAGATTGTGTAACTGATTCTCAGGTTTAATCTCATTGTATAAATAGCTATTCATCAATTGTAACATTTAGAATATAGAAATGAAATTCAATAGAGAAGATTCTCTCTCACTTTCTCTTTTAAGGTGTATACTCATTTTAATACCTTACTTTTCAAAAATGTTTAATTTAGTCCCTGACTTTTCAGAAGTATTAATTGCTTTTCCTAACATTTACAAATGCGTGTCAATTTAGTCCTTTCGTTAACAACTTCTAGTAAACAGTGTTGACAGAGCTACCCTTTGGGCTATTTTTTTGTATCGAGCTTTGTCTCCATCGGCTCAATAGTAATTAAGATCTTGGATTGTTACATTAGTGGTGAGATTATGCTTCAATGAGAGGATTAGAGGGGCGCACGTTTAACGTTTAAAGCAATAATAGCCCATAAGACATTAGTCAAAAAAAAAAATACTGACAGATTCAAGCAAGCAAAGGCATGTGGGTACTAGGAGGCATCTTAAAGAAGAAAAATGACAAAAGTGCTTTGTTATTGTTATTATAACTAAATAAATAAAAAACCTTCAACTTAACATAGATTAGGGAGATATTGAATCTAGTCAAAGATATTAAAAAAATCAACATGCTTCATTATTAACCTGCAGATTATGAATAATGATATACAATAGTATAAGCCTCAACCTGCAATCAAATTTCTTAGCAATTAAGCAAGTTTTGTCAAGTCAGTGTAAACAATGAGATAGTTGAATTCAGAACTAACTAACATGAGGCAGAAAGAGAAGTTTCATAGAGTAACAAAACTTAATTAGAGAATTATGCAACTCACCAATACTCATATCCTCAGAACTTAAATATCTCGATGAATTCTTCTTAACTTGAGACAGGAAACACTTTTGTGAGTTGACTTATCAGATTATTGGTTTAGAACAGTGGGTAAGATACATAAGAAGATGGATTTACATTCTTGTTTAATACCTAGAGATCAGGTTGGATGTGAGAGTTGAATTTGACTTGTTTGATAAGCTTGCAAGCACTAGACTTGTCTATAAATAGAAATCTATATGAAGCTATGACCTCTAACTGATTTAGGCTGAGTATCTAAGGCAAAACTTTGCTAATGAGTCACTTAGTTTTTCTCTGTGGTTGGTTAATTGACCTCGTCCGTCCCTGCCTAGGGAGAGTGCATTATTGGCCCTTATCAAAGTAGTCTTGAAACAGACTTGGGGAACCTCGGTTTCTAGAAGCAACAGAAAGAGAACTTTGAAGTTGAGCCAAATGGGGCCGAGTAGGTGCACGGGCCAGGCGAGCTAATGGGCCGGCCGACGGCTTACTCAATTATGCTGACAACATAGTCTCAAGTTGCTTTTGTATTCGAAGCACTAGGTGCCAGCCATTTCCATTACTAGCTATTATTATTATTATTGAGGACATGTCCTTGCCTCATAGCTGTCAATTTAGTACTGCCCTAGCTGGCAGAATTCTAGAGAATTCCTAGGGTTTGATTGTATCTTGCTAGGAATTTTGGAGGGGCTCCAAAAATAAACTAGGAAAGGGGTTTAGGAGGGTAATTTATCTCCCCAGCACTCAAGAATTTACACTATGCCCTCCCTTCCAAAGTCCCAAACACACACCCTAAGAGATCTAATTTAAAAGCAACCAAAGCACACTAATTTAACAGAATATAATAAAACAAACGAAATTATACAAGGAATGGCAATTAAGAATGACAAATTGACAGCTGAGATGAATGACAATCTTGATTTTTTCTAAAGTTACAACTCAGATCCACTTGTTTATCCAACTCCATGATAACATAAGCAACGAGACTTAAAGAAGAAATCGACTCAAAATCATAAACTCCAGCAAAGCTACCAGTAACTTTAAAACAACAGCAGATGAAAATAAGAACACACAAGCTGTTTCTGTGCAAAAAATCAGCAACTGAAACTTAACAGGTTCCAATTCCAGAAGGAAAAAACATGCAAATGATCCTTCACAACGATAGGAAGTAAATGATTGTTGTATGTATTGAAAAGAACAAAGAAAAAGAACCAATAAAACATGCAAACCGCATAAGGTCGCATTAGTTTTGAAACATGACCCTCCTATCTATCACAAATAAGAAAGTAAACTTCTAATTTTAAAAATACAAAGGCTAAAAGTTGGCTCTATAAGTCTAATAAATGTGATCCAAGAATGTATCAATTACAAAATACAGATAATACTGAGATATAGAATAAGATATATAGAACATAACTTAAAGTACAAGATGTATATCACCTCAAAAAGCTGGCCTACAATTGGTAAGGAAGCAATTCTTGCATTTATTCCACTTCTTCTTATGAGATTCGATGAGGTCAGAAACAATTCGTTCACACAAATTTCGTGCGAAACCGATACAGCAGAATCGAGATTATTCTCAGTTTTCGCTGTTTGTTGTATAAGCTCCTAACCTTTTAAGCTCTAACAGGTTTCTGAAGAACAGCAGATAACACAACTTCAGGTTTACCAGACCCAAAACTATCAACTTTTTCTCCCACAACCCATTTCAACTTCTTATAACCAAACTTTTCGATCAACCGAGTCAATGCTTGTTTCTTCTCTTCACTAGTACAAAAGAAGTTATCCAACCAAAACAAACCACCAGCTCGCAAAACTCGATCGATATCGAACATCAAAAACTCCAACTTCTCTAACTTCCCTCCAACATCCAACGAACTCGAAGCACGAATTATATCAAACACATTGTCGTAAAATGGAAACCTATGATCCAAACTCAAGTAAAGCGCGAAAAGTCCTCTCGCCGCAATGAATTCACTAAATGGAGCATCAATATTCAAAGTATTGGTAATCACAGTAACATTCTTTTCAGCCATTCTAGCAGCAAAAGAACCAGAACCACCACCAATATCAAATCCTATTCTAATTCCTCCATTTCCTAATGCTAAAACATCATCAACAAGAAAATCATTCTTACTTTTTGTCTTAACAAATCTTAAATTCTCATTACTATTACTAACCAAATCAAAACAATTAACACAATCTCTACTCAATTTCTTACCATTCAAACACTCAAAACTCTTACAACTTAAACCACTCCAATTAACTGTTTTATTACCAACAACTTTCCAAAGAGAAACAGGAAAAGGATGAAGATTCATTACCTTAGCACTAACAATTTTACTAAAACACCTCCTTCTAGGTAAAGGCTCACACCCTTTTAAAATCAATTTCTGAGCAACACTCCAATCATCAGAACAAGATTCAGAAACCTTATAACTCATGAATTGAGATAACAAGTCAGAAACTTTCTCACAAGAATGACCAACAGAAGGTACCATTTCAGTGATCCCAGTTCTTGAATCTTTACCAAGAGGTAGTTGATGATGAGAGAGAAAGAGTTTAAGCTCTTTTGCTATATTGGGTCTTGAAAGATCGATGCTTTCGTAACCAAGAAGGGATTTTTCTATCTGGGATAGTTTTTTTTGAGATAAATCGATTTCTCTGAGTATGAGTGAGACTTGTTCTGAGACTAAGGAGATGTTTTTGTGAACATGGTTGAGAAGGAGATTGTTGTTTTTGGGGGAAGAAGTGAAAGAATAGAGAGCAAAGAGATTTGTTGTGATTACACAGAAAATCATTAGAATGTTAATGGTCGAAGAACAGAAAGTTGCTTTTTTGAATCTGGCTGTTCCATCTCCTATTTTTAGAGAAACAGAACCCATCTTGATTCTGTGTTTTTTCTACTTTAGAGAAGAAGAAGAAGAATGAGTGAGAGTGAGAGTGAGTGTAATGAAGTAGATTTGGATTTGGATTTGGAGAAAGAGTAAGCGTAGTTTCAAAGAAACCAAATCCAAAGAGAAGCTTGTCGGTTGCATTAATTTTCCATGTTACTGTACTTTTATTTTTGAGTCAATAGTCAATTTGGTGTCTTAAGAAAATTTGGTGTCGACCAAAAAAAAAAATAATAATAATAATAAAATGTCCGTTTTTTTTTTTAAATCAATGTATCCCCTACGCGTAATTGTCGGTATGGAGGGGTAGTCCTCGAGGTATTGATATTAACAATAGTTCTGTTCGGTCCTTATCTGAACACTGGGATGCTGATTTGATAAGCCGATTGAGCTTATGTGAAGTTTGGCCTCATGATGATTCGGTAAGGAGGGTAGTATCTGCAGACACTTTGACACCCAAGTCAGTCTAGGGAATTTGAGTGTGAGGTAAGAGAGAGAATGCGTAACTGTTGCAATAAATGTGAGGGTGTTTATAGGTCAGATGGTGTTAGGTGTGGTTCATTGCGTGAGAGGACAGGCGAGTTCTGCGTGCGTCATTGGATCTGCGCGCGCGATCTCCCTTGTTGATAAGTTGTAGCGCACTGATCACCAGATGTGACTCCGCTGCGTGCGCTTGAGCCCGTGTTGGGCCCAAATTCGGATTGGGGTGCGGCCCAGTCCGAAACAATTTCTTATTAATTTATAACATTTTTAAAGGTTATTCAATTTAGTCTCTAAAATTCTCAATGTTGCATTTAGTCCTTAATTTTTACAACTTAATATCAATAAAGTTCCTGACTTTTCAACTTAATATCAGTTTGGTCTTTGATATTTCACTCTATCAGGGACCAAATTAATACTAAGTTGTAAAACTCAGGAGCTTAATTAATATTAAGTTGTAAAAGTTAAGACCAATGTGACATTGGAAATTTATGTTAAGAGTCCTGCATCGGATGTAATATGACATGAAAAAGTGTTTATAAGTGAGTGACAACCCTCGCCTTACAAAACGGTTTTGTGGGGTTAAGTTAAACTTAAATCTAAACAACATTCTAAGAATTTAAGAGACAAAATTGAAGAATGTTTGAAAATATCAAGAACTAATTAAAAATATTATTAATATTGAGACTAAAATGTTTTTTTCTAAAATTTGAGGACCAAAAGACTATTAACTCCTTTATTATTGTTTGTAGGTAAATGTCTCAATCTAGAGAAGCAGTAACATTTTTGTTTACAAGCGAAAAGAAATTGTGATTGGATTTAGGAGAGTCATCAAGGATCAGAGAAACATATAGAGAATACTTATATTATTATTATTATTATTATTATTATTATTATTATTATTATTATTATTATTATTATTATTATTATCTACTAACGGTATTATTATTAGTTGTTTCATAAAATAAAAAAATATAGTACCAAAAATAACACCCTATAAAGGGTGTTATTTTTGGTACCCCCCTCAACATCACCCACACCCCCATAATTCAAAAAATGCCAATAATACCCCTACGTTTTTAAAAAAAAAAATTAATTTTTCGGAATTACCTCAAAATAAGGTAATTCGGTTCAAAAACAATTAAATTTTCGGAATTACCTATAAAAAGGTAATTCCGGTTCATAATAAAAAATGAAAAATTTGAATTACCTCTAAAAAGGTAATTAGAAATTTGTAATTTTTTTAAAGTTTGTATATTAAATTAATATTTAAACGCGCGTTTTATTTTGGAAATATGATACGAACGGTTTATGATTTAAATAACAATATGTCAAAATATATAAAATGACCAACATAAAAAAAATATAATGTACAAATACAACTACTATGGGTCCAAAATGTTTAACAATGACTGAAAATAAGCACGTGAAGTGGGTGAACGGGCGACATCTAAGGCATCCCGGTCAATCTGGTGCTCTGCACCTCTCCTCATATGTCTCTCGGGACAACAGGGCTCTCGATGATATGGTGGATCCCGAAATGCTCGCTCGTGGCTCGCTCTGGCCGTGGCTCGCACCGAGTAAGACGCACCACGTTACCGATCGTACCAAGGAAGGTAATCAGGATCGCACTCGCCGTGGTAGCCCGCCACTCTACTAGCCCGCCAAAATGTCCGCGCTCGAACTCGAGCACATCGCAAGAACCCTGTATGATCTCGTCCGCAGAGGAGCATTACCCGAAATGGGTGGAAGAGGATCCTCTCAGACTCCGCCCGAATCGCCAACGCACCGCATGCGGCATGTAGGAGCAGCGTCATCGCCTAAAGCAACGACCTACGGCAGCGGATATGTTCGACAAAGGAACATACTCGCGCTGTGGTCATCATAAGGGTGAGGATGACATCCCCCAGCTGCAGAGCATCTATCTGCGCCCTAAAGTCCACCAACTTTACTTTATCCAGCTTCTTGTTCCCCATTTGGTGGCACGTGGGTCGATGCGCCCTAGCTAACACTTTCCGACCAACGATCGTGGGAAAGTGCTCGTAGATCCAAAGATCGAAATAGTTAAATTAAAAATAATCGATTATTAATATATGTTAAATTTAATTAAAAGTTTTAAATTAAAAAAATAAATAAATGATTACGGAGAGCGATGTCGCGTATCCGCCGAAGCGCTTGGTCGTATAAAAGACCGCTTTTTCGTCGGTGGGTGTAGAGGTAACTAAGAGCGGCTATACCCCAAGACCACCGCCACACTGCTTTGAAGATTCAAGCGGATACATCCACCTCACCGCACTAATGTATGAGTCTTGTCGGCCGAATGGTGGTGCCTAACAGAAGAGCATGTAAGCGTGCGGTACTGCTCATAAGCACCCGTGCCATGTTCGCCTTGTAGGCCCTCTACACTGCAGGAGATCCTCGATATCGCCCTCGTTATCCTTAAGCTCGGGATGACAAGAGAGCTGGTCCATGCCCAAACGATCCACAGCCATGTGAAAAGCCTCAACAGAATCAAAATCTGGCTTGTGGTCCAATGGGGTGCCATCCAGCGGCAAGTGGAGCAGCACGGCCACATCATCCAAGGTGACTGTCATCTCCCCAAAGGGCATGTGGAATGAACAGGTCTCGGGATGCCACCTCTCCACAAAAGCAGATATCAACTCATGGTTGATTTCCTCGCAGGTGTGATGTCCAACTCAGAAAGCTTAGCCAGACGCAACCATTTCTCTACCTGTGGGTGGTGGTCAGTAGGTCTAATTTTAGAAAACTTCTGGCCGTGAGATACAACCTTTAGTTTCCGAGGCTGAAAAAATTCAAATTAAACCAAACGTTATTAAAAATAAGTAATTAATTGTTGTTAAGTAAAATTAAAATAAAAAATTAAAATATTACCTCGCTCTATCTATCCAAGACGCGCGCAAAGGCGTATCCCGGTGTAAATATAAGGGTGTGTGCTCCACACCAGTGGGGCAGTGAACCTCCTCCTCCTCAACCTCCTCCCCGAACCTCCTCCTCCTCAACCTCCTCCCGAACCTTCTCCAAAGCCTCCCAACCGTCATGATACATCTCTCGGGTGCTCTCCTGGTGCCGCATATGGTACTCATAATCGTGGTGGTCTTCTATCCGCCGCTTCATATCGGCCGAGGTGAGGCCGAGAGGCCGAGGCTCGAGCTCAACCATCTCTACCACTCGCACGGGCTCTCGCGCCTCCTCGACGCCGAAGCATGCCCAGCACTCGAGCCTCGTAAAGTGTCCGGAGAAGGAGTATCGCTACACACGCCTCTCCCTGAATCATTGTGCTCGCCGTCGGCCGCGCGTGTGCGAGTCTTGCCCGAAGACTCTCGCCGCTTCTACGTTGTCCGATCGTCTACTTGCCATTGTTAAAAAAATAAATGTAATTAGAAAATATTAAAAATTGAAAAAAAAATTGAATTACTAGGTAATTAGAAGAATTTTCGGAAATACCTCGAAGTGAGGTAATTAGGTTCATATTCTGACCTAATTACCTCACTTCGAGGTATTTCAAATTTTTTCGAATTACCTAGTAATTCTAAAAACCCATTCGAATTTACTTACTTTTTCGAAATTATGAAATGTGAAAAGTGAAATGTGATTTTTGTAAATTTTCAGGGGTATTTTTGTCCATTTGGGATATTATGGGGGTGTGGGTGATGTTGAGGGGGGTACCAAAAATAACACCCTATAAATTATTGTCATGTAAAAGCTGTCATGTAAATTGTTTAAATGTTAGTAGTAAATAACGCTGGTGGTAAAGAGATATATTGGTTGGATTTTTAATTGAAGTTAGGTAGAAAATTGGTACTAATATAGCACTTGCAATAAAAGCTATTTATGATTTATGATATCCGGTCGATGTTATATACTCCTATGTTTTTTGTATCCTTGTTAATATCAATGGTTTGAATTTATGAATGTAAAAATATCTTAGTTGAAGATAATATAATACCAACATTCATGAAAATGTATTCTCGTAGAAGATTTTGTAATAATAATCGTATTATCGTAGAACATATTTCCAACTGAAAATGTATTTTTCAATAATAGTATTTTTATTTGTATTATATTGTTTCTATTATAATAGTATCAACAATGATTGGTCTGATCGATAACTGGGATCAAATCTCACTTTAAGGTCTCGAGTTTCAATCACACAAGCTTGCAAAACATGTATTTGTGGTCAACCCACGGCTAATAGTCATCGACAACGGTAACAATAAAAATAGTTCTATTATTTATTTTGTATGCAATATACCTATTTTTTATAAAAACATTTTATCAACTTAAGAAGTAATTAATTTTTTCGAAAATGCCATCCCTTGTTTTCTTCTTAACAAAACTGATTATTTTGAGAAATTTTTTAATAATACAATATAACACATATAGTATAGTATTTTACAAGTTGTCTTCAAATAGTTTTTTTTTTTTTATAAGCAAAATTTTTATTATAAAAGGAGATGCAAACGGGCACCCCAACCGGTACATCTACAAAGGGTCTCATTAAAACCTCCTAGGGCCAAAACCTCATGGGAAAAAGACCCAAGGAGGAAAGAGTACCATAGGAAGAATGAAGCAAAAACAAATTACACCGAGTTCATACAATGAATAGGATTTCGTCACCAATCGAAAAAATTTAAGGCTGAGTTCCGACCTTCAATGCTGATGAACCAACTCCAAGATATTGTTTTAACATGATTAACTACTACGTCAGAACTAAAGATGTGATCCTTAAAAAGAATATGATTACGGTGGATCCAAAGACACCACGTGACTGCCATCCACAAAATATACTTCAGTTTACCAGCCTTTCTAGAATCCAACATGATACCATGAGCCCTAAAATGTGTCACTTCAACAAGAGGATCCGAGCAAGCACTTCCCATCCAATTATAAAAAGCAGTCCAAACTGATCTCGAGCACCTTGTCAATGATCGGGTCCCAAGTATGTCTTCTTCTAGGATTAGCTCCCACTAGAATACCCAGAAATTTAAAAGGGATAATGGCAGAATTACAGGACAGGAAAGTAGCGCCCGCTTCGAGAAAATCATCAATCAAATTAATGTCATACAAACAACTCTTGTGGAAATTCACCTTCAAGCCTGAAACAAGTTCAAATATTCTGAAAATAGACTTTATACTCCATAAATTATCCCACGAGCCCTTACCAACCAAAATAGTGTCATCAGCAAATTGTAACAACGAAAAACTCAAATTGTTATTAACCTTAAACTCGGAGAAAGAACCATCTCGCACCGCCTTCTAAACCATCCCAGTTAACCCCTCAACAACAATAAGGAAAAGGAACGGAGACAAAGGGTCCCCTTGCTTAAGACCGATGTATATCTGAAAGTCCTCAGTAGGACTCCCATTGACAAGAACAGACATCGAAGAGTTGTGTAAACAAGATCTGATCCAATTAATCCACACAACTCCAAATCCCATTCGTGCTAACATTCGAGAAACCCCCAAGAAACAGAATCATAAGCCTTTTCAATGTCAACTTTAAAAAGCATGCATTCATCCTTCCTTCTTTTAGCCAGATCAACCAACTCATTGACCACCAACACTGTCGTGACTGGGATCTCGACTTGACGGCTCAAAAATAAATTATTTGAGGAGTCGCCACCCAATTTATTAATAATAGGGAAATTGAGAAAAACCTAATTTAAAGTTATTTGGTCTGCGTAACTAGGTTGGATTCGGGAGTCGGTTATGCGAAGGGAAGAGGTGAAAACTAGTTTCACTGCACCCCTAACACATCTGTCCTAAGACAGTTACCCTAAATTTGATTTGTGCAATGATTTCTAAGCCGTTTAATTATTTATTTACCCAAAATAATATTTACAAAAATTTAGTAGAAAAAATAATTAATTATTTACAAGGAAATGAAATAGGGACTAATTTGGGAAAAAATTATTTTGACTTTGACAGGGAGACCCCGCGCCTACGTACTCTCTGGTGCTATGAGAGACTCAAAAGTCACGTAGTTCTTCCTGAAAATTTGTTGGTTGATTGATTTTAATTTTGAAGGGGTTTAAGATCTAAGTTGTACAACTCGAGTCTCTTAAACCGGGATTGACAAGATGTACATCTCGGTCAACCCACATTTTTTTGTATTTTGAAAATAGGTGCTATATAATAATAAAGCGATTAGGTTTATTTTGGAAAAAAAACATGTCATTCAGTTTTAATTTTAAAGTGGTTTTTAGACCAAAAACAGACAACTCTGTCTCTCAAAATCATTGTTATGCGGATTTGATAAGACGTACGTCTCGACCAAATCCTAATTTTATTATTATTTCATAATAGTAGATACAAGAGATCTACAATTTTTATTAAAGTAAACAATAAATAAAAAAAATAAAACATAACATAAAAAAACAACAATGAAGAAACATATAAAATAAGAAGCCAAACGTGAGTGATGGATGATGGGATGGGGGAGGTCGCTAGCTCCATTTTCCAAACATAGCGTCAGATCCATTTTTTTTATTTTAAAAGATGTGACATTAATTTAATTAAATAATAATAATAATAATAATAATAATAATAATAATAATAATAATAATAATAATAATAATAATAATAATAATAAGAAGGTTAAAGAGAGCATAAAAGTTTAGATAAGAGTTTTAGAAACCCTATCTTTTACCACCAGCCGCAAACCCATTCAAGAGAGAGAAAGAGTGTTTTGAAAGAGTATTTGGAAAATGAGAAAAAAAAAAAAAAGAGAAGCATATATGGAAAGGGAAGATCAGGGAGTGATGGGACGATCACAGATCTGTTCTACACTCTACTTCATACACATACACACTATATAAACAAGAAAGGGTACATAGTTACAGATCTAGTAAAAAAATACATGTTTTCTACATCTTTAGATTCAGACTATTTTTGGAAGCTAACCTGATACTGCTGCTGCCTTCTTGCTCGCTACTACTACCATTTCTCTCTTTTCCGAAATTCAGAACTCAATATTTGGTGATTAGGGTTTCAACGTGAAACCCTAATTTTTTGGGTGATTTCTCCCTCTTTTTTCTTTGACCGTCGTTGACTGTTGTTTTTATAGGAATATATTAGGTTTTTTGCATTAATTACATTTGACTATGTTTGACCTACCGTTTTTTTTGTTTGCAGTGCAGGCTTTGGATCGACTCCAAATGAAATTCACCGCTTTCTTTGATCCTCGAATCACAAGTAAATTGCTTTATTTATTAATTTAGTATTTATTTTATTATCATTTTTTAGATTATTGTAAACACACTGTAACTGAACAAAAAATAAAACTACTACTTTTTTTGTAATTTTTTGAATTATATATTTTTTTATTTTTTTGCTAAAAACACAAAAACGAGCAAAATGACAGATTTAACACTAAAATTGAAAATACACCAAAAACGATTATTTTTGTGATTTTTCGGAAAAAGTGTGAAAAAACAGGAAAAAATTGAGTGTTCACAGTTGCCCCTCTGTGCTCATTTTCTTACGATATAATACAAAAAACGTACGTTTCGTTGTATTATTTAGGTAAGAAATGAGTGCAGATATGAACCTCAATTTTGGCCGGTGATGTTGAAGGTGCGGTGTTAGGGTTATATTACAATGGAGACGATGCCGTGGCGATACGTGCTTGAAGAAATTAAAGACAATGCGGTATGAACCGATAGCATGAAATTTAAAGACAATGCCGTATGAACCGATAGCAAGAAAATTAAAGACAATGCGTGGCGGGCCGATAGCGAGGAAAATTTAAAGACAATGCCGGTATGAACCGATAGCGAGAAAATTAAAGACAATGCTGGCGGAACCGATAGCAAGAAAATTTAAAGACAATGCCGTATGAACCGATAGCAGAAAATTAAAGACAATGCCAGGGCGGAACCGATAGCAAGAAAATTTAAAAGACAATGCCAGGGCGGAACCGTTAGCATGGAAAATTAAAAGACAATGCTGTGGTGAACCGTTAGCATGGAAAATTAAAAGACGAGATGCCGGCTGAACCGTTAGCATGGAAAATTAAAAGACAGATGATGCGTGGTGAACCGTTAGCACAAAATTTAAAAGACAAATGCCGTAATGAACCGTTAGCATGAAAGTAAAAAGCAAATGTTGTGGGTGAACCGTTAGCACGAAATATAAAAGACAATGCCAAGGTGAACCGTTAGCATGAAAAGTAAAGCAAATGTTGTAATGAACCGTTAGCACGAAATGTAAAGACAATGCCGGGTGAACCGTTAGCATGAAAAGTAAAAAGCAATGCGTTGCGGTGAACCGTTAGTACGAAATATAAAAGACAATGCGTGGCCGAACCGTTAGCATGAAAAGTAAAGCAAAGCGTTGTGGTGAACCGTTAGCACGAAATGTAAAGACAATGCCGTGGTGAACCGGGTAGCATGAAAAGTAAAAAGCAAAGTGTGCGAGTGAACCGTTAGCACGAAATATAAAAGACAATGCCGTGGGTGAACCGTTAGCATGAAAAGTAAAGCAAAGTGTTTGGTGAACCGTTAGCACGGGGATGAGAAGGAAATGCGAGGAGAGTGAACCGATAGCATGAAAGAATGTGCCAGGGCTGAACCGATAGCACAAAGTTTAGAGCATGAAATGCACACCCTGTTTTGGATGGTTTTTATTACTTTATTTACAAAGTACTGAACATAGATGTATGCTTCTAGTTATGAAGTGGAATGCATGGATGAAAATGTATGCAAACTATGACATGAAATGCATGAATTATGCATGAGTCTTGAGTTGAAATTGAGATGCATTTGTCTTGAAAGATGGATTCACTGAGAATTTCTTTTTGTGCAGGCTTTATTTTAAACCAATCAAGCTTGTCCTCATATGGAAGGTTATCGTCACCCTTTCAAGCTTTCTATTTTCTTTTAAGGTCACTTCTCACCTTCCAATGCAAAACCCTCAAAATTGACCTTCTCCTTCTTCTTTTTTCTCGATTGTCATTAGCTCTCTAAATCACACCATCGATTCCAAGTTGAATCTCATTGAAGTATTACTTAATGAACATGCATGGATTCATGTGTATTTGAGAGCCAGGGATATTGTGTTTCGGATTTTTGGGTTTGAAAGTGGAGGTATTTCCAGAGGAGATCATAGGGAGGACAAAAGCGACACAAGATAGTAGAGGAAAATGTATTATGGCAACCATTGAGTTATTGGGCATTCCATTTACTTGAGGTACCTGACTTGTTGGAAATTGGCTGAGAATTGGGTTTTATCACAGAAGAAAGACTACGAGGCATAGCAAGCTAAATCGACTCATCGTGGGTCGAGCAAACATTTTTGCCCTGTGTTGGTAAGAGCTATGCCCCCTACACATCGGTGTAACAAACAAAGTTTGACTCATGAAGGGCCATGTACAAGCTTTGCCCAAATATTGGTAAAAGTTTTTGCTTACGAGGATGCACAGGTGTGGCAAACAAAGTTTGATGGATGTAGGGTATTGTAAGATTTCTAGTGAAAGGCACTGCCTTGAGGGAATACTACATGGTGTAGCAAGAAACCTTTGACTCCTAAAGGATCTTACGAAACTTTTCCCGGTGTGGGGTCTCTCGAGACTCTCAAACTTATCCTCCACAAATTGCCCCAATGTACACTTTTGTTTGGCCCAAGTAGCAGTAAATTTTCCCTGTGAACTACTTAAACATCTCATTGAAAGTCTCATTTCCTTTTATGCCCTAATTTTTGCCTAGGCTGCGCTTTGCGTGAGTTTTCAATCTAGCGGGCTTTATTATTATTTTTTATTATTATCCCTAATTTTTGCCTAGACCGCCCTTTCGGGTTTTCAATCCAGCGGGATTCTCTCTTTTTTTTCTTTTATATACATTTCTTTTTAGAGCAAAAGATAGCTTAAAAGAAGCAAATGATTATTTCAAAATTAACATTTGTGAAAATGAAAACAATCACTCATCAATCAATAAGTGGACTTTTAGAGGTTTGCAATGTGGCTATGGGTTATGGGTTATGAAAGAAATGTGATTAGAAGGCTCCCAGAAATGTTTTACGGGCAGGGGTTATGTTTTATAGAAGGAAAATGAATGGATGGCTAAAGAAAGGTTTTATGAATATGGGTTATGAGTTATGGAAGAAAAATGGCTAGAAGGCTTAAAGAAATGTTTTTTTTTTTTGGATACGGGTTATGGAAGAGAAATGAGTAGAAGGTTCAGAGAAACATCTTATGGGTGGGTAATGGGTTATGGGAATGGATCATGAATCTTTAGTGCATTCAGTTTCCTCTTGTGTTCCCCAATCCTCAAATCATTCACATTTTTTTTTTTTTTTCACTTCTCTGCTTTTTCATTACTTTTTCTTTCGCGCTACTAACTTTTGCCAAGACTCGATAATACTTGCTTTCGGTCTTGCGGGCTTTATTCATTTTTCTCTTTTTCTTTTTTGAACTTTTTCCACCATCTCTTTGACTTCATAACTTTGGAACACTGAATGCACTAAATTCTATTGTAGTGTTGATCCTTGTCCAGGGTTTAGTGAATGGACATTACAGGCTCAAAGGAGATGGTAAGGGATATATTTTGTTTGGGAAGGAGAAAGACGACCATTCTTCATTTGAAATCATGATTCCTCATTTGCAAAATTTTAATTTTGAAATAACATCTACTCTTTTACACATTCTTTGCTCTTTATTTCTTTTGATTTTTTTTTTGCTTTTTTTTTTGTTTCATTTTTTTTTGGGAAATGGACCTTTGAGATTTGATATTTGCTCACTGGTTCATCAATGAATGACACGATCAAGAGGGCTTTAAGAATTATCACTTGAGGCAAGAGCTCGAAAAAGGGTAAGTGTTTTAAGGGAACTCGAGTGAGAAATGATGGAAATGGGTTCTTAAATCCATGCAAATCCATTAGTGTAAAGCTTCAACTAAGTTAACTTGGTTTCAAGCTTACATGACTAAACAAGCGCTAATGACAATCCTCTCTCTTTCGGGCTTTGAACTTTTTATTCAAGAAATGATTGTCACAACCTTATGTCTCCTTTTTTCATTCATCTTCCCCAATATGCCCCTGTATTGTGCCCCATGATGTCCTTCCTTCCAAGTGACTTCTCTACCCTCTAATGATTTCCAACAACTCTTCAAGAGAAAGATCCAATTCCACGAGTCTAAGCTTGATTAGTATCCATTTTCACGCAAGCACAAAAATGTTACTATTTTTATTAATGGGAAGATAACATGAATAAAAGTCAATGACTTCTTCAAAACTCATTTTTTTATTGATTTTCTCTAAAGAGAGAAAAAAAATTATGCTACATGAAAATGGGTAAAAAAAAAAAAACCAATATGTTATGGAATGCACGGAATAAGCTCTCATCCTAAGATGCAATATGCATTTTTTTTGTAATGTTTTATTTTTTTTATGCAAGAAATGCAGTGAATTTTTTTTGCTCCATTTAAATGGAATATGCTATGAGTACTAAAAAAACATTGTATTTATTTTATGATGGATGAATGATTTATGATGAATAACAACGCAATTTTGCATTATTATTATTATTATTTTTACATGAGATACATTTTTTTTGCAAATGCAACATGATTTTTTTTTTTTGTCTTTCATGCATTAATATGCAGATGATTTTTGTATGATATATGATTTTTTTATGCATGAAATGCAATATTATTTTTTTATGCATGGAATGCAATATGATTATATTTTTTTTTATGTATGAAATGCAATAAGGTTTTTTTTTTTGCATGAAATGTAATATGATTATTTTGTTTTTTATGCATGAAAGGCTATATGATTATTTTTGTTGCATGACATGAAACACAATTTTTTTTTTGATGATTCTTTTGTGTGTAGACTAATGAGCGATAACGAGAAAAATATATTCAATCAAAAATTATGATAAGAGGAAAAATAGCTCCCTTTGTGGTCTAATTTGGTTAGCCCGTGCTATAGGGCATTGGGACCTATAGGGCTAATGTCTTTATTGTGAGTACTCACAGGGTGGTAGCTACATCCTATGGAGATTTAAGGTCTCTAGAGCCAAGTACCCTTTTAGAGAGTTAAACACAACAGGATGTACATCCCGGAAGTGAGTACCCGCATAGAAGGATCATGCTCTAGATGAGGAGTTCATGGAAGTCACATGGGATGTACATCCAGAATGAGTCCCACTTATCCTCGTTCTAACTTAAGGTGTTTTTTTTTTGTGGCTCTGTATGAGCTCAACTCAGATGTGTGTGCTCACGGTGTAGATGTAGTGTGTGAAGGAGCATACAAACCTCAAAATTTAAAAATAAAATAAAATCACAAAATATTTCAATAAATACAACTAAACAACAAATAATACATGTCATCTAGCCTAGGGTTTATAAGGAACAATATAAAAATAAGATATGTACAAAGAAATAAATAAATAAGCAATTAAGAGGGGTAAACAAAGCGTACCTTATAATCATTTTGCACAACCAAACATACCGGGCTTGACTCTCACTATCCCCAGTGAAGTCGCCATCTGTCGTGACCGGGATCTCGACTTGACGGCTCAAAAATAGATTATTTGAGGAGTCGCCACCCAATTTATTAATAATAGGGAAATTGAGAAAAACCTAATTTAAAGTTATTTGGTCTGCGTAACTAGGTTGGATTCAGGAGTCGGTTATGCGAAGGGAAGAGGTGAAAACTAGTTTCATTGCACCCTAACACATCCGTCCCTAAGACGATTACCCTAAATTTGATTTGTGCAATGATTTCTAAGCCGTTTAATTATTTATTTACCCAAAATAATATTTACAAAAATTTAGTAGAAAAAATAATTAATTATTTACAAGGAAATGAAATAGGGACTAATTTGGGAAAAAATTATTTTGACTTTGACAGGAGACCCCGCGCCACGCACTCTCTGCGGTCTTTATGAGAGACTCAAAAGTCACGTAGTTCTTCCCGAAAATTTGTTGGTTGATTGATTTTAATTTTGAAGGGGTTTAAGATCTAAGTTGTACAACTCGAGTCTCTTAAAGCGGGATTGACAAGATGTACATCTCGGTCAACCCACATTTTTTGTATTTTGAAAATAGGTGCTATATATAATAATAAACTGATTAGGTTTATTTTGGAAAAAACATGTCATTCGCTTTTAATTTTAAAGTGGTTTAGACCAAAAAGTTGTACAACTGAATTCTCAAATCAAGCGTTGTTCATGATTTGATAAGACGCACGTCTCGACTCAAATCCTAATTTTATTATTATTTCATAATAGTAGATACAAGAGATCTACAATTTTTATTAAAGTAAACAATAAATAAAAAAATAAAACATAACAAAAAAACAACAATGAAGAAACATATAAAATAAGAAGCCAAACGTGAGTGATGGATGATGGGATGGGGGAGGTCGCTAGCTCCATTTTCCAAACATAGCGTCAGATCCATTTTTTTTATTTTAAAAGATGTGACATTAATTTAATTAAATAATAATAATAATAATAATAATAATAATAATAATAATAATAATAATAATAATAATAATAATAATAATAATAATAAGAAGGTTAAAGAGAGCATAAAAGTTTAGATAAGAGTTTTAGAAACCCTATCTTTTACCACCAGCCGCAAACCCATTCAAGAGAGAGAAAGAGTGTTTTGAAAGAGTATTTGGAAAATGAGAAAAAAAAAAGAGAAGCATATATGGAAAGGGAAGATCAGGGAGTGATGGGACGATCACAGATCTGTTCTACACTCTACTTCATACACATACACACTATATAAACAAGAAAGGGTACATAGTTACAGATCTAGTAAAAAAATACATGTTTTCTACATCTTTAGATTCAGACTATTTTTGGAAGCTAACCTGATACTGCTGCTGCCTTCTTGCTCGCTACTACTACCATTTCTCTCTTTTCCGAAATTCAGAACTCAATATTTGGTGATTAGGGTTTCAACGTGAAACCCTAATTTTTTGGGTGATTTCTCCCTCTTTTTTCTTTGACCGTCGTTGACTGTTGTTTTTATAGGAATATATTAGGTTTTTTGCATTAATTACATTTGACTATGTTTGGTATTTTGACTTTTGTTTTGCAGTCAGGCGCTGATCGACTCCAAATGAATTCCCATTGTTTCTTGATCCCCGAATCTTTGAAGAAATGCTTTATTTATTAATTTAGTATTTATTTTATTATCATTTTTTAGATTATTGTAAAAACCACACTGTAACTGAATTGAGAGAGAGAGGGGATTCCTATTTTTTGTGTTTTTTTATTTTTGTTTTTTATTTTTTATTTATTTCCAACATTAGCTTATGTGTAATAATAAGTTTTCACACATGGCAATGACATGTGGCTGCCAACACATAAAAATTGCCAAATAACTAATGCCACATCGGCACTGTTAGTGAAAACTAACAGGAGGGATTAATAATGAAAACGAAAAAATAAGTTAGGGACGAAAACACCTATTTCTTTAATGTAGGAACTAAATTTAGAAGGTCCCAATTTTATAGGGACTAAAAACATATTTTACCCAACATATTATTTCATATTCTCTTTTACATTATCTTTTTTCTCCACTTACACTCTTTTAGTAATTTGAAAATTTAATTAAAATGACTAAACAAATATCAAATGATCTAGATTAAAAAACACAAACAAGTGGCATATAAAAGCATGTGACAGTTATAGAGTAGAAAAATCCTATCCAACTGACGCGTGCAGTTTTTGTATCGAAAACAACAATTTTTTCGATCAATTATTTTTTAATTTTTTCCAATTTTTTTCATCTTTTTATTTTATATTATTTTGTTATAAATCTGCACATTTTTTAGATTTTTTTCTTAAAATCATTATTTTAATTTTTTTAAATTAATTATTTGTTTAAAAATGATTATTTTTTTCCTTTTAAAATTTCTTTTTTATTACTATTTTCTACTCATACTACTAAAATTAATTGTTTTCACTACTAACAATCTGTAAAAAAACGACATCGCGCTATAAAAATTTCTAAATTATTTTCCTTAAAAATATCGCTATTTAAATTTTATTTGTTTTTTTTTCGTGAGCCACACGGGAGCGGCAACGATAGTGCCAACGAAAGCAACAACGAGAGTGTCAACGGGAGCACATATTTTATATTCAATCTCATTTACTTATTTTTTTTAAAATAATAATTTTTTATAATAAAAAAAATCAATAATTTGTTCAATAATCAGCAACAAGAGCGCCAAACAAAAGTGGTAATGAGAGTGCAAACGGTAGCGCATATTTTATATTAAATCTCATTTATTTTGTCAACAAGTCACATTTTTTTTTAAAAAAAAGTCAGTAATTTTTTTAATAATCATTAAAACCAATTAATTTAACTACTATCACATTGAAGCATTGTACACATTCAACAATGACTAATTAGCATTTTGAATGAACATAGGTTGACCAGAAAATTTGAGAACAGAGAATAACAACAAACCTCATCAATTGATGGCAACGAATAATCCATCGGATACAATGGGTGCTGGAGAGTTGCTTGGACTAGCTTCTGTGCTGACAACATCAGAAGGTTAAATCCCATCATCAATCACAAAACATAGTAGGAAAAACAAAGAATAATAGAAGTTATATCAGAAAATGTCTTTGCGAAATCTTAGAGATTATGCATTAGGCCTTATCAGTTGCTGCAGTCTCTTGAATTTTAGATTCTAAATAAATACAGATTTGGTTGCAGCAATAAGGCACTCAACTCAAGAGCGGTGAGCCATAAATCTTGTAAGAAATTTTAAGAAACCCTCTATCATGAAGGCAAGGTGCAGTGTCTCTCTATGATAGAATTATTACAGTTCATTGTAAATTGTATTGATTTTTGATTGAATTGAATGAATACAATGTGCTGCTATTTATAGCAGATTATTTACAAGGATAGTTAGTGTAACTAACTCTTAACTCTAATAACAGAAAAATAACCAACAGAAAACTGTTTTAACAGTTTTCTCTAACTACTCTATTAATGATTTATAAATGTAATAGAAACTACTCTATTACTCCCCCACAAACTTATGTGGTGAGCAGTGAAATGCTTGAAACATTAAGTTTGTCCCTAAGATAACAAAAAGGACCCTTAGCCAAGGGTTTGGTAAGTATATCAGCAATTTGTTCTTTTGCTGGAACATGGCAGACTATCAAGGCTTTACTGAGCACCTTCTCACGAACAAAGAATAGATCCAGTTCCATATGCTTGGTCCTTGAGTGAAGTATAGGATTGTGACTTAAAGCTATTGTGCTCTGGTTATCACAGTAGATAGTAGGTGTAGAGTTAGAGATCTTTAGCTCATGTAAGAGAGATTGAACCCAAAGAACTTCAGAGGTTGTTAAAGCCAAGCTACGATATTCCGCTTCTGCAGTAGATCTAGCTACCAAGGATTGTTTCTTGGACCACCAACTAATGAGATTAGGACCTAGGAATATACAAGCACGATGTGGATCTTACGTCATCCACATCACTAGCCCGATCAACATCACAATATGCTTGGAGAGATAAGGGTGTCGAGGTAGAAGTTTGGTTTAAGTACAAGACCATAATCCAAGGTGCCTTTGAGGTATCTAAGTATTCTTTTAAGCTGGCTGTCCAATTGAGTATAAAGAGGTGTGATAAGAATTGGCATGCTTTGTTGATTGCATATCCAATTTGTGCCTAGTTATTGTTGCATATTGAAGAGCTCCAACAATTGATCTATAAAGGGAAGGATCTTCAAAGTAATCAGAGCCAAACCGAGATAGTTTCAATTTTCTTTGGGAGAGAGTTGAAATCCCTTTTCATTGTCTCCATACCGACTCTTTCAAGTAATTCTCTTATGTACTTGGATTGGGTGAGGATGAGAGAGCCATTTTTGATGACTTTGACTTCAATACCAGAAAATAGTCAAGAGATTCAAACTTCTTTAGAGCAAACACAGTTGTAAGTTTGTCTATAAGAGACTGAACAACATTACTGGAACTACCAGTGATTATAATATCATCAACATAGATCAAAACATAGATACATCAGATTTTGGTGCTGTAGACTAGAAGAGAAGGATCACATTTACTGTTTACAAACCCAAGGCTAAGGAGAGTCTTAGTGATACGATCATACCAAGCTCTAGGAGCTTGTTTGAGGCCATAGATAGCCTTATGCAACTTGCAAACTAAGGATTTGTCTTGATGTTCAAAGCCACTTGGTTGCTTCATGTAGACTTCTTCTTCAAGGAGACCATGGAGAAAAGCATTGTTGATGTCAATTTGTTTGATAGACCATTGATTTGTGAGAGCTAAAGTCAGAATAATCCTCACTGTTATAGGTTTGATCACTGGAGCAAATGTTTCTGAATAGTCACAGCCTTCTCGTTGATTGAATCCTTTTGCCACAAGCCTTGCTTTATACTTGTTGAGAGAACCATCAGGATTTTCTTTAATCCTAAAGACCCATTTATTGCCAATAGCTTTCCTGCCCGGAGGTAAGTGAACTAGAGACCAAGTCCCATTCTGTATTAGAGCATTGTATTCAGCATGTGTTTGGGATTGTAAGGAGAAGGAATTGACTCAGAGCTTATAGAATGGATTGGCAAACCTTGACCATTACCCAGGAAAACATGATCTTGACCAGAGAGAGGAGTTGCAGTAGCTGGATCAGGAGCAATTCCACTCATATGATGTGTAGCAGCTGTAACGCCCAAAATAATTTAATTATTTAATTAATTAAGTTATTTAAGGCTTGCAACATTTAATTAAGCTAAATTATTAGTTGGGTTTATTTTATCAAAAAGGGGTCTAGTTTATTTGAGTGGAATAATTGAGTTAGAGTTTATTTTATTTTATTTTCAGGGGGTATGTAAATAAGTATCAAGGGTGGTGCTAATAAAGGGCCCAAGTCACTTAATGACCCAAGCCCAATTGCCTAAAACCCCAAAAACCCTAAACAAGGTCTCATTCCCCTCATTTGAAAGGAAACCAACGAAAGAAGAGAAGAGAAGGGAGGGGGGAAGGCCGACGCACAAGAAGGGAAAGAAAGGAAGGGACTTTGTTTGAATTCTTGGTTGGGTAAGTGAGATTTTAGTCTCAATCTTCATCATTTCTTTTCCCCATTCCATTTCCTTAAGTTCCATAAGCTTATTCTTGTCATTTTGAATTTCCATTTTTCACCCAAGCAAGGAGACATTTCGTTTTGGGCTGGAAATCAAAGGTGGGGGTCTTGTTTTGTTGATTCTTGGTGGTTAGTTGAAGCTTTGGCTCATTAAAGGTTAGGGGACTCTCTACTACATTTATAATAATTTGTAGGATATGTATTATAGGTGGAATAGCTCTAGGAATGACTTGTTGTGTGACTTTGATGTTGATTATATGTTGGTTGATGTATGAGATGCCTAATTTGTTGATATCATGTTGCTTGTTGTTGGAAAAATATGTGTTGTGAATTATGCATGTTATATGTTTGAGGAAATGTTTCCATGAAGAGAAGTATGTGAATATGATAATTTAATGAAGTGGATTTAATGCCTATGTGTGTATTGTCCATGTGAGAATTAAGTTGTTGGGTAGAAAATTAGGTTTGGAGTGTTTTGGTGAAGGTGTTTGAAGGAGGGGCGCCAAATGCCTAGGCAAATGGCGCTAGGGGACCGAATGCCAAAAGTGTGGGTTTGTGCGAGCGGGCGCCATTTGATAGGCAAAGTGGCGCCAGTTTCTGCTTTTTGCGAGTTTTGTTTTTGATGCAGGTTGGAGTGGTAGAGGGCGCCAATTCCTTAGGAATATGGCGCTTGAGCCTGGTGTGTGTCTGGGCGGTGCACGAGTGCGAGGGAGCAGGCGCCAATTCCTCGTGAATTTGGCGCTGGTGTGCGTGTGTGCGTGGTGTGTGTGGTGGCGCCAAGTGGCGCCACTGCGCGCCAGTGTGTCTTGCGTGTGGTGCGTGTGTTTCTTTGGGATGTGGCACAGACATGGGCGCCAAAATGGCTGCCCGCGCGCTGGTTGTGCGCCACGTGCTTGGTGGGTGTGCTAGGTGGGCGCCAAAATGGCTGCCCTTGGCGCGCTGGTGCCCAAAATGTGTCTAAGTGATGGTTTAGTCCCTAAGAATTAATTTAATCCTTGGTGTGACAAAATAGTCCCTAAGAATTAAATTAATCCTTGGCGTGACAAAATAATCCCTTAGTGTCTAATTAGTCCCAATATGCCAATATAAGTCCAAATGTACCGAATTAAGTCATAAAGTGTCAAATAATCTTTAAGTACTAAATTAATCATTGGTGTGTTTAAATGGTCCTTAGGTGGGATTTAGTCCATGGGTGAGATTTAATTTAATAAATAAGTTGTGTTGGTGAGGTGGTAACAAAGCGGTGAGTTAATACTTGAGGTGATGAATTTATGAATGATGTGGGCCTCGGCCAAAAGCGGTGGGGGCTTCGGCCAAAGCGATGAGTTGATAATTGATGTGATAAATTGATTGTGTGGTGATGCATTGTCATGGTGTCACATAAAGCATATGCATATAAAAGCGGTGATGTGGCTTCAACCAAAAGCGGTGATGTGGCTTCGGCCAAAAGCGGTGATGTGGCTTCGGCCAAAAGCGGTGGGTACCCGACGGGGTTATTGCGGTGATGATGGATCCACATGCATATTGCATACATGCATATACTCATACATTCGTAGAATTCTTGTCGATGCTTAATTAATTCTTTATTGTTGCTTGTGGGTATTCTAATTGAATGATAAATGCCTTGATTACTATGAATTGTTGTGCTAGATGTTTTCCTAATATAATGCTTATCTTATTTATTATTATTTATGTAAAGAGACTCACCCTAGCATTTTTTTTTATGTTGCCTGCTCTCGTGGCGACAAACAGGTGATTCCGAGTGAAGGTGCCATGCCTTCTTGAGTCTTCGAGTCAGCTCTGATTAGTGACACCCGGGGATGGGGTTTAGCATCATTATTTTATGTTATGTATTAAACTGAATTGAACTATGTATTGAGTATGTTGAACTCAGTTTATTTCCGTTGTGCTGTGAACTGTTTTTCTGGATTATTGTAAACACTAAACAGGTTTTTGAGGGTTCGCCCCGTTTGGTTACGATGCATATATCACGTACTAGATGCGTTTGAATTTTAATTATACTTTGATGAGGTTTTTATTAAATGTAGCACTCCCTTTGAGGTGCGTGGAAAAGTTTTCTTTTCTTTTCTTTGAAAACTCTGATTTCTATTTAAGTTAATTAGCCAATGTAGAATGGGGTGTTACATTAGTGGTATCAGAGCAGTTCGGTCTGTCCGGCCAAGTTTGTCTGTCATAGTATCTATGACAATTAGGTAGTGTTGGATTATTGCTTAATGGATGTTAATGATGCAGTGATAGGTTGAATGGCTCGAAGAATTGATGCTGCACTTGCTGAGGCTCTGCAAGCCATAGCTCAGGCTATGGGGGAGCAGAGAGGTGGTAGGGAAGATGCTGAGGATCGCAAGTTAGCTACCTTTCAACGTGAGAACCCACCTACCTTCAAAGGTAGGTATGATCCAGATGGAGCATTGACTGGGTGAGGGAGATAGAGCGAATCTTAGTGTTATGGCGTGTACCCCCAGTATGAGAAGGTGAGATTTGGGACTCATATCTTTGAAGGAAGAAGGCGATGATTGGTGGATAAGGAAGAAGCAGAGGTTAGAGGCTGCGGGTGAAGAGATCACCTGGAGTGTATTCAAGGAGGAGTTCACAAGGAAGTACTATCACGAAGGCGTGCGGGCTAAGAAAGAGGTGGAGTTTCTAGAGTGAAACAGGAAACAAGTCTCAGAGTGAATATGCAGCCAAGTTTGAGGAGTTGGTCAAGTTACGCGCCTTATTATGACAACCAAGTCGATTGAATTTTCCAAGTGTGTAAAATTTGAGAATGGTCTCACAAGAGAGATTAAGAAAGCCATTGGATACCGGGAGATTCGGGATTTTGCCAAGTTAGTGGACAAGTGTAGGATTTATGAGGAAAAGGCAGGTCTTTGCTTGCATACAAGATTGTGAGGAGAAGAAGAATGCTCGGTTTCGGGAAAACCATATGATGTTAGTGGAGGTAAAGGAAAGTGGAAGGCAAGTGCGGGTAAAGGTTCAAGTGGGAGGTGAATCTCACGGTATTGTGTGTTTTGCTTGCAAGAAACACGCCATAGGAGTATTGAGTGCCCCGAGGTCCGTTGCTACTGAGTGTGGTCGGAAGGGCCATAAGTCTACTAAGCTGTGAGAAGAAAGAGATAGTCCGCTACAAGCTGTGATGAAGTGGGACATGTCGGTGCTAAATGTCCTAAGCCCAAGAGGAGAGAGTTAAAGGGAAGGTGTTTGCTTTGGCGGGATCCGAGGATGCTAACGAAATTAGAGGTACTTATTTTATTAACGACACTCCTTTGATTGCTATAGTAGATACTGGTGCTACTCATTCTTTCATTGCTGCATTGTGTGCTGAGAAATTGGGTCTTGTTTTGTCTACTATGAGAAGGGACATGGTTATTGATACTGACCAAAGGTTGATAACTACTTCCCTAATGTGTGCTAGGTGCCCTCTGTCAGTTTTTGGCAGAGAGTTTCTTGTTGATCTTATTTGCTTTCCTTTAGGAGGTTTGGACATCATTCTTGGTATGGACTGGTTAGTTGATAACCAAGTGCATATTAATTGCGCTAGTAGATCCGTGAGCTTTCCTTCTACTAAGGGGGAAGAATCTGCATTGTTGCATTCCGGTCAATTGCATAGAGCTATGAAAGAGGAAGTTAAGTTGTTTTCATTGATGGCATCGTTGTCCGTTGAGACCTAGCCAAGATTGAAGAGTTGCCAATAGTTCGTGAATTTCCCGAAGTGTTCCCCGATGAAATCCCTGATGTGCCACCTGAAAGAGAGGTAGATTTTGGTATTGACCTAGTGCCTGGCACTAGACCCATGTCTATGGCTCCCTATAGGATGTCTGCATCCGAACTATCTGAGTTGAAGAGTCAGCTAGAGGACTTACTTGAGAAGAAGTTCATAAGGCCTAGTGTGTCACCTTGGGGAGCGCCAGTATGCGGCTTTGTATTGATTATAGACAGCTGAACAAAGTGACAATCAAGAACAAGTACCCACTTCCGAGAATTGACGATCTGATGGACCAGCTAGTAGGTGCAAAGGTGTTTAGCAAAATTTATTTGAGGTCAGGTTATCATCAGATTAAAGTGAAAGATGAGGATATTCAGAAGACAGCATTCAGGACGAGATATGGGCATTACGAGTATTCTGTAATGCCGTTTGGTGTCACTAATGCACCAGGGGTGTTTATGGAGTACATGAACCGTATTTTCCATAACTACTTGGATCGGTTTGTAGTGGTCTTTATAGATGATATTCTAGTATACTCTAAGTCCGAAGAGGAGCATGCAGAACACTTAAGATTAGTGCTAGAGGTGTTGAAAGAGAAAAAGTTGTATGCTAAATTGTCAAAGTGTGACTTTTGGTTGAAGGAAGTGAGCTTTCTGGGTCATATTATTTCTGGTGATGGGATTGCGGTAGATCCATCTAAGGTTGATCTTGGTGATGCGTTGGGAGGCTCCTAAGTCAGTTACGGAGATTAGAAGTTTTCTTGGATTAGCTGGATATTATAGAAGGTTTATTGAGGGATTTTCAAAGTTGGCACTTCCGCTAACTCAATTAACTTGTAAAGGAAAGGCGTTTGTGTGGGATTCCAAATGTGAAGAAAGCTTCCAAGAATTGAAGAGAAGGTTGACAATATCACCTGTTTTGACTTTGCTCAAATCTGGAGAGCCTTTCGTGGTATATTGTGATGCGTCTAAGATGGGGCTAGGAGGTGTCTTGATGCAAAATGGTAAAGTAGTGGCTTATGCCTCAAGGCAGTTGAGGATTCATGAAAAGAATTACCCCACTCACGATTTGGAGCTTGCGGCAATTGTTTTCGCTTTGAAGATTTGGAGACATTATTTGTATGGTTCTAAGTTTGAGGTGTTCAGTGATCACAAAGGATTGCAGTATCTATTCGACCAGAAAGAATTGAATATGAGGCAAAGGAGATGGTTAGAATTGTTGAAAGACTATGACTTTAGCTTGAACTATCATCCGGGGAAAGCTAATGTGGTAGCTGATGCTTTGAGTAGGAAATCCTTACATGTATCTGCAATGATGGTGAAAGAACTTGAATTAATTGAGCAGTTCGAGATTTGAGTTTAGTCATGAGGTGACACCTAAGAGTGTCAGTTGGGTGTGTTGAAGATCCACAATGAATTTTTGAATGTTATTCGGGAAGCTCAAAAGAGGGACATTAAGCTAGTTGAAGTTGCAGTTGGGATTGACCACTCTCAGAGTGAAGATTATGAGATAGATGCGCAGGATGTGTTAAGGTACCGTGGGAGGATTTGTATTCCTAATGATGATGAGATTAAGAAGGCAATTCTAGAAGAGGGTCATCGGAGTAAGTTGAGTATCCACCCGGGAGCCACTAAAATGTATCAAGATTTGAAGAAATTGTTCTCGTGGCCTGGTATGGCGAGATGTGGCTCGTTTGTGTATGCTTGCTTGACGTGTCGAAATCGAAGGTAGAACATCGAAGCCAAGCAGGATTGATGCAACCATTGGATGTTCTGAATGGAAGTGGGATAGTATCTCCATGGATTTTGTGGTGGTTTCACGACTACGTGAAGGATTTGATACTATATGGGTGGTTGTTGATAGATTGACTAAATCTGCGCACTTTTTACCGATTAGTATTACTTATCCAGTTCCGAAGTTGGCGGATATCTATGTCAAGACGATTGTGAAGCTGCATGGTGTGCCTATGAGTATTGTGTCTGATAGGGATCCTAGGTTCACTTCCGAGTTTTGGAGGAGTTTGCAAGAGGCTTTGGGTTCCAAATTGAGATTGAGTTCAGCATATCATCCCCAGACAGATGGGCAGACGGAGAGGACCATTCAGTCACTTGAGGATTTGTTGAGAGCATGTGTTCTTGAGCAAGGAGGTTCATGGGATTCTCATTTACCACTGATTGAATTCACTTACAATAACAATTTTCATTCGAGTATTGGGATGGGGCCTTTTGAGGCATTGTATGGGAGGAGGTGTAGGACTCCGTTATGTTGGTATGAATCTGGTGAAAGTGTGGTGCTAGGTCCCGAGCTTGTGCGTGAGACCACAGAGAAAGTGAAGATGATTAGGGAGAAGATGAAAGCCTCACAGAGTAGACAGAAAAGTTACCATGATAAGAGAAGGAAGGAGCTAGAGTTTCAAGCTGGTGATCATGTATTTTTGAGAGTTACTCCAACGACAGGTGTAGGTCGTGCGTTGAAGTCTAAGAAGTTAACTCCACGTTTTATCGGACCATATCAAATTTCAGAGAGAGTTGGGAAGGTTGCTTATCGGGTGGCCCTGCCACCCAATCTTTCTAATCTACATGATGTATTCCATGTGTCCCAGTTGCGGAAGTATGTTCCTGACCCTTCGCATGTAGTTCAGATGGATGATGTGGAGGTGAGAGAGAACCTTACGGTGGAGACTATGCCGGTTAGGATTGAGGACCGTGAGGTGAAGGTCTTAAGAGGCAAAGAGATCAATTTGGTGAAGGTAGTTTGGTTAGGAGCTGTGGCGAGAGCATGACTTGGGAATTGGAAAGCAAGATGAAGGAGGCTTACCCGGAGTTGTTCGATTCAGGTAATTTCGAGGACGAAATTCTTTAAGTGGGGGAGAGTTGTAACGCCCAAAATAATTTAATCGCAGAAAACCCTAAATCTTGAAGAGGACGATTGAACAAGAATTCTTTATCAAAGTAAAAATTGAATGAAAAGGAGAGAACGAAAATGAAAAGCGAGCAGAAAGGAATGAGAAATCATAGATTTTGCACCGGCGACGGTGAAAATTAGAACCACCAGCCACGGTGGTGGCCTGGTGAAGCAGATGAGGTATTGGAAACTTCTGATACCATGATAGAATTATTACAGTTCATTGTAAATTGTATTGATTTTTGATTGAATTGAATGAATACAATGTGCTGCTATTTATAGCAGATTATTTACAAGGATAGTTAGTGTAACTAACTCTTAACTCTAATAACAGAAAAATAATCAACAGAAAACTGTTTTAACAGTTTTCTCTAACTACTCTATTAACAGATTTATAACAGAATAGAAACTACTCTATTACTCTAACATATATATATATATATATATATATATATATCACGACATGAAAATTCATGAAGTTACAGATAATGCTCTTTGCACAAAAACTACGATGCTATGACATCAAACTTTACCAAACTCACTTCCTTGCCAGATGGAACGTTCCTGACAATCAAACAACTAACAACACCAACAAAATGTCTAAAGTATCAATTAAATTATCATAGAAGGAGAAAATTTACATTTAAAACAAAACACGACAGAAACTGTATCCATGGCATTGGATAAAAGTAAGCAGGTGAATTACAAATCAAGCACGGCGTTTACTCAAACGCCATGAATTTGGCTCGTGGTATCTATCATAAAGTGGTTCTATACGTTCTTGACGCTTTCGCTTGCTCATCTTTGTAGGATCTGCCACTTTGAAGAATCTTGGAGCCAATTCAACAAGCCATTTGGGGTCTATGACAGTGACCTCACGCATATATTCCTTAGTGGTCATCACAAGTTCATGGTATATGACCCAGTCTGGCTGCCTCTGGAACAAAGCTGAACTTGGATGGATATATACAGGCTGATTCTCAACAAGGGTTCTGTAACCTTCCTGGGGGTCCTTTCTAGCTCCATGAAAAAAGAATCCTGCAGTGATAGCCTTCCTGATCTTGGTGAAGTTTTTTCCAGCACTCACAACATCCAATTTGTACCTGAATATCAAGGGTAGATGATTTAGAATACAATTACAACTTAATCTAACAAAATGATAATGCACAAGACTAATGTCAATATAATAACAAGCCACAGAAAAATGTTGGTTACAATAATAGTAACCAGAACCCCAAACCAAAGTCAAAAATACTTGGGGTATACTATCCCCTATCTGAAAATACTTGGGGTATCCCTTAACAATTTCATACAAACTTCAAACGAAAGCGTCTAGAAGTGAAAATGCTTTGCAATTGCAAAGTGAGACTGCTTACAGAAGACCGATAATGGATTTCACCCATTACTAGGCCCTACCATGGAAGAAGTTTTGTAGAACCAGGTTTCCCTTTAATGTATAGAACTAAAATACACAAATGTAAATAACAGAACAAATAAACCAAAGCAAGTAAAATGAGGAGAAGTATAGATAGATGTCCTACTTGTCCATGATGGTGAGAAGCTGTTTCCTAACATCCTGTGCTCTTCTCAATGAGCGAGATTGAACGAAGTTCTCAAAACACCAGGGTCCAGAAAAATTCTTATTTTTCCAAGCCTCATATACAGCAAGTAGTGTAAGATGGTCACCCTCTGGCTGGAAAAACTTTGCTCTTTTCTGATCTGCTTGGGCTTGCTTTTCCCTGGGCCTGTAAAAAATATTGCCAGTCTGGATCATGGCAATTATGGTCAAAATCTCATCACTGCACCCAAGGTCTACACTCGCAAGCAGCATCTTGGACAATGGTGGATCCAAAGGAAATTCAGCCATTTTCCTCCCCAATTTGGTTAAAAGGCCCTCTTCATCCAATGCACCAAGACTGTACAGCTGCTCCATGGCGGAAATAAGTGCTTGGGGTGATGGTGGATCCATAAAATCAAAGGACAGAAGATCATTTATCCCCATAGCTTTCATATTAAGAGTAGTCATACCCAGATTTATCCGTTGAATCTCCGGAATTGACGTAGGAGACATCTCATTCCTATATGCACTCTCAGTATAGAGGCGATAACACTTCCCTGGTCCAGTACGCCCTGCACGTCCAGCTCTTTGTTTGGCTGATGCTTGTGAGATTGGAGTTATCACCAAAGAATCAAGACCTTGCTTCGGGTTATAAACATTTTGCTTAGCAAACCCCGGATCAATGACATAAAATATCCCATCAATAGTCAAAGAAGCCTCAGCAATGTTAGTAGCCACAACCACTTTCCTTTTTCCAGGAGGAGCAGGGTCAAATATCCTAGATTGCATTTCACTAGGAAGGGCACTATAAACAGGTAAAATAATCAGCTCTGGGACATTCTTACCTAACCCCTTCATTCTCTCATAGAGAGACTGGCATGCAAAATCAATTTCCTCCTGACCCGTCAAGAAGAGAAGAATATCTCCTTCAGGTTCTGTCAAGTGGATCTGTAGGACAGTGATTAAAGATGCATCCAAGTAATCACTTTCAGGCTGCTTAGTATAAAGTATCTCCACAGGAAAAGTTCTCCCAGGAATTGTGAAGATGTTACAGTTAAAGAAGTACCCTGAAAATTTCTCAGCATCCAGAGTAGCAGAAGTGACAATCAATCGCAACTCAGGTCTACGCTGCACCAGCTGCTTCAGCAGTCCAAAAAGGACATCAGTATGAATAGTTCTTTCATGGGCTTCATCAAGCATGATAACAGAATACTGTGACAGATTTTCATCCACCAATATTTCCCTAAGAAGCATACCATCAGTCATGTACTTAATTACAGTATCAGGTCCCGTGCAATCCTCAAACCGAATGGCATAACCAACTTCCTCTCCTAATCTACAACCGAACTCTTCAGCAACTCTCTTTGCAACTGACATTGCAGCCACCCTTCGAGGTTGAGTACATCCAATTTTGCCTCTTGTGGTGTAACCTGCTTCAGCAAGATACTGTGTAACCTGAGTAGTCTTACCCGAACCGGTTTCACCAATCACCACCAACACCTGATTATCATGGACAGCCTGAATCAATTCCTTTTTTAACTTGTAAATTGGCAAACTCTGCCTCTGTTCCTGAATAGAAAGCTTTGACCTTTGCCCAAAAGTAATAGTTTTCCCATAGGCATCCTTCTTCCATTCTGGCATATCATAGGCTGATAAGCCAACACCCCTCAGCTCCTGGGCAAGATGCCTTTCACCTGACTCTGGCATTGGATCTTCCCAAGGACGATTAAGATCCTTTGGAATTGAATCGAGCATAGTACGCTGCTGTTGTTCTCTTACTTCCCTTCGCTCTTTTATAAGTGCAGATTGGAGTGCAGCAGCACGACCCAATGAACCTTCTGGATTCTTAAAAATCTTAACTGGAGACATATCCATTGAGTATCTGCTCTGCCCTTGCAAGAACGCCGGTTCATCCTCATTCAACTCAATCTCAAGCTCTTCCTCAGCACCTTCCTCTTGGTACATCAATCCATCTCCCTCATCATCATAAGTCGGATACTCCGAAACACTCAAAACCCCGAAGCAATCAACTGTTTCGCCTCCCATCTCTCAGGAGAGCTCATTCTCTTCAGCGGCCTCCTTGAAGAACCAACATTCTCCTCCTCCACAATCCTGATCCCAGAAAGCCCTGTTCTAGCAATCGGCCCATCCTTTGAATCCTGTGGATTCATCCGAAAAGACTCATCCTCAGTACTCTTCTTCAACGGAAGAAGATCCTTCCCAGTATGCTGATCAACATCCCTCATGGAAAGACTCAACTTCGAACCAGAAATCGAGATCACCTTCACATAAACTTCCTGATCCCTTTTAACAACGTCCTTAGCATTCACAATCTTCCTAGTAGCAATCTGTGAAACATGAACCAAACCCTCCTTCCCTCTAAAATCTCCCAACTGAACAAAACACCCAGTCTCCATCACCCTTGACACTCTCCCTTTATAAACCATATACAACTCAGGCTCACCAGAACCTCGCCTCGAATCTCTACCACCTTTCTCATCACCATTCTCCTTTTCACGTTCATCCTCTTCATACACATCTCTCTTTCTCCTCTCATATTTATCTCCATCTCTTTCCCTGTCTCTGTTTCTGTTTCTGTCTCTATCTCTATCACCATTCTCCTTTCCACGTTCATCCTCCTCATACCCATCTCTCTTTCTCCTCTCATATCTATCCATATCCATATCCCTATCCCTATCCCTATCCCTATCCCTATCCCTATCCCTACCTCTATCCCTGTCTCTGTCTCTATCATTTCCCCTTCTATAATCTCTCCTTTCATCTCTATCATCTCTTTCATATCTATCTCTGCGTCTTTCTCTTCTATCCCTATCCCTATACTCATCATCTTCATCTCTATCTGGTTGTTTCTGCTTTTCCTTTTCTCTAATTTCAGTTTCGATTTCCTTCTGAAGCTCCTTGACTCGATCCCTATCATCTGAAATTGCCAACGCCTTAAACTTTCCCTTCGATGTAGAATTTTCTTTCTCTTTCTCTTTCTCCTTCTTAGGTTTTGGAGGAAGAATAGCGTGAATTATTGTGAGGAGAGTTCGAACAAAGTAATCCGGCATCTCAGCGCCGTTCTCTTTCAACTTAACATCGAATTCCTCAACGGTCTCCGACGAATGACCTAATTCGGTGATAAATTCGGCGAGAACCTTGTCGCCGGTGCCGGTGTGTGATTCTAATTCAGTGCATACCTTTGATACCAGTGATAAGTACTCGAGCTGCTTCAATCCATCCTCTGAAATTTCCTCTAAAATTTCCTCACCCATTGCAGACGAAGAGTTATCGATCAACACTATCGATAACACTATCGCAAGTCGCAAGTCGCAACTCTCAACTCTCAAAATTTCAGTTTCGATTTCAGGGTGAGATGCTCTGATGGAGGCGTGAGGCGGTGGACGGTGGTTACTCAATTGAAGTACGGCGGCGGAGGGAATCAATAGATAATCGGAGACGGTTACGGTCTAAAAGACTAGGGCAAAACTAAGAGAGAATTTTGTATACAAAACGATTTTAGTGAAGGATCTGAAATCTTATTTTATATTTTTGACAGTGGTTGTATATTTATTTATTATTTATTATACACCGACTTAATTTAGATACACTCAGTATAAATAATAATACTCTAGTTGTTTTTATTCCCAAAGTACTATAAGTTAAAGGTTTTTTTTTGACCAAATATAAGTTTGAGTTTGTTAACCAATTCAGGCAATATCGCGCTATGTAATGTTGTCTAAAAGCTTGTGACTAAGGTGATTGTGAATTGTATCAAGTTTTTTCTAAATAGTATGATATTTCATCATCAGTCCAATTTTATCCTAGAAAGAAACATTCATCATAACATCATTATTGTGCAAGAAATGGTGCATGTCATGAACCGGATGAAGGGTAGAAAATCTTTTATGTCCATAGATTGATCTTGAAAAAACGTATGACAGATTAAATTGGAGCTTCATCCTTCAATGCTTAAACGATTGTAAGTTTCCTACTAAGTTTACTGATATTATCAATCATTGCTTTAGCTCCTCAAGCTTTCAAACCTTATGCAACGGTGAAAAGGGTCAAAGTTTCACCCCCTCGAGAGGCATACGGCAAGGGGACCCTCTATCCCCGTATTTGTTTGTGATTTGTATGAACAGGTTATCTCATATTATTCAAGAACAAGTTGAAGCAGACTATTGGAAGCCGATTAGGGCAGGCCGCAAGGGTCTCCAAATTTCACATTTACTTTTTGCAGATGACTTTTTGTTGTTTGCTGAAGCACCCATGGAGCAAGCACATTATCATGCATTGTCTTAACCAGTTTGCAGCTCCTCCGGCCAGAAGATCAATAACCAGAAAACACATATATTATTTTCTAAAAATACCAAGAGGGGCTGAGAGATGAAATCTTGTAGCACGCCGATTTTGTAGAAACCCCAATAATTGGGTGATACATGGAGCTCACATTTTTAACGGCAGATCAACTTGGAACCACTATCGTCACGTCATTGATAAGATTCAGAGTCGTCTTAATGGGTGGAAACAACATTAGCTCAGTCTTGTGGGTTGAGTTACTCTCACTCAATTGGCACTAAGTTCAATCCTATACTTTCATATGCAATATGCGAGCCTTCCAAAAACTATATGTAACGAGATCAAGAATATTCAGACAGGTTCTATGTGGGGTGATACTAAAGACAAGTGATAGCCACATTTGACTAATTGGGAGACTTGTTGCCTCCCTAAGAAAGAAGGGGGGCTTGGCATCAAAAAAACCAAGGCAAATGAATGATGCTTTCCTCATGAAACTCTTATGGAATCTTTTAAACAACCCCTAAGAGGTTTGGTGTCATGTTGTGATAAGCAAGTATGGTAGAGGTAACGATTTATATGAGCACATGCAATGCCAACCTAGCGACTCTCCCATGTGGAAGGCAAACCAATCTATTTGGGATAGATTCATGTGTATTGTTACATGGAGAATTGGAGACGGGCAAAACAATAACTTCTAGTTGGACAAGTGGCTTCTAGGTGATAACAGTCCTCTGGTGTCAATCACCAGTCGACCAAGTGATTGATACAACTCTCTCCTTATTCGACTTCACCAATTGCAATGGTACCTATGACTCCAACGCTCTAGGTGAGCACCTCCCCCCATCATTATTAACAAAATTTGTTCCATCCCTACACCAATGGAGGATGACGGTCCAGATTACCTTGGGTGGCGTGGAAACCCCAAACTCACATTCTCCACAAAAAGTGCATATGAGTACTTGTGTAGTGAACACACGCCTGTTCCGGGTATCCAGAAGACTATTTGGCAATGGCGAGGACCCTACCATATCCAATCCTTCATGTGGCTTCTTTCTCATGGAAGACTCCTAACTAATGTGACACAAATGGAATACCTCTAATTCACCTTGCCAAGCTTGCAATCAAGTCGATGAAACTCAGATGCACACCCTTCGAGATTGTATGGTTGCTACTCGCAATTGGCTGCGCCTGCTACGGCAAGTCGTGTGGCGAATTTCTTCAAAGCTGAGGGTAACGATTGGGTCTTTAAGAATTTGACTACTAGTGCTACAACTTATCAAGGGCATAATTGACAGACAACATTCCTAGCCACCGCCTGATTCCTATGGCAATGGCGGAACAAGAGCATCTTCAAGGAGAAATTCATACATCCCAACAATGAGGTAGACGTGATCCTCAAGTTTTTGTTTTAATTCATGTGACATTTGCGGCTGACGAGGGCGGGGAGTGATCGGGGTGCCAAGAATTTGGCACGGCAAAGAGCGGCTCCTGGCAGCTTCAAAGCGAATGTGCACATCAATGAACCAAATACGCACTGGAGTGAGAGGGATTCTGAGGTTGTGCAGGTATGAGACTGTACAGTTGAAGAAAGGCTTAAAAGTTAAAAGAATTGATTTAGACTACCTATACCAACAAGATGCATATTCTTTTCGGGAGCCCTTCCCATAAGAACTCCATAGTTAAGCGTGGTTGGCTTGGAGTAGTAGTGGGATGGGTGACATTCTAGGAAGCTTCCCAGAAAGCATGCAAGTGAGGACAACACATTGCGGAAAGACTCGTATTTGGTTTATGGGGCGATCGGCGATTCGAAAGTAGTGCGGGATATTACAAAAATGAGATAACCAAAAAGTCGTGCTAACCACGACACGTCAATTCTTATTTGGTGATGTGGAAACAACCGGATGAAGGGTGGATTAAGCTCAATACGGATGGTGCGTGTTGAGGGGAAGATAATCTTGCTGGATGTGGGGCTCTTTTTCGCGACACAACAAGTAATTGCGTATGTGGTTTCACAAGATGACTTGCCAATTGCAATGCGCTGCATGTGGAGATATGGGGAATGTGGATTGGTATCCAAATGGCAAGGCAGAGAGGTATTACAAAGCTGATTGTGGAGAGTGATTCTAAAGTCTTTGGTGGATATGTTGTCTAGACCTAGGGAAGAGATCAGGCTCCATTTCGCTCTTGCTAGGCGTATTAAGAGGTTGTTGGACAGCGATTGGGAGACCAAGATCATCCACACCTGGCGGGAAGGAAACACATGTGTTGACTGGCTTATTGCTGCTAGCTTGCAAAATGATAGTATGGATACCATTTTTCTAGAGGAACCTCTCGGGGTGCTTACTTGAATAACAACTAATGATATTGATCAAGGTTGTCAAAACGGCCCGAACCGAGAACCGGACCCCTATCCGGTCCAATTGAACCTGAAAACCAAATTGCATGATAAACGGCAATTGAACCGGATAACCGGGAACTCTTTAATTATAAAAAAAATGATAAATGATGTTAATTTTTGGTATTTGGGATTTTTTTATCCTTTTTTATAATTAAAATTTTTAAATAAATAAAAATAATTAAAAAATTAATATGTACAGTAATATTATTATAAGAGTACTTATATTGTAACAAAAAAATAACAGTACTTACATTATAGTATCTATTATTATTGAATATTATAATGTTATTAAGTGATATTATAACATTTTTTGTTTTTTTACCCTTTATATATTGTGAAAAGAATATTAAATAATCTATTTAATTAATTCTGGTTGAACCCCTTGAACTGCTGTCTCTTCCGGTTCAATATCCGGTCCCGGTTTTGATTATCTTGATATTGATGGGGCACCTGTGCCTCGAGACAATAGGACTTGTTGTTAGTTTCTTTCTGTTTCTTTTTTTGGGTGTTCTGCCCTCTTTACTTACCAAAAAAAATTAGATACACTCTCAACGTAGAAGATTTTGAGTTTAATTTACAACCATCACAATTCATGGAGAGGTTGAATACCAATTGGCTAACAGGTGGTTACTAATTGACCTGCTTCTTTTTTAACGATGTGTCAACATCTAACTGGTAGATAGTGTAAAAGACTTATACACCTATTGTGTATACTCCTTTTGGCCCCTATTATAAGGAGAAAATACAAAAATCACCACTACCAAGGAACTCATTTAATTTTGGAAAAAAAAGTTCATTTAACTATTGTCATTTTTAAGAAAAGTTCCCAAAATACCCCCACTTAACTCCACATGTGAAATAACTCCACTCAAGTCAAATTTATGTGCACTACTCTCACTCGCCTTGAAAAATGAAAAGACAAAACATTCAATGAGAGTAAAATTGGTATTTAAGCAATAAATATACACTAAAAACTGGAATATTTTCTTACATTTGAGACTAAAGTTAACTCCAAAAAACTTTTTATAATAGAGATCGAAATTAAATCCTAAGACTTTTATAATATCACAAAATGGTGTTACAATTTTTTTTTTTGAACCAAGGTGTTACAAAAATATTTGACTTTATTTAAACTATTTTAAAAAGTATTCATACTTGCTTCAAAACAAAAACAAAAAAAATTAGATCAATTTTATTTACGTTGAGAATTAGATCAATTTTAGTATTTTTGTGGATAATTTTATCAAATTCTAATTTTATAATATTATTCTAAATTAAGGCCTATTTTAGTAATTTTACAATCAAAGTAATTTTGATCTCACATATCCAAACAATAATAATGGATAAAAAACACTTTTACTTACGTGACATATCCAAAACTATCTCACATTTCTGGCGCATTGAAAGAACTAGCCCTACGACCAGTCCGATGGACGGATTGACTAACAATTTGTTAAAGAGTAAACCTTCAAAGAAAAGAGGCATAAGAACAACAGTAAATAACAACATCAAACAAAATCTAAGTATTTTTTTTTACTAAACAAATTCAAAGTATTAGAAAGACATCACATTTAAAGACAAAAGTCGCACATATTAGATCAAGTCATAACACAAACAACTTAAAGTTGGAGCATAAACAACAGCCTAATCACACATATCAGATGAAGTCATAACACAATCAATTTAAAGTTGTAAAATGAACAACAACCTATAATAACATTATCCATATTCATCAAATGTAACCATAACCCATAATACCGTCTTACCGGTTCGAGTGATTAGTCTCTAGAGTTGCACGTAGAGGATACCCAGTTTATACCAAAAAATGTACACATGAAAACTTAACTCATAATTAAAGAGAAAAGAAGAAATCATAATTAAAAAGTGAAACATGTACGTAGGTCTCATACAAATATTGATTTAAAAGTAAATATCAATTTAATTATGCTTCTAATACTTCTTGATGCGAAATTATCTAAATAAAGAAGAAAATACCAATTTAGACATGTAATTTTTTTTCAAGATTCTAAAGTACCCAAAACACACTGCCTAACATTTCATGTTACGTGTATAGATTATAGATTATTGACGAACGAAGTATTTCAATAGTTAAATTTTTTTCTGAATACTAAAGTAACTCAAAACACACTGTCTAACATTTCATGTTACGTGTTTTGCTACAAAATAATTTTGTCCCAATCAAGTACACTAAAACACACTATTTAGCATCTCACTTTAAAATATAAAAATATAAAATAAAAAAATGTATATTATCATTGAACATAAATGAGCAATGGTGGCCAAAAATAGTAATCAACTCAAATTGAAAGATAAATAACAGCTGGGAGAGTAAGCAAACCTGTGAATCGTGTGTATGGAAATGGTTACGCTGTGTGAATGAAAAGAGATGGAAGCTATAAGTATATATATAGCAACACAGTGTGATCGAATAGCAAAACGGTTGGCTGGGAAAATTACATAGTTACAAACCTGTGAATCGCAACATTACGCATGAATTTACAATTATGTTGTTCAAGACAATATAATAATGTAAAGAAGGAGACACGTCGGTACAAACGAATCGTAGGCAACACAAATTGGGGAGAAGACCAAAAAATTATTCCCGCTCTCAATTGGAATTGCATGTTAATAAAGATGCATACAATATTTACCCCACATGATACATCAAATAGACAAGTGAAAACTCGATGCAACTTGAGTTCTGGTTGTTTTTCACACGGACAATTCCTTTTACGAAAATGGAGACTTTTTTAATTGACGTTCAAACTACAAGGCTCATGACACATAATATTTGATACTTGAAAAGTTTTCCCAACGTGTTTCTTTCTGTACACGGCTATTGAACGCAATCAAAAACATCACAAACATAATAAGCATATGTCTTTTGCTACTAAAAGTCAATATTGTAGTAATGGCTTATATGGAATGAACCAAAACAATTTTGTAAAACATGGCAGCCAGCTCTATGGAATGCACCTATAAATAATAAACTTTTTTTTTTTGAAGCAATATAAATAATAAACTTAATAAACATTAAAAAAAAAGTTACGAATAATAGTAAATGACAAAATCCTAATCAAAAACAATTGTACTAATGACTAATGTTGCTAAGGTTGATGATTAAATTTAATCATTCGCCTGGATCATCCTTCGTGGACAAAATTTTACTTCCAAATTAGAATTGGTAAATTAGAACAAGTACAATGTAACAAAGCTATTGTAAAATAGCATGTCCTTGTTTTTTTAAGCAAATCCTTTTCGCTTTTTTAAGGATGCTACCATTTTATGCAGCGCAGAGATATCAAAATCCTTTTTCCTCAATTGCTCCTTCAATTGCTCAACCTCCGAGTTACTTTTCAATTGTTGATTCAGTGCTTCAATCTCTTTTAAGTGAGTGGAGATTTCAGAATCCTTTTGTTTCAACTGTTCCTTCAAAGATTCATTTTCCATATCCCTTTCTTTCAATCGTTTATTTAGTTCTTCGATTTCAGGATCCATTTTCAATTTCTTGGTAGCATGAGCTGCATCACGGTATCCATCGATCGCCATTTTCCGAACAAATAGACCGACTCTCATGCCTGTACTCAGTTGAAATGTGACAAATTTCTGTGGACGTCCATATGAATCCTAATATAAATACAAGTCGCCAGTATAAGATTGATCAAAAAGGAATAACTCAATTTATTTACTATTAGAAACTTTGTCTAGTGAAATAAAATATCTTCATTTTGTTGAACAAGCATCAGGATTAAGTTATTTTGCCATACAGAATCAAATATTATGGCAGAAAATGAGCATTTCTTTCCCCCAACAAATCAACCAACATGCAAATTTGCTGAGATATCAAGTAGCATCATTGAAAATTGGTATACTTAGTACATACCTTTGCTTCGCTTCCTTGGACGTTTGCAAAGGCAGCATTTGCCTTTTCTTGGTTCTTAAAAATAGCTACAGCGGCATACTTATCTCCCTGACCATACTTGGAAGGCTGCCGAAAATTTTATAATGGGTCAGAACTGAAACAATGAAAATATCCTATTGACAGAATACTCAAATTAAAGATATTCATCCAAGAAAAGTAGTCCAGTGATAGAATACCAACAAATAGTCCTCAAATTAGAGATTTCCATGTTATTCCAATTTATACTAAAGAAAACTCTTCCTCATAACATGAGATACTCATAGGACATACTATACCTTTAGTTCAACCTCAAAATCTCCAGGAACAATTTTATTTAGAGTTTCACTGTTTACAATTCTTGGTATCCCGTGAATAAGTAGCTTTGACATGTCACTTTCTGTCATCTAAATGAGTGAGCAGAAAACAGCAGTTGCATTAGTTACCAACCACGGGGCTTAAAACTTCAGCTTAGTACTGAAAATGTATATCATGGCTTACATGTTCTGGAACCAACGTATACAGAAATGGTTTATCAACACCATGTTTGATCCTTTCCTGGACAAGTTTCATTGCTGCACATGCATCATCTAGACAATTATGGGAAGCACCCTTTTCTCGAACTTCATAGCCCAACACAGCCTGTCACAAGACTCAAAAAAAAAAATCAGTGATAAGCCATGAATTACAGATCAATATATGTTGTTTTTCATATTTTTCCTTCTTTTGGCCATAATATGCTTGTGAGTTTGTATGGTATAATATTTAAAATTCCAATGCGACACAAGTGCCCAATGAACAGAGACCATTCAAAATAACAAGTGTCTACAGGAATTCCTCCAAAGGGGTGTGTCTGGACATAACTCAAAAGAATACCTCACAAACTAGATGCATGCAATACAGAACCAGAATATTTGCATGTAAAGAATTTGATGCTTGCCTGACATAAACTATTCAAAGAAGGTCTCCTGTGAATAGATCCATCTGAGGATTGGAAGATATATGCAGTGTCAACCACTCTAACATAATCTATCTTCAGCACTGCAAATGATTGCAATTAGTAAATAACATAATCTAACAATTCAAGTTAAGTCACTCCATTGATATACTCAAACTAACCGTAAGACAGCCAAATGGAATGTTCACAACACTTACCACGTAGATCATTATGTAAACTGTGCCCCACTAATATGGTTCCATTTGATAACAGCCTCTTCAATTTTTTCTATGAAAGTATAACACATTCCGTTATCAAACACTTGAAATGGATGATACAGGAAAACCATTAAGTGAACCACAAAATACCTGTATATCAGCTAAGGAGCGAGTCACTGGCTCTAGATCTTGAGAAGAAACACCAGTAATCTTTGTTCTGTAGTCTACGATCGCTTTGTCTGGTTTTACAAGTTCATCTAGTTTGACCTGAAAAGTTCTGAAAATTATGTATCCACATTCCAAAAAGAATTCGTCTTAAACTTCTTATGCAGAAGTTCAATATATGGGGGAGGTGAGGATGAGGGGGAGAGTCACCAAGTAAGAGGCAGAACTCGCATAAATTACCTTACAGTCGTGGTCTACAACACAGACTTTTACTAAGGCTTCAGTCCCATCCTCACATTGAACCATTTCACAATCAATGGCAATCATTGCTGCAGATCTCAGCACCTTGGATTTTTTTTTAAGGTTTATAACTATCCATCCCTTCATTTCCAACAGCACAAAATCATCATAGATAATGGATAAGTAATAGCCTAATTTGATTAGGAATCCACAAAACAACAGGTTCATAAACTGAAGCAGACCAGTGTAAAATAAATTAACTGAACCAAATCAATATGTAAAAAGGTGTACAGCTGTTCAAAAGTATATATGATCTAATGAGAAATCAAGGTCAAGGACGGTAACATATTACAAAATAAAATCGATTATGTGCCCTGCACACAGCCACCACAATAAACAGCGATAAAAAACATTCCTGGAACAATTGTCAAATTCGTAAAATTTCTTCCACGGAGTATGGTAGTGCTATACATGTGCACTTATTCACAAAAAGCATTAGCAAAAGCACATGTGACTCATTTAAACATGGACATGCTAATGCATCAGTACGAAAAAATAATTTCAATTTTTCTGTACCATTTCAATTTTCAAGCGCTGGAAATATAAGCAGTAAAATATCAATAATTGCCATGAACTTCATTTCAATTTTTTTGTGTTAAATTCATTAGCATTCCATTAAATTATTAAAAAAGTTATCCTACGTTTCTCCAAGTACTTCTTTGAAGGTATTTTCAACTAGACTAGACCATAATAGAAAGACCAATGCATGTTATTCTGATTATTTCGCAAGCCGAGCAGTTCACATTGATGCTTTGTACACATTCAACAATGACTAATTAGCATTTTGAACGCACATAGGTTGACCAGAAAATTTGAGAACAGAGAATCACAACAAACCTCATCAATTGATGGCAATGAATAATCCATCGGATACAATGGGTGCTGGAGAGTTGCTTGGACTAGCCTCTGTGCTGCCAACATCAGAAGGTTAAAACAACTATTGTATAATAATCATCGTAGAAGAAGGAGCATAGTTGAGATTTTTTACTAACTGACTTTAAAAATCACTTACATCCCATCATCAATCACAAAACACAGTAGGAAAAATAAAGATTAATAAAAGTTATATCAGAAAATGTCCTTGCTAAATCTTAGATATTATGCATTAAGCCTTATTAGTTGCGGTCTCTTGAACTTCAGATATTAAATACAGACTTGACTGCAATAACAAGTCACTAAGTCATGAGCAGTGAGCCAACTTCAAAATGGCAAAATGATTTAGATGTCATGACTCAGGAAAGGAATAGTTCATAAAAATGTAACTAAGTAACTAGTAATTTTAAGAATAATGCATAAGGAGCAGGTAAATAGTAACGACAAGTGGCTGCCTATATAAACTTCAATAAAAAAAAGTTGAACCACTTGAGGAAACAAGAGTTTAAGAAAAAAGCCAAAAACACATGCAGCCAGTATGACTTTTAGGGAAAGGAAAATAAATCCTCAAAAGAAAATTTACTAAATGAAAACAAAATGCTTATCAATATTTGAGGCATAACTCAAATGCTTTTAAACCAATCAATCATGTTGACTGTAAAGTACAGCAAAGTCATTAATTACTGGCAGTAGAACAGGCACAATCTAGTAAGAATTATGAAAGCCAAAACACAGCCTTATTTCCAGTAGAACGATCATCATGAAATCATACCTGTTCAGGGGAATCATCAGATCTATTTAGCAGTCGTTCTACCATGTATTGATTTGAATGATGCCGCATGATGTTAGCGAAAAACTGAACACAAGAAGGAAATGGGCAATACTCATCGTTTAGGCTATTAACTTCATTTCACCACACGCACACACACACAAAGTATTTACCTTCAAATCATCATCCTTCGAAAATGTCTTTAGAAACGCAGCCAAATCCTCATGGGACCTCTTTCCTGGATCACTCATACTTGTCCCAAACTTCTTATCATAACTGTTCAAGAATTCTTTCCAGTTTCCCAAATTACCCTTCAGGCCTCTTTTTTGTGCCAATTTTACAATGTCAACCAGCACCTACCCACAATTAAGCATTAGTTAGCTGGGGCTGAGGAGAAAAAAAGGACGGGAAAATAAAAGACTAGGAAAGGCGAGAGATTGCATCCATCCAGACCAGCATGTGCATATATCTAAAGTCAGAACGAATTACAATCTATCTGTATGACTGATGATGCAGGACATAACTAATTTGATCACCATCACCCGCAAACAAATAAATAAGTTGCAATAATAATTTTCGCAAACATCTAATGTAAAACTAATCTCTATGAACTAATTTGTTAATTTCATACCAAAAATAATCTTTCATCCATAAAACTATTGTACAATGGGTAACAACTAGTGTGTAAAAACACAGAGCGGCAGAAAATTTCTATAAAGGACAGCAACAAAATTCAACTTGAACCAGAATGTAATAAATGTTAATAAGGGTTTGATAATTGTTTCTTACTCTTGGTTAAGCTAATTCGAACAGGGTAAAAAATGTGAATCTTGTTGTACAAGTTGAATTTTAAGTAATATTGATAGTCTTTGGTTCAAGTTGAATTTTGTACAAGTTGAATTTTGTTGCTGTCCTGGATAAAAAATCCTCGGAAATTTTAAGTAATATTGTACAAGTTGAATGTTCTTTGAAAGAGATGGAATCAACAAGAGAACATATAAACATAAGTTTTAGAATCATACATCCCAAACAAATCGACAATATAATGGTTGTATTTTGCAACAAAGAAAAAAGAAGGAAGCAATGAAAAACCAAAGCAGCCAGTGGGTGAAGGAACTTACATTTTTCTCTGCGGTGTCTATCTTCTCATCCATAATGGGTTGCCCTAAAAATAATTGCCCGATAAAACCTGATTACACAAGAAGTATAGCTGTCAATATGAGTCGGCCCATCCCACTTAGCCTTAGAAAAGTTACTGACAAGTAATATATGGGAATTGGGTACTCCATGAGGCTAGCTGAAAACAGTAAATTCCAAATTCTGAGTTTCTTAGAGTAAACTCATGCACACCTAATGATTAATACACCCACCCTTAATTTCGTATCTAACTCAAGTTGAATCTTCATATAGTTATGAAGTAAGCATAATGCATAAGCGACAGACAACACACAAGATCTGTAGAAACCATGTTAGCACTTAGCAGACATTCCAAGAATTTCAGAAATTACAAAATAAGACCAAGTTCTTGAAACAAATTGAGAGAATTAGAAGCGTCATTTTTTTTCTGAATCCATGATACATTGCAGGGCAACCTAGAATTTAGCGTAGCTGATGGAAGATATCAAATAAACCATATATCAAAAACCATCTCTTATCATCAGCTTCAAAAGAAAACTATTATAATATTTTCCTCAACATCAGGGAAGGCCACCAAAACTTCTCCAGGACAATACTTTGAGTAAGTTAAACTCATAGTTGTCAACAGCAGTGTTTCGCAGCACTATCGCGTCAGAGTGACAGCTCAACGCTACTCTTCGGTCAATGCATGTTGGGGTTTATCGGGTCAGGCCAAAAAGCATGGGGCAGCCAGCATTCAAAGCCTACTCTTCAGGCTCATATTTACAGCCCAAGTCCAGTTCTATGTGACCTTTTAGGACCAGCCAGCATTACAAAACACTTATTGCACAGTGAAGCAGTACTCAAATTTTATCAGAAAATTATATCACAGTCAGCACTAAAATTCCTAAATCACAGTTCAGCCAAACAGCTTCTGAATAATTCCATAGGCATTCCATTTCAAATCAGACAAACTTGCAAGGAAAAAAAAAAACGAAATAATCGAGAATTTATTTTCAATAAATATGATTAGTTCCGAGTTTGAACTATAGCAACGAAAACAAGTAGGAAATAACGAATTCTCAGTTGTCAAATACGAAAGAGGATAACCGATTGCAAGTTATTCACGACGAGGATTGAATAATGTAACGATACAGTAAACATACATAACATGGAATTAAGAGAAAGAGTAAAAGAGATGTAGAGAGAGAGAGAGAGAGAGAGAGAGAAGAATACCTTGAAAGTGAGAGAGGGAGAGGGTGGTTTGGAGTAACACTATCGGACGGAGGTGCTGTGCTGGAGGCGTGAGGCGGTGGAGGGTGGAAGCGGAAGGTCACTCAGTGGAGCTTTGGAGGCGGAGGGAATAGATAATCAAAGGACTAGGGCAAAATGGACTACTTATGTGATCGTTGAAAATGCTAAACGAGTTTAAGGGCTTGCTATATTTTTCAGCTTTAAAAAAATTAATTAAAAACCAAAAAAAATGTTTAGGTAAATTATTTTTAAAACTTGTTTTGTTTAACCTTTTCTTATTTACTTGTTTTTAAAACTAAAAAAATCAAAATAGGTAATAGTTATTTTAAAAAAACAATTATTCAATGTTATTTTATAAAACTGTTTTTAAAAAGTAATAAATAAAAGTACATCCAATTCCAAACAAGCCGTAAAAGTGTCGCCCATTGTGGTCCTATTCGATTTGAGGGATTAGTTTTTGCAGTTGCGCGCATAAGATATATGATTTATACCAAAAAAATAAGCCTTATAAGTGCTACTCTACCATAATTATAAGGGTCTATAGGGTTCGAGACAAAGAAAGATCAAGGCAACATATCAGTTTTTCCTTTATACTTTACTTGGATCTGTTTTTATGCATAGAATAGGAATCCCTATAGCTAGAGAAGAGAGTTCCCGAAAGGAGAAGGGGAATTGACCGGTTCTGGAATTCAAAACTACAAAAATAACATCCTATTTTAGCGACAACCAAAGCTACTTTTGAACCGTTCTTAAGCTTAGAGCAGAGTAGCTGGAAGTAAAGTAGAAGAATGAGTCTAGCGATCCGGAAGCATAGATAGCAATGGCGGAGATGGTAACCAATACATCTTAAACAAGAAGACGATAGGCGAATGGGAATACAGCCAGATTGACATTTTGCCCCTATACCTCAAAGGGAATCGCCCTCTACTCTACGACTTAGAAGACTGAGAATCAGAGCTTCCTCTAACAAGAGAAGAAGCCATTAGTAGTCCAGGTTAGGCTTTCGGTTTAATACCATCCTCCCGTGTTAAAACAATAATAGTTGTATGGGCTCAGCCCTAGTTCTTATCTTAAGGCGAAGTCTCACATGAAAGAGGAAAGTCAACATGAGACTCGAAAGACGCTCGGCGATAAAGAAAAGAAAATGACTCTTTCTTCGGTGGACAAGCGGAGGCTCGTGCACTTACACTTAGGAAAGGTTCGACCGGCTTTTTCTCTACTGATTATCTTACTGTTTGTATGTATGAAAACATATTCATCTCGTGTCTTGAAAGCTTTTCATAGTGAAAGATCACGATGCGAGGCCTATTGTTAGTGATGTGCAAAGAAACTCTTGATGTCCCACCACAATTTGGCCGATATATATATATATATATATATATATATATATATATATATATATATATATATATATATATATATGTGGTGAAAACAAGGGTCATAAAAGCTCCAAAAGACAACTATCCAAGATTCAATGTCAAGCCTCTCTTATCAGCAAAAACAAGACTGTTAAGAGAGGGAGGAACATCATTAAAAATTCAACAAACTTCATCATAAATACGACTATCCTTAACTAGCCGATCAACAGGCCTATTAACCTCTCTTTAAATATGCTTCCAACGAATCTTGCCCTGAGTAGTAATGATGCTCTGAATCTCTCTGATTAGTTGATTCAAAGGGTGCAAATCAGAGTATTGATTGTGTAAGCAACTCAATAGCCAAAGAATTATTTGAATCCACCATGAAGTTGCGGTAATCTATATCATAACTATATTAATTCACGAGTTGTACAAGTCAGCGTCCACGTAGGACCAATAAAAAAATGACACATACATCTACTGATAAATATGTGGCACGCCACCTGTCTATTTTTCACACTGAATGGCAAGGTTCATTGTTGATCAACGGTTGGATTAGATCGACGGTGGATATAGCCTAAAATTGCTGCTGAAATCTCATTAAATAGAATTTATTACGTATTAACAGGTCTAATTATCAGCAAGGGAAAAAAAAACGTCAACTTTTATTACGTATTAACAGGTATAATTATCCCACTTAACTCATGACCATAATTCAAGGAAAAAAACGTCAACTATGATTACTAATATTAAACCAGTCAAATCCCATAGCAAGAAGACACACACACCTAAGATACCTAAGATATCTAACTGTTACAAATTAGTCAAAATAGTAAGAACAAGATCAACAATGATGGCTGTATGTAATTTACAGTTTATTTTTAAAATAAAATCAGAATCAATTATCACATTGAGTTAATCATTCATTAGGCAAATTAATAGTTGGTCGATCCACAAATATCCCCATTCAACATCAGAAGGGATTTTCGCAAAAGGTATCACCGTTGATCCTGAGAAACTAAAGCGACCCCAAGTTCTTAATATTTTCCTTTGATTTTTTGAGAATCAGATATTTTTTACTTCTTAGTGGCATCACACTTGATTCTACATGTTTTTCTGTTTTGACGTTTTCGCAGGACTCACTCATGGATCTCCACCGTTCCTACTTCGATGACTTCTTCCTTCAATACGATTATGTCAATATAGCCTATTTGAAGACCGGTGACCAACCCGAGGTAGTATAATCACACTTTAATATTTGTTATTAGCCAAATAAACAAACGCATCCATAAAAAATTGTATATTTGTTTAGCCTAGCTATTTGAAATTTTAGATATATGTTTTTAGCCTACAAAACACTTTTAGGATAGATCTCCTTCAATTTCATGGATTTATGTTTTTAGCGTAACAATCTCATCGATTGTATGTCTTTGTCGTTAATTTTATGAATTTAGAAAATAAACACAGATAATTTTTTGTATATCTATTGAAATCACGAATAAGCTAAATACTGCATTCTCATAATTTTTCCAATTTCAAATTATAAACAAAAGTTGTAATCACACAAAAAAATATTATGTTTTAAACCCGCAACTTACTTTTACGCTAACTCGAAGTACAAAATTATTGTTTTGATTCGCACTAATTTTCGGTATGTTCAATCGATACTTTATGTTTGATTATTATCATTTGTTTTTTAGCGTGCTTGCACGTTTGATTTCACTGTTTCATTATGGTTCGTTCACTGCTCTGATGTTCGTTTCATGTTCTTGCCAGGAAGCGCCTTACGCTATCGTGGCTCATATCATTCGAATCCTCTCAACATTAGTGTAACCTTGACACCTATTACCTTACTATTTTTAAACTATTTGAAGAATTTAAACATTGTAATCTAATATCTACATTTTCCTGTAGTGAAGGAATTGATGTCATTGTTGAAGATCATACTTGGGAGAGCGATCTTCACCCCTTAGGGATGAGGCGCCTATCACTTTTATGAACAACACCTTCGTAATTACGATGTGTGCGAGCCAGTAAATACATGGCAACCTTCTTTATAAATTTAACTATGCCAATTTATTTTTCATTCTTTGGCTCTGTAATTTCTTATTTTCTTCTTGTTTTAGATTTTGGACCCATATGCACTCAATAATCGTTGGTTCCGTACATGTGTTTTCAAAATCAGTGAATATGTTTTTGTTGATTAACGGAGCCAACTTCACTTTAATTTACCTGTTTTGTAAAATAATCCCCTGTGATGATTTGCTTGAAAAAGGTCGCCAGTAACTCGGTCGGAGTAATTTGATGTTGTCTATTACGCGCGGGAAAGGGAAATCGTAGTCAGTGAGAAAGGGAAAGTGAAGCAACGACTCGATGATAGGGTTTCTAATGCCAAACGGTTCTAATTTTGTAACTGAATTTGCAAATTACAAATATAGTCATTTTGTATAGAAACCCATATATACCCCTTCAGTTGCCATCATAAATTAGAGTTATTGTTAAAAAAAAATTGCCTTACAAAATTAGAGTTATTAGTTGCTTAAATTCTAATAATCTAATTTTTTATTAACCTTAAATGTAACTTAGGTCTCCCTATATATTTTTCTAAATGTGTAATTTTCGGACTCTAATTTTATTGTTTTTAATTTTGTCCCTTTTCCTTTTACAACGTATGCAATGTTATTCCCCCTACTTTACTACATACGCAGATTTGATCCCTGTATTTGTTTTGCCCAATATTGGTCCCCGTATATAAATAAACTAAACATTGAGACTTTATATTTCGAAATAACTACTCTATAAATAAACTTTTAGATAAGTAGACTTCTAAATTTTAAATAAATAAACTCCTTTCAGTTTAATATATTTACAGTTGTTTAACATGCTAATCTTTGCACGTGTTCTATTTGGTAAGAGGGAACCAGTCTTTGATTTTTCAGTAACCAATGAACTCTGAAAACTAAATTTCTTCAACAAATATTATTGTTGATTGTTCACATGACAAGTGTTTTTGATTTCCAATATTGTCAATTTGTACATGAATCGAGATTCTCATTGTTAACATAAACCAGTCTCTATCAATAACATAAACTAAACATTCTAATTAATGAACGAAAATCCCATTTTTATAAGAATAAGCAAATGTTAACAATAGCAAAATTGAATTGGAAGATCCGATTGGTATATCAAACTAACAAAGATGACATTAACATAACGGCTTTACATAAGTAACTTTTTTCGACTTTCATATGAAATTAACAACCTTAAGTCGTTATCCTATCTTTAAAAACAGTAAATATCGATTGGAAGAAACCATTCCTCTGTGTTTGTTCACGAACGATTTCCATTACCAGAGGTTCCCCTTCGTCGTTGTCCACGGCATGAAAAAAAGATGCATGTTGGGTAGCCATTATTGATCGAAAGGAAGACCAAGCAGATGATTCGGTGTAGATGATTGTGAATCGAATATGAGGAGGAAGTTACGGGATGGTCTTTGGTGAGAAGGAGGAAGAGGAAACACAATTGGGGAAAGTCGAAGAACAAGGGTTTCGAAGGAAAGTAGAGTTTAACTCACAAGTAAGTTACAAAATTACCTGCGCTTACTTTTCTCGCAAAAACCAAAACACCCCTCTCCATGTTATAATTATCTTTTCTTTAATTGTGTGTTACAACTACAAGTTTTTGTCTATTTACAATTTTGTTTGTAAAACAAACATTAAAAAATCATAGAATATGAACCTCATATTACTTCCTGATTTTCAATTTTTTTCTCCTACTTTATTATTTTTGTTACCACGTGGGTTTTTTCCTCGAATATCGATTAATCTGATGAGAAAACGAAATTATATATATATATATATATATATATATATATATATATATATATATATATATATATATATATATATACACGTTTGACAAATATTTAAATATACAAATTGTATAAAATATTATAAGTATATGTTAATAATATATTTTGCTAAAATTATTATAGAACATAATAGCTTAATTTTAGATAATGTCCGGATATTTAATATATCGCACAATGCACTTAAACATACAACTTACATTTTTTTAATTCCTACAAAAATGGTCAATTTTTAAGTTACAAGTGAATGACAACCGTCTTTGTGCGAGTGAATCATACTAGTTATATATAACCATGAATCTGACACCTATGCATCCACCTAATCAGCCACGTCAATAAATATGTCAGCACCAATTAAATCCACCTCAGCATTTATTTCGAAATATATCAAAAAAAGCGGTGGGGATCGAACCCATTCCCCATTAATGTCACCTCCTAATCTTGACCATTTGAGCTACCACAATTTCATGTTACTAAAGTATATTACATAATGTTTATCCTATTATTTCTTTTATTGCAAAACTTTTTACCTACTTTTTATATCTATTTATTATTTATTTTGATACATGTATATTTGTTATTATATATTACATTTATATATTATATTTATTTACCATCTAATATTTTGTATCACATTCCATAGATTTTATTCTATATATTTACTAACTAGAATATTATTAAATATGAGTTTTTTTAACAAATGAATGATTCTTTTGAATTTATTAATAAAAAAAAAAAAAAAGAGAGAAAAGCGAAGGGGACTAGACCAAAATCCTTGCCAATGAGAAAAAATCAATATTAAATATGAGTAATTTTATCCATTTCAACCTTTTTTAATTCTCATCTTATAAATAATGTTATATATTAAATATGTTTGTCACATATTTTTGTATTCAGCTTGATGCACATACAATTAGAATCAATATACAACTTTGATCGATCAAGTATATTTGTTGTTTATAACGTTTGTCTTAATATTCTTCTATTCATTCTGTTTGTGCACTTAGAAAACAAGTAGAGAGAATAAACAAGATGACAAAGAACATTGATCCTACGGTTGTCAACGTCAATCACCTTAGTCAAAAGCAATAGCTACATGTCCTTATTCAAAGGTATATTTGCTATATATTTGTAAGTTACTATTTACTAATACTATTTTAGACCCAGTATAATATTTATAAGTAATTTCTGTTGTAATAACATCTCAATATGAAAATACCTCAAATTATATACATTGCGGTTGTCACTACTAAAGTATTATTTGATTAGTACTTATGTAGTTTTTAAAGTATTTTTATTTATGGGTTGTCACTCTTTAAAGTATTATTTGATTTCACGGGATCTCAAAATTATATAATATATATATATATATATATATATATATATATATATATATATATATAAATCTAAATTTAATTTCCTACTATTATACAAATATTTAAAATAGTTGAAGTAATTATCTTCTTGTGCCTTTTTTTTTGGTATAACTGAGTATCTCTCTGGCGTAATTGCAGAGACTAATCCTCAGTAGGGTAGGACACACAATTGGCGGCAAAGCTCTCCTCAAGAGATTTAACATGCCGCATGCCCAAGGTGGATTCGATCGGGGACCTTGGTTAGTGGAAGAGACCCATACTATCTCATCCAAGTCTTTCTTGGGTATTATCTATCTGATGATTCTAAACAATGAATTTCTGACGTCTTTGGCGAATTAATTATCTTATATATATATATATATATATATATATATATATATATATATATATATATAAAAGCACTTCGCATTTCTAGCCCTCGCCATTGCCACTTACAAATTAAGAGTCGAACTGAGCTTAATCAAGTTCGACTCAACTCGACTCATTTCCTAGCCCTAGCCATTGCCACTTACAAATTAAGAGTCTTTGTGCAACGTCAACATCACTACTTATTGTACCGATTGTTCTAAGACAAAGCGAGTTGGTTGTAGCCGCAATTTGTCCTTCTAGGTAGAGAGAGGAAAGGGGCACACGGGTGAATAGAAATATAGAGGAGAGAACGATTGAAACATAGAGGGGACGAAATAATGAGATCAAGGGAGGGAGTTGGGCAGAATGTGGACAAGAAGCCATAGCCATTCGCACATCCAATGCATTTTTTCCAAAAATATACATACATAGGAAAAAGAAGCTGAAAATTACAAAGAAAACTAGGGGAATCAACTCTTTTTTATTTTGTCAAAATACCGTTTAAATCAAAATACAAATATTCAGCTTATTACATCAATGAAAAATATAGAAATAACTTGTAGAAACAAATCATTTTTAACAAACACAAGCAGAATTAGCCTGGAACTTACAATTCATATCAGATTCAGTGTGACACAACAATAACAGTGAGATAAACAATAATGTACATATAAGTCTCTCACCCAGTGACACCCACTTACTAGTCTTTTTGTATATTTTCTCACAAAGAAAACTCCAGCTATAACTTTGGGGGGCAGGGATGGGAGATAAAGAATAGAAATGTTATCAGAACAACAAATTGCCAATGTGAACAAACTTGAGCTGTCGTATCAATTTACCTCTGCCATTTCCTCTCTGAAAAAAGCATAAATCAAGTGGTAAGTGATACAATACACCTTATAATGAAAAAACAAGGAACACACCTTACAGTCACTGTCATAGGAGTAGAACCAAAACGGACCCGTTTGGATAAACAGCTTAATTAAGCACTTATGGCATAAGCGCTTATCATATAAGTGCTTATGCATAAGCTATTTATATAATAAAGATGAAATAATGTTAAACTATTTTTCTATATGTCATTAGCTGTTTTCATAAGTTATCCTTTGGAGCTTATGAAAATTAGCTAAAAACAGCTTATGAACATGTCATAAGCTGTTTCCATAAGCTTTCCCAAACAGTTTCACAAGTGCTTATGCCAGTAGATAAGCCCAAATAAGCCCATCCAAACGGGCCGTAATCTTTAGAAAAGAATAAATTTGTTATATTGTGGAACTTACCATGACTACCACTGCCTTTTGTGCTCGGCAGAGCTAGAGGTGGTGATCGTTCGACGAGCGGAGAACCCTGCCTACCAGTTGCACCAGGTAAGGAATGTCTCTTCTTAAGGTGAATATCATGGTTATGTACATCTGGACTCGACCTTGGAGAGGAATTTGCACTTATCTTGGCCCTGGCAGATTCCGTTACTTGCATGAATCGGGGAAGAGAGTTATTGTTACTACTATTATCTGTAGCTTCTTGATCATTGTGATCAGGTTTTGCTGAGTCAAAGGAGTTGCGCCGCTTTCCATTCACCCGATCCTTCGGCAATTTTTCTTTACTACCTTTCGAGCCCGAGTCATTATTTGTATTCACAGGAGACTTGTTACCAACAGACAATTTTCTACGTCTGTTGCTTGATCCAGTCTTATTGATTTTCTTCTCTTTCGGTTTCACCGAAACCTGACTTGAAGGTGTTCCTTCTTGAGACTCAGGGATGGTCATATGACTTGCTGGTGAAGCTTCTGGAGACAACTTGAAATCTTGTGAAACAGTCTTCATATGTTCTCTCAAAAGGTCAGACGAACTTTTCTCAGGCTCAACAACAGGCTCTTTAGAGTTCGCGGACACCACCGAATCAACAATATTGCCACCGGTGTCATTAACGGTTTCTAATTGATTCAAATCAGAGATAGGCAAGCTAGAAGTTGGGGCGATAAATGGAGTATCGGCCTCAACACCGTGTTCGATCTTGTTTTCAGGATTAACTGTCCCTTGTACTAAATCTTTGGTATCATGCTCGCTTTCCATAGTTCCACCCTCTGATCTGTTAGGTGACTCAAAAGTTGAAGAGACGGAGAGTTCGGTACCAGCTTCAGAACCACCAATTTTTGAAGGATGGGGAGCGGAATTCTCAGACGAGAAGGACTCTTTTGATCCTGGTTGTGACCTACCTGAATTTGCCATTGAGCTCAGCTCTTCAAATTTTGATTGTACAGCAATAAATGCAGGATTACCGGACCTCCTTGATCCACGTGCAATTTTTTCCTCATCAATCTCCAGCTGGTCTGAGGAAGATGTCTTAATAGATTGTTCGCAATGTTCAACATCAATTTCAGGTTCCTGAGGAGGAGAGATAGGCTCTTGTGGCTCACTTACATCTGGTTGAATTTTTTCATTTTCGAAAGAATCAACTTCAGTGGAAGCAACTTTAGTATCATCACTAGTTCCGAGACGATCCTGCTCCAAGTTATCTTTCACAAGAGATGATGAAGAGAGGCTTGCTTCTAACTTTGAGTCGCTAGCATCATAAAAGGCAGTCTTCTCTTCATTCTCTTCAGTAGGCTTTGAATCAGCTAACTGAAGACTAACTTCAGATGGAATATCTGTTTTCGATTGAGACGCGCAAGTGCTATCTTTGATTTCATCAGATTGTTCTGACAAACAAATTGGTTTCTTGTTATCTGCAGAATCTTTTGCTGAAACAGACATCCATCTCTCCAACCATTTCCAAGCAGAATCGGATTTAGAAGGATCACATTTGACCCGGATAGGTTTGTTTTTCGGCGTTGATTCCAACAGCTTCAATGCATAAAAAAGAGAAGATTTAGATGGAATGAACAACTAAATAAATTATGTTAAACAGGCAACACAAGCAATATGTTTGTAGTACCTGGCGAGCAAATTTATTGTTGAGAAGCTTTTCTACATGAGTGTTCGCCACATTCGATTTGGTTATATTATGCTCATTATCCTAAACCAATCATGAAATTAGTAGCTACTATTAGCAACCAATCATATTGAATTGATTGAACTCAAGATCATGGTATTGAATAATAAATAATTTCAAATGTAATACCAAAGTTTTTGAGTAATCGTTTCCACCATCATTGTGGTTCAATTTCAAACGATCTTCTGAATGCGACTGCTGAGCTTGTCGAGCTCGCACAAGGAGCTGCATTTTAACAATAGCTTGAACACATCGCAATGTTCCAACTGCATGTCTCCTGACCAAGTGCCCACGAAAAGCAGCTTGTAACTTCACTACATTCTTACTCTTCAGCAGTGCTCTTTGAGCCTGAAAGAAACAATACTCTGTAACAAAATATAAGCAAAACTAACTACTTTCACACTTATTGAGATATGTGGTTATTTGCACGTGTTTTTGTATATTTCATTTAAAATTTAACTACATTACCTAAATTACCCCTCATCTCATTTAATTGTCTAAGAAAAAGTCTCAAACTATTCATGTTCAGCACTAAATTAAGGACATTTTTCGTATACTATTATTAAATAGGATGTAAAAAGTCAATTTTTGCTTATATTTTGTTACCATTAAAGGCCCCAAATTCACTTATATTGTGTTACATTGTGTTACGGAGGGAATATTGATAAAAGGGCAATTAAAGTTTTCTTCTTACAAGATTCTAGTTAGTAAATCTCAGAGAATGAACATACCAAATATCCTCTAATGGCAGCTTGGAATATGATCACAACAGATTCCGGTAAATCGATATCCACATTACCCTCAACAGATTTGATATCCACCTTACTCTCCACAGCTTCCGGTAGATCGACATCAACCTTATCCTCAACAGATTCTGGTAAATTGACATCAACCTTACGCTCGGTTTCGGTGACAATTGTTTCCGACAGTTCTGAGTTTGCCACGGAGGATAGCTGGGGCTTCTCATCGGTGAAATTTGTCGTGCAAATCTTTTCAACAACATTAGGTTCGGACAATGATTGAAAATTATTAATGCTTGTACATTCTGAAGTCTCCTTATTTGCAGAAGGCGGGGTCTCTGTTGTGACGGTATTGCTAAGCACACGATGTCTTGCAGATCTCTTCCGGAAACTCCAACCACGTTTATCATTAGAATCGTTGATCTGGAACATCATTAAAGTGTCAAAACAAACTTGATCACATAAGAAAGCAGGAGTGTTATTTTTATTGAATTAATTCACCTCAGTCATTTTCTCTCTCAAAGAAGCAAAAAATAGATAGATAAGTCAACATGTTATATAAATCAAAATCAGGAAAATTGTTTCTTTTACCTTTTGGAAAGCGTGAACATGGGTGCATGATATACACTAGTAAGATGAGATCAAAACAAAAGAAACTATATAATATCTTTATGGTGGACCTTTGAAGAGGTTCAGAAATTCAATAATAGAATAAAATAAACATTTCCCGACTGAATTCCATTTCAATGATTTAAATATTTAATGCCATAATTTCAAAGAAATCACAATCAATCATTCACCTGATCAACAAAATTTACTACGGCGCAACTTGCAACTATCTATCTCAGTTAAAGTTCCAGTTAGAATCTTTTTGTTCGAACATTTTGAGCTACCTACAGAGTGTCTCAACGTTACTCCCCGCTCGTGCTTAGGATCAAATTTGGCACAGCCAACATTGAGTTTGTCCACCGAGCGAGTCGATTCAAACCGGAGCACCGGGTCGACCCTGTGTCCTAGGATAGATTAAGCCACTAGCCAACGGTGTTGGTTCAATACACAGTTAGAATCTAATAGAATGGATCTTGTCATCATGCGAATAAATAAGATCACATCAACAAAGCACAAACAAGAAAAACAGAACAACAAATTCCATTAGCCTATTGATGCTTTAAATTCATGCTAGCATGAATTCAATTTACTCAAATATCACGTTAAAAAAATAATATAATAATTAGATTCGTTGTCAATTCCAGAATTAGTAATAAACATATTTCGTGATCTACAGAAAACTATAGTAAGCAAAATTGAATACGAAAAATTAACAGTAGGAATCAAGGATCACCAAAGGATGAGAAATCCAAAAAATTCAAAAAAAAAAAAAAGTTTTCCTTTTCAAGAGTTTTTATGTTATCCAAACAGCGCCTTACAGTTTCACCACTTAGATAGCAAGTCAAACTGAATGAAATGAAAGTCAAAAGAAACATGAAAGGAAACAACAAATTTCTTCAATGCAAGAAGCATAGGAGAACAAACGAGTTCCCTAAATCACGAACTCAAATCAAACATCCTCGGATCACACAAACACATTCTATCATAAACCTCGGAATCTATATGACAAATTACCTCGGATGCTACTTGATGATCGTCTTTCTCCGCCGCATCACCACCGCATGTGATTAATCGGAAACAAGAGTTCGATTTCACCATAGTTGTTTGTGTATGTGCGCGCCTCTCACACTTCACTCTCTCTCTCTCTCTCTCTCTCTCTAGACTTCTAGACTACTAGAGTTACCGTTTGGGAAAATGCAACGAAAGTAAGCTTAAAAATCACGGACCTCAACACACTCCTTAACTCTAGCTTAGTGCTTTGCTTTCAAGTCCGTCTTCAATCGTCGACGTTAAGAGAAAAACTATATTTTATTTTTATTAATATTTTATTTTAAACTCATTTTCAATTCACAGATATGGTTTTCTTCAACCTTCTCTTGGTTATCATCGAATAATTTGTAGTGGGTTTTTATAAACTAATGTAGATCTTATCCAAAAATATTGTACAAAATGGTGTATTGCTAAGATTGTTCTAATTTAAATTAAAATTATCTTTCCTTTTTTAGCTTTAAAGTTGAAGTACGAATATTAATTATGTTACTTTTTTTATTAAAAGAGTTAACAATGTTACCTTTAGTAGTACTATGTTAGATTAAGCATTATAGTAGTTGATTGTTGACGACTTTGCAACTGGCTCTAAATTTACAATGCTCAATTGTCCCTAGATTTTACTTTAATTATGTTTCTTGCCTTTTTTTTTTTCTTTTGAGAGTTTCTTGCTTGAGTGTACTGTGCACTCTGCGATAAATTCACTCTTATAATGTCTTGGCTTTCATTTGTTGTTTTGGACAATTCTACTTATGTGGCTTTTAAGATATCTCTTGCATATTGTTGTTGTACTGTGTACCTGTTTAATATAAGCATTGCTTATGTTTTAATATTAAATTTTACAAATCAATGCTACAAACAAATCTAGTATATATTAATTCACCAATAAAAGTGATTAAAAATAATTAAAGGGATTCCATTGGCAAAGGCAGTTTATGCCTAACTGATATTGCACAACATCATTTTGATATTATTGAATTCTTTTTCTCATTGTCGATCATATGTAATTATGTATATGTATAAACCAATCTGATTGACTTAGTGGTTTAATTTACCCTAAGACACGATGTCGACTTGGTGCTCCTGGTTTATTCCCGCGATGGACTCGGTGTAAGCCAGTACGTAATTTGGTTCTAAGTACGAGCAAATATTACTTTTTCGTTGAAAGCATTAGAAAACTATGTGAGTAGCCATCAATAATCTAACCAATAAAAAGTATGTAATTATGTATAGAATAAACTTTCGTATTGATCACAATATAACAAAAAAAATTAGAAGCCCATATTCTTTTAGAATCCCATATATCTCTCTATATAATATAGTTAATATGTAGTACAATATTTACATGATTAATTATAATGTTAATTATATTATATGTCTATGTGACTTATATATACATATACATTACATACTGAATTAAAAAAATCATACTATTTATGTATTATAATGTATTATACTCTTAGGGTTCGTTTGCTACTCAGGATAAGGAGGTAGGATATGATAACTCTATTATATTCTGTGTCAGTCCAGTGTTTGTTGAGCTGACAGAAATGATAACTTAATATTGTGACTTATCCTATCCTGTCTCTCTAGTTGAAATTTTATCGACTTTGAGATAGGTTAGAAATCAAACAAGATAGGATAAGAAAATAATTTATTCGTTTACCCTTCTAAAATATATTTTAAATATAAAAAAATGAAACTAATAAAAAGCAAATATAAACTAAAATATAAATAAAATTTGATTTAAAATTAAAAATTAAAAATATTAATTCTTAATTTAAAAAATAAAGTATAATTATATGATAAGGGTAATTTTTCATTTTGTGTAATCTACAAATTATAAATTATTAAAACTTAAAAAAATAAACTATGTGATGAGAAGTAAATTTATTAATAAAAAATATAAAAATAGAAAATTAATTTAATTTTTCAAAATGAAATATAATTTTCATATGAGTATTTTTATCATAACAATAAATATATTTCATGTAATTATTTATTATCTTAATTAAAATATATAGTAGAATTATTTAGTTATTTGCACAAATTTTTATAATTTGAATTTTTGTATTCAATTGTGCCAATGATTTTTTAAAAAAATTGAATAAAATTATTTCATTAGTATTTATTAATAATTGATAAATATTACTATTTTTTAACAAATAAATATTTCTAGTTAATTTTTAGAAAATGTTAATACGTATTTGTTAACAAAAAGATATATGCAATTATTCACAAGGACAATTTTGTCATTTGAAAATAATATATCTTATCTGTCATGATTTTGGTGTGTACTAAACACAATATATGATAAGTGTCCTCCGACTAGGGGTGGAAATATGTTGGCCGAAATTTAGGATTTGCATGGCACTGGTCTAGCTGCGTCGAAAATAATAGGCTTGAGTCGACTCATGCTTTGTCATGGAGTCGATTTTTTTACGTCTGGTCTGACCTTTTGGAAAGTCTGGAAAGATTTGAAAGTATATTTAAAAAGCCTATTTCAATTTATTATTTTTATGAAAACCTATAACATTTTAATGGTGTAAGTTTTGTAAATAAACTAACAAGCTAATAGGTCAATAAGATTAAGTTCTAATTTAAGATCTAACAAAGTTTTTTAGGGAAATGTCTTTCTATGATATCATGTTTAAATTCTATTTTATAATAATAGTGGTAGTAATTAAAATTATTATTTATATTTACTTAAATTGGCCGGTTTGGTAGGCCTAAAAGGTTTTTTCGATTGTTCGTGGTATGGTCTTTTTAAATTTAAATAGACTTTTAAAAAAGGGTTGACCTTATCTATTTAAAAAAAAGTGGTCTGGCCTCGCCCTGTCATAGGTTGGGCAATAGGCCTTTGTTAGGCGATCTGGCCTATTCCCACCCCTAGCTGCCACTATCATATATTGTCTCTATCTATCATCTACAAGTATCATATATTGTGCACCAAACAGACTCGTATACCATACAAATGTATTTACTAAATTTTATATTACTTTCTTTGTACTATTTATTGTCTACTACTGAGAGTTGTCTAATAACTTAATATAAGAGTTTAGTGGGTGGACACCACATTTGCACTCAAAATTTTAAGGCGACGTAGATATAAGTCACTTCTTTTATGTATCTTCATGTAGCTCATTCCTACTAATCAATGTGAGACTAAATACTCGCATTTGAATTCCAAACAATCCCCCTCAACTCGACTGAGAGTTACCTACCTCCTTTATCTGGACTAAATCCAAACGAAAATCCACTTTCCGCTCTCCCACCAAACCAAATCATGGCTCACGTCACGAGTCTTGGTAATGAACAGAGCCTAAAACACTTTGGGAGATCTCGCATTGAGCCTAAGCAAATATATAAGTTGTTTGGACCCCACATTTTTCACCCAAAACTTTAAAACATTAGTTGTATGTGTCCCTTCACTTATATATTCCTCAACATCTTTATTTTCATCTGATATAAGGTTTTTTAGTCACACTTGATACTTTAAAAAATCGAAGCCTCATAGTATTGTAGATGGACACCATAATGTGAGGCTTCTTTGCTCAAGGACGAGTATTAGAGCATACATAATGGAGACTTCTTATTTTTTAAGAGTTGAAATTTAATAAGTACCCTCATTGTGGAGAATGGAAAATGAGTAGCTATTTGATGATAGTCTTGAAGAAGAATCTCTCTCTCTCCTCTAACACGAAGACTCACACATTTACTTTAATTTAATTAAAAAACTAATAATTTTTTTTGTAGTACCTATTTGGTAAATTTTGTTGAGTTTATGGGTTAGAGAGATATAATTTTTATTTAAGTATAATACTTTTAAAAAATTATAAAAGAGTAATGTGTACATGTAAAACCCATTTAAAAACTTAATTAGGTTTCTCCATTGCGGAAGCTATTATTATGTTTTAAAAGCGAAATGTATTATTTTTAAACAAATTCTTCATTATCATTCTTATGTAAAAGTATATATTTTGTGTTTAGAAAATGAAGAAAAAAAGTTTAAATGCATGTTCCTCACTCCTCAACTTGTGGTATTATAGATGTTTCCATCAATCGGACCAACAAGCAAAAAAATTGTTGACAGCTAACTGTCCTCTCCCCCTGCCATTTGGATGGCACATGGTACTACCACAGCGGCATTATTAGCATGTTTGGGATTAATTTTCTACCGTTTAATATTTTTTTTTTAGATAAGCAAGTTATATATTGAAACCGAACACAAATCGTGCTTTTTTAATTCTGATAGTAAGAAGGGAGGCTCTCTCAAACCTCAGGGGCCAAAACCCCATTGGGAAAAAAGACGCAGTAGGAAAAAAAGTCACACACAAAATTGTGCAACAATGGGACAAAACCGTCATAACCCATTGCTTCTCCCCTTTCTAAAACATTGTCAACATTATTATTACAACATACATTGGATTACAACATAGATAAACACCCAACCGGGCAATTAAACCACTCCGCCCAGGACGCCTTACATTCCTCCCCCTCCTTGCCTTGAACCAGCTCCAAGCCAGTACCTTAGCCCCCAACACTATGTTTGTAACAGAAGCAACCTCGCCATTGAATATTATCCTATTTCGTGTCATCCAAATGCTCCAAATTACCGCCATCCAAATGAGGTGTTTAACCCCTTTTTGCCTTTTACCTTTTATCACCCTCCCAAATTCCACGAAGTGTGAAACTATGTCACCTGCATCATCAACCGAAGACTCCATCCAAGTGAGAATTTTTCTCCAAATACGCTTTGCCACCCCGCAAGAGACAAACAAATGATCCACCGTTTCCTCTTCCCTAAAACACAAAAAACACTGGTGAGCTCGAGGTTAGGATGAATAATTCCCTTCTATGCGGTAGCGACTCTAGTGGCAATCCGCTTCAATAAAACCCTCAAGCGAAAACTTGAATTTTAGGCGGGCGTCACATTTCCATATTTTCTGCATGCGAGAAATTGTATCGTGCTGCGCAAATTACTCCTACCTGCGAGAAAAATTCAGCGAGAAAATCATAGCATTTCCTCACCGAAAAACCTCGAAAAGCGTCGGTACCCGGGACCATCGTCGTCGCGCTCGGGACAACACAATGACGGCGGCAAGCTGCTGCGCAGAATCATGCGATTCTGCAAGCAATTACTACTGCAGCCGATCGGTCTGCAGGAGAATGCGTGACCGTCGGATTGAGAGCTCCTCCAACTCCACTGCCGTTCACCCATCCGCCGAATTTGTCAATCGTATCCTCCTTGGACTGCATGCATTATATAAATTTGAAATAAATCCTCCAAAGTGTCCTCCCAAGCGGACATCCTTCCAAAACCTCGCCAAATTATCGTTTCCCACTTTAATTTTTACTATTTGATGAAACCACCCTTCTTGTAAATTACTATCCGATCCTAATAAGCATAAATCCCTCCACCAAATTGACTTCTTCTCCCACCCTCTTCTATTCTCAGTCATATCGGGCCACCTCCCCCTCCACCCATACTTCTCTTTTACAACTTCCTTCTTCTACTGTTTAATATTGATCATGTATACAATATCATAAGTTATATGGTATTAATTATTTGAAGATATTTAATTGTTTCCTAATACACTTATACACACATGATGTATAAAATAACTAGACTCTCGCCTAAATCCGATCATTCTCCGTTGTTGTTACAACGGGAATACATGGATGCTCCACATCGTACTTATGCTTTCAAGATTGAGAATGCCTGGCTAGTTGAGCCGAAGATTGATGATGTTGTTTGTGAGGGCTGGAATACATGGACCGGAGGTGATGTCCAGTCACACCTACGTGGCTGCGCGAAATCTCTTCATGCTTGGGGACAGTGTAAAAGGTTGAAATTCAGAGAGGACATAGCTGCTTGTAGAGAAGCCATGGAGCGGTGCTTATTCTGGCATGATAGCCAAGGTGTTTTGTTGTTTAATAGAATGAATAGAAAACTGACTAAGTTGATCATGCAGGAAGAGTCCTTTTGGAGGCAACAGGCAAAGGCTTTTTGGCTTAGAGATGGTGATCAAAATACAAAGTTGTTTCATGCCGATTGCCACCTCACAGGCAAAAAGGAAGAGAATTATGAGCACCGCAGCGTGTGGATGGTTCTATAGCTACTAGCGCGATTCTATACGACGTGTGGTTGTGGATTATTTTGTTGATCTTTTTTCTAGCAGGTTGGGAGACTATGACCCGGTGACTAGAGTGATGGAGCCTAAGGTCACCATGGGTGACAATGAAATGTTTACAAGAGACTTTGAAAAGGAAGAGTTTAAGGAAGCCATCCTGTCTATGGATGATGATAAGGCTCCCGGGCCGGACGGGTTTAATCCCGCTTTTTATAAGCGTTATTGGGATAATTATGGTGACCATATCTTTGCTGCGTGTGTTGATTGGCTCCGTAGAGTGGAATTCCCTCACGACTTAAATGATACAAATTTGGCTCTTATTCCGAAGAATGATAATCTGGTATCTATGGCTGACTGGAGTCCAAATAGCTTTGTGCAATGACATCTACAAGATCGTCTCTAAGGTACTTGCTAACCGTCTCAAACTTGTCCTTTCTAAGTGTGTTTCTATTGAACAATCTGCTTTTGTTGCTGGTCGATCTATTCTTGATAATGCCATGATCACTTTTGAAGTTATTCATTATCTCAAGAATAAGAGTAAAGGTCGAGTAGGAGAGGTAGCTTTGAAAATTGACATGATTAAGGCTTATGATAGGTTGGACTGGGGTTATGTGTATGTTGTTTTGATTAGACTGGGTTTCAATGGTACTTGGATTAAATGGATGCGTATGTGCATTGAGTATGTATCTTTGTCTGTGATTGTGAATCAGGATCGTGCAGGGTCGGGGACTCAGACAGGGAGACCCACTATCACCTTACTTATTTATTCTGTGCTCTGAAGGTTTGACAGCTCTCTTACATAAAGCTGCAGCCTCTGGTAACATTATTGGCATCACTATATGTAGGGGTGCGCCCTCAATTTCTCATCTTTTATTTGCAGATGATAGCTTCCTCTTCTTTAGAGCTTCTTTGGGTGAAGCTACACGTATCCGATCCATTATTGATATATATGAGAAGGTGTCGGGTCAAAAGGTGAATTTCCAAAAATCTGAAATCTATTTTAGTCGTAATGTCTCACCACTTGATCGGGAAGTAGTTGCTGCCCAACTGGGTGTTCGGGTGTGTTTGGGGACCGGTAAGTATCTGGGACTCCCTTCGATGGTAGGGAGGAGTAAGAAAGCTTTGTTTAAGTTCATAAAGGACCGGATTTGGGGTAAAATTAATTCTTAGAGCGGCAGAATGCTTTCTAAAGCGGGGAAAGAGGTGATGATTAAATCGGTTCTTCAATCAATTCCAACATATTTTATGAGTCTCTTCTTGATTCCATCTACGCTTGTTATTGAGATTGAGCGTATGCTAAATCGGTTTTGGTGGGGTGGGAATGGAGGTGTTTCAAGAGGGTTTCGGTGGATGGCGTGGGATAAATTATGTGTATCAAAGAAGTTTGGTGGCATGGGTTTTCGGAATCTTAAAGCTTTTAATATTTCACTCTTGGGGAAACAAACTTGGCGCCTCCAAACTCAACCAGATTTGTTGGTTGCTAAACTTTATAAGGCCAAGTATTTTCCAAAGAGTGACTTCTTGCATGCTACTAAGAGAAGCAATGGGAGTTTCGTGTGGAATAGTTTATATGCATCCCAAGAGTTGTTGTCTCGTGGCACTAGTTGGAGTATAGGGAGTGGCAATTCTATCCGGTTGTTTGAATATTCTTGGACAAAAGATCCTACTCATATTAGGCCTAGAGCTTCAACCACTTTTAACCCGTTTCTTCGTGTTGACTATTTGATTGTTCAAAAAAGAAAGTGTTGGAATGAGGCTTTAGTCCGATTTTTATTGGATGGTAGCTCTAGTGAGGCGGTGTTGGCAACTCCTTTGTTTCATTGTGTTCATGATGATGAGGTTAGTTGGCGAGGAGAACGAAGTGGTACCTATTCGGTTAGAAGTGCGTATCGCTTGGCTAGCCAAATTAGTCCTAATATTTCTACTACTATGATTGATGGGTGTTGGAACACACTTTGGAAACTACAAGTCCCGCCAAAAGTCAAGAATTTTCTTTGGAGGTTGGGGAGAAATTGTCTTCCAACGCGTGATGTTCTTCGCGCTCGTGGGTTGGACGTGCCTCATTTGTGGCCGTTTTGTGGCGATAACGAAGAAATAGGTCTGCATCTGTTTGCTAAATGTAGCATCTTTGTAAATAACATCTTTGGGTATCCATGGAATTGCGGTGATATTGCTCGTGAAAGCGCTTTGTCTCGGTTTCGATCTGATGAGTGGTTGTTCATGGTAATGGAGCAGCTGCAGGGGGATGCGCGTAATGCTTGGGCAATGACATTGTGGAGTATTTGGTCAAGTCGTAATAATCTTGTGTGGAAAAACTCCCGTGATTCAGCTGCCGTTATAGTTCGTACTGCTGCTGCTCTTTTGACAGATTGGCTTGCGGCCAAAACTGTCATGTCTTGGCCTGCACAAAAAATAGCAGCTGCTGTTTCTGCGCTAAACGCAGGAAATGGACCAAGCCGCCCCAAAGCTTTGTGAAGTGCAACATAGATGCAGCATTTTACTTGTTTTGATCCAAACTCTCATGTGAGTTTCTCTAGGAGAACGACTAACAAAGTTGCTCATACCTTAGCAGGGGTGGCATTGTTCTCTAGTCCTTATCATACTCCTTTTGATGTATTAACATGTATTGTTGCAACAATTTTGAATGAAATGAATTAGATTTTTGCTGTAAAAAAAAACTAGACTCTCGCCTCGTGCTCTGCACGGGTCTTTTTTTTCTTTCTGTTGATATAAATTAGGTATTCTCTGCGCGCAACTGCAGAAACAAATTCCTCGAGCCGAGTAAGATCACAATGGGTGGCAAAACTCGCCATCAAGAGATTTAACACGAATGCACGCCCACAGACTGGATTCATTTTGTTGACAAAACTACAAAAATGTCATTCATATTTTTGTCTTTTTGACTAAATGTTAATTATTATTGTTATTTTTGAATCTGCTAAAAGAAGTATTTCTAATTGAAATTGGTAAAATCTTATTTGTAATCTACTATATGCAACAAAATAGAGCAAATAGTCTGACTTTGATTTTTACTAGAATTTTTTTTTATAGAACGATGATTATGAAGGAATAATTATTGATTGCGCAACAAAAAATGCAAGTTACAAGGGCACCACTTTATTGGTTCACCGAAGACATTCAAAATATCAGGACTTACATAAGTGTTGGAGCATACTTCCATAAATATCTACTTGTTTTTATAAGTTAGGGTAAAATATGTTTTTAGTCTCTACAAAATTTGAATCTTTTAATTTAGTCCCTACATTATAGAAATAGGTGTTTTTGTCCCCAACTTATTTTTCTGTTTTCATTATTAGTCCCTGCTGTTAAATCATGCTGACAAGGCTAACGGAAAACTGAGTTGGCTTTTACACGTGTATTTTTTTAATCTACGTGGCAAATCAGTTAACTTATTCGGGTTTTTTAATTATCCAAGTGGCTTTTTAGTTTTTTTACCAAAATTTCTATTTATTAAATTTTATATTTTGTTAAAAAACCGATCTTAGCTACTGAGAAGGAAGAGAAAGTAAATAGAACCAATTGCAATGGTTCAAAAGTTTCGGAAATAGAAGCGTAAGAGAAGAAATAGAGAGACAATAGAACCAATTTCACCAAATTGCTCTTCGAGGGTTTGAAGGAGAGTAGGTGGTAAGCTGTAAAGATGATGATGATGATGTGTGTGGTTTGGTTGGAAGTTTTTGGAAAATGATGGGTTTGAAGGATAAGAGGGTTTGTGAGGGTGTTGTGAAGAAAGTTGAAGAGGAAAGTGGGATTGTGGTTGTGAGCAATCTCAAGGGGAAGAAGAGGAAAGGGTGTTAAGTCGGAGAGAGATCCGAGAGGAATTGAAAGAGGCGCGGGGAGATGGATGAGAGGAATGAGGATGGTGTTGATTTATTTTTAATTTTGTTTATTAATAATAACTAATTAACAAATTTAAAAGTATTTTTAAAATAATAGGGTGATGTGGCATTCCAACATGCATGTCATTTTCACTAAAATGTTTATGTGGCATCTTGATTGGGTGTTCTATTAGTCTAATTAACGTTAGAGACTATTGTTGCAAACGGAAAAATAAGTTAGGGACCAAAACACCTATTTCTTTAATATAGGGACTAAACTAGAAGATTCGAATTTTGTAGTGACTAAAACATATTTTACCTATAAGTTATATACGTTGAAAAACTATACTTGATGTAACATCTGAAAGAATTTCCTAAAAATAAAAACAAACTTTTGAAAACTATATTATGAGATAGTAACATAAGTTGTTTCATATTCTTCTACTTTGATTTTAAATTTATAAACTAATCAAACAAGTTCTACAAAGTTTCAACGAACAAATCATAATGGTATATGATATGATGTCTGATGCAAAATAATTGTGATCAAAAACTTTAGCTTGCTTGCATTCACCTTTATAAACTCCTCCTCATAGCTTATTGGAACTGGGGCAAAAATGTCAAGTTTTTGGTAAGTATTTTTTAGTTGTTGGTTACAGAAATTTTAATGTGTGATGATGACGCCTTGGCCTAAGCGAGAGAAACTTTTGTCTTTTTAAACACTTATGAAATGAATTATATTTACCTCATTCAAAAAAAAAACCAATAGGGATTTGAACACCAATCACTCCGAATACAAATTTGATCATGTTCTACTAGACCAATCACTAGAGATTTGTTTTGTAAGCATTTTTTAGTAATGTTCATTCAATAATAAGTCTAAAATAATAATAATAATAATAAAAAACACAGTCAAAATGATTAACAGAGGTTTTTAAATAACACAATAATGCAACAATCTTTGTGAAAATCGTTAGATATAGAGTTCATTGTACGTAAATGTTACTGTCTTATCTTCCATTGGATTCCTAAACATCCTTTTTGGTAGCATGAACATCTCAATTAAAGCAAAACGTCCTAATCATTCAGAAAGGCACAAAGATTTTTTGCTCATCACAGGGTGGAGAATTACTACACTTTTTTTTATTAATTAATTTCTGTTCAGCAATCAAATGACGTTTAGGTACAACGGCACATAATATACTAGCCAACCATTTAAATCAATTTTAATAATAAGTAAGTCTTATTGTGGTGGATCCCACATATTATCACATTGGAAACTAATGCAACTAGCCATATAAATTGTTCTTCCTTCCAAAATTTCAACTTATTTTATTGTTATTATAAAAGGAAGCAAGATCTTATTGCCGACATAATATCAAAGGTTTTGTATGGTATGGTCTAATTTCATTTAAAGGGTATAATGGACATTGTATCATCACCTACTAGCTCTGTGTTATATATCTGAATAGATGGTCTGAATATAGACCAAAGAAGGTTAGTATTATTATCACTATCTCTTTAATTGTTAGAATTAGTACTAATTTGGGAAATGGATCCCACCGTTGGTAGTGGTTGAATGAGGTTACTAATCGTTGAGATGCACCAATAATGATGATGGTGGATAGAGTAGGTCACAACTTTTGAATCTTTCTCATATTTGGAAATCACATAATCTGTTACGTGTTAATGTTTTGATGACTTTTTTTAGGCTAAGTTGTCTTTAATGACTAAATGATTAGTAGTGGGTAAGGGGCACTAAAGGGCGTGCTTTCTTGGGCCGAATTATGGGCTATTTTTATCAATCTCTTGTTAGCTAGGGATTTGGGCCTATAGCGAGTTACTATGAAGATTGACTCTAAATCCCTAGTTGACATGCTTTGCAAAGGATTCTCTCTTAGGATCTCCCTTAATTTTTTGGTCGAAGTCGTTTTGGAATTTGCTCGTGCTAGGGGTTGGAAAGTCTCTTTCACTTATATTCCACTGATTGCAAACAAATATGCATACCTTTTAGCTAATTAAGAGCTTAGTGTCCCCTTTTTTTGTAACATATCTTAACTTTCCTTTCCCTCTTCTTAGCATTTTGCTTGATGAGGACTTAGGAGATTTGTGTAATAATTTCTGAGTTAATCCTAATTGTTTATTCATAAAAAAGGGTGTGTTGAAATCCATTTATTATCCTATCGGTTCGCTCTTTAATGCTAATAGGGTGAGAAGCTATACTATCAGAGCTCTATTCAAAAGCTCTTCCAATTGTCATAAATGGCTTTGAGTTCAAGTGCGATAATGGTAAGTCGACTTTTGGTTTGATGCTTGGGCCTCAAAAATCTGTTGTGCTCTTAGGTTTCCTATGTTGATATTCATGATCTTGATTTAACAATTCAAGATGTGTATGTTGAGGGTGGTGGAGGTTGGAGCAACTATACACTCGGCTACTGTTAATGTTGAACAAGATATTTTGAGATTGAAACCTTTGTTGGTGGATGTAGTTGATGATAGTTGGAGGTGGAAATACTCGACTGATGGTATTTATACAACAAATTTTGTGTATCAGATGTTGTCGATGAATAGTATACCAACTCAGTGTATAAGAGATTGGAACTGTAATTGGATTTGGAGAACTAAAGTGTCAGCCAATATACAATCCTTTATTTGGCAGATTTGTCATGCTTCTTTGCCAAGTCGTGATATGTTACATAGAAGAGAAATTACTTCTAATAACACTTGCCCTCAATGCAATAGTGTCATTGAGGACCTGCTCCATTGCCTTTTTTGGTGTCATTTCTCTCTCAAATTTTGGAGACATTACTTTGAGTCTATGAGTTTCCTTCCAATTAATGGTTGTGAAGTGTTTGATTGGTTTTTTCGGTAGGTTAAGATCCATGATATGCGTGTTCTTGTTGTGTTATGCAAGTGTTGGACTAGGCGCAATAGGTTTCTTTTTTAGGGCATTCGTACTCCAATTTTTGAGATTGTGGCTGATTGTCATTCGTTGTGTCTAGACAATGGGAAGACATTTATGCAGGTTGAGGTTTCTCATAGAAGATCTAGTTTCGATGTCCATATAGCTTGGTTGAAGCCTCTGGTGGGATGGATAGCTCTGAATGTGGATGGGAGTGTTAGCACAAACCTAGACCTGGCTGGCTTTGGTGGTTTAATTCGAACTTATGAAGGAAACTTTCTTCTTGGTTTTAGTGGTTCTATGAGTGTTTCATATATCCTTCATGCTGAGATTATAGGTTTGTTACATGTTCTCTCTTTGTGTTGGAATGATGGCTTTCGGAAAGTTAAATGATTTGCAGATTCTCTCCAAACAATTTGGTCGATTGATGAAGCTAATATTTCTTATCATAAGCATGGAAATGAGATAGCTTTTGCGCAAAATTATTTAAAGAGACATGGGATATTCATATCTAGCATTCATATCGTGAGGCCAACTTTTGTGTTGACTGGTTCGCAAAGACGATAGCTCATGATACCTCTTCCTTGACGATGTGGAATATCTACCCTTGCGAAGTTGCATTCTTTGTTGCTAGCTGATGTTGTAAGGACTCATTTTGTGAAGCCTTAGTTTTTTATTTTTGTAACCAAAAAAATAGAAGCCTAAACAATGGTGACCATAAAGAGTGCCAAAGGCAATTGCGTTTGGCACCCCCTTTTACTTATCCTAACCCCCTCCCCTAAAATGACCACAATATCTCTTCTTATTCCTCACTATATGCAATCCTCTCTGCCACTTCCAATCCCTTGAGGAGTTTAAGATTATCTAAACACCTATAAACTAAGTTTTGAATGTGTATGAGAAAAAAGTGGCGTCCGAAATAAGACTGCAAAACTTATCCCAATCTGCAAATTCCTCATGAGCCAACAGTTTTAGGTTGAACTCAGTCCCCCTCCCATGCGAAAAATAGACAAATGGAACTGTCTCAAGTAGTAACCTGACTTTGGATTAGCACAAGTTCAGGTTGATCATCAGGTTACCCAGCTTATCTATAATATACATATACACATATTTAATTAATACACTTGAAAATGGTGACAAATCAGTAAGGCGTTAAAACTCAATAGAAGTAATTTGATGCTCAAATGCAACTGGCTGAGATGTTAATTTTATAGCAGCATCATCGTTATTTTATTTTATAGAGTAGCAATAACAATAGACATTAAGTATTCATATCGTGAGGCCAACTTTTGTGTTGACTGGTTCGCAAAGACGATAGCTCATGATACGTCTTCCTTGACGATGTGGCATATCTACCCTTGCGAAGTTGCATTCTTTGTTGCTAGCTGATGTTGTAAGGACTCATTTTGTGAAGCCTTAGTTTTTTATTTTTGTAACCAAAAAAATAGAAGCCTAAAAAATGGTGACCATAAAGAGTGCCAAAGGCAATTGCGTTTGGCACCCCCTTTTACTTATCCTAACCCCCTCCCCTAAAATGACCACAATATCTCTTCTCATTCCTCACTATATGCAATCCTCTCTGCCACTTCCAATCCCTTGAGGAGTTTAAGATTATCTAAACACCTATAAACTAAGTTTTGAATGTGTATGAGAAAAAAGTGTCGTCCGAAATAAGACTGCAAAACTTATCCCAATCTGCAAATTCCTCATGAGCCAACAGTTTTAGGTTGAACTCAGTCCCCCTCCCATGCGAAAAATAGACAAATGGAACTGTCTCAAGTAGTAACCTGACTTTGGATTAGCACAAGTTAAGGTTGATCATTAGGTTACCCAGCTTATCTATAATATACATATACACATATTTAATTAATACACTTGAAAATGGTGACAAATCAGTAAGGCGTTAAAACTCAATAGAAGTAATTTGATGCTCAAATGCAACTGGCTGAGATGTTAATTTTATAGCAGCATCATCGTTATTTTATTTTATAGAGTAGCAATAGCAATAGACATTATACTTATATCTTATAGAAAATTTAAAATACCTGAATGTAATTTTAGCAAAGTTGGACACACATTACTTTTATAAAAAATTTACTAAATGTACCTATTCAAAATTGCACTATCAAAGATAAAGTATTTAATTGAAGTAGTAACAACGTTGTTGAAAAATTATATTGTTTGTATTTTGGGACAACCGGTCCCCTTGTATATATGCTCAATCTAAAATTGATCATTAGCTTATCAAATCTATTCGGGTTAAAGATGAATATAGACCACTCCCTCGGTCACTCGCACTCACCTCTCACCACCACCTCCTTCTTCCTCTCATAATCACCACCACATCCTTCTCCCACATCTGCCTCGCATGTCGCCTTCTTATTCTTACCGTGTTTTGATTTTTTTTCTACACTTTAGAACCAGACAGTTTCAGTACTAAGGTATCAAACGTGTATCTTTTGAACTATCTGATACACATCTAGTACCAAAGTACCGAAACTATCTAGTACAATCATCTGATACACATCCAGCTCAAAAAATACATGTTCGGTACCAAAAATATCTACCAAGTGTGTTAAATAGAATTCTCCCTTAAAATTTCAAATTTTACACAACGAGGAGGAAGAAGGTTATCTAACTTTAAGAGTATTTTAGTAATTTCATTGAGTTACGAGGGGGGAGGTAGTGGGAAAGTTCAGATGATTGATTTTCAAGTAGGAGGGGGCGTTTGCTTTTCCCACACCCCCTCCTACTCAAAACACACCCCATAAGGATGTGAAAAGACCAAAAGGCCAGCCAAAACCTCTTTTTTTTCACGAAATTTTACCTGTTCGAACACGGGCCTTCGAACAGGTTTGAATGACATCGTTCGTGTGTGTTAAATCTTGACTTCACACCCTCTTGTGCGTAATTTCACCTGTTCGCATGAGCGTGTTCGAACACCCTATTTTATTACAAAAAATGGACTCTCACACCACATTCACCTTTTTACATGTTCGGTTGACCTCAACAAGAATATATTCGATTGCCCGTCCCCGAATCGGTGAAAACACGCACTCTCATCGAAGGGTAGGGTTAGCGGTCGATAGTGCCCAGAGCCCACGGTAGGTGCTGCGAGAGCCGTAGAGAGAGTTTTAGTTCACTTCGCACCGTCAGCGCTAGTGAAAGTCGATTTCGGTTAAGCGGGGACGGTGGAAGTCGAGGGTGACTTTCAAGCAAGCAATAAATAGCTCATTTGTGCGGGAGCTCCATTCATCATGATATCTCGAATGAAGAAGAATGTCGAGAGAATAGTTCAATGCCGCGAATAGCGTAGGAAGTAACCAAGTTTGAATGGTGGAAAGCCGTGAGGAAAAAGCATTAGTTTCAGCGAAGCTATTCTTGACCCGCGTAAGAGAAAAGTACTTTCAGGCAAGGTCGGCTAGCGAACCCCGCTAAAAAAGCTATAAGCAAAGTACCAAAGGTGCGCTCCGCCCGGTGACTAAGAAAAAAATGGGTTCGTATGTTTTTGTGAAAGCTCGGCTCCTGTTATTGCTGATGTCCAGTCATCCACATTTGAATTCCTTGGAAAAGAAGGCTAATTGCTTGTTGGCTGGGAGCGAGCGGTAAGTCCATTAGTTCGATGATTCTTCTTCGCCTTTATTTAGAAGGCTTTTTCAATAAATCTCTTGCAAGGCTTTGGTTTATCTGGTATTGAGCAGTGAAAGTCGCTTTTAAAGTTAAGTAAATAGAGAGATTTGGAATATTTGGAGTTAAGGGGTGTGAAAGAGTAGGAGGGGGTGTGGAAAAAGCAAAACCCAAAATAATACATTGATACTATCCGCTGCAAGTTTTTTGGAAAAAGTTGACGAATAAAAATAAGGGTAGTTTCTCGTGGGTAGTTTTTACGTTTCTCCAATCACAATTTAACAAATGGATTAACTATTTATTTATTTCAGTTGTGCGCAGTATCCACCAACTTTATCGATGACTAATCTACGTCAAGAAATCTAACCGACCACATGTACTTGACTTTACTCAATTCTTTTATGAAACTTGCATAAAATTTTTCCAATAATAAAATGAATTTCATTATCTTTCAACTCTGTCATTGCATACGCAGCTGCATAATTATGCATACAATTGTTTGACCAATGAAACTTGACATTTGATCAATTGTTTGACCAAACCCTCATGTGTTAGAATATGCCAGAAGCTGGGCCATGCAATATAGAAAGAGAAGTTGTATTCATAATATGACCAAAAGATAGACTAACATGGAAAAAATTTCCAATATACATGGGTGAAATGAAGTATTGAGAAGGGAAACTTTTTTAACTAAACTAATAATGAACAGAGCTATATAGGCAAACTAATGTAGATCACAGCTTATATACATAAGACTGATCATCAGCTCCAATTAAAAAACATATATATATATATACTTCACAAGAGTTTGAATCAAGAACAACCATTTACTGCAATCAGTAGGCACTAGTTTTGCCATTTTGACGCTGGGATTGGAATTCATGATTCTGTTGAATCTGTTGCGACTGAGTCTGTGTTTCTTCCTCAGAATGGTTGTTTTGCAGTTCAAAATGTCTAAGCTGGTTTGGCTGCTGATGCTGTAACTGGAACCTTTGTTGGTTAATAGCAAGTTGTTGAGCCATAAGACTTGATAGGACTGACTCACCACCGAGTTCTTCAACAGTGCGTCTTAAACGCCGGACTTCGGCATCCAAAGTCTCATTCAAAGCTGTCATAATAAGGACACAAAACATTGAATAAATAAATATATTAGGAAAACATGTGACTAATGCCCAAAAGATTGAAGATGCATGAATAGTCACACAAGACAAGAAAGGATTAGGAAATAGGAATATGATTATTAGAGAGGGAATTGATATAACCTCATCATAGGTGATGTGGCCATGTGTGGAAAGGGCCTACAGAGAGATTAGTAAGGAGGGTTGACTAAATGAAAGATAGTTTAATAATTTGGGGTAGAGAGAGACCAAGTACAGATCATCCCCCAAGTACATGATCCTAGGATGGAGAATTATTGTCTAGAATCATACTACATTCAAACATTTTTTATATGCAGTTTTATGGTCTGTTTGGATCGACTTATTTGGACTTATCTACTAACATAAACACTTGTGAGACTGTTTAAGAAAGCTTATGGAAACACCTTATGACATGTTCATAGGTTGTTTTAAGCTAATTTCCATAAGCTCTTCAGGATAGCTATATAAAACAGCTTATGGCTTATAGAAAAAAAGTGTAGCATTATTTTCTCTTTTATTATAGAAACAGTTTATGCATAAACTCTAATATGATTAGTGCTTAATTAATTTGTTTATCCAATCGGAACCTTAAAGAGGTTATAACATGCAAAGAGCTTCAGTAGTAAAAGACAGTACCACTACAAAAAAGCATTTGGGTTCAAAATTTGCTAGCATTACTCCAGATGAAATAAAATTCCTAGGCAAGGCTGAAAAGTTTCAAAAGTGCAGCTGTTTCGTTGGACAAGATTGGATATAAAAAACTCGCACTTTTGTTAATTAGTATTGACCATTTCACATAGTTGAACCAACAAAAGTTTGAATAGCTTTATTCACACACTAAAAAAGTCGTATAGTGAAATACTGCTATTGACTTATTGCACATAAAACCCATTTACATTAAGAAAGGCAAGCATCATTAACATCATCTTATATACAGGTTATTTCTGTACAAAAAATAACACAACTATCCAGTTAAAAGAAATAGTTTACATTTCACACAATAATGGGTGGAATAAGTTAAAGCAGATTTGAGCTAACTAACTAAAACATTAAGTAGAAGGAAAATGCATATGCATACCATCTTTGAGTTGGGACTGTTGTTCCAATGATTGAAGCCTCAATTTGTACTCGTTATTCTCAATTTTAAGCTGTGAATTATCCATCTGCAGACGAGTACGGTAAAAAAAACACAGAATGAATGAATAATAGTAGTATACATGATTCACTGCAATAAAAGAAAGGGAATATAAGCTTAAGTTAGATGATTCACACCTGTAATTTGGTAAATTGAGCAGACAATGTGGTAGTCTCTGTCTGAAGAGTTTGGACCTTGTGCTCCAATTCAGAAATGTACACGCGTCTTCCGCTCCTTTGAGCGAGCAGCTGATATACGATTAGCTAAAATCCTAGAAGAGAATTAAACAATAGATGAGTTGTTATAGCTTCACTTTTTCTTTTTGTTTTTAATAGAAAGAGAAAAATGGGAAGACATGTGCTACCTCTTCGCACGTTTAGGATCAGACATGGCAATTTCTGCAAGTTTATCATTTTTCATTATTTTCTTCATCTCCTCTGAACTGAACTCACCATTTCCAAACTCCATGCTGAATTCTGACGATTTACTACCATCTATTGAATTGCTAGGCGAGTGTTGACCGACTCGACTTTGAAAAGGAGGAAGCTTAAGTGATCCATCTTCGACAAGAAAATTTTCTATGGAACTGTCGGCGAGAAACTTCTCCTATGTCGGCCACCGGGCGCAATATCTCCATTAGAACTCCTCTTCTTAGCACTGATTGCTTTTCCATTTACATGACTCTCAACTTCATTATCACTGCTTTCAACTATCTTGGAACCACTATTTATACTATCCAAATCCTTATCCTCGATACCAGAAAAACTCATACCATTCATGTTATCCAAATTCAAGTAGGCACTAAATAAATCATCCATTGCAATTGCTTCATCATCCACAGGTTCTCCCTTTAAGCCATCAAAAAAATCCACATCCTTTAACACTAACTGAACTGGCTTCTCAGAACCAGAATTGCAACGATCACTCGCCGGGACCGAGTTAACGAAATCACTGCTAGATCGCCTGTGTCCTTTACGAGGGGGGAGGCAGTGGCCGTGCTGAAGAGCATGACCACGATTAGGGGAAGGGGCACGAGAAGTAGCCAAGCTGTCCTCCATAGAAACATCTTTCGAAACCGAGTCAGAAAAGGAGGAAGTTGCAGGGTAAGAGGAAGGGCTCAATGGAGGCAAGGAAAAGGGATCCATAGAGAAAATTGAGGGCTGAGATGATGACCTAGAATGAGATTGTGATTGGGAGTTCATAAATTGGGGATAAGCAGATGAAGGTGAGGTATTGGTATTAGTATTGGAATTGGGGTGAGAAGGTGGTATACCATAAGGTTTGTGATTCTCAGAAAAACCCATTTGATTAACAGACATAGACATAGGCATAGAATTCAATTGGTTCTGGGGTTTGGGAAGATGCTACTAATCCTAAGAATGAAACAGAGAAGCATAACTATTTTTTGCAAACTACTTTGATCAAAAGCTTCAATTCATTCACTAATCACTAACCTTTCTACTCACAAGTCACAACAACTATCAATCAATCAATCAATCAATTTTCTTTTTGACAAACTATCAAACAGTTAGTGAGCAGTAAAATATGAACATGAAGAAAACTTAGAAAACCTGAAATTGAATTGGTCTGCTGGACTATAATTGCAAAGAATTGATGAAAGCTTGCACTAATCACAGTAGCTTATGTTACTATGTACCTGGTCATAGATAGTTACAGGTGAATAAAATATTATATTTTGTACCAGCACAACACAATGACAAAAACTTAAGCTTGAAGAGAGAAGGTGAGAGAGTTTAATGGTATTACCATATAAGCGGGGAAATCCAACGGTGGTGAAGAGAGGGTTTGAAGAGGAACAACATGTGCAGTTGAAAAGTGTCGGGGTGTGTTTGGACGATGAGGATGATGACGGTGTTGTTGTGTCATGTGTGTCTTTGTTTTTTTTTTTTTTTTTTTTGGTACTCGTCATGTGTGTCTTTGTGAGTAAATGTTATGTTTGTTATTCTTTTTGGATAATAACTAGTAGAAGAGAATACGTCTGTCATACGCATGAGAGTCTTTATCGTGTTCTTTTTATGAATGAATTTAGGCGATCTTAAAATAGTATGAAACATTCCAAAGTGAAAATAAAAACAAAATTAAAGTAGATAAAAAATGAGTTTCAAATAAATATATATCATTGCAGCTACCTGCTATCCCCGTATTTTGTTATATATCAGTGCAGTTATTCCGTGTTTTTTTATGTATCAGTGCAGTTATATATCTCATAGTTTCAATTGATTATTTGAGTTGATTAGTAGATTATAGTAGATAGTAAAAGATAGATAGTAGATTATCAATAAAAATACGTATCAAGTGTTTTCTTATATATCGATGACAACTATTTGTCTATTTTAGGTATTAGTGAGAAATATTTGTCGCGTGTGTTTTAAATATTAATCTGTTTAAATAGTCATTAAACCTTCTTGTTTTTTAGGTAGTAGGTTTATAGTAGTATTTAAAAATTTAAATTACCAATGGCAAATATTAATCCATGCAGTTATCCCGTGTTTTTTTATATATCAGTGCAATTATCTCGTAGTTTCAATTGATTATCAATAAGAAATATTTGTTTTAAATATTAATCGGTAGTTTAAATAATCATTAAGTCTTCTTGTTTTTTAAATAGTAGGTTTAGTAGTCTTCAAAAAATTTGATTATCAATGACAAATATTAATTCTGTATTTTTTTTATATATCAATGCAATTATCACGTATTTTTTTATATATCAGTGCAGTTATCTCGTAGTTTCAATTGATTATCAATAAGAAATATTTGTTTTAAATATTAATCAGTACTTTAAATAATCATTAAATCTTCTTGTTTTTTAAATAGTAGGTTTATAGTAATCTGCAAATTTTTTGATTATCAATGACAAATATTAATTCTGTGTTTTTTTATATATCAGTGCAATTATCCCGTGTTTTTTAATATACCATTGCAGTTATCTCGTAGTTTCAATTGATTATTTTGGTTGATTAGTAGATTATAGTAGATAGTAAAAGATAGATAGTAGATTATCAATAACTTTCTAAGGTGATAACTTTTTCCAATAAGGTGATGATAGATTTTTTTCTTTTGTTTTTTAGTGTGACTCATTTATATTTTTATAGGTAATTTTAGTAGAATAGTATTAGAATAAATATAGTGTAGATTAGAAATTTAGTTAAAAAAACTAAAGTGAAGTGATAAGAGAAAGAAAAAAATTGTTTATGAGAAAAGTAGAAGTAAAGTAAAAAGAAAAAAGGAAGAAAGAGAATGTAAGATAAAAGTGAAAAAGGAAGAAAGAGAGTGTAAGAGAAAATGAAAAAGATGATAGAAAGAGAGGGAAGTGTAAGTGAAACAATTAAATTAGACGAATTTGACCCTAAAAAATTGAGGTGTCAAGGTTACCAAGTGTCCTTAATGGTATTATCATATGTGGTTAAATTGTATCAATATAGTGTAGATTAAAAAATAATCGCTTTTTCCGTGTCAACTTGGTGGGGACGCGGATAATGTTTACTTTTCCTTCCTTTATTTCCGCCTTCGATTCTTTTTTTCATCGACGTATAATTTCTCTAGTGTTTTTCTTCCAGGTTTCATGGTACTAGCTAAAACCAAACGCGTTTTCACATCCGTATTTCCACAACGCCTTCACGTGATTGTCCTTATAATTTTATTTAATTTGTAATTGATAGAAAGTATAAAATATTTATACGTTTATTTATTGTGTATATAAATTAAATCATTTGTTAAAAAACTACAAAATTTGATTAGCGAAGGCCCCGTTGGGGTGGTTTTCTGTTTTGTGTTTTGAAATTTTCAAAAACCAAAACCAGTTTCTGTTTTGAGTTTTAAAAATTTCAAAAACCAAAACCAGTTTTCAGTTAAGAAATTTTCAAAAATCAAAATCACTTTCAAACTTGTACATAAAAATAAAAATTCATCATAAGCTTATTTTAATCAAAACAATATATAACATTACGTTTGAAAAAATTAAAATACTACAACTATATAATCTATTTATTATTTAATAATATTAATAACAAAGGTTGAAAGTACTAATTATCGACATACGCAGATTAGAGTGGTAACGGTAGTGGTCAGATTAGTAGTGATGGTCATAATGATCGTAAAAGTGGTGTTTGACTAGGGATGACAAAACGGGTTTGGCATTGGGTAGCACCATTGGCCAAACCGCTTAACCCGCTAAAAAAAGCGCGGGCCGAAGGTATTGGGGCCATTGACGCTAAAACCGCCCCACCAAAAAGGAAAAAAACCGCGAGCTAAAGCAATGACGGGGCGGGTCGGCCCGCCGGCCCGTTTTTATTTTATTTTAAAAATAATTTAAAAAACAATAATGATTTATAGTGTTAGTGTTTCTTCACTTGAAATTCGATTTTTCTTCACACGAATGATAGTGTTTTTGTTTTGAGTTACGATCGTGCACATTGACCAATGAAGTGAAGTTATCGTTGTCTGCTTGATTGGGCGGTCGTTGAATATGAGGAAGGACCAGGTCCGGCTTCACTGTTGAACACCTCGGGTGGTACTGCAATGACACTCGACGATCAGTGAGTGGTCGCTCGAGCGAGATAACACTGAGGTAAGAGAGCGCACACGATGCCGTGTGCGAATGGCATATATATATTGTAAGTCTGCGGCCAGTTAGCGAAGATTTGGTGGTTCATGAAGAATGCGGTCCAGCAAGCGTGTTTGGGCGATTACGTTAATGGGTGGCCGACGGCCCGGTCTTGTTGGCGGTTCTTATAATTGCGATACACCGAGAAGCGGTTGCCCCGAAGCCTAGGTCGCTTAAGAGCGGCCGAGGCTTGAATCGCCGCCCAAGGAGTGAGCGTTGTTTGAATATTTTTCAAGCGATGGGGTGACATTTATGACATGACGTTTGGTGTCTCGAGGTTGTCTAAAAGACGGTATTGGTGAGAAGGTGAAAGCGTTGCGACGCTTCGTCTCCGTCCCCTTTCGCGCTGGAGTGCGAACTATAAATACCCGCCGGTGAAGACTATTCCTCACACTTTCGCGATTTGCTCTGCTGCCGGCCGACTCGTCTGCGGACTGCACGCACTGCAACTATCGTTCACTCGCGTCTTTGCTTTCGCGGCCGATCCAACTTTTTTAAGGTGCGGGCGATACTTTTCTCGAGATCTTTTACTTTACGCAATATTTTTCTTCGAATGCACCTGACTACGCCGTGATAGGGGTGCAGTGCGGGGCGACCAAGTCGCCCCTCTCTCACGAAACCTTCGCTCGACCGAGGCGACTTCGATCCCCTTATCACGGTGTTACATGCCACGGTTGAAACAGATCGCCGCATCGCGTCGGAAAGTCTTCACATTCTCTTGCAGAACACATGACGAGGCCGTCGAGGCTACTTCCCACGAGGAGAAATCTCACGTCGTCTTGGGCGTGAAGCTCGATTCTTCGAGTGGCTCGAGCTCGAGCACGAGTTCTTCTAGTTCTTCCAGCCAGAAGGGTCGATTAGCTCGGGAGCTCGACTCCAAGTCCGCCCATTCTTTGTTCGGTCGAATAGTGATCCACCACGAGAAAAATGCCACTCCTCGCGCGCGAGTGGAGATGAAAGAGGTGGTCATAGAGGATGATGAGGTGCAGTGCCATCCCGCCGAGGATGAAGAGGTGGTCGAGGTCGAGGGAGACCGAGCCAAGAAGCTCGAGGAGGTTGTGGTTCACTGTGGCGAGTTCCTGCCGCCGGGGCGAACAATGAAGGAGAGGTCGAACGAAGGAGTAGAAGATGTTACGCCCGATATAGCGGGACCGTCGACATGTCTTGGGTGTCGAAACTCTTCGTTCTAATAGGAGTATTCTCACGGTCGGTCATTGGGCCTGCCGAGCTGCGAGCTTTCACTTTAGGAAATTAGAAATTTGGAGGGTAAGAGGCATGAAAGACGGAGAAGACATCGCGACTATTCTAACAATCAAGTTCACGATGCATCGGATCGTGTTTGGCGGATGAACATCACCCCACCCTTCACCGAGTTTCAGCGCCGCGACGTTCTCCGCTATATCGGGTCGCCGCTCTCAACTCCATCCAAACGCGTGGCGTTTTGAAAACATTCGAAGTGCTTACGACTATGCTCGCCGGCGATGTCGGTCGATTATTTTTCGCTATTTTAGTGAGTTGGGTGAGAAAGCCAATAAGGAAAGAGGAGCGAGGTCTCCTTCAAGACTCGAAGACCCAAAGACCGTACTTCAAAGCGTATCAAGAGTCGTTGGGCGCGGCTGGAAAAGCCAATATTTACGGGTCGTCCGAATAAGAGGCCGGCATGGCTATTTCGAGATCGGCCCGACGGGTTGCTCGGTCCCCCTTACTTCCCAATCATGTGGAATGAAGCTCACTTTTTCAGCGGTGAGGCGACTATATTTATTCTGTTAAGGATTTGGAGTGCGGCCCGACTTGGAGTCTCTGGAGATGATCAAGACTCGGCGGGCATGATGCCCAGAGATCCTAAAGCGACTGCGCCTTGCCGTCCCCTTTGTCTGCTCGTGGGTCGAGCTCTTGGCCGAGATTGGTTCGCCTTTGGACTTCATCTTTAAATTTCGAATATTGCTCGCTTTATCTAACTCTTGAATTATTCTTTTTGCGGGGAGAATGGCGGGTAAGAAGCGGGCGAAATCGAAAGTTCTCGAATCCTCCCAAGAACAGCGCCTCCGGCCGCCATCACGAAGCGTGGTCGATCTCGAGGGTCGTCGAAGGTGCCTCCCACCCCAAAAGCCAAGGGAAAAAGCCCGTTTCAAGGTCGATCGCCCCTCACGGCGATGGCCGATTACGCAAGCGGACTAAGTTTGATAAGCGAGACTTGGATCTTGCTAAGGGCGACATCCCCATTCTTTCACTCGAGGATGTAGGGCGGTCGAATTCGAAGCGGTTCAAGAAAAACCCATGCGAGTTTGTGCTTCCCCTTTGCATGGGGATGGAAAAATCATGCAAGAGCCGCGGCGACGGTGAAGGTATTTTATTCTTTTTACCCGTCGCGCTTTCGTTTACATTCGACCGACTAACCGACTTTGTCCATCTTTGTTTTTTGTGTGTAAGAGTGAGAAGGATAAGGCCTTGGCGGAGGAGCAAAAAAAGTGGAGAAACTAGCTAAGTCAGAAGGACGCCATGCAACGGGCCGAAGACGACCGGGCCAAGCTGTCGAAGAGGAACAAGGAACTCCAAGTCCAAGTAACCAATTTGAAGACCGACCTCGAAGTTTTGGAGAAAGAGAAGGTCGAATGGGGGACCCAGAGGGCTGAGATGGAGGCGCAAGTTCGGAAGGTAGCCCAGATGGCTAAGGGTGCAGCGATCGAGCAGTTCTTCAATGCTCTAGGTCAGGTGTGGGTCTTTGAACTCAGACTTGAGCATCAACTCCGATGAAAACCTGATAAAGCCTGACCACTATGTCGAAAACAGCAAGATCGTGCAGCCCGAGGAACTTGACGATCAGGGCAACGTCGTTCGCCCTAGCTCGATCCTCTTTTGAAGCCCGCCTGCGAGCGGAGAAATTTTTGTAATAGTTTACCTTGCCTTCGGGCACAACAATTTATAAAGTGCGCCCGGCGGTGAGATATTTGAACGCTCGGTTTCGACCGGGTGTTTCTGTTTTGTAATGACATTTTAACTTGTCTTTTATTTCGTTTACTTGAATTCGCATTGTTACGTCTACCCATCTTGTACTTTTATTCGTCAAAGTTTTCGAACTTGTAGGCCGCTCGACGACCGTTTTGTGCCATTTCGAAAGCACTCGTTAAAGATAAGAGTAATCCAACAGGTACCCGTCGCCTCGGCGACCGATTGGGCCATTTCGATGGCACTCGATTGAGCCATTTCGATGGCACCGGTTGGGATCATTTCGATGATCACTCGAGGTAGGTCGTTTCGACGGCCTATTATGATGGGTTATTACGTAACCCGTTGGTCATTTTCGATGGCGCTCGTTAGAGTCAACTCGGTGACCGATGTTTGTGCCGGCTCGGTGGCACTCGAGGTAGATCGTTTCGACGATCTGTTTAAGTTTGATAAATCTTCGATCGCTCCTTTGCCATGAGCATGCTTGAGCGACCGGGCATACATTCCTTGCGAGAAAGTAAATAATAACAATATTTCAAAGGTCAGGCCTCTGTAAAAAACCCAGTGGGAAAAAGAGCGCCTGCCTGTCTTTCATTAATAAATCGGTCGTTTGGTACATTTAGACATAATACTTTCAAAGTTTTTCTGTGTTCCATGTTCTGGGGATAGTCGCCCCTTCCATGGTTTCCAACTCATATGCCCCCTTGCCGGTCTTCTTGACGACCCTGTATGGACCTTCCCAATTTGGTGCGAGCTTTCCTGTCGGGCGTTCTTGTTTCCAACGTCGGTAGCGCGCCAGGACGAGCTGCCCGAGAAATCTCTTACGAACTCGAAGCGTTGTATCTAGCTGCGACCTTACGCTTGATCGGTTGTTCTCTAAGTGATGCTTGAGTGCGCGGCTCTTCAATCAGTCAATTCTTCTCGTATCCCGGTCGTTGTCAGCTATGGTAGGGGGGTTTGAAGTCCTCCAATTTAGCTCCCCATTTCTATGGGTATCACAAAGATCGATTCCATACACAAGCTCGAAAGGCGACTCGTCGATGAATGAGGGTCGTCTGCACGCCCGAGAAAACGGTGTAGCTCCTCGACCAGTTCCGCACAGCCGTCCGGTCTTACGTTTCAAACCACGCAGGATGACCACGTTGCCGCCGGCTTGGCCGTTTGTCTACGGATGTTCGACCGAGGTGAAACGCTGTTTAACACCTAAGTCGGCCAACATTTCTCTAAATCTTTTGTCCGCGGACTGGGTACCGTTGTCAGTTATCAATTGCTGCGGGACGCCAAAACGAGCTAACACACATCGACCGAAGAACTTGCTTACTTTTGCCGATGTGATCGTTGCGAGAGGCTCGGCCTCGATCCACTTCGTAAAATAGTCTACTACCACGATCAAGAACTTGAGGCGGCCCGGAGCAGTGGAAAGCGGGCCTAGCAGATCCATGCCCCACCAAGGCGTGACGGCCAAGGTGAGACAAGACTTTGTAACTCTGAGGAGGGTGCAATGTGGACATCAGCATGTACTTGGCATTTTTTGCATTTCTGGACGAGCTTCTTAGCATCCTCGTCCATGGTCGGCCGATAATAAGCGACCACGAGAGCTTTCTTAGCTATGGGCGTGCACCTTGGTGGCTACCACAAACACCTTCATGAATATCTCTCAACACATGGTCGGCCGACCGAGTCGTGAAGACATCTTAACAATGGGGGCGAGAATCCTCTTACGTATAATTTCCTTCTATTACCGAATATTTGGTCGCCTGAGCACGACCAATTTCGCCGCTATACAGTCACTCGGTTCTTCCCCTTCAACGATGTACCTTAGAATAGGGGCGATCCAATTTGAATCTGAATTGACACAAAGAACGGCCGACGATTGGCTTGGCTTGGCCGACACACTCGGTCGATTTAGGGTCTCCTGAATCAAACTTCTGTGATTACCCGGAGTTTTGGTACTTGCCAGTTTTGATAGAATATCCGCTCGAGCGTTTTTGGTCGAGGAATGCGTGTACCACTTCGCTCCGGTCGAATCGCTGGCACTATCTTACTACGGCGGATAACTTTTCAAAGACATCATCCTTGTCATCGTATAAGTCTTTGATCTGCGAGACAACAAGTAAGGAGTCCGATCCGAGTTCAACCGGTCGACATTAAAATCCCTAGCAAGTGCGCAGCTACTATGCACGCCTCATACTCGGCCGGGTTGTTCGATGTGTGGAACGCAAAAGTCAATGAAACCTCCACGCGCGAGGCCCTCTCAATTTTCTAATATTAGGCTCGCTCCACTTCCTTTGCTATTGGGCGACCCATCTACGTGCAAGATCCGGTCGTTTGAGCTTGATCCTGCGGGATCGGGGTCATCTCGGCTATAAAGTCGCCAAAGCACTGCGCGCGCTGCGGCCGATCTGGATTCAAATTTAATCCCAAATTCACTGAGCTCCACTGCCCACTTTATCATTCGTCCCGCCAGGTCTGGCCGATGAAGGACTTGCCTGATTGGCTGATCGGTCCTTACCACGACCTGGTGGGCCACAAAGTAGGGTCTTAATCTTCGAGCAGCCACTAGAAGTGCAAGGGCAAATTTTTCTATTTTCTGATATCTCAGCTCGGGCCCTTGCAGATGCATGCGATGAAATAGACCGGATTACGCTTTAGGTCGCTTTCACGACTAACACAAAGACTCAAAAAATACTTCGCTATCGCCAAGTATAAATCTGATGTTTAGCGGCGGCTTGGTCATAATTGGCGGGTTAGTCAATACTTCTTTCAATTCCTCCAATGCTCGCTGGCATTGGTCAGTCCACTCAAAATCTATGTCTTTCTTCAGGAGCCTGAACAGTGGAAGCGACTTGCAGGCCGCTTTTGGTATGAATCTGGATAGAGCAAACTACCATCCCGTTCATTTGTTGGATTTCTTTTTGGTCTTTGGCGGCCTCATGTGTCGGCGATCGCCTACACTTCTCGGGGTTTGCTTTTATCCTCTTTCGGTTAGGTGAAAGCCCAAAAATCTGCCGGCCCTCACCCCAAAGGTACACTTCTCCGGATTCAGTCTGAGCGAATTCTTCCTAGCTTCCTCAAAGATTTCCCTCAGGTCGTTCACATGTTCTAGATCGGTCCCACTTTTGATGATCATATCGTCCAAGTACACCTCAGATATTCGACTGATCTGCCTCTTGAAGATCTTATTCATCATTCGCTGGTAAGTCTCCCCAGCGTTCTTTAGGCCGAACGACATCACTTTGTATTGAAAATTGTCTCGATCTGTCATGAAGGTTGTTTTGTGCCGATCGGGTGGATACATCGTAATCTGATTGTATCCTGAATAAGCGTCCAAAAAAGACAACAATTTATAACCCGAGGCACCATCAACCAATTTGTCAATGTTGGGTACAGGGAAGGCATCCTTCGGGCATGCCTTATTCATGTCGGTGTAATCTACACACATTCTCCACTTGCCATTCTTCTTTTTAACCAACACGACATTGGATAGCCGTGTCGTCGTGTACTTGATCTCTTCGATGAAGTTGGCGCTTTACGAGGTCCTCAGCGGCCTTTGCTGCGGCTTGAGATTTTTCCTCACTCGAGTTCGTCTTCTTTGAGCGACCGCTTAACCCCTCATCGATCGAAAGTTGATGGCAAGCTACCGATCGGAATGTCGGGCATGTCTGATGCCTGCCATGCGAACAGGTTAGCATAGTCTTTCAAACATTGCACAAGGTCTTGCTTCACCTGCTCTGGTAGGTCGCTACCGAGCTTGACTGTCTTTGTTGGGTCGTCCCCCAACTGCACATCTTCCAATTCCCCATGAGGGTTCGGTCTTTTCAACTTCGTTCTTTAGCTCTCGGGCTAAGTCATCGTTGTTATCCTCTCGGGTCGCTATCCGGATCGTAACGAGCATCCAAATCAGCGAGATTGACCTGGTGACCTTCACCAGCGCTATGAGAGCTTGGGCCACGATCTACCTCGTCACAACTTTCTTGATATAAGTAGTGGCTCCCGCTTCGCTTTGCCTACAGGTCGGCCGCCGGGGTAACCACACAGTCGCTCTCTGCCAAAATTTCATTTTCAAGTGCACCGTCGATGCCACGGCCTCTAGCTTGCCTAAGGTCGGCCTACCAATGATACACCGCGATAGCATGATTTGATGGGAGTACGAGGGCGTCGTGCGGACCGCCCTGCACAAAGTGCTCTCTTGGTTGTCGTCACCAAATGTGACCATGAGTTCGATTGTTCCCAGCGGGTAGGTGATCGCTCCATTGAAGCCCGTTAGGAGTAGGCTCGGCACTGGGAATTATCTCGCTCCGATCAACCTTGATCTTGTCAATCAAATCTTCAAACATGATGTCACCGAGCTACCCTAGTCGACTAGAATTCTTTGAACTTACGTGTTGGCCATAATCGCTCGATCACCAATGGAACATAAGCTGTTCGGCTGCCTTGCCGAAAGCGTGATCTTTCGCCCCCCAAAGGAAATGGGCGGTCTATTCGAGGCCGTGGCCGCTCGCAGAAGTTGAGGCAACCATTAGGAGCTCGCCCCACTTTCTTTTCATAGCTTTGTTGGACTCTTACGATCCAACGGATTTCCCCGTGAATAACCATTGCTACGTTGCGGCCTTTGGACCGGCGAGTATCTCGATCTTGAGACCGATCTTTGTCTTGGGTGCTCGTTATGACTAGAGCGCCTTTCCTCTATCTTGATCATTCTCTCTTCTTCTTCTCGAGGTCGGGCGTCTTCCTCCGACCTCACATACTTGCCCAACTTGCCTTTCTGAATGAGCTCCTCAATATCGTCTTTGAGAGCCATACAGTCATTAGTATCATGACCCTTGCTTTTATGGTAACAACAATACCTTTTGGTCGGTCGTGCCCCTTTCTTGAGCACGAGTGGATCGGGCCGCTTTACACCCACAAACTCATTGTTCTGGCACTCACTGTAGATTTGTGCAATGGAGGTGTTGAGACGAGTGCGGTGATCAAACTTCTTGTCCCTGAAATCAGGCCGGTTGTCTCGGCGACCTTCACGAGCTTTAGCCGGTCTGTCTTGCTCTTCTTTTGGTCGTGGCACGGCGGCCTTTCTTGCGGCTAAGGTTTCTTCATACGCCATATGAACGTTGGCCCTTGTTAGGAAGAAACTGAGATCTTGATAATGGTTCAACGTGAATTCCTCTACGAACCTGTGGTCCGGTCGAATACCACGCTTTAGATACTTCAATTTGTCTTTATCTGACAAGTCACGAACAGACTCGGCCTCGGTATTGAACCGGTCGATGTACTGTCTTAGCGTCTCATTATCGCCTTGAACAATCGTGTCCAAGTGTTCTTCATATCGATATTGGCAGCGGTTGGCCGTATAGTGAGATAAGAAGATTCTGATCAAGTCTTGCCATGAGGAGATAGTATTGGGGCGAAGAGTCTCCCACCATTCTAACGCCCGGCCGTCCAACGACTGAGGGAACAACCGGCACTTCATCGTCGATCCCAATTCTCTGTAACTGCAATAATTATTAAAGTACCGGAGATGCTTATGCGGGTCGCCACGGCCAAACTCGAACTTATTCGATTAGGTGGCTTTCTTAAATCTCTGGGAATCCTGTAGCGCCTGATTTCTGGTGCATGGAAAACACATACACTTGTGTGCAAGTATACACTGTCCAAAAACAAGTAGTAAAAAAAAGATCGAACCCACAGAGATTGAAAAACTCACTTTTAAAATAATATAAAGTAATAAAGTGTAAAGTCACTAAGTAACAAAATAATTTTGGATTTTGTTTGATGATCACAACTAAGTTAGAAAGAAAACAAGTAAAAATGTTGATAGTGTAAAAGAGAAAAGCTAGTTGGAATGTCTTCATCAAGTAATTTACTTATAAGTGTATGATGCAGTATGTGATGCAATTTGCAGATTGAATCTTTGTTGCATTAGCTATGTGCCTTTCGGTCACTTTCTTCAGAGTATCATTACCAGCTCTTATGATCATTGTTCTATGCAGTAAAGAAAGGGGTGTTAGTGCCAATCTTGCCTCCTAACAATTATCCAATTTGCTTAAGTGAATTCACTCTTGTATTTTAAGTACCCACAATTATCCTATGGACTATACTATCCTATCTCTAGGACTTAGCATGGTTTTCACAAAGTTTTCTTTATGTAAAACACTCACCCATATTAGTTCTTGAGTTCTTAATTGTAAGCCATCTCTGGTCATTTACAAATCTACTTATTCTAAGTGATCAAGTTCAAAATAAGTTTTGAAAAGATTATCAAGCAAGAACTAAAGTACAAACATACATACATACATCATACTTACTTAAAAGCTCATTAAATGATTAGAACATTCCAACTAAGAAAGGTTTAGCTAACAAGAGACATTGCAAGATATATATAAACTGAATAGACCATGTTTATATATATAGAAATCACAAAAGAAAAACAACAAAAGTAAAGTTTACAAATGTTGAGAACCTTTGTATGAAATCTTCTAGCAATGCACTAGCATTACTCCTTAGCACTATACAAACACTATGAAAATGAGTTAAGGAGGAATTATGAATTCCTTCCTCTTCCTCTAAAAATATAAAAACTAACTATGTATATTGAAATTTTGATCTAACTTATGGATTGTGATATATTTCCAAATGAAGATGTGAGGTCCTTTTATAGCCTTCAAGTGAGGTACTTCCTTCCTTCATGTTGAAGTCATCTTGAGTGGATCGCCATTTGTAGTTGCTTTCCAGAGGTTTGTCCATGTTGAAATCTTTGACTAATCACATAGGGCGGTTTATTGATGTGTGAACATGTGTCCCTATGTTGGTGACTCTTCAAAGCTATGCCTATAGCTATGTGTGAATGGTGGCGCCTTACAAACAAGGTTGGATGGCATCAGAGAACCAAGCAGGAGGTCATCAATTGCAAGGTGGATGCATATGAAACAGACTGCTTATTCACCAAGTAGTGCAGTTTTGATGCAGGATCAGTGCAGGAGCATTGATGCAGTTAGCATTGAGACGCAGACTCGAAAAAAACATCAAACATACCACAATATATCCAAAATGGCCTAATAATAACTATAACCATTCAAATCACTCAAGTTATCATATATCACATAAAATACTATATAAACTCTTTATTATTACTTGAAAGAGAGCAAATACTAAGTTTAAACATATGAAATACTCTATATAAAATAGAGTTATCACACCCCCAAACTTAAACCATTGCTTGTCCTCAAGTAATGACAAAGACAAACTATAAAAACTAAATTTCTAGAAGATAGACCAGCTTGATTTTTGGATTTTCATGAGGAGTTCCCTATGAACTTCATTTTTCAACAATCTTTCTTGTGCCTTTATTTCTTCAAAACTACCAAAGCTATTCAAACTCTTTTGTGTGTGTGTGAACCCACTGAGTTGAGATTGGTTCCAAGACTAAGTGAAAAATTTCCTCCTAGCCTTTGAAAGGATTGGTTTATCTTTGGTCACACCAAAATATTTTTCAAAAGAGAGATTAGACTCACAAAATTTTCTCAAGTGTTGAGGAGTTCTAAAATCAAAGGGCTTGGTTGAATCTTTCAAAGCTTTTGAGCCAATGCATTTTTTCTATTTTTTTGTGTGGATCTTTTGAGCAGATGCAATACTTCTTTGAAGTGATTTGTGCATTGATTTTTTTCTGCATTTTGTTTTTTTTTTTCTTCAATGCAGTTTGCATTGATGCAGCTGCATTGATGATGCTTTTTCTTTTCTAGCTCATTTTACCTTCCTCACTCGACCTCCGGATGCAAATGCACTTTGGCAATGAGTCTTTGACCTCCGAGATGCATATATTTTTTTCTTTGCACTTTGCTTTGAGTTCGATTTTGAACTATCCTCCGGATACATTTATTCTGCATGGCATGTGTCTTTGACCTCGGATGCATTCATGTACTTAAGCGGTATAGTTTCAAAAGATTCGAGTGGTATGACTTTGTCCACATTTTTGTATTTCTTTTTCTACATTGTTTACTCTTATAATTTTGAAATTCACCTTTGTTTTTCATAAAACACCCCCAAACTTAATTCTTTAAGCTCTTCTTTCTTTTTAGTAAAGCTTTGTTTTGACCTAAGCTTACCAAAAATTCCTTGCATCAGATTGATCTTTAAATAGCGAGGTTCTTTTCACAAACTCGTTTTGAAGTGTTGAAGTAAAAATAATTTTGGTTTTTCCGAGAAATAAGGCTTCTTTTTCTCTTTTCATCATAAAAATTCCATCCATAGGGTTTTCACCATATTTTTGAAAAAGCTCGATCTTTTCTACTAAAATATTTTAGATACTACTTTGTTAAGTACATCTAATATTTAAACAAACTAAAAACTACTTAAAACATATATATTTACTATATAAAACATATTAATTAAACACACAACATATTAGATAGAAATAAACATAATTAAACATAACATGCAAATCCCCCCCCCCCAAACTTAAGGGGTTGCGGTGTCCCCTCACTGCAAGTTTGTTGAAAATACAAACCATATGTTGTTCAAAATAGGGGAGAGGATTTAAAAACAACCAGTGGAAATAGTCGATAGAAACAAAACAAGCTTATAGCAGTTTATGTGAAAACTAAATTGATACTCATTTCTTTGCTCCACTCCTGATTCTGGTGCTTTGCTTGGATGGAGGAGTGTGTTTCACCTCCTGCTTCTTCTCTTTGGGCTTGCTTGGTGTTTCTTCCAGCAGGTGCGGATGCACCTCCTACTTCAGTGTAGTTGCAGGAATTTGTTGGAATTGATGCAGTGCATCGATCTTGGCGCATCGATCGTTCTTCCTCCTTTGGTGTTAATTTTGCCCGCCTTCCTGCGCAGTTGCTTGAAGAATTTCGAGTGTTGTGCAAAGCATCCTCTTCTGTTTAGCCATTTGTTCCAGAACCAGTTTGATAGTTGCCTCATCATGCATTGTTGTTGCCTGTTGTGATGCAGCAGCAAGTGATGCAGGAGCATCACTCTGCATCTCAACAGTTTGAGCTACAGGCTCCTGTGCAGATGATTTTTCTCCTTTGTCTTCTTTGTTGAGTCCTTCTTCTTCTCTTTCCTGCACAATTTCTTTCTCAAGAGCAGAAACAATATTAGAAATAATGTTGCTTGGGTCGTAAGGAAAGTCTTGCTTGTTCTATTGGCATAACAGGGGTTGGTTCTTCTGTGTGAGTTGTTTTCTGTGGTTCATTTCTTGGAGAGGGTGGTGGAGGGGTTGTTTGTGGTGGTGATAGTACTGGTGGATCATTGAGGGAGGGTAATGGTGATTTTGGGATAGAGGATGATTCTTGGTTTGGTGAGATGATAGGTGTTTTGGTAACTGGTGATGTGATAGGGGTTTCTTGCTGGGCTTGTGGTGTTTAGCATATTTCTGCCTAGCAATTTCTTCTAGGATTACACCCCTAGCATGTTCCTCCTCTTGTTCATCAATTTCCTCATCACTCTCTTCTTCTTCTTCAACTTCCTCTATTTCTTCATCCATTTCTTTTTCTAATTCCTCATCCTCAGATTCTGTGTCATACATTTCTTCCACAACAGGCTCTATTACAACCTTCTTTTGTACTTTGAATTGCTTCCTAGTCACCTTCTTCTTGGTTCTAGGTTCCTCTACCTTCTCTTTACCTTTTCCTTCTTCTTCTACCTCTTTCTCCTCTTCTTCTTCTCCTTCACTTCTCAATACCCAACTTGGGAATTCAGTGGCATTCACTTGGCCCACAATATCAAAGATCTTGTCAAAGACCAATTGAAGCTAGTCATGTTGATCATTTTGAAATTTCCAGACATGACCCTCGCTTACGCATGTAATGCTCTTGCATTGCAGTGCGGGAGGCCTCTTACATTTCTCAATTTTTCCTTCACTTCAAAGACTCAAATTACCAGGGGGAAATTTCCTTTGTTCATTATGCAGCTATAGGGACACCTTCTTTCATGCATAATTCGGTTATAAGACAAGGGAAAAACAGAAATCCCTTTGATTTTGTTGAGCATGCAAGAATTTCCCTAGCTATCAATCACTTTATGTCTACATTTCCTCGAGAGAATTGTATCTAGCAAGATCAATCTCTCTTTGGTCATAGCATATGTATGTGATGTAAAAGCAGAATTGAAGTGGCTATGAACAAATGCCAATTACCTAATGCATTTATCAAATAATTGCTTCTAAGCTTAATCTCATTAGGTGTAAATTTTTCCCCCACAGCCCACGGTATAGCAATCCTATTTCTCAATTCTTCCATTTCTTTCTTAAAGGACTTGGCCACTTTATTTTCAAATTCATTCCCATTATACTTGAAAGATATAATGTTCATTCAATTTCTTGGCATGAAAGTGTACAAGTTTACCTCTCACCATGGAAGTGTAGGAATGTTCTCGCTCCTTCTTGTGGTGTGATTCAAAGATAGAACTCTCTCACTATGTCTTCAATGTAGCCTCCTCTTGGTAGCACGAAGTGGTCCCAATTGAGATTGGCCACTGTTGACATGAATGATGGGCTAGCCTTCTTCAAATCATATACTCTCTCGGGCAATAGATGCATGTTCCAGAGATGAACATTGTCATCATTTCTTCTTTGTTCATTCCTTGGCTTTGCCTTTCTTGATTGATGATGATGATGCATGCATGACCTTCTTTTCTTTTCGAGGAGTTACGGCCCGCTTGCTCGATGATTTCTGTCTTCGATTGCTTTTTCACCATTGTAATTGCTTTGAATTTCTAGGTTTTGATTGCTTGTGTGATTGAGAAAAAATTGGAGATGAAAATGTGAAGAGTGGTTTGTATTTTGGATGAGAGAAATTTGTGAGATTTTGCGAATGAAGGGTAATTGTGAGTAACAACAAAAGGCTTTATGTTTTAGGAAGAGGAAGTTAGTGGATTTATTAGGTAGCCGTTAGCATTGTGTCTTTGCGCATGCATCATGCCAAGTGTCTTGCTTTGGCTACCAATGTGTCATTAATCTTGCTTAACCTTCCTTTAACCTTCCCTGAAGCCTTATGATTCACACTTAACCAAATTTCTTTAAGTTTTTAAATTTTCGATGCACGGGGCACATTTTCCTTCAATGCAGTGCATTTGATGCAATTGCATTAGTTTCTGCATTTACGCAAAACAACTAAAAACATAAAATTGCACAAAAATAATTAAAAACAATGGGTTGCCACCCATTAAGCGCTTGTTTTAAGAGTCTTGTCACTGACTACCTTTTTACTTAGAGATTTTTCAAATAGGTGGTGGTTTTGTCTCTCACCACATGTTCACCATAGTACATTTTAACTCTCTCGACCATTCACCTTGAAGACAAGATTTGAGGATTTATCAAATAAGTCTATCTTGCTCCATGTGGATAAACCTTTATCAACTTATATGGTCCCGACCACCTTGATCTAAGTTTTCCAGAAATAGCTTCAACCTAGAGTTATATAGCGTAACTAGTCCTCCTTCTTTCAATTCTCTCTCGTGAATTTTCTTGTCATGCCATTTCTTAGTCTTAGCTTTGTAGATTTCAGCATTCTCATAAGAGGTTTGCCTAATTTCTTCTAGCTCATCAAGCTCTATCATTCTCTTTTTACTGCCTTGTTCAAATTGAAATTGAGCTTCTTGATAGCCCAATAAGATTTGTTTTCCAATTCTACGGGTAAATGGCATGCTTTTCCATAGACTAATTTGTAAGGGGACATTCCTAAGGGTGTTTTGAATCTCTGTTCTATATGCCCATAAAGCATCATCCAAATGTAAAGACCAATCTTTCCTATTTGGACTAACCATTTTTCTAGCATTCTCTTTATTTCCTATTGGATAATTCTCGCTTGTCCACTAGTTTGAGGATGGTATGTTGTAGCTATCTTATGCTTAACTCCATATTTAGCTAGAAGGTTTTCTATGATCTTATTGCAAAAGTGTGAACCTTCATCATTAATGATAGCTCTAGGAGTTCCAAATCTAGTGAATATATTTCTTTGAAGAAACTTACTCACCGATTTAGCATCATTATTAGGTAATGCTATCGCCTCTACCCATTTGGACACATAATCAATAGCTACTAAGATATATAAATTGCCAAAAGAGGGTGGAAAAGGTCCCATGAAATCCATGCCCCAAACATCAAATAATTCTATTTCTAAAATATTTGTTCTAGGCATTTCATGCTTATCGTAAATATTCCTGCTTCTTTGACATTTATCACATGATTTGACCATAAAATAAGCATCTTTAAATAAAGTAGGCCAAAAATAAACTGATTTGTAATACCTTAGCCGTTGTTCTAGTGCTTCCAAAGTGTCCTCCATAAGGTGCAGAATGGCAATGAAGAATAATCGCTTGTTGCTCCTCTTCGTGTATGCATTTCCTCATTAATTGATCAGGGCACATCTTGTAAAGGAATGGATCATCCCAATAGTATTGTTTAACCATGTGGAAGAATTTTTCCTTTGTTGATATGTCATACTCATTGGTACTACTTTGCTTGCAAGGAAATTTACAATATCAAACAAACCATGGTGCAGTGCATTTGATGCTCTGCATTGCTTATAGCAAATGCGGTTTCATGTTTTGCATTGATTGTAATTGCCAATAGTTTCTCATCCGAAAGCTTTCCTTGATTTCTTCTTCTTGTGTACCAAGTGATTCTCCTTCAATCCTTGATAAATGGTCCGCTACTTGGTTTTCTACTCCTTTTTGTCTCTAATTTCTAAATCAAATTCTTGTAGGAGTAAAATCCATCTTATCAGCCTTGGTTTTGCATCCTTCTTTGAAATTAGATACTTAATGGCAGAGTGATCAGTATAGACAATAATCTTAGTGCCTACTAAGTATGATCTGAATTTTTCAAATGCAAATACCACAGCTAATAATTCCTTTTCTGTAACTGTGTAGTTCACCTGAGCTTTAATTAATGTCTTGCTAGCATAATATATGGAATGAAAGACCTTATCATACATTTGCCCTAGGATTTGCTCCTTTGCAAAGTCACTAGCATCACACATTAATTCAAATGGCCTACTCCAATCTAGAGTTACTATAATTGGTGCTGTCACCAATGCCTTTCTAAGCTTGTCAAAAGCTTCTATACAAGATTCATCAAAGTTGAATTCTACATCATGTTGCAAAAGCATGCATAATGGTTTTGAGATTTTTGAAAAATCTTTGATAAACCTTCTATAAAAACCAGCATGGCCTAAGAAGCTCCTGATACCTTTAACTGTATTTGGTGGTGGTAGATTCTCAATGACATCAACTTTAGCTTTGTCTACCTCTAGACCTTTCTTTGAAATTCTATGTCCTAGCACTATGCCTTCTTGTACCATGAAATGGCACTTTTCCCAGTTTAAGACTAAATTTGTTTCCTCACATCTCTTGAGAATTTGTTCCAAATTTGCTAAACAAACTTGAAATGTTTCTCCAAAGATAGAGAAATCATCCATGAATACTTCCATTGATTGCTCAATGAAATCTGAGAATATAGACATCATGCATCTTTGGAATGTAGCAGTGCATTACATAAGCCAAATGGCATCCTTCTAAAGGCAAAGGTTCCATAAGGGCATGTAAAGGTGGTTTTATGTCGATCCTTAGGCTCAATGGCTATTTGATTGTAAACTGAATAGCCATCTAGGAAACAATAGAATTCTTTCCTACTAATCTATCTAACATTTGGTCTATGAATGGTAAAGGAAAGTGATCCTTTTTGGTAGCTTTGTTGAGTTTTCGTAATCCATACTGATTCTCCACCCGTGATGATTCTAGTTGGTATCAACTCATTCTTTTCATTGGCTATTCTTTGTCACACCCCCTTTCTTTGGTACACATTGGACGGGACTTACCCAAGCACCGCATGCGATATGGGTATATGATTCCAAAGATCTAGCCACTTAATGATTTCCTTTTTCACAACCTCTTTCATAATAGGATTTAGTCTTCTTTGACTCTCTATGCTGTTTTTGGAATTTTCTTCCAAAATGACTCTATGCATGCATATAGAAGGACTAATTCCTTTGATATCTGCCATTTCCCAACCTATAGCTTTGGTATGCTTCTTTAGAGTACTAATGAGATCACTCTCCTGTTTTGATGTTAAATCAAAAGCAATGATAACAGGTAAAGTCTCATCTGTTCCTATGAAGGCATACTTAAGGTGTTCAGGCAGTATCTTCAATTCTAACTTAGGAGGTTGTTCTATTGAGGGTAAGTTCTTCTTGAGAATTGGATCCTCAAGATTGAGTGGTTCATAAGTCCTAACCCATATTTCCTTACAAGAGTTTTCTATTGGCAGATTTTCCTTTTCTAGTATTTCATCATCTAGCAATGCAGCTGCATCTAATGCATCTGCATTGGCTAAGTGATCATACTGCTTGTAACATTGTTTTTCTACCAATTGATCTAGAGAGAATAAGGATGAACACTCTTACGTATCCTCTGCGCAGATACTTCATAGCATTCATTACATTGAATTTTATCTCTTGATCATTCACTCTCATAGTGAGTTCACCTTTCTCGCACATCAATTATGGTTTTACAGGTTGCTAGAAATGGTCTACCTAGGATAATAGGCACTTCCTTATCTGCATCAAAGTCAAGGATAACAAAATCTACAGGAAATACGAATTTATCTACCTTAACTAGGATGTCTTCTATGATACCTTCAGGATAGGCTATTGATCTATCAGCTAATTGAAGTGTCACGTTGGTTGGTTTTGCATTTCCTATTTCTAATCGGTCAAAAATAGATTTAGGCATCAAGTTGATGCTTGCACCTAAATCACATAAAGCTTTACTAAATATAGGATTTTCCTATAGAAAATGGAATTGTAAAACTACTGGATCCTTCAATTTCCTAGGAATCTTATTTTGCATAAGCAAACTACAATCTTCTGTCATGGCAATCTGTTTCAAACTCACCTAATCTTCTTCTCTTAGTAAGCACATCCTTCATAAATTTTGCATAATTTGGCATTTGTTGGAGGGCTTCTACTAAGGGAACATTGATGTGTAATTGTTTTAGTACCTCTAAGAATTTACCAAACCGCTTCTCCTCATGTGCTTTTTTGGTCTTTGAGGGTAAGGAGGAGGAGGGTATTCAGTGTACTAACTTAGGTAGTGGACTTTGAACTTCTTGTGATGCAGAGCTTTGGATGCTTCGCATTGGTTTCTTTTTGATTTTTGGCTTTTTCTCCCTTTTCTACACTTTCCTTCTCAGTTAACTCTACAAGATCCTTACCACTTCTTAATGAAATAGCCTTAACCTGCTCTTTTCATTTGGTTTGGGAAGGAGTAGCTTCTGTATTTGAAGGTAAGGCACTTTGTGGCCTTTGATACAGAGCTGTGGCTAATTGACCAACTTGATTCTCTAAGTTCTTAATGGAAGCATCTTGGGTTTGTCTAGCAGTTCTAGATTCACCTATAAATGCTTTAAGCATGGATTCTAGAGAATTCTCAGTGGTAGGTTGAGAGTTTCTTTGGTTATTTTGAGCTAGGAATCCTGGTGGGTTGGTTGATGTAGTTGGAGCAGTTCTAGGTGCAGGTGCACTATTGTTGCTCCATCTAAAATTTGGGTGATCTTTCCAACCAGATTATAAGTGTTGGAATAAGGGTTGTTATTCCTATTATAACCTACATAATTTTACAGAGATAGGGTTGCTAGAACACTCCTCATACAAGTGACCTCCTCCACACAAGACACACAACTAGGTGTGCCCGGAGGTACTTGTTCTTCTTTGCAATGATTGCTTTACGGTGATGCAAGAGCATTGCTGTATGAAGTTTTTCATCAAATTAGCTAGAGTGGCTACTTGAGCAGATAGGCAGATATATCATTGATTTCATGTACCGATGGTTTCTTTTGGGCACTTACCCTCTCAAGAGGCAAACTAGAGCTATTAGTCGCTATTCTATCAATTAATTCACATGCTTCATTGTATGATGATTTAATAACACTCCACCGGATGATGCATCAAGCATTATTCGTTTGAGGTTCTAAACCATAATAAAATGTTTCCATTTGAATAATAACGAGTAAACCATGATGAGGACATTTTCTCAAAAGTTCCTTCCATCTTTCCCATGCTTCAAATAAAGACTCAAACTCTTTTTGTCTAAAAGATGTAATATCATTTCTTAACCTTGGCATTTTTGATAGGTGGGAAATATTTTCCTAAAATTTTTCAGCCATTTCATTCCATGAATGGATAGAGTTAGGCTCTAAAGAATTTAGCCAAGCCTTGGCTCTATCTTTCAAAGAATATGGAAATAACCTTAATCTAAATGCATTTTCACTAACACCGTGTAAAATAAAATTACTACATACTTCTAGAAATTGCCTTAAATGCAAATGAGGATCTTCATGAGGAGATCCTCCAAATTGACCAATAGTTTGAAGCATTTGAAACATCATAGGTTTAAATTCAAAATGCATGGCATCAATATGAGGTCTATTTATGCTAGTTTGCATGTTTTGATGATCAAACCGAGCATAATCCTCATAGGTCTATCTCTATCATTAATCATACCTATGTGATCCATGTGGATGAGATTTTCTCTATGAACTTCTTCTTCAAAGAGCATGTCAGGAACCGGGGCCTCCTCTTACCGAGTGTGGCCTTGAGCTTTGTTCTTCATCTGAATGACATGTTGCAAGCTTGTTGATTCATGCTTTCTGGAGTCTTAGCAATCTCCTGAATTTTCTTTCTATTTCTGGATCTAAACTATATTCTGGAGTTCTGTTTCTGGTTCTGTACATATACTAAGTACCATGTACTTTTGTATGACAGAAACTTTAAAAACCAGAATTTATATACAACACTAAATTACTAAATATCAGAATTTTAAAAGAATTTACTTCAATCCGCAAGCAACGGCGCCAAAAACTTGGTGCATGGAAAACACATACACTTGTGTGCAAGTATACACTGTCCAAAAACAAGTAGTAAAAAAGATCGAACCCACAGAGATTGAAAAACTCACTTTTAAAATAATATAAAGTAATAAAGTGTAAAGTCACTAAGTAACAAAATAATTTTGGATTTTGTTTGATGATCACAACTAAGTTAGAAAGAAAACAAGTAAAAAATGTTGATAGTGTAAAAGAGAAAAGCTAGTTGGAATGTCATCAAGTAATTTACTTATAAGTGTATGATGCAAGATGTGATGCATTTGACTGAATGTTGTTGCATTAGCTATGTGCCTTTCGGTCACTTTCTTTGAGTATCATTACCAGCTCTTATGATCCTTGTTCTATGCGAAGAAAGAAAGGGGTGTTAGTGCCAATCTTGCCTCCTAACAATTATCCAATTTGCTTAAGTGAATTCACTCTTGTATTTTAAGTACCCACAATTATCCTATGGACTATACTATCCTATCTCTAGGACTTAGCATGGTTTTCACAAAGTTTTCTTTATGTAAAACACTCACCCATATTAGCTCTTGAGTTCTTAATTGTAAGCCATCTCTGGTCATTTACAAATCTACTTATTCTAAGTGATCAAGTCCAAAATAAGTTTTGAAAAGATTATCAAGCAAGAACTAAAGTACAAACATACATACATACATCATACTTACTTAAAAGCTCATTAAATGATTAGAACATTCCAACTAAGAAAGGTTTAGCTAACAAGAGACATTGCAAGATATATATAAACTGAATAGACCATGTTTATATATATAGAAATCACAAAAGAAAAACAACAAAAGTAAAGTTTACAAATGTTGAGAACCTTTGTATGAAATCTTCTAGCAATGCACTAGCATTACTCCTTAGCACTATACAACCACTATGAAAATGAGTTAAGGAGGAATTATGAATTCCTTCCTCTTCTTCTAAAAATATAAAAACTAACTATGTATATTGAAATTTTGATCTAACTTATGGATTGTGATATATTTCCAAATGAAGATGTGAGGTCCTTTTATAGCCTTCAAGTGAGGTGCTTCCTTCCTTCATGTTGAAGTCATCTTGAGTGGATCATAGCTGTAGTTGCTTTCCAGAGGTTTATCCATGTTGAAATCTTTGACTAATCACATAGGGCGGTTTATTGATGTGTGAACATGTGTCCCTATGTTGGTGACTCTTCAAAGCTATGCCTATAGCTATGTGTGAATGGTAGGCGCCTACTATACAAGGTTGGATGGCATCAGAGAACCAAGCAGGAGGTCATCAATTGCAAGGTGGATGCATATGAAACAGATCGCTTATTCACCAAGTAGTGCGATTTTGATGCGAGGATCGGTCTGAGAGCATTGATGCGATTAGCATTGAGGCAGATCGAACAAAAACATCAAACATACCACAATATATCCAAAATGGCCTAATAATAACTATAACCATTCAAATCACTCAAGTTATCATATATCACATAAAATACTATATAAACTCTTTATTATTACTTGAAAGAGAGCAAATACTAAGTTTAAACATATGAAATACTCTATATAAAATAGAGTTATCAATTTCCCTAGTGAATGGGTCGTGACCGTCCTGAACGCCGTTCGACCCAAAAAGTTTCATAGCGAGGCACGCCTCGTTCCCGGCATCCCATAAAACACCCGGAGGGCGAGGGTGGAAGGCGAGGAGGTCTTCGGGCGTTCGCTTTGGCCTCTCTCTCGCCGATGTGAGACGCCCCCGATCCTTCCATCTCTCGTAATCTTCCAACTCTTCACGAGAATCCCAGGACCTGCTTCTCGACCGACGTGAACCGGACGACTCATTAGAGGAGTACCTGGTGGGCGAGCGACCGGTATCAGGGCGGTAGCTAGAGTCCTCATATTCGTCATAAGATAATGAACGGCGTCACAAGACGTTCTCGCTGGGGCGACCCACGTGCCCTTGTTCGTCGCAGACCGAGACCGGTGGGTGGTGCTCTCGGCGGGAAAGGCTCCTTCTAGGAGGGGGCGGTGTGCACGCCAGGTCGGCGCCGGCGAGCGAAGGTTCTCCGTCTTCCGCACGCCGGCGTCGGAATCGACCTCTTTCGTAGCGAGATATCAGCCCATCTCTATCTGCGATAACCTGGTTCTTGTTATGCAGGATCTGTAGAACGGCCTGAGTGACATGCTCTGGCAATGGTTCCTGAATGCCCGCTTCAATCAGCTCAGGCGGTAGATCATTAGGAACGGGCGGCTGAATCTGTTGAGTTTGCTATGATGAAAACTACACTTGGTGATCACTAGACCTTGTCTTAGTATAACTGTAACTTGAATGAATCTTGTGGTGCAAGTCTTTTTTTTTTTTTTGAGCAAACATATTATAAATAAATAAACTTATTTGTCCTAAGATTAACACTTTGAGAAAACAAAAGCAATTTATCATTGATCGGAATGTGGCCAATGGTTTAGTGATTTATGATAATTGGGCTCAAGTAGTGTTTGGGGATTGATGGGACGGATGATTTTTTTGAGCGGTATGATTTGGCTAATGGTTAATGGTTTGTGAAAGAAGGGGTTATTAGGCTCAATGAAGTGTTTGATGATTGATGGGACAAATGATTTGGTGATGTAACTTGGCTAATGGGTGATAATTTATGAAGGAAATGGTTGTTAGGCTCAAAGGAGTGTTTGAGGGTCTATTGAGACAGTAATTGATGTGTCTCATGGTAGGATGGACTTGTTTAGGGATGTGACTTGGCCGAGGGTTTATGAAGGATAGGATATTGAGGACAAGGGAAGTGTTTGGGGGCTTATTTCAGACAAGGATCTCTTATGGTAAGAAGTATCAGCTCATGATTGTATCACTTTTGCTTTTTCCTATTTTTTTTTGTTTTGATTTCACTTTCTTTTTTGATTTTGATTTTTTTTTTCTTTCGAGCTGAGTGACTTGATAAAAATGATACACCATTTTTGATGTGGAATTGATCCTTGTCTAGGGTGATTGAAAGGTTTTTAGATTTTGGCTTAAGGTGGGTAGCACGGTTTCTTTTTCGAGGGTATGGGAAGATGGTCAAACTTCATTTCAATCATGATTGCTCGTTTTCTCAAAAATTAACTTAAGGTCAATAATTTATTTACTTTTATATATTTGCTCTTTTTCTTTATTTCTCTTTTTATGCCCTAATTTTTGCTTGTAGCCGCTCTTACGAGTTTTCAACCTACTTGGGCCTTTTTGAATTTTTTTTTTTTTTTTTTTTTGTAAAAGGGCTTGCACAAAGGGAATATAACGTTGACAAGGTATTTTAGAGATCACACATTTGCCCCAGTAGGGAGGGTCTCAAGTGTTATTTCATTAGTGAGAACAAACCAAAAAGTTGACTAGGTAGGGGAGTATGTACTTTAGGGTGGTCGGGGTGGGATTAGACTTTGACAGGAGATGATGGTAAGGTAGGGACGCTAACTGACTCAGACAAAAATAAACACACATGTTACCCAAGTCACTACACAAATGCTTAACATGATAGAAATTTTTGATGGGCATTTAGGTCATTTATCATGGGATGGAAGAGATGCAACGTTTGGTTAAAAGATGTGAGCAAGCTAAAAATTTGAAAAACTGAGTGACTTGAAACACCTTGAGCTTGCAACGAAGTATGGCTACACTTTTTCAAAAAGAATTATTTATCTCACAAGAATGCCTCACCTCTCATCACAATTTTTCTCTCAAAATTATGTTTTTTTTGTTTTTATAATGCATGATGTAAGTATGCAAATGAATGAATGCGCATGAAATGAGAATGCGAATGAATGTATGTGAAATGCGAATGTGATGTATGTGTATGAAATAATGATATATGATTTTATTCGTGTCGGGGAATTATAAACTTTTCATTGGAGAGTAAAGTACAAAATTTAATTTTGACTTCAGCGTGCACGACTTCTCTCCAAGGTAAAGATTTTAATTCCCTGACGGTCATAACAGTAGATGTTTATTTGTTGTATGCATGTGGTATATATTCTAAAAGAAGTAGTAAAAGAAGGGAAAAAATGATTTTTGGTTTTTTTGATTTTTTTTTTCAATAAAAGACGATATGCATAAATATTTGTTTGAATGCAAGGGTATAAAGCTCCTTTGTGACCCTAGAAATGCATCTTACAGAGTGGGTCTAAGGTTTCTTTTACAGTGAACCTCACAGGGATGGTTCTGAAGAATCCTACACATGGTCCCTAGAGCCAAGGACTCCAGTCAAGAACACTGACCCCAACAATAGGCAAGCTATTAGAAGGGGTAGCATCCTCAAAAGGAATCAAACTCTAGGTGAGATTTTCGTGACCACCCAACGAGACGTACGTCCCGCAGGCCATCACTACGCAATCTCGTTCTAACTTAGGTTTATGCTCGAGTCCGGGTGGAGGACTTTTTCTCACGTGTGTGAAGTGTAGAAGTGAAGTGTGTGTAGGAGCAATTTAAAAACAACCCAAAAGCTGCAAACAGACAAACAAACACATATACAAATATCGTCTTCTACCCTAGGGTTTACACAGATAAATCACATAACTATGCAAAAGCAAATAAATAAATAAAAGGGTAAAAATTGAATTAATCCTAAATTAACTAGACTAGGTTTTGACTCTCTAAAAATAAATAAGTCCCCAGTGAAGTCGCCACAGAATGATCAAAAATCCGAAAGGATTCTTGAAAGGTTCTTTAGGAAGCCGCCACCAAATTTTAGTTTAAGGGCAAATTCGGAAAATCCCTTTAAGTTTTAGGACGAGGCGTTGTTAGGGTTCGGGAGTCGTTATGTGTGGGGAAGGTATTAGCACCCCACGACATCCTATTGTCTAACTAATTTAAGATTTATTTAATTATTACCCTTTATTTATAAAAAGAAGACTTATTTAAATTTTTATTTTTTAGTGCTTGACAAGAGTGGACTCTTGCTCCTACGTACCTCCGGATGCAATGGAGGAATCAAAGCTACGTAGTTCTTCCTGAAAAAGTTTGTGGGTGGGTGTTTTTTAATGTCGGGGTCCTAGGATTCCTTGAACTGCATGTACCATCGATTCTAGAACAAGCTAACCCGATTGTACAACCGACTTAGCCCCCTACTATTTGAAAATAATTTTAGAGTTTTTGAAAGAAAGTGGTTTGGTGTGAGGTGGGTTCGTTTTAGAATAAGTATTCTAGAACTCCTGAACTGTACAGCTCATTAGTTCTAGAACGCTGACTAACCCGACTGTACAGCCGACTTAATCCCCTATTTATGGAAAAATGATTTATTTATATTTTATTGAGTTTTTGTAGAATTACTGAACTGTACAGCTCATTGGTCCTAAAATGATGACTAACCCGGTTGTACAACCGACTTAGCAGTTTATTCTTAGAGAAAAATAGTATTTTTTGTTTTTAATGAAGTTCGCAGGAGTTCGAATCGTATGTACTCATTGGCCTAAAATAGTGACTAACGGTTTGTTGTACAACCGACTTAGCCGCTTATTTAATTTCATGAGAAAAATTATCTATATTATTATTGGAAAAGAATTAAAAAGTAAATCAGAGGGTGCAAATAGTAAATTTGGGTTTTTATTAACAGCAGGGTGTTGTATAATTCATTGGAGGTGCAAAAGGAAAGCCTGGGGTTCAGATGTGGGAGCCTGAATGCAAAGCGGGCTTAAGTGGGGAGGAGGTGCGCGTGGATAAAAGGTGTGAATAGCGTTACTCGAACAAAAATAATAAAAAAAAAAAGGAGGACCCATGCAAGCCCAATACCAAACCTAAACCTAAAATCCACTTCTCCTTCCTTACCATCACCATCATTTGCGCATGCAGGCATTGAGAGAGAGAAGGGGCGAAATTTCCGGCGGTACTCACGGGGACGGGAAGGGTGTATATCCTTGGCGCGATTTGCGCCGGTTACCATGGGGAGGAGAAACCGAAGCTTTGGGTTCGCGATGAGAGGGGTTGTGATTATTGGAGGTGGGTGGCGGCGATGTCACATTCGGCTATGGGTGAGTTCGTTTTCTTCCTCTATTCTTCTTTATTTCCTTTTTTCAGTTTTTTCGTTCCTTTCCCCTTTTGTTCACAGATCAACAGATCTGATATGTTCTCCTTTTTTTTCAGCTTCTGGGTTCATTCTTGGGGAGGTTGGAGTCGGTTTGGGGAAGCTCACGAATGGTGGTGAGGTTTGGAGAAGGTCGCACGACGCGTTTTTGACGACACGATGCTGCTAGGCTCATTGGTTTCGGGACGGTGCGATTTTTTTAACGACGGCGCGGTGGAGGAGTTTTTTGGTTGTTGTTTCGGTTTAATGGTGGGTCTGGCGGAGTTCTCATCGAGAAGGTGACCGGAGGGTCACCGGCGATGAAACAACACGTATTTTTTACATCATTGATTCTATTGCTTTTTGAATTGTATTTGTAATTTGTTGCAACAACATGTATTTGATAGGATGCTGTGTTTATGAAAATTCGTTGCAACTTATTTTGTGCTTGTTATATTCATCTGGATATGGCATGTAATCATTGATTCACAAAATAAAAAAGGTCTATAGTAGAAAACGTGAAAATACTATCACTAACCTCCTTTCCAGCTTCTGATCTTCTTTTGGGCTCTTGACTGTTGTTGTATATGACTGACTGCAACTACCACCGTGTGACTACTTGACTGCTAACTGCTTTTTCTCCTTAATAACCGGAACTTCAGAATCGTTTCTGGTGGATTAGGGTTTCGATGTGAAACTCTAATCCTATTTTTTGGGTGATTTTAGCAGTAGTTTTCTGCCTTGTTTCTGTGTGTTTTGGATCAGATCTGAAATTTTGTTTATTTATAGTGGAAAATTAGGTTTTAGCATTAATTGCTATTTGAGATCTGGCTTTTTTGCCGATCTCTTGAAAGCGATCTTGAGAAACAGAAAAGCAGACCAGATTAGATTCTTGTATTTGCTCCTTTATTTAATTTTCGTTTTTATATTCTTTGTATTTTTAATATTATCATTTTTGTATTTTTGGACTTTTGGACTATTAAGTGCTCTTAAATTGTAAATTAAACTAAATAGAATTTTTTGACATTTTTGGACTTATTTGACTCTTAAACACTTTTAGATTGTAAATTAAAATAAATAGAATTTTTGACATTTTTGAACTATTAAGTGCTTAAATAAATTAAATAAACAAAAATAAAAATAACAATAAGAAAAAAGGAGTCCGGCCAAATACAAAGACGAGAACGGCCGGATTCGACAAACTGCGCTAAAACGAGACCAAAAAATAAAAGAAATGGGCGTGTTAACTAAAACCCCAAAATTAACTCGGAATCGCATTATTAAATCTGAATTTAAACCAACTTTTTGTGAAAAAAGACTTTAGGTAGACCTGCTTACGTACGACTAAACTCGAATACGGACGTTAAATTGAAGAACGCGCGAAAAGATCGATCATTCGCGTGCGTGCCTAATTTAAACAACGGCGTTTCGATTTAGTTGAACGGAGTGATTGAAATTAGTAACCGAGGCTCTACACTAATAATTCTCGTAATCATGCGACTCCAAAACACGCCCTTACTAAAAATAAACGACTAAAGCGAGAAAAAGAAGACGGACAAAATTGGGGTATAACACCCGCTATCGGGCCACTCGGGTCACGCCCGATTGTCGATCCAGGTGTGAGGGTGTGTTAAGAGTCCCACATCGGATGGGATATGGCCTAAAAAAGAGTTTATAAGTGGGTGGCATCCCTCACCTTACAAGCCGATTTTGTGAGGTTGAGTTAGGCCTAAACCACATTCTAAGATGGTATCAGAGCCAACCCAAGATCCGTTGGGCCACCCGCTATCGGGCCACTCGAGTCACGCTCCAGTTGTCCAGTCCTGGGCGTGAGGGGGGTGTGTTAAGAGTCCCACATCGGATGTGATATGGCCTGAAAAAGAGTTTATAAGTGGGTGGCATCCCTCACCTTATAAGCCGGTTTTGTGGGGTTGAGTTAGGCCTAAAATTACATTCTAAGATGGTATCAAAGTCAACCCAAGATCCGTTGGGCCACCCGCTATCGGGCCACTCGGGTCACGCTCCAGTTGTCCAGTCCTGGGCGTGAGTGGGGTGTGTTAAGAGTCCCACATCGGATGGGATATGGCCTAAAAAAGAGTTTATAAGTGGATGACAACCCTCACCAAGCCGATTTTGTGGGGTTGAGTTAGGCCTTAAACCACATTCTAAGATGGTATCAGAGCCAACCCAAGATCCGTTGGGCCACCCGCTATCGGGCCACTCGGGTCACGCTCCAGTTGTCCAGTCCTGGGCGTGAGGGGGGTGTGTTAAGAGTCCCACATCGGATGTGATATGGCCTGAAAAAGAGTTTATAAGTGGGTGGCATCCCTCACCTTATAAGCCGGTTTTGTGGGGTTGAGTTAGGCCTAAAATTACATTCTAAGAGAGTGGTAGTTGGTAGTGGTTAGTGTGGTGGTTGACAGTGTCGGAGTTGTGTTGGTGGTGGTCAGTGTGGTGGTTGACGGTGGTCGGAGTGGTGTTGGTGGTGGTCAAAGAGGTGGTTGACAGTGGCCGAACCAGTGGTCGGCGGTGGTCGGAGTGATTGTTGGGGGTGGTCGGTGGTAGTTGATGGTGGTTGGAATAGTGTTGGTGGTGGTCAATGTGGTGGTTGACAGTGGGCGGAGTGGTGGTCGAAGTGGTGGCTGGCGGTGGTCGGTGGTGGCTGGCGGTGGTCGGTGATGATCAGAGGTGGATGAAACAAAAACAGAAACAAAAATTACAAAACTTATTTTTGTGGTTTTGAGTTTTGATGGAAATCTGTTTTGAAATTAAGAAAAAACCAACTCGGCTCCATTTTACACGAACATGTTTCTGTTTTGAAATTGATTTTCAAAACCAAAAACTCAGAACCACCCCGAACGGGCCCTAAACGAAAGATGTTGGGTTTAAAGGTGTCAAATTTCGCTAAGTCTAACGGGTCAACCCGATGGCCAATGAAGTGCTTGTTTTTTTTTTTGGTCAAAGAAGTGCTTGTTTCAGAGATGAAAAATGATTATCAAAAATACAAGATTGAGAATCTCATGTACATTTATAACATTTTCGGTAACTATTCTACTCTCCATGAGAATTTTTTTCCGCCATTTTCCTTGAGAATAAATCCATGCAAATTATGAAAGTTATTTCACTCCCAAAAATCTGGCACCTTCGACTTGAGTTCTAATATTGGGGAAGATGAAAATGAAGATTTGGCGTGTTTTTTTAGATTTTCTAATTTTGTTTTAGTGTTTTTTTTGTTAATTTTGTCAATTTGGTCCCTATATTTTTTCTAGTTTCAATTTGATCCCTTATTTGCCAAGTCATTTAATAAATTTCACGTCACGACGACATTTAACATCATCGTCGTAGATTAATCATCAACAGTAATGTTCGTTAAAAATACTGGACAGAAAACATTAAAAGGGACCAAAATGAAACATAAATGGAAGATGAGAGACCAAAACGGAACAAAATAAGACGAAGGACCAAAATTAAACTTAAAGCAAAGATAATTGACCAAAAGTGCTATTTAGCCTTTAATTTTTTTAAGAAAGTGTCCAATTAACCGCCATGGCTTATATGTGGACGTGCCCCTGCTAATAACATTGAAGAGTGTCTCACATTTAGTGTCAAATGGTACTTAACAAAGAGTAAATTGGTGTGCAAAAGCATCACAATAGCGCTAGTCTAAAGTATGTTGGAACTACCAACATCACTTGTACGTTGTTGTACACTAAAATATTAATAATCTATATCTATATCTATATATACATTCACGAATAAACGGTTTTAATGACTAGCTCTAAAAATCAATTTCTATTGGTTCAACGAAGAAAAATAACGTACATGTCATCATAATTAATCCTATTTGTCAAACTCCTATTTGTTACTCTTTTTTTTTTACAATACCTATTTGTTACTCTTAAACACTACATATTGTTGACTAAGTGGAATAAAAATATATCAAAAATAAATTAAAAATACCATAATTGTCCCATCAAATAGACATTAACTACAATAACTATAGTGTCCAATTTGAAAATACTACCACCATAAATTGAAAAAAAAAGAAATTACCATAACAACATTTCTTTAAATCTGATATACAAAGACACAATTTGGATTTTGAAATTAAAAAAAAGCATTATGAATTATTTAAAAAAAGTTCCATTTCCATGGGATAATATTTATACAATATAATATTTATACTAATATATCATTTATAATATTTTTATTTTTATTTTGACAAAGTATATAAATATAATACTTTTGGAAATATTGTTAAGAATTATTTGACATATTACTTTGAATACTTTTTATTAATGTTACACGTCAATGCCATTTGTACATTTTTTTGATCAATATGTCATCTATATATTGGTTTTACGTTATAAAAATTTGAATACTTAAAGAAAATCAATTATTTACATTTAATCTAATTAAATGTGTCTGTTATTATAAAATGGAAACGTTATGTAGTAATGGAATAAATGTTCATTATTATTTGAAATTCAAGAAACCATTTAATTGGCAGAATAAACTGTTAATAATATTTGGTCTCTTTCTCTACCCTTTGAAATTATTTGCAATTCAAATTTATATTTTTTCTGTAACCTACCGACCTCCGATCAACTTTTGTATATCTTCTTCAAAATCTTCATATTTTTTTGTACATCCCTTCTCCTATTTTCTCAAGTTCTCTACTAATATGAAAATTTTGACTACGTGAATGAAATCAATGATGAAGACAACTCCACCTAGAAACATCACGATATATACAACAGCTTCTTTGACGATCGATCTATGGAAGCAACCTCAAGTCTCAAATATTATTGATTGTGAGAGGATTGATGTCACCTTTATGAAAGGATTCCAAAACAAACCCCAGGAAATCTTTAGCAACTAGCTTGATCTATATTCATTCCGAACCACACTTCCATGTCATATTAGGTACTCGCCACTTGCTTCATTTTCATTTCCATTGCCATTTATATTTTCTAATTATAAGTTAGTAACTAAATAAAACACTCACCAAAGCCTTTATACCCTACATAAATGATATAGTCTACTGCAGTTCACGGATTAAACTGTTTCGCATGGCTACTCCATTTCCTTTTACTTTACATGCTTTGTTTTATACTTTTAGTTTCGAACTTTACTATTATGGACCAAAAGTAATGTTCTAACTTATTTAGATTCATATGATACAAGTCTCTAGAGCGAAGTTAGGGCCAATATCATGGTTTGGGTTTTTTTTATTGAATTGAAGATGATTTAAGGGTCCATTGTTATTTATTTTGATTGTAGACTTTTAAACAATGCAAATACTTTGGATTTTAGGATTTGCATGTGGCTTATCTTAAAAAAAACAATTTGAACGTGGAGAATTTTTTTATCACAATGTTTCTTCATGTCCTTTTTTTTGTCAACAAAGTTTCTTCATTTCCGAATATATAGATTTCATATTTCATATTTTTTGGCTAATGAAAATCATTCATTATCTATTTTAAATATTATATAGCTTCAAGTTCTAATTATGCTAAATCTCTTACTTTTTGATGGGTATTTTCTTTTTCCTGTATTTGGGATTTTTAATCCAGATTTTATTGGTCAAAAAACTTCTGTTTTTATTTTCAATCAAATTCTAACAGATAGCACTATTGTCGAACTAAGCCTTGATGGATTATTGACGATATAAAAATGGTGGTTGAGATAAAACATGTGCTGATTTTGTCTGTGGGAGTGAGGACATAAAGGCATATTACCATTGTCCATTGGAGATATTTTTATGAGCTTATATGCATTTATCTATACTCACATGTAAATAACAATATAAAAGAAAAATAAATAATTATTTTAGAATGACTACACACTGAGGTTGAATTTTATTACAAATATAAATAAGTGTGCATGGTACCACTTATATTTTCTTCCAAAGCTAAAACTTAAACGCACAATTGTACCACGTCAGATTAATACTCCTCTTGATGGCATAACAATTAAATTTTCATTTGAACCAAATATAAACATTTTCACACAATTTTGATGATATCTACCACAATGCACACAATTTCTAACTACAACAAATCCCTAATAAGATAGCTTTAAGATGATAAACACAAATTGAATTAAAATGTAATTTTATATTATTTCTTTAATAGATATTATTGTCTCCTCTATTTATTCTATTTTATTGCTTAATTTTGAATTAAAAGTCAATTTTATATTGCTTATATTCTATTTTCCCATTTGCTTTTTGTTCCTAAAAGCCTAAACAAAAAATATCGATAAGTTGTTATTAAAATGTGAAATATACTTTATGTTTTATTCTTTATTTTTATCCTTCACTTTCAATTTCATTAAGAGTTTGATTTTCGATAGATAATTTTGTTAGGTCTTGTCCTAATGCTCTTTTGTAAATTTTGTTGGGATGCTGGATTGGAGAGATTGAGTTCTTAGTAAGTACTACTATTAAAAAGAGTCATACACAATTGGATCGCACGGGTAATACATACTAGTTATCATTAATCGATAGATATGAAAAATAGTACAAAAGAGCATGAGGACAAGACCTAAGAGAATCCACAATCTAGAAACTCATATTCAAGTACTTAATTGGATCTCACTAGTACACATCACTTATTTATAATTTTTTAATAGTAGTAGTTACTAAGAACTCAATCTCTCCTATCTAGCATCCCAACAAAACTTACAAAATCGGTCCACTGATAATACTTAAAACAATCTAAATGTATATTTTATTATTTTTCTCAAAAAATATTGTTGCAAGACCCACATGTTAGAGAGGAGAGATATGGTACCTATACAATACTCCCTCCCCAATAGGTACCCAATTTATGTCCTCCCCAATGGGGGCACCTAATGAGCTTAATTCTTATTTAGTTAAGAAACCTCTATTGGAGATGCTCTAACCCATGAAGAGCTAATTAAAGCGACCATATCTATCTAATCAAACAAACAACTTACAAAAAGACAATTTTAGACATCTTAATTTTTTGACACATCCACTTTCTCATTTTTTAATTCTATTTTCTCTTCCTTTCTCACTCACTATCTCTCTTTTTCAATCTCACATTTTCCAATATTTCTCATTTTTTATACATCTACTATTTGTGACCCTCACACCTTTTATTTATAAATATTTCTTTTCTCAATTTTTTAATCTACTACATAGTATAATATAATTAAATTAATATTAAATGATCTACAATTTACTCCTATTTAATCTAATCTCTATTTATACAAACAAACCACACTCATCTAATTAATGACAACATTGTAATTTACTATCACACTTTTTTCAAAAAATTTTTCCAATGCATTTTCTTCTCACTCCCACTTTTTTCCTACTTTCTCCTACTTTTTTTTCAAATTTCAAAATTCAAATCAAACTCGCCCAATTTCTATCTACTAATCTATTTATCAATTTATACAAATAAATTACACTTAAATTACCAAAACAAGCCTCTCTATTTACTTTACAACTCATCTAACTAAGGACAACATTGTAATTTAATATCACACATTTTTTCAAATTTCTTCCCCTAATGCACTTTCTTCTCACTCACTCTTTTTTCCTACTTTTTTTTTTCAATTTTAAAAATTCAAATCAAACCGACCCACTTTCTTTTTCCACTATCTACTAATCAACTAAACTAATCAATGGAACTATGAGATAATCGCACCGATATATAAAAAATACGGGATAACTGCACTGATATATAAAAAATACGAGATTAATATCTAGCTAACTATTTATACAAACAAACCACACTTACAAATGACAACATTGTAATTTACTATCAAATTTTTTCTCCCAATGCACTTTCTTCTCACTCCTATTTTTTTCCTACTTTCTCCTACTTTTTTTTCTCAAATTTCAAAATTCTAATCAAACACACTTACTTTCTTTTTCCACCGTCTATTATAATCTACTAATCAACTAAAATAATCAATTGAAACTACGAGATAACTACACTGATATATAAAAAAAATACGAGATAACTATACTGATATCTAAAAAAACACGATATTAATATCTAAAAAACAATAAGACTTAATGACTATTTAAGCTTATTAAAATTGATTGTCAAAGTCCAACTAGAAGCAAGTCAACTGAGAAGACTGTCACATCAGAGAATAATGCCAGCATGGCTTCCACGGTGGATAACAGTGAAGTAGAAGAGATAAGATAACTCTCTTCACATTCGATGCAGAACACTTTACTCTTTCCACTTCTAGGGTTTTTAGCTTTCCCCTTTGCTCTTTTCAGTTAGATAGATTTGTTGTAATTTATCTCAATTCAGTTATATTTGTTAGAGATTTCGTTGAGTTAGTTATCATTCTGTTTGTAGATCAGTTAGTTTAGCTTAATTCCACTCATGTATATAAGCTCATCCCTGTAATTGATAATTGATTGAATGAGAAAACAATTTTCCTTTCATCTTCTCTCTGTGATTCAGCAATGGATATGAGTTGTGAAAATTTACAAAGCTACTGATTAGTATTTAAAACACATGCGACAAATATTTGTCATTAATACCTATAAAAGGACAAATAATTGTCACGAATATATAATAAAACACGGGATAAATATTTCTTATTGATAATCTACTATCTATCTAATATCTATTTATCTAATCAACTAAAATAATCAATTGAAACTACGAGATAATTGCACTAATATAAAGAAAACACAAGATAACTTCTCTGATATATAAAAAAACACAGGATTAACATAAAAAAACTTAGATGACTATTTAAACTACTGAATAATATTTAAAACACATATGACAAATATTTGTCACTAATACCTAAAAAATAAAAAAATTCAAAATTCTAATCAAACCCACTCATTTTCTTTTTCCATTATCTATTATAATCTACTACTCAACTAAAATAATTAATTGAAACTACGAGATAATTGTACTGATATATAAAAAAATACGGGTAACTGCAATGATATATATATATATATATATATATAAACATGGGATAACTACACTGATATATAAAAAAAACACTGCACTGACATATTTGATAATCTACTATTTATCTTTTACTATCTATTATAATCTGCTAATCAACTAAAGTAATCAATTGAAACTATGAGATAACTGCACTGATATATAAAAAACACAGGATAATTGTACTGATATATAAAAAACACCAGATAACTGTAACGATATATATAAAAATATGGGATAGCTGCACTTATATAAAAAACACTGCATTAATATATTTGATAATCTACTATCTATCTTTTACTATCTACTATAATCTACTAATCAACTAAAATAATCAATTGAAACTATGAGATAACTGCACCGATATATAAAAAAACACGAGATAACTGTACTAATGCATAAAAAAACGGGATACATGCAATGGTATATATAAAAACACGGGATTGCTGCACTGATATATAAAAAATACGAGATAACAACACTGATATATAAAAACACTGCACTGATATATAAAAGAACACGGGATAAATGCACAGATTATTTTTAAATGAAATTTTTACTCTAGACAGTTGTTTGATTGCCTTAGGATAATCGACCCTGTTACTGTTACATTGCCTAATGGGACTATAGTGCATTGCAATCTTGCAGGCACTGTACGTCTAGATGATACCTTAGTTCTTAATGATGTCCTTTACATACTTAATTTTTCATTCAATCTAATTTCCATATCTAAATTGACCGATGATATAGACTGTGATATACACATCAACAAGCCAAAAATGTGTGATACAGGACAACCAAACGGAGAAGGTGATTGGGATAGCTGAACGGAGAAATGGATTGTACCATCTTGTTCACCCCAGTTCCGAGGCATCTTCACTTACACACACCATAAACAGCACCTGCTTTGAAAACTTAGCCAATTTCAATACCGTAAGTAGTATCAATAGCATAGAGAGTCATGATCATTGTAAAATTTGACATATGAGGTTTGGACATCCCTCACTTGAGAAAATGAATGGATTGAATAAAAAATTTCCTTCTGTGAAATATGTTGCATCTAATGATCCTTGTGATATTTGCTTTTATGCCAAACAGAAAAGGTTGCCATTCCCAAATAGCTCAACCATTTCAAAGAAATGTTTTGATCTCATACACATGGATATTTGGGGGCCATTATCTGTTTGCTCCATTCTAGATTATAGATATTTTTTAACTGTAGTTGATGATAAGAGTCGTTTTACATGGATTTTCCCTATGAGGTTAAAATCAGAAACATCTTCTTTAGTAAAAGGATTTGTGTCATTAGTTGACACTCAATTCAATACTAAGGTTAAGTGTATAAGAACTGATAATGGCAATGAATTTCTTTTAAAAGAATTCTATCAAGAGAAAGGCATTTTTCACCAAACATCATGTGTTGGTACTCCCCAACAAAATGGAATTGTTGAGAGGAAGCACCAACACATTTTGAATGTGGCAAGAGAACTAATTTTTCAAGCTAAGTTACCCAAAAGCTTATGGGCACATGCTGTTAGCCAAGCTGTGCACATTATAAATAGATTGCCATCTCAATTCTTATCACACAAGACCCCGTTTCATGTTTTACTTGGATATGCTCCCACCTTAGACAATTTGAAAGTATTTGGGTGTTTATGTTTTGCAAGTACTTTGAAAGCAAATAGAAAGAAATTAGACCCTAGGAGTAGAAAATGCATATACTTAGGCTTCAAACATGGTGTCAAAGGACACTTACTATTTGATTTACATTCTCGTGAATTGTTTTTATCTAGAGATGTTAAGTTTTTTGAAAACATATTTCCTTATAAACCAATCTCAAATGAAGCGAATTTTACACACAATGATACATCTAGCTATGCTTTTGAGACTTCAATTCCCTTTTTTGATGATCATCACTTACATAAACAACAAGCCACAAACAATACATCTTCACCCACCAACAACAGTGACAGTGTTTTACCAACAACAAATAATCACTCATCTTCCAGCTCCACTACCACTGATACAACAATGCTAGAAAACAGTGACCCTCAACCAATCATGCCACCTACTGTCACTCAAACAAAACAAATTTCCACTCAAAACAATTTACCTACCAATCCAGCCACATCTCCCAACCAAGTTCCTCAAGAGAACATACCTATTCCACTAAACCAAAACACACAGGATAGCCTTCGAAGATCCACCAGAACAAGAACACAACCCACATATCTTCAAGACTATCATTGTTCTTGCTCAATGGTACAATTCATGACTCTGCATCACCTGTCTCATCACAAGATCCTAAAGGTACTCTTTATCCCATTTCTAATGTTGTGTGTTATGACAGGCTATCCCCTTCCCATAAACAGTATGCCCTTCACCTATCCACCACTACTGAACCCAACTCCTTTGAGGAGGCAATGTGTGATAACCAATGGAAGAATGCTGTCATGGTTGAACTGCAGGCTCTTACTAAAACCAAGACCTGGACCCTTGTGCAATTACCTACAGATAAACGTGCCATTGGGTGTAAATGGGTCTTCAAACTCAAATTACATGCCGATGGTACAATAGAGAGACACAAGGCAAGACTGGTCGCTAAAGGGTTCACACAAACTGAAGGAATTGACTACTTAGAAACCTTTAGCCCAGTGATAAAAACGACCAGTGTGAGATTAATTCTGGCTATTGTAGCAAGTCAGAATTGGCATCTATGTCAATTAGATGTCAATACTGCCTTTCTACATGGGGACCTTGATGAAAAAGTTCACATGAAACCCCCTCCGGGCCTTATCCTTGACCAACTCAACTTAGTTTGCAAGCTTCAAAGAAGTTTATATGGTCTAAAACAAGCAAGTAGGCAGTGGAATGCCAAGTTGACTGAAACTTTAATAGGAACAGGTTACTGTCAATCTAAATCAGATTACTCTTTGTATACTAAAACTTGTCCTACTGGTTTTACTGTAATTTTGGTATATGTGGATGATCTTATTCTTGCTGGTACTGATGCAAAAGAAATCCACAGAGTTAAAAGTCTTATTGATGACAAATTTAGCATTAAAGATCTAGGGGATCTTAAATACTTCTTAGGTTTTGAGGTAGCCAGAAATTCCATAGGTATATCCCTCTGTCAAAGGAAATATGCCTTAGACTTACTTGAAGAGTCTGGTTTGCTTGCCACAAAACCTGCATCCACTCCTATGGAACCTAACCTCCAATTACACAGAAATATGGGTGAGACACTCTTGCAGAAGGCTAATTGGAAGGTTATTATATCTTACTCACTCTAGACCTGAAATATCATATGCAGTAAGTAAGTTGAGCCAGTTCATGGAAACACCTACTGATAAACACATGCTTGCTGCTCTAAGAGTGTTGAGATTTATTAAGAATAATCCTGGACAAAGACTTCACTTCAAGGCTAACTTTGATCTCTGTCTAAAGGGATACTGTGATTCTGATTTGGGTGCATGCCCAGATACTAGGAGATCCACCACAGGTTTCTGTTTCTTTCTTGGAACCTCACTAGTTTCATGGAAGAGTGAGAAACAAAGTGTTGTGTCTCGTTCCTCTTCTGAAGCCGAATATAGGGCACTTGCACAAGCTGCATGTGAGTCACAATGGCTGTTATATCTACTGCATGATCTCAAAATCCAATATCAGGGTCCTGTTATGTTGTTCTGTGATAATAAATCTGCTTTGCATATAGCAGCTAACCAATGTTTCATGAGCGTACTAAACATATTGAGATTAATTGTCACGTTGTGCATGACAAGATATGAAATGGAACATTGCATTTGCTGCCAATACAGTCCAAGGAACAAGTTGCAGATCAATTAACAAAAGTCCTTAAGTTTTGACCCTTTCAACAGTTTGCAATCTAAGCTTGGAATACTTGACATCTATTCTAGCTTAAGGGAGGCTATTAAAATTGACGGTCAAAGTCCAACTAGAAGCAAGTCAACTGAGAAGACTGCCACATCAGAGAATAATGCCAGCATGGCTTCCACGATGGATTACAGTGAAGTAGAAGAGATAAGATAGCTCTCTTCACATTCGATGCAGAACACTTTACTCTTTCCACTTCTAGGTTTTTAGCTTTCCCCTTTGCTCTTTTCAGTTAGATAGATTTGTTGTAATTTATCTCAATTCAGTTAGATTTGTTAGAGATTTCGTTGAGTTAGTTATCATTCTGTTTGTAGATCAGTTAGTTTAGCTTCATTCCACTCATGTATATAAGCTCATCCCTTTAATTGATTTATTGATTGAATGAGAAAACAATTTTCCTTTCATCTTCTCTCTGTGATTCAGCAATGGATATGAGTTGTGAAAATTTACAAAGCTACTGATTAATATTTAAAACTCATGTGACAAATATTTGTCATTAATACCTATAAAAGGACAAATAATTGTCACAAATATATAATAAAACACGTGATAAATATTTCTTATTGATAATCTACTATCTATCTAATATCTATTTATCTAATCAACTAAAATAATCAATTGAAACTACGAGATAATTGCACTAATATAAAGAAAACATGGGATAACTTCTCTGATATATAAAAAAACACAGGATTAACATAAAAAAACTTAGATGACTATTTAAACTACTGAATAATATTTAAAACACATATGACAAATATTTGTCACTAATACCTAAAAAATGAAAAAAATTCAAAATTCTAATCAAACCCACTCATTTTCTTTTTCCATTATATATTATAATCTACTACTCAACTAAAATAATTAATTGAAACTACGAGATAATCTGCATCGATATATAAAAAAATAATGGGATAATCATAATGATATATATATATATATATATATATATATATATATATATATATATATATATATATATATATATATATATATATATATATATATATATATATATATATATATATATATATATATATATATATATATATATATATAAACACGTGATAACTACTAATCGATATATAAAAAAACATTGACCGACATATTTTATAATCTACTATTTATCTTTTACTATCTATTATAATCTGCTAGTCAACTAAAGTAATCAATTGAAACTATGAGATAACTGCACTGATATATAAAAAATATGAGATAATTGTACTGATATATAAAAAACACCAGATAACTGCAACGATATATATAAAAATATGGGATAGCTGCACTTATATAAAAAACACTGCATTAATATATTTGATAATCTACTATCTATCTTTTACTATCTACTATAATTTACTAATCAACTAAAATAATCAATTGAAACTATGAGATAACTGCACCGATATATAAAAAAATACGAGATAACTGTACTAATGCATAAAAAACGGGATACCTGCAATGGTATATATAAAAACACGAGATTGATGTACTGATATATAAAAAACACGAGATAACAACACTGATATATAAAAACACTGCAGTGATATATAAAAGAACACGGGATAAATGCACAGATTATTTTTAAATGATATTTTTACATTTTTGGATTTTAATATGTACCTATTTTTTATTATTTGAGACACCTTTTTTATCTACTTTAAATTTGTCTTTTTTTCACGGAGTGTTGTACAGACTATTTAAATTATGTTTAAGTCCATTAATGAAAAGAACACACACGGTAGCACCCGTGCATACCCTGCTAGTTACCAATGATAAAGAGAATGGAAGATTTAATAAGATGCGATTTTTTTTTATAAATTCACCTTTTAAAAGAATATTTCCAAATGCTATAAAATTGCTTAGAAAATAAATTTTGAAATCAAAATAAATACAGAAATTAACTTGTAAGGTCTTTTCAAAATAAGTTACTAACTTATAAGGGGAGGTGCGGAATAGCCAAAATGGGGGTGTTAGTAGTTATTTTCCCAATTTTGTTAAACAACGGAAAAATGACGGGTTGGGCCATATAACCTAATTCGAAGCCCATGCTTTCCAGTCCTATAAATATGTAGCAAAACCTTCGTCTTCATAAGCCGTTTCTCACTTTTGTTTTCGCCGTTCTTCTTTTGTTCATCGCATTCTTCTTCGATTTAGTTTTTTCATTCACTTATTTCTACTTGTTATTGTTTTTTTTTCCAATTGGCAAAGGATGAATGATTCAATTTGCTGAGAACTCAAACATCGATTTGAGTGCAATGATTCTCAATTATTGAATAGGAAGATCTGATGCCTCAAATATATGACATTTTTTTTGTTAATTTTGTCAAATTTAATTCAATTATTTAGGTTTTATTTTTAATTTATGTAGCCAGTGATGCATATTTATATGGTATCTCCTGAAATTTCTGTTGAAAAATTATGAACTAGGACGGTCTGAGGCTACTGAAAATTATTTTCAACTTTCTTTTATTTCCTTTCTATTTGATTTTATTGTATTCGTGAATTATTCTTATCTCGATGAAATTAACGGTGTTGTGGATGATGAGAAATAATTTTTTTACAGTTATCCCTGTCTGAGACTGTTGGTGCTGAAATTTTGTAATCTGACACACACCTTTATGTTTTTCTGTTTGAATGAGTGATGATACTCAAACGATTATAAGTTAGATAATGGTTTTCTTTTTGCAGTGTGTGAAAGAAGATGGCTTTCTGTGAAGCATAAGCTGCGGCTGTGTTGGGGTTTCTTGATTTCTTGAGATTGTTGGGCCTTAACCACAAATTGGGCTTTATATTTACGCAAATTGTATATATATATATATATGTATATGTATATATGTATATGTATATGTATATGTATATGTATATATTTCAGCAAGTTGTAAAAAAAATAGTGAAAGATTTCAACAAAAAGTTATATAAATTAAGTGTTTTCTAGAGTGAAAGATAAGAGATTTATTAAGTTATTCTTTGTGTACTCATTAAAATGTCTAGTGGTCAAGATTGAATGGTTTGATATTAAATTTATTAATAGAGTTTTAATTGAATAACTCGATAACACATTTTGTTTTTCTTTTAAATTGTAAGCTTAATTTGGACAAAAAAATTGGAATAGCAAAATAATTAGATTGGCAATTTGAGGAATATAATTGAATTGAATGTGGCGGAATTAACGTACAACCTAGATGTTCTAACTAAGCTGCGAAGAACTTATGTAACTATTTTTAAAATTTTAAATGTTTTTCAAGATCCCCTTATAATTTTAAATGTGGCGGAATTAACGTACAACCTAGATGTTCTAACTAACCTAGATGTTCTAACAAAGCAAGGGTTGTGTCTTGAGAATTATTTCACACAAGATTATTTTGGCTAGACCAAATGCTCCAAAGCGTCATACACCAAGGTAGACGTGCATCACCATTCAGCTGTTGGAGCGCATCAAAAAACCAATCAGTAGGCACACTAGAATTTGCACCACATGCATTCCCCACAAATGCTACGCCAATAACACACTAGCAAGCTGCAGCTGTGCTGCAGGGCATGAACGGGTGGAGAGTCGTTTCATCATGATCAACACACATCGGAAAATTCAAAGGGACCACAACACCACGACCCAGAAGCACTGCTTGCGTAGGAAGATAGTTTCGGCCAAGCCTTCACAAAAAATTCTTAAACTTACGAGGTAGTTTTAAGCTCCATAATAAACTCCAACAACCAGCCACAGGTGCAAGAGAGTTTAGTGTTTGTAAAACGCGTAAGACCCGGGTCACAAGTCATTAGATTGATATTATCCTGACCGGGTCAATTGGTTTGATCGAGACCAATTGCTGCATATGGTCGGTTTGTAGAGTTAAAGTTATTCAATCTAACTACGTGGCTGAATCATAATCGTAGCGACTCGACCAAACGACTCGGTCCAGATTTGATAACTATGATTTAAATAATTATCATCTCACTTTATCTCTACGCCCCACACATAATATTGTATTCAACAATAATTTTCTTTTTCAAACGGATTTCAGTACATTTCATTACCCCCACCACAATACTCTATACCGATACACTCTAAGAAAGGTTCATATTATCCCAAATTTTTTGACAAACAGATTTACTTAAAGAATAGATGAATTCATTGTGTATAATTAAGACAACGAATTTATCTATTTTCTAGATAAATCCGTAGTTAAATATTACACCCCACGTTTTGAATCTAATTTAGTTGAATAAATATATTTATCAATTATAATAGAGTAAATGAATTAAAAATATTACAATACACATGCATTTTCCTTTTTGATCAAAATGAATATAATTGTTTTGGAAATAAAAATAATCTGTTGACCTTTAAACTTCTTTTTTATGTAACATTTATGTATTAAAAGGGGGGTTTCACATTCATATCATTTGTTCCCTTAATTGACAATAAACTCATGAATTAGTAGAACTAGTACGATTTACCCGTGCCAGTACGGGTCGACATCTCAATGTAACATAATTTTTTTAGGAGAAAAAATGGTCAGTTTTATAAATCCAATTCTTCCTTTGCCATTGTTGACTCAATATTGATCTCGCCAGGTAATGGATTCCTCTTCTTTCGCCCTTGTTCTAGTTTGAAAGGGAAAACACATTTGGTTAAAAAAAATCAAAATCTCAAGTGCAAAGTTGAATTATGTACATGTATAACATGATGAATCGTGCATTAGGTTAAATATTTAACCCAATTTTTGCCACATTGCTTCATGACTTATTTGCAATAAAAAATAAACAAACGACAGAAACAAAAATTAATAGCATTGCATCGGCTTAAAAACATCATACTATGACATTAATTGTTAGTAAGTATACTTAACCAATCAATTAGCATCCTGTAACATCTAGGGATGGCAATGGGTACCATTTGGAATGTGGTACTATATAATGTACGTCCCTCGAGCCCACAAATGTATGGGCAGTGGTATCTTGTAGTGTCCGCCCCCGTATCCTCTCTGGGCACCAAGATCCCATGGGCATGCCCATTACCCGCACTTTAACAACAAAAAGTTATAAATAACATAAAAAATATTATAGTTTAGTTTAAAATGTGATCATTTTTTGTATATACTAATTAAGAAATAGCATGACAATTAAGAGAGAATGAGATACTTACTACTAAATCACTGAACTACATTTACTGTCATGAAGTGTTAGAATTTCCAGTTCTAATGGTTATACTTTTGTGAATCATATACGTAGGTCATATTTCCATAATATTATAATGATTTTGCTTTAATGAATCATATACATAGGACATGCATGGAGATTTGATACTCGGCCACTTAAACTCACTTATGTTCATCAAAAGAATTACAAAACAAACCAAATCAGAATCACACACTTTACAATTTGTACTAAACTGAACATGCTCATCAAAATCAAAGTAAACCCCAAAGGCAAGTAAAAAACAAAAATACCAAATCAATCACACATTTTAGAAATGAAAAAACAGATTTAAAATTCATATAAGAGTATAATCAAAATCCAATATACCAAAATTAGAGTAAAACAACTTAAAATTCAGTCATTCTAAATCAACCTATTTTTAAACACTACATTGTCGGTTTGCCGCCATCTCGACCAAACATTCAAATGCTCCGCCACCACTACAATGTAAAGTAATATAAACTCCAAGAAACACATTATAACAAAAAAATAGAAGCAATATAAAATAAAAAAGTAGGGAAATATCTTACTACTGTGGGGGAAATAAAAGACTAAAAAGCTACCTTGAAAACTTGTGTACCCGTGGCCATATATATGGGAGAAAATCAGCAATATGTACTCATTCCTTTGAGTTTTATATATCAAATCTGAAAAGTAAAAGTATTGTTCCTAGAAAAAAAGAACAACAGTAAAAGGCGTAAGGAATTAATATGAACTACACATGTTGGAATGTACAGATTTATAACTTTAGCAACAAAAAGTTATAAATAACATTAAAAATATTATAGTTTAGTTTAAAAAGTGAGAATGAGAGAATGATATACTTACTACTAAATCCTTGAACTACATTTACTGTCATGAAGTATTACAATTTCCAGCTCTAATGGTTATAATTTTGTGGATCGTATACGTAGGACATATTTCCATAATACTATAATGGTTTTGCTTTAGTGAATCATATAGATAGGACATGCATCCAATTATGCAACACCAAGAGATTTGATACTCTCAAGCTTAAACTCCGACATTTAGAAAATCATTTAAAAAATCATATATACTCGACCAATAAGCAGCATATCTTCCAAAACTCATATATACTCTAGCTTAGTTTACTCAAGAAAGATTCGTTATCATTTATATACATACATTTAGGTACACCTTGAAAACTATATATACAACATCTAATGTCAAAACTCCAACGACTACCTAAAACTTCATGATAGCCAACTGCGAGAAGTTCACATTTTACTAAGATGCATAGAGATGGCAGAGACAACTAATGGAATTTGAAAGAAGCATATACTTGTGCAGTTGGCTAAATGAGAAAGGGAAAGCCCTTACCTTTTTCCACCTCTGCAAGAGGAACCAATGAAAGTAGAGTTCATATTTTTATGTGAAGCAATCCTAAATTGCAGCAAATGAAATCTGAAAAAACAAAAATAAATTTCATAAAAGAAACCCAAATTCTAACAAATGAATTCTAAAAATGTTGGAAAGCAAATGGAAAAACCATAAAACATTGACTAAACTAATAAATGAATCAATTATCGTCACAATTCATACAACACTATGTAACCCATATCAATTTTACAAAACGAATGCAAAAACATAGAGAGTAGTCAAAAAAATCCAATTACAAAAAAAATTTGTAAATCTACTTACCTGAAACCGGGAGCAACATATATATATATATGGAACTAATTTGCTTTCACACAATATTCAACTACCAAAATCCAATTCAATTCTAAAACTTCGGGAATCTCATGCCAAAGTTAATCACAACGATAAATGACCAAAAAGTAACATAAGCAAGTACCTTGAAATGAACTCTAAGATCGGCGCCTCTAGCCTTGGTGGTCTGTAGAGTTATATGATATGACTATACTCAAGCAAAAATCAAAAGTTAAAATAACATTCATGTAATATAATTGAAAAATATAAAGATTCTAATAGTTTTATTTTCGGTTAAGGATAAATTTAGAATGGGGCTAAAATATTTTAGATTTTGTTTAAGTCTGATTTTGCAACAAAATATTTGTAGAATAATGGTTCATGTTGTAAACAAATAACATGTGCATCTTGGAAGCAAAATAAATTAAGCAATCAATATGTCATAAGAAAAAGGGATTGTCTAGATTAAAAGCTTTAGGCACCGAGCAAGCAGAATTTGTCATCTGAAAATAGGTTATGATGTCTTTGATTTGGGAACCAAAATGGTTGAACAAACTTGTAGCCTCCAAAATAATCCTGTCAGACAAAAGATTTCAAACTCTAAATCAAACATATACCATACCTGTGCATCTAGACAGTCTGATTGTGTTGCCTGTGCATCTACACAGACTGATTGTGTTACCTGTGCAATTAGTACTCAAACCAAATTTGAAAATTTGAAAGCTCAATTTCTTAAAAACAGAGGTAGAACAACAAAAAATATGTAAAAGTTTTATTGTTTTGAGACAAAATCAGAGAAGTTACCAAAAAATAAAGGATTTAATTGCAAATAAAGTATAACAATTTTTAAATTTAAATTAGTTAAAAATTACAATTTTACTGTTGAAGAAATCGCAGTGTAAACACAAAAAAATGTAGTAGTTTTATTGTTGGGACAAACCTGCAACATGAAAGAAATCAGTAAATCAATAAGCAAGTGAAGAAATCAATAACTAACTTTAACTAACAAACCAAACATATACTTATTTTAACACCTTGATATATATGTTTTCCTATATTTTCCTTGTGGAATATACTTATTTTAACACCTTGATATATATTTTCCTATGTTTTTATAGTCACAGCAAACATATACATAAAGAGTAAATTCAATGATTAAATATATCAAGGGTGAAACCATAGGACATATATTTTAACATGCAAAAAGACGTATTATTCAAGGGTTATAATGTTACCATTGCTTGGACGCCGGTCTTCAAATAGGCAATGTCAACATATTCGTACTGTTGAAAGAAGTCATCAAAGTATGAACGGTGGTGATCCATGATTTTCACCTGGAAAAAAAAAGTTAATATAAATTTATAATGAGATCAGTGTGGAAGGAAAGAACGCATAGAAATAGGAGACCTTCTAGGAGTTAAGATGGTAATAGAAGAAAAACAAAAGAGACAAGTGAAAATAATCGGTTGACCTTTAAACTTCTTTTTTATGTAACATTTATGTATTAAAAGGGGGGTTTCACATTCATATCATTTGTTCCCTTAATTGACAATAAACTCATTAATTAGTAGAATATGAGTGGAAGCGGAATAGTTTTAGTCATTATAGCAAAAAATAACTATTCAAAGGAGACAATTTTGGATCGTGAGGGGAGAGATTTTGACAAAAATGTTCATAATGAAAAACAAGTCGCAGAAGAAAGGAGTGAGTTTCGCGATAAGAGATATAATGCACAATAAGGGTACATGATTTCACGTTTTTGGCAGTTTTGAAGTAAACAATGTGGCATAAAGAAAAATTTGGATCAGTTAGTAAATCATGCAATGGAGGCAACCGTTATTTGTAAAGTCAAGCATCGAGATGTAGTTTTTATTTAGTTTTTTATTTTTTGTATAGTTTAGTATTTGATACAAATTTATTAACTATTATTCAATCTAAATTCATGAGATGAAGTTTTTGTTTTGTTTTTGTTTTTTTTATAATTTTTCACAAATTTTCTACATAGATAAATACCAATATGTCATTTGTAACTATAAATTTCATTAACAATGAAATTATATTATTATTATTATTATAATTGGTTAAATCTAAATTGGTTTAATTGACATTGACATATTTAATATAAATATAAAGAAGTGTAATGAAGGAATAAGCTTTTGTAAATTATACATTTCTTATGGAAATATAGAAATTGAGAATTACAATTTAAAAATAAAATATAATATTGTATTACCAGTAAGGGTTGGTCTTAGTGGTAACTAGACTTAGATTCCACCTTTGTTAGAAGGGAAGAACCACATGAGCCGACAAAATCGGGTACTTGTGGCCAGTCAGATTATCCGACGTAGATTGGAAGTCTATGGAAATTGCGCACCAATGACATGATAACAAAAAAAAATCTATATATTATTTATTTTTTTGAAGCAAATATTTTTTTTATTAGTATAAGACTTTGATTTTATATTTATTCTTATATTTATATTTACCCTTTAGGAGACTTTATTTTAGATTTTAATATACACATATCGTACGATCATATTTAATGGTTCATCGATGAGTGGTCTGATTTGCTCCCTCGCCCTAGAAGTCCAAGATTATATGCAGATAAAAAAATATAGATTTTGTTTTTTCTTTTACCGAATCAAAATTATTATTTGTCAAATAAATATTATTATATTTGTCTTTTTTAACAAGATTATTGTATTTGTCTTTGGTGTTAGGAAGAATTGGCCGAAGTTTTTCACCAATAAAAAAAGAAATGCCAGAAATTAAAAATTCAGTATTATATTATTATTATATTTTTTCTTTTTTGAAAATATTTATATTTGTTTTTGGTGTTAAAAGAGTTGCTTGAAAGAAACACAAATCTGATGGGTTAAAACTTAAAAGGGCGAACAAGCGAATAAGTTCTCACGATAGAAGCACAAACTGTCCACGCTGGCCATCCTCAACTTAACGTAGCAACCAATAAAAATTAAGCACACAGATTGCAATTAATTTTTAATCTCTTAAAATTCCTCATTACCGTTGAAGCCTTCAAACTCCACCGTCTCTCTCATCCATATATAAAACACACACAAAAGGTTCCTTTCATTATCACTGCTTATCAGAGATTTTCCTCATTCCAAAATCTCAATCTTCTTCGCTTTTTCTGTTCTTTATCTTCTCATCGCGATTCAATGGCTCGTACCAAGCAAACCGCTCGCAAATCCACCGGTGGCAAAGCCCCAAGGAAACAACTCGCTACCAAGGTACGTTCCCAATTCTTTCTGCTAGGGTTTCTCAAAATGTCTTTTCTCTTCAATTCAATTGTTTTGATTTGATTCGATCTAATTAATCGTGTTGAACCTCGTAGGCTGCAAGGAAATCTGCTCCGACCACCGGTGGAGTCAAGAAACCTCACCGCTATCGTCCTGGAACCGTTGCTCTTCGGTAATTCAATTCTCTCGTATTTTTTATTTACTTTTATTAATTAATTAATTAATTCATAAATTAGTAGTTAAATTCATTTGATGATTTTGATAATCGTTGCAGACTTTTGATTTGTGTTTGATTTGTGATTATTACAGTGAGATCCGAAAATACCAGAAGAGTACAGAGCTTTTGATCCGTAAACTTCCATTCCAGCGTCTTGTTCGTGAAATTGCTCAAGATTTCAAGGTATGCGTGCGTTAAATTGAATTGAGAATTTGATGACTGTTTGATTTAATATAGTGTTTCAATTAATTGTTTCGCTAAATTTTTGATTTGGTTTTGCAGACTGATTTGAGATTCCAGAGCCATGCGGTTCTTGCGCTTCAGGAAGCAGCAGAAGCTTATCTAGTTGGTTTGTTCGAGGACACCAATTTGTGTGCAATTCACGCTAAGAGAGTTACGATTATGCCGAAGGACATTCAACTCGCTAGGCGTATTCGTGGAGAACGTGCTTAAGCTAATGGATTGTTAGTTTCTTTAGTTACATAGCAATACATCTCGTTGATTTAGGTTTTCAGTATTTTCAAAGATTCTTATATGCGTTGTATAGTTCTGAACATCATAATGTTCCATCTTTAATTGAAACATCTAAATTATAAGATTTTCTTTGCGTTAAATTTCTCTGTCACTAGTCAATTACTTTAATCCCTTGCAATTTGTTTCGTCTTTTATAATTTATTTTCATTGTTCGACGTTGAGGTTTGGAACTAGATCTTATATTCGGCCGCGAGACTATGATTTCGATGTACGTTCTTGGCTTGAATTCTAAACGTTGGGGGATCTTACTAGCTGTGCATTTAAACCCTGAATTAAACCTTATGTATTTGGAGTACCTACAATATCATCTCTATGGATTAGGCTATCCTATGTCTAAGTTTTAATATGGAATTAACAAATCTTCCACTGATTCCAGAACTCTGCTTTTTTCTAATGATGGGCAACAATGGGTTTTTGAATCCCATTTTTCGTTTCTTTCATATTATTAGGGAAGTAGTTTTTCTAATGAAATTAGGGTCTTGAGTTATGCCGTGGTGTGTGTGTTTGTTTCTCACCTCGATCTGGTGTTGTTTTTGCTTGTTGTGTGATGGCTGTTTGCTTGAACGTAAGTTATGATTTGGTCTTGGTTTTGGGTTTTGTGATTTGGTCTTTCTATTTTTTTTGCTTGTTATCTTTAAATGCTGCCAAAAAATTTTGTAGTCTAATTGCTGCCAAATTCAGGAACTGCAGTCAAATATGATTGCAGTGAATCGTGATTCGTGTGTTGCTATCTCCTGATTTGCTTGTTGTTTAAGGCGTTTTGGTAGTTTTAGTTGGTGAAGCCTCTCTTTTTGAAGCTTCTTCTGCTTGCATGTATGTGTGCTTCCTTTTGCTCAAAGGTGTAGAGGAGTGGAACTTTCGTAAGAGGTTTTAAGCAGTGTTTGAGTTTATTCAGGCTTTTGAAGATGTTTTTCCTACTAAGTGGTGTTGTGGTACTAATAGAGGAACATTGATGCATTTTGAGATGAATCTAATTTGGGACAACGAAAAGCGTTTCTGCCGTAGATGTGGCACTCGAGCTTAGGCTCTTCGTGTGCTTTCTAAGAGTGCTTCTTTTAAGTGTCCTCATAGTCATAGGTCAGTGGGTATAGGTGTTTTAAAATTTTAATTTTGATATTGTTGAATCATATATCGTACCCAATATCAACAATATCAAAATTAAAATTTTAAAACACCTATACCCACTAACCTATGACTATGAGATATAATCTTAACTAAACAACATAGAGAACCACCAAAACTACAGTAACAACTAACATAGCTGACAATTAGAGCTCTCAAAATGGTCTGGGCCCGTTGGCCTAACTCGAAAAGCCCGAAAAAATATAGGGCTCTGGCTAATAAAATTGGGGTTTTTTTTTTGGACCCCCACCCACACTGAAAACCCCAAAATGCCCTTCTGAAAACGTATTTTTTTTAAAAATTTTTGGCCAATCGTATATACACCTAGGGGGTATATATACGACCTTATTTTTGCCCATCGTATATACACCCCCCAAGGCGTATATACGATTGAAACTCCTCCTTAATCGTATATACGCCTTGGGAGGTGTATATACGACGACAAGAAAATAGGGTCGTATATATACCCCCTGTGTGTATATACGATTTCATTGTATTTTTTTAAATATTTTTAAGTCAAATAAAAATTATATAAGTTCGAAAATAGGTTTTGTGTGTAGTTCGTTAAAATGTGGCGATGTTATACGTCGAGCGAATAATTTAGGCTAAAAATCGGTTTTGAGCAACATACTCCGATCGTAATGAAACCACACTATTAAATCCGAAAAAATCAAGAATCAAGACTCTCTAGAAAGGACTTCTTACGGGACTACTACTCAAAATCCCAAATTCCATCGTTTACTATTTTTTACGATTTTTTTAAAATTTTTTATAGTCTCCAAAAATCTAAAAAATTTGTATAGCCTTATTTTAGTTTTGTTAGATTTTTAGTGGTGTTTTTATAATTTTTTGGAGTAGTTTTGACTATTTAACGAATTTTTAGTAGTCTTTTAGTAATAAAAATGAAAACAAATTATTAAAAAAAAAAAAAGTGCATCATCGTATATACCCTTCGAAAGACGTATATACGATTGGACAAAAAATAGCCATCGATATACGCACTCCAAAGGGGTATATACGATTTATTTATTATTTTTTTTAAAAAATTAAGTTTCAAAGGGCATTTTGGGGTTTTTGTTATTGGGTGGGGGTTTATGGGATGGGGTGGGGGTCCAAAAAAAAAGACCCATAAAATTGAGCACATTTTCATAATCGGGCTTTTTAGTCAGGCCCTGAAAAATCTGAGCCCATGGCGAACTATCCCGATCAAGCTTTGGGAAGCCTGTAGGTTCGTAGACCCTTCCTGCAAGCCAGTAATTTTTGTGAAACAGTTGATTTGGATATCAAAATCATTTTTTTATGTCAAATGAGGTAAAAAAAATGTCAAAAAACAAGTACATGCTTCTTTTTATGTCAAAAAACAACTACGTGCTTCTTTTTATGACAAAAAAATGTGGCTACCGACTACTGCTTTTGGAAACGTCAAAAGAAGGACGTAGTTGTTTCTTTAACTAACTTAAATGACATATAGAAATGAACCCCAAAGTTTAACACACAACCCAGTCCAAATTTGTTTACAATTACTTGAGAGTAGGATGCCGAAGCACATAGTATATAGTATATTTTATAATTACTTGAGAGTAGGATGCCAAAGCATTTAATATGGTTCATAATCGAGTCAATATTGGCTTCTTCTCCCCTAAACACAACACCATCCTGAGCTAACCAAATACACCAATAAGTTGCCATCCATAGCAAGTATTTCACTCGCTTTGCCTTTTTACCTTTACAAAATCGCCACTCCATAATTGCCTTTCATTACGTTGTATTGCAATTGAAATTATATTTTTTAATTGTCATTTTAATTTTGATATTTTACGTACTTATCTATTATCCCTTGTTTATTTTATAAAATTGTAAGTTTATATTGTAATTTTAAATTGAGTCTCATTTTGGTAATTGCACAACTAATTAAAAAGCAATTCTAATCCATCTATTCAAATAAAAATAATTGACAAAAATCACTTTTTCAGTAAAGTTATAAAGATCATGTGACCTTTTGTGTCAAAACAAAAAATCACTTTTAACTATAATCAATTCTAAAAAATTAATTTTGTCAAAATTAATTATCACCACCGCAGATCCAAAAATACACTAAACCTTTTTTGTTTTACAAAATTATAATAGAGTTTGTTATGAAATATTATTATTGGATGTCCATTGCCCTTCATCTCCCACCATTATCTTGTGTAAGTGGTATTTTATGAGTGACTACTCATTTGCCAATCTTTATCCTATAAATAGGGATCACCCTCATATGTAGAAACTTACACTTGTGAAGAGCGTAATGCAAAGACTCTCTCATTCTCTTCTTCTCCCTTATTCATCTCTATTCTCTTATGTGATGTCTAGTATTTGTTCTTACTCAAGTTTTGGTTATTTTCATAACACGTTATCAGCACGAAGTTCTACCGTATGATTGATGGCGGAATCATCTCCAGGTTCTATTATAAGAATAATTTTCTTCTTCATCTTCTTCTTCTTCTTCATATTCTTCTTCTCCCTATTATTTATTTGTGATCTTGTTTATGTTTTATCTCATTTTCAATTTATTTATCATTGTTTATGAAATTTTGATATATAGTTCCTAAGAACAATAAATCCATTATCCAAGCATCCCTGAAGGATTGCACAAATAACTATTTCCATGTTCGTTTGTGATACAGTTCCTAAAGAACTTAATATTTTTTTAATATCAAAGCATCCCTGAAGGATTGCTCATTATATGGTTCTTATTGATCATCATGAATAAGTATTGTGGTATAGTTCTTGAAGAACTAGGATTACACAAAGAATTATTTTCTTTATCACTGTTTCGAAGATTTATGATAGTTCTTGAAGAACTCAAAAAAGAAAATAATCAAGCATCCTTGAAGGATTGCTCATAGTATGGTTTTCTTGATTATCGTTGAAGAAATTTTGCGGTATAGTTCCTGAAGAACTAATGAATTGGTAATTTAAGCATCCTTGGTGGATTGCACAAAATACATTTTTCTTTGGCCATCTATTATGGAGATTTGTGGTCAAGTTTCTGAAGAACTATACATTTGGACTATGATTAAAATCTATAAGATCTATTTGATCTTAGTATATTTTGAAGTAAAGGAAAAGACATGTAATTTATGTCTCAAATATTCTCATGAATTAGAAAAATGAGGAAATATTTTTAGAAAGATATTATGAATCAAGATTTTGTGATATGGTGATTGTAAAGAATACTCACAAACCACTCAATGAATTGAAGTTCATTCCCAGAAGTGGATGACTCACATTATAATTTTGGTACAAGAAAAGTTGTAGTGATGACCATTGATGTGGTAAATTTTATCATTATCCTATTTAAGTGCCATTTGTATCATTTGTGATTGTGACATTTGTTATTCCTAATATTGGTTTAGTATCCTATGGAAAAATGTAATTTTTCTTATTTCTTTTGCTTGGAATTCCAAAAAAAAAAAGTTGCATGAAAAAAAAGGGGAATAAGAGAGACTTTCAATGCTTCTTTATTTTCCTTATTTTGAGTAGCAAATATAGTTTTCTCACCTGGTATTTTTTTTTCTTCGAGAAATTGTATTTTTATGCAGCTCCTAAAATTTGATCTTTGTAGGCATATAATATTGTAGAGACTTAATTTTCTAATGCCAATCTTTTATCATATTTATTTTATTTTAGGATATAATGAGTATTGACACTAGCATCGATAATGGAGAAATATTTTTCGTTCATAGTGGAACTATCCATATTATTTTAGAAGATAAAAAAAAAATTTCTCCTATTTAGTGAAGCGAGAAACCGAAGTTAGTATTATATATGGCTCTTCAAATATAATTGAAGGCTCCGGAAGAGCTAATATACTGTTATTCGGGGGAAAAAATTTATTAAGTTCCCCTAAGTCTCGTTGAAATTTATTAAGTTTCAAAGATTTGCGTATAAATAGAAATCATATTGAAACAAGAGATGAAGGAGATATTGAATATTTTTATATAGCGAGACATATTTTGATAAAATAAGTGTAGTGGAAAAATTGTCTATTTTTTCCTCTGATTTGTACTACACTTATATATGTGCAATTGAAGCATGTGTTATGTAAACCAGAAGTTTACATATCATAATAATTTAGTTGTTGGGAAGATCGGTTGGGCCATCTCGAGTATATTATGATGCGAATAATAAACTTCTATGTGAACTTATATTGAAGAGCCAGTAGTTTCTTCAATCTACTAATTTTTGTGTTCACTAATTTCTAAAGGAAATTGGCAATTTGAGAATAATAAATCCCTCATTTTTCTAGAACTGATATAAGGTGATACTTGTAAACAAGTACACTAATCACATGGACTATTTAGATATTTGTGATTTTAATTGGTGCATCAACTAGATGGCCACATATATATTATATATATTTGTCGTCAACTCACAACCGGAAGTTTGTGAGATTGTTTGCTCAACTAATTTGAGTAAGAGGTCATTATGTGAAATACCTTGAAAGCATATGATAAGTATTGTATGTCTATTAGAATTGATATTGGATATCACATGTCCTACGTTCGTTCATAAAATGGTCCTGAAGAACCATTCTTTAGACGTCTAAAGTTAATTAAATGACCAATACTTATGAGATAAGAAGTTCCAATTTCTACTTGGGAACATTCAATTTTACATGCTGTAATATTGATTCGCATCAAGCCAACGAGTTATCACAACTCTTTCCCTTTACATTTGGTTTTTGGTCATGAACTTAATATTTCCCATCTTAGAATATTTGGATGTGCAATGCACTATGATGGGTCCGAAAAGAATTTCGGAAATATATACTGGAAATAAATCTTCATGTATAATATAGTATATTGAGCCAACAATTGGAGACTTGTTTATAATCCAGTTTGATTATTATCATTTGAAGAATTAGATTTCCCAACATTAGGGGAAGAGAATAAGCAGCTGTAAGAAAAGAGACCAGTTGGAATGAATTAACATTATCTCATATTGATCCTCAAACTAAACAATGTGAACTAGAAGTTCAAAAGATAATTCATTTGCAAAGCTTAGCAAATTATCTACCAAATGCATTCACTGATTCAAAAGGCGTGACCAAATCATATATATCAGCTGCTAATGCTCCAATAGAATGGATGTCCCTGCTGGACAATCTAATATTGCAAATGTGTCTCATCCGCGCCTGAAGCGTGGTAGACCAATCGGTTCCAAAGATAAAAATCCTCGAACAACAAAAGGAGCTAAAAATAAAAAGGTCCAAACGAGGATATAGAAATTCTAAAAGAGTATTCAGACATAATTGACATTACAGTTCCAGAAGAAATGATCAGGTACCTAAAAAGTTATAAAATTAAAGAGATCTCAATGAATTATGTCAAGAATCAATGGAACCGAAACGATGTCAACGTTGACAATGTTTTTACTAAATATGGTGCAAATGTGATAAATATTAGTGAGGATCATGAATCAAAGTCTACTAAAGATTGTAGACAATGTGAATTGGCCAAAATTGAAATATGAAATTGAGGCAGAATGAGAATGGTGAAATACAAAGCTCGACATGTTGCTCAAGGGTGGATGCAAGTACTTTTCAGTACTTAATTAGCCTTGTAGTGCATGAAGAGCTCAATTTTCACCAGATGAATATTGCTTCAACTTATTTGTATGACTCATTTGATGGTCATAATTATTAAAGATCCCTGAAGGATTTAATATTGCAATACAAACTTTTTGGATTCGCGAGATAATTACTCAAAGAAAGAGCTCTATGTGAATGACATCAAATTATATATGATGAATTTTGAGGTTGAACCTGTAGGTGACCTCTACATAGAAAATCCCAGCAGGATTTAAGATAATAGGAAATATCTTTAAATAATTTCTTTTGAAAAATAAAGTCTCATATTGATCTGCAAGAATTATTTATAATGAGTACATGAGTTGTAAGAATATATAAAATATCTTAGTCCCGAAGACTATGAAAGCATGCATGGATATTACAAAATGTTATATCCCTTGATATGACAATATTATGTGATAGTTAGTAGTAATATAGTTCATTACAAAGACCAATGCCTTAGAACAAAGTGGGATGCATATTTCATTTTTAACTATCCTAATGAATAATTCATATTATATATGTTACACAAATTAACCATGCAGATACAATGTATTTTTTCTGATCTAGATCAAGTCATATCGCATGTCAGCTATCATTTACATATGGGGACATTGAAATATCTTTTTGATCTACAAAACAACCTATAGTTCTTGTTTCTTCATTTCATGCCCAATTGCCAACAATTCAAGGAAGATGTTTTGAAGATAATACTGACCGCAAAGCTCCATTAAAAGAGAATATATCACAAGTGACAGGCCAGAGTTGATCGCTCCATATGCACCCAGGAAGAAAATCCAGATGTCGATATTAATATTCTGAAGTGACGCTTCATTCAGGGGGAGAAAAGCTGCACTCTTTTTTCCTTTGCCATGGTTTTTTCCCACTGGGTTTTCCTGGAAAGGTTTTTAACGAGGCAGTTCCCACTGGCAGGATATTGTACTCTTTTTCCTTCACTAGATTTTTATCCCACTGGGTTTTTTTCTAGTAAGGTTTTAATGAGGCATATCCTCAATGGACATCCAAGGGTAGTGTTATGAAATATTATTATTGGATGTCCATTGCCCTTCATCTCCCACCATTATCTTGTGTAAGTGGTATTTTATGAGTGACTACTCATTTGCCAATCTCTATCCTATAAATAGGGATCACCCTCATATGTAGAAACTTACACTTGTGAAGAGCGTAATGCAAAGACTCTCTCATTCTCTTCTTCTCCCTTATTCATCTCTATTCTTGTTGAAACTCAATGTGAATCTCCATGAATGAACAACCAAAAAACTCAAAGGTAATTTGAGTTTGGAACGAAAGAAAGAACTGAAAAGATAACTTTTTCATTGATTGAATTGAATGATCATACAAGAGGGTTATTTATACATAGGATCAAGGGAAGAGAAATCAGTTATCAATTTTGTTAACAGAGCAACTGAATCTCAACTGATTGGGAACTAATCTAACAACCCTAATACTATCAGGTGTGAAAAATGAGAGAGAATTGGTAAAGGTAGAAAACCAAATGGAGAACAAAGACAAGGAATAAACACAATAATAACTAGAACAACTAAACTCTCTTAAGTGACTGAGTTGGAATCCATCGTGGCAGCCAAGGTGGAATTTGATTCTGACTTTGACTCAGTTGTAGCATTGACTTCCATAGTGAGTTGTGATTGGTTCTCAACATGCCCCCTCAAGCTGGAATGGATGTTGATCATTCCAAGCTTGCTTTGTAGATGATAAAATGGACCAGGGTGCAGGGATTTTGTGAGAATGTCTGCAACCTGTTCCTTTGATGAGACTAGTGATGTGCCAAGGAAGAAACAGAAACCACTTGTTGACCTTCTGGTATCGAGGCAAGCCCCCCAATCAGAATCACAAAAGCCTTTGAGGGTTAAGGGAGATCTGCTACTGAAGAACAACCCTTGTCCAGGGTCTTGTTTGATAAATCTCAGCACACGCATAGCTGCATGAAGATGCTTGTCAGTGGGAGCATCCAGAAATTGACTCAACTTGCTAACTGCATAGCAAATTTTTGGCCTTGTGTGAGTTAGGTAGAGAAGCTTTCCAATTAATCGCCTGTAGGTGGAGGGATCAGAAAGCACTTGTCCAGAATCCTTGCTAAGCTGAGCTTGTGGCTCCATAGGTGTGGAGGAAGGCTTTGCTCCAAGTAGACCAGCATCTTGAAGGAGATCAAGAGCATACTTTCTTTGACATATTGCTACTTCAAATCCTAGAAAGTACTTTAGGGCGCCAAGGTCTTTTATGCTGAACTTTTGATCTAACACACCTTTGACTCTGTTTATCTCATCTAAATCAGTACCTGCAAGCACTAAATCATCAACATAAACTAAAATGGCTGTGAAGCCGTTAGATCCTTGTTTTATAAATAATGAATAATCAGATTTGGATTGCTTGTAATCCATAGATAGAAGAGTATCAGTTAGCTTGGCATTCCATTGCCTACTAGCTTGTTTGAGTCCATAAATGGACCTTTGCAATTTGCAAACAAGATCAGGTTTTGGTAGCTCAAGCCCTTGAGGTGGTTTCATATAAACCTCCTCAAGTAAGTCTCCATGAAGAAAGGCTGTGTTAACGTCTAATTGGCAGAGGTGCCAGCCTTGGGTGGCAGCAACAGCCAATAGAAGTCTCACAGTAGTCATTTTCACCACAGGACTAAAAGTTTCTGTGTAATCTATCCCTGCGGTTTGGGTGAAATCCTTTGCCACTAGCCTAGCTTTTTACCTTTCAACAGTCCCATCAGCATGTAATTTTACCTTAAATACCCACTTACAACCTACTGCCTTTTTGTTCTTGGGTAGGTGAACTAGTTCCCAGGTGTTTGTCCTAACTAATGTTGAGAGCTCATTCTGTATAGCACTTTTCCAATTATCATCTCTAATAGCCTCTTCATAGGTTGTTGGTTCAACATTGGTTGAAATGTTGAGGGTGTAGTGTCTATGTGAAGGGGATAGCCTGTCATAGCAAACATAGTCAGATATAGGGAACTTTGTTTTGCTATTGGATGATGTAGGATAGGTTAGACCCGATGAGTCAGCTAGTAGTGAACAATGATATTCTTCTAAGTATCCTGGTGTTTTTCTAGTCCTGGTTGACCTTCTAATGTCTGGCTCATTAGTAGTAGGAGCATTGGTTTATGATGGTGTTGGCTGATCTAAGTTGGTTGTTGTGTCTGTGAGAGTGGAGTCAGCTATAGGTTCATCATTACTATGTTGTTGATCATTGGTGACACTCACAGGTTCATTTGGTGCAGTGACTTGTCCATTTTGATCAGGTGGGTGAGTCTCAGTTGCCATGGAATCAGGATTACTGTCTTGGTTTTCCCCAAAGATGTCATCTAGATCATTGGGGAAATTGTTGTGCAGGGGAATAGACTGAGGTGTGCTTCCTTCATAATCAACAGGTTTATAGGGAAATATATGTTCAAAGAAAATAACATCCCTAGAAATGAAAACTTCTCTAGTATTTAAATCATACAAAACATGTCCTTTAACACCAGTTTTAAAACCTAAATAAACACATTTTCTGGAACGGGAATCTAATTTCTTCCTATTTGACTTTAAAGTGGAAGCAAAGCAAAGAGAGCCAAAAACTTTCAAGGGATGCATATCAGGCAAAACATTGTGCAAACATTCATAAGGGGATTTCTGAGAGAGAAATCTAGAAGGTAATCTGTTTATCAAATGAACAGCATGATTGATGGCATACCCCCAAAAATGCTTGGGTAGGCCAGCTTGAAAGAGAAGGGCTCTAGTCACATTCAAGATGTGTTGGTGCTTCCTTTCAACAATTCCATTTTGTTGAGGAGTACCAACACAAGATGTTTGGTGCAAGATGCCTTTCTCAGCAAAAAAATCCTTAAGAAGGAATTCAGGGCCATTATCAGTCCTGATGCTCTTCACCTTTGTTTCAAACTGGGTAAGAACAAGGTCGACAAAAGATTTTACTAACTGTGATGCCTCCGATTTGGTTTTCATAAGAAAAATCCATGTAAAACGGATTTTATTATCCATCACAGTCAGAAAATACTTATGTCCAAGCATAGAGGGGACTGATAAAGGGCCCCAAATGTCCATATGGACCAAATCAAAACACTTTTCAGCTATACTATCACTACATGGAAAAGGAAGTCTTCTTTGTTTTGCATATTGGCAAATTTCACATGGCATGTCAGTTTTGATACATTTCACAAAAGGAAACACTTTATTTATTTCAATCAATTTTGCAACAGATGGATGGCCAAACCTCAAGTGCCAAATATCACAACTACTACTACTAGCTACATTCAATGTTTTAATACTATTTATGCTAGGAAACAAAACTTTACTGTTTATTCTAACAGAAGGGGAAACGAGTCTAAACAACCCATTCTTCAATTCAGCTTTCCCAATCATCTGCTGGCAAGGGTCGTCCTGTATCAAACATCCCCTTCTGTTAAAATGCACATCACAGTCAATATCAACAACTAGTTTAGGTATTGAAATGAGATTAAAGGAAAAATTTGGAATGTAAAGGACATCATGTATGCAAAGACCATTGTCAAAACACACAGTTCCAGTATACGCAGTTGTTACAAGACTTCCATTAGGTAATCTTAGGGTGATTGGTTTGATTCTTTTCATGCATTGAAAGTAATCTAAAATGAAACACACATGATCAGTAGCCCCGGTATCAATTATGAAAATTTTTGATCTATTTGAATTAGGAATCAGAAGGATAATACCTGATTTTATTGTAGTGAAATGATTGATGCTTCCTGACTGTCCAGTGTTCTGCAAGAGGGCCAAGAGAGCCTTGTGTTGGTCTGGTGTAAAATTGAGTAGTCCAGCATTGTTCTTTGTGGCGTCTTGTTGTTCCTCATCACAATTGTTGGAGTCATTATCCTCATCATCTCCTTCTGCAGCATTGATTGAGCCATTGTTGGGAGGGTACCCATGTTTCTTGTAGCAACTGTCAACCATGTGACCCGTTTTGCCACAGTGAGAACAAACCATTTTTCCCTTTCCTCTACCAGGACCATGAAAGGACTTTCCACCACGATCATTTTTCCCTCTATATGCAGAACCTTTGCCTTGATAATTTGGAGCAGCAAGGATCTTGGGCTCATCAAGAGCATTTTGTCTTTCTTGTTGAATTAAAAGAGAATACACCTTACCAATGTTGGGGAGGGGTTCCATCAACATTATTTGGGATCTCACGGATGTGTATTGTTCATTCAATCCCTTTAAAAATCTTAAAACGTTTTCTGTTTCCCTATATTGTCTAAACTTTTCAACAACATTACATTTGCAATTATCAATATTGCAACTACATTTTGGAGCGGGTAAGAAGTTTTCTAATTCTTGCCATAGTTTCTTTAACTTTGTGTAGTAGGTAGATATGGAACCCTCACCTTGTTTAGTGGTGTAAATTTCTTCTTGGAGATCAGAGATTCTGAAAATGTCTCCTTGGTAGAATCGGTCCTTCAAGTCTTTCCACACCTCCGCAGCAGTGTCCATCCACAGTATCAAAGATGGTATATCATTTTCACCCAAGTCAAAAGGAAAGGAAATTCACAAAAGGAGGGGAATAACAAAGTTTCAAAAAGGAGAATCCCAAAACAGAGAAAAGAAGACAAAGGGAGTGTAAATTAAGAGTCAATACATTTTGTCATGAAGCATAAGAGCTCCCCTTCAGAAAGGCCCTCAAATTCAATGGGTTCAATCATTTCCCCTTCCAAAAGGGCCCTCAAATTCAATGGGTTCAATCATTTCTCCTTTCAAAAAAGCCCTCAATTCATTGGGTTTAACCATCTCTTCTTTCATAAAACCTTCAAACACCTCATCAAACCTAATAACCATTTCTTTCATAAACCATTGACCATCGGCCAACACCGAATAAGACCCATCCTCCCCATCAACCCCAAACACTTCATTAAGCTCAATCATCCCCTTCTCCACATCACAACCCTAAAAAGTCCATTCCGATCAATGACTAATTGCTTTCGTTTTCTCAAGTTTTAATCTTAGAACAAATAAGTTTATCTATTTACGACGTGTCTGCTCAAAAAGAAAAAAAAACAAACAAGCAGAAAAAAGAAAGCTGCTCAAAAAGAAAAAAAAAACAAACAATCAAAAAAGAAAGTTGGTAAAAAAGGGAGAAGGACTTGCACTCCAAGATGCATTCATGTTGCATTAAAACAAGGTCTAGTGGTCGCCAAGTGGAGCCTCTCCTCATACTAAAAAGTTAAAACTTTCATTGCATTTGAGTTGTTCTTAAAGAGAACCAAAAGTGTGTGCTAGGGGGCATTCCCTTCACCTCTCTCTCCACTCAACTTTGGGGAGATTTGTTCATTGCCCACCCCATTTATATATCACCCTCAGTTCATAACCATCACCATAACTCTGTCGCCTTTCACAACCTCACTCAAAGAAACCATTTGAAATGTCATTCGAAAGTGGGGCAAGTGCAATCCCATTCCTTCACCTCATTCATTCCTATAAAACCTCACCGGGGCAATCTCTCAACTCACTATCCTAAACAAGGCCTTGTCATTCTAATTGGGGGCAACTTTGTCCTTGTTATGACTGGGGCAACATCAAACTTTATGGTTGAAAAAAAAAAAACTCTTTGCTTCACCCTTCATTTCAAAAGCCGAAGCATTCCCAATTCATCATCTTCTACACCCCTAGTTGTTGTCACCACTAGACAGGGGCAAGCTATTCACTCATCAAATACCTGAATTGGGAAAATCGTGTATCTCTTGATCCCTCATGAGCTTCGGCAATAACCATGTTTGTCAGTCCTTCACTTGCCATAAATGTCCATGCCCTAAACCAATTCCAAGTTAACTGACTCACTCATTCACATTTGCACTCCTATGCATGCTTACTAGACAATGCTTCAAAGAGAGAACACAAGTTAGTCATGCATCCAGTCGTCATTGGAAGGAAGAGAAAACAAGTGAGCTTGTTTGTAAATAAAAACCTTGAGAACACCGGAGTTTGAATCAAATTCAATTTTTCAACAGAATGGTCAATAATCATCTCAATTCCTTGCATCCAAAATCTCGCATCTCATCATCACAAAAATGTTTACCTCATGCATCTAGACATTTCATTCTATTCATTATGGCATTTGCATCTTCACATTTTGTGCATTCATCACATAGCAAAAAAAAAAAAAAACCTTCCACGTCAGTTGCACCATATTAATACTTGCATTTCATAGAGGAAAATAGTAAAGAAGAAAAAGCAGAAATCTTTTCATTGCATTGCATCATATTAATGTTTGCATTTCATAGAAGAAGCAAAAAAGAAACAACAGAAGTTAGAACATGAGCATTCCATTCATTAAAACATCAATCACCGCATACACTTGCATTCAAACATCAAAGCATTATGTTGATATTTGCATTTCATAAACTACAAAGAAGAAGCAAATACAAAAGAACAAAAGCATTCCATAATATTCAAGACATCAATCATGGCATATGTTTGCATTACATGTGTCATTCATTGCATTGCTAAGCAAAATGCGGACGAACACAAGATGTTAATCCTCATGCCTAGTTCCAAGAATCGGCACTTCAAGTGTCAGTCTTCAATCTAATTCTCAAGTCAGTAATCCTGGACTTGTCAGTCTCAAAATCTCATTCCCAGTCGCTCCTTCAGTTCGGAGTTCGAATGCTCTTTCAGTTTAGACTTCGGTCACTCCTTCAGTTCGGAGTTCAAATGCCCTCGGGTCCCAAGTGGTTCATTAAAAGCACACCAAGTGTTCATTTACCGTTTTCTCAGCACGCCAAGTGTTCATTTACCGTTTTCCCATCAGCACGGCAAGTGTTCGTTTACTATTTTCGCATCAGCACGCCAAGTGTTCATTTACGGCTTCCTTATCAGCACACCAATTGTTCATTTACTGCTTCCTTTCTAGCAAACCAAGCATTCATCATCATTGCATCAGACATCAAATCAATTTTCAAAATACAAAATCATTTTCAATAAATAGGAGACTAAGTCGAATGTACATTCGAAATAGTCATCACGATAGGACACTTGAATTGATCACTCAAGAATCCTGAGGTCCCTATGCCAAAAAAAAAACATTCAGTGTCGTCTACATCATAGTAATGTTTGCATTCCATAAAACAAAAAGAACCAAAAATTCATCATCCCATCAAACATCAAAGCAATACAGTTGCATCACATCAATACTTGCATCTCATAGAAGAAAAGAAAGCTAAAACATCCCATGTCATTCATCATTTCATGTTATTCATCATTTTATTTCGCATAATAAAAAATATTCACATTTCATAGAAAAAAGGCAAAGAAGAAAAAGTTTACCATTGCATGTCATCTGCCATTTCATCAAAACACAAGAGCATTACATGTCATCAAACACCAAAATTTTGCATTCGCATACCTGCACTTCATAAAAAGAGCAAAAGAAAAGAAGAGAAGAAAAGCCAAAAGTGCAAAAGAGCAACAACTAGCAAAAGAAGAGAAACAAGAGAAGCTAGAAGAAAGAGAAAAAGAGCAAAACAGAAAAAGAAACTCATGCATTGCATTCATCAGATATAGACAAAACAGAAAAAACATCTCACCAAAATCAATCATTGCATTCATGTGCATCCAAATACCCAAGTGCATGCATTTCATGCACCATCCAAGAGAAAGGTTACTACGGACCAGAGAGTCCCAAAAATCTCATTTGTAGAAAATCCCCATGACACCGAGTTAGTAAACTCCATCAGCACCGAGTTAGTAAACTCCATCAACCCCGAGTTAGTAAACTCCATCAACACGAGTTAGTGAACTCCCACGAGTTAGTGAACTCCTTCCACGCATCACAACATCGTTATGCGAGCACGCGATGGATCCATCGGACCGTTAAGTCTTCGGATTAGTTGTGTCACCTAAGGCATAGCGCAAGAAATCCATTGATCAAATCGATTCGGACACGATGTTGATCGGCGCTCAAGAGGCCACCCAGAGCTCGGACTCGACAAGAGTCCGTTAGAAGGTTTTAGGCAACCTCGAATTCACAATTTACCGCTTTTTCCCAATTTTACGCTTTCCGTTAATGCGACGGCGTTAACCCCTTTCTCAAAGGGAAAATAACAAAAAGAAAATTTGAAATTTTCAGAAGCGGACAAAATTAGTATTATTTCTATATCTTTATTTCCATTTCACCAAAGCAAATATGAAAAGGCCAATTCATATTTCTTGGCGAAAAATGCGAAATAAGAGAGGCGCTTATAATACCCCAATTTTGTCCGCCTAAAGCAAAGACATTTTTTTTCGAAAAAAATAGAGTACATGTAAGGTAATTCATAATGTGTGGAAAACAAAGTGGATTGGTGCATTTATGTTTGTTCGTCCCCTATTTCACATTTTTATTTGAATTTTGCGCATGATAAATCAGCTGCGTAAGTTCTTTGTCATACCCCAATTTTGTCGACTAGTTGAAAATCAAATAAAATTGTATTTTTGTAAACACCCAATTTTAACGAATTATTTTTCTCGTTTTCAAAAGTGTTCAAAATCTCGATTGGCACGCGTGTTAGTTCTAATTATATACGCATGTTTATTTTGAGTACTTGTTATTTACTATTATTGTTATTTATTTTATTCAGACAAAAATAATTAGATATTAGAGAAAACACAAAAAAAATAGATTTATGTTTATTATTAAAGTGCAAAATAGGTAAAGAATGCAAAATATAGATCAAAGTTTGAAAAGAAAAAAGAATAAGCAAAGTGTGCAGGTAGCTTGTGACTTCACGTGATGATGCATCCAAGTTTTCTTACCTTTAGAGCTCTAAGACATGGTCTCTTTAAACTTGCTTAGAATGTTTTCACCCATTTTCAGCTCTCAAGCCTTCACCCCTCTGCTCTCCTACACAGCTTGTAATACAATAAAGCTAGAGTCAAACAAGATAAACAGACCAAAAATTGTGGTAGCCACATAGAGTTGGTAGAAACAAAATAACCATTAAACACAAAAACGTGTAAGGAGAAAAGGTTGAAATGGACATCTCAATCTTGGACCAAATTATTTTCCCACACTCAATTCTCAATCTCATTATATATAATCACCATGCTTGTTCAAATGGGGGGAAAAAAATGGAAAAACACACAGAGCAGGGAGAATGAAAAAACAGTAACATAGAAAGAGAGAGAGGAGAAACCGAGAGAATGGAATGGGAGGAAGAACACCACATTTGTTTCTAACTCCACACTCATCTCTCCAACACCCACCTCCATCATCCTCTCTTCACAAACACCAACACCACAACAACCACACCCACCTCCATCATCCTCTCTTCACAAACACCAACACCACAACAAACACCACACAACAACAACCGCACGCCGCCACTACACGCCGCCACTACCTCCGCCGCACACAAACACCAACACCACAACCACCACACACACCACACAACAACAACCGCACGCCGCCACTACACGCCGCCACTACCTCCGCCGCACACAACCACCACTCCTACAATCCCAAAACCACTTCAACAACAACCACACAACAACAACCGCGACGCCGCCACTACACGCCGCCACTACCTCCGCCGCAGAACCACCTCCAAAGAAAGCTCCAGGACGTGACCACCACACCACCGGCAAGCACCCTGGTTCGCATCTTCTTCTCTCTCACTCTCAACATAAGCATATTTCTCTCTCCATGTGCAAGCTTTCCTTTCTCCCTTCTCTCTCCCTAGCAAATTTCACTCTGCTTCTCATTGTGAGTGAGGTGCTGAGAAGAAGAGTAACAGACTAACAGGAAACTATGTTTCCTTTCTTTTAATTTACTATTCCTATATATTATATTATGCTATATCTGTATATTATATTACACTATTCAAAAATGCTATTTTGACAAAAAAAAATTTGACAAATCTACAAATCACCAACCTACAACACCAATTAACCAAGTTTTTTAGACGATTAGCCAACCTGCTTTTTCACAGTTTTCGAGGCGTGTATTAAAAACTTGGTTAATTGACCGCTTGGCTAATTGTCTAAAAAACTTGGTTAATTGGTGTTGTAGATTGGTGATTTGTCGATTTGTCAAATTTTTTTTTGTCTAAATAGCATTGTTGTACACTATTATATGTTATACTATTATGCTATACTATTATGTGTTATCTTAATTATTTATTCATGTTTTAAATTCTGTTTATATATTATCTTTATTACGTATTATATGTTATTATCTTTATTTTAAGTTTTGTTTATCATTCCCAGCCCCATTATTACACACATACCCCTATTTCAACGCCTCCCCTCCCCTTGTTTTGTTTGTTTGTTTTTTTAATCAATTTAATAATTACACCCCCTCCCTTTTGGTTATGTAATCCCCTCTGTGTTTATTAATCATTTAATATTAACACCCCACAATTCATGTGCACATCCCATCACTTAGGCCCATTCGCGGCTCAGCCCAAATGCGAATCGGGCTTTGTTTTTTACATCTCCTATTTAATGATACAACCCCCTGCAACTAATTACAACTCTCACTTTTGCTAGTGTACCCCTTCAAACAACTCCTTTTTGAATAACCAAACTCTCGTCAAAAAATATAATTTATTGCTAATGGTCCCTCTGGGTTTTACTCGTTTGATCGTTAGTAATAACTTTAGTTTTCAAATGGGTCATTAGTGGGACCACTCCAAACCGTTGTTGTTTGGTCTTCACGAACATTCCAACCTAAATAAAACCAATTGTCATTATTGATCACCCGCGCCGTTGCCGTTTGGTTGATAATGATGATTTCATTTTCAAAAGAGTTAGTAGTGCGGCCACTCTAAACCGTTGTTGTTTGGTCGTCGCGAACACTCGATTCAAAAGCAAAACCGATTATCATTAATGATCACTCGCGCCGTTGCCGTTTGGTTGTTAATGATAATTTCATTTTCAAAAGAGTTAGTAGTGCGGCCACTCTAAACCGTTGTTGTTTGGTCGTCGCGAACACTCGATTCAAAAGCAAAACCGATTATCATTAATGATCACTCGCGCCGTTACCGTTTGGTTGTTAATGATAATTTCATTTTCAAAAGAGTTAGTAGTGTGACCACTCTAAACTGTTGTTGTTTGGTCATCGCGAACCCTCACTCCTATTGCGAAAACGCACCTAAATAAGACTATCTCTGATCATGCATTTTGTTTCTTGCTTACTTATTCATGCAACCTAGATCATTCTATACCTCTAGTCACATTGCATTAAATTTTTTATGATGCCTGTCATGTTCTCAAGTTGATTGTGTGCATTCTCTCTTCCAATACTTTGCTTCTTACATGAGATTGCTACTCGTTAGTGGTGACTCTCGTTATAGGATTTCCACAAGCATATAATGAATGATTACTCGTTAGTAATAGCCTTCATTACAAGAACATGTGCTATCACAAGAGATTGTTATTCGTTAGTAACAATTCCCATCCCATTCCACACACACACAATTGCATTTTAGAATTTGATTGGAGTCACAAATGATTTGATTAATTGGCTCGAATTGGTATGCTTGTTCTCGGATGTTTGTGAGTATGCATTTATAACTTGCATGAGTTGTTACTCGTTAGTGACAATCTCCATTTCAAAAACCTCTTTGCATCAAAAAAAAAACCTAAAACAAAACCAATTATCATTAATGGTCACTCGCGCGCCGCTTAGTTTGGTCATTAATGATAATTTCATTTTCAAAAGAGTTAGTAGTATGACCACTCTAAACCGTTGTTGTTTGGTCATCGCGAACGCTCAATCCAATTGCGAACTCATTTCCAAGTCATCAAAACATTTTCCCCAAATCAAACCAACGAAACACTTTTCAAAAACGAATCATAAAAACATCAAAATCAAAACTAATTGTCATTGACGATCACTCGAGCCGTTGCCGTTTGATTGTGGGTGATGATTTCATTCCCGTGGGAGCTAGTAGTGCGGCCACTCTAAACCGTTGTTGTTTGGTCTTCACAAACGATCCCCTTCAATTGCGAAAACCTTTTCAATAATCAAAATAAAAACCGGTTGTCATCAATAGTCACCGCGCAAGTTGCCGTTTGATTGTTAGTGATGATTCCATTTTCAAAAAGAGTTAGTAGTGTGACCACTCTAAACCGTTGTTGTTTGGTCACCGCAAACGCTCAACCCCTTTGCGAAAAACTCTAAAAAGATTAAAAACAAAACCTTTTTCGGGACAAACAAGAACTACGTAGCTTTGAATTTCTCCATCGCAGGGAGATACGTAGGGAGCGAGAGGCCAACTCTCGTCAAGCGCCAAAAATAAAAATTTTCATTAAGTCTTCTCATTCCCTTTTCTATAAAGAGGCAAATTTAAATATCTTCCAAATCAGCACTTAAAACCACACGTTTAATTAAAGGTTCCTTTCGGTAGAAAGGAGGTGTGGGGTGCTAATACCTTCCCATGCCTAATCGACCCCCGAACCCAAATTCTCCGGTTTCTAAAAGGCCATTCGCTTTCCAAAAAGATTTTCTTCAATATTTCCTTATAAAAAATATTGGTGGCGACTTCATTGTTTTCAAAAGTTGTAAACGAAGAAAGATCCTCGGGGACTTTTAGGCGTAAGCAGTGGCGACTTCACTGGGGACTTTTCCTTTTTTTAAGTGGGTCAAGCCTAACTAATTAAATGTGTGGTTTAATGTGCTATCGATTTGATTACCTTGTTTGCTTCTATCTCTTTCGGTTTCATTTTCTTTCTTATCATGTTGTATGCATGTGCATTTGTTTTCTCTTCTTCCATGTTTGTTTTTCCTTCTCCTCTTTGCTTATGTGCTTAGTACCCTCATGCATTTCCCCAATCCCAATCATGTTCCCTTCTTCTTTGCTCCCTTTCTTCAAGGTAAGCTCATGCATTTCTCCCCAATTCTATCATGATCCCCTCTTCTTGGCTCCCTTTGTCGAGGTAAGCAATGCACTTGATTGTTGTTGAAACCCCTAGACTAGCTTATTTGATATTGAACCCCTAGAGTAGACGACATGTTATTGCTTGCTATTGTGCAGGACATGCTCGGGTTTTCCTTCGCAGTGGGGGTATATGTGGGTAGTTTTAGGCGGTATGTCCTCGCCACACACACTCACACCTTATGCTTACTATGTTTTGAGAGGGGCCTAAAACCCAAGGTCCGACAAAACTTAGGAGAGTGGAAACGAGTAGAAGGATCGGCAATTGGATTGTTGTCCTTCCGACTCTCACGAAAGTTTCAAATTGAGTATGCTCTTTCATGATACCTCACACCAGATGGCGTTCCATCGTTGTGGGTGCTATTGTAAGAGAGAATTAGCTCTGGTAACCTGGTGAGGGAGTGACTAGAACCCACATGGGAGAAACATTTGAGTTGTCCTAGAACCTAGGTCCCTGCCTTTGTAGGACACAAGGGGCATACCAAATTGTGTGTTGCATTGTAATCTAGGCATGTTTTCAAAAAAGCAAAAGGAGATTTTTCAAAAAAAAAAAAAATAGAGAAAGAGCTGCCGTTGTAGCCTTTCTCTTACTAGGTCCATATGAAGCCACGTACGGCCCGCACTTCCAAAAAAAAACTTGAATCATTGCCAATAAAAACTCTTTCATTTATACTGCATACACATAGATCATCATCATTTGCATACATCCTTGCATTACATAAAAGCAAAACTTTCAAAAAATCATCATAGTCTTTTCTTTTACCGGGCTATATGAGGCGATATTCCCAAAATTTCAGTCACCAAACTCGAAAAAATGTTTTCATCTTATTTTTCACATGCATGTCAAGTCGCATTATCGCCGTCATTTTCATACAAAGACATCATTTGCATTGCATAAAACAAAAACTTGATAAAATTCATACATGCATTTTTCTCTATCTCATTAAGGTTTGTCAGGAGTGCATTCTCCGCACGCGTGCGTTTCCATTCACTAAGGCTTTTTCCCCTAATTTTCTCGAAAGATCCAAAAAATCGTGTCTTATTAGGGGCGCGTCTCATGCATTATTGTTTTCCTTTTTCACACATCATGAAAAAAATAATACATTAACCTCTCATTTTGCATGCAATTCCATTCAATAAAAAATCATGTCTTTCCATGCATTTAAAAAAAAAAAAAATCATTGTGAGCATCATGCATTTCATTGCACAAAAAAAAATGAAAACAAGAAAGCATCTCATTCATAAGCATGTACAAAAAAAATCATCATCAAATAATGCAGACATCGCGTCAATGTTGCACTCATGCATCATTTCATTAACCTCATCACTTTGTTCGAATACATCATTTCTCCCTGCATGCATCCTTTCGAAACAAAGAAAAACCTCCTCATGTGATGGCTTAATGGGTAGAAGTGCACCTTTGAACGACGAAGGGTAATATCTCAAATTTGTTTGTCGACTACAAATTTGAGATGTTACTCTACGATATCGAAGCACTTTGACCCGATACCACACGTGTTTTATTTTCAAGTAGGAAATTAAGTTGAGTTAACTAATTGTCTAAACGTTTGTTATATTGTGTGAAGTATTGAGTCAGGATCCACTCAATGTTTCATGCAGGTTACTCAGGGTAACGACAATCAGTTGCCTCATATCACCATTCTTGCATCTCTCATCATTCAAAAAAAGGGGCATTGGCATTTCGTATCTTATCTCGCCTCTAAAAAACTAAAGAATAAAAAAAAATCATTTTGAAAAGAAGCATCATTCTTGCATCATTCGCATTGGCATTCCATATTTTGTCTTACAACAAAATTATTTAGAATAAGCCACACTTTTCGAGTGGTCATTCTCCACGCATTTGCATCGTACTTGCATATCATAATTTGTTCATCCATGCATTGCATACAACAAAAACGTTGTGATGAGAGACGAGATGTTCTTGCAAAGTAATCTTTCTTTTATGGAAAAGTTTACCCTCACTCATTTGCAAATTCAAGGTGTTCCAAGGCTCTCAGTTTTTTCACATCAATAGCTCATTTGTATTTCCTTCAAAAAAAAGCATTGCATCTCATCCGTTCCATGATAAAAGACTGAAACAGTTCATCAAAAAAGTTTTTATATTATGTTTTAACCAATGTTAACTCTCTCGTGAAGCGTTCTTCTAGTAAGTATGCATGCCACATGCGATTTCCCTTGTTTGAGTCGATCAATTTCCTTCATTTATCATCATTCCCCATCCAAGTCTAATCCATACTGTGCCCACCCATAAAGCGCATATTCTCTTCCATCAAGTGCATACTTGACTTTTTGGTTCATTCTCGCTAACACTTTAAGTCCTTCATGCTGGGGCAATTCTGTGATCACTAATTCTCCCTGTCAGTATCATATTCCTTTAGTGCAAGTCTTTCTAAAAAAAATATATAATAAATAAAAAAGATAAAATAAGCTCGCTAGGTTGAAAACCCGCCAAGGGCGGCCTAGACAAAAAAGAGCGCCCGGTGGATTGAAAACTCGCAAAGAGCGGTCCAGGCAAAAATTAGGGCACAAAAAAAAGGGGGGAAAAGAAAAGAGCAAACACATGAAGATAGATAAATTATTGTCCTAAAGTTAAGTCTTACAGAAAAAAGCAATCGGGATTTGAAATGAAATTTGGTCATCTCTCCATACCCTCAAAAACCTAAAATCCCAGAAAGTCCATTTCCTACCCCTCTTAAGCCAAAGATTCAAAATCACAAAAATACCCTTTGTTACCCATCTTAAGCCGAGAAAAGCCCAAGATATCCCCATCACCCTAGACGAGGGTTAATTCCACATCAAAGATGGTATATCATTTTCACCCAAGTCAAAAGGAGAGGAAATTCACAAAAGGAGGGGAATAACAAAGTTTCAAAAAGGAGAATCCCAAAACAGAGAAAAGAAGACAAATGAAGTGTAAATTAAGAGTCAATACATTTTGCCATGAAGCATAAGAGCTCCCCTTCAGAAAGGCCCTCAAATTCAATGGGTTCAATCATTTCCTCTTCCAAAAGGGCCCTCAAATTCAATGGGTTCAATCATTTCTCCTTTCAAAAAAGCCCTCAATTCATTGGGTTTAACCATCTCTTCTTTCATAAAACCTTCAAACACCTCATCAAACCTAATAACCATTTCTTTCATAAACCATTGACCATCGGCCAACACCGAATAAGACCCATCCTCCCCATCAACCCCAAACACTTCATTAAGCTCAATCATCCCCTTCTCCACATCACAACCCTATCGTGCTCATATTGTCACAGTACACTGTAGGTGAGGTAAAGGAAACGCCAAGTTCAGTGAGAAGAGATTGAAGCCACAAAAGTTCAGTGGTAGCTAATGCCAAGGCACGATATTCTGCCTCTGTGCTGGATCTTGAGATGATTGGTTGCTTTTTAGCCCACCACGAGATGAGATTGTTTCCTAGGAAGATACAGGCACCTGACGTGGAGCGTCTATCGTCAATATCAGATCCCCAATCAGCATCACAGTAAGCTGTGAGAGATATAGGAGTGGTAGTGATCGGTTTGAGCTTGATTCCCCATGAAATGGTGCCCTTGAGGTACCTTAGAATTCTTTTGACAGCTACCCAATGAGTTTCCAAAGGGTTTGCCATGTATTGACATACCTTATTCACTGCAAAACTGATGTCTGGTCGTGTGATTGTGGCATCTTTGCGGTGCTCCTACTGGTGACTTTGTAGGTTGCAGGATCTTTGCAAGGGTCACTGCCAGTTTTGGAGAGCTTCGTGGATGCCACCATAGGTGTAGGTAAGGTGTGAGCTTCATGAAGATTGTGCTTCTGGAGTACATCCCTAATGTACTTTCCTTGTGTGAGAAGAATGGAGCCATCAGGTTGTCTTTTCACTTCAATACCAAGGAAGTAGTCGAGGTTCCAAGATCCTTGAGAGAGAATGTGGTGTTTAACTTGGCATTCAGTGACTTGATGACTTCATAATTGTTGCCTGTGACTATAATGTCATCCACATAGATGAGCATGTAGATGAGAGTGGTGGATTGAGCATAGATGAAAAGAGAGGGATCACACCGGCTGTTGATGAATCCAAAGGAGTGCAGAGTCTGTTTGAGACGCTCAAACCAGGCCCTAGGGGCTTGTTTGAGTCCATAGATTGCTTTGTTAAGTTTGCAAACCAGTCCCTTATCCGAAGATTCAAAGCCCGGTGGTTGAGACATGTATACTTCTTCTTGTAGGTGGCCATTGAGGAACGCATTGTTCACATCAAGCTGAAGAAGAGGCCAAGACTTGGTAGCAGCTAGTGTTAGGACTGTCCTAACTGTGACAGGTTTCACAACAGGTGAGAATGTTTCTTTGTAATCAGCACCATACCTTTGATGGAACCCTTTTGCTACTAGGCGTGCTTTGTAACGGTTGACAGATCCATCTGGATTCTCTTTGACACGAAAGATCCATTTGCATCCAATTGGTAACCTGTTGGGAGGCAAGGGAACTAGTGTCCAAGTCTTGTTCTTGAGGAGAGCTTCATATTCTGTACGCATAGCAGACAACCAAGTAGGATTAGAGAGAGCTTGTTTCATGGTTTTTGGCTCAACATGGGAAAGAAGGAGAGTGGACTTGATGCGTGGACAGACAATGCCACTCTTTGCTCGGGTTCTCATAGGATGTGTATTGGTTGGTTGTGCTTGTGGTTCAGGTGAAGGAGAGGTAGTTGGGATGGGTGAGGTAGAGTGAGATAATGACGAGTCACTGAGTGTTGAGGTGTGGATAGGCTGATTATCAGATGGAGTGGAGTGTGGTGGTGAGGGAGAAGAAGAACTCACAGGTGTAGGGACTTGTGGGCTGCTAGTTTGGAAGTTGGTAACAGTAGGTATGGTAGGAGGTATGAAGGTAGTGGGAGTGGGAAGAGTGGTAGTAGAGGCAAATAGCTGCTTGTAAGGAAAACTAGTCTCATTGAATATGACATCCTTGGAGATGAACGATACACAAACAGATTGAGGCACTTGTAGCCTTTGTGATTAGGTGAGTAGCTGAGAAATAAGCATTCTTGAGAGCGAAACTGAAGTTTATGTTGATTGTAGGGTCTTAGTAGAGGGAAGCAGGAGCATCCAAACACCTTTAGGAATGTGTAATCTGGCGATTTGTTGAAGAGTTTGATATATGGGATGTCATTGTTGAGAGCAGCAGTAGGTAGCCTGTTTAGGAGGTACACACTTGTTTGAAATGCATGATCCCAGAATTGAAGAGGGAGAGAAGCATGAGCTAACAAGGTGAGGCCAGTTTCCATGATTTGCCTATGCTTGCGTTCCACAAGGCCATTTTGATGATGAGTGTGTGGACAAATGAGTCGGTGAATGATGCCAAGTTGTTCACAGAGTTGAGTGAAGGGTCTGAATTCACCACCCCAATCACTTTGTACAGATTTGATTTTGGTGGAAAACCGTGTTTCAACCATCTTGTTGAAGATGTGAAAAGTTGTCAATGCATCAGATTTTTTTCTTTAACAGATACAACCAAGTAAAACGAGTGAAAGAGTCCACAAATGCTATGTAATAATAGAAACCAGTGTGTGAGGCTACAGGTGACGGTCCCCACAAGTCAGTAAAAACAATCTCAAAAGGTGCAGTGGCTGTGTTTGTGGATGATTTAGAAGATAGTCTATGTGGTTTACCAAGACAACATGAATTGCAGAAATCAATATTGCTTTTATTCATATATGGAATGTTACAATGATTAAGTACAAGCTTTTGATAGTCAGCACTAGGATGCCCTAAACGTGCATGCCACAAAAGAAAAGACACAGAAAGAGCAGTAGCAGTATTTACATTAGGTGGTAATCTAGTGGTACTACAAAGGTTGCTAGCAGTGGCAGACCTATTGCTGCTAAGACTAGTACAAACAGAATTGGTAACAGCAGAATTTAAGGAAAGACAAGAAGCATGTTTAGCAGGGAGCAAGTTATCAAAGCGATAGAGTCCATCCTTGCCCACTGGTCCTTTGAGCAGAAGTTCATTGGACCCTTGTGCATGCACAAGACAAGAGTTAGGATGAAATTTAAACGAGACATTGTTGTCTTTGGTAAATTTGCTGACACTTAGTAAATTTTTGGTGATTTGTGGCACATAGAGGATATCTTTAAGGATCAAACTGCGTTTAGGATTAAAATTTGAGTGGAATTGTGTTGAACCAGTGGCAGTGATTGGAAGGCCTTGGCCATTGCCAATGGTTACCACACCGTGACAGGGATGAGGTGACACCTCATGAATATTTTTGAGATTGTTAGTGACATGATGGGACGCACCTGTGTCGTTGTTCCACGGGTCTGGAAGAGAGCCAGGAGTTTCTGCACCAGCAAAGTAGGCTTGAGCAGATGGAGCATTAGCTTGTTGAGGCATCATCATCTGTGCAGGCATGAATGGGTAACCATAAAGGCCTGGGAATTGAGCTGGTGAGTGTTGTTGTTGTTGAGGACGAGGATATTGATTCCACATTGGAGTTTGCCACGTTGGGGGATATGGCCAGGGTGCAGTATAGTTGCCAACTTGATTACGAGTGTTCTGTGAGGCATTTTGTCGAACACCTTGAGTGTTGCCAGCATTGTAGTTTCGTTTGAAACGGTGAAAGCATACCGAGGCATCATGGCCGATTTTGTTACATACTTGACATTGTGTGGTGCTGCGTCCACGGCTACGACCACCATTGCGTCCTCCACGATCAGTTCGTGACCCACGGGGTTCAGGGTTGGCAGAATTAGTCGCAGTGTCATCGCCGGTGGTGACAAAGGCTTGTGCAGGAGCGTTAGTGGAGGACGTTGTCGTTACATTTGTTCCAGGTGCGGACTGTCGATGAAAGCGAGCAATTCTTGATTCGTGGCCAAGAAGCAAAGTTGCTGCCTCAATGATTGAAATTGCAGAGGATCTTCTAGAAATTAAAGAGATGGTTGAATCATATTCTTGAGGCAGGCCTTCAAGAATTATGTCAAGATGTTCTCTTGGATTGATCGGTTCTCCAATGGTGCTGAGAGCATCAACCAAGGTTTGAATCTTGAGCAAATACTTCGAAATTGTGAGGCCTTCAAGAGTGACACCGCGGAGTTCACACCTCAGTTGGCAAGAACGCGCTTGTGTGTGAACTTGGAAGAATTCATGGATACGATCCCATAGTTGTGATGATGTCTTGCATCCAATCACACGAGTTAGCATATCGCGAGAGATGGTTGATTGCAGCCATGATAGTAAAAGTTGATCTTGTTGTTCCCACCGTGTGAACTCAGGATTCACGGTGGCGTTTTCAGCATCGGTGACCGTAAGAAACTTCACTGGTATAACAGGATGAAGGAGGTAGTGATGTAGTTTATGCGCTTTTATCACCGGTTCTACCTGTTGGCACCAAAGCAGGTAGTTATCTTGGTCAAGTTTTTCTGATATGGCGCTAAAGGAAGAAGATTTGAGTTTCGCCGGTGGCGAAGTTCCATTGTTGGTGGTTGAGACGGTGGGTGGCACCGTTTGGTCATTCTGGTTACGCGTGCGGAGGAGTTGTCACCAGGACTTGTTTGACTCGGTGATACCATGTTAAACTTCTCTGAGAATGATCCAATTATGATCTTTGATATTATTTCATTTTCTTGCTGTGTTTATTACAATGGGTGATACCTCTATATATAGAGGTTCTTACATTCGAGTTAGTTAGAGATTAGTTCTGAGTGAGTGTAACTAATCTACTAACGATTACAATTATATTAAACCACATGGGGGAATACTAACTATTTGTTTACATTGAATTCACTTTACTGCTAAAGATATGGTACTGATATATTAGAATATATCAGTACCTCTAATAGACCCCAAGATTGGGATTTCGATGTTTGTTCTGTTGCTTGACAGAACAACAAGGACTAGGAACATTCTTCGAATATGCCTTGCTAGTAAAGAAGCGGCTCTGCATATGCACAACGAAGATTAACAACTAAACACTAATTAATAAACACACCCTAATTAACTATATATTTTGGTTGTTGTTTATATATCATTCACACACAAAAAGAGTCAAAGTATTTGGATCCAAATACCCTCACTAGGAATTTCTTTATGGACCACGCATAATATATAGAAACCGGGAGGTGCAAGAGTTGGTGATCCGGGCATAGTTACCTCAATTTTGTATGTTGTTCCTTCCACATTAGCCATATTGTTTGGATCTAATACCAACAACCTTTGATTCATGGAGAATGAGTGTGTATTAAAAGGTGGCGCTAACATTGACACATGCACCATGTTTTTATCCAATGTTAATGTTGTTTCAACTTGAAATCGTATCTCCAACTTCTCGCCGTAATTCAATTTTGTTTCGGATTCGGATATAGGAGAAATAATCATCGGACGGATATTTGAGAAGTCAGGTTCAAGATAGGAAGGAGAAAATGCTTCTAAACTAAGTTCTGTTGGAAACAATACTCTGGTGAAATTATAACCAACATGAGGGTTGCTACCACCAACTATAACCCTTCCATCTAGTGGAAAAAGGACATTAAACAGCACCATTTAGTATCGGTTGTTTGAACAGCCGATACTAAATGTGGACGCGGTGGCAATTTTGAAATTAAATGGAAGTTTTCAATTTTCACGCTTACATTTAGTATCGGTTGTTTAAACAACCGATACTAAATGTGTGTCTCTAACACATTTAGTATCAGGTTTTTAAACAACTGATACTAAAAGTCCTGTTTTATTTTTACAATTTTTCCATAGCATAACTTTCACGCTCTCTCTTCTCGTTCTCGCTCTCTCTTCTCGTTCTCTGAACTCACACTCTCCACTTTCGTTCTCAACTCTCCATCTTCCTCTTCCTCTCCAAATCACAAATACCAAAACCCAGCTTGTGCTCACAACAAGGATAATGGTACTCTCCCTCTCCCTTTCGTCACTCTTTTCTCTCTCTTAAAACCCTAATTTTGCTTTTGATGTATTTTTCACAGACAAGAGATCAGCGATTCAATCATCCTCAGATCCCGACAGACCTGTGTTCGGCAAGCCAAGCTACGACGGAGTAATCGCCGGGAAAGTGTCAGGACGGAAGTGGAAGTCGGTGAGACAGAGGCGTGCGTCAGCGGTTCATGTGAGCAGGAAGGGAACGAAAGAGATTCGGTTGAATAAGGTTGAGAAGAGGAAGAAGAAGAAAGAGAATATTCTTAGATCTGGTACTAAGTTTCAGACTATTTCTAACCCTAAAACTTGGAAGAAGATTGCTAAGTCTTGCGGTGTTTGTGCTTTCCCTGTCTGCAGAGCAAATTTCATAATCTTTTGTTTTCTTTTTTTTTGGTGTAATAGGTTTATTTTATGTGTTCTTATGTTACAGTGTTCTTCTCTTCATAGTTATGTTGCTTTTCTAACTTGATGTTTGTTTGATGTTTGGGTATAGTTTCTGCCTTTGATTCATTAACTTCTGGAATAGAACCTGTTTTAGGTTTATGTTTGTGATCAACATCATCTTAAATGATGAACAGAAACCTACAATTTATAGTGTTAATTATATTCCTTGATGAAGCACTTATTCTTAATTCATTATTCTTATTTCGTATTTTGGGTTCATACATTGGAAAGACCTCTCATTAGTTTTTTGTCTTATGAGAAGAGAAAGAGGGGAGTGCTTCATTTTATTGATTGTTGTTAACGTTAATCTATTTCATTTTTATATGTCTATTTGGAGCACCACATGTTAAGCCTTTTTGGTTTGTTGATCTTTATATGTTAACTTATGCTTCTGTTTTGATCTTTGGCTTTCTACCTCTGCATTTCCTTACTTTCGTTTTACTCTACTTTATTAGATGATAATCATGTTTGTGTTCATTGATATGACTCTTTTGGTGCATTTGAAATTATAACATTGGAAAACTTGAGTGATGAGAATGCTATCGACAGATGAAGAAAGAATCTTATTTCTATGATATTATACTGCAATAATGGCTAGAACAAATCTGTAATGTCATTATTCACTGTATATTCTTCATTAGAAATTGTTGATAGTGGAAATCTTTGAAAATTGTCAGATTTTTGTGCAAAAAAATGCTTGGTTGCGGTTTCTAATGACAAAAAAAATATGGAGGCATGCATTTTACACACACAACTTAGCTTTCGCTCATTGAATGATATCCAGTTATAGCGATGTCCTCAATTGCAAGCTTTAATCTACTTTCATTGGTTTATTTTTCTGCATTTGGAAAGCACAAATATGGTTTTTCCCATTTTGAGAGTATGAGTGTATGGAATTGCTGATAGCTGTTCTGAGTATAGTGTTAGTGTATACTACTACCCATGGTTCATGCCTTCCTAAGTTGATATATGGTATTTGTTTCATTATTTTATCTGCTTCAGCTTCTTTGCAATGGAAGAAACAGATTATGTTGCTACACTGATAGACAGCAGCTGCAAAAGGCATTTGCTGAACTTCATAGTGTGACTGTGGACTTGGAAAAGCAATTTGCTGAATTTCAGTCGTTTTGGTAAGTTTGTGGAGATTCAGTTTGATCAAAAGGGGAGAATTTCAGGAGCTGCTATCAGAACCTATTTGCTGGAAAAATCTCGTGTCTGTCAAGTTTATGATCCTGAGAGAAATTATCATTGCTTTTATATGCTTTGTGCTGCACCAGAAGAGGTATCTAATGAGTTCTTCCTTTGTTGATAAAAAACATATGCCTATAGATTTCAAGTCTTCTTCCATGACATGTAATAGATGTTCAACATTAAGCAATTTTCTGTGTAATATGAAATTGTAGTCTGTGGAATGATGTGTAGTAAATTTCCATGTATTCTCTTATTATGGTCATACATATCAATCACATCAGCCCTACTTGGTAAAATGGGAGTTAGGCTGCATAAATGTCCTGCATACATGAAACAGCTGCATAAATGTTCTTAACTGTTGAAAGTCTCTAGACGTAGTTGAGCTTCAAAAGTTACCTTTGAATTTAGCTTATTTGTTGGTCATGTCATCGTTAACTTACCTGAAATGATGAGCCTTTGATATGAATTTGTTTTTATTTGAGCTTTTCCATGTCTAGGATGTTCGCAGATTCAAATTGGGAAATCCAAGAAAATTTCATTATCTTAACCAATCTAATTGCTATGAGCTGGATGCGTTGGATGATTCTAAGGAGTACCTTGCAACTAGGAGAGCTATGGAGGTTGTTGGGATCAGCTCCGATGAGCAGGTATCCCTCACGAAAATCTTTATTGGAGATTTTTCCTTTTCTTTTATCCTTTTCATTACAGGAATTTGCTCTCCTCTCTTCTCAGGAAGCTATATTTGAATAGTAGCTGCTGTTCTTCATTTAGGAAATATTGAATTTGTTAAGGGAGTAGATGATGGGATGGATTCCTCTCAACCCAAGGATGAGCAATCCCGTTTCCACTTAAGAACTGCAGCTGAACTTTTGATGTAAGACAATTTATTTATTGAAATCTATAACATCTATAGATATTATTTATTTATTTATTTATTTATTGATTTATCTAACTATTTATTTTAGGTGTGATGAAAAGTCCCTTGAAGACTCTTTCTGCAAGCGCGTCATGGTGACTCGTGGTGAGGCTATAACAAAATCGCTTGATCCAAATTCTGCAGCTCTGAGTAGAGATGCATTGGCTAAAATAGTTTATTCAAGGCTTTTTGACTGGTAATTTATGTGAAATTTATGGAAAGAATAAATTTGTTTATATATTGTTATAAAAGCTCATTTTAATGTGCATGAGCTTTTGTAATTCTAAACAGGGCCTAAGTAGTGTTTGTAGAGTTGGGAACTCGTCAACTTAGAAGCTAGTTTTGTGGGGTTGAGTTACGCCCAAACCAAATTTTAAGTATCTCAGCATTGCATAGGCTGAGACAGCACAAATCTTAAACAATATGGCCAGATTATATTTCATTATAGTTTCTCACAAGCTGTTGACATTTTCTAACTATTTATTTACTAGATAATCATGCAATATTATTCATAGTATGTTATTGAACTTCACTGATTAATTTTTTTGGATGCACAGACTGCTCAACTGAATTTTTTAGTTGGAACTCATGTTTGTGTTGAGGACTCTGATGAAGCTTGGATAGATGGAGAAATCCTGGAATCTAATGATGAAGACATCACCATTAGCTGTAAATCTGGCACAAGGGTAAGTCTCCCCTAGAATCAATCTATTTAAAATCAAACCCATGATAATTATTTATATGTTTAATTATTCTCACTTACTCAAGTATTTGAAAATTCTAACTTAATTCTTGTACTCTCTCCCGCCGAGAACAGTTTAGCGTTGGGGAAAATCGCATACACACATCAAAGATGGAAACACTACTACATTTTGTTCATAGCACTTTTATTTCACTCCCCTCCCTGTTCTGCTGAGAGTACTTTTATATGCATAATAATAATAATATCTGTGGGAGAAGAACATTTTTATTCACACACAAGAAAAAAGTTCCACAATTGCATCATTGAAACTTCTTAAGCAAGGAATTGCAGATATGCAACCCTAATTAAGAAATTTATATGCAAGCTTCTCGATGGTTATTTCACTTTATGTCTTATGTGTTTCTATTGCAGGTTGTGAGCAAATCATCGAATATTTATCCCAAAGATCCTGAATTCCCACCCAACGGTGTGGAGGATATGACAAGGCTTGCATATCTGCATGAACCAGGGGTTCTTCAAAATCTGCAAATCCGTTATACTAACAATGAAATCTATGTAAGATAATCTATCATATCAAGTGTTTGACGATATGCTTTGTTTTGCTGTCACTCACACTGATTGGTGTTTTGTAGACATACACAGGAAACATATTGATAGCTGTGAATCCTTTTCAAAGATTGCCTCATTTGTATGCCAATAGTACAATGGCACAGTATAAAGGTGCGGCTTTCGGTGAGCAGAGTCCACATCCTTTTGCAATTGCAGGTTCTGCATATAGGTATCTTGTTACTGCTCTCAGTTTTTTGTCACTTGAACATCACTTTCAACTATTCTTCGATTTAAAATCATAATCCATTTCCATTCAGAACAGATTTATAGTTCTAGGGCTGGCCTAATGGTTATTGAGGCCTAAAGCGTGATTTGAGAGAGACTTTTTTTTTGCTTTGAGTGAGAGAAAGTACTGATAGTGCGTAGTACTTTAGGTTTGGCCATTTTCCGTGGCCTTTTGCGTTACGAATATCAATGTGCGATAATTGGGCCTTTTTGCCAACATGTATGGTCTTTTTATGTTTTATAAAACTAGTAGTAAATAGTTTTTTGTTGGTGAGCCTAAAACTAGAAGTTTAGTAGCCTGACCCTGAGTCGGCCCTGTAAAATTCATAAGACAAGAAACAAATTTGAAATATCAAATTTCAACAATTGATGCAGTAGATGATATAATGTTAAATAGATAATGTTAAGTTGTGTCCTCCTTGCCTTTTAGAGAACATTGCATAATTTTTGTTGTACAATAACAATTCATTATAAATCACTAGAAACTTTTTCACTTTTTCTTCTTGCATAAATGTTCTGAGCATAACTCTAAATTTTCTTTATAGTCCATCTGCAATCTGAGTTTACATCATTTAATAGTTTTTCTTTCTGAGAGTTGTGTCACTGTCACCTACAACTTTGGTTAGCAACAAAAGTCATTGCAAATGATACAAAATTGTGAATAAGATGTGTCTGCATTCACCAAAAAGATAACTGTCTGCAGGAAGATGATAAATGAAGGAACAAGCCAAGCTATTTTGGTTAGTGGAGAAAGTGGAGCTGGTAAAACAGAAAGTACAAAGATGCTTATGCATTATCTTGCCTTTTTGGGAGGTAGAGCAGCAACTGAGGGACGGTCCGTGGAGCAACAAGTGCTAGAGGTAAAGAACTGAAAACATTGGGTTTAATGGAATTTACTTCTGGGTGATACTATGTTTGTACTCATTCTGCTTGTTTTTTGCACATCTGTAGTCCAATCCTGTTTTAGCAGCATTTGGGAATGCAAAGACTGTTAGGAATAATAATTCAAGGTAATCAGTTAAGTTCATCTTTAGCAATCTGCACCATACCGTTCTTTCTCTTAATTGGTTTAAAGTCTGTCCTAAGCTTACATAGTACAATTTCAGTCGTTTTGGTAAGTTTGTGGAGATTCAATTTGATCAAAAGGGGAGAATTTCAGGAGCTGCTATCAGAACCTATTTGCTGGAAAAATCTCGTGTCTGTCAAGTTTCTGATCCTGAGAGAAATTATCATTGCTTTTATATGCTTTGTGCTGCACCAGAAGAGGTATCTAATGAGTTCTTCCTTTGTTGATAAAAAACATATGCCTATAGATTTCAAGTCTTCTTCCATGACATGTAATAGATGTTCAACATTAAGCAATTTTCTGTGTAATACGAAATTGTAGTCTGTGGCATGATGTGTAGTAAATTTCCATGTATTCTCTTATTATGGTCATACATATCAATCACATCAGCCCTACTTGGTAAAATGGGAGTTAGGCTGCATAAATGTCTTGCATACATGAAATGCTCCTGTTGTCATTGCAACGACAGAATTGCGGCTTAGGTTCAGTAGTTCATTAACATTCTCTAGATGTAGTTGAGCTTCAAAAGTTACCTTTGAATTTAGCTTATTTGTTGGTCATGTCATTGTTAACTTACCTGAAATGATGAGCCTTTGATATGAATTTGTTTTTATTTGAGCTTTTCCATGTCTAGGATGTTCGCAGATTCAAATTGGGAAATCCAAGAAAATTTCATTATCTTAACCAATCTAATTGCTATGAGCTGGATGCGTTGGATGATTCTAAGGAGTACCTTGCAACTAGGAGAGCTATGGAGGTTGTTGGGATCAGCTCCGATGAGCAGGTATCCCTCACGAAAATCTTTATTGGAGATTTTTCCTTTTCTTTTTATCCTTTTCATTACAGGAATTTGCTCTCCCTCTCTTCTCAGGAAGCTATATTTCGAATAGTAGCTGCTGTTCTTCATTTAGGAAATATTGAATTTGTTAAGGGAGTAGCTGATGATCTTATATTGATGGCAGAGGGGAAGATAATATACCATGGCCCCTGCAGTCAAGCAGTCCAGGGACTACGTTTATGAATTCGTGCTTGGTTATATTTGTTGTTGTATCTATTTTATTGTTATCATGTACTGCTTATTTGCAAAATGTGAGTTTGAATGAATGATTAATTGACTCATTTTATGAATTTCATGTTCAATTTTAGTTGTTTGATGTTAGTTTTGGTTCTCAGTTCACATTTTACCACACACTACTATATGTAGTGTGTGTGGTAAAATGTGAACTGAGAACCTTTTTTTAAGAAAATAGACTTTTAGTATCGGTTATTTAAATAACCGATACTAAATGTCACTTTTAGTATCGGTTATTTAAAAAACCGATACTAAATGTCATTTTTTAGACAGCAAACACAATGTTAAAGTGACATTTAGTATCGGTTTTTTAAATAACCGATACTAAAAGTGACATTTAGTATCGGTTTTTTAAATAACCGATACTAAATGTCAATTTTTAGAGAGTAAACACAATGTTGAAAAGACATTTAGTATCGGTTATTTAAATAACCGATACTAAAAGTGACATTTAGTATCGGTTATTTAAATAACCGATACTAAATGTACGTTTTCAAGACATAAAAATCACCAAAAAAACGTCATTTAGTATCGGTTTTTTGAAAATCCGATACTAAAAGTGACATTTAGTATCGGTTATTTAACCGATACTAAATGTCAGACATTTAGTATCGGTCGAATTAGTATCGACAGATAACCGATACTAAAAGTGCAAAACAACCGATACAAAAAGCCTTTTCTGCACTATCACGAACCAAAATGGCAGTGGAGTGGTACATTCGAGGAGTATTTGATGGGTTTTGCAATTCAAATCGTGACCCAATTGGGTTATTTGTCTTGTAAAGAACCGGGTTTAGAATTGGGTCCCGCCCATATTCCCACCCGCCGTCCCCCCGGCCGCTCCGTTGATTATCAAAACGTTGCCGTTTGGGAGCATTACCATGTCACCCATAACTCTCGGCCCTGGCATTGTCTCCACCACCCATTTCGAATTTGAGTCAGTTATTTTTATCCGGGCACATGTAGTCAAGGCTCCGAGAAATTCACCCTTTATTGCTCGTTTATAGGACCCTCTTGGAGCACCCCCACAAACTAATACTTCAGCTTCCAATAACGTCGCTTGTAGATTCTTCAACGGCAACAACACTCCAGAACCGGTACTTGGGTAACACCTGGGCTCTCCACCGGGAACTTGCGGAAATGTTCTCACCACCAAACCCTGTAGTAATGTTCGATGCACCAAATTTAAAACATCAATTGAGTATCAAAGGTAACACAAATTAAAAGTAGAATCAATCCAAAGTAGCATCAATTACAAGTACAAGAAACCAAAACATATTGACATATGATTTTGACCTTTGAGACTCTATTAAAAGCAGAATACATCAGTTATATTCCCTTTACATCATCATATATACAAATATAATTTAAGTGCCACTTGACAATTTTTGGCATTTTTTTTTACTCTCCTACTAACAATATTTAGACATAGCTAACAAAAGGATATGGAAAGTGCCACTTGACATTTTTTGATGACTTGACAATGTCAAGTCCATAAAATTACATTAATTTAAGTTTTGAATATATATATTTTTTAGTCCATACAATATAACGAGTTTATGTATAAATATAACAACTATTCATATATTTAAACCTTAATTAATATTTTTATAGAGTCAGCAATGCCACGTCACCAAAAAGTCATGTGGAATTTGCCATGTCAATTTCAGTTAGCCAGGTGTAAGGATAGTTGAAGGCATAAACTCGAAAATGGAAAATTTTATGGGAATAAAAATGAGGTGAAATTTTTCGTGAGAACTAAAACCAAAATTAGGGAATTTTATAGGTAGACACAAACAAAATTAACCCTAAAACATAAGAAGCTATTAAAACATGATTAAATATTTGTATAAAATATCAACATAAACACATGCAAACTGAGAAAAATAACACATTTTAAATGTTAATGACTATGCATTATCTCCTTTATTTTGAAATACATGTATGAATTTTTCTTTGAAGGATGTGATAATAAGTTTTTAAGGACCATTACTAAATTTAACTAAACAATAGTATAAATATAATATCTGAATTTAGTCAAATCTGAAAAAGAGGCTACTACCTACTAAAACTAGGAAGAAGTACCTTAGTATAATCGAACAAGATTGCTCTGTTATTAGCAAAGATGAAAAGATTGCCATCCACATTTAGGAAAACAAACGGGTACAAATTATTCTCTTCACCAGAATCATTTGTCTCAACCAAAAAAGGCAACTTTCTAGCACCAGCACTAGCAGCACCATTTTTGGGGTAAAACTCATAGTTAAATTGTCTCCTACCTCCAACAATAATTTGTCTACCGTCCGCAAGATATGATTTGGCAGATACCATCGCCGGACGGCAAGTCCACCGTTGTATTCCTGCCAATCACAATTTCTAGGACAAGGACTGTAGATTCGTACATTATGGTCTCCATCGTTGTAGCCACCGGTTTGGACGAGTGTGCCATTGGGGTTTACTGAGCCAGAGGAACACCAAACATCAGTTTGAACGAAAAGTGGTCGGAAAGTGTTGGATACGACATCATATTCAATGGAATGCGCGGTGCAATCGGTTTTGACCACCATTTCTTTGGGGTTGTGGCGACACTTTCCGTTGGGTAAGGAGAGGTTGGAGAAACCGAAGTCAGTACGGTCGAAGATTATGATGCGGTCATTGTGAAGAAGTTGCATGTGCATGGCTACTATGCCTATGCTTTTCTGTAGCAGCTGCCATTGTCCTTTACCGGCGGCCGCGGCTACCGGAGATGTCATTGTTGTGGCTACTAAAATGGGTAGAAGAAGAAGGAAGAGGATATTGAAGCTGATGGCCATTGAATAATTGTAGTTGTTTGTTCTTGCGTTTGCTTGTGAGTATATATGGATGGATAAGGACGGTAGATACCAACAAGTTCCACCACTGTACATAAATGTTATCTTGGATCTATGTGACCATGGTTAAAACTCGTCATCATTTATATACTCCACATATATATATATATATATATATATATATATATATATATATATATATATATATATATATATATATATATATATATATATATATATATATATATATATATATATATATATATATAATATGTTGACTTATATATAAAAAAATTCTTCATAGAGCCTTTTCTTAGAGCAATTTTATGAGAATGGAGATTTCTTTGGTTCAGACTATTGTTTTTACATATAGAGTACTGTCTTATCGCTTTAAACAAAAGATGAATTTCCACTTGTGCGAATAGGTAAACTTCATATTAACCAACACTGAGTTTGTCATTGTTTTGGTATCGAAACTGAGAGTTAAATAGGAGAATTCATTAAGTTACCGTGTTATTGGTGTGCTGCATCCTATGATTTTTTGTCGATAACTAATCTATAGTCTATACTATGAATTTGTTCGACCAGGTGTACTAGACTTTGTTGGTCCATTTGATTCTCTCCTCCCAAAAGATTTTTGCTTTGAGCAAGGACTCAAACTTAAGACATTGAGATGAAATTCAAACTCAATTATTGTTCGGACAAACCCTTATTGGTAGAATATTAGAAGTACTTATACCACATTGATTAAGGAATTACACTTATAAATTAATTAATTGCTATAGAACAAAAATCTATTTGAAGAAAGCGTAAAAATTATGATGTCATGAAATATTTTTTCAATTTTTTAAGTAAATCGAGTATCATCTGCGAGCAACCATAGAGACTAATCACTCGAATCAAGTAGAACCACTATGAAGCGACAAAGTTGTCCTCACGAGTTTTAATATACTATTGTATTTTTAAGACTAGATTCAAACTCAAGACCTTGATTAAGTTGGAAGAGACCTGTATCATCTCATCTAATCAGTAGTCTCGGGTATTTTCTCAATTGTAATGCTATTTGAAATTTATTAATAAAGCAAACTAATTTATAGGCTAACTTTCAAATAAAAGATACAAATTCCCACTAGAATGCATTAGCAAATAGTACATGGATGAGAACAAAAACATTACCTAGAAAATATGCATTAAGATGATTAAAATTTTCCACTTGCCACTATAATGACTTGATGCACTAATAAGAAGCATCTAAAAACACTTGGAGAATACAAAAGTTACCATAAAATCAGCCTAAAATCAATTAATTTAAAAATAAAAAATAAAATATAGGAAAAATAGGACTTAGTTACTATCTAATCACCTCAATAATAATAGTCAACTAAGCAGGCCACTTATGCTCCTCTCCAATGACTTTTCCTTCAAGTGGGATCTGAACCCTCCATTGAAAATATGAGAGAGAATGTATTTAGTATTAAAAAAGAAAAGAGAATGTATTTAAAGGTGGAGATTTAAGTATTTAACCACTTGAGAAAATTATAGAGAGTTTTTCACTTGAGATGATCCATTCCCGCTCCAAACATGTGAATTTTGACTTTCTAGGAGCTAAAAATATTTCTTAGTAAATGTGTAGCTTAGAAGGAGAGACTTTAGAATAAGTGCATCTCTCCTTCAAAATATTGTATTCCTTCCTTGGAGGACTTTACAAAACAAAGATGCCAATTAGCAATGTGTAGCTTATGTAAGAAAGCAGCAAAGACCTTTCGATCAGCATCTATTATTGGATTGTAGCTATGCAATTGCAAACACCATTTTGATTTGGAGCCCAAATTGCATGATGTAGTAGTTGCTGGTTTTATTAACATTCTTTATAGTATTAGGTCTTCCAAGAACATTAAAGCTAGGTTTGAGAATAAACTCATCTCTAATATTTCCCTTGCAGGGAACATTAGTAAAGGAAGGACGTAAATATTGTCTATCACATAATTTATGATTCTAAAGGGTTTTTCAATTAATGGCCACACTGAACTTTAGATATGAGAGCTATGGTTAAAAGCATCATAGACGAGGTTGCTAGATATGAGAGCTATGATTCTTTAGATATGAGAGCTATGATTCTTGGTTGTTTTTGAATCAATTTTTGCATCAAAAACACTTACCACACTGAACTTTTTGGTGCTATTACAACTATTGAGTTAGCTCACAAAAGAGTTTGGCACAATCTTTGGATAGAATGTGATTCTTACTTGTTATTTAAACATTCGAAAACAGTGGCTTAGTCGATTGGAAAGTCTGTAACCAGCGTGAAATAACTCCATTGCCCTTACCAGGTATATAAACTTTCAATACTCTCATCAGTGACAATCTAAGATTTTGGGTCAGGGGTACAATTTTTTTTAAATACATGCATCGCTAACAAATGTAAAGAATAAAAAATAAACTTTAATATATTTAAATAATGAATTACACGCAATTCATAATTGTCATATATTGTGATGCATTAGGATGATATGCCCTAAGTGTAATTCAATTTCCAGGATCCAATGACAATCTCTATTATATTAAATCATGAATCTTCCACCTATACATCCATATGTCCTTCCACGTCATTAATTACATCACCTTCCTTTTAATCCACGTCGACACTTCATTTTAATCCACGTCGGTATGTTATTTGAAATATATCACCAAAAAGTGTGGCGGGAATCAAACTCATTCCCCACACTACCACCACCTCCCGACACCGCCATTTGAGCTACTACAATTTCATGCTACTAAAGCGTATTACATAATGTTTATCTTAATCTTTCTTTTATTGCAAAACACTTTACCTACTTTTTATATCTATTTATTATTTATTTTGATACATATATATTTGTTATTATATATTACATTTATATATTATATTTATTTGACATCTAATATTTTGTATCACATTCTATAGACTTTATTCTATATATTTACTAACTAGAATGTTATTAAATATTAGTAATTTTATTCATTTCAACTTGTATTTTTAATTCTCATATTATAAATAATGTTATATATTAAAAATGTTTGTCACATATTTTTGTATTCAGCTTGATGCACATACAATTAGAATCAATATACAACTTTGATCTATTAGTATATTTGTAGTTTACAACATTTGTGCTTAATATTTTTCTATTCAGTACGCTGCACTTAGAAAACAAGTAGAGAGAATAAACAAGATGACAGAGAACATTGATCTTGTGGCAACGTCAATCACCTTAGTCAAAAGCAAGCTAAATGTCCTTATGCAAAAGTATATTTGCTATATATTTGTAAGTTACTATTTACTATTACTATTTTGGACCGTATAATACTTATAACTAATTCTTGTTGTAATAACATCTCAATATGAAAATACCCCTGAAATTATATATCATGCGGTTGTCACTACTAAATTTTAGAGTACTATTATGGCAAAAACATTGATCATGTGGGTCTTTCATAATATAATGTGGTACTCTTGCTATTTAGAATTTTGAACTTAGTGGTACAAAGGAAAAAACCCTCTTTTCCACTAGCTACTCTTGGCTACTCTTGCTATTTACATGTTAAAAAAGTGGTATCACAAAAGTATAGATTTTGTATTCTTTAGAGTCTCTCTTCTCTTTCCATTCGTTCTCTTCCCCAATTTTTACTTTTGAATCTATTCAAACTACTAACATAACCATATTTTTTTAATTTGTTTTTGTCCTCCAATGTAATTTTCCATCTTTAGGTATAAATATTATTCATTTGGGGTATGATCATGTGCCAAAGTCAAGGACACATATGTTATTCGTCTCATTCATGATAAAACCGAACCCAATTACACAATCTTATAAATATTTAATTAAAGGGTATATTAATTTTCATACCCCACTCATTGACCTCCATACCCCCATAATACACTTTTATACCAAAATACCCCTGTCATTTTGACAAAAAATCAGATCAGGTCTAAAATTTTGCCCTTTTTTCCGGATTCATCACTAAAAGGTAAATCCGTAGTGTTTTTTTTTTGAATTTTTCCCGGATTGTTGAGTTGTTGATGAATCCGTAGGAAATTTTGTGAATTTTATCCGGATTTATGTTAACTACATAAATCCGGAGTGTTAATTTACACTACGGATTTATGTGGTTAACATAAATCCGGAGTTAAGTTTTTTTTTTATGCGTACGGATTTATCTTTGATAGATAAATCCGGAGTGTTTTTTTATTTTATTTTTTAATTTATTTAATTAGTTAATTAATTAAATTTTCAATGGTTAATATCGTACAGATATGGCTATGTCGGATGGGACGCTTCGTAATTTCATTGATCTATCGGATGCATTTACAACAGATGAGGTGGGCATTTATCATTAATTATTTTAAATAGTACTTAGAATTTAGTCTAATTCGATAATTGTAAATTATTTGTAGATTTTTCATACCCGTGATGATCTCATACGTTGGGCTAGAGAGACGGGGAAAGCCAACGGAACAGTTGTTATCATCTGCAGATCCGATAAAGCAATTGGCAAAAGTGGGAGAAAAAATGTGATTGTTTTTGGTTGTGCGGAACATGGGAAACACACCGGAGTAGACGTGGATTGCTCTAAAGGTAGAAGGATATCTTCAAAGAAGTGTGATTGTCCATTCAAGCTAAAAGCTAAACCTCTGAATCCTCCAGTTGGGATTGGAAGGTAGAGGTTAGGTGTGGTGTACACAATCATAAGCCATCTCCATCATGTATCGGACTTCCAATATTTGGGCGATTCACAAAGGAAGAGAAAAGTATGTTGGATGAGCATACATTGTTAAATGTCAAAGCAGAGAAGAGTCTAAGTGCATTGAAGAAGAGATTTGTGGGGAACTTGAGTACTATCACGCAGTTGTATAAGCAGCGCCAGGATGTTTAGGACCAGTCGTAGAGGTTCTAGAACCGAGATCCGAGGAGCTTATGAGGTTGATAGATTACGAACACTATGTGTGTTGGACTAGAAGAATTGAGAACTCGATGTTATTGGTGACATCATGTGGGCACATCCCGAGTCTATCAACCTATTGAGGATATTCCCTAGGATATTGATTATGGACTGCACCTACAAAACCAACAAGTATAAACTGCCTCTATTGGAGATTGTTGGAGTGACTTCAACAGAGTTGACATTCTCGGTTTTCTTTGCTTATTTGTCAAATAAGCGGTATGACAATTTCAGATGGGTATTGCAGACGCTGAGAGACATGATGGTGGTAGATATTGCTCTTCCTGAACTGTTTATCACTGATAGAGATCTTGGACGAGATGAGTGCCATAGAGATGGTGTTCCGAGAAAGTTACAATTTGCTTTTTTCGGTATCACATAAGCAAGAATGTGAGTGCTAAGTGTAAATTGATGGTGAAGAAGGATAGGCAAGAGATGGTAATGGATCTCTGGGTGCGTATAGCTGACTCAACAATGAGGAAGAGTTTTATCAGTGGCTACTTGAGTTCGAGCAATCATGTGTTGATCTACCGCAGTTTGTTCAGTACGTGAACAACACATGATTGGTTCCTCACAGGGACAAATTTGTGTTGGCGTGGATTAATAAGAGGAGACACTTTGGGAATACCACAACAAATAGGTACGTAATGTTGTTCACTATTATTTTTTAGAGTATTAGTTTTTTTTTTAGAAATACTTGTGTTTATTTTTGCTTTGGTTTAATATTAGGGTTGAAAGTGCACATTGGGCATTGAAGAGGGCTTTGGGTTTTAGTGGAGGAGACTTGTGCAGATGTTGGGAGTCAATGCATGGTATGTTAAATGCACAGATCGATAAGATAGTTGAATCATTCACAAAGAGTATTGATCGTGTGGATGTCAAGCACAACACTCCATTCTACAACAATCTACGGGGTTTTGTATCGGTCAACACACTTAACCATATTTCTACCGAGTTTGATAAAACTTTGGGTTACGTGGGGACAGATAAAGGTCGATGTGGTTGCACGATTAGTGTAACGCCCCAAAATAATTAAGTAGTTATTAAATTAAATTACTTAGGTGTTTCATGGAGTAGTTATAATAAAACAATAGGATGGTGTTCTAATTAAAAGAAAAGGAGAAGTATCAATAATTAGGGGTGGTAAGTATCGACCCAAGAGCCCAAGCCCAATGACTTAGGCTCCTAGGGTTGGTGCAATTCGCACCAATTGAGAAAAGAAAGAAAGAAAACGAAAGAAGGGAGAAAGGGAAGGGAAATCGGCGCTAGGGAGAAGAGGAAGGAGAGAGAGAACCGTGAACCAAGCCCTAGGTGTGATCGTGAGAAGGAGAGGAAAAGTGTTGAATTGCGTGGATTGTTGGGGTTTTGTAGGTGACTTGTGGAAATCTTCCATTTTCGTGAATAACCTAAGGTAAGGGGAGTCTCACTCTATAATAGAGGGTATAATAGGTTGTATAGGAGTCATAGTGTCCCTATTTGTTGATATTGGAATGATTGATTGAATTTGATTGAGTGAATTTGATGAAATTGCATGAGAAATTGATTTAGGGCTTAATGTTAGGGTTTATGTGCTTGATTTCGTGTTTTGGTGTGAATTGATGTTTGAAATGTGAAATTGAACATGTTAAAATGATTATAGAGTGGATTGGAATGATATATGGTGGTTAGAATTGGAAGAAATTGAGAATTGAGGATTTTTGAGGTGTAGGGCGCCAAAGGGCTAGGATTCTGGCGCCGCTGTGCCTTATGTGAGTGCTGACAGCTACTGATGCGGTGTTCTTGTCTGGGCGCGAGAATGTGGGTATTTTGGGGCCCGGGAGTGGAACTTGTGTTTCGGGCACATTTTCTCGTGCCAAATTTTGTATTCACCGCCAACTTTCATTTTTAAGCGTTTTTGGCTCGAGTGGTTTCAGTTGCGCAGTGTATTTTTGAAAATGTCCCGGTAGAGGCTCGTTTTAGGTGTGTTTTGGAGCCCCGTGAGTGAAACTTGTAATTCTAAACATATTTTCTCGTACAACTTTTGTATTCACCGCCAACTTTCAATTTTAAGTGTTTTGGCTCGAATGGTTTTTCGATTGCAAGTGTATTTTTGAAAATGTCCGGTAGGCTCGTTTTATGTGTGTTTTGGAGCCCAGGGAGTGAAACTTACTTTTCTAGGCATATTTCCTGTGCCAAATTTTGTGTTTACTCGCCCAAATTCATTTTTAAACATTTTGGCTCGGGTGGTTTTTGGTTTGAAGGTCTTTGGGTGAGCTGGTCAATGTGGGGCGCCAACCGTGGCTGCTGTGTCCGGAAATGGTGTCTTTTGCGCGCCATCTTGCGCGTCTTGGCGCAAACTTACGCGCAAGAAAGCCAAGGCTTGATCAAGATGCGCGCCATCTTGCGCGCAAGGCCTCCTCGCGTAACCTCGTGGCGCACACCTCTCACGGGAGGACGAAACTTTGAGAGTTAGAGCGACTATCCGCGCGCGCTTCTTCTGCGCGCTTCTCTTCTCAAGGCGCCCGGTGTGTGCGCCAAAGTGGGGATTTTTCCAAAACCTTGTCTTTGTTGAATTCCTAAGTTCTTAAAATTATTTTGGTGTGTCAAAATGGTCCCTAAGTGAAGAAAAGGTCCTAAATGGTGGTTTAGGTTCTGAGTAAGGGTGAGTACCTAGAGGAGGATAGTCAGGTGGGACATAATGGTGTTAAGGGTTTATAATGAGGTGATTGAGCATGCCATGGGGCATGGGCGGTGGGCCAAGCCGGAGGGCTATAAAATGAGATTGATACAGAGGTAAGAGTAATGGGTGTATTGAATTGTTTGAAATGATGTTTGTGATGTACATGGAGTCTCATGCATACATTGGGCTGCGTCGTAGTGTTTATAATATGATTTGTGAAGCTTCGAGGGGCGGCGGGGCCTTATAAAGTGATTATGAAGCTGCGCGGCGGCGCCGGGGCCTTATAAAGTGATTATGAAGCTGCGGGCGCGGGGCCTTGTATGATGATTGTGAAGTTCGAGGGCGGCGGTGGGCCAATGGTACCACATGCATGATGACGTTGCATACATTCCCATTAGTGCATGAATGTTGTTGGTGATGTTTGGCGTGTTTGGGTGTCTTTGTAAACTATGCTTATATATTGCTTATTATCACTTTTATTATATAGTTCGAGACTCACCCTTCTCTGTTGTTATTTACCATGTAGTAGTCGAGTGAGGGCTTTCTACCTTCACTACTCCCGAGTCGGTCCGCTCGTCACGTAGCACCTAGGGGTCGGGTTTAGATCGTTGTTGCTTGTTTTGCTCCTTGTTGAGCCTTATGTATTTGTTTTGATATTCTTTGGATTATCTTTGTTGAGATAATGATTACCTTCCGCCGCAATATGTGAAACTATATTTCTATGAGTTGATCTCTTTTGGTGTTACGTATTCGGATTTGTTTATGATAAAGAGTGGTGACGCTCCATTTCATTGATTATTAAATTATGTTATACTATTAGTGTCTTTGAATGACTATGGCTAAAGCGTGGTTCGCCACTAAGGCTAGAATTTCTTTTATTTGGTGTATTTACGAGGGCATCATCGAGAGCCTTGCAAAAGTGGCCAATGCTCATTGCAAGTAGTATCGATTACGAGTAATCCCATAGTCGGCCAGTCCACTATTTTATAACACACTAAAGCGGAAAATGATTCGTAAAAGATTTTTGTACACACTCGATTTTTGATTTAAATTCTAGGGTAGAAATGGGGTGTTACATTAGTGGTATCAGAGCAATGGTCGGTCCTTGAGACCAAGTTGTCAGTCGTCGTCGTGTCGATCGGCAATGAGTCTTCGCCGTCTCAGTTCTAACCAATGGTTGTGTGGTAGTGATGTTCCTGCGGGTAAAAAGTGATTGGAGACCTTATGGTAAGAGAACTAGTGGGGAGATACCTGCTTTGGTAATGTGTGTCAGATCTTTGTTTTCCGATGCGTGAACCATGTCTCTCTTTGTTTTGTTCAAAATCTTCTTGTCGTATGAACCTTGAAATTGAATGTTGAGTTGTATGTGGTGATTGAATGGTGTGTTTAGATGATAAACGAAATCGAAAATAAATTGAGAGGATGCTATGTGTAGTGACTAAAAATTGTATCTTTATTCTTTGTTTTGAAAAGAATAAAAATGCATTTGTTTTGTCAATTTAAAATGTCATTGTTGCCAACCAAATGAGTTGTTGTTTTATGAAATAAGTGTAGTGCGGTTTTGTGGAGATGAAGTTTTTTTTTTTTTATAAGTTAGGTGTCTTTGTCTGCCGTTTTAATTGGGGTATGAAGTCGCTGCAATTTTTTAAAAAAAAGAATTATACTACCGCTTTACAAAAATGAAGCGCTATTTTTATCCGAAAAAGAGTCTTTATTTTCCACATTTCTCTTTGCTTTACGCCATGTTGTAGCGGGTTATGGCATTTGTTGTTTTTATCATTGTTTACTTATAATTAAAATACCGTTCTATTCAATTTTAATGTGATGTTTCCCCATTTGAAATGTGGTAGTTTCTAAAAGAAAAGAGTGTATTTTCTAAAATATAAAGTGATGATTAAATTGAATCGAACTGAATTGATAATGGTTCGTAGAGTTGATAATTGGATTTGATGCTTTCAAAGAAATCAAGGTGACAATTCTATTTAAAATAAATGGTGTGCTATTTGACAGTGTTTCAAGTCGTTGTTCTATTTTTTTTAAAGTGACTAGTGTGCTGTATTATATTGTTCAAAGTTGCTGTCTTGTTTTTTTAGAGTAAGAGGGGGCTGTCTTTATGTTGTAAGGGTGTTGTTTTGAAGTTGTATGCGAGTTAAAATGCGATGTTTTCAAAACAAAAGGTGATGTTTTCTAAGCCTGAAAACGAGATGTTTCTCTAAACTAAACGTGATGTCTTCCAAAATAAATGTGAGGTTCTAGGGCTAAGTGATGACGCAATGGGTTGAGACGTTTTGAAAGGAAATTAATGTTTTGAAAGCATGTAACCTATGCATCCCCACGGATGTATAGGCGCCAAATTCTAATTGTGCGTAACGTGGGGTTTTTCGGGGCTTCAAAATAAGAATGTGTTGTTTTTCTACAATCTAACGTCTTTGTTTTTGAATAACTTGAAGTGCCGAGTTCTTGAAATTAAAACGATGTTTGTACTCGTGTTTTAATTTTATTTGACAATGGGTAATTGATCAAAGTTGTAGTGTTAAGTATTTTATCTTCCATCCTACGAAGCTAGGTAGAGTGCGTCTCACTTACTTCTTTATTAACCCAAAGAAAAAGATTTTGAGCTGCTTTGAGCTATGCGTCATAAAATGGATAGGCTCCTTATTAGCTTGTTATTCCATGGAACCAAAAACCTATAGGTATCATCATTTGACCATGTTGGATTGACGGTGAGTTCGTTACATTTGAAAATTGGTTTTATGAAAGAATTTTTCCGTTGGCTCTCGTTTTTGGGTGGTATTTCTAATTCTATTGAAGTTGTGAAGTGTATAGGTCCTATGACAGTGTATCCTTCTAGTTTTCAATTAGACGATAGTAAAGAATTGTTCCACACTCTTGAGGTTGCACACTTGAACACTTTGATTTCCTTCTCGAGTATGACTGCTTGGTGTTAAGTGTTTGGAGTCCGTTTCTCTTTGCCTTTGTAATCTATTCGAGTCTAGTTACTCCTCTTTTCACATGTTCAAGTAAATGTAAATGTTTAGTGTTTGATTGGTGGAATTATGTTTCATTGAAATTTAGGAAATATGACTGTAGAGGTGACTAGAATAAATGCATGCTTAAACTAATTGTGAACTCTAATTGTTTACAACTGATTTTATTGTCTGATTTTGGTTGTTACTTCCTCAATTGTGTTGTGTGGTTTAATGAGCTAAATATGGAATGCATGTTAAGGATAGAATGCATGTTGGTATCATTGTAGATATTGTTCTTACACATTTGCTTTTATGGAACTCCCAAGTTAATGACGTTAATTGAGTACCCTATGTGACATCTTTGGTATGATCTTCATGTGTGATTAAATATTATTATTTTTGTAGAGATCGTTTAAATTGAATTGTTTTGGTGTGTTTGTCGTGTCTCAAATTTGAATTATGAATATAAAATAATGCCGTTGCCTTGAGGAATGAGTAAAAGAGCCAACCAAGAGTAGTGTAACATTTTGTGTGTGCGAAATATTGTATGCCACATTAAAAGGGAATGCAATGGGATTAGAGTTAGTAATTAACCTTATGTTAATATTTTGATGCTTTACTATTTGAATAAGAAATGATTACTATTGATTGAATTTAAGAGTATAAAGAATTATTTGGATTCGAATAACTAAATGTCTTGGAGTAAACCATGTGTGTATTCTTGTCACTATCTTCTTTATAATATGTGATGTATGACTATGTTTTGATATCATTGTGATGAGCTACCTAGCCTCGTGATTTGAGTGAGAATGGTGCGCATTTGATGTTTTGACCGCACTATGATTGTGGTTGGGATATGTGGTCGCGTGTGTGTTGTGTTCTCGGTGTCCTTGTCGATCTTCGACGGGACACAGTGGTGAATCTTACTTCTTTGCCGTTGAATAGGTTAGATGTAATCTCGGGTATGAATCGGTTAGAGCATAACCATGTCCATGATTAATTGTCGTAGTAAGTCGGTGGGTTTTGGAGGTGACGAGTGCGGGTTATTATTTGCAGAGTTACCGGGTGAATAAGTAGGAGGGCGGCCGCCCAATCACTTACCGCCGAATCGAGGAAATAATGATCAACAATGTGGATAGTACTAGTTGTCTAGGTGGTTGTAGTTTGTGAGTGGGAGGGTGTTTAGTCCACGCCAAGTATGCGATAGATTTTGGAGGAGGACGGTTAGAGATGAAGAAGAGATTTGGTAGTGTTTGGGGTTTGACTAGATTTTCGAGGCGAAAATGTTCTAAGTGGGGAGAGTTGTAACGCCCCAAAATAATTAAGTAGTTATTAAATTAAATTACTTAGGTGTTTCATGGAGTAGTTATAATAAAACAATAGGATGGTGTTCTAATTAAAAGAAAAGGAGAAGTATCAATAATTAGGGGTGGTAAGTATCGACCCAAGAGCCCAAGCCCAATGACTTAGGCTCACAGGGTTGGTGCATTCGCACCAATTGAGAAAAGAAAGAAAGAAAACGAAAGAAGGGAGAAAGGGAAGGGAAATCGGCGCTAGGGGGGAGAAGAGGAAGGAGAGAGAGAACAGTGAACCAAGCCCTAGGTGTGATCGTGAGAAGGAGAGGAAAAGTGTTGAATTGCGTGGATTGTTGGGGTTTTGTAGGTGACTTGTGGAAATCTTCCATTTTCGTGAATAACCTAAGGTAAGGGAGTCTCACTCTATAATAGAGGGTATAATAGGTTGTATAGGAGTCATAGTGTCCCTATTTGTTGATATTGGAATGATTGATTGAATTTGATTGAGTGAATTTGATGAAATTGCATGAGAAATTGATTTAGGGCTTAATGTTAGGGTTTATGTGCTTGATTTCGTGTTTTGGTGTGAATTGATGTTTGAAATGTGAAATTGAACATGTTAAAATGATTATAGAGTGGATTGGAATGATATATGGTGGTTAGAATTGGAAGAAATTGAGAATTGAGGATTTTTGAGGTGTAGGCGCCAAAGGGCTAGGATTCTGGCGCTCGTGCCTTTATGTGATGAGCAAGAGGCTGCGGTGTTCTTGTCTGGCGCGGAATGTGGGTATTTTGGGGCCGGGAGTGGAACTTGTGTTTCGGGCACATTTTCTCGTGCCAAATTTTGTATTCACCGCCAACTTTCATTTTTAAAGCGTTTTGGCTCGAAAGTGGTTTCTCAGTTGCGGTGTATTTTTGAAAATGTCCGGTGTAGGCTCGTTTTAGGTGTGTTTTGGAGCCCTGTGAGTGAAACTTGTAATTCTAAACATATTTTCTCGTACAACTTTTGTATTCACACCGCCAACTTTCAATTTTAAGTGTTTTGGCTCGAATGGTTTTCGATTGCAAGTGTATTTTTGAAAATGTCCCTGTAGGCTCGTTTTATGTGTGTTTTGGAGCAGGGAGTGAAACTTACTTTTCTAGGCATATTTCCTGTGCCAAATTTTGTGTTTACTCGCCCAAATTCATTTTTAAACATTTTGGCTCGGGTGGTTTTTGGTTTGAAGGTCTTTGGTGAGCTGGTCATGCAGGGGCGCCAACCAGGCCGCTCTGTGTCCGGAAATGGTGTCTTTGCGCGCCATCTTGCGCGTCTTGGCGCAAACTTACTTACGCAAGCAAGAAAGCCAAGGCTTGATCAAGATGCGCGCCATCTTGCGTCCCCTCCTGCGTAACCTCGTGCGCACACCTCTCACGGGAGGGCGAAACTTTGAGAGTTAGAGCGACTATCCGCGCGCTTCTTGCGCGCGCTCTCTCTAACGCGCGCCCGGTGTGTGCGCCTCAGTGGGGATTTTTCCAAAACCTTGTCTTTGTTGAATTCCTAAGTTCTTAAAATTATTTTGGTGTGTCAAAATGGTCCCTAAGTGAAGAAAAGGTCCTAAATGGTGGTTTAGGTTCCGAGTAAGGTGAGTACCCTAGAGAGGAGGATAGTCAGGTGGGACATAATGGTGTTAAGGGTTTATAATGAGGTGATTGAGCATGCCATGGGGGCATGGGCGGTGGGCCAAGCCGGAGGGCTATAAAATGAGATTGATCACTGAGGTAAGAGTAATTGGGTGTATTGAATTGTTTGAAATGATGTTTGTGATGTACATGGAGTCTCATGCATACATTGGTCTGCGGTCGTAGTGTTTATAATATGATTTGTGAAGCTTCGAGGCGCCGGGGCCTTATAAAGTGATTATGAAACTCGCGGGCGGCCGGGGCCTTATAAAGTGATTATGAAGCCTGCGGGCGGCCGGGGGGCCTTGTATGATGATTGTGAAGCCTGAGGGCGGCCGGTGGGCCAATGGTACCACATGCATGATGACGTTGCATACATTCCCATTAGTGCATGAATGTTGTTGACTGATGTTTGGCGTGTTTGGGTGTGCTGTAAACTATGCTTATATATTGCTTATTATCACTTTTATTATATAGTTCGAGACTCACCCTTCTCTGTTGTTATTTACCACAGGTAGTCAGGAGTGAGGGCTTTCTACCTTCACTACTCCCCGAGTCGGTCCGCTCTGATACGTAGCACCTAGGGGTCGGGGTTTAGACTGTTGTTGCTTGTTTTGCTCCTTGTTGAGCCTTATGTATTTGTTTTGATATTCTTTGGATTATCTTTGTTGAGATAATGATTACCTTCCATTGCAATATGTGAAACTATATTTCTATGAGTTGATCTTTGGTGTTACGTATTCGGATTTGTTTATGATAAAGAGTGGTGACGCTCCATTTCATTGATTATTAAATTATGTTATACTATTAGTGTGCTGAATGACTATGGCTAAACTGTGGTTCGCCACTAAGGCTAGAATTTCTTTCGCTGGTGTATTTACGAGGGCATCACTGAGAGCCTTGCAAAAGTGGCCAATGCTCATTGCAAGTAGTATCGATTACTCCGAGTAATCCCATAGTCACCAGTCCACTATTTTATAACACACTAAACTGGAAAATGATTCAGAAAAGATTTTTGTACACTCTGATTTTTGATTTAAATTACCGGGTAGAAATGGGGTGTTACAATTAGAGTTACTCATGGATTACCGTGTGCTTGTGAACTTGGTTATATGCACCTTCATGCAAAACCTATCCCATTGGAGGAGCTGGAAGACGACCACGAACACGTCTTTGCCGTTCAGAAGCGTGTCCGACTATCCTGTTTTGTGTCCGCTCACTCGGTGGCTCAGAAGGACCTTCATCACTCGCACCTCCTCTACCTGTCCAATGTACGTCCCCTCGACGCATCAAACCACTGGACCATGGAGGAATCTTCCCTCCTACACGGTTGTGCGGCACTGCAAAAAAAACAAAAATTAGCAAAAATTAAAAACACTACGGATTTATCTCCCCAGGATAAATCCGTAGTCTCTGGAATACAATGCAGTACAAAATGACTACGGATACATCCTCTACACATAAATCCGTAGTCAAAATTAACACTACGGAAACATCTAAACACATAAATCCGTAGGATAATCCAAGTTGTAAATTCAAACAAGCACCAGCAGCAACTACGGATTCATCCTTTAAGGATGATTAAAGTAAAATTTTCCGTAAATTCAAACCCACTTGGATCATCGGCAACTACGTAATCATCTTCGTTTGATGTTTAGTAGGAATTCAACTACTGATTTATCTTAGGGTGATGATTAAAGTGAAATTGAGGAGGAAATCTTACTTTTGGACTACTGTAATTATGAAGTATGGGATGATTGAAAGCTGTTTTTGTTTTTAGTAAGGGCTAATTTGGAACTTTAGTACAAAAGGGGGGTATAGGGTTTAAGGAGGGGGGTACCAAGATCAAAAGCCTTAATTAAATCATATGCAGCAAACAATTGTATTTTCTTTTGAAGTAGCAAACAATTGTATTGGATAGCAGAGATCACTATATATAAACACTACTTTATGTTGTTGGGTTAAAATCTATAATTGAGAAAATCGGACTACATGAATGTATTATGTCCTACCATTTTTAATCTAAAGTATGCAACATGAGCCATTTTCGCAAAGAAATATACGATAATCCTTTTAAATTGCAACGCAAATATTTCTTGATAGATTTTTGGTGGATTCTTTTTTGATAGATTGTAAGCCATATATACAATGTAGTATAACCCTCGAGGTATTGTATTGTGACGGATGGATTTTTAATGAGCAAAGTTATATTATAAGCGGATATACGGGTAGTCAAACCCATTTATTAGATATCATGCTAAATTGGAGTTTATTATAGCGGGGATAGTTATACATTAGAGTTTAGCGTTGCTATTTCAAAGTAGTGTGAAGAAGTATTTAATCTTTTGATTGTTTGTTTTTCATAAAACAAAATAAAGGAGGGTACAAAATCCTTTAATAAGAAACTAACCTCTGTTAGATTCAACGACATAATCTACCATCGAGAGAGAGGTCTTCCCGATCCTCTCAAGGGTCGAGGAAATGATGTCAAACCTATCCTATTAATTTTTCTTAAATTAATTAATAAAATGCATTTTTAAACAAAATAAATGTGGACACAAATATTTTATAAATTCTTAAAAATAGATTTGTCATTCTTAATATGTTATATGAAAATATATTTTAAAAGTGATGCCCAAATGTCTATTTAAGAATATGGAATCAAAAATAAGATTAAAAATAATTTATTGGACATTTTTAAGGTATGACAAAAAAAGTGACTTGTGATTTTATACATACTATGCCTATTTTTATCCATCATTAGTACTATCATGGGTCATGCGGGCTAACTAATGACGCATCGATCCGACCATTAACCCAGTGATCTGATTGGGTCGATCACTGGGTCAGTTTTAATAACATTGATAAAAAATATAGAATTGTATTATTTGTTTGTTCCAAATTACCTTATGGATTTCAAATATTTATTGTCATATCAGTTACTTGACCAATATATTTGCAAGCACATGATCGTGTTGGATTTCAACATTTTTGTATCATATGTTTGCATAGTGTATCCAAGCTATATGTTTTAACATCGGAGTCATGAATAGATAATACCTATTAACAGATCTCTCCTTGAAGGGTCCGTATACAACATCTCTAAATTTGCATTAGTTCTTAATTCTAGGAAGTACCGTTCACGAGGCACGTGTACAAGCTGAATTTGAAGTTGCAAGCATCATTATTTATTTTTTCCATGTGGGTCTTTTCCTCGAAAATCGATTAATATAATTCGAGAAAACTATATATATATATATATATATATATATATATATGTATGTATGTTTTGACAAATAATTTAATATACAAATTTGTATAAAATCTTTATAAATATATGTTGATAATACATTTTGCTAAAATTATTACACAACATAATAATTAAATTTTAGATAGTGTCCAGAGTATTTAATATCTCACACAATGCACTTAAATATACTTACATTTTTTTAATTCCTAAAAAAATTATCTATTTTTTAAGTTACAAGTGAATGTCGACCGTCTTTGTACGCAGTGAATCATACTAGTTCATCTAAGTTAACTTCAACACATTGTTGTTTGATTGTGAAGTTGATTCACATTGCTCGTTTGATGACCTCTGTCTCTTTACTAAAAATTTATCCATTAACTATCAATAAACAACTAATTGATCAACTATATTTTACCCTGTTGAAAGAACTAATCGGGGAACAAAATTTAACAACATATATCAAGAACAAGTTCACATGATGTAAATATTGAACAAGTAGTTTGACCATATTGTTTATCATAGCTGTTAAACAGAAGAAAGAGAAGAAAGAAGAATGCTTGGGAGTGAGAAATGCGGGGAGAGAGAAAATTAGAAATTTGTGGGAGTGTGAGTGTGGTGCATCGAAGTGGTGCAAAACTTGGGCCTTGTGTGCAAAAAAAAAATTCAAAGTGTGCAATAAAATGTTTAAAAAAAGTATTAGTGCTAATTTTATTTTTTCAGGATGTGTGGTGACCTCCTTGGCTAACATGTGCATCCGCCTTGACTCTCATATATATTGGGAAGAAAACTCTTGTACTAATAAACTAGCTTATGATAGTATTTTTTTAGTAGAGTAGGAAAAAACAAAAGGAAAAGCGAAGCCAAAGAAAGCAAAAATACATTCTCATAAGGAGGACTCTAGAGGCATCAAATTGAAGAAACAGATTGATGTCATCAGGGGGTTTTCCAACTTATGTCATCCAAGTGAATTAGTTGCTCCTTTCTTAGCCAAAAAATCTGCAGTCGCATTAGCTTCTCTCAAAGTACGAGACAGTTGTACATTCCAATCTCTAGCAATGAGCTCCTTAATATTGCATATGAGAGTTGCATAATGGTGCTGCGGATTAACATTCTTACGCACTAGGTGAGTGGCCACAGTAGAATCAGAGTAGCAAACAATGTCACAATACCCTTTCTCCAAAGTTAATATTAAACAATGATAAAGAACCATTAACTCAGCATGGAGGTTATTGGTAAACCCCATTGATCCCATGAATCCACAAATCCAATTACCATTGGCTTGTCTTAGCACTCCACCAAATCCCGATGCACCTGGATTATCAAAGTTGCTCCCATCGACATTCAAAACAACCTCGAGATCCTCCGGGATGCTAGGAAACCAAGCGGGACTGGACAACTCCGGTTGTACCTGTTTGATTTGAAAATTATTCAAGATCGGGCGAGAGATGAGACAAGAGACCGGACAAAGACTCAAATTCATGTACCTCTCAAAACCACAATATAACTTTATGTCCCACAAGATGACTTTCACGATCACTCAAAAAAATACCAAAAATATTATTTTTATTTCCTATTCAATTTTCCCCCCCTCTATTCTCCCCCTCTATCTCTCTCCTATCACATTCTCTCTCTATATCATCCATTCTTCTCTATCCTTTTCTCCACCTCTCTAATACATTCGTTCTCATCTCATGACCTATCTCCTTCGTCTCTCTTTCTCTCCCCCCTCTCTACCTCTCATCTCTCTAGTATCTTCTCATCTCATGATCTCTCTCCCTCATCTCTCTCTTTTACTCTCCTTCTCTCTTTCATCTTCTCCATCGTACGGTTTTCTTTATAATTTTTTAATTACAATATAATTTATGTTGTATAAAATCATTATAAACATTAGAAAGAGAATTATAGTAAAAATTACATTTTTTTGCTTGTGCTGTCCATTGTTCACCAAAAATTCTTGACAAAAGCTTGTCCAATATTGTCCTCTCTAGTACTGTCCAGTCTAATATTGTCCTGTTTGCAAATCAAACGGACCCTAGAAGTAGTACACAAGAAGAGCTTCTGTAAGAGATTAGCCAATTTATAGATTTGCATCTTTAACTGATAGCTTGTGACATTTTCCCGAGCCAAGCAAAACCTCCAAATCCACCAAACAGCTGAGAGAAACAAACAGTGATTGGTACCTATAATTGATGTCTTCAACCAATAGGTGAAGCTAGCAGCACCAACAAAATTGTGTTATCAAATCCTATAGACATCCAGAGTTGATGGGTAAAATGACAATCCCTCAAGCAGTAGAGAAGATCTTCATCAACTACATTACTTCTAGGACAGTCGGAGGATACTAACATTTTTCTATTATGCAACATAGCTCTAGTAGGAAGGGCATCATGACAAGCTGTTCAGATGAAGAACTTAATTTTCTCAAGAGTTGGAATCCTCCAGTCCAAATTAGTCGATGTTAACTAGTGATATTTATATTTCACCGTGTGCAGTCCGTCCAAATTACCTTTCCTTGTGAAACCATAGAGATGTTGTGATTCAAACAATGAGGCATTGCCTTAATAACAACAACGACATTATCGGGGAGATGCGTATATAGTCGCTCTCAGATTCCATTCTCCACTATGAATAACATCCTTAACACAAACATTCAAGTTATGGATATCAACATAGAGAACTTGATTACTCAATTTTCCTTGAACTAGACCAAGTATCAAACCAAAAGGAAGAACAATCATCACCCAACCCGAATTCATAGCCATCTCTTAAGTCCGCCCGTGCCTTCATAATCGAATTCCAAATAACGGATTCAAATTTTTTGGAATATCTAAAACAAAATTATTGCCCACATACTTGTTTTTGGCAATTGTACCCACAATTTATTTCCATCTCTGTGAATATCCCAATCAATTTTCCTAGGATAACAGTTTTAGCTTCCATTGCCATCCTAATGTCAAGCCCTCCTTGTTGTTTTGGTTTTGTTATTTTATCCCCGCCAACCAAATGAATTCCTTTATCATCCATTCCTTTCCAAATAAAGTCTCTATATAGCTTATCCATTTAAGCACAAATACTTTGAGAAGCCAAGCAATCTGCATGTAATAAGTAGGAATAGAGGTCTAAATTGATTTAGATAAAGCGACTCTACCAACCTTATATTTAGCGGAGTTGTTCTTCCATGAGGCCAATCTCTGAGAGATTTTGTCCACAAGGAACTTATAATCCTCTTCCTTAGCCTATCATGTATCATAAGGACCTAAGTATTTCTCCAAGGAAGTGGTACTTCTAATTCCTGCGATAGAAACAATAGAGACTATTTTGCTTCTACTAGTAGTAGACGAGAAAAAAGCTCTAGACTTAGCGGCATTCGCAAAATCAATCATAATTCCTTCTACGAGTAGCTTGAGAAGCTCTACAGCTTTAGAGAAGAGAATAACATCATCCGCAAAAAACAAGTGAGATAAAAGAGGACCATTCTTTGATATACTCACGAGTTTCCAAAGGTTGTCATCGACTTTGCTTGAATAGCATGAGAAAGGCTTTCCATACAAATAACAAAAAGATAAGGAGAAAGAGGATCTCCTTGTCTCAGGCCCCTTGAGGGTTGAAAGGTGGGGAGCCTGCCATTCCAAATAATAGACAAACAACTTAATTTTTTTTTGATAAGTAAATGTTAGTGGGGGTGGGGGAATGTTAGTTTCCGGTGTTTGAACCCTGGACCTCTTGCTTTGCAATTTGCAACTCCTTCACGTCCCTTACCGCCTCGCCGATGAAGCCACGTTCCTCGGGACAAACAAACAACTTATGATAGTATTACTGCTTCATAGTTTTAATATCAATTCTATTTAGGATTTTTTAAAAGGATTTCTAAGTTATATCGCATCTGTCTCTCTCAATTTTCTCTCACTCTTCTCTTCTTTCTAAATCACCATCAAATGGGGTGGTTTTAGGTCAACTTTTAGCCTGCATCACCATCACGTAGACCTAGTTTCTATTTAATCTTTTTTTTTAAAAGATTTCTAAGTTATCTTTGAGTGCGGCGTTATTGTTGTTGTTTGTCGTCTTAGTCGCGTTTTTGATTTCCGTCTTGTTGTGGTGCTTTTTATTTTTCATCTTGTTCTTTGGGTGTTGTTATTGTTCGTCGCCTTAGTCGGGATCGATTGTGATCAACTTCAACCTTCATGTTGTTCGTTTTCAATGATCAACTTCAACCTTTGCAGATTCAATCAATGACTAGTGGCTCAAAGTTCTGATTCGGAGGCATGAGTGTTCCGGTGATTTTTTTTTGTCACATTTGTAGACATTTTGCGATGTTATACTATTAACTTGGGTGTTGTGACTTTATTCGCAGATTCATCATTTGTGTTTCTAGCAATTCTTACTTTATTTTATCATCGATGTAATCTACGAACATGAATGAATGAATATTTTTTTAGTAAAAAAAATCAATTTCTTTTTAGAAATATATATAGGTTTCCTTTTTTGTAAAAAGAATTTGGAATACTACTATGATGATGATGATGCTCTTATATGTTAATTTTTTGTCTTTAAAAAAAAGCTTATACTAATCTTTGTTCCTATTTTATTACTGTCCCTCCTCTCTGGTCGTCACGCTTCAGGTGGTTACCCAGCCAACGTTTCCCCTGCCGTGACAAGCCGTTACTCGTTACCGTGCGCACTTCTCTTTCTCTCTCTTCCCTCTCTCTACCGTGCGCACCCCCTCTCTCCATCTCTCGAACAAATCTCGAATCGACAGAAAACGCCGTCGCAGAGCACAGGTCCCTCTCTCTCTCTCTCTCTCTCTCTCTCTCTCTCTCTCTCTCTCTCTCTCTCTATATATATATATATATATATACGCACACACAAAATTATTTACTTGTCTATCTATATCTCGCTTGCAATAGTGTGTTTAGGTTTTCCAATGGTTATTTTCTAGAACTTTGTGTTTCTCACTGCCTATTATACAACACTACTTATTGTTCTTTATCTTGAATTAGGATTCTGATTTTTCATTAATAAGCGAGCTTTAATTTTCTCACGATGGAGAAGTGGAAATCATCGGCGGCTTAAAAGAAAGAATCTAAACTCACCAATTTCCGAAATTCTGTAGGAAACCTAGGGTTCCAAGAAAATGGAGGAGAAGATATGAGGTCTGGGACCAAGAAGAAGAAGAGATCCAAACCTATTGAGATTGGTTTTGACTCAGATAACGATGAGCCTATTGGCTCTATGTTTAAGGTAAAGAGGAACAAGAAGAAGGTTAGTTTGGCATCAGAGGGTTCTATTGGTGATGATGCTATTAGGGGAAAAGGGGATTTTAGGGTTATGGATGATGATGATACCCTGGCTAGCTTTAGGAAGAGATTGAAAGGTCCAAAGAGGGATAATGGATCTGAAACCACCACCACTGCTTTGAAGGTTAATCTCGAGGTTCATGATGATGGTTTGGTTGCTGGGGGATCTGGGAGTGTCTCAAAGGATGAGAGAGAGGTGGGTTTGTTGCTTAGCGATGGTATGCACCTGCAAAATTCTTGTGATGATCAGCATATGGAAGACTCATTGTCTACGATTTTTTATAAGGCACATTCTAATTCTGTTAGGAAATCTTCGAAGCAGAGAAGAAGGAATTGTAATGTGGATGGTGGGTTGAGCCCTGGCTCTAAAACTAACACAGATACTGTAGATTTATATTCTGTGGTTGAAAGCAGATCTGGATCTGCTCGTGTCTCGAAATTGGTTGGGAGAAATCATGAGTCTGCTATAGTTTGTTCAGTATCTGAAATGGTTAATCAAAAGGGTGGTGATGTGAGGAATCACGAGTCCGCTACAGTTTGTTCAGTATCTGAAATGGGTAATGAAAACTGTGGGGATGACTGTTTACAAGTGGAAAATGCTGTGGGAATTTGTGATTCAAACATTCCAGATGGACCTTCAGTTGATCACTCTCAATCAATCGATGTCTGCCATGGAGATGGGCTGCAATTGTCGTGTGTACAAGTTGAAGATGTTTGTGGTGCTTCTGATGAAAATGCTGCATTGCAAGAAAGAATTCTCAATGATGGTTCAAATCAGTGTTCTGCCATGTTACAAGATGTTGAAATTATTGATAGTGCCTTTTCCTCTAAAATGGGGGAAGGGGTATGTGGATTTTCTGGGGCTGGAGATGTTGAAATAATTGATACTGCCTCTCCCTCTAAAGTGGGGAAGGGTGTGTGGATTTTCTGAGACTGGAAATGGAGTGCTCGAGAATAAGTTGACCAATGAAATAGCACAAGATCAAGTGTGTAATGGTGCTTCCCAAGGAGGTCTTTCTACTTCTGCAGGGACAGAAATTTTGCTAACTTGTCACACTGAGCCCTTGATAACTGGAAATATACCGAATGAAAATAATCCTAGTGTTTCTGGCAGAGTTTTCCAGGAATCCTCAATCAATGGAGATGCAAAATTGGAAACTGAGTTTGAGTCTGGTAGTAATTGCTATGATTATGGTAGTTTAGACACAAATGCCAAAGTGAAGGATGTCTTTGTTGGGGGTTCACCTGAGAAACATGATGCAATTGCCAGTGTTGGTTTATCCTCTATTGTGCGTAACGAAGCCAATGAAACTGAATTGGCTGTCCAGTCAAATCACCTGGAGAAATCCTTGGAAATGGGCAATACTCTAAAATACTCTACTGCTTCAATTCTGAAATGCAGCTCTGTGTTAGATCCAATTCAATCTGACGGGTCCTCTTTACCATCTTCAATTCCAGATGAAAATAGAATCACTGCTGAGTACCATGCCTCCGTGTCTGATTTTGCTGACAATGATAATAAAATATTAGACATTCCTCGTGCAACACGAAAGATCAAGATGCACAAGCATGGAGACATGACTTATGAGGGGGATGCTGATTGGGAGATTTTAATAAATGATAAAGCTCTAAATGAAAGAGAAGTTGCTGTAGATGGTGAACGCACTCTTCGAACCAGAGTGAAACACGATTCCTCTTTGAATGCTGTTGAGGACTCTGAAAATGTTGCAGTAGCGGCAGTATCTGCTGGGCTGAAAGCTCGTGCAGTTGCTCCAATTGAGAAAATAAAATTTAAGGAGATCTTGAAGCGTAGAGGTGGTCTCAAGGAATATTTGGATTGCAGGTACTATTTGAGTATACTCTGCCACTATTTTTTTCTCTTCTACATTTTAAAGATGTTTTGCTGAGAGACCAGTCAATCGTGTATTCTTCTATTGTGATACATGACAACTGCCATAACTTGTTCTATTCAGAAGTTGGCCATAGTTTTGTTCAACATATTACTTGCTATTGTATCATACTATTGTCTTTGCTATTTCTTGCTTGATTAATTCTATCTTCTTATTTCTTTGTTTGGTGCTGGGATTTAGTCTTTTATTATTTTTTTGCTTCCTTGTCTTTTCTAAAAATCTCTTATTCGGTCTTAGGAACTTCAATGAGCATATTGCAGCAGCTTCTTAGATGCTATACACGTTTCTTATTACTTAAACCGGATATGCTTAATATTGGCTTCTTTTTGTTTTTAAACAAACTTCAGCCCCAACTTGATGACTTACTTTGTTACACCTCTTTCAATCTGGGAAGTCTGTTGTAATAACTCATCAAATTCAATTCATTGCAGGAATAAGATCTTAAGTCTATGGAACAGAGATGTCACACGTATTTTACCTCTTGCTGAATGTGGTGTTAGTGATATTCGTTCTGAGGATGAAAGTCCTCGTATTTCTCTTATTAGGGAGGTCTATGCATTTCTTGATCAATATGTAAGTTTGTTCACCTTTGGTTCGCCACTGATATTCATTTCCTTTGCTTTTTTACAACAATAATATTTGAATTAGTATTTATTTGGTTTATTAATTTGGAATGATTATTTTTCAGAAAAAAACATATTAGTCTTTATTTGCTAGTAAAATTGGAAATTTAAACTGGCAAAATTGTAAATTTAAGCTGGCAAAATTGTAAATTTAAACTGGTAAAATTGTTTTGGCAGGGTTATATAAATGTTGGAATTGCCTCTCAAAAGGTGAATGTTGAAAGTAGTACAAAACATTGTTATAAACTTGTAAAGGAAAAAGGACTTGAGGAAAGTTCTACAGCTTCATTGGCCGACTCTGAAGATGGAGTGTCCTTTATTGTTGGTCAGACTAAAATATCATATACTTCTATGGAGGTTAATGATGGTCCAACAAAGGTTTATGAAGACCTGGCAACTCAAGCTACTGAAGGCATGACACATGTTAATGAAGCGATGATGGATTCATCTAAAATGACACAACATGAAGAAAGAGAAAAACATGATTGCCGGGAAAATATTGGGATTCAGGATGGAGTCAGTGGAAGTATACATGTCAATGTTAACAGTTTGGTCCCTTCTTCCAAGTTTCCTGATTGCATATTGACTTCTCTTGTGGCTGCAGAGCAAAGCAATGAATCTACATTTGTTAAATCTGCCTTAGGTGATCAGATAGGTGATACTTTGCAGTCTGATTTAGAGGCTAGAAAGAGAGTGATTGTCATTGGAGCTGGTCCGGCTGGGCTAACTGCTGCCCGCCACTTGCAACGTCAGGGATTTAATGTAACTGTACTTGAGGCTAGGAATAGGATAGGAGGTCGGGTATTTACAGATCGCTCATCACTTTCTGTCCCTGTGGATCTTGGTGCTAGTATTATCACAGGTGTTGAGGCTGATGTGGCCACTGAGAGAAGGCCAGATCCTTCCTCGTTGGTTTGTGCTCAGCTGGGCCTTGATTTGACCGTGCTAAACAGCGACTGCCCTCTTTATGACATAGTGACAGGACAAAAAGTTCCTGCAGATATGGATGAAGCATTAGAAGCTGAATACAACAGTCTTCTTGATGACATGGTACTTGTTGTTGCTAGGAAAGGTGAACAAGCAATGAGAATGTCTCTTGAAGATGGTTTAGAATATGCCCTCAAGATTCGTCGAATGGGACACTCTGAAAGTAGTGAAGAAACTAAACAAAATAATTCGTCTTACTCCAGAAGGGAGGGTGCTATGGAACAAAATTTCGATGAGGATATTTTGGGTGCTCAGGAGAGGAGGGTTATGGATTGGCACTTTGCTCATTTGGAGTATGGCTGTGCTGCTTTGCTTAAAGAAGTTTCTCTTCCCCACTGGAATCAAGATGATGTTTATGGAGGATTCGGGGGAGCTCATTGTATGATCAAGGGAGGTTACAGCACTGTTGTTGAATCTCTGGGAGAAGGGCTTTCTATTCACTTGAACCATGTCGTAACAAATGTGTCATATGGTATGAAGGAATCTGGCCAGAATAATAAAGTCAAAGTTTCTACATTGAATGGCAATGAGTTTTTTGGAGATGCTGTCCTCATTACTGTACCACTTGGCTGCTTGAAGGCTGAAACTATTCAATTCTCTCCCCCATTGCCACAGTGGAAATGTTCTTCCATTCAGTGTCTCGGTTTTGGAGTTCTCAACAAAGTCGTTTTAGAATTTCCTACTGTCTTTTGGGATGATGCTGTGGACTATTTTGGAGCAACAGCTGAGGAGAGAAGCAGAAGAGGTCACTGCTTTATGTTCTGGAATATTAAGAAAACGGTTGGAGCTCCTGTCCTTATAGCATTAGTGGTTGGCAAGGCAGCCATAGATGGTCAAAGTTTAAGCTCTTCTGATCATGTCAACCATGCATTGAAGGTTCTCCGAAAACTTTTTGGGAGGCTTCAGTTCCCGATCCTGTTGCATATGTTGTGACTGATTGGGGTAGGGATCCTTACAGCTTTGGTGCTTACTCTTACGTTGCTGTTGGAGCATCAGGAAAAGACTATGATATATTAGGAAGGCCAGTTGATAACTGCTTGTTTTTTGCTGGGGAAGCAACCTGCAAAGAGCACCCTGATACTGTTGGTGGTGCAATGATTAGTGGTCTACGGGAGGCTGTTCGCATAATTGACATATTGAACACTGGAAGTGATCATACTGCCGAGGTAGAGGCATTGGAAGCTGCATGGGGACAACAGCTAGACACTGAAAGGGATGAAGTTAGGGACATAATTAAGAGACTTGATGCAGTTGAGCTTTCTAACATATTGTACAAGAACTCTTTAGATGGTACTCAAATCTTAACCCGGGAAGCTTTGTTAAGGGAAATGTTCCTCAATGTGAATACCATTGCTGGGCGCTTGCATGTGGCCAAACAATTGCTTACTCTTCCTGTTGGAAACTTGAAGTCCTTTGCTGGAAGTAAAGAGGGGCTAACTGTTCTCAACTCATGGATACTGGTACTATTATATTATGCAATGCATTATTCCCAAGATATTGTTTCTTTATTGATACAGTACATGGAACCTTTGCTATTGAAAAGCTATACATTTTCTTTTGGCATACAATTATTTTTAAGAATATGCACTTCATTGTTCATATCTAAATGCAGGATTCGTTGGGGAAGGATGGTACGCAACTCTTGCGGCATTGTTTGCGTCTTCTTGTGCGTGTGTCAACTGATCTTGTTGCTGCACGCGTATCAGGTATTAATTTTGTTTATTTATTTAGTGTATGACTTTACATTTGTCTCTATTCATGCAAAGGAGGGAATTTATGTTTGGTTTTCTTTTTGTCCTTTTGCTGTTTCTGATCTAATATTTTGGGGAAAAAGTAGTTGATTTTCTGGATGGGATTTGGTTTGGGTGAGATGAGAATAATTTATCTAGTAGCATTTGGTAAGATGCGATTTTTAGATTAATGTCGAACCTATTATCTTTTCTTATGATTATCCATTCTGTGGTTTGATCAGCCTAATAAAAGTATTAGTTATCAAGAGGAAGATATGATTATACTCATATAGATTATTCCTCTTAGATGGAGTCATGTGGAAATATGATGTAAAATTTTCTTTTATTGGGTGTAGGAATGGGAAAAACAGTGAAGGAAAAAGTTTGTGTACATACTAGCCGTGACATTCGAGCTATAGCTAGCCAGTTGGTCAATGTATGGCTTGAAATTTTCCGCAAAGAAAAAGCTTCTAATGGGGGATTAAAGTTGTCACGTCAAGCAACTACTGCAGAATTATCAAAGAGAAAATCTATAAAAGATTCAGCCTCGGGAAAACCTCCTCTGAGCACACATCAGGGTACGCTTGAAGACAACAAGCAAGGAAGACAACAATCTGCATGTGACTCGAGGCATGAAGTCAGTTCTTCCAGGTCTCAAGGTTCAATAGACAAAATTGTTACTAGGGAGGAAGATAACCAATATGCTATGTCTGAAGAAGAAAAAGCTGCTATAGCTGCTGCCGAAGCTGCCCGTTCTAAAGCAATTGCTGCTGCTGAGGTTTGTTTCGCTTTGAATCTTAATTTTAACTTTGAATATCATGAGTCGATTTTGCTTCTGAAGATTAGTTGATAGCCACAAGCTAAGTTGCTTGATCACTGTCCCTTGTGTGCATTTGCACTAGATTTCTTAATATGATGCGTTATTAGGTTGCTCGATTCAAATGTTGTTTGGAGTGACTGAAATCAAACAACTTTTTGAGCTCGATGTGTTGCTCAAATAAGAGATGCGAAATTTGTAGCTCATCTCTTTGGCTGCTAGCTCCCCTCCTTTTACAACGTATATTCAGTGTTAAATTTTGCAGAATTCCATGCAAAATATGAGCCTATGGTCAAAATTTCTGTAATAAGTTGTAAAATATTTGTGTATTAAATTATTTGTAAAAATAGCAAGAGTTTTTCAAGGTAGGAAACATTCCGTTCTCTTATGTCTGGAACCCTGACAGAATCATATCAATGGCTCTTGTTCTTTGCAGGCATACGCCTCTGCCGAACACAGGTGCAGTACACTCTTACAGCTCCCAAAGATACCCTCTTTTCACAAATTTGCTAGACGGGAGCAGTATTCACAAAATGATGAGTGTGATAGTAGAAAAAAGTGGCCTGGTGGTTTTCTCGGGAGGCAAGATTGTGTTTCCGAGATCGATTCTAGGAATTGCAGAGTTAGGGACTGGTCTGTTGATTTCTCCACTGCTTGTGTTAATCTTGATAATTCTAGAATACCAGTTGACAACCTCTCACAAAGGAGTCATTCAAATGAGATTGCTGGCCATTTAAATTTTGGAGAGCAATCAGGAGAAAGTGTTGCCGTGGACAGCAATATGTATACAAAGGCTTGGATTGACTCAGCTGGTGGGGTGCTAGTAAAAGACCATCTTGCAATAGAGAGATGGCAATCTCAAGCAGCTGCAGCTGATTCTTATTTTTCTAATCCGGATTTGAAGGATGAGGAGGATTCAAATGCCTATTCAACGATACCCAGCTTGAAGCATGACATTATGGCGAATGAGAGCTCTATTTCACAGGTTACTGTAAATAAGGAGTCCTCCAGAAGTCATTCTCGAGGAGCAGATCATATTAAACAGGCAGTTGTTGATTATGTCGCATCATTACTTATGCCCCTTTATAAGGCAAGGAAGCTAGACAAGGATGGATACAAGGCAATAATGAAGAAAAGTGCAACAAAGGTATTATTTATCCTTCCCTTCTTGTTTCTCATTTTGTATTTGCTAATTTAAGAAAGTGTTGCTGTGATTTGGATGGTAGGAGATTATAGGTAATCGCTCTATAGAATCATCTTAAGTGACTTTGTTTTTCTTGCAGGTCATGGAACAAGCAACAGATGCAGAAAAAGGCATGACTGTTCGTGAGTTTCTAGATTTTAAACGAAGGAATAAGGTACTGTTCTATTTTCTATGTCATAGGTTGATCTACTAATCCCATGACACCTCTCCCAAAATACATTCTTCCAGAATGTTATTCATGTTACTGATGTTAACATGATTTGCTTCTTGGGGTCTGGTGGGGCTGGCTGCAAAGTTGATTAATTGCTTAATTGTTTTCATGATATTTGGTTCTATTTTGCAAATGAAGCCTTGTAGATTCTTCTTCTCTTAACTTTTGTCTTCCTCACTGACATGGGTTGAATGCCTGGAACATGCAGATTCGCTCCTTTGTGGATATATTGATTGAGAGACATATGGCTGTGAAATCGGATGCAAAATCTTAATATTCTTTCTGGTTGAATAGCCTGTACCTTTTTGGGATTCTGTACGGTTTGCCGAGTCTGGTTCTCCCTGCAGTTCCCGCAGTTTTGGTGGTTGTGGGCATGTACCCAGATGAGCAACTGGGCTCTGTGGAAATTTGTTGTCCTGGCAACCATGAACAGAATGCTAAATACTAATGGTCGATTACCTGTAAACAGGCTCTGAAAATATCAGTTAGATCTTCCGGGAGATGTGCATCAGCAGGTTTGAAGATTACAACAGATTGCAGTCATCTGTCCTTAAATGTTTGATGTTGAAAACTTAGACCCCATTTTTATTATAGGGGTTTCTAATGGGCAAACACTAATTGACCGACCTTATCAATTCATCTATTTGTACAGCTTAGGATTGTTCTAGGGATGACAAGTATACATATCCATTTCCCATGTTCTTCTAGAAACATTTTTCTTATTTAAGTTTCCATCAATCACTAACTTTTATTTATTCTCCGAAGTGGGGAGTAAGTATGCCAGCTTTTCTGAGATATACTCTGTTGCTCTCATAATTTTCTATTCCATCTATATGCTCCTCCTTTATTTGCCCGTGGCACACACAAGTGCCCTGTCTATCTGTAGTTGAGTCAGCTTCAAACTTTGTACTATAAAAAAGTAAATAGAAGCTTCACATCGTTAGCTAAGGATAAGGAACCCATCAATTTAGCTATAATTATGGTTTTCAGAGTTGTGTCATAAGATACCCAACAGCACAATTTTGTTATGTCACTTATGTGTAATTTATTGGTCATTTGGCCGTTCTCTCGTGCTAATTATTGCTTACCTCTCTTTCTATGGTTGCTAGGATGAGAAAGATTATGTAAATCACAGATGGAAGGTAATACATACTTTCCCTGTGATTTGGTGTTTATCGAACTCTTACCTTCGCAACCAATTCTCAGGTGCCTTCTGTTTTCATAATTCTATGTCCGCTCATTCTATTGCTCCTCCTGGTGTTGAGGTTGATGTTCTGTTATGTTTCAATTGTTTTTTTGTTTGTTTCTGCTGCAGACTTTCATCATGGCAGCAATATGTAATATTGCATTTAAAATATCACTGACAGGAAATTATGTTCTTTTGGCTGTATCTAGGGGTGAGTACATGTTGGTCATTTTCGATTGATCAAGCTTATCAATTTCCCTTCATATCTATTCAAAATATTGGTTGCTGAGAATTCCCTTGATGTTTACAAATATTTGTTTTTTGATTTACTGGGGAAATGACCATAGTTTTTTGTGAAGCAATTTCTAGCATTCACACCCCAATAAAAACTTATCCTCGTTTTTATTTTGATTGCTTTCTGGTATTTGCTTAATACGATTTCAAAACTGTCATTAGATGGGGATGCTAATGTAAGAGTATGATTCCTGTTCCTTTTTTTATATCGTATCTTTTGGCTTTATGTTGTTGAGGATTGATGATGCATTCCGTATTCTTCTATGATATAGGTTGATATTGTTGGTAATATCATCCCCTAAATTGTATTAAATAACAAAAATATATTCAGTAATTATGCTCAAGTTATATGCTCCAACATCTATGGAGTTGCATTGTTGAAAAATTAGGGAATTGCCAAATATGCTAAGCCTTCGGAAGTTTATGGAAGTGTATCATTTTATTTTTCTGTATTCATGCACCCACTGAGCTTTTTTAAATTCCGTCTTAGGTCCTCGTAAATTATTTATTATGATCCCTATGACTTTATAGTTTTGCATTCATTGACCATAATGCACCGTCTCCAATCTCACTTGCCCACATTGATCACTGACAAAATCATGAAGACCACTTTAGTCTCATAAAAAATACCAATTTGAATGAAATACTAATTTGTTCGAAATTTGACTCTTAAAAAATAAATTGATAACTATTTTTTTTTTTCAGAGGTCAAATAGGTTTGTCTTAATTTATTTGAGACTCTTGAAAACCAAAGTTTTCATTTTTCATTTTTTTCTTTTACTTTTTTGATTTATAAAAGAAACATAACTTTTTTTACTATTCGAAATTGAAAAATATTCACCAGGGTACCTAACATGGGAGTTTTGGCATTACCTAATTTATTGTTAATTTAACTTTATGTCTAAATTGCAGGAGATCTTGAACAAATTATTGAAGAGAAGATTATCATATCATCTAACGAGCAGCATTCTTTTGAAGTCAAGTTCCCAATAGCAACACATTGACATTAATTTAGAAGAGGAGTTATCAAATCCGTAAAAATGAATTAAAGATCGAGAAAAGTTACAAAACGAAAATCTAATAATTATTATGGTTAATTGATGTTAAATCGGTAGTTCTTCCTAACCCATGATCCAAGGAATACCGTTATAACTAATGGGGCTTCTCTTCACTGCTCATTCTTTTCCCTCTTCTTCAATGAAAGGTCACTACCCTAAATTAAATCAAATTTTGCCACCTATATATTTTTTTTGTGGTTCTGTAGCACTTTGGGTATCTTGTTGTCTAGTCAACTCAGAATCTTGTTGCCAAATCTGAGTGCGGAGAGGGGAGGGAGTGAGTGTGGGAAAAGTGTAGAGAAGTAGTTAGGGGCATTTTCTTATTTTCATGTGGGGAGGGGGAGGCTGGAAAAGTGGAAAAATATTAAGATGATGACATTACTAAATTATATGCTTTCGTACTCCTTTTTTTTTCTTTCTAACTACACTTGGAAAACATTTCAAAAACCTAGTTTTTTTTACGAGTACTCGACACTTTGTGGTATGCAACACTTACGCACCCTACCCACTGGTGGATCCAAGACCCGATCGAGATGGGGTTCAAAATTGTGTCTTATTTGCAATTGAGTGCAAACTTAGGAGTACAAGTACAAATTTAAAATTTCAAGGGATTCAAAAAAATCTATTGGGGATAAATAGAACAATTTTTTTTAGGGAGTTCAAGTGAATCCGCTCAACTACACATGGGTTAGCCATTGACCCTACGCACCAACTACTTGTGCTAGATCTGAATGGTAAAAAAATTAGTTTTTAAAACACTAGTGTTGTTGGAAAAGATAAAAGTGCATTGTATGTGACTGATCTTGAAAAAAATGGAGGGCCAAACTAATAAGACATACATAAAACAGCTTTTTTTGAGGGTGTTGCAGTGCGGTTTGGTTCGTTTTGAGACAAAAAGTGAACCGAACCGCAAGAAAAAATTACACGCGGTTTGGTTTGGTTCGGTTGCTTTTCCAAGTAAAACTAAAACCAAACCAAACCAATGCGGTTTGGATTGGTTGGTTGGTTTGGTTTTTTCCAAGACAAAAATTATTTAAACCGGAGTTAAAATTAACTAACATAAAAAAGGTTAACATAAATCTTTAAAAAAAAATCTACTCAAATATATATGTAGTATATAAATCACTCTCTTTTAATTTTTTTTCAAATAGTTAAGACAATGTTTAAAAGAATTTGAATTAAATATTTTGTTGTAATTTTTAAATATAGCATAACAATGGATTGTTTGTAAGTGAGTCAAAGAATTAATTGGATTTGGGCTAGTAAGTGAGTGAGAGTTGGGTTGTAGTTGTATTTGGGTTAGTAAGTTAGTAAGGAAGGCCAGACCAACAAGCCTTAGTGTTACTTGCGGTTTGGTTTGGTTTGGTTCGGTTTCGGAAATCAAAACCGCGAACCGAACCGAACCGAACCATGCGGTGCATTGAAAAAAAGAATCGAACTAAACCGATCAAAAGCGGTTTTTTGCGGTTTTCGGTTTGGTTTGGTTCGGTTTGCGATCTCCCTATTGGTTTGGTTCGGTTTTGAACACCCCTAGTTTTCACGCTATATGTGTAACTATTTCCTTTGCTTCATTGGTAAATTTTAAGTATCTCAACTGTCGTGCCCGTGGTTCAAATCTTGATAAGAATAGTTTTTTCCAGTTTGTTCTTTTAATTTTGAGGGAAAAAATACAAAATGCAGGAAAAATCGAAAAAAAAGCACAATTGTGAGATTTGAAACATGGTCTTCGACATTGGTAACAACACGCCCAACCACAACAATGCTTAATAACTTTGTTGACTACTGTTTGTTTAACATTATATAACCTAATTTTGTGTATAAAATTATATAACCTAATTTTGAGGGTACCACAAGCATCCTCCCGCTCCGGGAAGATTCACTACTGATGCTACTCCTTGCTTTCTTTTAGATGCAAACGAAATATACAGAAATCACGTGGCTATGATTTCAGTAAAATGTGTTTTCGCACCATATAACACTTTCCCATTTACTTTGGAAAGGTCTCAATATTTTTTTTAGTGAAGAAAGTTTGTGAGTTGGGCTTCAGGGGTTCACTAGGGTCAGGGCAGGCCGCATGGCTTTTTGAGTACTTTCAAAGGTACTTACAACACCCACTAAAGAGGTCTTCACATCAGTAGCGGGAGTTGAACCCACGTCCTTGCAGGGAATGGACCAACTCCTTACCAACTGAGTCAATCTTCCTTGGCAATGCCTCAAATTGTTGCAATTCATTTGTCTATAGATCATTTACTTTTTAAATCAAAAAATAATTAAGCGAGAAGATGACATCTCAGTTCAAATTCAAAGTATTGAAAACTATAGATTCTTTAAACACTTTTAAAGAGAATTACATTTACCTCACTCCAAAAAGTTTAATAGGGACTTATATATCTGTGTGTTGCATTGAAAAATTGTTTTGGTTGTGCATTGATTATGTCTATTAGCTTGTTATGCCTTTGTGAGCATTAACTGTTTGTACATAGATCATTTTTGTGTATCAAGTGTAGGTTAGAAGTCCCACATTGATGAAAAAGTTAATGTTGGACAATATATAAGTGAGGGGACTCATAAACTTAATATCTAAAAGTTATGTTATGGGTTAAGATGCAGTGTCCAACTCACTTGTGTGGTTTCTCTTAGCCCAATGTGAATGATCCCTCAGGCTCCGCTCATGACCCAACAATAGTATCAGAGCCGGTGGTTAAGGTCTGACTCCTTGTTTTGAAAGTCTGCCTAGCAATGTGGAGATTAGGTAGCATGTCATGTTGATGAAAATGAGTCAACAATAGTGCAAGTATATGTGGTTGGAAAAACTTTTGTTTGAGTTGGAGCATATGCCCAGATGGATGAATGAGTGGATGACTCACACTTGAGGGGAAGATTGTTGTGTATCAAGTGTGAGGTAGAAGTCCCAAATTTGATAAAAAAGTGAATGTCGAGCAATATATAAGTAGAGAACCCATAAATCCAATATCTTAGAATTTTTGGTTAAGATGTAGTGTCCAACTCACTTGTGTGTATTGCTTCTTAACCCAAAGTGGATGAAAAGTCGACCCCACTCATGACCTAACAAATTTTAGACAGAATTTCACCACAAAATTAAAAGATCGTTTTTTTAGTCAAAAATTAAAAGATCATAGAAGACAGAAGTTTAGAGCTACAATTGATGTCATTATCGCCATAATTGAAGTTGCAATAGTCCATCAGAACATCCGCTTGCAAGTTGCAACAGTTGACTTAGTTGATCCTTGCATGTTTTTTTTTTTAGATAAGCAATTGTTATGCAAAAGGAAATGTTAGTTTCAGACTTAAACCCGGGATCTCCTTCTTACACTCATTTGGTGCAGACTTCTTTCAGATCCCATACCGCTAACCGAAAGCTTATCATTGCATAAGCTGATTACACAAGCTATATTTTGAACATGCTTTTGAATCGTGTTAAATATGATATTCTTTTGTTTAGACTTGTAAGACTAAATTTACTAAATATTAATGTGTTGACGGGAATACTAAATGAAGTTTTTTTTTTGACGGAAATGAAGTTTTCTTTTGTAACCTATAAATGTTAAAGTTGTTATATTTTAAATATGTCCATAGATAATACACAAGGGTATTCATAAATCTGTTTGAAACCTACATGAAGAATACCTACACATTGAGAAGATTTGTGCTGGACTGGATACTCATTTGGGAGATTAGTATTAGGCGTTTACTTTTCACACCCCTTAATAAATTTTATTCCAAAAATAACCTCGCGTGAAACGCTGAGTTCACGTGTTTTAAAGACATTCGACGACTTGTTCAACACGCTCGAACGACTCGTTCAACGGTGAAATTACGCACAAAAGGGTGTGAAGTCAATATTTAACACACTCGAACGACGTCGTTCGAACGGTTCAACAAGGTGATGCGACAGTTGATGCGAACGTGTTCGAATGACTCGCTCAACAGTGAAAAACGCCCAAAGAGAGTGTGAAGTCAAAATTTAACACACTCGAACGATGTAATTCGAACTCGCTCAAGGCCCGTGTTCGAACAGGTGAAATTTCGTGAAAAAAAGAGGTTTTGGCTGGCCTTTTGGTCTTTTCAAACCCTTGTGTGGTGTGTTTTGAGTAGGAGGGGGTGTGGAAAAAACAATAGCCTTAGTATTACAGTCTCATTTACTCTCTCTGCTTAGTTCCCATTCCTGTTCTTTTTTCTTCTAAAAAAACATTGCATCGAAAGATCAGTCCTAAAGGTGGCGAAATAGCACCAATGTGATGTTGGAATGATGAAAAACAAGAGTTAAAAAAGACAGGTGAGTTAACTAGGTTGCTATTTGTTTGGCTGAGTTAACTAGGTTGCTATTTGTTTGGCTGAGTAGAATAGAGTTGTTGGGATTGTGCCCACTCAAGAATTTCTCTACTTACACCAGGCAAATGTAAACAGCAAGGCATTTCTTTCTTTCAAAGCTTAATGTAAAGCATATGTATTTCTTTTTCTTTGAAGCATATGTATTTCTAGGCAAACAATTTCTTCACTTTTCAGTGTTACCAGTATTTCTGGCTTAGTATTTCAGAAAATTTGTCTGCATGTGTTCAACCCGATTATAGCAGGAGCACCTACACATTTATATGTTCATATGTAACATACAAAAAAGGTAAGTCTATCTTAATAACAATGAGCTTAAAGTTAAGAGCCCTAATAAAGTTTCAACAATACATTCCCTTGCAAAATCTCTCCTTGTAAAATGCCATAGGAAGCTACGATCGAGGTATTGCTGGGGTTATCAGGTACAGGTTTGTTTCTGGTGTAATTCTTGTAGAATCAGTAAGGAAAAATCCATCATCAACCTTGAAAGGCTTCCCGATCAGATCAATGTTTCTAGAGAAAACAATGAAAATCAAATTTCATACATTTTGGATACCATTCATGATCCACATTCCCAAGAGGAAGAAGTTGGTATAGAGAATAACACTGGTGGTTTTTCTCAACTACATTGATCAAGCTCCTTTCTTCTTCTGCTCTTTCATAGCTTTGACCTCCTTCGTAAGCATTCTTGGAGCTATGGCCATGGCCATTAGTTCTTGGAAGAGCAGCTTACAAGCGTAAGGAATGTAGACCTGCATATACAATCAAAAGCCAAAATATGTTAAATTAAGAATTCAGCACAAGGAAAACTTTGGAATATTATACCAGTGAAGATAAATGATCATTCACCTGAACAATGTCAGTTTTGTTCTTGCAGCCCCTGCACTCAAAAGAATTCTTCTTCAGATTTGCAATAGCTATCAACCCACAGCGTTCGCACACATGGACCCTGTATGCATCACTTTGATCAAACAATCTTTCCTTTAGAAAGTGAGCAGCTCCATGGGCAATCATGCAATCGCGTTCCATCTCTCCAAATCGAAGACCTCCATCTCGTGAACGTCCCTCGGCAGGTTGCCTTGTGAGGATCTGCACGGGACCTCGTCCACGAGAATGGATCTTGTCATCAACCATATGCTTCAGTCTTTGGTAATATGTAGGGCCAAGGAAAATCATTGCACTGAGACGCCTCCCTGTGTGACCATTGTACATAGTCTCAAAACCACGCATTTGGTACCCACATTTGTGTAGAGCTTTGCTGATATTATCCACCTGCATTACAAAATTAAAAATGACAGAATGTTAAACACAAGACTTAGAAATTATTGTGTGGTTAGTGCACATGCCGCAATAGGTAGGCAAAGAATTCATTGTGACTGAAGCCTTTAAAACAAGATCTAATTTATCCATCATTACAGACACTTGACCTCTGATCCCAAGCAAATTACATATAGGTTCAAAGTTAAATATTAAATGGGACATCGTTAGGCTCTGAGCCAATGTTTTTTTATAGGCATATCAATTTCTATGTAGACATGGAAGGGTCAATACAGAGTTGCTTACTTAAGCAAGCAGTTTCAATTTCTAACACGTGTTTATTACAGCAAAGAAAAATTGATGAAAGAAAACTACTTACAGTAACATCAGTAAAAGGAGTTGCATCTCCTTCTTTTCCCATGTGGGCTGCAACCTTCCCCATGATACACTCAATAAGCTGACCAATTGTCATTCGGGAAGGAATAGCATGTGGATTGACAATAATATCAGGGGTGATGCCTTCCACAGTCCAGGGCATGTCTTCTTGTGTATAAGTCATACCAACTGTCCCTTTCTGACCATGTCTACTACTGAATTTGTCACCAATCTGTGGTATTCGAACAGATCTCACCCTTACTTTCACAAATCTCAATCCATCAGCATTTGTTGTCAACAGAACCTACAAAATATACATAAATTTAGCAGCAAAAAAGTAATGCTAAGAATTCAGGATTTTCAAGCAACTTTTTATTTTGTAATTAAACCTCCCTATGATAAACTTACTTGATCGACAATTCCAGTTTCACTATGGCGCAAGCTTATGCTGTGATCACGCTTCGAGTAACGAGCAGCTTGACCCTGGGCCTCCTCCTGAGATAAAGGGGTGGTCTTTCCAATAATAACATCCTCACCCGACACTCTTGTGCCCTATTTAATAGTAATAAATTAGTTCAGTTAATATTAATATAAAGGTTCATTATGGGACAGGTGCATCAGGATGATGTCAGAATTTATGCTTACTGGTGGAGCAAGACCATCATCATCCAGCTTATCATAAGAACCGTGCCTCATACCCTACAAAACACAACTTGGTTATAGACCAACGTATAACATAACAGTCACTTTCAAAAAAAAATGTATAACATAACAATAACAAACCAATACATATAGGGCAGAGCCAAAATTCTCACCATGGTGTTAGCTCTATCTGGCCTACCAAAATCTTCTTTGACAAGGGTTCCCATTTTCTTCTCTTCATCTCTGTACAAGTGAAAACAAAGCAACACATCATTAAAAAACCACAGGCACGACAATAAAAACGAGTGATTTTTCAGTTAATATGGGCAGTAAGCACACCTATATGAACGGAAAAACAGAGACCGGAAGAATCCACGATCTATAGATGACTGGTTCATGATGACGGAGTCTTCTTGATTATAACCAGAATAACACGAAATGGCCACAATGGCATTCTAAGGCACAAGGGGTAAACATATTAGAACATTCAATTATCAACATAACGACAAAATGATATGAAAAAAGGAGGCCAGAATTTACAATTCCGGCTGGGAGTTGACGGAAATGAAGATGCTCCATAGCTCTTGTAGTGACGAGTGGCTTTTGAGGATAATATAATACATAGGCCAAAGTATCCTATTCAATGGAACAAAAGCATCAAGTAGAATCCAGCATCAATAATAACATAAGAATATGCACACGTCAATCATATAAACAAGTAAACAATACCATTCGAAACTGGTAGTTGGTAACATATATTCCCATTGCTTGCTTTCCCATTGCAGACTGATACGTATTACGAGGGGACTGATGGCACCAAGCAAAGGTAAGAGACTAATCGTGTACATCAATCAAAATGAGGACACAGCAAACTACCATATTTACCTGATTGTGGTCAGGAAATGGTATGATGGAAGCACATACACCCAAAATCAGTGATGGATGGATTTCACAGTGAGTGTAAGTATCAGAATATGCTTCTTCTGGATTGAGCCTTGCTTGTATAAGATCCTGTTGCATTTACACAATAATCGTATTCTTAATTGATTTACATCCTTACGATTTACATTAATGAACTAATAAAGAGTATACAATTTCCAAATCTAGATTATAGTACTGACATTAATTGTCATGGAAATCATAGTAGTCTCCTCTTCTTCTGTGTCGATATATTCTATATAGCCCTTGGACACAAGATCATGCCATCCACCATCCTCAGGGGATTCCTGAAGGTATTGAGTAGCAAGTTAAGCAATTATTTAAACATCAGCTCCTCAGGTGTAGTACATTCATTACTTGCTACTTACCCTCTGTTGCAAAGCATGAATATCCTTTTTCTTTATGAGAAGTCTTTGTTTATCCACAATGAACAAAGGACGACTGCAACGACCATAATCCGTATATATGCGCAGTTCTTTAAGCCGAATATCTCTAACAACCCCGACTTCAGTATTAACATCAACCTGCACCACATGAAAGTCATCAGCGACCACAATCGGTACATACCATTATGTGGTGTAGAAACATTTTAACAAAAATTATTTGGATGGCTCAATAAAGAGGTGATCCATAAAGCAACTCTATTTGAAAAATTGACACACATTGTGATATTTCAATAGGGAGTCGCGGTTGCTATTTGCTAACAGCTTTAAAAACATTTTTAGGCTGTCAAACAAAATCAGAAAAGTAAAATGAATAGTTACCCGACGCCTCAGCTTTCTCAATGTTCTGACCAACATATCAGGGTCACGATGAATACCCATCCAGCAACCATTTACAAAAATCTTTGTAGCTTGGGGAATCACGGCGGGAGAAATTTCCTACATAAAGGAAAATGAACAATTTAGACACACCGTATGGAGGAAGAACCAAATTAACTTTATGCAGGAAACCACAAGCACCTCGAAATTTTCTGTACCCCATTCTTCCAAAAACTCCAGAATAGGATAGGCTGCTGAACCAACTGTTATGTAAACCATCAAGGCTAGATTCTTCACCAGTCCACAAGCCTATATAAATAGTCCAACATAAATATCACCAAAAAATCACAAATAGGATAGCAAGCTAGGGAAGAATACTAACTTGTCCTTCAGGAGTTTCAGCAGGACACATCATTCCCCATTGTGAATTATGCAGCTGCCTTGGTTTGGCCAATTTCCCTGAAATAAAGGGAAGAAAAGACAATAAAAATCAAAACTTACGCAAACAATATTCATAAAAGTAATAGTGCCTAATCTGTGGATCTAAAATTATATAACTATAACCGAGAGCATACTCCCATATTGCATTGATAGCATTAATTTGCACAAGTAATGCACATGGGGGAGGGGGATTCAAAGCTGGGTCAGGCTTGATAGTGTTAGACAGTGTAACTTAGTTAAATCTGTCAAGTCTGTTATTTCTGTGTGTTAGTTCTAGCAGTTAGAAACTAACCGTATTCTGTTTGTGAATCAGTTAGATAGTTAGCAAGCAGTTAGGATCAGTTAGATGATATTGTAAACTCCTAACAGCTATATAAATAGTATACTGCACTCTGCGTAAACTATCCAATTCATATCAATAAAATAATTTTACACAGAATGTTAAATTCTCTCTGTTATTCAACATGATAGCGAGGCAATTACCTTCACGCCCTATGGGAGAATTCAATCTTCGCAAGTGAGATAAAGTGGAGGCATAAGTTAAACGATTTAGCACCTGAAGCGGGACAAAAAATTCAGCGTTGATATCCTATTTCCTCTATAGAAGAAAGAGATCAGGACTGCTGAATCATAAAAATAACAATATAATTCATAATCAAACCTGTGACACTCCAGCTCTAGTACCCGCAGCATTTGCTTGCCCCCAATTACCAGTAGCAAGTGAATATTTAAGTCCACTTGTGATGGTTTTTGCTTTGATAGCAAATTGCAGGTTGACATCTTTCCCATTATCAACACACTGCACCATTCAAGAGGTAGAAGGGTATAGGCAATGCTAAATGAATAGAGCAGCAAATGCACTCAAAAGTAGAACAAACCTTCTGTACATACGCCCTAACATCTCTAGTTAGCTTTCTGAATAGCTGCATCACAGATTATGGCAACCAGGAATTGAGAAATAAGAAAGTACCACATAACACGACCAAATATGTAAAACAATATCAATGACTAGAGAAACAAACCATTCTAAACAGACCACCAAGTAGAGGACCTGCCAGGTCCAGCCTCTTGTTGCCGTAATGATCTCTATCATCTTCAGCCCTCCGGCCAAGTGCACACAGAAGTAGCCGGTGAATGATATATCTGTGGGGCAAGGTAATGATAGGCATAATAAACACCATGTCATCAAAATGAAAAAGCAAGATCAAACAAGGAACAAACTTACCCAAAATAGTATGCTTTCTTTGTCTCGCAATATTCTCCAACACCGACATGAGGAAGCATCTCCTTTTGAAGAATCTCCTTAGCATACCTACAAATTATGATACAAATTTAACCCTTACTCAATTAGGCTGTGTGCAAATCATCATCAGGCATTACAGAAATACAATTCAACTCACTTAATTCTCTTTTCCTTGGTTACACCTACAGTTGCTCCTCTTTTCCCAATGTAGTCAAGTGCAACCTGAAGTGGGGATAAATATATAAGGTATTCAAACAAAATTTCATAATACCAAATACATGGAGTATCAAGAAAAGTGTGTATCAAATGATGCAATATTTCACAAGTGACAAGAGTTCTGAATCATCTAAACAACTTAAAAAGAGATGAAAATTCATCTGCAAAATCAGATGACACAATATGGAAGGGCAATGCTGCTAATGGAGTAATTACATTACAAAAGTATTTATAGCAAAAAAAAAGTTGAAAAAATCTTGCAATAACCATGAGTTGAAATTAATTCCTTCTGCATCTCAATTGTATTGCAAAAGCTCTCTCATAAACTTCTCCACAATATCATTTGAAACTAGTAAAAAATCTAGACGATAAATCGTCAATTTGGCAGTCACAATTCACAAATAATATGTAGCAATAGCAGAACCCACCTGTTGATTTTGAATTACAAATGCTTCTTCCAGGGAAGGACGAAGCAACTCCATCATTTGAGTATCTGAGAAGTCGTAGCATATATGTTCAAGTATATCCTTGTCGGCGACAAATCCCAGTGCTCGAAACACAATAATGATAGGAATTTCTGTTCGAATATATGGAAGAGTAGCACGTATATATTGTCCTGAAGAACCCTAGTAAAGAGTAAAAAGGCATAAACTTAAACATCCTCAAGATATCAAGCAATCTGCAAAATGTGATTTAACATAACACAACACAAACTGCAGAAAAAGGATACAAACACACAATGCATTGTATTTACCCCTTTGGAACTTGTTCGAGCGAGCATGCGCACAAACATAGTACTGGGAGGTCTGTTCTGGGACTCTGCCATGGACCGAACTTCAGCCACATAAGCATACTTATTAGGCTGCCTCTTCTTGAAGACATAGACATGATTGGTGCTCATCTTTTCCTGAGCAATCAGAACCTTTTCACTCCCATTAATAATGAAATATCCACCTTGATCATACGGACACTCTCCAAGCTCAGTCAAATCCTTCTCCGAATTCTGATACAATGTGCAATAACTAGACCTAAGCATTATAGGAACCTATCAAAAACAACAACAGAAATCATTAGTTGAGTCATTCATACATCCAATCCAATTATATAATCACTACACCCTGATATTACTTAAAATCTTATCATCCCATAACAAAACAGTGGAATATAATCAAATGTGTTGAATAAAACATAATTATAATTGGCTGTGTATACATCAGTGCATTATTATTAAAATAAGCTGATTGAAATGTTAAATTGGGAGCATATAAAAGAGTTGTTTTTTTGTCAGCAAGTGGAGTGAAAACTCTAACAAGTACCACCTGTAAACTCAGATAAAGTGGGGATCTAGAATTCAATCCGGGGTTACCCCACGAAAAAAAATCTGAGCCTAGCAACCAGTTGCATTAGGCCTTACTGATATATAAAAGCTTATTGAAATGAGATAGAATTTACATAGTATTGGACATTATATAAGTGTATTAAAATACAAATATTAAGCTAACAAGGACCTTGCCAATGAAAACTTTGGTGAAGTCCTGAGTTTCCGTAACCTCTTCACCGTCATGTCCTTTCTTAATAACCCTCTTTGAAACATCAACATACAAAGGAGCTGAATATGTAAGATTCCTTAACCTAGCTGCCTTAGGAAACAAGGTAGCAGTTTCTCCATCAGATTCCGTCATCATCGGTTTACTCAAGTAAATCTGACCAAAACTGATCTTATAAATCGTCTGCCAACAAAAAACAACCACAACAAATTAACACTCACAAATTCTGTGCACATTGCGCAAACTAATAAGCAAGAATACGAATAGGAAGAACAATCAGAAGAAGAAGCTAATTACCTCTGCAAAATCGGATTGGTGACCCGGATTATGCTGAGATTCGGGTCGAATTTCGATATCAGCAGACTCATCAACGATTTCTTGCATAGTATTTTGAATGAACTCATCGAACGAATCAAGTTGTTGACGAACCAAACCTTTCTCTTCAAAGTAAGCGGAAATAACCGCCCAAGCATCTTCTTGTGTAATTTCTTCCTCGTCGTCTTCTTCATCCATCATTTGCTGATCGTACTCTTGCTCCTCTTCCAAATCCATCATCTTCGCTTTCTCTTCTTTTCAATTTACTGTTACGTTTGAATTCAAATTAATTTCTCTTTTCTTTTCTTTTTCTTTGAATGAGTAGTGTTTGAGTTCGTGTTCGTGTTCGTGATCGCGAAGAGAAATAAATGAGATAGAGAGGGAACGAGTGAAATGAAACGAAACCCTAGCAGAGCACAGCGAAGTGCTCGAGTTTTGGGTTTGGGGTTCAAAGAGACTAATTGTGTGATGCACTACCTCTTTTATAGGCTGCTCACGCGGAATTATAGTGTGAGATTTTTTTTTTTTTACAAGATAATAGTTTTTGAGATCTAAAGAAACTTATTATGGTTTTGATCAGAAAAAAAATAATAAGAGAGAGAGAGAGAGACTTATTGTGGTGACAAAATGTATGGCTACTTTGAGATTTGAGATACACTAGAGTATTTTAAGTCTTGATCTTCTTAAACACGTTTTTTATCATGCTAAAGGTATGTACTATCTTCATCCCAAAATCTAAGCAAAAAAGTATGATTAGTCTTTTTCTTTTTTTTTTCTGAAGTCTTTAAACTCGCTCAGATTATGCAGGGAAAGGGTCCAAGGAACTGTTCGGGATGGTTGTCAGTTTCTGGTTTTTGGTTTTAAAAGCTAAATTTCAAAACAAACCTGTTTGGATAAAATGGGCTAAGTTGGTTTTTTACCTTATTTTGAAACCGTTTTTAGCTTATTCACAAAACAACGTTTCATGATTACCGTTTCAGTTTTCGAAATACACTCTCTTTCTCGCTATGCTTCTTCCTTCTCTGCTTTCAAGCTGTTGCACAACAGGTACGTTCTCTCTTCTGTTTCTTTCTTCTTCCCTCTCTTCTGTTCTTTGTTCCCTCTCTCTTTTTCTATCGATTAATTCTACAACAATGGTGGTTTTGTACGTCATTCACTGTCCCTGATAACCCTCATTTATTATGGTTATTACTTGCTTTCTAAGCTTGTTTTTAAGTGAATTTATGAGCATGTCGTGTGAATTAGCTTGTAAATAAGTGTTTAGGTTAGAATTGATGGTGCAGGATTGAATTGGTTTGAATTGGGCATATTTATGCCCTTTGTGCTTTTAATTGTGTTTTGTTTAAGTGCTGCAGCAACAGGTGCGTGCGCAATAGTGAAATTGCGCTAGATGAGAGAAAGCTCAGGAAATCGCGGAAAACACAGAAAACAAGGAAATGACAGGTGTCAGAGCTGTATGGCACGGAAAGATATGACCTCATGTGGATTTCTCACAATTGCCCTTTAACCTAGGACGCATTTACCAAAGAAGATCATTTTTAGGGTTGCGTGCAAGGAGACACTATATAAGCAAGTTTCCATTCCTCATTAAGGGAGTTCTGCCGATGCTCTGCCGTCAAGAGGAAGTTTAGAGATAGCTCCTCATAGCGTGCTTAGCTCACCTCCGTTACTAAAATTGATACACTGCTGAGACTATTGCGACAGCATCACTGGAATTACATTTCTCTTGGTGGATTTCTACTTAGAAGAGCTGGATCAGATCTCCATTGTCACCATTGGTGCTCCTTCACAGTTCTCTCTTTGTAGTGTCATTTCTTACCTTGAAATTTGTAATATGACTTCTACTCTTTTGTTTAAGTTATTTTCCATGTTTTGTAAGCTCAATATGAGCTAAATACTCATAGTTGAGATGTTGGATCTGATGTAGCTAGATTTATTATGTGATTAATAAAGTATGTTTAATGTTGTGCATTTTACCTTGTGTGTGACAATATTTCCATTTTAGAGTAGGATTGGCCGTCTATTCTAAATAGCATTTATAAATTCAGAGATGGTTTGTAAATTAATCTCACAAGGTAATATGGGTAGTGGACATTAACGAGAGATCTTGATGTTCCTTGCTTAACCCTAGAGATAGGAGAGCATAACCCATAAGGTGAATACTGCCGGTGCTCAAGTAGCCTAGGAGGTAGTTCTTTAGGGTTTAATTAGAGATAAACTCTTGCAAGGAAACCTAGTGTGAAGTATTCGAGAGAATAACGTCTTATTGCTGTAGCACCTAATGCTGCAGCATTGAACATACACTTAATTGCATATTAATGAAGCTATTGAAGTGAATGCATCTCAACTTGTTTTCATCACTGATTTCACGTTACCCTTTACTTTTCAATACTGCTTATGTTACCTAAAACTTGTGTGTCATTTACTTTCCTTGCTAAATTGTTAATCAAATTAAACTCTCAAAGTTAAGCTTAATTCCTCGTGGGAATGATCACACTTATCTAGGGATGGCAATGGGGCGGGGCGGGGGCGGGAGTACTTCCCCGCTCCCCGTCCCCGCCTCCCAAATCGTCCCCCGTCCCCATCCCCCGTTCCCGCGCCGGGACATTTCTCCCCATCCCCATCCCCACGGTCCATGAGACCCCACAAGTTTATTAAAATTTAGAAAAATATATAAAAAGTATGACTAAAATTCAAAAGTTTAACATTTTAATATAAAAAATATAAATGTTAGTCTTACTTTTATATTTTAATATTTAGAAAGTATAAAAGTTAGAACAATTTAATATTTTGTTAATATTTTAAATTAAAAACACTTATAAAAAGACTAAAAAAAATTAATTACTTATAACCTAATATATATCTATAATAAAAATATTTATGTAATATATTCAAGGCGAGTCCCCACTGCAGTGAAGTATGATCCCCATCCCCATCCCCATCTCCACTTTGACTGGGGGGCGATTTTCTCCTCCATCCCCATCCCCATGGGGAAAAATCTCCCGCCCACAGGGCCCCATTCGGGGCAGTCCCCGCGGGGATCCCCACTGGCGGATAGAAATTGCCACCCCTACACTTATCATTTATTACTTGTTTAGACAGTGTATACTTGCACTACTATTTCATCACAACACACCACACTCTTCAAAATTTGTGTTTGATCTATAGGATTTTTTTAGGGTATGTTTGAGTGGATTTTGGAGAACATATTTTTCAACTCTAAATTGATAAAGCTATAAAACGTCTCTAAATATAAATAAAATGTGATTAAAAATGTTATATTTTTATCTATCAAGTTATTATTATTTTTTGGCAAAATATCAAGTTATTCTTTTAGTTTTTTTAAATCTTCAAAATATCACTGATGCCCACAAGATCAGGGGCGGAGCTTAGTGGAAACCGGTGGGGGTCATGGCCCCCACAAAAAAATAACTAATTAATAAGTAATATTAATATAAACTCACTTGTTTCCACTAATATGGTATAAGATAAGATGACAGTTTGGCCAGGCGGTAAAGGTGAACAGCATTCTTAATGGATCGTTCTGTGTTCAAATCTCACGGAGGGCATCATTGTTTTTAATGCAATAGCTAGCATTTACTATTCTTTTTATTGGAACCTTGTTTGTTTGGATGGGCGTGGATTCTAGAAATATTATACGATAACAATATTCTTTCAAATTTTTTACATTTCTAATAACAAATTTAATGACCAAACTCGGTGTGGTCTAGGAATGTGTCTTCGGGATCATGATGGAACTTTTATCAGTGCCAAGACAATATGGTTTGAAGGTTTCTCGAGGCCTCCCGAAATTGAAGCAGCGGGTCTTTTGGAAGCTCTTTGTTGGTTGATGCATTTGGGTATTCATGATGTTGATATCGAGCTCGACTGCAAGCAAGTAGTGGATGCTGTCAACGGTGAACCCATATTACTCAATGAACTTGGAGCAATTTTATCTAGCTGTAGAGACTCTTTTTATAATTTACATAATTGCACCATCGGTTATATTCGCGACACATGCCCAATCACAGAAATTTCATAATAGCAATTAGCTAGGCAAACTCAATATTTTGCTAGTCACCCACTCCATGAGCGGATTCCACGTTGTATCTTCTCTTTATTAATTAATGAATGAAATGACATAATTTTGTTTGCTTAAAAAAACAAATTTAATGACTTTAAAATAACAACAATTAAATCTAAAATTAATTTTAGAAACAATGCTATTTTAAGTTTTTAATTGAGTTTCTATTGTTTGTCAAAAATAGTTTCTACTGTCAAATAAAAATTATTTTTCTAGTAATTTAACTTTTTTTTGACAAGATATTAATTTAACTTGTAAATAGTATTTATGATGTATTTATATTTATTTTATTTAAATTTCACCGATGAGAATATTGTTTGACTATTTTGGCTCCCACAACAAATTATCTCAAGCTCCGCCACTGATATGAACCCATAGGTTCCTTAGAAGCTCACGAGCAACAAATGAATATATACAACACTTAGCCCTTAGATAATGACTTTTCGAGCAAAGTTGAATATTTGAAGTTCCAACATGCAACAAGAAGGAAAGAGAGGACTCGTTTCATGGACAACCTTTCAATAGAGGCCTTGGAAGACATTTCTAAAAACAGATGCAGGGATAGTGGAGGAAGGAGATTTATTAAGAGTTAAACTCTATCTATGAATTGAATATAAATTTCATTCAAAATGAATGGTGAAGTAAAAACTTAATACTGATATGAATAGATGATCACTATATATAGTGCTTGGCTTACAGTGAAAGAAAATACAAAAATCCAACTAACTAACTAACTAAGAAAAGTAGTTACAATTGAAAACTAATTTACCTAACTTGTAAACTAACTTTCTAATAAGATTAGGTAAATCTAGCTCATATTGTTTTGTTTGCAAAAATCCTGGACATGAATCAAAAGATTGTTGTTTTAGATATTCTAGAAGCAAAAATTTAATCACTCTGATAGAGATTGTTGGCATAAGAAGAAGAAGGAAGATAATTATTCTTTGGCAGAAGATGCAAATAAATTATGCTCTACTATGATTAATGATCAAGGATCTAGTGAGATATGGTTTTTAGATAATGGCTGCAACAACATGTAATAGGAAACCTAATTTGGAGAACATGTTACCACAATATTGCAGGCTCCAAATAATATGTTTCCTTCAACATGTAGTCATTCTAGTGTGTTGCCTTTAGTAGTAAAAGTTCAGACGATTCTTATCTTTGGCACTTAAGATATGGTCACTTGAACATCAAAGGTTTGCAACTCTTAAAATAAAATAATAGGGTCGTTGGGCTTTTGGAAATCAAGACGGGTAATGAAGTTTGCGAATGTTGCATCTATGGGAAAATGCATTGTCTTCCCTTTCATAAAACAACTTAGCAATCTTAAGCCCCTCTAGAACTAGTATATGCGGACATTTGTCGACCAACCAGAACTCTGTCTCTTGGAAATAAGAGCTACTTTCTGCTATTTGTTGATGACTATACTAGAATGATTTGGATTTTTGTTCTTGATGAGAAATGAAAAGCCTTTTCCAAGTTATTGCATTTAAAAGCCCTTGTTGAAAAGCAAAGTGGCTGCAAATTGACGACTCTTAGAACCGATAAAGTAGAATTCATCTATCTCAATTATTCAAAAAAAAAAGATTCAGAGGCATCTCACACTTAGGCACACACAATAATAAAACAAGGTGGCAGAAAAACAAATTGAACAATTGTTGAGATGGATAGAAGCATGTTAAAATGTAAAGAGTTTTCAAACAATTTTTGAGTTGAAGCTATTAGCACTACTATATATTTTTTTTTATAAGCAAATGTTAGTGGGGGTGGGGGAATGTTATTTTACGGGGTTTGAACCCGGGACCTCCTTCTTACAAATTGTAACTCCTTCATGTCCCTTAGCTCACCAATCTAAGCTACCTTCCTGAGACAGTTAGCACTACTATATAAATCCTCAACTGCTCTCGTGCAAAGGTGGTTTGAGATAGAACTCCTTTTGGAGCATGACATGAAAGAAAACCAGTTGAAAATCAACTTAAAGTCTTTAGTTGCATTGTATATTCTCTCATTCCTGCTCAAAATAAAGAAAAATTTGATGAAAAGGGTGAAAAGATTATTTTTATTGGATATAGTTGATAACTCTCTATTTTATATAGAGTATTTCATATGTTTAAACTTAGTATTTGCTCTCTTTCAAGTAATAATAAAGAGTTTATATAGTATTTAGTGTGATATATGATATCTTGAGTGATTTGAATGGTTATAGTTATTTATAGGCCATTTTGGATATATTGTGGTATGTTTGATGTTTTGTTGGTCTGAGTCTCAATCTTCATGCTGCATCAATGCTCTCCCGTGACCGATCCTCTGCATCAGTCAAGCGCTACTTGGTGAATAAGCGCTACTGTTTCATATGCATCCACATGCAATGTGATGACCTCCCCTGCCGCTTCCCCGATGCCATCCAAACTTGTATAGTAGGCGGCGCTACCATTCACACATAGCTATAGGCTTAGCTTTGAAGAGTCATCAACATAGGGACACTTGTTCTAACACCATGGAACCGCCCTATATGATTAAGTCAAAGATTTCAACATGGATAAACCTCGGAAAGCAACTACTGGCTATGATCCACTCAAGATGACTTCAACATGAAGGAAGGAAGCACCTCACTTGAAGGCTATAAAAGGACCTCACATCTTCATTTGGAAATATATCACAATCCATAAGTTAGATCAAAATTTCAATATACATAGTTAGTTTTTATATTTTTAGAGGAAGAGGAAGGAATTCATAATTCCTCCTTAACTCATTTTCATAGTGTTTGTATAGTGCTAAGGAGTAATGCTAGTGCATTGCTAGAAGACTTCATACAAAGGTTTTCAACATTTGTAACTTTACTCTTGTTGTTTCTCTTTTGTGATTTCTATATATATAAACATGGTCTATTCGGTTTATATATATCTTGCAATGTCTCTTGTTAGCTAAACCTTTCTTAGTTGGAATGTTCTAATCATTTAATGAGCTTTTAAGTAAGTATGTTGCATGTATGTATGTTTGTACTTTAGTTCTTGCTTGATAATCTTTTCAAAACTTATTTTAAACTTGATCACTTAGAATAAGTAGATTTGTAAATGACCGGACATGGCTTACAATTAAGAACTCAAGAACTAATATGGGTGAGTGTTTTACATAAAGAAAACTTTGTGAAAACCATGCTAAGTCCTATACATAGGATAGTATAGTCCATAGGATAATTGTGGGTACTTAAAATACAAGAGTGAATTCACTTAAGCAAAGTGAATACTTGTTAGGAGGCAAGATTGGCACTAACACCCCTTTCTTTCTTGCATAGAACAAGGTTCATAAGAAATTTGGTAATGATACTCTGAAGAAAGTGACCGAAAGGCACATAGCTAATGCAACAAAGATTCGGTCACGTTGCATCACATCTTGCATCATACACTTATAAGTAAATTACTTGATGAAGACATTCCAACTAGCTTTTCTCTTTTACACTATCAACATTCTTTCTTAGTTTTCTAACTTAGTTGTGATCATCAAACAAAATCCAAAATTATTTTGTTACTTAGTAACTTTACACTTTATTACTTTATATTTGTTTTAAAAGTGAGTTTTTCAATCTCTGTGGGTTCGATCTTTTACTACTTGTTTTGGACAAAGTGTATACTTGCACTCAAGTGTATGTGGCATTTCCACACACCAAGTTTTTGGCGCGTGCGTTGTTTGGGATTGAAGTAAATTCTTTTAAAATTCGATATTAAGTAATTTAGTGTTGTATATAAATTACAGTTTTTAAAGTTTACATCAACAACGAAGACATGGTACTTAGTATATGTACAGAACTGTAAAGCAGAACTCGAATATAGTTTAGATTTAGAAATAGAAAGAAAATTCAGGAGATTGCTAAAACTCCGGAAGCAAAATCAACAAGCTTGCAACATGTCATTGGTGAAGAACAAAGCTCAAGGCCACACTCGGTGAGAGGAGGCCACGGTTCCTGAGATGCTACTTGAAAAAGAAGTTCATAGAGAAAATCTCATCCACATGGATCACATAGGTATGATTAATGATAGAGATAGACCTATGAGGATTATGCTCGATTTGATCATCAAAACATGCAAACTAGCATAAATAGACCTCATATTGATGCCATGCATTTTGAATTTAAGCCTATGATGTTTCAAATGCTTCAAACTATTGGTCAATTTGGAGGATCTCCTCATGAAGATCCTCATTTGCATTTAAGGCAATTTCTAGAAGTATGTAGTAATTTTATTTTACACGGTGTTAGTGAAAATGCATTTAGATTAAGGTTATTTCCATATTCTTTGAAAGATAGAGCTAAGGCTTGGCTAAATTCTTTAGAGCCTAACTCTATTCATTCATGGAATGAAATGGCTGAAAAATTTTTAGGAAAATATTTCCCACCTATCAAAAATGCCGAGTTAAGAAATGATATTACATCTTTTAGACAAAAAGAGTTTGAGTCTTTATTTGAAGCATGGGAAAGATGGAAGGAACTTTTAAGAAAATGTCCTCATCATGGTTTACTGTTATTATTCAAATGGAAACATTTTATAATGGTTTAGAACCTCAAAGCGAGAATAATGCTTGATGCATCATCACGGTGGAGTGTTATTAAATCATCATACAATGAAGCATGTGAATTAATTGATAGAATAGCGACTAATAGCTCTAGTTGGCCTCACGAGAGGGTAAGTGCCCAAAAGAAACCATCGTGGGTACATGAAGTTAATGATATATCTCGCTCTATCCGCTCAAGTAGCCACTCTAGCTAATTTGATGAAAAACTTCACTACAGCAATGCTACTCTTGCATCTAATGCATTTGCATCACCGAAAGCTCTTATTGCTGTGAAGAGAACAAGTACCTCCGGGCACACCTAGTTGTGTGTCTTGTGGAGGAGGTCACTTGTATGAGGAGTGTTCTAGCAACCCTATCTCTGTAAATTATGTAGGTTATAATAGAAATAACAACCCTTATTCCAACACTTATAATCACGGTTGGAAAGATCACCCAAATTTTAGATGGAGCAACAATAGTGCACTGCACCTAGAAGCTGCTCCAACTACACAAACCAACCCACCAGATTCCCACTCAAGATAACCAAAGAAACTCTCAACCTACCACATGATAATTCTCTAGAATCCATGCTTAAAGCATTTATAGGTGAATCTAGAAGCGCTAGACAAACCCAAGATGCTTCCATTAAGAACTTAGAGAATCAAGTTGGTCAATTAGCCACTGACTCTCTGTATCAAAGGCCACAAGGTGCCTTACCTTCAAATCTGAAGCTACTCCTTCCCAAACCAAAGGAAAAGAGCAGGTTAAGGCTATTTCATTGAGAAGTGGTAAGGATTTGGTAGAGTTAAGCGAGAAGGAAAATGTAGAAAAGGGAGAAAAAGCCAAAAATCAAAAAGAAACCAATGCGAAGCATCTAGTGCTCTCTGCATCACAAGAAGTTCAAAGTCCACTACCTAAGTTAGTACTGAATACCCTCCTCCTCCTTATCCTCAAAGACTGAAAAAAGCACATGAGGAGAAGCGGTTTGGTAAATTCTAGAGGTACTAAAACAATTACACATCAATGTTCCCTTAGTAGAAGCCCTCCAACAAATGCCAAATTATGCAAAATTTATGAAGGATGTGCTTACTAAGAGAAGAAGATTAGGTGAGTTTGAAAGCGATTGCCATGACAGAAGATTGTAGTTTGCTTATGCAAAATAAGATCCCTAGGAAATTGAAGGATCCGGTAGTTTTACAATTCCATTTTCTATAGGAAAATCCTATCTTTAGTAAAGCTTTATGTGATTTAGGTGCAAGCATCAACTTGATGCCTAAATCTATTTTTGACCGATTAGAAATAGGAAATGCAAAACCAACCAACTGTGACACTTCAATTAGCGAGATAGATCAATAGCCTATCCACGAAGGTATCATAGAAGACATCCTAGTTAAGGTAGACAAATTTGTATTCCTGTAGATTTTGTTATCCTTGACTTTGATGCAGAATAAGGAAGTGCCTATTATCCTAGGTAGACCATTTCTAGCAACTGGTAAAACCATAATTGATGTGCGAGAAAGGTGAACTCACTATGAGAGTGAATGATCAAGAGATAAAATTCAATGTAATGAATGCTATGAAGTATCCTGCGAGAGGAAGCAGAAGAGTGTTCATCCTTATTCTCTCTAGATCAATTGGTAGAAAAACAATTTTACAAGCGGTATGATCACTTAGCCAATGCGGATGCATTAGATGCATTTGCATTGCTAGATGATGAAATACTAGAAAAGGAAAATCTGCCAATAGAAAACTCTTGTAAGGAAGTATGGGCTAGGACTTATGAACCACTCAACCTTGAGGATCCAATTCTCAAGAAGAACTTACCCTCAATAGAACAACCTCCTAAGTTAGAATTGAAGATACTGCCTGAACACCTTAAGTATGCATTCTTAGGAACAAATGAGACTTTACCTGTTATCATTGCTTCTGATTTAACATCAAAACAGGAGAGTGATCTCATTAGTACTCTCAAGAAGCATACCAAAGCTATAGGTTGGCAAATGGCAGATATCAAAGGAATTAGTCCTTCTATATGCATGCATAGAGTCATTTTGGAAGAAAATTCAAAAAACAACATAGAGAGTCAAAGAAGACTAAATCCTATCATGAAAGAGGTTGTGAAAAAGGAAATCATAAAGTGGCTAGATGCTGGAATCATATACCCCATATCAGACAGTGCTTGGGTAAGCCCTGTCCAATGTGTACCAAAGAAAGGGGTGTGACAAGAATAGCCAATGAAAAGAATGAGTTGATACCAACTAGAATCATCACAGGTGGAGAATCTGTATGGATTTGAGAAAACTCAACAAAGCTACCAAAAGGATCATTTTCCTTTACCATTCATAGACCAAATGTTAGATAGATTAGCAGGAAAGAATTCTATTGTTTCCTAGATGGCTATTCAGGCTATAATCAAATAGCCATTGAGCCTAAGGATCAACACAAAACCACCTTTACATGCCCTTATGGAACCTTTGCCTTTAGGAGGATGCCATTTGGCTTATGTAATACACCTGCTACATTCCAAAGATGCATGATGTCTATATTCTCAGATTTCATTGAGCAATCAATGGAAGTATTCATGGATGATTTCTCTATCTTTGGAGAAACATTTCAAGTTTGTTTAGCAAATTTGGAACAAATTCTCAAGAGATGTGAGGAAACAAATTTAGTCTTAAACTGGGAAAAGTGCCATTTCATGGTACAAGAGGGCATTGTGTTAGGACATAGAATTGCAAAGAAAGGTCTAGAAGTAGACAAAGCTAAGGTTGATGTCATTGAAAATTTACCACCACCAAATACAGTTAAAGGTATCGGGAGCTTCTTAGGCCATGCTTGTTTTTATAGAAGATTTATCAAAGATTTTTCAAAAATCTCAAAACCATTATGTATGCTTCACGCAACATGATGTAGAATTCAACTTTGATGAATCTTGTATAGAAGCTTTTGACAAGCTTAGAAAGGCATTGGTGACGGCACCAATTATAGTAACTCAGTTGGGAGCAGCCATTTGAATTAATGTGTGATGCTAGTGACTTTGCAGTAGGAGCGATCCTAGGGCAAAGATATGATAAGGTCTTTCATTCCATTTATTATGCTAGCAAGACATTAATTGAAGCTCAAGTGAATTATTACGATTCTGAGAAAAGGAATTATTAGTCGTGGTCTTTGCATTTGAAAATTTTAGATCATACTTAGTTGGCACTAAAATTATTGTCTATACCGACCACTCTGCCATTAAGTATCTAATTTCAAAGAAGGATGCAAAGCCAAGGTGATAAGGTGGATTTTACTCCTACAAGAATTTGATTTAGAAATTAGAGACAAGAAAGGAGTAGAAAATCAAGTGTGAGACCATTTATCAAGGATTGAAGGAGAATCACTTGGTACACTTGGAGAAGAAATCAAAGAGAGTTTTCCGGATGAGAAGCTATTGGCAATCACGGTCAATGCAAAACATGAAGCGCATTTGCTATAAGCAATGCGGGAGCATCAAATGCATCCGCACCATGGTTTCTTGATATTGTAAATTTCCTTGCAAGCAAAGTGGTACCGGTGAGTATGACATATCAACAAAGGAGAAAATTCTTCCACATGGTTAAACAATACTATTGGGATGATCCATTCCTTTACAAGATGTGCCCTGATCAATTAATGAGGAAATGCATACCTAAAGAGGAGCAACAAGCAAAGGCTTACGCATTGCCATTCTCGCACCTTATGGAGGACACTTTGGAAGCACTAGAACAGCAGCTAAGGTATTACAGTCTGGTTATTTTTGGCCTACTTTATTTAAAGATTCTTATTTTATGGTCAAATACTGTGATAAATGTCAAAGAGCAGAAATATCTACGATAAGCATGAAATGCCTAGAACAAATATTTTAGAAATTGAATTATTTGATGTTTGGGGCATGGATTTCATGGGACCTTTTCCACCCTCTTTTGGCAATTTATATATCTTAGTAATTTGTTGATTATGTGTCCAAATGGGTAGAGGCGTAGCATTACCTAATAATGATGCTAAATCGGTGAGTAAGTTTCGCAAAGAAATATATTCACTAGATTTGGAACTCCTAGAGCTATCATTAATGATGAAGGTTCACACTTTTGCAATAAGATCATAGAAAACCTTCTAGCTAAGTATGGAGTTAAGCATAAGATAGCTACTGAGATACCATCCTCAAACTAGTGGACAAGCGAGAATTATCCAATAGGAAATTAAGAGAATGCTAGAAAAAATGGTTAGTCCAAATAGGAAAGATTGGTCTTTACATTTGGATGATGCTTTATGGGCATATAGAACAAACATTCAAAACACCCTTAGGAATGTCCCCTTACAAATTAGTCTATGGAAAAGCATGCCATTTACTGTAGAATTGGAAAACAAATCTTATTGGGCTATCAAGAAGCTCAATTTCAATTTGAACAAGGCGGTAAAAGAGAATGATAGAGCTTGATGAGTTAGAAGAAATTAGGCAAACCTCTTATGAGAATGCTGAAATCTACAAAGCTAAGACTAAAGAATGGCATGACAAGAAAATTCACGAAGAGAATTGAAAGAAGGAGGACTAGTTACGCTATACACAACCAGAGTTGAAGCTATTTCTGGAAAACTAAGGTCAAGGTGGTCGGGACCATTTAAGTTGATAAAGGTTTATCCACATGGAGCAGAGACTTATTTGATAAATCCTCAAATCATTGTCTTCAAGGTGAATGGTCAAAGAGTTAAAATGTACTATGGTGAACATGTGGTGAGAGACAAAACCACCACCTATTTGAAAAATCTCTAAGTGAAAAGAGGTAGTCAGTGACAAGACTCTTAAAACAAGCGCTTAATGGGAGGCAACCCATTGTTTTTAATTATTTTTGTGCAATTTTATGTTTTTAGTTGTTTTGCAGAAATGCGAGAAACTAATGCTGTTGCATCAAATGCACTGCATTGAGGAAAAAACGTGCCTGCATCGTAAATTTATAAACTTGAAGAAAATTGGTTAAGTGTGAATCATAAGGCTTCGGGAAGATCAAAGGAGGTTAAGTAAGATTAATGACACATTGGTAGCCAAAGCAAGACACTTGGCATGATGCATGCAGCGAGACGCAATGCTAACGGCTACCTAATAAATCCACTAACTTCCTCTTCACGAAACATAAAGCCTTCATTGTTATTCCAATTACCCTTCATTCGCAAAATCTCACAATTTTCTCTCATCCGAAACACAAACCGCATTTCACATCCTCATCTCCAAATTTCCTCAATCACACAAGCAATCAAAACCTAGAAATTCATAGCAATCACAATGGTGAAGAAACAATCAAAGACAGAAATCATCGTGCAAGCGGGCGAACTCCCCAAAAAGAGAAGAAAGCCATGCATGCAGGATCATCATCATCAAGAAAAGGCAAAGCCAAGGAATCATCAATCGAAGCCCGATGACAATGTTCATTTGTGGAACATGCATCTATTGCCCGAGAGAGGATATGATCTCGAAGAAGGCTAGCCCATCATTCATGTCAACGAGTGGCCAATCTCAATTGGGACCACTTTGTGCTACCACGAGAGAGGCTACATTGAAGATTTGGTGAGAGAATTCTATCTTTGGAATCACACCAGAAGAAAGGAGAGAACATTCCTACACTTCCATGGTGAGAGGTAAAATTGTACACTTCCATGCCAAGAAATTAAATGAACATTATATCTTTGAAATATAATGGGAATGATTTTGAGAATAGAGTGGCCAATGCCTTTAAGAAAGAAATGGAAGAAATAAGGAATAGGATTGCTATACTGTGGGTGTTTGGGAGAAATTCACACCTAATGAGATTAAGCTTAGAAGTAACTATTTGATAAATGCATTAGGTAATTGGCATTTGTTCATAGCTAATTCAATTCTGCCTACATCACACACATATGCTATGACCAAAGAGAGATTTATCTTGTTAGATACAATTCTCTCTGAGGGACATGTAGACATAGGTAGATTGATTGCTAGGGAAATTCTTGCATGTTCAAATAAGTCAAAGGATTTGCTTTTTCCCTTGTCTTATTCTTGAATTATGCATGAAAGAAGGTGTCCCTATAGCTGCTAGTGAACAAAGGAAATTTCCCCCTGGTAATTTGAGTGCTGAAGTAAAGGAAAAATTGAGAAATGTGAGAGGCCCTGCACCTGCAATGCAAGAGCATTACATGCAGAAACAGAGGGCTGTCTGGAAATTTCAGAATGATCAACATGGTAGCTTCAATTGGTCTTTGACAAGATCTTTGATCTTGTGGGCCAAATGAATGCCCCCACAATTCCCAAGTTGGGTACTGAGAAGTGAAGGTGAAGAAGAAGAAGAGAAAGAGGTTGAAGAAGAAGGAAAAGGTAAGGAGAAGGTAGAGGAAGCTAGCACCAAGAAAAAGGTGACTAGAAAACAATTCAAGGTACAGAAGAAGGTTGTGGTAGAACCTGTTGTGGAAGAATTGTATGATTACGAATCTGAAGGCGAGGATGAAGAATTAAAAGAAATGGATAAAGAATTAGAAGAAGAAGAGGAGGAAGAGAGTGATGAGGAAATTGATGAAGAAGAAGAGGAGCAGGCTAGAGGAGTAATTTTAGAAGAAATTGCTAGGCAGAAATATGCCAAACAAACACCACAAGCACGAAATTGAGAAACCCCTATCACTTCACCGGCTACCAAAACACCCATCATCTCACCAAACCAAGAATCCTCCTCCATTCCAAAATCACCATTACCCTCCTCAATGATCCACGGTCCTATCACAATCACCACCACAAACAACCCCTCCACCACCCTCTCCAAGAAAAGAAACACAAGAAACAACTCACTGAAGAAGAACCAATCTAAGAACAAACCCACTGTTATGCCAACAGAACAAGCAGTACCTTCTGACCCAAGCAACATTATTTCTAATGTTGTTTCTGCTCTTGAGAAAGAGTTTGTGCAGGAAAGAGAAGAAGAAGGACTCAACAAAGAACAAATATGAGAAGAATCATCGCCAAGGAGCCTCTAGCTCAAAGCTGTTGAGATGCGAGTGATGCTCTGCATCACTTCTTTCTTTGCATCACAACAGCAACAAGCGTGCATGATGAGGCAACAATTAAAATGGTTACGGAAGAAATGGCTAAGCAGAAGAGGGAAGCATTGCACAACACTCGAGAAATTCTTCAAGCAACTGCGGGAAGACGGACAAAATTAACACTAAAGAGGAAGAAATCGATGCAGTCAAGACTGATGCACTGCATCAATTCCAGAAGAAATTCCTGCAATTGCACCAGAAGTAGGAGGTGCATCTGCACCTACAGAAGCAACACCAAGCAAGCCCAAGGAGAAGAAGCAGAAGGTGAAACACACTCCTCCAAGCAGACAAAGCACCAGAATCAGGAGTGGAGCCAAGAAATGAGTATCATTTACAAGCTTTCACCTACTACTACTATAGCTTGTGTTAAATCTGTTTAAACTATTTCCCTAGTTGTTTTTAATACCTCTCCCCTATTTTTGAACAAATGATTTGTCTTTTCTGAACAAATTTGCAGTGAGGGCACTGCAACCCCTTAAGTTTGGGGGATTTGCATGTTATGTTATGTTTAATTATGTTTGTTTCTATCTAATATGTTGTGTGTTTAAATTTAAATGTTTTATTTAGTAAATATATATGTTTTTAAGTAGTTTTTAGTTTGTTTAAATATTAGATGTACTTAACAAAGTAGTATCTAAATATTTTAGTAGAAAAGATCAGTTTTTCAAAAATATGGTGAAAGCCCTATGGATGGAATTTTTATGATGAAAAAGAGAAAAAGAAGCCTTATTTCTTAGAAAAACCAAAATTATTTTTACTTCAACACTTCAAAACTGAGTTTGTGAAAAGAACCTTGCTATTTAAAGATCAATCTGATGCAAGGGGAATTTTTGGTAAGCTTAGGTCAAAACAAAGCTTTACTAAAAAGAAAGAAGAGCTTAAAGAATTAAGTTTTGGGGTGTTTTATGAAAAACAAAGGCTGAATTTCAAAAGTATAAGAGTAAACAATGTAGAAAAAGAATACAAAAAAGTGGACAAGCCATATCTCGAATCTTTTGAAACTATATACGTGCCTAAGTACATGAATGCATCCGGAGGTCAAAGACACTGTGCCATGCGAGGAATAAATGTATTTGGAGGATAGTTCAATAAATCGAACTGTGCCAAAGTGCAAAGAAAAAATATATGCATCTGGAGGTCAAAGACCTGTGCCAAAGTGCATTTGCATCTGGAGGTCAGTGAGGAAGGTAATATGAGCTAGAAAAAGAGAAAAGCATTATCGGTCTGTTTGCATCAATGTAAAGCGCTGATCAAGAAAAAGCAAAATCTGAGAAAAAATCAATGCACAAAAACACTTCAAAGAAGTATTTGCATCTGCTCAAAAGATCCACACAAAAAAATAGAAAAATGCATTGGCTCAAAAGCTTTGAAAAATTCAATCAAGCCCTTTGATTTTAAAAACTCCCCAACACTTGAGAAAATTTTGTGAGTCTAAACTCTCTTTTGAAAAAATATTTTGGTGTGACCAAAGATGAACCAATCCTTTCAAAGGCTAGGAGGAAATTTTTCACTTAGTCTTGGAACCAATCTCAACTCAGTGGGTTCACACACACACAAAAGAGTTTGAATAGCTTTGGTAGTTTTGAAGAAATAAAGGCACAAGAAAGATTGTTAAAAAATGAAGTTCATAGGGAACTCCTCATGAAAATCCAAATCAAACTGATCTATCTTCTAGAATTATAGTTTTTAATAGTTTATCTTTGTCATTACTTGCGGACAAGCAATGGTTTAAGTTTGGGGGTGTAATAACTCTATTTTATATAGAGTATTTCATATGTTTAAACTTAGTATTTGCTCTCTTTCAAGTAATAATAAAGAGTTTATATAGTATTTAGTGTGATATATGATATCTTGAGTGATTTGAATGGTTATAGTTATTTATAGGCCATTTTGGATATATTGTGGTATGTTTGATGTTTTTGTTCGTCTGCAGTCTCAATCTTTGTATGCATCAATGCTCCTGACCGATCTCGCATCAAGTCTGCGCTACTTGGTGAATAAGCGACTGTTTCATATGCATCCACATGCAATGTGATGACCTCCGCCGCTTCCACGATGCCATCCAAACTTGTATAGTAGGCGCCTACCATTCACACATAGCTATAGGCTTAGCTTTGAAGAGTCATCAACATAGGGACACTTGTTCTAACACCATGGAACCGCCCTATATGATTAAGTCAAAGATTTCAACATGGATAAACCTCGGAAAGCAACTACAGCTATGATCCACTCAAGATGACTTCAACATGAAGGAAGGAAGCACCTCACTTGAAGGCTATAAAAGGACCTCACATCTTCATTTGGAAATATATCACAATCCATAAGTTAGATCAAAATTTCAATATACATAGTTAGTTTTTATATTTTTAGAGGAAGAGGAAGGAATTCATAATTCCTCCTTAACTCATTTTCATAGTGTTTGTATAGTGCTAAGGAGTAATGCTAGTGCATTGCTAGAAGACTTCATACAAAGGTTTTCAACATTTGTAACTTTACTCTTGTTGTTTCTCTTTTGTGATTTCTATATATATAAACATGGTCTATTCAGTTTATATATATCTTGCAATGTCTCTTATTAGCTAAACCTTTCTTAGTTGGAATGTTCTAATCATTTAATGAGCTTTTAAGTAAGTATGTTGCATGTATGTATGTTTGTACTTTAGTTCTTGCTTGATAATCTTTTCAAAACTTATTTTAAACTTGATCACTTAGAATAAGTAGATTTGTAAATGATCAGACATGGCTTACAATTAAGAACTCAAGAACTAATATGGGTGAGTGTTTTACATAAAGAAAACTTTGTGAAAACCATGCTAAGTCCTAGACATAGGATAGTATAGTCCATAGGATAATTGTGGGTACTTAAAATACAACGATGAATTCACTTAAGCAAAATGAATACTTGTTAGGAGGCAAGATTGGCACTAACACCCCTTTCTTTCTTGCATAGAACAAGGTTCATAAGAGCCAGTAATGATACTCTCAAGAAAGTGACCGAAAGGCACATAGCTAATGCAACAAAGATTGGTGCATTTGCATCACATCTTGCATCATACACTTATAAGTAAATTACTTGATGAAGACATTCCAACTAGCTTTTCTCTTTTACACTATCAACATTCTTTCTTAGTTTTCTAACTTAGTTGTGATCATCAAACAAAATCCAAAATTATTTTGTTACTTAGTGACTTTACACTTTATTACTTTATATTTGTTTTAAAAGTGAGTTTTTCAATCTCTGTGGGTTCGATCTTTTTACTACTTGTTTTTGGACAGTGTATACTTGCACTCAAGTGTATGTGGCATTTCCACACACCAATAGTGATGAGTCAAAAGGATATTGTCTTTTCAATCCAATAACTAGTTAATTGGTATTTCGAACGAAACTCAAGAGAGAGAGAGAGAGAAATATACTTACCATGGTATATCCGAGGTGAATCCATGATGAGTCTGAGTTAGTCTGAGGTGAGAAAGTCGTCTGTCAGAGCCCAAGTGGGTGGTAATGACACTCTGACTCTCAAGTCAACGATATAGAAGTCAGTCATGAGGTAGAGTTAGAAATTGTACCTTTTGCATTAAGTGCAAGCCTATTTATAGGTGCTAGGAAGCGGTAAGGAGTGCTTTGGTGCACAAGAATGATGTGAGATCTAAGTCGTTCAACTAGGTTGTGCGATCTCCATCGTTCTTAAGGTGTGGCATACGGATCACATAGATAAGAGTTCCCCGCGCGTGTTTAGACCGCTGAAATGGGCCCAAATCCGAATTGGGCTGGGACCCAGACTGGAACAGCACCCCCAAGCCGGTTGCACATGTTGTGGAGCCAACTTGTGAGTGAATTCTTCCTCGTAGGACATCCAACCTATAGAAGTTAGCTAAGAAGGAAAGAAACAGTAGTCCGTATAACATAGTCGAACACACGTTACCATCATGATTTGTACACCAGACTAGTCGGGGCATTGTGGATGTTACCTCAGCAACATTTGAGCCTTGCGACGAACATGAATTATGATAGCGCATACCTCATAAGAGGTCGAGGTAAGCGTACAAAGTCCTGAAATCCTCAGCATCGAGCTCGCAGACCTGATTGTGAAGTCAGACACTTAAATATTGTGAGGCCCATGTTACTGGTTTGGAGTTGGGGGTAAGCGATTTGTGCCAACAAAGTATGTCTCTTGAGTCGGTGAGATTAACGAGGCGAGAAACTTGTGAAAACAAAAAAGTGTTTCACCAAGGTAGTTGGTGTATTTATCCCGGTAATGATTATGACCACTTCGAGTTGAGCAGAGGATGGCAACTCGGATTTGTCAGGCTCGGAGCCTAATTCATGGGGTGAACCTTAGATTGTGACAAGGCGTGCAACGAAATGGCAACTCCCACGTCCGGTGTTACCCAATAAGCATTGGTCTGAGATACCAAGCAACGAGATGTGATGAACTCGCAAGAGAGAGACAATCGAGTTCTCCAGAGTCATAATGTCAAACTAGGTTGTCAAGATTGACATTGCAACTTCAAGAATATTAGTGCCAACATGGCGGGATGATTCAAGGTTGGTGAACCACCCAGATTTCCCACGATGCGCGTGCGAGCGTACAAGGGATCTGACGCGGCAAGGAAATGATGAACTCTATCGCAACCGAGGTTGCTTTTTGTCTGCACGAATATCCTGGATGATTTTGGTCGTCTGCTGCTTGTGGGTAAGATCGACATCATTTAGTTAGGCGCAAGCTCGACGTCGTCGGTTCCGAGGTTCCAAATGGGGAGGCTAAGGCGACCTGGGGAGCTGATTTGAAACTTGGTACGCAAAACCCAAGTCGGGTGTAATCACCGCGTTCGATTTCAACATCAGACCGAGGAAGTTCAGACTCGGGGGACTTTCAACCAAGTATGTTTCAATACTTCGATCTACATGTCATTTCTTTTAATTGATACTCGATCTCACCAGGTCAGTTGATTTAGGCCCTATGACCCCAAACTTTGATTCGACCAAGTATACGTCGATCTAATGAGACACCCTTTAATCGATCTTTAGGGTGTGTCGCGTTGGGTGCACGTTCCTCGATTATAGGTATGTTGGCCTTGCCGATCTTATAGAAGAATATTACCCAAATTCATCTTCCCAGACATGTCGGGGTTGATACCGCAAATTCAGCAATGCTCTCCTAGGATCGTCAATAGGCGTTCTGAGATGCAGAATGCCATATCGATCTGATCCAATTGTATCTGACGGGGCTTAGCCCCCAATACACAAGTGTGTCAAGGCGAACTGGCGAGGCTTAGGACCTCTGTACGAGTGCATCGAGCCAAACTGGCGAGGCTTAGCACCTCTGCGCGAGTGCATTGAGCCAAACTGATCAAGCTTTCTTTTACTTGGTTTAATTTCCCATTCGCATGTTGGTTCTATTACCACGACAAAACCATGGAAATTACCCAAGTTAGAAAGACTGATGCTTGACCCCGTCCTCATTTGATCTAGTTTACCAAGACTCAACTCGGCCTAATTCGAATCAAAGCTAGGGGTGACTACCTTTTGGAGTCTATTTCAAAAATCACCAAGTAAGATTCAAATTTTAAACCAAGCAAATACCCAATAGAAGAGCCCAAAGTTCATTTCAAATTGCACTGCAAGAGTCCACTTTACGACGAAAGCCTTTAGCCAAATTACATTTCGTATTCCTTGTTAAGCCGCCATAAACCGGTCTACTTGAACTTCTTAAATGAGATCCATCTACATTAACTTTAGAGCAATCATCCAACTCTCTTTGGAGAATTTTTTGCTATAACAACTAAATTAAGAAAATGTTAGTATCACACCCTCTAACCCCCCCGACAAAAAAACACACTGCGTTTTATTACACCCTTTTATTGGGCGAAATTCATAATTCTCACAAAATTTAACACGATTCACATAATTTAATAGGCTATGTTCGAATTTGTTTAATAATTAATAAAAAAAAAAAGAAATGATTTAATTCATATGGGCTGTCATGGTAGATTCTTTTTACACTATCATTCACTTGTAACCATTAGATCATTAAAACCATTTAACTTTCTTTATAACTTCTTTTAAAGTCACAGATATGATTGATTGTGATTTGATGATAGTGTAAAACTTTTCACACTAACAATATTTAACACTTAACCCCTAATAGAAATTGTGTTAAAAAATGTTACGGAGTACTCCCGCAAGACTTGATCATAATCAATGAAAAAATAATCTACTAATATTTAATGTTATTATTCCAAAAGTATTTTGCTAAATTAATTTATTAGCTCTTGTCAAAAAAAATTAATATATTACCATTGTGAATACTCAAATGGTTATAATCAATATTCAATAGTAATTTAATAACGGTTTAATTTATATACATTGACAGTGTAAGAGACTTGGTACACTGTATATCAAATACAAAATGATATGTCATAAAAACGTTTGATTTCATCTCAATTACCTTAAAATTCACTCATACCATACTTTTTGATTGATTTTGATGTATAAAATTTTATACTAATAGTGCATATTAGTTAAACTCGTTTAATAAGTACAATGTTTTAAACATAAAATCAAGAAAAATAATACACCAAATAATTATGAAAGTACTCCCTTGTTCTCATTATAAGTAAAAATAGTTCAAAAGTGAGTCAACATCTCAACAAAAATTGATCAACTTCCCTCAACTCACTTTTACTCGAGGAACATCTAATATAGACCTAGCCCAACTATAGATCTTACTATTTTTAGTAAATTTTCATAAAATATTATATATATTTTCTATTTTTTTTATCATTATAATGTTTTTTTACTAGACATAGTAAAAATCCATCTTTGAATCAATTCTAAAAAGTCCATTGACCCTTTTACCTTTTTTTTTTTATTGACAGAAAATGACTCTTTTACTTATACTAGCCCCATAGCCCGTGCGATGCACGGGATTGGCTAAATCCCATCGTATAATCGAGTAATTAATTTTTTCGAAGGACTAATATTCCATCGTACTTGAAAGCAAATTTTGCACTGGTCATCATCGAACTTGTCAATTGTGAGAATCAAACTAAGGAGCACAGGGTCGACTCTGTGTCCCATGGTAGCTTATGTCATTGAGCAAATGGTGTTAGCTTGCCAAATATAAAATCTAATAACTGTGAATAAAAATTAAATAACAAATTTTATAAAATTTAAAAGGTACATTAATAAAGATTTAAATTGAACATTCTCCATAGATAAAATAAGAAGAAAAAGTCTAAACAACTTTAATAAAATCAACATTCATTAAATGCAAATAAAAAAAATAACCCATAACAGGAAAGAAAAAAAGACAATACAATGAAAAAGTGAAACACTCGGGTATCATAGCATCACACATTATGTATTTTGTCACGATTTTTTCACCAAATTGAATATCGAGGAACAACTTTGAGTATTTGGACAATTAAATTTTTCCTGAACCATAAAGTACACTAAAACATATTGTTTATCATCTCTGTTTACGTATTTTATCATAAAATTTAATCTATATATCTTTGCATATTTAAACATCTAAATTTTTTGAGACCGTGAAGTACTCCTTAAAATATTAAAAAATAATAATAAGAAAGGTAGTTTATGCCAGTGGGCCAGTGGTGTTGGTTTGTAAAATATATAGTAAAATAAATATGAATAAAAATTAAACTATAACTATAAATTAATAAGAAGATATATAGTAAAATTTAAAAAGAACATTAGAAGTACCTAAAACAAAGTTATGAGGGTTTCTGTTGTAAATATAGTTAAAGTTCCTGCAGGAGTAGGTATTTATTATATATTATATTTTGCAAGAAATACACACAACTCTCAGTAATGAGGGATGCAACCAAACACGAAGAGAGAAGTTAATCATATAAATCGTAAATCCTAAAAAATTAAGAAATACATTTGTGATGTGATAGTGATCGAACTAAATGGATTCAATAGATATTTCAGGTTCACAATAATATGGTTCTAAAAAAATATTAGGAAAAAAAGTATAAAAGTAATTTATTTTTTTAAAATGTTCAGAAAAATATGGTTCTAAAAAATATAAACAGAGGAAGTATAAAATGAAATTTATTTTTTAAGTGGTGAAATTAGTAAAAGGGTGAGTTGCACGGGTTAGTGTCACATAATTTTTTTTAACCGAACCGATTATATAGGAACGGACTTTGAGTATTTGAACAGATAATTTTTTTTCCAAATGCTAAAGTACCCCCAAAACACACTAATTAGCATATGACACTTTACTTATTTTGTCACAATTATTATTATTTTCACCAAACCGGTTACTGAGACAAAATTTGAATATTTGAACAGTTAAATTTTTTTGTGAAGTCTACAATAATTGAAAATACACTGTTTAGCACTCACTTTACGTATTGTAAAAAAAAAGCATCTCACTTTAAGTATTTTGTCATGAAATTAATTTTTCACCTAATCGGTTTTCAGGAATGAACGTCGCGTATTTGACCATCTAAATTTTTTCAGACTGTAAAGTACTCCTTAAATTATGGAAACACATTGTCTAGCACTGCGCTTTACATATTTTATCACGAAATTATTTTTTCATCACTAAATCGATTATTGAGGAGCGAATTACACATATATGAACAGTTAAATTGTTTTCTTTCTAAACTCTAAAGTATACAAAAACACACTGCTTAGAATATCACTTTACGTATTTTGTCATGAATTTTTTTTCACCTAGTCGGTTATTGTGGAACGAACTTCCCATATTTGAACATCTAAAATTTAATATAGACTTTAAAGTACTCCAAAATAGACTGCTTAGCATCAAACTTTATGTATTTTATCACAAAATTATTTTTTCTTCACCAAACCGGTTACTGTATATTGAACTACGTCTATTTGAACAATAACAATTTTTTTTGAACTCAAAAATACCTTAAAATACACATCTCAAAAATCTGATAAAATAATTACCTGGCGAACTATGACAGAAAAATCACCTTTCTGTAGGCCTTGTAAATGAAAGTGTTGATATGAAGATGGAAAATGATGTAAGTAAATGATGGATATTGTAATGGAAGATGATATTGTTGAAGTAGCTAGAGTGATTGGTGGAAAACAATTTTTTTATTATGAGAAAATGTTGAATTAGTGAGGGTGATGCGTGTATGTATGCCAAGTGCCAACACGTGTAAATCAACGAAGTTGGAAACAAATTAGTAGAATGAAATAAGAGATTTATTTCATTTAAGCTACATGATGAATAAAAAGTTGTAGCAAACCTTCTTATAAACATTCACTAAAATATGAAAACATGAAAAAATGAAGCAATGTGGTTGAAGTTCCATATGAGTAAATATTGCAATGCTGTTTTGAAATGTAAAAGAAAGATAATAATATAAATACCAATTTAAATATGTTTCTAATATTGGGATTAAAAAGATGCCTTAACAAAGACATTGAAATTGAAAACTCATAGATAATAAGAAGAAAAAGTCTAAAGAATTTTGATAGCATAATCAATATTCATCAAATGTAAATGTAAATGTAAAAACGTAACTGATAATATTAGAAAGAAAAGAAGATAACACAATTAGAGAGTGAAACACATGAGTATCATGCAGGGTTTGATGAAAACCACCTATTAAATAGAAGAAGCTATACGAATTTGAAGGAAGTTGATGGAGATTCTATTGTAAATGTGGCTGAAATTCCTGCGGGGTAAATGCTGCAAGTTTCCGTGATAGTAAATGCTATGACGTGGTTCTCAAATATAAAAGAAAGTTAAAAATATAAACATCAATTTAAGTATGCTTCTAATACTCGTTGGTGCAAAATTATCAAATCAAAGAAGAAAACACAAATAGAAAGTGAAACACGTGGGTATCATGCAAGGTTGGATGAAAACCACCAATAAAATAGAAGCACGTATACAAAGTTGAAAGAATATGATGGAGATTTCTATCGTAAATGTGGCTGAAGTACCCGTGAATTTTTTTAATTATAACTATAAATTAGATAAGAAGATTAGAAAAAAAATTGAAATTGAAATTGAACTTCCATAGATAAAAAGTTTAGATTTTCTAATAATGTTGTCGATATTCATCAAATGCCAATATAAAAAGTTAACTCATAATTAGAGAGAAACGAATACAACACAATTAAAAGTGAAACATATAGGTAAATATAATGCAGAGTTTGATTTAAAACCACTAATAAAATATAAGAACATATACAAAGTTGAAGTTGAGAAACAAAGTTCCCATATTTGAATAACTAAAACAAATTGATGCTAAAATACCCTAAAAACACTATTTAGCATCGCATTTTACGTATTTTGTCGTGAAATTATATTTTTTTCACCAAATAGGTTATTGAGTAATGAGCTTTGTGTAGCTGAACGTTAATTTTTTCTAGACCCTAAGGTACCGCAAAATACACTGTTTAGCATCACACTTTACATATTTTGTCACGAAGTTATTATTCTTTCACCATAAAGTACACCAAAGCACACAATTTAGCATCTCATTTTTCGTATTTTGTCATTAAATTAAATCTTTTTTTTCAGAAAATTATTATTGAAGGAAAAAAATTGAAGCAAAAATCAAAAGAAACAAAAAAAACTGAAAAATAAAGAAGAGAAAAAAAACAAAAAAAAAAGAAGGCAGCTCAACCCAAAAAAAAAACTGAAACAAAAAAAAGGTAGTCTGTGACAACAAAAAAATGAAGCAGAAAAAAAAAAAAAAAAATTTGGCGCGGCAATGACAAGCCGCTTATATTAAAGTAGACTAGCCTCAATACCCGTCCTTTGGACGGGTTAATACATAAATAATATTAACAGGTGTAACAAATGGGTTCGTTAATATCGCACGGGGTTCGTTAAATTTCATCGTATAATCGAGTAATTAATTTTTTTCGAAAGAATAATATCGCATCGTACTTGAAAGAAAATTTTGTACTGGTCAACATTGAGCTTGTTAACTGTGATATAAAATCTAATAAGTGTTTATGCCATTAGGCAAATGATGTTACTTTGCAAAATATCAAATCTAATAACTGTGACTAAAAAAATTAAATTATAAATATTAATTAAATAACAAATATTATAAATTTTAAAGGAACTTTAATAAAGACATTTAAATTGAACATCCTTTGTAGATAAAATAAGAAGAAAAAGTCTAAAGAACTTAATAATTATCAACATTCATTAAATACAAATACAAAAAATGAACCCATAATAAGAAAGAAAAATTGAACATCGTCCGTAGATTTTTTTTTCTCTCATTGTAAGGGATGGGCACTCCTTGTGCTCCTTTAAATGAAATTGTTTATTGAAAAAAAAATAACAATACAATGAAAAAGTGAAGCACTCGGGTATCGTGCATGGTTCAAGGAAAACTCATGATAAAATAGGAGCAGTTATACAAAGTTGAAAAAGAATATGGAGGTTTTATTGTAAATATGACTGTATGTCTCGTTGAAAGAAGATGATGAAGGTTCTATTGTAAATGTGGCTGAAACTCCCACACAGAGTCAATGCAGCAACACTGCATGTACTCGAATATTAAAGAAAGATAAAAATAAAAAAACCAATTAAAGAAAAGATTTAATACCTGTTGGTGCAAAATGACCAAAATGAATTTTTTTTACCGAATCGATTATTGAAGAACAAAATTTACATATTTAAGTATCTAAAAATTTTCGAGACAGTAAATCACTCCTTAAAATATAAGAGAAGAAAAAAACTGAAGAGTGGGGGGAAGTCAACGATTGTGTATTAATAGTTCTCGGATAGAGTGGGGGTATATTGGTAAACAGTGGGGTGCAAAATGCGGGGTACATTTTGATAATAATAAAAAGAAAGAGTGTTGGAGAAAAAAATTTGTCAAGGGTATGTCGGTCCAAAAATATATAGTGGTGGTATATTGGTAAACAATGGTACAAAATGAGGGGTATATTGGTAAATTGTGGAGGATACATTGATTTACACAAAAATATATCAAAAAAAATGACTAAACATTAAAATATAAAAGATAAAAAAGGGAAAAAAAAGTGACCAAAAACAGAAAAAAAAAAAAAAAAAGACAACACAAAAAAAAAGGAAAGAAGAAAAAAAAATTTGCGAGCATCGGCGGGAGTAGCGCCAAGCCCTAGAGGAGCGACCAGTTGGTTCACCAAACCCCGACCCAACGTCACACGTTCTCCATAGGAGCAGTTATAGAAAGTTGAAAAAGAATATGGAGGTTTTATTGTAAATATCACTGTATGTCTCGTTGAAAGAAGATGATGAAAGTTCTATTGTAATGCAGCAACACTGCATGTACTCGAATATTAAAGAAAGAAGATGATGAAGGTTCTATTGTAAATGTGGCTGAAATTCCCACACGGAGTCAATGCAGCAACACTGCATGTACTCGAATATTAAAGAAAGATAAAAATAAAAAAAACAATTAAAGAAAAGATTTAATACCCGTTGGTGCAAAATGACCAAAATGAATTTTTTTTACCGAATCGATTATTGAAGAACAAAATTTACATATTTAAGTATCTAAAAATTTTCGAGACAATAAATCACTCCTTAAAATATAAGAGAAGAAAAAAACTGAAGAGTGGGGGGAAGTCAACGATTGTGTATTAATAGTTCTCGGATAGAGTGGGGGTATATTGGTAAAAAAGTGGGGTACAAAATGCGGGATCGATTATTGAAGAACAAAATTTACATATTTAAGTATCTAAAAATTTTCGAGACATAAATCACTCCTTAAAATATAAGAGAAAAAAAATCAAGAGTGGGGGAAGTCAACGATTGTGTATTAATAGTTCTCGGATAGAGTGGGGGTATATTGAGAAAGCAGTGGAAGTACAAAATACGGGGTACATTTTGATAATAATAAAAAGAAAGTGTTGGAGAAAAAAATTTGTCAAGGGTATGTCGGTCCAAAAATATATAGTGGGGTATATTGGTAAACAGTGGTACAAAATGAGGGGTATATTGGTAAATTGTGGAGGATACCTTGATTTACACAAAAATATATCAAAAAAAATGACTAAACATTAAAATATAAAAGATAAAAAAGGGAAAAAAAAAGTGACCAAAAACAGAAAAAAAAAAAAAAAAAAAGAAGAAAAGACAAAACAAAAAAAAAGGAAAGAAGAAAAAAAAATTTGCGAGCATTGGCGGGAGTAGCGCCAAACCCTAGAGGAGCGACCAGTTGGTTCACCAAACCCGACCTAGCGTCACACGTTCTCCATAGGAGCAGTTATACAAAGTTGAAAAAGAATATGGAGGTTTTATTGTAAATGTCACTGTATGTCTCGTTGAAAGAAGATGATGAAAGTTATTGTAAATGTACTGAAATTTATATACGGAGTCAATGCAAAGAACACCGCATGTACTCGAATATTAAAGAAAGATAAAAATAAAAAAACAATTAAAGAAAAGATTTAATACCGTTGGTGCAAAATGACCAAAATGAATTTTTTTTACCGAATCGATTATTGAAGAACAAAATTTACATATTTAAGTATCTAAAAATTTTCGAGATGAGAAATCACTCCTTAAATATATAAGAAGAAAAAAAATCAAGAGAGGGGGGAAGTCAACGATTGTGTATTAATAGTTCTCGGATAGAGTGGGGGTATATTGGTAAGAACAAGCACTAAAAAATGCAGACATTTTGATAATAATAAAAAGAAAGAGTGTTAGAAAAAAATCATCAACCAGTATGTCATTCAAAAATATATAGTGAGGGTATATTGGTAAACAAAGTACAAAATGAGAGGTATATTGCAGAATTGTGGATGATATTTTGATTTACACAAAATATATCAAAAAAAAAGACTAAACATTAAAATATAAAAGATAAAAAAAGGAAAAAAAGTGACAAAAACAGAAAAAAAAAAAAAGAAAAGACAAAAAAAAAAGAAGAAGAAAACAAAAAAATAAAAAAACTTGCGAGCATTGGCGGGAGTTACCGCCAAGCCGCATTAGATTTTAGGATAGCAATAGCAATAAATAAACTATTTAACGAGTACCACTACCGTCATTGCACACGTAAGCTGGTCTTTATTTCTTTCTCCCCAATCCATCCATCGTTTATTCCATTTTCGCGCGTCTTCTTTTCTCTTCCGATAGTTGTAAATTGTACGTAATTTAACTGTCAAAACAACAATAAAACCCAATTTCACTGCTCTCCTCCGCTCTTATCATTTCCCGCATCCAATCCAATTTGTAATCGCAATTAACTAGCGCTGATCGGAGACATAAACAGTTAGTTAATTTTAATTTTTTATTTATTAGTTAGTAAATCTATGAACACAATTCGATCCCGTTTCTTAGGTAAAATGGCAGAGGAGACTGGAAATACCAACCTCGAATCGCGAAGTTTCTGGCCTTTTCTCCTACGTTGGATCCCCACTTCTACCGACCATATCATCAACGCAGAAAAGCGCCTTCTTTCTCTAGTCAAGTAAGTAACTTCACTTTAATTATTATTCAATCACGAACCCTAATTTTTTGGATTATCCTCATTTGATCATAATTAATGATTGATTATATGCTTCTGTGATTGGTAGGACCCCTTATGTTCAAGAACAGGTTAATATAGGTTCTGGTCCACCAGAGTCCAAAGTAAGGTGGTTTCGTTCATCAAGCAACGAGCCACGCTTTATTAACACTGTTACATTTGATGGTAAAGATGATTCTCCTACGCTGGTTATGGTTCATGGATATGCTGCTTCCCAAGGTTTCTTCTTTCGCAATTTTGATGCTCTTGCCTCTCGTTTCAGAGTCATCGCTATGGATCAACTTGGGTAAGTTTTGCTTTGATTTTCTAGGATTTAACTTCTGCCCTTTTGAAGATAGTTAGTTGTGGTAAAGGGTATCTTTGACTTTGGATTCACTTTTTTGAGCTTATCTATTGCCATATGTATTTGCAAGACTTTTTGAGAGAGCATGTGTAAACATAGACACTTATATTATGAAAACAGTTTTATTTATTTTATGTTTTTTAGAGAAATAATTTATACATACACACTTATATGATAAACGATTATGCTATAAGCGCTCAATGAATCTAATAGGCCCAGTCCAATGATAGGGATAATTTGGTAGGCTTTAATTCTGATTAGCCCAGGGTCTGGAGGGTTTATGAAAGAAAGAAAAAGAAGGGTGTTGAGGGTTGTGGGCACATTGGCAATTAGTTAGGATTTTCCTTTAAGTGTAGGAGGCTAGTGTGTGTGCCTCATGTCATGATTGTTTCTGTTATGATTGTAATTGGCGCAGAGAGAGAGAGAGAGAGAGACTGTTTTCTTCTTCCTATGAGGAGACTTTGCTCTGGAATTGTATTAGGGATTCCTTCCCAATTTTCATTAGTTAATACAATTCACTGTTTCATTCCTTGTTCCCTTACTCTACTCTATCAAAAGCTATTTATTCAAACTAGGTCAAAGTACAAGCACATATGTTTGACAACTGAAATTCTGATCCAGTGTCTGCACTCTTTTTTCGTTGAAACTTCTTTTTGCAGTTGGGGTGGATCTAGCAGGCCTGATTTTACATGCAAAAGCACTGAAGGTAAATGCTAGAGTTAATAGGAAAGTTTCTTGTTGCAATGCAGAATGCTAAATTTCTTGTTGATACTGTGCAGAAACGGAGGCTTGGTTCATTGATTCTTTTGAGGAATGGAGGAAAGCCAAAAACCTGAGCAACTTTATACTGCTTGGTCATTCTTTTGGTGGTTATATTGCTTCCAAATATGCACTTAAGGTAAATGTCTTTCTTCGTTGCATTAAGCCATTAACATTAAATAGGGACATGTTTGGTTGTCTTCTATTTTCCATTTAATAGCTGTTCTGATATGTCTCTTAATATTTGTGTAGCACCCTGAGCACGTACAGCACTTAGTTCTTGTTGGATCTGCTGGATTTTCATCAGAATCAGAGAGGATTACAAAGTTCTTATCTACATGGAAGGGATCAATCGTGAACCAAATTTGGGAATCTAATTTTACACCTCAGAAAATTATCAGGTAAAATTAATGTCTCCCTATTTTTTTAATCCTCTTTTTGTGTATATTTTAGCATTTTATTATCCTCTTTTTGTGTATATTTTAGCATTTTATTATCCTCTTTTTGTGTATTATTTCATTCCTTTTGCATGCGTTCGTGTTTCACATGCTTGTGTTAAATGATCTTGAAATGATTGGGTTCCAAAAGTTTGATTGGTTACTGTGTCTGATTATCTGATAATGCTGCGGTGGCAACTAGGCACATACACACCGAAATCTTAAATTCTTTGAAGAAAGTTGTCTCTGAAATGAAAGATCATTTATGATGATAATTTTCATAATACATTTATTCACAATTCACGTTAGTACTTCTTTATTCAATGAGTGCTATGTTTTGGGATCTATTGAGTCTATTGCTGGGGTTGCAAACCGTTTCGTTGGTAGTATTCCTATCAAGCATGTTGGTTGGTAGGTTGTAGTGAAGAAGGGTGTGGGATCTTATTCCTGGTTCCCCGAAAAAAATATAAGTCAGGATTTTTTAAAAGCATTTGTTAGATAAAATTTGGTTGCTTATGCAAAGATCTATATTTTAAAAAATGCTCTTGATGTCCAATCCTAGGCATGAGAGGATGTATTGAGATCCCAAGTCGACTAGAGATATAGCCAAATTAGTCTTTGTTGATAACTGAATATTGGTGAATGACAAGATCTATTCTCTCTCTTTCTATAATCAATCACGATCATTTGATCCCTGTCTACCGTTAGGCATTAATCATTGGTTTTAATAGGATAAATTGTATTATTTTTTTCTTGTTTAGTTTATAGGGATTCTGAGGTGATAATGGCTCCTAATTTTTAGGATTAAATTGATGTACAGGCTCTGTTTTGTTCTTCTATCTATTCACCCTCAGTAATAAGTTGTAAATCATTGAGAATCATTTTCCAGTTTCAACAGTTTTTATAAGCTTGGACAACCCTTACCCCTTGAGCTAGCTTTTGGGATCTAGTTAGGCTTAGTCCAATTCGTAGGATCACCAAATGTTCTTTTTTGTTGTTAAGCTATACGGGTTACTGATTTGCTTAGTCATTCACTCATTCTAATAATATCAGTGCTTTTTATCATTGGACTTAACATTTGTTTATTTATATCAGATTGTCTCTACTTAATATTTTTGCTCTTATGTTTGTGACAGAGGTTTAGGTCCTTGGGGTCCTGATTTAGTCCGCAGGTATACAAGTGCTAGGTTTGTTGGATATTCAACCGGGGATGTGTTGACAGAATCTGAATCGAGTTTACTAACAGGTAAGGTGAGATAGCTCATTGATATGGTTTAGCTGTAAGGGCATATTTCTAACTTTTGTATCTTTTTTATATATTGAAGATTATGTTTACCACACATTAGCAGCCAAAGCTAGTGGTGAGCTGTGCTTAAAATATATATTTTCCTTTGGAGCATTTGCTAGGTCGCCCCTTTTACACAGGTTTGTTGATCACCTTCCTTCTATCGATTATTGAATTAACAATTCAATTTTGCACTTCTAAATCAAACAAAATTATTATTCAGATTGGTTATTATTTGTAAAGTAAAGCAAAGTATTGAGATTTCAGATGATAGCTACTTGTTGCTTGTACAAAACAATGCTTTTGTGTCATAACTTTTTTCCTTTTAAAATTTTATTTTATTTAATATACAAAATCACTACACTCTGCTTCTTCAGACATGCTTTTGGTTTAAAAGTGCTTGTCTGATATCCAATCCGGAAGCCAGCATGGTCTAAGAATGGGTAGAATTCCTGGTGGAAAAATGTTTTGGAGACCTTAATGATGTTTCTGTTGTGTAATCAAATGATTTTCTCTTAGCATAACACAATATGAAACTGTCAGAAGGAAGGAATCAGAGACTTAGAAAAGAGTGAACATTGTAAGAAAAACGCAGCAGTACCTATGTGTTGGACGACCTTTGAATTTGCTGTTCATGGCTAATTGCTGAATGAGATGAAAATTTAAGCTTGTGAATGTTAGGCACCTAGCCTAACGATGACTTGCAAAAGAGGAATTTAACGCAACAAGAATCGGAGTAAGAACAAAAAGGGGATTCTTTATTGATTATTATGGGTACAATGGAGAGAGAGTAGGCTCTCCGTCCCCGGTCTCTACTACAGCTCAAAGTATGATCCAAGATATCCTTAAGCCACTTCCTAAACTCCTATTTATATTACATAGGGTTAAGCAAAGGTCAACAAACTAAACAACCCTCAACTGATAACTAACTTAACAGAAAGTAAGCCAAAATATAACTAATTAATGACTTAGTTTACAATATTGACCTCACTCCCTCTTAAGCTATAATTGGAGAACCTCATTCACAAAGGACCTATCAGTGTAGTACCTATCCAACTTCAGTATGTATCAATCTTCTCTACCAAGCCATTGTATTTGTGGTTTGGTTCAGTGTTTTATATATGAAGGAAGACTAGACTACTCTTGGGTTTATCAGTGCATGACTCATTTCTGTTCGTTGAATATTGAAGTATGCTGCATTGGAACAGAAGACATTCTTGCAAATGTCCAATTAGAATTCAATCAATACAAAAGAACTCCTAGGAAACAACTGAGAAAGAGACAATGAGGAAATCAAAGCCTTCAATGGTTTGCAAATTCTCCGAAAATATTAAAAATGATTAACTTTTTAAGGTATGACAAAGGAATTTTCTAACCTCCATTTTTCTCTCTGGTTTTGCAGTGCCTCAGAGTGGAAGGTGCCGACCACTTTCATATATGGCGTCGATGACTGGATGAGTTATCAAGGGGCACAAGAAGCTCGCAAGCATATGAAGGTTCCATGTGAAATCATTAGGGTCCCACAGGTATCACTTTCTTCATTTGCTCAAACAGTGTAGCCACTTCAATATTATTTGAACTAACAAACTTCATTACTTGTTGCAGGCTGGACATTTTGTGTTCATTGAAAACCCATCTGGCTTCCATTCAGCTGTGTTTTATGCTTGTAGAAGGCTTCTTAGTCCTAATCCCGAAAGTGAATCCCTTCCTGAAGGGCTAACCTCTGCATAAAGCATAAATTTGCTTAGTGTTGTCTATAGTTTCCCTCCTCAACCTTGTCCAAGTCTTGTATAATGGAATTTACAGTTTTAAGAGCAATTGAAAGAAAAACGATCTGTAATATAAGTTTGATTTTTAAACTTGTGCTAGTTATAATTTGTTGGATTATTATTCATTTATTTTTTGCCATGGACGAAAACTCAGATTCAACTGTAATGTAAACGCATATTTTTTTAAACTTTTTATCCTGATTCTTTCTGCTCTGGTGAGATGCTCCATCAGTTTAGTACTATTGGGGTTGTGGGAGCAAAAAATCTGTGCATAAAAGGTGTCCTGGACCTGGTAGCTGAATAGCATAATGATTTCCGCGCCTTAGGGGATGAGTTTATATAAAACAGGTGTTACAACATTATGTTGTAGCATTTTCAATAGCATTTAATCTCAATACTAGTCATTTTAGTTATTTAAGTGTTAATCTATACAATGTAACAGAATTAGTTGGATTTGTTATCTCATAGTTTAGCTCTAGTTAACTTATAGCATAGTCTATTAACTGTAGTTAAGCTAGTTAGTTGAGTTTAGACCATAGATATATATTGTACAGTTACCACACTTGTAACGAACTTTTCAGATGAAATAAAATTCATTTTCTCTCACTCTCTCTGAATTGATATGGCATCAGAAGTAAATTCGGTGTTCTCCACCACCGTCGCACACCGCCATCTCTGATTCTTCTCCGTTTTTCCTTCTTCGACGAATTTGTGCCTTGAGCCCAATTCTGGGGTGACAACATCTGTACAACTACTCACTTAATCAACCGTACCCCCTCACCTCTCCTTGATCACAAATCACCATATGAGATCCTATATGATAAGCCTCCCACCTATTCCCACTTAAGAGTGTTTGGTTGCTTAGCATATGCTGCCACCATCCCTCAACATCGCACAAAATTTTCCCCTAGAGCCTCACCCTGCCTATTTCTTGGCTACCCTCTAGGATACAAAGGCTACGAATTGTACAATCTCACCACTAGGAAGTTTACAATCTCAAGAGATGTCATCTTTCATGAATCCTCGTTTCCATTCAAAGACTTTCCTATTGATGACAACCCAAGTGATCCCTTCACTGACCTTGTTCTACCTACAGCCCTCCCCACTGTCCCTGAGCCTGAACCTATTACTGCTCAACCAAACACTCCACCAGAACCTGCAATATCACCACTCCTTGCCCCTGCACCTGACACTCCACCTCCAATACTCATATCACAACCTGCTCCTATTGCCCATCCTCCTCCTCTCAGGAGAAGCTCTAGACCTCACACCACACCGCATACCTACAAGCCTATGATCATCGCCTAGCTCATGTTGCAACTCAACCCCACGCCTATCTGTAATGATTTCCAATCATACATCTTGCAAATATCCAAAGATTCCGAGCCATCAGATATCACCAAGCTTGTAAGTCCACGAGTGGTGTCAAGCTATGCAAGAAGAGCTGAATGCTCTTGAGACAAACAATACATGGTCAATACAACCCCTACCTGCAGGGAAGAAGGCAATTGGTTGCAAGTGGTTATTCAAGGTAAAATATAAGGCTGATGGTAGCTTAGACAAATACAAAGCTAGGCTAGTTGCTCAAGGTTTCACCCAGCAACTTGGCCTAGACTTTGTTGATACTTTCTCACCAGTTGCTACCATAACCACTGTGAGGGTTCTCCTTGCCCTTGCTGCACAAAATCAGTGGCATCTTGTTCAATTAGATGTGAACAATGCCTTCCTCAATGGTGATCTACTTGAGGAAGTGTACATGAAATTCCCTTTGGGGTATCCTAGAAAGGGGGAGAACTTAGTGTGCAAGCTCAACAAGTCCCTCTATGGCCTCAAACAAGCTTCAAGACAATGGTTCCACAAGTTTTCATCCACAATCATGCAACAAGGTTTCATTCAATCCACAGCTGATCCCTCCCTCTTCACCAAGGGCAGTGGTAGTTCCTTCATTGTGTTGCTACTTTATGTGGATGATATCATCTTAGGAAGTCCTAATTCTACTCTAATAACTGAAACACAACATATGCTGCAACAATTCTTCAAGTTAAAGCTTCTCGGTCCATTGAAGTACTTCTTAGGGCTTGAGATTGATACTTCTCATCAAGGAATTTTTCTATGTCAGAAAAAATATGCCCTGCAGTTGCTCAATGACACTGGTTTCAGCAACTGCAAAGCTCTCCCTACACCTATGGATCCTCACCTTGATCTTCATGATGAAAAAAGTGATCTTGTAGCAGATAGTTCTCAGTATAGACGCCTAATTGGCAGACTCATGTATCTCACAATATCACGCCCAGATATAGCCTATGCGTTGTCAACAAACTCGATCGATTTATGATCGAGCCCGAGTCATTCATCTTCATGTTTGTGCATCATGTTCTTCAATACATCAAGTCCGCACCAGCCAAGGCCTTTTCTTTGATGTCGCACCTTCACTTGCGCGCTTCGCTATGATCTGCCGATTGGGGTTCATGTACAAAGAACGTAAAATCTACCACAGGTCTTTGTGTATTCCTGGGCAATTCTTTGATCACTTGGAAGTCTAAGAAGCAACCAACAGTGTCTAGGTCCTCCGCAGAGGCAGAATACCGAGCACTAGCTCTGCTAACATCTGAACTTTTATGGTTAAAACAACTACTGCACACTTTTCAGGTAGATGTGCCATCATGCAAAGTTTTCTGCGACAACAAGGCTGCAATACAGCTAGCTTCCAACCCAACACTCAATGAGAGATCCAAGCATATTGACATAGATTGTCACTTCATACGTGAGCACATCAATTCCAAGTTTCTCAACTTATTCCACATTGCTTCTAAGCATCAATTGGCTGATCCATTCACTAAAGCACTTCCCAGGATACTTCACTGCACTCTAATTTCCAAGTTGGGCATCAAAGACCTGTATGCACCAACTTGAGGGGGAGTCTCAATACTAGTCATTTTAGTTATTTAAGTGTTAATCTATACAATGTAACAGAATTAGTTGGATTTGTTATCTCATAGTTTAGCTCTAGTTAACTTATAGCATAGTCTATTAACTGTAGTTAAGCTAGTTAGTTGAGTTTAGACCATAGATATATATTGTACAGTTACCACACTTGTAACGAACTTTTCAGATGAAATGAAATTCATTTTCTCTCACTCTCTCTGAATTGATATTTCAAGCTTTAGTTTTACCTTACCTTATGCTTTATTTTCAGTCATTTCAATGGATCTTACCTATTTAGCTTACTGTTTTGGCTTTGGTGAGATGGCAAAAGTATATATAGTGGAAGTTTTTTAGAGCCCTTTGAGGTTTGTATTTAGCACGACCTTGTGCCTCAACTATCATTCCAGAAAATAAACTCTTCTTTTATAGCTCATAATTTTGTCTATGTAACTATCGTCTGATTTTGTATCAAATTCATTGAAACCATTGAGTTCTCTACTTTTGAGTATTGGATCTTTCGGATTTTCCTCCCTAAGATGCAAGTTCCGTCAAAATTGATATAAAAACATCGACATGGTGTTTACTTGGTAAGTTTTTGGTCACAATCAAACCAGTCTGTTGCAAATGGAGCAGTCTCTCATGAAGTTCGGTGATTGTAAAGTACAGAAGTAATCAAGTTTCGATAAGTCTTTTCTTTTTTTGTTTCATTTGTTTCATGATGAGAATATTTTTTGTAGTGTAAATAACTATTATGTTATTTTGGACAAACAAATAACTTTATACTTAAAGATCCATGAATTTTTAATTAGTTATTAGTATTGTGAGGGATCCTATATTTTTTTTGGATGAGTTTTTTTTTTGCCACTACATGTCTACATTTATGCCAAATTTATATTGTGCTTTTCAATCACTTACTATAGAGTTTCATGAAGACTCTTTTACGTCTAAGCTCTCATTAATTACACTTATGACTAATAATCATGAGTCGGTTTACCTATGGATTTGATGTGCAATTTCTAGTTTTACTAAGCTTAGTTAATGTATGCATTACTTAAGACTATCCATATTACTCATATTACCCAAAGATTTCCACTATTTAGTGGGCTATTATCTTAAATAAAGTTGTCAATCTCAATCGAAAACATTAAATAAAGATACACTTTGAATACAAATTTAACATAAACATGACAACACATCACCTACGAAGTTTATTAGTACAAGTTAATTGCCATCTTAGCTTTAAGTATAGGCTCATGGTGAACTTAAAAACAACAAAACAGAAAATTAATCCAAGAAAACAATCATCAAAGATGTGAAAAATTCTAAATATGATAAAGCTATGAGGGGGATGAAGGGGGAAGATGATAATGTGTGAAAATGGAATGGAAGGAAGAAAGTGACAATGGGCGGAAAATAGAGGAAAGAGATAGTGTAGGTGTTCCAGCTTAACCAAAGTCTTAGGTTCGAATCGAGGTTTGAGCATGCAGCACTGTATCTCTTGAGGAGAGTTTTGCTGTCTATTGTGGTCTTACCTGACTCGAAGAATTAGTGGCTCTCTACATTTGCGCGTAGAGGATACCCAGTTTATAAAAAAAATGTATAGATTATAGATGTAACCAAAAAAAAAGTATAGATATTTATAGAAGATCACAAACTAACACAAAAGACGGAAGATGTTTTTTTTTTGACAATAGAAGACAGAAGGTGATGAATTATTATTATTATTATTATTATTATAAAAGATGGCGGTATTTTGTTACCATTTTTTGTACGGTGTATATCATACTCCCCATCTATAAAAGGCAATCATTCTTCTTATCTATGAAGCCCTGATACTTCAAAATAGGCCATGTACCCGTATTCGATACGTATCCTGGGAGTATCCTAGAATTTATATTTATTTTTAAATAAAAAAAGACCAGATACTTACAAGATACTTGTCGGATACTTACCGGATACGTATCCTGGGAGTATCCTAGATTTTATATTTATTTTTAAATCAAAAAACAATAAGATATTTACTCTTTTATTCATTATTTAAATAGAAATAAAATGGATCCAAAAAGGGCACAAGTTATGTGCATACTAATCTTCGTCTTTTTTCTAGAAAAGATGAAGGATATGGCAAAGGAGAGACAAATATGTGGGACGTTAGTGGAGATGCACATGATCCACTTGATGGTGTTGGAATTGAATTAGCAGATATATCTCTTGATGAACCAAAGAGTTGGAAGCTATGTTATTTTTTGACGATGGATATGGAGGAGGGGGGAATGACACAATTAGTGTTAAGTAGTTAATAGTAGGCAATTCTATAAAGCTTAAACTTCTTTTGGATATGACTTATGGTGTTGTTTTTTGCTATATTCTAACTTGAATAGTAAATTGTATATCTTTTGTGACATGTTCGTAGGAGGAAAAATATATTTTAAAATGGGTGGGGAAAAAACATTTAACTATGCTTACTTATTTTTTGGGTTACCATGTCATTGGTGCACATTTTCCACAGGCTTTATCGATGACAAATCTACACAGGGAACCTGACTAGCCACGAGTACTCGACTTTGCCGGCATGTGTGGTTCTCTCCTCCCAATAGAGTTTTTTGTCACACCCAAAATTTATCACTTTGTTACCTCAAAATTTCGACAGTACTTTAAATGGAGTTGACTCCACATTTAATAATGTTTTAGGGGCCACAAGTCAACATTCAAGTCAATACTCCATCACTTCGACAGAAAGGATATGCAAGTGCAAGAGATGCAAGTGAACTTCGACAAGCTCGGTTTTCGAAGCTATGAAGCAAGCAAGGCAAGAAACCTTCGACAAGAGAGGACTTAAATCTTCGACAGAGATGGGTTCAACACTTCGCCAAGCGGTTGACAAGGAGCTAGTCGAAACGTGCAGAGCAACAGTTAGTGGGCGGTTACTTCCCCTTATTTGTAGGAGGCAGTTATTGTTTTTTCCCACGATTGTTCCTATGAGTATAAATACTCATTTGTAATAGAAAATCGGGGTCACCACATTTCACAAGAACTCTGAGAAACTCAACTTCCAAGCCAAAGCGAAATACGAGTGAAACAGATACCTTGTACGTGTTGGTGAACCATCTTTCTTTCAATTAATGCAATATTTACTTTCTTTTTACCTTTGTTGCGCTTTCTCGCTTTTATTTTGTTTTCAATTTGTCTCTTTCTATCATTCCTCGCTTCTTACACACGCCTAAAACACAAAACTTAAAGGCAATCGTCAAAGAGATTTTCTAGTTTGATCTCACAATCTCAACATTGAAAACTAGTGATTGTTTGCTAAAAACACCAGCAAACAAATTGGCACGCCCGGTGAGACCTTTGCCATTAATTTTGTGTTGTTTCTATAAGTGTATGCATTTGTATGCACTTGAGGAGTGGTAGAATGGTACGTGCCAATTCTAACAATGCCTCTAGTTCTAACCCTGTGGTATCACAAGGGCAAGGAACAACCATAGATTCTGCAAGTGTTAGTGTTGCGGGGACAATGGCCCCAGTAACATCAATAACCGTTCCCACGATGTCGATGACCAATGTTGGGTCGACACAATCTATGTCTTTGCCACAAAGTATAGGACTTCCTTCTAGTCCTTACATGGCAACAGGGAATAGTTTAGAGACACGTTTCCAGAATATGAGTCTACCACCATACCCTTTTGGTGTATATGGCATGTCTACTGGAATGCCACACGTTTCGACCTTTTCCCCTTCACATGTGTCTTCTGAAAGCACACTTGGTCGAAATCCTACCGCATTAACTAACGCGTCTTTGTTGGCGTTAAGACAACAAGTAGACGAGAGTAATCATGATATGGTTAATATGTTAACCCAACAAATTGGTACTGTTTTCAATCCGTTGATTCAGAACACCAATACAAGTTACCAAATGTTAGCAAACCAAATGGGTAGGATTGCAGATTTCTTTGGGGCTCCTACGGGAAACAATAGGCAGGTACCCAATTGTGGGAATAATGCGCCTAACACCCCACAGAGAGATCGCCATCGCCGAAGCCCAAGCGGTTGTAAGCGAACAACAAGGTACGGGAAACCATGTCCCCAAGTAGTTATGGTAAATCGAAACCAAAACGCTGACGAAGTTGTTCGACAAGTGCAACGAAATAACACTTGTGCTCAAGATAACATAGCCACTTTGGTAGAAACCATAATGACACAGAATGGCCTTAACGTAGGTTTACATAGGCCTAATTTCATATCACCTCTGTGTGAATATGTATTGCAGGCAGAGTTGCCAAGAGGTTGGAAAATTCCTAAATTTACTAAGTTTGGGGGTGATACCAATGAGTCTACCGTCGAACACATTGCCCGTTACATGACCGAGGCAGGGGATATAGCCCAGAATGAGAGTTTGAAAATGAAATATTTTCCAAATTCTCTAACTAAGAATGCCTTTACGTGGTTTACCACTTTACCCCCTGGTTCCATGTACACATGGGGGCAATTAGAAAAGGCTTTTCATGAGCAGTTTTATATGGGCCAGTCGAAGATTAGTCTTAAAGAATTGGCCAGTGTTCGACGTAAAGTGCCTGAAGCTATCGACGACTACCTGCATAGATTTAGGCTATTAAAGGCTAGGTGTTTCACACAAGTGCCTGAACATGAGCTTGTCGAAATGGCTGCAGGTGGCCTTGATTATTCAATTAGAGATACCTCTCATTTGAGAGATATGGCCCAATTAGCCGATAGAGTTCGACAAGTTGAAAGGCTTAAAGAGGAAAAGGCTAGAGTGAATAAGTTCAATAAAAAAGAAAACTCAGTGGGGTTTCATAAAAAAGAGAAAATAGCCTATGTCGATGAGGAATTCGACTTCGCGCTTGATAATGTCGAACTGAGGAAATTGATGTGGTGAACTTAAGCCTGGTCCTCCTTATGCTTGCAAATTATTAAGGCCTGCAAATGGGAATAACCCTGTAGAGCCTAGAAATGATAGATTTGTGCCTAAAACATACACTTTTGATGTTACTAAATGCGATGAAATCTTTGATTTGTTAGTAACTGATGGCCAAATAATAGTGCCAAATGGCCTGAAAGTACCTCCTCTCGAACAGAGGAAGAAAAAGGGTTCTTGTAAGTTTCATAATTTTTGGGACATACAACCGACTGTTGTGTACTTTTCAGGACTTAGTTCAAAAGGCTATCGAAGAAGGAGACTTAAGTTTGGTGATAAAAGAACAAAGCACCAATGCAGATTGACGCGATCCACTTCATCGTGCGAAGCCATGTATCTTTGAACCGGTTGAAATGAATATAAGCATGGTTGATGCAAAGGTGGTAGGTTCTCCCAAACTCACAAACCTTCTACCGACAAGCTTAAAAGTGTAGTGCAAGGGGGTGATGTTGTGCAAAAGCTTACTCGGGAGGAGTATGAAGAGAAGGTACATTCGTGTACCCCAAAGTCAAGAAGAATTAATAGACTTCCTTAATAGGTGCAAGTCAAGAACTCGAGGTAATGTTATGCCCAGATGTAGTCTTTGTGTTCGACAAGGAAGTCGCCAAAAGTGTCGAAGGATACGGAGTTCGACAACCTCTTAAAAGAAAATGGGTGGACAAAAGCCAAACTTTTAGCTTCAAGCAGAGGGGACCTTCCTTATAAGGTCAAGAGTTCGAACAGCCTTCAACAAGCAAGCCACGATCTCTTTGGTAAGACCACAACCAAGAAAGAATTTGTGTTATCGGCCTCGCCAAATCGTTTGTTCCAAGGGCTAACCTTCCAAACGAAAAGTGGATACATCTTTGGTTGTAACCACTATAGGAATCTTGTGTACACAATTCGAGGTTGTGAAGCCAAGGCAAATGAGGTCGCGAAATATAACTACAAAAATAATTACAAAGGAAAAATCCTATGACCAAGACCCAATGGCGTGCCGCTTTCAACGCCAAGAAGAAAGCGATACTTGCTTCTAACGAGCAAACGCCGAACTTCAAAAGCGGCTAAGAATATGACTTCTAAAGCCGTGGGGAATACAAAAGTGAACATAGGTCTTTGCCAACCAAGTGAAGGTTGGAAATAAGGCCAAGGGTAAATCTATTGTAATAGAAGAACCAAGGAGGCTCGCAATGGAGAGGATCTTTCCTCCACCGCCATCGTTGAGGAAGAAAAGTTCGACTTCGACATGGATGAAGACGTCACTCAGATTTTGAAGACTCGAAGCTAGTTTTGATGTCATTTGCAATGTGGTGTATATTCTACCCAGTGAATATGACGTTATCACAGTCCCAAATGATGTCAAAGAAAACTTCACCGAGGATATGGCTAACCACAAGCCAGTTTGTTACTACGTAATGAACAACTACCGTGTCGAAGAACAAATGGCCACTTTCGGAGAGGCCGGACGAAGGCATGCGGCATCATTTGAAGCCTCTGTATGTCCAAGCCAAGGTTAACGGCGTGGGTGTCAATAAGATATTGGTAGATGGAGGCGCTGCGGTGAATTTGATGCCTCAAGCAATGCCGAAACCATAGGGATGTTCGACATCGACCTTAAGCCTCATAATATTGTGTTAACCAATTATGAGGGCAACCGCTTGATCTTTGGGGGCCATCGGTTGAAGTAGTAGTAGGCATTGCCAAGAGAACTACCATGTTCTTTGTCATAGCCTCCAAAGCAAGCTATAACCGCTCCTCGCGAGAGAGTGGATTCATGGAGTAGGTCTGTGTGCCTTCAAGCCTACATCAAAAGTTGGTGATGTGGAAGGATGATGGTCTCGTGGAATATGTCGAAGCAGACCAAAGCTACTTCCTTGCTGATGTGAACAACGTCACCAAGGAGAATTTTGAAAAACAAATGGCGAATATTGCGCCATGTACGTCTTCCAGTCAGGCATACATCTCATCTGATAATGTGCTTTCCTCTGTTCGATTGTACCCAACACATGGTTTTGTTTGGGAGAGGGAAGTAGTGGAAGATGCAAGTGTCTATCCTGAGGGTGTTCTACCCCCAACAGGATGGGATACTGACTCTTAGAAGGTTTTAGATGTCAGTGCCCAACGCATGGGATAGAATTACGGCCTATATGGCCGAAAATAAAGTGAAAACGGCTTTGGAAGCCGAAATAATTCAAAGAACAATGGTCGCCGAAGCCATAGCTTCATCTGAAGAAAGTGGTGAAGTCATAGATGACAAACTTGATTGCATTTATGATGACGAACCATTAGGCTTTGAAAAGGATCCCAGGGATTCAACAAAGCGTATGCAAGCTCAAGATCCAGTGGAAGAAGTGGATTTGGGAGATGGCCTAGTCAAAAGGCCAACGTATATTAGTGCACACCTTGATGCTGCCTTCAAAACCCAAGTTATTTCACTTCTGCAGGAGTTCAAAGATTGCTTTGCTTGGGAGTACAACGAAATGCCTGGGTTGAGTCGAGAAGTGGTGGAACTACAAATACATATTCGACCAGGGAAGAAACCAGTAAAGCAAACACCAAGAAGATTTGCTCCTCAAATATTGGCTAAGATCAAAGAAGAAATCGAACGGCTGTTCAAGAGCAAATTCATCAGAACTGCCAGGTACGTCGATTGGTTAGCTAATATTGTCCCAAAGAATGAAGAAAATGGAAAACTTAGAGTTTGCGTGAGACTTTAGGGATCTAAATAATGCAACACCTAAAGATGAATACTCTATGCCTGTAGCAGAAATGCTAGTAGATTCGGCAGCAGGATTTGATTATCTCAGTATGCTAGATGGCTACTCAGGGTATAATCAAATTTTTATTGCCGAAGAGGACGGTCGAAAGCTTTTTCGATGTCCGGGGCATTGGGTGTTTATGAATGGGTAGTAATGCCCTTTGGTTTAAAAAATGCTGGTGCCACTTATCAAAGGGCAATGAATTCTATGTTTCATGATTTTATTGATGATTTTATGCAAATATACATAGATGATGTGGTGGTTAAGTCATCCTCAGAAATTGGTCATTTAGACCATCTTCGACGTTCGTTTGAACGAATGAGGAAATATGGATTGAAAATGAATCCAACCAAATGTGCTTTTTTACGTATGCGTGCGGTGAGTTCTTGGGTTTTGTAGTACACAAGAAAGGCATAGAGATCAACCAAAATAAGACTAAAGCAATTATGGAAACGAAGGCTCCTTCGACCAAGAAAGAACTTCAGTCATTGCTAGGAAAAATCAATTTCCTTCGAAGATTTATCTCAAATCTAAGTGGCAAAACACAAGCTTTTTCGCCATTGCTGAGACTGAAGAAAGAAGATGAATTCAAGTGGGAGCATGTTCATCAAGAAGCTTTTGACGCAATCAAGTCTTATTTAGTCAAACCACCAATTTTAACACTCTGTTATTAGAAACAAATTCTTTGAAATTGTATATAGCGACTTTCCGATAACACAATAGGTAGCATGTTAGCACAAGAGGATGATAATGGTGTCGAAAGACCTATTTATTACCTTAGTAGGGTTTTGATTGATGCTGAAACGAGGTATAGTCCAATAGAAAAATTATGCCTTTGCTTGTATTTCTCTTGTACGAAATTAAAGCAATATATAAAATCAGCAGATGTGTATGTTTATTCCCATTTTGATGTTATTAAGCATATGTTATCAAAACCAATGTTACATAGCAGAATTGGTAAATGGGCTTTAGCTTTGCTAGAGTATAACTTAACCTATCAGCCTCTTAAATCAATCAAAGGACAAGTGGTTGCTGATTTCATAGTAGACCACTCGGTTGTCGAATATGAAATCCATTCGTTAGACATACGTCCTTGGAAACTATACTTCGATGGCTCAAGCCATAAAAATGGAGTGGGTATTGGAATCTTAATTATTTCTCCAGAAAACATTCCAACGAAGTATAAATTTAAAATTCGAGACTCTTGCTCCAATAATGAAACTGAGTATGAGGCTTTAATAGTGGGCCTTAAAATTCTACTTGAATTGGGGGCAAGCCATGTCGAAGTAAAAGGTGATTCTCAATTGGTTGTCAAACACTTGACAAAAGAATATAAATGCATCAATGAACACCTTGTTAAATATTTCGTTGTTGCCAACACTTTGTTAAAAAGGTTTACATGTGTACACCTAGAACATTTACCACGAATCGAAAATCATGTGGCAAATGAGTTGGCACAAATTGCCTCAGGCTACAGAGTGTCAAAGCAAAGCCTAGAAGAGTTAATTGAGATAAAAGATAAACTAATCTCAGAAGACTCTCTTTATGATAATACTCCTTCGACGTTATTGTCAACACCAAAAATTGGGGGGGCAATAAATGCAAATGAAGTACGCGTCGAAAAACGCCACATTTTTGACGATATTGACTTGGTAGAAATTTTTGCTATTGACAATATGGTTGATGATGATTGGCGTAAACCCATTGTAGAGTATTTGCAAAATCCTACAGGAAACACTAATAAAAAAGTGAAGTACAGAGCTCTGAGCTATGTGTTAATTGGCAATGAGTTGTTCAAGCAAACTCCTGAAGGGGTTCTGTTAAAATGTCTTGGTGAAAATGAGGCATACTTAGCAGTTTCTAATACGCATAGTGGGGCATGTGGTTCGCATCAAGTAGGCCATAAAATGAAATGGTTGTTATTTCGACAAGGGATGTACTGGCCAACCATTTTGAAAGATTGTATAGAGTTTGCTAAAGGTTGCCAAGAATGCCAAAAGCACGCTGGAATACAACATGTGCCTGCAAACGAACTACATTCTATAGTGAAACCATGGCCATTTAGAGGTTGGGCTCTAGATGTAATTGGAGAAATAAAACCAACTTCGTCGAAAGGCCACAGATACATTCTGGTGGGAATTGATTACTTTACCAAATGGGTAGAGGCAATACCTTTAGCCAATGTTGATCAGGAAGCAGTGATAAGGTTTGTCCAAAATCATATCATCTATAGATATGGAATTCCAGAAACCATTACTACAGACCAAGGTACTATTTTCACTGGTCGAAAAATGGTAGACTTTGCTGCCGAAATTGGTTTTAAGTTATTGACTTCGACACCATACTACGCACAGGCCAATGGTCAAGTGGAGGCTGCCAACAAAATCATTATCAACTTGATTAAAAAGCACGTTGGACGTAAGCCTAAAAGTTGGCATAGCTCTCTCGACCAAGTGTTATGGGCTTGTCGAACTTCACCTAAAGAGTCTATAACACTACTCCTTACAGGTTAACATTTGGACATGATGCAGTGTTACCTGTTGAAATTTGTTTACAATCAACAAGGATTCAGAAACAATATGAAATTCCCTTTGATCATTATTGGAATATGATGATTGATGAATTGGTTGATTTAGACGAAGAAAGGATGTTAGCTTTAGAAATGCTTATTCGACAGAAACAAAGAGTAGCTAAAGCTTACAACAAAAAGGTTAAGTTAAAAACCTTTGAAGAAGGAGAGTTAGTGTGGAAAGTCCTATTACCTATGGATAAAAAAGATAGAGTTTTAGGCAAATGGTCACCAGGGTGGGAAGGCCCATTTCGCGTATTGCAATGCTTTTCGAATGGCGCTTATGAAGTCGAAGAGCTAGGTGACTGTTCGCGCTTGTGTAATAGTATAGATTTTCGCAATTATAGTGCAAGTATACACATCGTACAAGTAATAAAGTGGATTAAAGTAAGAGATCGTTCCCACGAGGATTGATAAGCTTTCACAGTTCAAGTTTCAAAACACAAGAGAATCAAGTGACGAATCGACAATAAGAGTTGGTTTTAAAGCAAAAGATTTAAACAAAACAAGAAAATAGAAGTTGGTTGTGAATATGGATGAGAGATGAGTTGAGTTGTTGTATGCAGATAAATCCTTCCTAGCCAGACGTCATAACGTTTAGACGTTATGACGTTCAAATGTTAATGCGTGCAGCGTGGCCACGCGTTTGAACGCTGTTGTTAAAAGAGCTATGCTTTTCAAAGACAAAACGCCGAGTTTCAAGTACAAGAAATCCTATGTCTAGGTTCTAAATAGGCCCACTCCTCGTATATTAAGTACCCACAAAGAATGTTCTATGAACTATTATCCATTCTATGTCTAGACTTAGATAAAGATGCCTAAATGTCTTTAGTGCATTGTTCATTCATATAAATCTTTGATTTCTTTTCATAGACCATGTCTGTACCTATGAATCTACCTATTTTAAGAGGCCAACCTCAAAACAAGTTTTTGAAAATATTATTACGCAAAGATTTAAAACGGGCAACACTAACACTTCATAACATTAACTAGAAATTCATTAATAGCAAAACAACAACTCAACTACAAAGTATTTAGTTCATGCTGAGCATCATTACAGAATGAAAAGGATGTGAAATCCTAATACCATACATAATGTAAAAGAACTCAAGTGCAAAAGATACACCCAAGTACTTCTTAGCATGTACGTTGTATAGACGTTACAACGCCCGAACCTTACACTTATGCAGAAATAAAACTAAGTTCAGAATAGTAAAATATAGAAGTCTGTTTCCAGATCTTCTTTACAAAACTAGTTCTAAGTTAATGGAGGGATGGTGGGATGAAGAAGATAAAGTGATTCTCAAGTTGGTGGAAGAGATGATTTTTTGAGAGAGAGGTCGAAATGAGCTTAAATAGCCTCCTTGCTTACGCGTCTTTGATGTCACTAACCCACCTACCATATCTGTTTCTTCTATTTTTCCTGACACTGTTCAGAGCTACAGTGCTTCTGTGCGTCAGCTCATGGGGAACAGAAAATCTTCTGACTTTTATATCTTTGACTTATCATTGCTTCGCGCGCCAAAATGAAGATCTTTTCACCCTTTTTCTCGCTACACTTAAGTAGGCGTGGTGAGGACGTGGTAACGTTCAAAGATCGAATTTCCGCACAAGCACAAAAAGCATCAAAACGCTCTCAAGGGCACCAATTGGTGCCTAAATGCACAGATTCATCACTTCATCTATTTATTTACTAAAGACTCAGAAATTGCATAAAACTTAATTAAATACTCCTTGTATTACTAGAAAACTTACATGACTTATTCTTTGAATAAGTATAAATAACTCATATAAATATGAGTTATCACACCCCAAACTTAAGTCATTGCTTGTCCTCAAGCAATCAAGATAACAAAGAAAACAAAACATGAAATCAAGTACACTAGCAAAGTTATGCTCTTACTAAATCAATAGATCAAAAATTCATTCTCAAGGGCTAATTCCTCACACACTCACACACCACTTGCATGATCAAATTCCAGATTCATTAAAGCTCAAAGTGAGTGTGTGATCTCTCGCATTTAAATCTTCCTCTAGCTAGTTCGTAAACAGTTTTGACTTATGAAAGAGTGGTTTCCCAAATAGGATGAAGAAACATCTTTCAAAACAAAGAATAGGCTAACATTTTCACATAAGACATAGGGGTTCGGTTTAAGCATGACAAAGGGTCTTAAGTGGGTGCTAGGACTAGATTAGTGCAACTAATTTATTGACTCACACACGCAAAAAGACTGTAACCCCCTCATTACTGAGCAACTCTCTTTATTTTGCTTCCCTTTGGGAGCAATTTTTTTTTTTTTTTTTTTTTTTTTTTTTTTACATATTTTGGAGTGCTTCAGCATTTGTTTCAGGGTATTACAGGGAACATAGCACACATGTGGATTTTCCACTTATTTGTAACAACACACTCTTTTTGGTATTTTTGGGGATAGAAGTTACAACGTTTATGGGTGGACGTTGCAACGTCTCGAACATACTACACAACACACACGACGGACGTTATAACGTTACGGGTGCAGGCGTTACAACGTTGCACTCACACTACACCGCACTTAACCATCCTACGCCTTTGCACCCGGCCTTAGTACGACTTGATTTACCCCCAAACTTAGCTTCTACTGCTATTCTAGGTTTTTAATCAAGTTTTGTTTTCACCAAACTAGCTTCAGCACAAAATATTCCTTAGCTAACTAGATTCTCTCTTAAAAACAGAGTTTGTGTAGGAGCAACAATCAATTCTTTACATCTAATCATGCATAGGTTACTCACACACACATTTTCACTTATCCTTAGCCCAAAGAGAATTATTTTCATGCTTGACAGAGTAAGAACAGAAGCTACTTTTGCATTTGATTTCATGTACAGCACTTAAAACATCAACACATTGAGATTTCCCCCCCATACTTAAAGAGGAGCAGTGTCCTCACTGCTAAAATTATCATTAAAACTAAAAAACTACAACTACTATTGAAATTAAATGTGGGACTTACTTGTTTGATGCACCAGACCTTAGCCTTCCGCTTTGTCTGGTGGGTACTGCTGACTGCCCTTCTCCTTTCTTCTTCTCCTTTTTCTCTTTCTTGGGTTTCACTCCTCCTTGCTCAGTGGTGGTGGTTGTTGTTGTTTCATCAGATTCTTTCTCTTTTGTACTTGCTCCAATACTCGCACCAGCAGTGCTTGAGGCTTCAGCAATCCTCTTTTTGGCCTCCTCCCACATTCTCATTGCTAGATCAGCAGGGTTGACTTGCATTGGCTCGCTGGGTATCACCTGGGCTTTTTCCACCTCTGGCTCTTTAGACGTCGCCACGTCTGATGATGATACTCCAGTTCCAGCAACTGCTCCCTGGGCTTGCTTCAACAAGTGCTCTGCTAGCTTCTGTGTGGCCTCCTCCATTGCTTGCTGTCTGACCTTTTCCAATGCAGCCTCACGTTCATTGATGACTTGCATTTCTGCAAGCTTGGCTGCAGCCTCTTTTTCAGCAGACGTTACAACGTCTGCGCAGCGCTTCTTCAAAGAATAGCGGGAAGGGGCGCTTCGTAAGCGATGAGTGGCAACGAATGCACCACTAAGAGCGTGCAGCAGTCGCCCCGCAAAGACTTTGACTTTTTCTTTTTCTGGAAGCTTCGCTCGAGTGTTGTGGTGGCTGCAACTTTCTCTCTTTTCTCCGCTCCCTTGAGCTTGATTTGACTCAATGACTATCCGTTGTCTCTTCTTCCTTCCAAAGGGATTGTATGCCGTCGCGCTTTGACTCTGGTCTTCTTGGGTGGGGAAATGGGTTGGGATTGTGGGTTGCTTTCTGTGATTGTTGGCTCAGACGTCGCCACGTCTGGCTTCTGGTGCGATGGTTGTTTTTGAGGTTCAGGTTGGGGTGGGGGTGGTTGTGGGATGGTTTGGTCCTGAGCTTTGGATTGTGGAGTATTTGGGGTGTTTTGGTTGTTGTGTGTGAGAGGTTCTTGGGGTGAAGGTGGTGGTTGTGGGGATGGTGCTTTGGGGCTAGGTGTTTTGGATTTTTCTTGGGCTGGCTCTTTGGTTGATTGAATTGCTGGGGACTCACTTTCAGTCCTTTCACTCGAACTCCCTTTTTCTTCTGGGCTCTCTTCCTCTTCTTCTTCACTAATCACTTCCATGCTTACCTTCTTGGATTCCTCTGCATCACATTCAGAAATATCATCTAAATCATCAGAATTAAAATCTTCCTCACTACTTACCTTCTTTTGTTTCTTTGCTGGGCTTTGCCTCTTCTGGTGGGCTTCTTGCTCGCTTTGCTTTTTCCTTCTTCACAGCTCTTCTTTGGATTGTAGACAGGGGCACTTCATCATCTTCTTCTTCTAGCATCCATTCTCGCAATGCAGGCTCTACAATTGCTTTCTTCCCCTTGGACACCTGGGCAAATACCTTCTTTTGCCACTCAAATTGCTCCTTAATAAATTTGGCTGTGGAGTGCGCTTTCCTCCAGACGTTGCAACGCCCGAGCATCAGCAGAACTAGCAGAAGACTGCAGACTTCACCCTAGGCTGAAATTTTGTTGAGAAGGGACCTCGAGGTTGCTCCCCAAGCTCAAGCCTCTATCTCCACTCCCGCCTCCATGCACAGATCGGTTATCAAACAAGGGAAGTACAAATAGCCGTCCTTCCTGTTCTTCCATTTGTTGAGCTCACGATTGATCGCCTTCCCAACCTCCACTTTGTCTCTCGGACATGATTGCATCAATTACAATCATTCTCTCCTTGTCAACCCATGATGTGTGAGAGGTAGGGATTAAGCAAGTGCCTTATGAAATGGAACCAAGTATTGGCTTCATCACAAAGGTATTTCTTCATTATCTTGAACTCGCTCCCATGCTCACCTCTTCTTTCCTGCAGACAAACACCTTCAACACATATCCTCTCCTTAATGGCATCCATCTCGGCCAATCCATAGTTCTTCTGTTTGGTCTCCATGGCTTTGCCATAGTATCCTAATCCAAAATAGTCATTAATGACCCTTACCCCAAACTTGACTTCCTCTCCTCTTACCTTTGAGACGATGGATGGCTCTCCTTCGCACCTCTCCACGATTCCCTTGTAGAAATCATGAACCGAGTAGCAATATACTCTTTTCTCGTGCATAACAAATTTCCGCCATCCCAATGACTGCGCGACGGCTATGTAGAAAATTAGGATTGGGGTTTTCTTGGATCAAACCCCTTTCAGAAGTAGGGCTTTCTTCTTAGATGGGTTTGGTGTTTCAGGGGATGGGGGTGAGGATGAACTTAGGTCAATCTGCTTTCCTTTCCCGCAGGATTTGGTGGCGGATTGTTTCACTTTAGTCATGGTTTTGTGCAGAAATTGTTTGGAAGGAAATGGGGATTTACGGAAATTTTAGGTTTTGAGAGAAGAAGGGATGGGAGAATTTTGTTTCAGAGAGAAGGAAACTAGAAAGAGATTTCGGGAGGTGGAATGGTGGTGAGTGGTTAGATTTTTATGGGGAAGAGGTTATGGGAGTTGAGAAATGGAAGAGTGGAGTAATGGAGAAAGTAAATTGATTAGACATGTTAAGTGAGGGAATGACGTCGTGGTCGGGTTACCACGTTCGCTTTGCAGAGAGGAAATCATTTTCGCCACGTCATCACTTACGCTCTTGACTTAATTTAAACGCCTTGGCGCCGCACGTGCCCACGCCCGGTAAATACTAAGACGTTACGACTTCTACCATCTTTCACTTTTCTTTCAACACTTATTCTGCGAAACAAAAATTAAAAAGACACGAGAAAAATTAAAAAAAATCCTTGGGTTGCCTCCCAAGAGCGCTTGCTTTAAGAGTCTTCAGCCAGACTTTTGTCTCTGTTATTCAGGAATTGTTGAAGGACATTTGAATCTTGTCCCTTTCCACATGTTCTCCATGATATTGTTTCACACGTTGGCCATTAACTTTGAATATGGTGTTTGTCTTTTCATCAAATAAATCCACAAAGCACCATGAGGATAGATCTTCATTAGTTTGAATGGACGACCACCTTGACTTCAACTTTTCGGGAAACAAATTTTTAAGCCTTGAATTAAATAGTAATACCTGTTGTCCTTCTGCTAGCTCTCTCCTTTGAATGCTTTGATCGTGCCACTTCTTGGTCTTTTCTTTATACATTGCAGAGCTCTCATAGGCATGGTGTCTAAACTCTTCTAGCTCATTCAATTGTAACAATCTTGCCTCACCAGCCTTTGCATGATCCAAATTTATTTGCTTTATTGCCCAATAAGCTTTATATTGGAGCTCAATTGGCAGGTGACAAGCCTTCCCATAAACTAGCATGTACGGAGACATGCCCAATGGTGTTTTGTATGCTGTTCTGTAGGCCCAAAGTGCATCATCCAAGTGTAATGACCACTCCTTTCTGTTGGGACCAACCATCTTCTCAAGTATTCTTTTGATCTCCTGTTGGATATTTCACTTAGCCTTTGGTTTGGGGATGATAAGTTTGTAGCAATTCGTGTTTTACTCCATATTTAGCCAGAGGTTCTCAATCAATTTATTGCAAAAATGAGAGCCTTCATCATCGATTATGGCTCTTGGAGTACCAAATCTTGTGAATATATTCTTTTTCAGAACTTGCTAATGATTTGGCTTCATTGTTTGGTAATGCCACCGCTTCAACCCATTTTGACACGTAATCCATGACTACTACGAGAATGTAGAGATTTCCATGGGACATAGGAAATGGTCCCATGAAGTCCATTCCCATACATCAAACAACTCTACTTCCGAATGTTTGTGAGTGGCATCTCTTGCTTGCTTGATATGTTTCTGTTCTTTGGCACTTGTCACATCTCCTAACCAGCTCATGTGCATCTCTCGAATAATGTTGGCCAATAGTAGCTTTGATTGTAGGACCTTTGCACTTTGTTTTAGTACCTCCAAAATGTCCACCATAAGGTCTTTGAATGACATTGTTGCAAAGACATGGGGTTGCTTCTTCCTCGCCTAGGCATCTTCTTAGTAATTGATCCGACACAATTTGTACAGATATGGTTCATCCAGAAATAATGCTTTATAGTGTGGAAGAACTTCTTCTTCTGGCGATAGTTGAATCCTCTGGGCACAATTTTGCTAACAAGGAAGTTAACTATGTCAAGATACCATGGAGCAAAGATTATCGGGCGTTATGACGTTTGGCGAAAGTGTCATGGGCGTGGCCACGTCTTCACCACTCGAGAGGCTACTAACAATAGTCTCTCATCAGAAATTTTTCTTGTATATCTTCTTCAATTGCACTGCATCAACATTCTCAAGCCTAGAAAGATGATCAAGAACTTGGTTCTCCATCCCCTTTTTGTCATGAATTTCAAGTCAAATTCTTGGAGGAGGAGAACCCATCTAATAAGTCTTGGCTTTGCATCTTTTTGGAAATTAAGTACTTAATGGTGAATGATCGATAAAAACAATAACTTTTGCACCAACTAAGTAAGATCTGAACTTATCAAATGCAAATACAACAACCAAAAGTTCTTTTTGATCCACAAGTATAATTCAATTGGGCATCATCTAAGGTTTTCATGGCATAATAAATAGAATGAAAAATTTTTCCATACCTTTGCCCCAATACGGCTCCCACGGCATAATCACTTGCATCACACATCAATTCAAATGGCTTGGACCAACTGGAGTGACTATTCTCGAGGAGTTATTACCAAGGCGATCTTTAGTTTGTTGAAAGCTTCATGACATTGCTCATCAAAATTGAAGACGTGGTCACGTTGCAAACAACGCACACAAGGGCTTTGAAATCTTTGAGAAATCCTTGATGAATCTTCAGAAACCCCGCATGTCCTAAGAAACTTCGACTCCTTTGATAGTTGTGGGTGGAGGTAGCTTGCCAATAACATCAATCTTTGCTCTGCCCACCTCTAAACCTTTCTTTGATATTACGTGTCCTAACACTATTCCTTCTTGTACCATGAAATGACATTTTTCCCAATTGAGCACCAGGTTGGTTTCTTCACACCTTATCGTAACTCCTTCCAAATTATCCGGGCATCCACATGCGAATCTCCATAAAGCGAGAAATCGTCCATAAAAACTTCCATGGAGTTCTCAATGAAATCGAAAATAAGGCCATCATGCACCTCGAAATGTTGCGGGAGCATTACACCGCCCCAAATGGCATTCTTCTCGAAAGCAAAGGTACCATAGGGACAAGTGAATGTTGTCTTCTCTTGATCTTCAGTGCTATGGCTATCTGGTTGTAACTCGAATAACCATCAAGGAAACAAGAGAAATCTTTCCCTGCGAGCCTTTGTCTAGCATTTGATCAATGAATGGAAGAGGAAATGATCCTTCTTAGTTGCTTTGTTTAACTTTACGTAATCCATGCATATCCTCCAACTCGCATCGTCCTTGTTGGAATTAGCTCATCTTTTTCATTTTGTATTACAAGAACCCCTCCTTTCTTGGGTACACACCGAATGGACTTACCCCAGCGCTATCACCGATAGGGTAGATGATTCCTGCATCCAACCATTTGATGATTTCTTTCTTCACCACCTCCTTCATTATGGGGTTCAATCCTCTCCGCCTTCAATGCTATTCTTGGCATTCTCCTCCAAGACTATTCTATGCATGCAGTTGTGGGACTGATACCTTTGATGTCCGCCATTTGCCAACCAATTGCCTTTTATGTCTCTTCGGGGTAGTAATGAGATCATCTTCTGCTCTTGGGTGAGCTTGGAAGAAATGATCAACTGGAGAGAATCATTTTCCCTAAGAAGACATACTTTAAATGATCGAGTAACACCTTTAGCTCTAAGATGGGTGGCTCTTTAATGGAGGGCACATTCTTCTTGATTTGACTCCTCTTGCCCTAAAGATTCATACCTCTTTGTCCATGACTTTGGTGCGGGGGCTCAGACGTGGCCACGTGCGCAAATGAGACGTTACAACGTCTAGAGGAACAACTTCTTCTCGCTAACAATTCTTGTATTTCATTATTCCCCGAAGCTTCTCCGGATGATTATTGTCCTTGTTGAACCGCTTTTGGACCATATGATCAATGGCAACCACATACGAACACTCCTCGTATTTGGTTACGGATACTTAAGTGCATTGAGGACGTTGAACTTGACTTCTTGGTCATTGACTCTCATGATTAATTCTCCTTTCTCGCACATCAATGATTGTCCTTCCGGTAGCTAAGAATGGTCTCCCTGAATGATGGGAACTTCTTTATCCGCATCAAAATCCAAAATAACAAAATCCACTTGGAAACACAAACTTGTCAACTTTAATCAAAACATCTTCTAATATGCCTTCGTGGATAAACTCGCTTTTATCACTAAAGTTAAGCTTAAAGAAGTAGGCCCGGCAGTCCCCTATACCAAGTTTGTCATAAATGGACTTGGGCATCAAGTTGATACTTGCTCCCAAGTCACATAATGCTTTTCCAATGTAAAAATCTCCAATGGAGCATGGTATAGTAAAGTCGCCGGGATCCTTGAGTTTTCTAGGGAGTTTATTCGCATAATTAAGCTACATTCTTGATTAAAGCAACAGATTTCAAACTCCCTAGCCTTCTCCTTTTGGTGATGATGTCTTTCAAGAACTTGGCATAATTTGGCATCTGTTGTAAAGCATCAACCAAAGGAAGGTTGATGTGTAAATCGCTTTAACATTTCCATGAATTTCTTTGAACTGTTTATCTTCATGAGCCTTCTTCAATCTTTGAGGGTATGGTGGAGGAGGATACTCGTGTACAAGCACATGCGATCTTGATTCTGGTTCAAAATTAGACGTTGTAACGTCCGGAATATCCTTCTCACCACTTGTGCTTGCTTCTTTCCCTTTCTTTTTCTTTTCTGGTACTTCTTTTTGCTTCTCCTGTAATTCTTTTCCCACAGGCATAGTTGGTTCGGGATATTCAGTACCACTTCTTAAAGAAATTGCATTTACGACCATTTACCCCATTATTACCATTGGGGTTGATGATGATGGTGTTTTTGTTGTAGAAGGAAGAGATCCATTCTGTCTTTGAGTGAGATTTGAAAGTTATCTGTCAATTTGATTTTCGAGTTTTGATTGAAGACTCATGGGTTTGCAAAGTAGTCTTACAATCACTTATGAAGCTTTTCATCATGGCCTCCAAGTTGCTATTGTTGTTGTTCGCACATACCGCCTCTGTTGTTGAGGAGGGAATCACGGAGGTATTGCGCAGAGCGCGATTGCCGGCATTCAATGCATTATTGTTTCTCCAATGAAATTTGGATGATTTCTCCGGTTTGAATTGTAGGAATTGGAATAGGACCATTTCCTTTGTTACGAGAGACAAAGTTTACAGATTGAGGTTGTAGAGGGCACTCCTCATACACATGCCCTTCCTCACAATAAACACACACTATTCCACCGGTGGGTAGGTTCATTCTGCTGCAATAAGTGTGCTTCTCGAGGACGTGGCCACGTTTGAAGTACTCGAGTTTTGATCATGTTGGTCGGGGTAGCCACTTGAGCGTAAAGAGCGGTGACTTCACTTATCTCATGAACACCGCCTTCTTCCCGTGAGTAAATCTATCGATGGCAAATGAGAGTTGTGGGTGGCTATTTCATCAATGAGCTTGCATGCCTCGAGAAAAGGACATGTTAAGAATGACACCACCGATGAAGCATCAAGTATCAATCTTGTGGGTGATCTAGGCCATTATAAAACGTTTCCATTTGGATCACCACAGAATGCCATGGTGAGGGCACATTCTTAGTAATTCCTTCCACCTCTCCTAAGCTTCAAATAATGATTCCCTTCCCTTTGTTTGAAGGAAGTGATATCATTTCTTAGCTTAGCATTTTGTTGGGAGGAAAGTATTTGGCAAGAAACTTCTCGGCTAGCTCATCCCAAGTGTGAATGGAATTGGGCTCTAAGGAGTTTAGCCAATTTTTAGCCTTATCCTTGAGTGAGTATGGGAAGAGCTTCAATCTAAAGGCATCCTCGAGACTCGGGAATGATAAAGTTCTTTGCACACATCCGTAAATTGTCTCGGTGAGAATATGGATCTTCTTGAGGAAACCTCCAAATTGACTGCGATGCGCAACATTTGGAACATCATTGGTTTGAACTCAAAGTGACCAGTATGAAGGGTTGGTCTAGCAATGCCCGTTTGTAGATGAGCGAGGGTTAAAGCACGGCATAGTCACGCATAGGCCTATCCTCGTCATTGACCATGTCTTGTGGTCCTGCATTGATGAGTTCTTTGCCTTTGGTAATCGTTCATCATCAACAACTATTGTTTCAGATGAGTTTGTGGCCCAAGACCTTGTCCTCGACTCCTCTTGGTGTATGTCCACCTCTGGAACCGGTGTTATGCTCGAGACATGGTTGGGTGTTGCTCTTGTTGTTCTTGCCGCTTCTTCTTATCCTTTGTTGTCTCCTCGGTTGCCTAAAAGTTCTTCGTGAGTTCGGATCAAACTCGAGTTGATTCACTACTTGGTTCGGTTGAACTAGAGCTTGAGTCGGAACTAAGCATCTGTTGTAACGTTTACTGTTCAAACACGAAGCGACAAACAACACAAGTAAAATCCTTTCAACTTGTGCTTTAATACTTTTGAGCAATAAAAGTTTTACAATCCCCTAACAACGGCGCCAAAAACTTGTTCGCGCTTGTGTAATAGTATAGATTTTCGCAATTATAGTGCAAGTATACACATCGTACAAGTAATAAAGTGGATTAAAGTAAGAGATCGTTCCCACGAGGATTGATAAGCTTTCACAGTTCAAGTTTCAAAACACAAGAGAATCAAGTGACGAATCGACAATAAGAGTTGGTTTTAAAGCAAAAGATTTAAACAAAACAAGAAAATAGAAGTTGGTTGTGAATATGGATGAGAGATGAGTTGAGTTGTTGTATGCGAGATAAATCCTTCCTAGCGGACGTCATAACGTTTAGGCGTTATGACGTTCAAATGTTAATGCGTGCAGACGTGGCCACGTTTGAGCATTTGTTGCAAAAGAGCTATGCTTTTCAAAGACAAAACGTCGAGTTTCAAGTACAAGAAATCCTATGTCTAGGTTCTAAATAGGCCCACTCCTCGTATATTAAGTACCCACAAAGAATGTTCTATGAACTATTATCCATTCTATGTCTAGACTTAGATAAAGATGCCTAAATGTCTTTAGTGCATTGTTCATTCATATAAATCTTTGATTTCTTTTCATAGACCATGTCTGTATTCTATGAATCTACCTATTTTAAGAGGCCAACCTCAAAACAAGTTTTTGAAAATATTATTACGCAAAGATTTAAAAAGCGCAACGCGCTAACACTTCATAACATTAACTAGAAATTCATTAATAGCAAAACAACAACTCAACTACAAAGTATTTAGTTCATGCCGAGCATCATTCTGAGAATGAAAAGGATGTGAAATCCTAATACCATACATATGAGAAAAGAACTCAAGTGCAAAAGATACACCCAAGTACTTCTTAGCATGTACATTTGTATAGACGTTACAACGTCTAAACCTTACACTTATGCAGAAATAAAACTAAGTTCAGAATAGTAAAATATAGAAGTCTGTTTCCAGATCTTCTTTACAAAACTAGTTCTAAGTTAATGGAGGGATGGTGGGATGAAGAAGATAAAGTGATTCTGAAGTTGGTGGAAGAGATGATTTTTTCGAGAGAAATTTGGTGAGCTTAAATAGCCTCCTTGCTTACGCGTCTTTGATGTCACTAACCCACCTACCATATCTGTTTCTTCTATTTTCCGACGACCTTTGCTCGTGAGCTACGATGATTTCGTGTGCGTCAGCTCATGGGGAACAGAAAATCTTCTGACTTTTATATCTTTGACTTATCATTGCTTCGCGCGCCAAAATGAAGATCTTTTCACCCTTTTTCTGCTACACTTAAGTAGACGTGGTGAGGGACGTGGTAACGTTCAGCACTGAATTTCCTACACAAGCACAAAAAGCATCAAAACGCTCTCAAGGGCACCAATTGGTGCCTAAATGCACAGATTCATCACTTCATCTATTTATTTACTAAAGACTCAGAAATTGCATAAAACTTAATTAAATACTCCTTGTATTACTAGAAAACTTACATGACTTATTCTTTGAATAAGTATAAATAACTCATATAAATATGAGTTATCAGTGACGGAAACAGAATCTTTAGAATAAATGGCAAGTATTTAAAGCAATACAAGCCAACGTTAACTGAGATAAAAATTGAACAAGTGTAAATAAACGAAAATTGTTCATAAATGGCAATGTATAATGAAATGTTAAAATTACATAGCCATTTCAAAATTTCTAAGCTATTACAAGACCTCAGAAATTCGACAAAGTTGCCTTATGCCTTTCCGAATCGCCGCACTCAAAGAGATGGAAGTATCAAGAAGGTGTAGATCTTTGTCGAGTTCAATGAGAATGGCTTGATCTTTGGTCAATTTTCTCCAAGTGTTCTATAGCTGTCAACGCCTTAGTAGTTTTGGCTGACGAAGAAGCAGAACTCAGTCTTTCGACGATCAAGCCCTTCTGATACTTAGCGTTTGACAATTTAGTTTGGAGTGTTTTAATCTCTTCGTCAATACGCGTAATCTCGCATCCCATTCAAGAATTGCCTTTTCATCGTTGGTCGCTTGGGTTTGAGAGCTTCTATATCATCTTGATCAGCTTTGAGAGAGGCAAGTTCCACTTCGCAGGGTTGGTTTTCTTGAGCCTTTTGCTTGGAGATATTCGACCGTTGGTTGATCGGAGAGAGAGTTGCTCGAAGAGAGGCCAAATTCCATGAAGAAGGTAAGGAGGTTTTGAGGAGGTCCTTAGTGATCCCGTGAATGAGGATTTTACCTCAAGATACACAGAGGGTCACTTTCAATATTTGCTACAAGATCCCCTCCAAGACTCTAGCCTTCATTGTGAAGTAGGCTTTGATTGTCTCTGATTGATGGAACTGAGAGAGGTGTTCGAAGAGCTGCAAAGCAAACGACTTGACGAGCTTTTAAGGCTCAACATGATCTTCAAAGCCGCCAAAGGATCTGTCTTCTTCAGCTCAGCCAATTCTTGGTCACTAATCGCCTTTGTTGGATGACTCTTTGGCGAAGTGCCTTGATTTGCGTGCTCCTCCATCACAGGCTCCTCTTGCTCTTGATTGACCATATTCCCTTCGGGAATTTCAACGAGGTAGCCACTACTTCTTGTCTTTCGATTTACGGAATGTTGGGTTCAGGCTGGAGCGTTCTCTTCGACAATGGCCTGCGTCCGACATTACAAAGCATTTGGAACAAGCTCTTGAAAATAGGAATTCCAGGGTCAGCAAGTGCTTGAAAAACTTATTCAGCACTTACACCTTGAGGCGACGAAGGAAAAGGAAGCATTGGGGCCGACAATTCTCGTTCAGCAACCTCAGTCAAAGACTCGGCAGCAGGATTATCAACGAGTAATCCACCCACCGCTACTGAGAAGTAATATCACTTAAGTTAAAAGCGGAAAGGTGAAATCGAGAGGTTGAAATGACGTCGAAAGGAATTTACCTCATGTACCTTAAGCCTCTTGATTGGAGGAGAAGAAGGTGGTTCAGAAGGTTCGTTGATAGTAATACCTTGAGTTGCTCTTTGAGATTCAGGTAAGGTCCTTTTCCTTGACCTTTGATTGAGGGGAATGTTGTCATCACTTTCAGTGTCCTGCAAAAAGATTCAAGTTATAGTGCAGATAATACCACGAGAAAGTGAGTGATAAATCGAAGGAAATTTCGACATGTAATAAGGTATGTCTGAGTACCTCGAGAATCGGAGGAATAACCATTCTCTTTTTGGCCTTGGGCTTCTGAAGAGGTTTAGTTGTTTGGGTTGTTGCCTGGAAGAAATTTTCGACATGAATAAAAGCCATAGTCAAAAGACAACGTAAGATAAGTGGAAAGTGCCATACCTTTTTTGGGGTGTTATGCGGAATAGGATTTCTTTCGCCACTTTCTTCGTGACTTGGGGAGAAGGTTTTGATGTGGTAGCCTTGCCTACTTTGACCTTCAACTTTGTTGCAGGTTTTTCTAAAATGGTGAAAACATTGATAAGCAAATAGAAATAAAACTAAGTTATAAGTGTTTAAGACTTAGAAAGCTTTAAGTGTCGAAAAGGTATATACCTGTGTTATTGGAAGGGAAAGCAGCCTTCAATTTCTTCACAAGGCTATCAGCAAAGGTTTCACTGGCTTCTCCAGCAGCGGTGGTGTAATAACCAATCCACCATTCTTGGAATTTCTCGGTGCATGAAAACCTTGGATTGAAACTGATGGGTTCAAAATTCAAGGCCTTGTAGTGGGAATTTCTTGAAGGCCCTTGTAAGCCATCTCTGTTTCTCGGACTTGTAAATTCACACTGTGGAAACACACCTTGGGCGCAGTCGACTTGTGAGCCCAAATCGCTGGCAAAATAACTTGGGAAATACCTAGAGATTCCCAAACTATTCTTAGTTTTTGCGGTGGTGAGTGCGGTGGAGAGGATAGAAGGAGAGAGGTAAGCTCGCCAGATTTGGTAGATTTCCTCGACTTGTTCGACGGAAGGAGAAGGAAATGGTTGTATGAACCATGTTGGACCATAAGGCCTTTGGACAAATGGGGCCATAGTTTCGTAAAGATGGTGCATTCAAGAGGACTTGAAATACTCGAAGAAAGATTCTTCCGGGTAAGACACTGTTTGCTTAGGCTTTGGTGAGCTAGTCGAATCCCTCCGGTCCTCCTAGTCTCTAAAGATGGTCGAAGCGAGACTTAGGGATATACAAACTCATCGAAATTCAAAAGTGGCAAAGCAACCACGGTTGTAACAACCACAATGGTCCGTAAGACAAAAATTTGGTTGTCGGCTCATTCTCTCTCAACTCTATGACAGCATTGTCAAGTTGTTGGTGGAGAGAGCCTAGAATCAACTTAGCAAGGTTGATGTCTTCTTGTTCATGGAGTTGGCATGCCAGGGGGATGTAAGATTTGGAAACTTGTAGAGAACGTGTACGTAAAACGAAGAGAGATAACCTGGAGGGTTAGGAAAGCTACATGTTCTCTGGGGAGATACTTCCTCGAGTGTCAACTCTATGGTGTTCACCAATGTAAGGGGCAAAGGTAGCGGTGTTGAAGGAGAATGTGTACTCATATTCAGGGCGTGTGGGATCAAAGGTCTCCCCTAAGGGTTTTAGCCCGGTGATGGCAGCAACATCTAGTAAGGTGGGAGATAGCATGCCACATTTCAAGTGGAGACTATGAGTAGCACAATCCCGAAGCGCATGGCGACCAAAATTGGGTGCTATCATATTGGGGCCCATACCTAGATAGTTAGATAAGGTCGAAGATGCCCTGCTTTTTTCAGATTTTGGCCTTCTTAGCCTCTACTTTGTCAAGCCAATATATATAGATTTGTTGGTCGAGCCTAGGGAGCGGACCTAAAAACCCTAGAAGGATTAGTCGAAACTCAAGTGAAAAGGGGTTTTAGCAAAGATGCAGGTTGAAGGCGAACGTGGTGGGAAGATTTGAAACCTCATTATTTTCTAGCAAGATATTAGGTAGAGGACCTAAATACGCATGAGTATAGATCTCAGTAGAGGGAATCAGTACCTGGGTTTGCCATTGGATTGTTCGATCGTCATTGATGTCAGGTTCATCAACGAAGCCATCGAGGGTTTGGGTTTTCTTGGGCTCGTCATTCCTCTTTGAACTCTCAGGTTGCATCACTGCAGCAGATGATGAAGCCATAAGTGAGGAAAAGTGAATGCAAGTTGGAACCTGGGTGTAGATTAAAGGAAAAGAACGAAAGTTTGAAGCTTTAGTGAATTTGGGGTTTTTCAGTAAAGCGAGAGAGAGGAAGAATGCGAGAAAGACTTCACAAGGTTTCAAACCGAGTAAAGGGAATATGAAAAGTTGTAGCCGTTTATATATGTTTGGAAGCAACGGTTGTTGCACGTGCACCATTACCCACACGTTTGCGGCGCTTGAGAGGCGTGATGGCCCACCTACCATGGGCGTGTGCCAATGAAGCGGTTTACTTTATCTGTGCAAGTCATGATGACTATCTTTTCGACCACCGTTGAAGTGCAAAAGGCGGTAAAAATGATCCTTGCACAGTATTCAAAAAATGCCCTTTCTTACCTTCATTTCCTACTCCGTCGAAAAAAGCATTTTTTGGGGGGCAATCTGTTACCTCAAAATTTCGACAGTACTTTAAATGTAGCTTTAAATGGAGTTGACTCCACATTTAATAATGTTTTAGGGGCCACAAGTCAACATTCAAGTCAATACTCCATCACTTCGACAGAAAGGATATGCAAGTGCAAGAGATGCAAGTGAACTTCGACAAGCTCGGTTTTCGAAGCTATGAAGCAAGCAATGCAAGAAACCTTCGACAAGAGAGGACTTAAATCTTCGACAGAGATGGGTTCAACACTTCGCCAAGCGGTTGACAAGGAGCTAGTCTAAAGCGTGCAGAGCAACGATTAGTGGCGGTTACTTCCCCTTATTTGTAGGAGGCAGTTATTGTTTTTTCCCACGATTGTTCCTATGAGTATAAATACTCCTTTGTAATAGAAAATCGGGGTCACCACATTTCACAAGAACTCTGAGAAACTCAACTTCCAAGCCAAAGCGAAATACGAGTGAAACAGATACCTTGTACGTGTTGGTGAACCATCTTTCTTTCAATTAATGCAATATTTACTTTCTTTTTACCTTTGTTGCGTTTCCTGCTTTTATTTTGTTTTCAATTTGTCTCTTTCTATCATTCCCTGCTCTTACACACGTCTAAAACACAAAACTTAAAGGCAATCGTTAAAGAGATTTTCTAGTTTGATCTCACAATCTCAACATTGAAAACTAGTGATTGTTTGCTAAAAACACCAGCAAACACACTTGGACCAACCCTTGTTGGTACTGTGCTTACTTATTTTGATCACAAGTATTTTTATGTTTTATATTTTTAAATTTTAATTAAATTTTTTATTGAAGTATCTTTGCCGTATCGTATCTTGATTTTCAAAATTTTCCCGTATCCACGTATCGTGTCGTATCGTATCCCGTATCGTATCCCGTATCCGGGCTTCATAGCTTCTTATCATTGTCATGTTGTTATGTTTATAACTCTTGTGTAGTTATCAATATAACTAAGTTGGTTCTGTCACTTTTAACAAGAAGGTATGTAATTATATTTCTTGCTTTATCATCACTTCATCATGTTATTTTCTTACCTCTTTTTTCCTTCAGTCAGCTTACCATTCTTTGCAAGATGGATGGACCTTTCGGTGTGCTTTCACATGACAGTGTTGGCCCTCCAATACCACAAGTTGATATTTACAACGTTGAGTGGATCCCAGGGGTGGTACGTGACACGGTGGCGTTGCTTCTATGGATTTCAAGCTTTCATTAGTTGATCGTATTTTTTAAAGAGTATTATTGTATCGTATTTGATCCTGCTTATATTTGTTATTGTGTTTTTTTAGAAATAGCTGAGATGCCTTCCATGTTTACAAGAAGTTATTATCATGCGGTTTTTGGGAGATTATCTTTGTTGATTCGCTAGGAAATTAAGGAGCATTCTGTTTTTTTGGCTAGGACTGATGGGAGGACTTATTTAATGACAGGGTGGTTTCTTATGGGATCCTACTATGGTCTCGAACGTGGAGGTTACTTTAGAATGGCATATGTCTCTTTTGGGAGATTCTTTTGTCAAATATTATGGAAAATTCCAAGTCCCACATTGACTAGTGATAAGGTCTCTAGAGGGTTTATAATGCACTTTACAAGCCGGTTTTGTGGGGTTGAGTTAGGCCTAAACCACATTCTAAGATGGTATCAGAGTCTATCCTAGATCTATCGGTACCTACCATTTAAAAAAACACCATGCTTCTGCCCAAAAATAAAGGTCTCTAGAGGGTTTATAATGAAGAGGCAACCCTCACTTTACAAGCCGATTTTGTGGGGTTGAGTTAGGCCTAAACCACATTTTAAGATCAAATTTTTAACAACTTTGGTCAAGAGGTTTATGGTCCTCCTGGTACATTACCACCTGCCATTTTTACTAATGCTCCTACAAATCCTATTATCATCCCTGCTGCTTCCAACTCAGTCGAAGTTGCGACCATCGATGATAGTGTTGTTAGTGTTGATGAGAAGAGTGACTTTTGTGACATATTGACTAAAAGTTGTGACCTTTTTGGACTTATCCCGTGACGGTTTGGTAGTTTTTTTGTGTGTGTATTATATGGTCTTGCATGTTCTAACATGGGTCTTTTCTCAGCAAATGCCTGCTCTCTTTTGTGAGTCTACCTTGAAAGCTGACACCCGTATTTTCCGATTGGTTGACGAGAGTGGTCATGATTGGCCGTGTGAAATTACTGAGGATCGTGTTGACTCTAAAGCATATAGGATGTCTACTGGTTGGGAAGATTTTCGTCGTTCCAAGTGTCTCGTGATTGGCTCACCTATCATGCTTAAAAGTAACTGAGCCAAAGTCTGAAGTGCTTTATTACTTTTCTTCATAGTGTGTGTGTCCCTTGCCATGTGGTCTTCGTCAACATTTTCTGTTTACCAGTTGAAGATATCTGAGTTTAGTGTGAATAGTGCTAGCTGTTGTTTAGTGGGGTTTGTATCCTCCCATGCATGGGCTTTCCAGTTTAACCTGGTGTTTTGTTTGCCATGGGAATCATGTATAATATATGCATATTTACTTCCAAATTGTAATCAATCCTGTAATCGTTGGCGTTGACAGCTACTTATTGTAATATAGTTTATGTTGTATTATAATTATCATTTCCAAGTTTGTTATTAATTGTGCTATGCTGTGTTTCTCCAATTTAAATTAGCCTGTTAGATTCTTTTTAGATAAGCAATGATTCATATAAAGGAGCACAAGGTGTGCCCAACCACTTACAAAAGGAAGGGGGAGGGCCTCCTCAAAACCTCCCTAAGCCAAAACCCATTGGAAAAAAAGCTCTAGGAGAAAAAAAGAAAGATCACCCCGCACGCAGAAAAACGTACAATGATGGGAAAAGTATCCTAGCCCAACGCTTCTCCCCTACTAAGAGTATTCACGGAGAGATACAGTACATAATTGGTTTACAACATAGAATAACTGCCCAACGGGCAACTGTACCAATCTGCCCAAGTCACCGAGCAATTCCTCCCCGCGCTTGCCTTAAACCAACTCCATCTTTGAATCCTTGATACCATCTATTATTCCCCGGATGGAAACCACCTCCCCGTTGAAAATAACATTATTTCGAGCCAACCATAATTTCCAAATAACCGCCATCCATATAAGGTGCTTGACCCCTCGTTGTCGCTTCCCCTTCACTAATTTCCCAAACTCCACAAAATGAGAGACAATATTACCCGTATCACCTATCGAGCTTCCAATCCAAGCAAAAACACTCCTCCATACTGCTTTGGCAACATCACACTCCAAAAACAAATGGTCCACCGACTCATCGGCCTGACAACACAAAGCACAGCTGAATTCAGTTTGTAGTTGAAGAATTCCTCTTCTAATCAATGTGTCCCGTGTAGCAATTCGCTTCAAGATGACTCGCCACACGAAAATTTGAACTTTGGATGGCACGTCATTTTTCCAAACCTTATTACATGCAGCAGAAGTTTCGGCCATCACCAAATCAGCAGCCCCTGCAGAAAAATTTGACAGTAAAACAAAACATTTCTTCACCGTGAAACCCGCCATCGCGTCCGGTAACCAAATCCAACTATCCACACGCCGTGACAGAGAAACAGCGCATAACAGCTGCTGTAATGCTTCAACCGAAGCTGTCAAGGATGTATTATGCAGCAGAAAATCATCACACCAGTCCCACGACCAGCTCCACCCAACATCCGACCACAGCCCAAACTCCTCCACCGTCGCGTCCTTCAGCCTGCAGCAGTTAAAAATATCCGGAAATAAATCTGCCAATCGATCCCTCCCTATCCAAATATCCTTCCAAAACCTCACCAAATTACCCTTGCCAATTTTTATTTTAACCACTTCATTAAACCAATTTTCTTGCAACCCAATTTCCTCACCGAGTAAACATAAATCCTGCCACCATAGTGATTTCTTCTCCCACCCTCTTCTATTTTCAATAATGTCCGGCCATCTCCCACTTACTCCATACTTTTCCACCAAAACCATCTTCCATATGGGATTGTTCTCCTCAACCAAAATTCTCCAACGCCATTTTGTTAATAAGGCCACATTGAATACTTCTACGTTTTTTACCCCCAATCCCCCCTTCTCTTTGGGTAAACAAATAATTTCCCATCTCACCCAAGCCAACTTTTTATTCTCCTCATCACCCCCCCAAAGAAATCTTCTTTGAATCTTCGTGATCTCCGTGATGACCTTCTTTGGTGCTTTATAGAATGAGAAGAAGTACAATGGAAGAGATGCAAGAATCGAGTTTATAAGTGTTATACATTTGATAGATAATTGCCGACTTTTCCAATTATTTAATCTTGCCTTGATTGAGTCAATGATAGGTTGCCACGTACTCGTTCTCCTTGGATTCGCACCCACCGAGATCCCCAAGAATTTAAAGGGGACAGCTCCCACCTTACAAGCCAAAAACTGAGATATTCCCTCCATGGCTCTCTCATCAATATTCAAGCCAAATACATTACTTTTTGCAAAATTTACCTTTAATCCAGACATCATCTCGAAACTTCTTAATAATGCTTTCCAACACCAGATGCCTTTATCCCCACCATCACAAAAGAAGATTGTGTCATCTGCGAATTGCAAGAGCTCAACCGATAAAGAATTATTAATACAAAATCCCTTAAGGTTGTTTGATTCGACACCTTTCCTTACTAGGCCCGCCAAACCTTGACCACTATCAAAACAAAAAGGAGCAAGCGGGTCCCCTTGCTTTAACCCCTTTTGTGCCACGAATTCCTCCGTTGGGCTGCCATTAACCAAAAGCGGATATTGAGTTAGGCGACATACATGCCCACATCCATTTTCTCCTTTGCTCTCCAAACCCCATCCTCCCTAACATATAGTCCGGATATGCCCGACTCAACTGAATCATATGCCTTTTCAAAGTGCGCTTTCATAACCACACATTTTTGCTTTTTCTCTTAGCCAAATCCATAACCTCATTAACGACCACCACGCCATCGAGTATATTTCTACCGCTAGAAAGCGCTTTGACAATCCGATATTACCCCTTTCAATACCCTTTTCAATCTTCCCGCTAACACTTTCGCCAACATCTTGTATAGGCACCCAATAAGGAGATAGGCCTATATTCCCAGAGACCTTATGCTATTGTTCTTGGGGATCGGTGCAAGAAAAGAAGCACTTATCGCCTTTGGAAGTCTCGCACTCTCGAGTAAAACTCCTCAAAAAATTCAGAACACGTGCTAACAAGGTCCCAACACTCCTTTACAAATCTGAAATTGAACCCATCCAGGTCCTGGACTTTTATTTCCATCACACTCCCATACAACCTCCTTTATCTCTTCCGGGAAAGCAGTTACATTAGAGTTCCTTTATCGTCTCGAGAAATCGCTTAAAATTCACCCCATCAAGAGTTGGCCTATTATAATCCCCTTCCTTAAATTTTTCCTCAAAGTGCTTTTTCACCTCCCTTTTCAACGCCCTGACCTCTTCAATCCATCATGTGACTGGGTCCACCACCCGGCGCTATTACTCAAAGAACTCCTCTACCCCATGTAGAGTTTTTGCCTTCCAGTGGGAATCGAACCTCGTACCTCATGTACATTTCCAACGCATTCCCACTACCAATTGAGCTACTAGCTCGATTGGTAGTGAAATGCGTTGTTGAAAATGTACATGAATCTGAGCCATGCGAGCAAAACTCTACGTGGAAGAAAGTTCTTTGGTAATATGTGCTGAGAGGTGTGAACCAGCTATTACAAAAAAAGCGCTTTTTATTGTAACGACTGGGTCCACCACCCCAGCGCTATTACTCAAAAAGAACTCCTACCCCGTGTAGAGTTTTTGCCTTCAGTGGGAATCGAACCTCGTACCTCATGTACATTTCCTCGCATTCCCACTACCAATTGAATTTTTATTGTAGCGCCGGGCCTCTCATGGCCGTGCGCTACCTCGAAAGAAACTCTACCTCATGTAGAGTTTTTGCCTTCAGTGGGAATCGAACCTCGTACCTCTTGTACATTTCCAGCGCATTCCCACTACCGATTGAGCTACTAGCTCGATTGGTAGTGAAATGCGTTGAAAATCTTACAGAAAATGCAGGTTCATTTCAAGCTAAACTCTACATGTGAGTGAAGAGTTGCTGAGTAGCGCCGCGAGCCATGAATGAGCATGCATACAATAAAAAGCGCCTTTATTATGCGCCCGGGGCCACTCTCATGGCGTGCGCTACCTCAAAGAACTTCTCTACCTCATGTAGAGTTTTTGCCTTCAGTGGGAATCGAACCTCGTACCTCTTGTACATTTCCTCGCATTCCCACTACCGATTGAGCTAGTAGCTCAATTGGTGAAGTGAAATCTACGAGAAATCTTACAAGATTCGATCTGAAGGCAAAAACTCTACATGAGGTAGTGAAAGTTCTTTGAGGTAGCGCACGGCCATGATGTGGGCATGGCATGCTACACACCCCATTCACCATGAGTTTGATGTTTGAGTTCTTCTAGGTTTCCTTTCATGCACGCATGAAAGAAGCGACTATTAGAATCACCTTCCGCAATCCACCTAACTCTTGCCTTTTGTGCAAGGAGACTTTCTTTAGCATGAAGCTCCTTCCAAAACTCATCATTCAGTCTATTTCTACGTTCATCATCAACCCCCCTCCATCCGTAGCCACCCTCTCTACTTCATTCAATTCCCGGACTATATTTTCTATCTTCAAATCTTTATACCCAAACACCTCACGATTCCACACCTTCAATTTTTCCTTCAGCAGCTTCAATTTTTCCTTTAGAACAAAAGATGCCTTCCCACCCACCTGAAAAGAATTCCAGCACCCTTTAACAAAGTCCATGAAATCCTCATGTTCTACCCAGCAGTTATTGAACCTAAATGGTTTTGGTCCCCAATTAGCTGTAGAGGTAATCAACCATACTGGACAATGATCCGATATCTCCCTATCACCTATCCATTGTGCACTCACATTCCACCTTGAAGTCCACCCCTCTGTCAATAAAATTCTATCAAGTCTGCTCGCTCTACCGTCTACCCCAAAACAAGTGAACTTCTTACCCAGCACAGGCACATCAACTAACTCCAACTCCTCCATAAAAGACACAAATTCTCTTGCTTCCATGGAGTTAAAGCTAGACAAGCAGCCACTTCTCTCCGCCCTAGAAGTAACTGCATTAAAATCCCCCGCAATGCACCAATCTCCACTCTCGAAATCATCCTTTAAGATTCGCAAATTCTCCCAGAGTCTTCTTTTCCCAATCATATTGCATGGAGAATATACATTCACAAAGTAGCAAACATTACCTTGGACTTTAGCGCAGACTCCAACAAAATGTTCACCTGAGAACGAGAACATGACCTCCAATAGATCAGACCTCCAAATGCTTAGTAACCCTCCTGACATTCCATTCGCATTTTTACTCAACCAGTCAAAATCTTGATCACACCAAATACTTCCCACCGACCTCTTTGATAAATCACTGCTCTTTGTTTCCTGTATCATGCAAAACTCAATCTTTTCACTTACTATCAGTTTCTTCAGACGCTTTCTCTTTGCAGCGCCCCCCACCCTCTCATATTAATAGTTGCAATCTTCATTTAGAACCATCTTTTTTCCCCTTCCTCCCTTTCGCATTCTGATCCCTAGTTTCTAAGGATCTGATTCTGCCCGCATATTCCTCATCACTTCCTTTCCCCGACACCCCCAAGTTTTCCTTGGCAAAACTCCATACCTTGTTAGCAATAGACAGTTCATGATCAAGCAAAAACCTATCATTACAAACCCGAATACCAGAATCACCCACTGAGACATCTTCAATGGCTGCCCCGTCCGTATCACAACTGAATGACAAAGATAGATTTGATCCAGGGGGTTGCGTGAAACAACATGAATTTTTGAGCCTCCATTCGAACCGTTAGAAAGACTAGTGGATGAGATTAAATTCCTGGCCTCCTCATTAACAATTCCAACTAACCGAGTGGAAAAAAAATGTTAGAGAGAGAAATAAGAGAGAGAGAGAGAGAGCGAAGAAGCAGGGAGAATCTGAGAAGTTGAAGGGGCAGGAAGAAACTGAGAAGCCCAACAGTTCAGATCTGGGAGGCGAATGGAAACTAGTCCAGAACAGGAAAAAACAGCATCACGCTAGGGAAGGAAAAATGGATGTGGCTGGTTATTGGGGTGGAAGGCTAGAAGACACTGTTTCATTCTATTTTTCTAACTTTCCAGACACACATGGTGTGAAGGAAATGTTTAGGGCATTTGCTTTCTATGGCAAAGTGGTGGAGGTTGTTATTCCCCCTAAGAAGAACAAGTGGGGAAGATGTTTCGGGTTCGCTCGTTTTGTGGAAGTGGAGGAGCCTCAATACTTCGCGGTAAGACTAGATAACATGATTTTTGGTGCGAATAAAATCCACGTAAATATTCCCAGGTTTGTACGAAGCAAAACAGACGTAACGTTTACGGAGGCAAAGACAAAAGAAGTAAGTAGAGGAACGGAAAGGGCGCCGCGTAAGGTCTGGAAAGTTGCAAGCAAGGAAGGTGAACCGAAAGGGCAGGAGAGGGAGATTGTATTGAAGAAACAACCGAGTGGTCCTGTAGTCAATGACAAGGCAGGGAATGAGAAACTGAAGGGTCCGGTTGAGTTGGAAGGGCATAGGAAAGCTTGCGTGGATGAACAGGTCCATAATTACGCCAGGAAGGTGAAGAGGTGGGGAGAAAGTGGTGGGAGGAAGCTGCATGGTTTTGGTTACGGGAGAGGAAGAGTTCCTCGCAACAAGTCGTGCAGAGAGGAAGGAAGGTATGTAAACTATGCTCAAAATGATCAAAAGATAGTCTACTTTAGAAAGAAGAATTTGGCTGAGGTGTGCTATAATGCGCCACCGGAAGAGTTGGAAGGCTTAAAAAAGATGTTTGTGGGGATTGTGAAACATCTTTGGGTGTACACACATGATTCAAGAATGGTTCAACATGCAAGGCCTGTTTTCTATTAAGGCAACTCCAATGGGGCTAAACCGTGTTCTTTTAGAAGAAGCGGAGGAAGGAATAATACAGGCAATAATTGATGATGCGGAGGATTGGGTGAACGAGAAATTTGAAGATATTAGAAGATGGGAACCTGCTGAAGTTGATAATGAAAGGTTGGTTTGGGTCCGGTGTCATGGTATACCGATTCATGCGTGGAACAACGAGTTTTTTGAGGCGGTGGCTAGAACATTTGGCACCTTCATGGGTGTGGATGAAAATACCAGGAAGAAGAATTCTCACGGATATTGCGGGATTTTAATTCGTACAAGAGGCTATGATGTTTGTAATATGGTGTTGAACGCTAATATTAATGATTCAATATTTAATATCAAGGTGTTGGAAGAATGGTGCGGGCCGTTGCACTGGGAAGGTTTATCATCAGCGTATGTGTCCGACAGAAAAGAAGATAGTGGTGGGAGTGATTCCGACGAGTCTGAGGAGGATTAGCCTGTTAGATAGTAATCTTCATACGCCAATGTAGATATAGCATAGTTGTCTCAGACATTGTATTCCGTCTTTGAAAATTTTGTTTGTGGGGTAACATAGTTTTGTATTGTTGAATACTACTTTGTAGTGTTAATACCTATGTGTTTCCATAATGAATTTAATGTGGTCTCCATAATAGTTAAATTCATTTAGCCATTTTTGTATTGGGATTTTAATTTTTAAGATACACTTCTTATATTAATAATAATCCGATTTTGTATTGTTGAGTTAAACCCAACAAAACATCAAAGATAATGATGTGTGTTTTGTTTAAATGTAAGTGTTTAATACAGTCCGTTGTAATTTACGCTTGCATTTATAAAATATAATATTGTTGCAAGATTTTTCGACATAAAAATTACAACTTTTAATTTTTTTTTCTATCTCTCTATCTCTCTCTCTCCCTCTCTATTCTCTCCTCTTTTCTTTTTACTTTTATTTTTTCCCTATTCTATTTACTTTACTTTTGTATCTCCTCTCTCTTTTTTCCCTATTATTTTTTTTACTCTTCTCTCTCATGGTACTTTTGAAAATCCAATGTATAATTCACCAAAATTTTCCAATTATACCCTTTACATTTATTGAGTTTTTTAGAGTTCCAAATTGTGGAATAATTGTCCCAAGACTATTTTATTTTAGTTTTATCTATCCCAAGACAAACTACAAATGGGCATTACAGTACTTAACCAACGCAAATTAATGGGACCATAATTTGTGTGTAGCAAACCAGCCCATTTAGATATCCTATATAGCTTATTAATTATAAAGTAATTTTATTTTGGTCAAAGAAAGATAAAATTTACCTTGATAATCGATGCAATTTGGTATCCATCTTATCAGCTACAATTTTCCCTCACATCCATCCAATATGTAAGCAGTTATTTATGTAGATACACTTAACTTGGGTTATTTTATTATTATTATTATTATTACATCTACCAATACTTAAAGATCTTGTGGAAGACCTATTTGGTTAATTGGTATCCGACCAATTAGATTGTGTAGAGTGTGTTAAGAATTATTTTATTATTACTAGCATGTAGCAATAGTTAGGAATTTAGATTTTACAAAAAGTGTTATCTAAATTATCATTTAATTCATTTGGGACAAATTTATACATTCCTCACATCATCATTTCATCATACCTATATAAGTAGTCTAAATTATACATTCCTCACATCATCATTTCATCATACAAATTTATACATTCCTCACATCATTATTATTTATTTTACTTATTTAGTTATGTGGAGATTATGATCCTCATTCTTTTGAAACAAACTGGTCCTGTAGAAATTAACTTCAGTTATACAATTTTTGTTTTGGGCTTTTAATTTTTAAGATACACTTCATATCTTAATAATAACCCGGTTTTGTAGTGTTGAGTTAAACCTAACAAAAAAATCAAAGATAATGATGTGTGTTTTGAATAAATGTAAGTTCTTAATACATTCCTATATAATAAATAAGACATTTTTTATAGGCTTAAATACGTTTTTGCCCCCTGCAAATAGGGGGTGTTTTGTTTTTACCCCCTGTAAATTTTTTTTTTGTAAAAAGCCCCTTGCAAATTCCAATAATTTGGCGTTACACCTTCTGTTAATGAGACGTTAAAAAAAAGGTGACGTGTCACACAATAATCTGATTTGGCATTTATGTTTAATTTTCTTTTATTTTAATTGGTGAGTAGATATATTAATTAGAAATTAAAGTTAATAGAAATAGAAATACAAAAACAAAATTAAAGAAAAAGGAAGTAAAAGAAATAGAAAGTAAGAGAGTGAGAGAGTGAGAGAACGAAGAACAGAGTGAGAAACGCAGATTGAGAAACGAAACGAAGCGAAGGAAGAAGAAGAAATCATCAACGAAGACGAACAATCGTCGGGATTTCTGTTCCAGTAAGTGTTTCTCTCTTTGATTTCGTTCGTTGATGTGTTTTAGGTGTTTCTGGTAGGGTTTTTTGATTTGAGGTTAGGGTTTGCGAAATGCATGTTGTAATGGGGTTTTTGAATTGTTTGGGTTATTTGAATTGTTTCAGTTGTTGTTTGGAAAATGAAAGTTCTAATAGTGTGAGAGTGTGTGGTTTGTGCTTTGTTTGTGTTGTTTATTGTAGTTTATCTGTTATTGGACTATTAGGGACCACATTGTGCTTTATTTGAGTCATTTGGGACCACCTTTGCTGGTCAATAGAGTTGTTGTGTATTTAATAAATTTGAACAACGATTTTTGCCTTGGTAATGTTACCCTTTTTGGATGAATTTTGTTGACTGAACTTTGTTGAGGGGGCTTTTCCAAATGCTTTAATATTTGAGGGACTTTTTTCAAAATTTTTGATATTTGAGGGACCTTTTGTTTTTGCAGGTATGAGTTTCAGCATCATAATTCACCATGGAGGTAGGTTTGAAGTTGGGGAAAACAGTGGCTATAATGGTGGGGATGTTGTTGTTGCCAACATCAAGGATGTTGACAAATGGAGCTTCTTTGAAGCTGTTGACATTGTTAGAGACTTAGGCTACAAAGAAGAGTTTCTGCTATGGTGGATGTCTGATTCACCACACTATGTAGGTGGATACAGGTCACTTAAGGTAGACAGAGATGCACTCCAATGTGCTGATTTTGCAATCAAGCACAACTGTGACATACACATCTATGTGGAATCACTGACTGGGGAGAAGATTGAAGGAGAAGGCAGTGGCAACGGTTTAGAGGAGGTTGGTGAAGGAGGTTCTGAGTCTGAGTCTGAGGAGGAATCTGAATGTGAAGATGGGGCTAAAGGGGTTCATTTTGATGACAGTGAAGAAGAAAGGGCACTTGGAATTGAGGATGGATTTCAACCTGAGGTACCTGCACCTGCTCAACAAGTTCCTGCTGAAGCTGAGGTACTTGTACCTCCTCAACCAGAGGTACCTGTACCTCCTCAACCAGAGGTACCTGTACCTCCTCAACCAGAGGTACTTGCACCTTCTAAAGGAAGAGTCAAGGTTTGGTCTACTCGTAAGCTTATTTCTCCTGCAAAAAGAGCTGCAGCAGGTATAAATTTACAAGCATCAAGTGATGAAGATGGTGACTATGAAATGGAAGATAATTATGAGAGTGAGGAGTTATATAGCACAGCTTCAGAATCTGATGAAGATGTAGATGGTGGTATGAGGTACCCTGTTTTCAAGAAAGAAGAATTAAATAAGAATTATAAATTCAAGGTTGGGTTGGAGTTTAAGTCTATTGCTCAATTTAGAGAGGCTATGTTGGAATATGCTGTATTAAATGGAAGGGAATTAAAGTACAAAAAAAATGATGGAGATAGGGCAAGGCTAGTGTGTAAAAATGAATGTGGGTATGTGGCTTATTGTAGTCAAGTGGGTAAGACCCACACGTATAGGTTAAAAACATACAGTGGTAAGCACACGTGTGGGAGAGTTTTTAACAATAAAAATGCAAACTCAAAGTGGGTAAGTAGACTTGTGACTGAAAGGCTTCAAACAACAAGCAATGTTAAAATAGCTGAAGTAATGGCAGAGATTAGAAAGAAGTATGCTACTGGTATCACTGTGAATCGGGCTTGGAAGGGAATCAAGATTGCAAGAGATATTGTGGAAGGGGATGCAGATAAACAGTATTCTCAGCTTTGGAATTATGCTGCTGAGCTTCTTAGGGCAAACCAAGGTAACACATGCAAAATCAATGTTGATAGAATACACCTACCTTGCAAACTTGATTTGGGTCTTTCTACTTTTGTTTCAATGGCACAAAGAGAGGATTCAAAACTGCATGTAGGCCATTTATTGGGGTTGATGGATGCCATTTGAAGACAAAATATGGGGGACAACTCTTAATAGCTGTTGGAAGAGACCCAAATGACCAATATTATCCATTGGCATTTGGAGTTGTTGAAACTGAAACAAAAGATTCATGGAGATGGTTCTTGACATTGCTTTTGGAGGATATTGGTCAAGAAAGTAGATGGGTTTTCATATCGGATCAAAGAAAAGGTATGGTTCTTTTCACTTACTTGCCATTGACTTTTTGCTTCTTATTTTTCTTATTATTTTGTTAAATTCATTGTATAGGGTTTGGTTCTTTGTGTTTGAAGAGATGTTTGAGTCGGTGGAACACGAGGTTTTGCTTGAGGCATCTATATGCTAATTTCAAAAAGAAATTTGGAGGAGGTACTGCAATGAGAGACCTAATCATGGCAGCTGCAAAGGCTACCTACTATCAAGGATGGGAGGAACATATGAAAGAGATTAAGAAGTTGGATGTTAAAGCTTGGGAGTGGCTCATGGGGGTTCCTACGAAGTTATGGTGTAAGCATGCTTTTAGCTTTTATCCCAAGTGTGATGTTTTGATGAATAATTTAGCTGAAGCTTTTAATAGTACAATTCTGGTTGCTAGAGATAAGCCAATTCTTACTATGTGTGAATGGATTAGAACTTATCTAATGGGTAGGATAATTGATTTAAGGAGGAAAGTTGGTAGATGGCAGTTTCCTATAATGCCTAAACCTATGAAGAGATTAGATAAAGAGATAGAACATAGTGGGAATTGGTTGCCAACATGGTCTGCTGAAGAACAGTTTGAAGTAGAACACACTGCATTTGTGAATAGGTTTGTAGTGGACCTATTTAAAAGAACTTGTAGTTGTAACTACTGGCAGCTAATAGGGATACCATGTAGGCATGCAATAGCTGGGATGTCTTATAAGGGTTACAACCCTATAGACTATGTTGATGATTATTCTGTGAGAGAAAAATATTTGGAGTGCTATCATCATGGTATAAGTCCTATAAATGGCCAAAACATGTGGCCTACAATGTCCGAGGAGGAAATGTTACCTCCACATTATAAGAGAGGTCTGGGAGACCCAAGAAGCTTAGGAGAAGGGAACTTGATGAAGACCCTAATGCAACCAAATTGAAGAGACAAAATACTAGATATAGGTGTACCAAATGCAACAAACTGGGACATAATTCAAGGGGATGCAAGAGCACCGAAGTAAATGCAGAAGGTCAGAAAAGAAAGGTATAACTTCACTCTAATTTCTGTTTTCATTAATTTCTATGCATGTTATATTATCCTATGATTCATTTATGTTTTTGATATTTTTAGAGGAAGCCAAACAAACAAAGAACTGTTGATGAAGAAAATGCAGCTGTAGGTGAAGAAAATGCAGCTGTTGGTGTACAAAATGCTGCTGTTGGTGAACAACTCCCAAATTCTGCTCCACAAGTCCCAAATCCAGCTCCACAAGTCCAAATTTCTGCTCCACAAGTCCCAATTTCTGGACCACAAATACCAATTTCTGCAAAGGTATATTACGCTTTACTATTGCTATTATTAGTTACTAAATTAATCATGTTTCAATACTTATATTATTCATGTTTGTGAATAGGCAAGAGGAAGGCCTAAACAACCACTTAGACCCAAATTGCCAATCAATAAGGGTATCAAAAGGGACTGCAATCTGACTGCTTGCACATGTCGCCATACACACATCTTTTGCACATGCTTTGCCGCCCTCGCACATGTTGCCACTGTGCAAACTTCACATGCTGGTGCTGATGGGGTAGATGATTATGGAGGTGACTTAACCCAAGACTCAGCAACAACAACAACAACATCTCCAGTGGTCATAGACAAACTCAACAAGGCTCTAGAAGGTGTTTCAAGGGTGGAGAAGAATGTTAAGTACATTTTGCCAAGTACAAGTTGTTTGAAAATTAGTTGTTTCAGTTAGGAGTATTTAGTATTTTGGAAATGTAATGACCTATATGTGATATCTTAGTATTTTGGAATTAGTATTTTGGAAATGTAATGACAGTTATTTGTATTTTGGATGATTCAGAATCTTGTAATGACCTATATGACAGTATTGATAACTCTATTTTATATAGAGTTATTCATAGTCTTTTACTTAGATAAATGTTTGAAACCAATGCAATAAACTTGTAAATACAATAAAAAGAGATGAAAATCATAAAATACATTATCAAGGAGATAGAAGTTCAATTTATATACAAATTGGTATGTTTGATATGTTTGTTGAGTACTTTTGCAGATTCTGTGATTTTGCATTAAGTGCTTAAGCATCGAAAGTGCTTAAGCACCAAAGCATGCATTTGAAGCATGCGGTGAAGCAAGTAGCACAAGACCCCACATTGGAAGCACCTCAATTTGATTTCGTTCTAATGAGCCTTGCTGGCCTCCTACTAGCTCGGTGATCACATGGAATCAATTATCAAGTTACCAAAGAAGTCATCTATGGGATAAAAACAACAAACATCATCATTACACCAAGCCAAATGTCATCAACTAATTGGACCCCTTCAAAAGGAATGTTTCCCACTCAAAGGAATGTTTCCCATTCAAAGTGACAACAATTGACACCTGCAAAATAACTAGGATAAGTCACATGATGGTCAAAGAAAACTTCACAAGCAAGCAAAGAAGTCAAATACTTGAAGACAAAGAAACCCTCCATGGAAGGAAATCTCCTACTTCTATAAATAGGACTCTTTCATCTCTTGTAAAAGAAGATAAGAAAAATATATAGAATAGACAACCAATACCATATAGATATAATAGTAGTTTTAGATTAAAGTTCATCTTGTTCTTCATTTTATTTCCAAGTCTTTTTACTTCACTTTGATTACTCTAAACTTAAGAGGAAGGTAAGAAGGAATTGACATCTCTATTCTTCACTTCTTCCTAGTTGAGAATCAAGTGTTCTTCATTAATATTAAGTTCTTATTTCATGTTCTTCATCTTACTCTTTATTTACTTTCTTGTTATTTAATTTCTTGCAAGACTTGTCCAATCAAGCAATTTACTTTCTTGCAAGACTTGTCCATTCAAGCAATTTACTTTTAAGCAATTTACAATTCCAAGTTATTTACAATGCTTTCTTTACTTGCTTTGTTTAATTACTTTATGTGGACGATGATGAGCTAAATTCCTTAGTTGGGATGCTCTAGTCATATGATGAACTCGTGAGAACTATTGTGTTGTCCAAAAGGGTGCCTCACTTACTAGTTCTTGTACTTGAATTAAACTTGTTTTAAGGTTAACTTAGAACAAAGGGGAGTTGTATTTACAAGAGATTGACTTACAACTAGATCTCAAGAACTAGAAGCAAAGGCAAGTGTTTATTTAAGTCTTTGATGAGAAATTTGTTTTCCACAAAGTCGCTTAGTAATTCCATGCTAATTCAAAAGTAATTAGCATAGTCTTTGTTCATGTGTGGGGTTTTACTAAGGGAAAGTATTTAGCAACTTGAACCACTTGAAAGGAGGCGAGGAGTTTGACACACTTGCCCTTTCTTTGCAAAAAAACAAGGGTTTATTGAGCTTATGCAGTCACCCTTGTCTGATGTATCTACACTAAGTGATCAAGCACCGGTGCTCAAGCAAGCAGAAAGACAAAGACAACATTCTCACAAGGAACTCATATGGTAAAAGCATCTCAACTCTCTCTTAAATTACATCCTCTACAGGTATTTAAATTCTGTTTTTCTATATTCCAAAACCAACCACAAATCTCGAATAGTTGTAGACACACTAGTTTACCTATGCTAAACAAACACATTAAAAATTAGTCAATCCTCGTGGGAGCGATCTTTACTTACTCTTTATTACTTGTTTTGTATTGTGTATACTTGCACATGCTTATTTCACACACCAAGTTTTTGGCGCCGTTTTAAGGGATTGCCAATAATTTTTAGTTTGTTTAGTTAGTAAAAGAGTGTTTTTATTTTTTTTTTTATTGCTTTTTGGTAGTGTTATTGCATGCGAGAACAAGTGCTTAAGCACTAGCCTATGCCAAGAAGACCACCACCAAATTTTGATTTTGATCCAGAGATTGAAAGAAGATTCGGGAGACAATTAAGACTTGAGAGGAAATCCAACAACACACGATAATATGGTTGAACGGTAATACCACTAGGGATGCCACAAGCAAGACAAATACCGCATACGGATACGCATACGACAACACGTGCACCAAACACGGCAAGAAGATAATGGATCAAGCCATAACACTGTCAGAGGTAATTCAATTCCTGATGTAGGAGTAAATCATAGACATCAATTCATACACATGAACCCTATAGGCATGATTAATGATAGAGATAGGCCCATGAGGGATTATGCCGTGTTTGATCATCAAAATATGCAGACTAGCATTGCTAGGCCTCATATTGATCTTTGTCCATTTTGAATTTAAACCAATGATGTTTCAAATCTTTGCAAACAATTGGTCGATTTGGGGATTTTCACATGATGACCCCCATGAGCATTTAAAACAGTTTTTAGAAGTATGTAGCAATTTCATCATACCTGGTGTAAGTGAGGATGCATTTAGGCTAAAGTTATTTCCATATTCATTAAAAGATAAAGCTAAATCATGGTTAAATTCTTTAGAGAGCCTAATTCAATTCATTCATGGAATGAATTAATTTGAAAAATTTCTGTCAAAATACTTCCCACCAATCAAAAATGCTAGGATGAGAAATGACATTACATCTTTTAAACAAAGAGATCTTTGAATCATTGTTTGAGGCATGGGAAAGATGGAAGGAATTGCTTAGAAAATGTCCTCATCATGGTCCGCGGTCATTATCTGAGATGGAAACATTTTACAATGGATTAGAGCCCCAAAGCGAATTATGCTTGATGCATCATCGGGGGTGTTTTATTGAATCTGTCTTATAATGAAGCTTGTGAATTAATTGATAGGGTAGCAACGAATAGTTCTAGCTGGCTCTCTTGAAAGGGCAAGTGCCCAAAAGAAAGGTGGAGTACATGAACTTAGTGAAATTTCATCCCTAATCGCTCAAGTTGCCACATTGGCTAACATGATTAAAACTTTCACTACACCTAGTTCAAATTTACACCTAAACCAAAGCAGAAACACATTTGCGACCATAGAACAAGCACCTCAAGGAGCACCTAGTTGTGTTTCTTGTGGAGGAGCCCACCTCTATGAAGAGTGCTCAAGTAATCTGTGTCGATTAACTATGTGGATCAAAATAGATATAATAATAATAGGAATAACAACCCTTACTCTAACACCTATAATCTGTTTGGAAAAATCACCCAAATCTTAAGTGGGGACAAGTAATAATGAGTGCTCAAGCACCGGTGTTCAAACACCGGAGCTCAAGCACCAGCCCAAAACTCAGGATATCAAAATTATCAAAGGCAACAACAAAGCGCCAATGATAATTCGATAGAAAAACCGCTTAAATCATTCATAAGTGAAACAAGAACAATGAGGCAAACTCAAGATGCTTCCATAAAAACTTAGAAACTCAAGTAGGTCAATTAGCAAATGCTATGTATCAAAGACTCGCAGCGGTGTTCTACCATCCAATACTGAAGCATCCACAACTCAAAGGCAAGGAAAAGAACAAGTAAAGGCCATATCATCGAGAAGTGGTAAGGATCTCCTGAGCCCTATGAGAATGAAGGTGTAGATAAGGGAAAAAACTCAAAAAGAAAAAGAAACTCGAGAATCACGCGAAGCACGAAGCTCCCACTTCTCAAAAAGAACCAAATCCCGGGTTAGTTCTTTGAACACCCACCTCCTCCATTCCTCAAAGATTAAAAAAAGTGCATGAGGATAAGCAATTTGATAAGTTTTTAGATGTTTTAAAGCATTTGCACATTAATATTCCTTTGATTGAAGCTTTACAACAAATGCCTAATTATGCTAAATTTATGAAAGATATCATTTGTAGAAGAAAGAGATTAGGTGAATTTCAAACTATTGCAATGTCAAAGGAAGTTAGTTCAATTTTACAGAATAAAATTCCAAGAAAATTGAAAGATCACAGTAGCTTTACAATTCCTTTCTCTATAGGCAACAACTATACGAGGAGAGCTCTATGTGATTTAGGTGCAAGCATCAACTTGATGCCTAAATCTATCTTTGAGAAGTTAGGAATTGGTAATGCAAAGCCTACCTCTGTAACATTATCACTTGCGAGATAGATCAGCGGCATATCCGGAAGGGATAGTTGAAGATATTACAGTCGAGGTTGACAAATTCGTGTTTTCTACTTGATTTTGTTATTCTTGATTTTGTTGCGAGATGAAAATGTGCGATAATCCTTGGAAGACCATTTCTTGCATTTGGTAAGACACTTATTGATGTTCAAAAAGGAGAACTAACCATGAGGGTGAATGATCAAGAAGTGAAATTCAATGTGATGAAAGCAATGAAGTATCCAGCGAGAGGAGCAAGAAGAATGTTACGCTATCTCACTTGATCATCAGTGCGAAGCAATTCAACAAGCGAGTATGACCATCGACTAGTGCTTTAGCATCAAGTGCTTATGCACTTCACGAATTTGAAATACAAGAACAAGGCATCGACAACAGAGGAAGTTAAACCTAAGGTATGGTCTAGAACTTTTGAATCTTTAAATTTAGAAGACCCTAACCTTAAGAAAAACTTACCTTCAATTGAACAACCTCCCAAACTAGAAGCTGAAGGAATTGCCAAAACACTTAAAGTATGTTTTCTTAGGGGATAATGATTCACTTCAGTTATCATTGCATCGATCTATCATTAGAGCAGGAGCATGATTTAATTGAAACCCTTAAAAACATAAAAAGCAATAGGATGGCAAATGGCGGACATTAAAGGGATTAGCCCCTCTATTTGTATGCATAGAATAAATCTAGAAGACAATGCTAAAAAGCAAGCATTGAGGCACAGAGAAGGCTAAATCCAATCATGAAAGAGGTTGTTAAAAAGGAAATAATTAAATGGCTAGATCTTTGGGATTATTTACCCAATTGAAGATAGTACATGGGTTAGCCTGTACAATGTGTTCCCAAGAAAGGAGGAGTCACAGTAATAGCCAACCAAAAAAATGAACTAATTCCCACAAGAAACGATGGCGGGTGGAGAATGCAGTATGGATTACGAGAAAACTTAATAAATCAACCAAGAAAGATCACTTTCCATTGCCCTTTATTGATCGGATGTTAGATAGACTAGCGGGGAAAGGAGTTTTCTTTGTTTCTTAGATGGCTACTCGGGTTATAATCAAATTGCCATTGACCACAAGGACCCGACATAAAACTACTTTTACATGTCCATATGGTACATTTGCTTTTAGGAGAATGCCCTTTGGATTATGTAATGCACTGCTACATTTCAAAGATGTATGATGTCCTTGTTTTTACGATTTTATTGAACAATCCATGGAAATCTTTATGGATGATTTTTACGTCTTTGGAGAAACATTTCCTTTATGTTTATCAAATTTAGAACAAATTCTCCAAAGATGTGAAGATACAAATCTTGTTCTTAATTGGGAAAAGTGTCACTTCATGGTACAAGAAGGCATTGTACTAGGACATAGGGTTTCAAAGAAAGGTCTTGAGGTTGATAAAGCTAAAATTGAGGTCATTGAAAAAGCGCCACCACCAACAACAAGCTGTCAAGGGATTAGAAGTTTTCTAGGACATGCAGGTTTCTATAGAAGATTCATCAAAGACTTTTCAAAAATTTCAAAACCTCTGTGTAATCTTTTGCAATTAGATACACAATTTAACTTTGATGAATCTTGTATAAAAGCATTTCAGAAACTGAAGAAGGCTTTGGTCACTTGCTTTTTTGTCATTGTAACTTTGATTTGGATCAAACCTTTTGAACTAATGTGTGATGCTAGTGACTTTCTTTGTAGGAGAGCTGTCCTAGGGCAAAGGTATGACAAAGTGTTTCATTCAATTTATTATGCTAGCAAAACATTAATTGAAGCTCAAGTGAACTACACTGTGACTGAGAAAGAGCTATTAGCTGTGGTGTTTGCTTTTGACAAATTCAGATCTTACTTAGTAGGCACAAAAGTGATTGTATATCTTGACCACTCTGCCATTAAGTATACGCTTGCAAAGAAAGATGCAAAACCTAGGCTAATAAGGTGGATTCTACTCCTTCAAGAGTTTGATCTTGAGATTAGGGATAAGAAGGGAGTAGAAAATCAAGTTCTTGATCACCTATCTAGGCTTGAAGGTGATGATCACAGTACTCAAGAAATCAAGGAGAGATTCCCGGATGAAGATTTGTTAGCAATATACATGCAGAGAATATAGTGCTTTTGCACTTAGTGCTCAAACACACGGAGAGATTACGCACCATGGTATCTTGACATTGCTAACTATCCGGTAAGTAATGTTGTACTGCACAAATGGATTATCGTGAGAGAAGAAGGTTTTTCCATATAGTAAAACAATCTTTGTTGGGATGAACCTTACCTATACAAGATGTGTCGGACAAGTCATGAGAAAGTGTGTCCTGAACAAGAACAACAAGCGATTGCTTGAGCAACGCCATGCAAAGACCATATGGAGGTCATTTTGGAGGACACAGAGCAAGACAAAGGTACTACAAAGCGAGTTATTTTTGGCCCTCTTTATTTAAAGATGCATTCTATATAGTAAAAAACACTGTGATAGATGCCAAAGAAGTGGTAATATATCCGAAAAACATGAAATGCCAAGAACCAACATTCTTGAACTTGAACTTTTTGATGTATGGGGCATGGATTTCATGGGTCCTTTTCCTACTTCTTTTGGTAAAGAATACATCTTAGTTCTTTGTAGATTATGTGTCTAAATGGGTTGAAGCGAAGAGCACTACCTAGTCTTGATGCTAGATCAGTGAGTAAATTTCTTCAAAAGAACATATTTACTAGATTTGGCACCCCTAGGGCAATCATAAATGATGAAGGATCTCATTTTTGTAATAAAATTATTGAAAATCTTCTTGCAAAATATGGGATTAAACACAAAATTTCTCTGCATATCATCCCCAAACTAGTGGCCAAAATTTGAACTATCAAATAGGGAAATAAAAAGAATGCTAGAAAAAATGGTTGGACCAACAAGGAAAGATTGGTCATTGCATTTAGATGAAGCATTATGGGCATATAGAACTGCATATAAAACTCCATTAGGTATGTCCCCCTATAGAATAGTTTATGGCAAAGCATGTCACCTGCCAATTGAGCTAGAAAATAAATCCTATTGGGCAATCAAAAAGCTGAATTTTGATCTAGACCAAGCAGGCAAACAGAGGTTTTAGAACTAAATGAATTAGAAGAATTGGGCACTTCTCTTATGAGAATGCTAGAATTTACAAAGATAAAACCAAGGTGTGGCATGATAAAAGAATCCAACAAAGAGATCTTAAAGAAGGAGGATTGGTCCTATTGTACAATTCAAGGCTAAAATTATTCCCTGGAAAATTGAAATCGGATGGGCAGGACCATTCAAATTAGTCAAGATATATTCTCATGGTGCAGTTGACATATTTGATGCAAACTCAGGTAATACTTTCAAAGTAAATGGACAAAGAGTTAAAATGTATTATGGTGAGCAAATGGTGCAATCTGAAAGCACCATTCATTTTGAAAATCCTTAATCTAAAAAGGATAGTCAGGCTGTTAAGACATTAAAACAAGCGCTTGTGGGAGGCAACCCATCAATTTTTTGATAAATATTAACTATGTTTATGCAGTTTGATGTTTTCGGTGTTTTTCAGAAATGCAGAATTTAGTACTCAAGCACCACGTGCTTAAGCACTAATGAAGCCCCAATGTCTCAACTTCGGTGAAGTCCCTACTCGAGAGATTGCTAAAGAGCGAGTGTTCCTGCGACCATGGTGCTTGAAGACCAAGTGCTTCAAACACCAACAAAGGAGCCAAGCAGAATCGAGAATCGAGGATCTTGAGGATATTCTAGGATTAGTTGCTCACGAGCTTGCTATCAAGAAAAGGCAAGAATTGGGAAACACCAAAAAAATTTTTCAAGTCACCACCTACAGCAACTATTCAACAAACAATAGCGCAGAGGAAGGATCAAAAGAACCCAAGGAGAAAGAACGTAAAAGAAAAAAAGCAGTGAAGAAGAAGAGAGCGATCTTGAAGGACATTCTTTGAGACCTTGAAGGACTTACGGATCAAGTTATGGAGCCATCTGCTGAAATTTCAAAGGAAACAGAGAGTGCAGTTGGAGCTCGACCCATCGATGCTCAAGCACTAACTCCTGCACAACCTTCAAAGACACCGGATGTGAAGGCCCGCTGGCGGTCTTCTACAACTCCAAAAGCACCAAAGCGAAGCCCAAAGCAACACCAACAAGGAGCAAGAATGGTCGAGGAGTGGTGCAAAACCACTGATAAACTTTTACATGCTTTCCTATATTAACTATGCAATATTTTGTTATATTATGCGATATTTTGTTATATATTTTGCTACTTATAAACTAATGCTACTATGGATAAATCCCACATGTAATGTTAACCCCCACCCCATTTTGCACACTATTCCCCTGTTTTCATCTCAACTTAAGAGCTAGTGAGGACCTTTGCTCAATTTTAAGTTGGGGAAGCACTTCAAATTCGATGCATGTGGTATATATATATATAGTATTTTAAACCTACTAATGCTTGTTTTATTTAATATCTCATTAAATATCTGTTAGTATGTTAGATAAGTAGTTAAGTCTTTTGTAAATAGAGTTTATTTTCATTTTGTTTTAGATTTACTTAACAAAGCATTTTCAAAAATCAAATTACTTTTTTGAGCAGTTTTAAGTAAATCAATAGTAGGAATGTCTGATTTTGAAGCATGATCGACTTGCTATTTCACAAATGATTTTGATGCATCTCTTTAGAACCAAAATCCTCAATGAAAAGAAAAGAAAAAGAGTCCTTTTTACTTCAAAAACAACCATTGTTATTATCACTTTTACACTTTAAAGTTGATTTTTGAAAGGATCAAACCGAGTGAAAAGTTTTTTGGAAACAAAGCAGAATTTAAGAAAACCAAGGTCAAAAACAAAGTTTTATTAAAAACTTAGAAGAGTGTTGAGAAATAAGTTTGGGGAGATTTTATGAAAACAAAGGCAAAAATGAGGAGCTTAGTACTCAATAAAGTTTCAAAAAGAAAATCAAAAGGTGTCAAAACTATGTTTGCTTAATATCTAAAGCTGAACTGTTAGAAAGCAGAGTGCATTTGATTTGCAAACCAAGAAAAAGAAAAGTATGCATAAGGAGGACAATGAATCCTGTTCCAAAGTGCATTTGGTTTGAAAAAGAAAAAAAAAAAAAAAAAACAAATCAAGAAAAAGTATGCACATGGAGGTCGATAAAGAAGAGGGTAACATAAGTTTTAAGAAGCATCTAGTGCTTATCTAGTAGATGCTTATGCACCAAAAGAAAAGAAACATCAAAAAAGAAGCATTGAGTCAAAAAGTTTTAAACTACTCATGTCAAGCCCTTTGATATACTTAAAGCCCCCGAGCTTAAGGATCTTGTGAGTCTACTCTATGTTTTGAAACACCTTTGTGTTGACCAAAAGTTTTCTAAAGTTTCAAAAGTTTAAGAAAACCTTTTTGCTTAGTTTGGAGCCAATCAAATTTCAATGGATCACACACTTTATAAAAGAGTTTTAATAGCTTTGGTTGTGATGAATTTCAAAGGCACAAAGACATAGAGATTGGAGGAAAGAAAGGTTCTTTTAAGAGAACATCACATTTTGAAAGATTGAAAGGAGTTGAGTGATCGATCTTCTTCATCAAAAGAATCCTACTTGTTATTTTGTTATTGCTTGAGGACAAGCAACAAGTTAAGTTTGGGGGTGTGATAACTCTATTTTATATAGAGTTATTCATAGTCTTTACTTAGATAAATGTTTGAAACCAATGCAATAAACTTGTAAATACAATAAAAAGAGATGAAAATCATAAAATACATTATCAAGGAGATAGAAGTTCAATTTATATACAAATTGGTATGTTTGATATGTTTGTTGAGTACTTTTGCTTGATTCTGTGATTTTGCATTAAGTGCTTAAGCATCAGTGCTTAAGCACCAAAGCATGCAGTGAAGCATGCGGTGAAGCAAGTAGCACAAGACCCCACATTGGAAGCACCTCAATTTGATTTCGTTCTAATGAGCCTTGCTGGCCTCCTACTAGCTCAGTGATCACATGGAATCAATTATCAAGTTACCAAAGAAGTCATCTATGGGATAAAAACAACAAACATCATCATTACACCAAGCCAAATGTCATCAACTAATTGGACCCCTTCAAAAGGAATGTTTCCCACTCAAAGGAATGTTTCCCATTCAAAGTGACAACAATTGACACCTGCAAAATAACTAGGATAAGTCACATGATGGTCAAAGAAAACTTCACAAGCAAGCAAAGAAGTCAAATACTTGAAGACAAAGAAAACCCTCCATGGAAGGAAATCTCCTACTTCTATAAATAGGACTCTTTCATCTCTTGTAAAAGAAGATAAGAAAAATATATAGAATAGACAACCAATACCATATAGATATAATAGTAGTTTTAGATTAAAGTTCATCTTGTTCTTCATTTTATTTCCAAGTCTTTTTACTTCACTTTGATTACTCTAAACTTAAGAGGAAGGTAAGAAGGAATTGACATCTCTATTCTTCACTTCTTCCTAGTTGAGAATCAAGTGTTCTTCATTAATATTAAGTTCTTATTTCATGTTCTTCATCTTACTCTTTATTTACTTTCTTGTTATTTAATTTCTTGCAAGACTTGTCCAATCAAGCAATTTACTTTCTTGCAAGACTTGTCCATTCAAGCAATTTACTTTTAAGCAATTTACAATTCCAAGTTATTTACAATGCTTTCTTTACTTGCTTTGTTTAATTACTTTATGTGGACGATGATGAGCTAAATTCCTTAGTTGGGATGCTCTAGTCATATGATGAACTCGTGAGAACTATTGTGTTGTCCAAAAGGGTGCCTCACTTACTAGTTCTTGTACTTGAATTAAACTTGTTTTAAGGTTAACTTAGAACAAGGGGAGTTGTATTTACAAGAGATTGACTTACAACTAGATCTCAAGAACTAGAAGCAAAGGCAAGTGTTTATTTAAGTCTTTGATGAGAAATTTGTTTTCCACAAAGTCGACTTAGTAATTCCATGCTAATTCAAAAGTAATTAGCATAGTCTTTGTTCATGTGTGGGGTTTTACTAAGGGAAAGTATTTAGCAACTTGAACCACTTGAAAGGAGGCGAGGAGTTTGACACACTTGCCCTTTCTTTGCAAAAAAACAAGGGTTTATTGAGCTTGTACAGTCACCCTTAATCGATGTATCTACACTAAGTGATCAAGCACCAGTGCTCAAGCACCGAAAAGACAAAGACAACATTCTCACAAGGAACTCATATGGTAAAAGCATCTCAACTCTCTCTTAAATTACATCCTCTACAGGTATTTAAATTCTGTTTTTCTATATTCCAAAAACCAACCACAAATCTCTGAATAGTTGTAGACACACTAGTTTACCTATGCTAAACAAACACATTAAAAATTAGTCAATCCTCGTGGGAACGATCTTTACTTACTCTTTATTACTTGTTTGTGACTGTGTATACTTGCACATGCTTATTTCACACACCAAGTATCTTGTATTGGCCTTAAATTATGTTGTGTTAAATTATTTGTGTATCTTGTATTGGGCTTCAATTATGTCAAATGGCATATATTAGTATTTTGGTTAAAATGTGTCTTTAGATTGCAGTTCAGTTTCTACACAGAACAGAAGGAGTAAAGTCAAAAAATAGGAATTTGCAAGGATTTTTTCCTAAATAAAACATTTTGCAGGGGGCAAAACCAAAATACAACATATTTTGCAGGGGGTTAAACCTAAATAACTCATATTTGCAAGGGGCAAAATAAATATTTTAACATATAATTTCTGCATCAAACTTTGTTCAATTTCTGCTTCAACTTTAGCAGTAACCCAGAATACAGAACGAACCACTCCAAATGAGAGAACAACAAGAGTACCATTAAACCACAAATTCATTAATAACTTCATTCATAGGTTACAAACACTAATCATATAAACCATAAACTAGAATTACATGACATTAATTCCCCTTATTGAAAGCAACATACACAACAAACACAACCCATGAAACAATCAACAGAAATTGAAGCCCTTGAGACCTAGATGTTAAACCCCTAACCCTTTCCCTCTCATTGGCCAATTTTGATTTCAGTTTTTCTTTCTCTTTGGTCCTGCTTCAATTAATTTCTACGCATAATGACAACCTTTGCAGATCCGGGTTTTGTGAAGACTTTGCACAACTTGTTTCCATTGAAGGACCATCTCTAAATTGGAAATGTTTGTCACTAACTTGGTCATCCCACAAAAATAATTTGCAACTGTTTTCTAACATCTGAAATGGAACAAAAACAGTTACGATTTTAAAGTGAGAAGAATAATAATGTATAACACAATAACTTAACACCATACCCAGTGGATGCATTTCCAATAAAGGCGCGGGGTTTTCGTAGATCCGAAATGTAAAACTTCATCGTACTTCCACAAGGACACACCGGTAATCGTCTTCTGCGAATGGAGGCATTTGATGAAGAACTGAAACCTTCAGTGTGGGCATTCATGGAGAAGGAAAAAGAAGAAGACAAGAAACAGAGGAAGAAGAAGGAAGAAGAAGGAAGAAGAAGGGATTTAGGGATTTTATAACGTGGCAAGCCCATTGGGCATTTAAAATAAAAGAAAATGAAATTTAAATGCCAAATCAGCTCTCCGTTTGACAAGTCACCTTTTTTTTAACGTCTGAGTAACAGAAGGTGTAATGCCAAAATATTGGAATTTGCAAGGGGCTATTTAAAAAAAAAAATTTACAGGGGGTAAAACCAAAACACCCCCTATTTGCAGGGGGAAAAAACGTATTTAAGCCTTTTTTATATTATTATATAGATAAAGAGATTGTCTTGACAAGTCAATCAATTAGATTTTGTGTCTATCCACCTACTATTTTGATGGCCTATAAGTGTAACATCCCTAATTTCGTTAATTTCGAATTAAGAAATTAACGAGTGATTTATTACTCGAGTAGGTAATAAATTAAGTCACAGATATGAGGTTGTCGCGAAAGCAATTTATAATTGCTAGAGTATAAAATTTAAATGCATAATTGAGTGGAAATTAGAACACTAAGAGTATTTTAGTCTTTATACCACTCACATTAAATGAGCTTCAAGACACAAAAGCATCCAAATACCCTATCATTCCTCACTTGTGTGAAATAAAAAGAAAAGAAAAAAAAAGAGAGAACACGGCAGAAAAGAAAGAAAAGAAAGAAAGAAAAGAAAGAAAGAAGGAAAGAAAGAGGAAAAAAAATGAAATAAAAGGAGATAAAGAGAGAAAGAAAGAGAACCGAGAGAGAGAAAGAAACGGAGAACCGAGAGAGAGAGAGGAAGAAGAGGCGAAGGGGAGAAGAAGAAGGTGGGGTAGATCTCCTCCAATCCAACACAAGGTAAGGGGCTTTTTGTCTCATTTTCTCTCATTTTCCTTCCTCTTTCCAATAATGTAAATTTCATAAACTCATTCCTCCTCAATCTCTTTTTTCCATTGTTGACCCATTGGAGCTCTAAGTGGAGGAGATGAAGTTTTGAGCATACTTGAAGCTAGCTTAAGGTTTGGGAAGCTCAAGTTAGGGTTTTGAAGGCTTGGGTTTCGAATTGGAGAGCTTGGTTCTGTTTGGAATCGATTTGTTCAGTAGGTGGGAGAGTTGAGGTGCTGGCTTTTCGGTTTGGGAGTGGTGGAAGTGTTTGGAACGGTTCGGTTTGAGTTCGTGAAGTTTGAGATCGTGAGCTTCGGAAAGTTTTGGTGTTTCGTGATTTTCATCACGATTGGTGAGTTTTACTCGCTTAGGGTTTTATTTTATGTGTGTTGACTGTATGATTTCTGTTATCGTTGAAATTGCATTCGTTTCGTAAATTTTGAGTCGCAAAAACCGCGAATTGGTCACGAACTCACTGATTTAGCAATTCTGGACACAGGTTCGGTTCTTTTAAAACTGGGACTGTTCGGTTAGTTCAAAAATTATGTGACTGATTTTTTTAGAAAGTAGACTTAACGCCGGTCATTTTGGCACTAGTTTGGTTCAATTTGGAGTTGTGTAGCTCGAGTTATGAGTCTCCAAAGTTAGGACAAATTTCTGGAATTAAATTGGGTATAGGTTCAGTGTTTAAGGTCGTGTGTTCTCAATCAAACTCCGTTTTGAATGATTCTTGTTTCATTGGAAATTAGACTTAATTACCTACGGGATATGCACTGGTTTCACCAAATTTCATTAAGAAATGAGAAAGAAAATTGAGTTGCAAGTTGGGCAAAAAGCTCTGTCTGATTTTTTGTACATCAGTGTAGTATTTTTAAAAACTGTATCAACTGGAGCCTTGTTTTGAAAAATGGATATTAAATGTAGAAACTACACTCAGAGAGGTTTTCAATGAGTGATCGTTTGTGGAAATCCGATGTCGTTTGCTATTTTAAATAATTCGCAGAAGTAAGTGCGTGCTGTAGGAAATTCTGCACTCATGTTGTGTGTTAAAATGTCGGTTTGTGTCATTACAAATCTCGAAATGAATTACTTGATGAAATTGCTTGTGATTCATGTTGACTGGACTGGAATATGTGTATATTTGTTTGTTATGGTTGAATTTGGATTGGAACACAGTTTGGGATCGATCGGAGGACGAAATGGTACGAGAATGGACAAAATCGTCCCTAATCTCCAATGTATTGTTTCGATGCTCCGTTCAACTTCAAACTCTTTCAAATCCTTTTCCTAACCATTTATGATTACATAAGGATGATATTGTTATGATGGAATTTGGTTTTAAGTTGTTTGTTGAATTTATAAAACTCTTGAAAAACCGTAAATTTAGATCACGTGTGGGAACCATTGTTTTATGAACAAAAATTGTGTTTGAACTGGTTATGCAGGTTCATAGGGGTAACCACATGATATAAATAAATATCATGGAGTAGATTATGTTTCGGTATGTGAACTGTGTCGAGTATGGGTGACGACCCAAAGAGTCTAGCATACTAGGCGGGGAAGTCATGAGCCCTAAACCTAGGCCCTATAAAATTTTACCATTAGGCAAAGTCCTATTGGGAAGGGGGTTCACCGGGATTTAGTCGGAGGGCAGTCGATGTTATGCTAAGAAGTTATGATTGCACTGTTTACCGGGATTTAGTCGGAGGGCAGTCGGTATTGTGCAATTGATTATGTGCGTGGTTTATTTATTAAATCATGAAGTTAATGAGTTTTTATAAATGGACCGAGTGATAAGTAAGGGGTCACGGTAAGACTCACTGAGATTTGTTATCTCACCCTACAAAATGTTGTTGTTTTACAGATACGCAGGGGAAGCGCAAGGCGAATAGGCATGAGTAGTTATGATGGCTTGGAGATTTGGCAACATAGTAGCTTAGACTATGTTGTTTGGTTTTCCTTTTTGTTTAGTTTGAACTTAGATTATGACTTACTTGTTGAGTTGTAAAATCTAATCTACTTACCTTTGTCTTTGGATATTGAGTATTTTGTTGTATTACTTAAGTGACACTTAAGTACTTATGTCATTGTACTCTAAAGTACTCCAGATTGTGAACAACTTTTCGATTGGAATTCGAGAGTTTTGTATTATTCAATATCTGAAACAGGGGTTATGTGTATCTCTGATGTATGCTAAATGGTGCACTTTAATATTTCTACTAGATAGAAATATGAGGGTGTTACAAAAAGAGTACCAATCAATTAGATTTTGTGCCCAATAAAGACGAAATGTCTGTCATGCTTGCTTCACTGTCTACCATGTTTACTTTCCATCATCAAAATAGTAGTTTAAACTATAACTATAAAGTTGGTACTATTATTGGTACCCATTATTGTATTTAGACATCCTATATAGTTTGATAACTATAAAGTAATTTTATTTTGGTCAAAGAAAGAGAAGATTTACCTTGATAATTGATGCACTTTGGTATTCATCTTATCAGGTACAATTTTCATGTAGTCTCCATAATAGTTAACTTCAGTTAAACCATTTTTGTTTTGGGCTTTTAATTTTTAAGATACACTTCATATCTTAATAATAATCCGGTTTTGTAGTGTTGAGTTAAACCCAACAAAAAATCAAAGATAATGATGTGTGTTTTGTTAAATTGTAAGTGTTTAATACAGTCCGTTGTAATTTACGCTTGCATTTATAAAATATAATATTATTGCAAGATTTTTCGTCATAAAAATTACAACCTTTACTTTTTTTCTATCTCTCTCTCTCTCTCTCTTCTCTCCTATTTTCTTTTTACTTTTATTTTTTTCTTATTCTATTTACTTTACTTTTGTATCTCCTCTCTCTGTTTTCCCTATTATTTTTTTTTCTCTTCTCTCTCATGGTACTTTTGAAAATCCAATTTATAATTCACCAAAATTTTCCAATTATACTCTTTACATTTATTGAGTTTTTTAGAGTTCCAAATTGTGGAATAATTGTCCCAAGACTATTTTAGTTTGGTTTTATCGATCCCAACACAAACAACAAAGGGGCATTATACTACTTAACCAACACCAATTAATGTGGCCATAATTTGTGTGTAGTAAACCAGCCCATTTAGACATCCTATATAGTTTATTAACTATAAAGTAATTTTATTTTGGTCAAAGAAAGAGAAAATTTACTTTGATAATCGATGCACTTTGGTATCCATCTTATCAGCTACAATTTCCCATCACATCTATCCAATATGTAAGCAATTATTTATGTAAATACAGTTAACTTGAGTTATTTTATTATACTACAGCTACCAATAGTTAAAGATATTGTGTAAGACCTATTTGGTTAATTGGTATCCGAACAATTAGATTGTGTAGGGTGTGTTAAGAATTATTTTATTATTACCAGCATATAGCAATAGTTAGGAATTTAGATTTTATAAAAAGTGTTATCTAAATTATCATTTAATTCTTTATCTTCTACATATATAGATGAGAATTATTTATTAAATGTAAAAATTTATAATTATATATAAGGCCATAATTGAAAAATCATGTTAGATACTTTCTTGAAAATCTAAACAACAAATAATTTATGACAAATTTATACACTCCATACATCATCATTTCATCATCTATATATATATATATATATATATATATATATATATATATATATATATATATATATATATATATATATATATATATATATACACACACACACACACACACACTTGTGGTTGGAAACAAATAGGTTAAATAAATAGTAGTCTAAAAATATTATAAAAGATACCTATTATAGGATAAGTCCTCCTATATAATAAATAAGTCATTTTTTATATTATTATATAGATAAAGAGATTGTCTTGACAAGTCAATCAATTAGATTTTGTGTCTATATATATATATATATATATATATATAGACACACACACACACACACTTGTGGTTGGAAACAAATGGTTAAAAAATAGGTTAAATAAATGGTAGTCTAAAAATATTATAAAACATACCTATTATAGGATAAATCCTCCTATATAACAAATAAGACATTTTTTATATTATTATATAGATAAAGAGATTGTCTTGACAAGTCAATCAATTAGATTTTGTGTCTATCCACATACTATTTTGATGGCCTATAAGAGTACCAATCAATTATATTTTGTGTCCAATAAAGACGAAATGTGTGTCATGCTTGCGTCACTATCTACCATGTTTACTTTCCATCATTTTTTGTTACTTTAAAAACAAATTTAATAATATAAGTAGATTATTATTTATTTTACTTATTTAGTTATGTGGAGATTATGATTGTCATTCTTTTGAAACATACTGGTCCTGTGAAAATTAACTTCAGTTAAACCATTTTTATTTTGGGCTTTTAATTTTTAAGATACACTTCATATCTTAATAATAACCCGGTTTGTAGTGTTGAGATAAACCCAACAAAAAAAAATCAAAGATAATGATGTGTGTTTTGTTTAAATGTAAGTTCTTGATACATTCCGTTGTAATTTACGCTTGCATTTATAAAATATAATATTGTTGCAAGATTTTTCAACAAAAAATTACAACTTTTTTTTCTCTCTTTCTCTCTCTCCTCTTTTATTTTTGCTTTTACTTTTTCTCTATTCTATTTACTTTTATATTTGTATCTCCTCTATCTTTTTTCCCTATTATTTTTTTTTTACTTTTCTCTCTCTCATGGTACTTTTGAAAATCCAATGTATAATTCACAAAATTTTGCCAATTATACCCGTTACATTTATTGAGTTTTTTAGAGTTTCGAAGTATGGATTAATTGACCCAAGACTATTTTATTTTGGTTTTATCTATCTCAAGTCAAACTATAAAGGGGCATTATAGTTCTTAACAAACACAAATTAATGGGGCCTTAATTTGTGTGTAACAAACCAAATGTACCAAAGATTATGAACGGAACGAGTAACATTTTATGATGTCAAGTTTATCATTATTAATTTTTCCTGTTTCTAATTATATGTTAGTGTATAACCCCACTATTGTATTTAGACATCCTATATAGTTTAATAACTATAAAGTAATTTTATTTTGGTCAAAGAAATAGAAAATTTACCTTGATAATTGATGCACTTTGGTATCCATCTTATCAGCTACAATTTTCAATCACATCTATCCAATATGTAAGCAATTATCTATGTAAATACAGTTAACTTGAGTTATTTTTTTACTAGCATATACCAATAGTTAAAGATTTCTACGCCAGATTTGTCAAAAAAGAGCGCCCCTATAAGCAGCGTTTTAAGTAAAAACGCCACGGATGGCCAAAACAACTAACTCATACCCAGCGTTTTTTAAAAAAATGCTGCCCATCGCCTTTAAACGCACTAGCCATACCCAACGCTTTTTAAAAAACGCTGGGTATTGGGTCACTCGTTCTCCCAATACCCAGCGCTTTTTAAAAAACACTGGGTATTGGGTCACTCGTTCTCCCAATACCCAGGGCTTCTAAAAAACGCTGAGTATAGCTCCTACCCTCACACATCACTCTCTCCCTCAGAACCCTCACTTCAACTCGAACGTCCCTCATTTCACCCCACTCAGAACTCACTCTCTCATTTCACCACCGCGCGGCTCACTCTCTCCCTCACGCAGTACTCACTCTCTCCCACCGTTCTCCTTCTCCTGCTCCTTATTTCAACGCCTCAAGCCTCACACCTCAAACCACCAAATCCCTCCTTCTCTCATCCATCGAAACCAACGTCTGTTCTCTTTCAATCCCCTTCTCTCAGCGTAATTTCATTTTCTCTTTACCTCTCAGTTGTAATTTCATTGTCTGATTCTTCTTCTCAAAGTTCCCAAATCTTTGCACCCTAATTTGATGCCATGAGGAAGAAACCTAATTTCTTACCACAGTAGTTAGTGTTTTGTGCTTTTTAGTTATAAAGATTTTGTCTTTTCATATTTACATTTTGTTTGTCATCTGGGAAAATTTCCCACTTTTATTGAACATTAGGGTTTTGGGTGGGTCATTGGGGTGCGAATGGTTTGAAATCCTAATCAGGTTTTTGTGTTATTGTTGAAATCTTATTCAATTGAATCTTGTTCATGTGATTTAGGAACATTTTAAATCTTCTGATGTTGCCAAAAAATCTGACGAAAGTCCTGCTGTTTCAGATTCTCAAGAGGTAAGTTGTAACATCGGTGCTTCCGGAATGCCGATCGCCCCACGAACCAACACGAGTCTTTTCAAAGATGCTTTGTCCTCACTTGCATGCTTTCCAGGAAACTTCCCAGAAGGTCACCCATCCCACTACTACTCCAAGCCAAGCACGCTTAACTATGGAGTTCTTATGGGATGGGCTCCCGAAAAGAAGATGCATCTTGTTGGTATAGGTAGTTCAAATCAATTCTTTTAAGCCTTCCTTGTTATGCAGACAGCAGTCCCATACCCGCACGACCTCGGGATCCTCTCATTCCGGTGCGTATTCGGTTCATTCACGCGCCTTCGCTTTGAAGCCGCCAGAGCCGCTCTTTGCCATGCCACCTTTTTGGGCACCGGCGATCACTCCCCGCCTCCTCGGCCGGATGTCACATAAGCTCATTTTTATTTGGTATTGATATTGTGAATGTAGGCTTACTTTGGGCAAGCAATTAAGGCATTACCATGTTAAGGCATTACGATGTTAAGCATGATTTTATATAAATAACGGTTTACTACAATTAAGGCATTACCTGTAGCCCTCGTTGGTGGAATTGTAAGTACCTACAACATGATTGTCATTTGTTGATAATTGGTGTGGCATGATATAGTGAGAGAAACTTGGAACACCTTGAAAATTAGGTGGTGGAATCAGATAGTCGTCTAGGGATGAAGTGTGAACTCGCTTCATGCCAACCATCTACAACATTAATAGTCAATTCATTACTATTGTTTCTTATTTCTCCTAGTATAGACCTTAATAGGTCTAACAAGAAGCTATTAGAATTCAAAAATTCCACTTGACTGACCATGTAATTGAACTACTTGTTAGCAATTTTTAGGAGAGAAATTTACCTTATGTTCCTCTGGCATCCATGGTGTGTAGTGATAAGATGAACTTTGGATTGAAGGGGGCTCTTGACGAGTGTGCAATCCATTTGACAATGATCCTGAAGAAACCTTACTACTACTGCCACCAAAATGATTCATCTGCATCTATATTTTACATGTACACAGATTCAGATAATTTCAGACAAAACACATAGACTTAGAATATAAAAAATTATTAAAAACCTCACCAAGGGTGGTAGTGGTGGTGGTGGAGGTGGATGATACCGATTCTTTCTCTTTTGATTTCCAGAGTTAGATTGGCTTCTATGATCTATCCTTATAACTTCATTAATGTTAGATTTGGACTTACATAAAGTGAGATTCATAAGAAATAGTTCATGTTCTTGAGCAACCACACCTGATCCACTACCAGATGGAGGAGCATGATGAGATGGAAAATTGCTTGATGCAGCACCATGTGAAGAAGGCTTAGAAGTTTGATGATGATGAGATTTCAAAGATGCTGAAGGATTTGTTGTTGTTGTTGTTGATGATGATGTTGTTATATCAGCATTCTCCTCTTTTCTCAAGATCTTCTCAAGTTCAACAAATCCTTTTAATTTTTTCATTATTGGTGAGTGTGATCGTGTGTTTGTTAAAGATAGTTCATTGTATTGATGGATTATGAGTGCTTAGGTAATATTATAGTCCTATTTTTACAGAATTAGTCCTTCCAATCGAGAATATGGATGTGATTCAAGAAGAGATTTTAGATTCTCAAGCTTTGAGGATGCCATGAATGTTGGGATTGGAACTTCTAGTAGTAATGGTAATGGTCTTTGCTATTGGAAGAGGCAAAAGGAGAGTTTTTCTATATCAAAGATTTGGCTTAGAGAGAAGAAGGATAACTCAAATACTAATATAGCGATTCATCTAGAAGAGTGCGATTACAATTTCCCGAATCAAATGAGTATGTGCCTCTGAACATGAAAGGTATGTCCATAAGATCTGAGGATCCATACAACATAGCAACTAAATCGCAGGTATGTCCATAAGATACAATGTCACAAAATTTAGAACCGTTTTGATAATTAAATCGGACAAGTATGGCCTTTGCGGCAAAGAAAGTTACGTCATTAGTTCAACTACAAACACGGGCTTATATGGTCGGGGATCATATTACAATTATTTGGTGATGGGGATGCAATCAAAGGCAGCGACTATCCTTGTCTCTCTTCTATAATGTAAGCTGTAAGGAATTATAGATACAAAGATATTCTTATAGCTTTTATAAGAATAAGAATTTTAAGTGGTTACAAGAGATTTATGTGATTGTTTAGGGCTCTCCTCATGCCGAGGATGCCAATATCCTAAAGATAAAAGCAATATACTATTTTGATCATTCTCCTGCCTTAGTTGAGGCAAATATCTACATAGCTTCCAGTATAGATGAATCTGAAAGATGGTATTTTCAGCGACACATGTTCTACAATTATTGTTGTTCTTACATCAATTGATTTTTGTTTTATATCAACTCCTTAACTCTATGACAAGTTTTTGCATTGTCACTATTTCTCAAATTCATGAATTTGTATGCAACATTTTAATGACCCTCCTCTCTGACGAGGTTGGTCGGGTTCTTTACTTCAAGCTCCTTTGGATGATGATGCTAGTATAGGCACGTAAGTATGAATGCTTTGTAGTTACATAAGTTTCAATCCAGCACTGTGAACTCCTATGAAACTCTAAACTTACTAGATTTATTGTTTTGTTTTGTTTTTATAATGTTTGCGGGGGTGACAAAACATCTTTGTGACACACAAAGATGCCCAATAGATTTGATAACTCCACTGACGATTGTCATGTCAATTATACACTCTCCTTCTCACTTCAAGTAAGATTTGTTAATAGGACATGTTGTATTTTAAGTTTTAGGCCTTTTAGTTCCTTCCTTGCTCTGCTTTGTATCTTGGGGTTGGCCTTTTAGTTTTAGGCCTCTTATGGTCTCATTTTGTAAGGGAGTTTTTTGGTGGGGTGCTCTGTGGTTTTATTGATCCCACAAGACTTAAATTTGGTGTACCTAATTATAATTTGTTTTGGTTGTGGATTTTGGACACAAACTTGATCGATTTCTTATTGTGTTGCGAGGTAAACATAGAGTATGATCTTGATCTAAAAATTGGGAAAGCTGTGATGCAATTTCTTATGGTCTCATTTTCTTATCCATGTTTTGTTATTTTGGATGTATGATTTAATTTTGGATGTATGATTTAATTTTTGGATGTATGATTTAATTTTGGATGTATGATTTAATTTTTTGGATGTATTTTGGATGTATTTTGGATGTATGATTTAATTTTTTTATGATGTATGATTTAATTCAGGTTTAAATACAACAAATTCATAAATATCACTATTAAAAATATTTTGGATGTATGATTTAATTTTTTTGTTGCAAATATAAAATGGAAAATACACAAAAGCGAAAAAAATAAAATAAAAAATTAAACAATGGGCAGCGCTTTTAAGGAAGTGCTGCCTATAGGGGGACAAGTTTGGGCAATGGGCAGCGCTTTTTAGGAAGTGATGCCTATTTGAGGACGTGTTTGGGCAATGGGCGGCGTTTTTTAGGAAGCGCTGCCTATTTGAGGACGTGTTTAGGCAATGGCGCGCTTTTTAGGAAGCGGCGCCTATTTGAGGACGTGTTTGGGCAATGGGCAGCGCTTTTAGGAAGCGGCGCCTATTTGAGGACGTGTTTGGGCAATGGGTGGCGCTTTTTAGGAAGCGCGCCCTATTGTTTGAGTGGAATACCCAAACACGCGCCACGTTGTGCGCAAAAGCGCGCCCATGGATGAAAAAGCGGCGCCTATATACTAATTGCGCCTATATACTTATAAGATGTTAAAATTTCGGCAAGTGTACCGAATCGTTCAAGTAATAAAAACCGGTATAAGACCGGGTATCGTCCTCGAGGATCGAATTTAATTTACCAACACGTTAACAACAACTAAAAGAACCAAATGGAAATAACTTGAAAAGGGTATGATTGCGTTACTAACGCTAATTTAAAACAGTTAAATATTTTTGGTATTTTCAACGAGAGGAAACGGAAATGCTTAGGAGAAAATATGTATGAGAAGACGGTAGGGATGAATGCCTTTCCATTTCACACTATTGTCACTGATTTATTTTCAAAAGATAATCTCTCTCTCATTTGCTATCGAATCCACAATTCTAACCAAGCCCTAATCCCTTAGGCGAATAGTATTCCTTAGGCACATCTACTAACAACAAGCATTAACAACGAGGATTCACAACATACATCAATTAGAAGAATATTCCTAAGCTACGAATTGAAGGAATTGAAATTCAAACATTCCAATAATAAAATTCCCATTTGATCATTGAATAAAGATTTGTTCTATAATTTTCCAATCATAGAAATGTTAAGCACTGAAATTCAATTCACAAATGAAGAGAGAAAACATTAAGAACATTAACATAAACCAGCAACAATAGTTGTACATCAAAATTCATCCATCCCTAACATTAGGGTTTAGTTACACATGATCAAAGAGAAAGAAAAGGGATTTTTACGCATAAGAGATGATGAAGAACACATGTGAATCTTCAATCCTTGTTCCCAAGTCTCGAATCTTCAACTCCAATCGCAAGGGATCAGCTCTCACGCGTGCTAGAGTTCCAAAATAGTGCCCCCTCCTTCAAAACGCGTCCTGGTCATGATTTAACGCGCATTCTGGAGTTTCGCGTGCCAATTGCGTGCGGAGTGTCACTTACGCGCGAGAAGGAGCTACACGTTTTGAGGTTTCGCGCGCCAGTTGCGCGCGACGCATCACTTACGCGCGAGAAGGAGGTTACTTGCTGTGAATTTGCGCGTTGCAGCGCCACCTGCGCGCCAGTTGCGCGCATTTTGGCTGAAAGCTCCTAGATCTTGCGCCCTTGAGTCCATTTGCTGCCTCGCACCGTCAGACTTCATTTCCACCTAGTCCCTGGGCACAAAAACACGACAAAACCCAGCATAAACACTGCATAGCAAAACAATTTCAAATAGCACAAATTGATACTTTTCATCACACTTTTAATTCATTCATCACCATTTCCACTTAAAAACTCTCTTTAAACCAATGAAAGACATCATATGATGCGGGTTCATCAAAGACCTATTTGGTTAATTGGTATCCAACCAATTAGATTGTGTAGGGTGTGTTAAGAATTATTTTATTATTACTAGGATGTAGCAATAGTTAGTAATTTAGATTTTATCATTTAATTCTTTATCTTCTACATATATACATGTGAATTATTTATTAAATGTAAATTTTTTTAATGATATAGAAGGGGCTTAAATATATGTTACCCCCTGCAAATATACCAATTATCCATTTACCCCCCTGCAAAAATAAAACTTTTAAAAAAGACCTTGCAAATATAAAATGTTTACGGTTACCCCCCTGCTGTTAGATTATGTTGACAGCGTTAAGTGTAAATATATGTTAATGGTTAAAAAAATAGGTTAAATAAATAGTAGTCTAAAAATAGTATAAAACATAGCTATTATAGGATAAGTCACCCTATATAATAAGTAATAAATTTTTAAAATTATTTATATAGCTAAAGACATTATCTTAACAAGTCAATCAAGTTATTTATTATTACTACATATACCAATAGTTAAATATCTTGTGTAAGCCCTATTTGGTTAATTGGTATCCGACCAATTGGATTGTGTAGGGTGTGTCAAGAATTGGATTGTGTAAGAAATATATATGTGTGTGTGTGTGTGTGTGTGTGTGTGTGTGTGTGAATTATTTATTAAATGTAAAATTTTATAATGATATATAAGGACATAATTGAAAAATCATGTTAGATACTTTCTTGAAAATGTAAACAACAATTAATTTGGGACAAATTGATACATTCCTTACATCATCATTTCATCATATATATATATATATGGTTGAAAACAAATGGTTAAAAAAATAGGTTAAATAAATAGAAGTCTAAAATTATTATAAAACATATCTATTATAGGATGAGTCACCCTATATAATAAATATGAAATTTTTTAAATTAATTATATAGATAAAGAAATTATATTGACAAGTCAATCAATTAGATTTTGTGTCTATCCATCTACTATTTTGATGGTCTATAATAGTACCAATCAATTAGATTTTGTGCCCAATAAATACGAAATGTCTATCATGCTTGCGTCACTATCTAACATGTTTACTTTCCATCATTTTTTGTTACTTTAAACACAAATTTAATAATATAAGTATATTATTATTGATTTTATTTATTTATTTATGTGGAGATTATGATCGTCATTCTTTTGAAACAAACTGGTCCTGTAGAAATTAACTTCAGCTAGACCATTTTTGTTTTGGGCTTTTAAGTTTTAAGATACACTTCATATCTTAATAATAATCTGGTATTGTAGTGTTGAGTTAAACCCAACAAAAAATTAAAGATAATGATATGTGTTTTGTTTAAATGTAAGTTTTTTATACATGTTATATCCATGTGACTTTGAACTTTGAAATTGAATCCAGGCAATATTGATAATATTGATAGACCTACTGATTATTGGCTTGAGCTAAAAGTGATAAAATTTCCCTACTTATCACATAAAATAAGTGTCAAAAATGTTTCTTGTTGGTGCAAGTTGTAGGGAGTAGAGATGCAAATCATCCCATTAAATATTTTAACACCACACCAATCTAACATCAATCAAAAAAACACAAAAAATGATAACTTGACCATCTATCTATTCTATTATCTATTATTGAAGGAACGAAGTGAAGCAAGGGGGACACGCTAGCCCCATACTGCCTAAAATCTATTATTGAAGGAAATATGAGTGAATCAAATGGGTCATGCTCGCCCCATTGTGCTTAAAATGGTACAAATTAGCTGATATGTTGTATACCATGCCTAACTCAATTGTTAAGTATTCAAATGAAAAATATAATATATACAAAGTATAAAAGTGTTTTTTTGTTGTATAATATTAACTAATAAACATTAACAAATATTAACTAATAAACATTAATACAAAGTATAAAAGTGTTTTTTTGTTGTATAATATTAGATAAACATTCCTTTCATCAGTTTGCCTTCATATATACATCATTGAGTTTTCTTAAAACAAATATAATGTTGACACATGCATATGTTGTTATGAAAGTTGAAACATAAAAATATATTTCGATAATTATTTTAACCTATATTTGTTACAATATATAATGATAAAAATTAAAATATGACGAATTAAGCTATGTTTTTTGTCATTTTAAACTATGTCTCCATAATTTCAATTACTCTAGTCTCTTTAACTTTGACTATAGTGAATAATTTATTCATAATTTTTTAAATCATCTAACGGTCATAAACGGTCATTTTTCAAAAAAAAAACTCGCTATAAACCCCATTCCACTTCCAGATTACACCGTATTCCAAATCAAAAAATTTCTTATTCATTATAACAAGATGAATCGCTGGGTACTTATCGTCATCACCATTCTCGCAGTTCTCACTGTCATTATTGGTTTTATCAAAGTTGATGAAGTTTTCCTCCCGATAGTAGTGGTTTTAGTTACTGTACCTTTGTTGGGATTGGCCTGGGCTATACAAATCGGGTTGTAATGTACTAATTTGTTTTGAATAAAACATTTTTTGTATTTTCTGTCCTCTCATGTACCCATGTTCAACAAAGATTTATTAGAATCCAATTTCAAATAATTCATAATTCATGAGTTCATTTACATTTCAGAAGAGAACAGGTGAATTGGTTAAAGATCTTGTGTAGGACCTATTTGGTTAATTGGTATCCGACCAATTAGATTGTGTAGGGCCTATTCATTATCTCATTTTCCTTTTAAATAATTCAATATTCATGGCATAGGATGATTAATCATATAATAATAAAAATAATTTGTAGATGTCTATTCATATTGTGGTTGATCATTTATATAAGAACAAAAATTTAACAAAATCTTAAAAAAAGTTGTAGATGTCTATTCATAGTCAACATAATGAGTGTGATTGTTTATCATTGATTTATAAATGTATAATAATGACACATACATACGTCATTGTGAATATGTAAAAAATTATAATTTTAAATTATAAATTTAAAAATAATATTAGATGATTTATCAATTAGAATTTATTAAGATGGTTTATCAATTATTTTAAAAAAACTATATCTTAAAATATTTGTAACTCTCTATTCATAGTATAGTTGATGAGTGTGATTGTTTTCATTTTATTTTAAAAATATAATAATGATAAAAAAATAAGATTTCCATATCTTTAATATAATAATTTACATTCTTATGACATACGCTTATCCATCTCTCAATTACATTTAAAAATTCTCACAAATACTCCATAAATTGTTTATTCTACCATTTTACTAAAAAAAATCTATAAATATGACCTACATTGATTTAATCCTTTTTCAAAATAATTATTAATATTATGTGTTAATAATCTGTTACATTCTATCATTTATTTAAAAAATGATTCTATAATTATGACATACATTGATTAGTTATTTAAAAAAAAGATAATCCTTAATATTATGTGTTAATATAAAAAGACATATTCCAGCATTTTATTTCTCTTATGTGGTAATAATTTCTAATATTTACCTGCTCTTCATGTTTGTTCAACAATCAACTTAAGACGTAGGTTTTTTCTGTTGCTATACACACCTTTTCATTTTGAAAACCCTATGTTAAAATTTGTCATTTTGTATTATCTAAATTTGTTCACAGTCCCTTTGTGAAGCCTCGACTCGAAATTTGTCCCAAAAAAACTTATATGGCTGTCATGCTGCCATCTTGGCATACAAAATATTATTATAATATACAATTGTTTCACTCAATTAAATTTTGTGTCCATCAGGATATGACTGTCATGCTGCCATCACTCTATAAACATATTTATTATTTAGTATTTTTTTATTATTTGATTGAAAAATAATAACATAATTATATTATTTTTAACCTTTTTTATGTCACTCATGTATTTGACCATAAATGCATCACAATTATTTCAATTGTCAATTATCAAGGCCTATAATTCCAAGATCTACTTTATGAGAGAGTTTTGGGGGGAAATTTTATATCATGTAATAAACATGTATGGGTATGTTAACATAAGTATGTGTATGATATGAGTTAAGGTTGGTTGATGTGGATGGATGAGAATGGTATTTCATGTGTGACATGTATGTGTGATAAGTATGAGTGGTTTTAGTGAGTGACTCCTTTGTTTGGGAGGAATTTTTTCCACACCATTTACCAATATACCCTTCATTTTGTCTGCCCATTGTTTACAATATACCCCACTCTATATTTTTGGACCGACATACCCACACTCTATGTTTTGTGCCCCACCAATTACCAATATACCCTCATTTTGTACCCCTTTGTTTACCAATATACCCCCACTATATATATTTTGGACCGACATACATACCACGACAATTTTTTTTTCTCCAACACTTTTTATTATTATTATCAAAATGTACTCTCATTTTGTACCCCATCTGCTTACCAATATACCCCCACTCTATATGTTTGGACCCACTTTGTTTACCAATATACCCCCACTCTATATTTTTGGACCGACATACCCCACACTCTATATTTTGTGCACCACCATTTACCAATATACCCCTCATTTTGTACCCTCTTTTGTTTACCAATATACCCCACTATTTTTGGACCGACATACCCCTGACAATTTTTTTTTCTCCAACACTTTTTTTTTATTATTATCAAAATGTACCCCTCATTTTGTACCCCACTGTTTACCAATATACCCCCACTCTATATGTTTGGACCCATTGTTTACCAATATACCCCCACTCTATATTTTTGGACCGACATACCCCCACTCTATATTTTGTGCCCCACCATTTACCAATATACCCCTCATTTTGTACCCCACTGTTTACCAATATACCCCCACTATTTTTGGACCGACATACCCTTGACAATTTTTTTCTCCAACACTCTTCTTTTTAATTATTATCAAAATGTACCACTCATTTTGTACCCCACTGTTTACCAATATACCCCCACTCTATATTTTTGGACCGACATACCCTGACAAATTTTTTTTTGTCCAACACTTTTTTTTTATTATTATCAAAATGTACCCCTCATTTTGTACCCCACTGTTTACCAATATACTCCCACTCTATATTTTTGGACCGACATACCCCTGACAATTTTTTTTTGTCCAACACTTTTTTTATTATTATCAAAATGTACCCCTCATTTTGTACCCCGCTGTTTACCAATATACCCCCACTCTATATTTTTGGACCGACACACCCCTGACAAAAATTGAACCAATCTGATTTATCTCTATATCTCTCTTAATTAATACACAATCGTTGACTTCCCCACTTTCGGTGGGAAATTTTATTCCCACCATTTACCAATATACCCCTCATTTTGTACTCCACTGTTTACCAATATACCCCCACTCTATATTTTTGGACCGACATACCCCCGCTCTATATTTTGTACCCCAGCATTTACCAATATACCCCTCATTTTGTACCTCACTGTTTACCAATATACCCCCACTCTATATTTTTGGACCGACATACCACTTACAATTTTTTTTCCAACACTTTTTTTTTATTATCAAAATGTACCCCTCATTTTGTACCCCACTGTTTACCAATATACCCCCACTCTATATTTTTGTACCGACATACCCCTGACAAATATTTTTTTGTCCAACACTCTTTTTTTTAACTGTTTACCAATATACCCCCACTCTATATTTTTGGACGGACATACCATTGACAAAAATTGAACCAATCTGATTTATGTTTGTAATAGGTAAATACAATTTATATTTTTTCAGGTCATATTTACCTATATACAATTTCACTGACGAAAACCAAATAAATTTAAAAAAAAAATTCTATTTATCTCAGAATATGGTAAATACGATGCGATTTTTAATGGTTTTTTTTTGTCCAACACTCTTTTTTTAACTGTTTACCAATATACTCCGACTCTATATTTTTGGACGGACATACCCTTGACAAAAATTGAACCAATCTGATTTATGTTTGTAATAGGTAAATACAATTTATATTTTTTTCAGATCGTATTTACCTATATACGTTTTCAATCGATTTGAAAACCAAATAAATTAAAAAAAAAAAGAATCCTATTTATCTCAGAATATGGTAAATACGATGCGATTTTTTATGGAAAATTGATTTTATGTTTTATGAAGATAAATACGACTTACTATTTTTTGAAGTTTATGGGAGGAAATCGTATCTAGATAAATACGATGCGAAATGTGCTGAAAATCGTATCTATCTCCTAGAAGGTAAATACGATGAGCTTTAAAATATTTCTGGTCAAATCATATGTAAGTGAGAAATTGTCAATATTTTGTAAAGGGTTTAGGGTTTAGGATCAATGATTATTAAAACACTTTTGAAAAAGTCAATGACTAAATTGATATATTGTAAACGCTTTTAACACCAATAATACACAGTTATTTTTTAGTGAATTATCTTTATCATATTATTTTTAGGCCATAGCTTGTATCAAATAACATGTAGGCCTATACATTTTGGAAAACTTAGATAAGAGGGCAAAATATACTACGTAGATCAGAGTAATAAATTACTAATCTGTATGGCTAACAAATTATTCTTGCCGCCCCAGGTATCTTGGGAGAAAATAATTGTTTACAGTTTCATGGCCGCCCGTGCGTAGGCACGGGTTTGTGTCCTAGTTTTAATTATAGTTGCTGTTTGGTGTATGACTTTTCTGCACTCACTATTTCACTACATAACATTTGATATATCAAGAATTTAATTATTTTAAAAAATATCTATTTCACATAAAATACCCCTTCCTTGTGACCATTTTATCAACTACCTCTTCACTCTTAGGTTCAATAAACTTAATGTAAAAACTTAGCTAAGTATTCAATTGAAAAATTTAATAAATACATAGTATAAAAGTAATTTTCTGTTTATAATATTAACTAATGAAATTTAACATAAAAAAAGTCAATTTTAGATAAACATTTCTTGCATCATTTTTTTGCCTATATATATATATATATATATATATATATATATATATATATATATATATATATATATATATATATATATATATATATATATATATATATAATTGAGTTTTTGTAAAACAAATATAATGATGACATATACATATGTCATTTTGAAAATTAAAACATAAAAATATATTTTGATAATTAATGTAACATATATTTTATACAATATATGTTGGTAAAAATTAAAGCATAGTTAATTAATCTATGTTTGTTTTTATTTTAAAATATGTCTCCATAATTTCTGTTACTCTGTTCTCTTTCACTTTAACTATAGTGAATAATTTATTCAAAAATTTTCAAATCCTCTAACGGTCAGAAACGGTCATTTTTCAAACAAATTCACTATAAACCCCATTCCACTTCCAGTTTACAACGTATTCCAAATCAAAAAAATTCTCATTTATTATAACAAGATGAATCGCTGGGTACTCATTGTTATCACCATTATTGCAGTTCTCAATATCATTATTTGGTCCCTGAAAGTGTAACTCACTGTCAATTTGGTCCCTGAATCGAGAAAAAATGCAAAATGGTCCCTGAAAGTGTAATCCGTCCGTCACGTTAGTCCCTCCCTTTAATGTGTGTCGTTAACTTCGTTAATCCGTCTGTTACTGTCAGTTTAGTCCCTTAAATATGTCACTTACTGTCAGTTTGGTCCCTGAAACATATACGTGAATTCATTTTAGTCCCTCGAATCTTAAGTTACTTCAGCCAAATTTTAAACCAGAATTTACTAGCCTTGGCTCAATTTGTGCCTTGGCTTTGTTAGACTAGCTAATAGGACCTTGTAGCTGTATCATATTCTCTTTTAATTTGATTTGTTACCTTCATTAATCATTAGGAGCGTTTATTGATTCAATCCGAATCAAATCACTTCATGTGTTGAATATCCTAAAATCAATTTCTAAAATCAAAGTCTCTCCCTAATTTGTCAAAATTAAATCTGATGTGGAGTTCTATTAACTTATGTGGCAAGCCACATGGCTTTTATATTTTAAAAATATTATTTTAATCTATGAAATAAATAAAATAAATAAAATTAATTGTAAACAAAGAGAAATTAGAATTAATAACTGTAATTTATTAAGTTCAGCAACAACGGAAGCTTTCGAATTAACATTAAAAATTACAATTGTTATCTAATTTCAATATAGATCAATGATTATACAAAGTTATGCTGATTGATGTTCTTGGAGCAAATAAAGTCACTTTAACCATCGATTTTCCAATTACAATAGATCTGTGTAGTCCATGAGTCTATTGACGTCCTTAATCAGCCATTTTAAAATTTTGTTGAAGTAACTTAAGATTCGAGGGACTAAAACGAATTCACCAATATGTTTCAGAGACCAAACTGATAGTAAGTGACATCTTTCAGGGACTAAACTGGCAGTAACGGATGGATTAACGGAGTTAACGACACACATTAACGGGAGGGACTAACGTGACAGACAGATTACACTTTCAGGGACCATTTTGCATTTTCGCTTAATTCAGGGACCAAATTGAGAGCGAGTTACACTTTCAGGGACCAAAATGACTATTTACCCTTGGTTTTATCAAAGTTGATAAAGTCTTCGTCCTAATAGTGATGGTTTTAGTCACTGTACCTTTGTTGGTGTTGGCTTGGGCTATACAAATCGGGTTGTAGTGTTTTAATGTTTTTAAATAAAATGTTGTTTATTTCCAATCATCTCATGTAACCATGGTCAACAAATATTTATTAGATTCCAATTTCAAATAATTCATAATTCACAGGTGCCTTTGCATTTTAGAAGAGTACAAATTCCTTCTTGCAAATATCCACAAAGTGATCAGTTACTGATAATACACAATCAAGAATGTGAAGAAAAGATTGGGCTTCCAGCTAATCAATTCTTCTCTTCAAAGACTCCCACTCACTGCGTTTTTGGTAAAGTTTAGCTTTTATGGTATTTTTTTAACTAGACTTGCAATTTTAGATTATATATGTAATATAAATTTGTATGTGGTTTCTGTAGATTTTAGGTTCATCATGTTTGCATCATTTATTTAAACTTAAATTTGAGATTCATCATTTTTTTTTTTGATAAGCAGATTTGAATGCCCAATTTTGGATTACAATAAACGATACAAATATGACATAATATTACCTTTTTTAAATACATGTGATGACAACTCCTCCAAGCCACCATAGTCAAAAGCTACAAATTAAAATTAAAATACATGGTACAAATATGATGCAAATATGACATAATATCGATAATTTATAATATAGTATACCAAATTATAATATCATATATGTTCAACAATAATTTATTTTCGAATGATGAATGATCTTATGTCATAAATATGAATGTTAATACTGGAAAACTCGTGTGTTCCTTTTTCCCCGTCATTTTTATTTCTTAGTTGTTTGAGTAATTATTTTGGGCTCTTATTTTGCTAATTGAGTTTCAATTATCTTATGCAGTCCATCCCTGCTGATTTCTGTCATATGATAATGCCAGCTGGTGTGTATCGAGTAAAATTGATTGATTCCTATGGCTATGGATGAAAATGTGAGATGAACAATGATCAAGAGGATAAATCTTGTTATGGAGTAAAAGTATCATTGTTATCTACACCCCCTCTCTCTAAAACAAAGTTATTGGGCTACCAAATAACACCAAGGCCCAAGTCCACTCATCAATGGCTCACAATGCACCTCCTCAATAGACAGTCCAGATTCATTCACTCAAGCACTCTTTGACTCTATAAATATAACATTTATGACTAAAGTGAAGGTAGACATGATTTACCATATATACTTGCATCTAACTCTCCAACGCCTGACTTTAGCATCGGAGTGACTTTGCAGGTACACCCCACCTCATCTCGGCCACCACCTCGGCATCATCTAGGATCGGTCTCCTCACCTCGGCCACCACCTCGGCATCATCTAGGATCAGTCTCCTCACCTCGGCCACCACCTCGGCATCATCTAGGATCGGTCTCCTCATCTCGGCCACCTCATCTCGGCCATATCATCTCAGCTACCTCAACATCAGACATGACCTTTGCTGATCAATCTCATCTCCTACCTACTATCTAGGATCGGCTGACCCAAAGATACGGTACAGAACATTGGCGACCACAGTGGGAGTAACTTGAACTTAATTACTTTCACCTTCTTTTCTGATCAGTAATGGCATCTCAACTGAGGTCCGGTCCACAACTGTCAAGTGTCATTAAACCGCCACGGTTTTATAATGCGCCTTGCGTCTCGTTCTTGAAAGAGCTCGATCCGTTCTTGAATACATTTCCGAATGAAAGGCTGAAAGCCGTAAAGGATTTGTTGTCAAACTTGGCACTTTCAATTCATCTTTGATACATATTCATTTAATGGCACCACATCTAATTCCACTGAGTTCATCAAGAGAGGTACGACATCTCAGCAAATGCACTTCCAACAAGCAATTTCAATATCGTCATCCTCATTTCACAAGAGCATCGTTTCGGATTTTCACCAAATATCGTCAATTCCGACTATCAAGAATTCATTCAATTCCTGCAACTTTAAAACGAAATCAGATGCGATGTCGACATCGCCGTCGAGGTCTGAGCAGGTAGCCGAAGACGAAGTTTCACGGCGAAGCCTTTTTGGACATTACCGATTTCGAATTCAGCAGCTCCATCTATAAAGCTCAGCGTTCAAACCTAAGATTCGAGCTTCGTAACCCATCTCGGAGAGAGTTTGCACAAGTCGCGATTCTCGAGTTAAATCCCTATAAGTAAAAATCCCAGATGCATTTGCGATGCAAGAATTGTCGCACGCAATGCTCAATTCATATCTCAAAGGTCCCTCTGTTCGAACTTCAAACAAACTCGGCTCCGATCTGCGGACATCCTTGATTCCAGCTACTTGGCATGACTCAAAGTTTGCATTTACGTTAAAGCGGTGAATCCGAAGTCGACGATGGCGACTCAGAGGCCGATATCAGTGCCTAAACAACGCCCTCACCAGCTCGGCTTGTCCATAAAAGACCGACTTCGTCAAAATCAACATCGTGCCATAGGAATTGAAGTGCCCAACGATTGCAAGATTGGGCGTGGATGCCAAACCCAACGTAGAAAATGATTCTATCTCAGAATACGACTTCGGTCTCGGATTCAACTCAATCTCGGACTACTACTTCGGTCTTCAAAGGATACAACATGCCGAGCTTGTTTCTGTGATGCTAGAATCCATGACTCCTCTACGAAGTCGGTAGCTTCAGATGCAATCTCGAAAGGACTCTGAAACAAACTTGGCGCCGTCAACCTCAACGCGAATATCGCCAATCAAACTTCTGTAAACTGCAGGCGGAACCGACATCGGCCGCTTACTCGATCTCACAGGCGGAACCGACATCAGGTGTCATGTTGCCTTAGAGGACTTCTTCCTGAATTTTGTCTTGGTCTTCAAGACGTTTCTCCACGCCGAAATGCTTCAAAACTATGATGTACTAACTCTTCAAATGGCTAGGGATGCTCATTTCCTATCAGCAAGGGGTTATGCTTTTGGGCTTCATTGAATGACAACACTGGGCCCATTTTCTCATAATTCTTTTCCAACACATCAAAATTAATCACTTGATTATCCAATTATTAATCTATTTGCACTTGCACTTGATGCTAATCTGTTTTGTTTTGGTGAGTTTGGAACCAAGGTACCAAGGCCGAGGTCCAGATACAATTCACCACGCCAAGAACATTCCTGGAGTTTTCAAATGCAGGAGTGATTCCTTAGTTAAGAGAATAGCCGACATCAATTCCTAACTCGACTTCGGCAAATCGGTCAATTCCCGAATCTGTTCTCCTTTTTTGGGCAAGATCTGCTTCAAATCAATCGATGCCAAACTCATGCCCGATGTCAGTGTTCCGACTTCAAACAACTTCGGCCCACTTACCGCTTCAACGCCGACCCCGGTAAATCATTCCCAAACTAATGCTACACCGCTGACGACTACGCGCGTCACTTTCACTGTTGGTGGACTTAGCATCGTTTAACGCCATCGCCAGAGCTTATAGCGAGAATCTTCCGATGATTTGCATTGTTGGTAGACCCAATTCCAACGACTATGAGACTAACCGGATCCTCCACCACGCCATCGCCAGAGCTTCTATGCTTTCAGACGATCACGTGTTTTCAGCAATACAATGAATATCCTTGCCACTTCGACGTCGTGGTGTGGAACAAAACAATGAAACATAAGCCTAAGCTCGCATTAAACGACTTTCTTCAACAAACAAAACAACAAAGTCCAAGTCGCCTATGCAAGCTAATTTTGGGCTATTTCTGAGCTCGACACCACTGGAAACAACGAGTTGGCTACATCGAGCTGCATTATGGTGAGCTCGGTTCCGTAAAGCGAAGTCGGCAACGTCCGTTCGATGCGAGGTGGGTGATTTCCGAAGCAAGCTCGACGGACTTTAAATCAAACTCGACAAACATCCAGCCTCAACGCCAACCTCAGGTCCGAACCCGTAATTTCCACCGAATGTTCAAATTTCACAATCGAAACTCCAAAGTGGTCCAAAATCGCCTTCACACCGAGCTAGACGATTGACGCAAGTTCAAACTTCACAATCCTACTTCTTCCATCCCGGCTTCAAGAATGTAATTCCGTGATGCACAGTGTTCTTCAACAAGTGTTGATAATCTCTATCATTCAAGATCTATCATTCGAGGAAAAAGCATTTGGCCGATGCATTTCTAAAATCGGCTCTGTCTACATCGGCGACAGGGTATTCGCAGGAAGGGGATCTTAATTACAGAAGGATTTTGGATCCAACCTCGACGTCGCCGACTTCTGCGTGGTGTGACCACCACCCGGCCTTGTTTTCTTCACAATAGATCGGCAAACATCAAGATTTCGGTTCGTTTTCTCTACTCGTCACCAGTGCCAACATCAACGTCATCACCGAAGTTAGCTTCAAGCTCGGTCATCCTCGATCACCCGTTGTCTATGGATCTGAAAGAAATCAGTTTGGCCAATAACATCCAAGCAGATATCACCAACTCCATATGGAAAATGCATCAATGCAGGATTTCATCAATATCATCAGTTCTGGGACATCAAGCGCCGGATTGAGACTTTGCAACCGAACAATAGCGACTCCGATCTAATCCAATCTCAAATACCGACGCACAAGCTCAAACCTATTTCCACCAGCGACATCAGCTTTTGGTTCGTGAATGGCGTTTTTGCCAAGTTCACGGTCCGACTCGTCGTCGTCGGTACGCGCACCTCCGATCCCTATTCGCTGCGCGCCCTCGACCTCGGAAATCTTCACCAACTTCAATTTTATTGTCGATCTCCGACTCTCGTTCCTCCATGCCGAGATACTTCCCCACGTCGGGTCCAAGCTCCATCTCACTGGTCCGAGATCATCTCAAGTTGAATAAATAAGCCAAATAAGCCAAGTGTTGAATCTCAAAGTGGCACGTGATGCCCACTACTTCCACGCACATGACTATGTTCTGGGCTTCAAAGGATACAACCACCATGATGCTGTATGCATTGAGTTACAGGTTATACTTTTCGTTTTGCATATTTCTCTAAGTGTATTCCGTTCAGTAGGTTCACACTCAACCCCCCTGGAATCATGGATGACATGTATGAGGAACATTCCTCCTTTGCTTCATCCTCACCCCGGGGGCAACATTCTAAAACGCCGGGAAACCCTCCCGAGGCAGGAACGTCGCCTACACCGGTCTAGGAAGACCCCGGATCGCAAAAATGGCGCGTACCCATTGGATCCAGGGGAGTGAAGTGGTTCAGATTCATCAAAACGACTTCGAATAACACGAGGTTAGTATCAATTATTAACAGAATTAGCTTTTTCAAAAGCATTCTCTAATGTCGAACCTCTTAGCCTGGAGAGTTGCTCCCAGGACGACGTTATATGTTGAATCTCGGCATAGACTTAGCTTTTTCAAGGCATTCTATTCCGACATTACGTACATGTCAAACCTCTTAGCCTGGAGAGTTGCTCCCAGGACGACGTTATATGTTGAATCTCGGCATAGACTTAGCTTTTTCAAGACATTCTATTCCGACATTACATGTCGAACCTCTTAGCCTGGAGAGTTGCTCCCAGGACGACGTTATATGTTGAATCTCGGCATAGACTTAGCTTTTTCAAGGCATTCTATTCCGACATTACGTACATGTCAAACCTCTTAGCCTGGAGAGTTGCTCCCAGGACGACGTTATAATGTTGACTCTCGGCATAGACTTAGCTTTTACAAGGCATTCTATTCTGACATTACAATCAATGAACAGGTTACAAATCGAAAGATGCTTGGTCTCCGATCCTCGATCCAGATCTACGATCAGAATCGCCGAGTTTGGTAGTGGCTGAGAACGAACATTAGTTTGCATTCCGATGTACTCCAACCTCGGCACGCCGTCTCACAAGCTCTGAATCGGATCAATGCCAAGAAGCAAGATCAGCAGCAAATTCGTCGGATGCCAAATCAGATTAATGAATCGCAGAGCGCTCGGATTCCTCCTCTTTTGCAGTATTGGCCTGAACACTTCTCAGCGCCGCCCTCCGTTAATCGTCCTCCGCAAAATGATAAAGACTTTAGCGCTGGCACTTTCTAGTCCGGTGCCGCCGACGACAATCAACACTTCGATCCCGACTTCAACGCCGCAATCCACCTTGCGAACTCGGTTCTCCGTCGAAAATGATCAACTCGGCACTTAGTTCATATCAGATGCCCCAACTCGGACGTCGTACTCCGGTTCAACAACTTTAAATGACATGCTGGTGCTTGCTTCGAGATACAAGAAATTATGTTTGAATGTTGAAGATGAGGATAGATCCGGATTTTGCATTCGCATTCGCATCGGTTCTTTTTGTGTTCAAGAAATTTACATCTAGGGAAGATCATTTCTCCTTTACGCAGGCATTGCACCTAATTTGCAATCTCGTCAATGATCAAGCTCCTGAATTCAAGAATTCAAATATCAAGTTGCTGCAAGTGCATCGAAGAGCATAAATAATTCATTCAATTTACAATACCAACAACTCCGTTCCAGACACAATATCGGCGTCACCATTGACGGTGCGAAATCAATATCACCGCAAGGATCGTCGGTCTCGCAAATCAACTACTCTACTTGGCGTGTCGAAATCTCCCTTGACGTGCCGAAGTCGCTCTCGCCGAACGTGTTCTCACGAGCTCGCACGCAAGCTCAACAAGATCAGCAACTCATTCAAGTCCTTTCCTCATTCTTTTTCAAGTACTGCGAGAAAGTTCATTCTCAAGAATCCATCTCTACATCTAATTATCTACCGAGAGGATCCGTCTTCCAGACATTTCCGTGCTCTACCGTCACGCAACGCCGCCATAGTTTTGCTCTAAATCAGGGACGTATGCGCATATGATTCATAAACTCGATTTCGGCGAAACAAATCGGTCTTCTTGACTCCAACAAAATTCAGGATCTTCCTCGGATCTGCTTCAGTGTTATTTCCAGCAACTCCCATTCTGGATCTCCCACGGTCCGACCTCGATGACACCAACCTCTGCGGAGGACGTCGGCAACGATGCACGACATGGCACCAACACTAAGTTAGACTCTTCGACCTCGTCTCTTCTTCCAGTTCAGCAAACATCAAGACTTTAATTCGGTTCCCTTACTCCTTACGGGCGTTGACCTCGGCATCAGCATTGGCATCGACGTCGTCGGCATCTTTCTTCTATCACGACCAGGAGCTCGGCATGCACTTTCAATCGGAAATTCTCAATGTTGGAATACGAATACTCATGTGTTGCCGCCAATTTATCTTTGGAACTGTGTGTTTGCTACTATGTGTTATGAACAACAAGTTCTCTTCTCTGGAATTCACCTCAGAGTTCCAACCAATATGGGCCATACATTTCGAAGGCAGCCCGACTAAGTAGCTCGCGCTTTGCACTTCACGTATTTTGTGTTTTGATAAAGAATGATAGATACACCCTATCCATATGCATAAAATCAGGGACCGATGTACCGACTTTGAGTTTTGCTTCAACTCACCACGCCAAAGGCAACATGAATATGTCCGGCCCGAGATCGATGCGCTAACATATGCACGGACCGACATCAACTGCTAGTCCAACTTCGACAAGAAATTCTACATCCAGGTTCTATTTTTCATTTAAATAAACACTAGGATAATGGACGCATAATCAATCACTGACATTACATGTCGAAACTCTCAAACTATATCAAGTCCCGGAACCAACAAAATTCAAGAATTGAAAAATCGTCTGAAACGCCCATCAAGATCGGAGTGAACAGACAGATTCAGACATCTTAATCTCGGTAGTTTGAAAAGGAAACAAGTCTAGATCACCTCGTTCAGGCGACCCGACTTAGGGGGCAACTGTTATGGAGTAAAAGTATCATTGTTATCTACACCCCCTCTCTCTAAAACAAAGTTATTAGGCTACCAAATAACACCAAGGCCCAAGTTCACTCATCAATGGCTCACAATGCACCTCCTCAATAGACAGTCCAGATTCCTTCACTCAAGCACTCTTTGACTCTATAAATATAACATTTATGACTAAAGTGAAGGTAGACATGATTTACCATATATACTTGCATCTAACTCTCCAACGCCTGACTTTAGCATCAGAGTGACTTTGCAGGTACACCCCACCTCATCTCGGCCACCACCTCGGCATCATCTAGGATCGGTCTCCTCATCTCGGCCACCACCTCGGCATCATCTAGGATCGGTCTCCTCACCTCGGCCACCACCTCGGCATCATCTAGGATCGGTCTCCTCACCTCGGCCACCACCTCGGCATCATCTAGGATCGGTCTCCTCATCTCGGCCACCTCATCTCGGCCATATCATCTCAGCTACCTCAACATCAGACATGACCTTTGCTGATCAATCTCATCTCCTACCTACTATCTAGGATCGGCTGACCCAAAGATACGGTACAGAACAAATCTCTTTGTGGTTTGCATTCTGGTTGGCCTCTTTTTCGCAAAATTAAAATGTTATTCGAATGTACTTATGTTAGACTTGGAGTGAGAGCTACATAGCCAACTATTATTTTGTTTGATTTCAAGAGGTATATTTGAATAGAGTGCCAGGGTGCTACTGTGTGTTGATCTGAATATACCCTCAGGTAGGCTTGGACAACGGGCGGTTTTGGGCCCAAAACCACCAACCGAATCAAAACCGCGGTTGACAACACAAGGCCCAGTTCCGCCCAAGTTTTGTTCGGATTTTGCGGGTTCGGTTTGCGGGTTCTGCGGGTTCGGTGGCTGGGTAAGTGCGGGTTGGGGTCGAGAGAGGCTGGGAAAGTTGAATCATGAGTGAGGAAGTGAGATGGAGATGAAGGAACGAGAGTGGAAGATGAAAAAATAAAAATGGTGTAAGATGCTGGAGGAAGAAGAAGACTAAAATATGATATTTTTTCTTTTTTAAAATGTTACTAGTATATTTAACAATTTTGCTTATGCGTGAATCGTGAAGGAGATCACTTCGAGAATAAAATATTTAATGCTGTTTTTTTTCTTTATTAGTGTTACATTACAAATGACATTGGGCACTTGTCAAAAGAAAAGACATTGGGCAGTGCAAAAAAGGTAACGTGTGGCAGAGTAAAAGAAAGCCTATGCAGTATTTAAAGTATTACTCAATAGACTGTGCAAAAGATATATGCAGGTGTGTCATTTTATAATTCGGGCGGTTTCGGGTAGTAATGGGTTTGAACATTGGAACCACAACCGCCCAAATGAACCTTGTGAAAACCGATTTTTCTATCTGTGCATCCGACAACCGCACCGACCTGCCCGCATTAGTCACTTCAGCTTCGGTTTTATCGGGTTTCGGGCGGGTCATTCATGTTTGTCCAGCCCTACCCTCAGGATGCTGGTGTGTGTTGCTTCTATTTTTGTGGGTTTATAGTTTAGTTTACTTCAACTAAGTGTCTTCTTTTGTTTGTTGTATTTAAGCAATCATGACCTATCACTAATGTATCATCCATGTGTCTGTTATGTCTAATTAAGCACTATGTAAAGTTAACTACTCTGTTAGTTATCTCATATATAATATTTACCTTTTGGTATATTTGGTTATTTAGAATTACTTAACTTATAATTCCTTAATGGTGTTCTCTCTACTTTTGATTTTTTCACTTTTTTACAATGAATGTCCAAAGGTGTGTATTACTTATCTGTTATAGTGAATACGGATTACAAAAAAGATGATTTCAATTTAAATTTCAAAAGTATTAAGACAATACTAACATAGAACAAAGTGACTAAATAGATAGAAAATCACATGTTTAAATTTATATATATATATATATATATATATATATATATATATATATATATATATATATATATATATATATATATATATATATATATATATGTTTTTGCATGTGATTTATCTGAAACACTCCTTTAAAATATCAATTTTAAATCAACACTCCTTGCATCATCATTGTGTCACACACACACACACACACACACACACACACACACACACACACACACACACACACACACACACACACACACACACACACACACACACACACACACACACACACACACACACACACACACACACACACACACACACACACACACACACACACACACACACACACACACACACACACACACACACACACACACACACACACACACACACACACACACACACACACACACACACACACACACACACACACACACACACACACACACACACACACACACACACACACACACACACACACACACACACACACACACACACACACAATACATCCTTCCTTTTAAGCGAATGCAGCCTACGGCTGGACTTCACTGGAAAACTAAAGTTTTCCTTTTATTTTTTATTTTTTATTCATTTTAACTAATCTTTGATTTTTTCTTTTAAATTTTTATATTTTAAGTGGTGTATTTTTTTTATACTTTATGTTTGGAAAAAATTAAATGTTCATATACGTAGTTCGTTCATCAATAACCTGTTTAGTGGGAAAAAAATATTTTCGTGATAGAATACATAAACTATGTTGCTAAGCAGTGTGTTTTGAGATACTTTAGAGTCTGAAAAAAATTGATGTTCAAATACGCAAAGTTCGTTCCTCAATAAATGATTTTGTGAAAAAAATATTAATTTTGTGACAAAATATGTAAAGTGCGATGCTAAGCAGTGCGTTTTGATATACTTTAGAGTCGAAAAAAAAAATTGATGTTCAAATTAGTGAAGTTTGTTCCTAAATAACCAGTTTGGTGTGAATTTTTTTTAATTTTGTGCCAAAATATGTAAATGCAATGTTAAATATCGTGTTTTGAGGTACTTTAAAGTCTGGAAAATTTCTTAGATATTCAAATACGTGACGTCCGTTCCTCAATAACATGGTTTGGTGAAAAAAAGTTAATTTCGTCACAAAATATGTAAAATGTGATGCTAAAACAATGTGCTTTGAATTATTATAGTGCTTGGAAAAATTTGAATGGTTCAAAAATTAACTTATGAAAAAATTTGGTTTCTTTAATTGATCCTCATCTTTCCGACTACTGACACCAACAAGTATTAGAAACATACTTAAGTTGGAGTTTGTACTTTTATTTTAGTCTCGCTTTTAGTATTTGATTGTAAATAGTATTTAATGAATATATTGAAGTGTCAAATATTATTAAATTTGTGGCTTCTCTTTCATAATTCGTTTAAAATCTAATTGACACCACTTTAAAAAAACAATTTATTTGTATACTTCTTTTTTTTTATGGGATATTTTTGTTCTCTTTATATTTTTTAGAGTCATACTTTCTATAATCTTTAAAAAGTTAATTTTGGTCATTTCACACCAACGGGTATTAAGAACATACCTAAATTGATGTTTATGTTTTTATTTTAGTCCTGTTCTTTAGTATTTGATTGTAAATAGTATTTAATGAATAATGTGAGATACTAAGCAGCGTGTTGTGAAGTAACTTAGAGTTCAAAAAAAATTAGATGTTCAAATACTTTAAGTTCGTTCATCAATAATTGATTTGGTGGAAAAAAATATTATGCTAAGTGGCGTGTTTTGAGGTACTTCAATGTTCGGAATTTTTTTTTATAAATGTTCAAATACGTAAAATTTGTTCCTCATGAATAGCACAGTTTGGTGGAAAAAAATAATTTCGTAAGAAAATATATGTCGATCTTCCTTCTTTTATGACCTTTATTTTTGTTATTTACACAAATCAGATTTAACTGCATGGCACAGGTATCAGGGCTAATATATATAACTCTTATCTATTTGATTCCTAATTATACCAGGTTTCATATCAACAAATATCTATTTTGTTCATTAACACTAGCGCCCCCGTGCATGCACGGGTGATGAAGCTAGTTCCTACAAGTGTTGCAAAGTCTCCTCAATCTATTCTCTACCATAATGTATACAATAGTTTAATATTAAAAAAGGAAGATACATGCATCTCTGTTCCCTACAACTTGCACCAACCACAAACATTTTTGACACTTACATTATGTGATAAGTATGAAAATTGTATCATTTTATACATAATTTGTTTTTTTTCTTAAAATAAAGCCCAATTTTGATAAACACTCATTGCCTTATATATATATATATATATATATATATATATATATATATATATATATCCCATCTTGCAAAATCCATTGATAACGTTATGATATCCACTTCCACTACTACCAAAGGATAAATGTATCTTTTCATGGAACATTTCAAAAAACACTCTTTAATTAGAGTGTAATATTAATATAATAAATAAATTCTTTGAACAAAATAATTTAAAACTTTAGTTAGAAGTAAGTACTTTTCTACAACTGGTAATGATGAAATTAACTAATTTTAGTATATTACTAGTAGGATACCCGTGCATACGCACGGGTGCTGTCATATTATTTTCATGATTGAACTTAGACAGTACTTAAATAGTCTGAACATTACTCGTTAAAATAAAGACAAATTTAAAGTAGATTAAAAAAGAGTTTCAAATAAAAAATAGATAAATATTGAAATCTAAAAATGTAAAAGTATCATTTACAAATAATTGTGCATTTATCCCGTGTTTTTTTATATAACAGTGCAGTGTTTTTTATATATCAGTGTTGTTATCCCATGTTTTTTAATATATTATTGCAGTTATCGCCATTTTTTTTATATATCAGTGCAACTATCCCGTGTTCTTTATGAATTAGTGTAGTTTTCTTATAGTTTCAATTGATTTGAGTTGATTAGTAGATTATTGTAGATAGTAAAAGATAGATATATAAGATTATCAATAACAAATATTTATCCCGTGTTTTTTTATATATCAGTGACAATTATTTGTTCTTTTTTAGGTATTAGTGACAAATATTTATATATCAGTTTAAATAGTCATTAAGTTTTCTTGTTTTTTTGGATAGTTGATTTATAGTAGTCTTTAAAACTGATCAAAAAAATAGTAGTCTTCAAAAATTATAATTATCAAAGGAAAATATTAATCTCATGTTTTTTATATATCACTGCAGTTATCCAGTGTAGTTATCTCGTAGTTTCAATTGATTATTTTAGTTGATTAGTATATTATAGTATATAGTAAAAGTTAGATAGTAAGTTATCAATAAGAAATATGTGTTTTATATATTAATTAGTAATTTAAATAGCCATTAAATATCAATAAATGTGTAAACAAATGTTGTAGAGAAAAAAAAAGATAATTTTAGTAGAGTAGTGTTTGTATAAATTTAGAAATTTTGTCAAAAAAACTAAAGTGAAATGATAAGAGAAAAAAAAATTGTTTATGGGGTAAATAAAAGTAAAGTAAAAAAGAAAGAAAAAAAGAAGAAAGAGAGTGTAAGAAAGAAAGAGAGTGTAAGAGAAAAGTAAAAAGAAGAAAAGAGATAAAAGTAAAATAGACCAATTTGACCTTAATAAATTGAGGTGTCAAGGTTCTAAAATGAGTCATTTGGTATTTTCATATGTGGTCAATTTGTTTAAATATAGTGTAGATTAAAAAAAATTACAATTTGTTTGGACTAAAAAAGTGGGAAATAAGTTTTTTAAAAAAATGAATCTATAGAAAGTTTTAAATTAAACACGGGTTTTGTAAAATAAATGATTTAAAAAAACCAAAAAAAAAAACAAACTGCCAAAGTTGAAAATTTTTGTTTCTCTCTATCTCTTTCTCTCTCTCTCTGACATCATTCTTTTTCTTTTTCTTTCTCTGACATCATTCTTTTTCTGTCAACTCTTCTTCCTTTTTCCTTTCTTCACCTTCTTCTTCATTCTCTCAACTCTCAACACGCTACATTTTCTAATCCAGATCCAACCAAAACCTTCATCTTCCCGAGCTATTACCATAAACGTAATCCACTATGTTTCCTAGCCCGTTTTTTGATCGATGTTTTACACTCTCAACCCCAATTCCTCTTTTCCTTCTTTTCTCATTGTGATGCTTTAAGGTTACTTTGTGGTAACACTTTCGGCCATTTGTTTTTCAGGAGAAATCTAAGTACAACTCCAGGTTAGACTTCACTCTTATAGTTTAGATTTTGATCGCCTTCTAACAACTGCTTCTTTATCCCTTTTTAATGTCTTCTAATCAATTTTTGTTTTAGTTGCTTCAACTTTTTAATCTGTTTTTTTGTGTTCCTAATGTGGTATAACATATATGACTTTTAACTTTATATCTATGGGGAGGGTTAGCAGAATAGTCTCAAAGTTGTGGATGACACTTTGTCTCAAAGTTGTGGATGACACTTTGTAGGGCCACAAACGGTCATAAACAACCATTAATAATGTTTACATCCTTTTTTCCTCCTCTGCTTCAACGGTCATAAACGACCACTTGTCCAAAAAAATTCGTTATAAAATCTCATTCCACTCCCAATTTCAACATCTTCCAAACCGAACATTCCTCCTCCACTCTAACAAGATGAATCACTGTTTTCTCCTCATTGTCAACATTCTCGCAATTCTCATTCTTATTCTTTGCCTTTTCCAATTAAATGAAGGGATTTATTTCCCCAGTAATAATGATATTACTAATTGTCTTTTTTTAGCATTGACTTGGGCTATTGAAATCAGTTTGTGATCTATTGTAAGGGAGGGGTTCAGCCAGTAAGACTATAGGTGTTCTTCCCATCCTCATGACTATCATTATTCCCATCAAGTGCAAACATGTATTGTCTGATTATAATTTTGTCCATTAGATGTTACATTCTATTTCCGAGTTCAATGGAATAAAATATTGTTATTCTTTAAATATTAAGTTTGAGCAGTTTGAGATTGAGTTTATTCCTCAACAGCTATGGTTGTATCTCTTTTCATTGTCTCTAATTTTTAATAAAATATTTACCCTGCTATTTAGCAACTCTTTTCATATATGACTTTAACATATATGACTTTAAAAGGCTCATTTGGCTTTTGTACTCAGCAGTTGGCTTCTGTTTATATTTATTTCTTTATCCTTTTACTCTTAATCTATGTAGTCAACACGAATTGATCACATTACAAATTGGTTATCGTATTTATTTACAAATTGGGCACGCTGCAATTTGATTATCGTTATGTTACAACAAATATTAATAGATGCATTGTTTTAAACAAAACATAACATTTTGCAATTGGTCACATTACAAATTGCTAAACGTATCATTCTACGAATTGGTCACCCTAGAATTTGGTTATCGTTGTGTTGCAACGAATATTAGGCTGTTATTTTTCGTACCCCCCTAATCATCTATGACAACCCCATAATATACGTTTTGGACAAAAATGCCCCTACGAATATATAAAATTTCGGAATTACCTGAGTGAATTGGTAATTAGGAAGAGATAAAAAAGATTTCGGAATTACCAAAAATTGAGGTAATTCCGGTTCAAAATGTGAACCGGAATTACCTCAATTTTTGTAATTCGAAATCTTTTAACTCTACCGGAATTACCTAGTTTTGAAGGTATTTCGAAAAAAAAAATATTTAATTAAAAACAAATTAAAATTAATTAAAGACGTTTTTCGATAACGAAACGATACAATACATGAAATTGATGAAAAAATAACATAACGCAACAACAAACGAAATAAAAACACGGTACAAACTAGTGAGATGGTGGTTGGAGACGTCGAAGGATCTCAAACAGCGGTCATACGGTTTCGACATACTGGTGAATAGGACTCGTGCATCGAAATATGTCAAAAGTGTCAATCATCACTCGAACGTCATCGTTGTTCTTCACATCCATGGTGGACCATCGAACACGATTATTATCGCCCCATAGTCGGGTAGCGATAAATGATCCGGGTGACTTCTCGCTCGTCACCCTCCATTTGCACCTTCGTTGTTGTTTTTTTCTTTCAGAGCTTCAAAGGTGATGTCGTCCTTAAGCTCTCGCATAAAATGGGGTTTGGACTCTCGAAATAGACACCATTTTCTCTGTTTGTGATTGTGCCACGATGGTGAAGGCGGTGAGTGCAGAATCACGACGAGTATTGTGTATTTGAGTATCCATGAGAGTGTTGTGTGTGTGTGAAATAAGTGAAATGGAAGGGTGTATTTATAGGAAAAATGAAACCCTTGAATGAATTTCCACCGTTGATGAAAAGTGGTCGGCAAAATCTGGACCCTTTAAAGTGTCGGCAAAATCTAGATCGTTAAAAGTTGTCGGCAAGATCTAGGCCGTTAATTAGTAATGAAATAAAAAAATGTTTTATTACTTTAAAAAAATGAGTTTTTAACTATGTTCAGTGAGTTTTACCATGCGTAATTTTTTTAAATTTTTTAAAAATTACAAACTTGTAGAAAAAGTATAATACTACGATATTGAGGTTAAAAAAACGAGATACAAAATTATTTACGACTGTAATTGTACACCAAAGTGGCCTAAAAACATGTTTTTAGTGTTAAAAATGACTTTTTGACACTTGTTTATTATTTCTATCCGTTACTCAATTTTTTTGACACGTGGACATATTTGTTTTCGTCGATTAAATTTCTTTGACACTTGTGGATTATTTCTATCCGTTACTCGATTTTTTTTGACACGTGGACATATTTAAATATTCTACGACTGTTAACGTGTACAAAAAAACCAACAAATAATAATGTGAAATTATATAAACAATCAAGATGTGATATCTACATAATCATATGGTGTCATTGGAACATAATCTGGAACATAATCTGGAACAAAAGAAGACCATAACTGCATGTGTAACGCCCCAAAGATTAGTGGCTATTTATTTAATAAATTATTGGGGATTCGATTGTGGAAAAATATTAGAAATAAAAATATGGTGTTTTTATATGCTATTGATAATATACGATTAATAATATTATATATTTATTTTACTTCTATTAAATACTAGTGTTGGAGATTCTATTTATCTAGAAAATTATTTGGTCTATTGAGGTGGTGTTAAAATAATAGTTATAGTGATATTGGAATTTAAAAGTATTTAAAATGAGTTTTTGGGCTGTTTTACTCGCATACACCCCCCATTGCCTACTGGACGCACCCCATTGCAACTCACTTAAGCCCACGAACGCGCCCTCCCAGCCCAGAACCGAACCCGACCCGGCGCGCATCTTCTTCTCCTTCGCGTGACTCTGCAGCGAGCAAAGCAACCCTCACGCGATCCTTCCTCCTTCACGTTCTCACTCTTCTCTCCATTGTTGATCCTCAAACTTCACCCTCCCACTCGAAATTGGCCATTGATTCTGATTATGACCTTAGTTTAGACGATCGTGGCTTTATTTTGTTAAGGAAATCGCACCAGAAAATCGGTTTCACCCTCCTCTCCGTCGCAATTTTCTCTTCACAGGCCAGTTGCAGCGATCTTGATGCGATTCTGTGAAGGATAGCCATGTACGAATTTCCCCTTCCTCGTTCAGGTGGTCACAGGTTCGGTTTCACCCTTGTGGTTTCCAATACGTAGCCAAATCGCTTCTAGAGTCACGATTTCAATGTGCTGTCATCGTCCTCTGAAATTCGACTAGGTAATTCGTTTGGAAAACCCGATTTATTAGTTAAAGGAAAGTGTTAGTATTATTATTTTTTAGATAGCTAATTGAACGTTTCTGTTGCCTGATTGTATGAGTTCGAGTCAATGGACCGTTAGATTTAGAGCACGCTTAAGAGCTAATTGTTCGTCCTTGCACCGCGTCGAAGGAGAAGAGGAGCTCGTTGTTGCTGTAGTTCGGTTGGTGACTCCGTAGAGAGAGCTTCGTCTTCGGTTAAATAAGGTAAGGGGACTCTTCTTTATGCCTATAATAATTCTTAAGATTAGTGTTATGTGTAGGCTAGGTTGTAGTGATGGAATTGGGGAATTCTTTGAATTGTGGTGTTAGGGAAACCTTGTTTGAATTGTTTGTTGAAGTGTTGTGTTAAAGGAATGTCATTGGAGTGAATTGTGTATTGTTGTGATATTGCCTTGCCTGTGAATCTTTCACCATTAACAGGGACACATGATATTATACTCAGTGACTATATGTTCTTTCTTAGATCACTTCTCTTGTCTTTTTGAATTGGAGTAATTAACTATTATAATAGTAAATTGTTTTAATACAACTATTATAGATATCTGAAGTAAAATTATGTGGTGCATAGCGTGGTAGTCTTTGTCCTAGATAGCTCCAATGGAATAGTGAGTTGTTGTTAGTTGAAATAATTATTTTATAATTGATTAGATAATTACTAGAGAGATGAATGTAAAGTATATGAGGAACAAAATAATGACAGTGTTTGATTTTGGTATGGATCAATTGAGAGGATGTGAGGATAATTATGTTGTTGGGAATGAGAGAGTGTGTAGGTCTTTGTTTGGTCCAATAATTGCGAGGTGGGTTAAGTGTTGAGTTAAATTACTAATCAAGGATACAAATTGAATTATAATTGTGTGGAGATGTTAAAAGCGGTGTGGGACTTGATGCCTAAAGCGGTGTGAAGCCCTCAAGGCTTAGATTGTTGGTGAGGTGAGTTGAGAAAATAATTGAAGTGGTGAGCCTAATAAATATTGTGGCATATGTGTTGTGTTTGTGGTGCATTGGCATAGAGTCTCATAACTCATGTGCATAAAGCGGTGTGTAGGCTTCGGCCAAAGCGGTGTGGTGGCTTCGGCCAAAGCGGTGGGTGCCCTCAAGGCAAATTGCGGTGATGATGGATCCTCATGCATGTTGCATACATGCATATGCTCATGCATACATTAATGATGTCCCTTGATGTTATACTTTAGTGGATGAATTATGAATATGATGATACACATACTGATAATGTGGCGAGTTGTGTAAGTTAGTGTTGAATTGCTGCCTTTTCCTTAAATATAATGCTTATCTTAATTATTATTATTATTTGTATAAAGAGACTCACCCTTTCTGCTTGGAATGTTGCTCTTATGTGGCAACGCTGCAGGTGACAGTGACTGAAGGTGACGTGAGTGCCTTCTGCTAGTAGTGTCGAGTCAGCTCTGATATGTAGCACCAGGGGAGGGGCGTAGTAATATAATTATTATTAATTGATGTTTAGACTATTATTCTTTGATGTACTAAGTATGATTCTAGACTTAATGATTTTCCATTTGTGTTGGAGGCGAAGTTACTATTTTATTTTGGTGTTGTAAACTAAAAGCGGGTTGTGGGCAGATCCCTAAACTATCGTGCTATGTATCGTGCTATTATTTGTTGACTTCATGTCACTTAGTTATGAGTTGGTTGTTTTTATAAGCGGTGAAATGTGACACTTTCTTTCAATGATTTAAAATTTGAAAACTCGATAAAATATATTAAATAATAGTTGTTTAGAAGGGGGTGTTACAAAGATGCGTCCAACGTATGGATATTGCCACGATCTAGCTTCATCCGAGACGATCGACCCCAAGAAGGATGTGCGGGGAGGATAGGGCTAGTGTGGTTCAACTTGACAAGAATCCAATGATTCCTATGGATGAACCCAACACAAACCAATCGATCGGAAACACAATCTCCTCAAAGGGAAGAATGTCCGATTCTCATGAGGCGACAACATAACCACGGTCTCTCGATATCTAGTAGCTATGACATGTCCCGTGTCCGGCATGGTCATCCACTTCTCAATAGGTTGTTTCTATGCATTTGGGATAGAAACTAATGAATCTCTAATGTTCGAACATTGTCACCCATCAATCTGTGTGTGTTTTGAAACCGGTTGTCATCCATCTCACTAATTAAATCATTCCGAACCATCTGCCAACTGTGCTCCGACCAGTCTAGTGAAGTAGAGATGCATCTAAAGCCACAGTTTCCATCCCCCGCGACATTGATAATGTCGTCAATATACCTATGTAAGAACTCTGGAAAGTGACTTACCAAGTGGATGTCATCTTTGTGCCGCTCCTTTTTCTTGACCTCTGTGACGGTAGCTCGATGGTACTTGTGATGCTAGCCGTAAGGACCGTCGGGAGGTATCTTTGAAGGTGCATGTCGATGGTACTTGTAAGGACCGTCGGGGAGGTATCTGTGTGGATTTTTCTAAAGATGCATCAACGTGCTCCCACGCAGATGGATCTCTCTTCACGTCATACTCTTTCTTCTTCTTCCCCTTCTTCGGTGCACCCCTAGTTTTGACTTTGTGGCTAGGTGGAACCATGGATGTAGTGCCTCTGAATACATAATCATCAAGACCTCTCTTCCAAACACATCTCTCCTCAAGGTGCATGTCATTCCACTGCCTCCAAATCTCCTCTACTGTATAGCTTAAGTCACCTCCTTCTGACGCTTCTTTGATCCGCTCCTCATCCATTGCCTCCAAACTCGCTCTCTTCCAATGAGAGTCAATAATGTCCAATGGTATTGGTAGTCCCATTAGGTGTAACCTACCAAGTTCACAAGAACAAGGTAACCCATGAGTAACTTTAATGACACAACCAAAGACACTTTTTCTTATCCGTGCCCACACCATCCATCATGTTATCAAACTCCCGGCAATATGATTCAACGCCTCAATAGACACCAAACCGTGTAGATTCTTGTAGAATGGAATGTTGTGTTGGGCATCTATACTGGTTGATGCTCTTTTGAAAAGAATCCACAATTTTATTAATTTGTGCATTGATCATCCCATTAATTGACTCCTACTTTTGCATAAATCACCACCACTAGAACCCAATGATCTCTTCAATGCCCAATGGGCAGCCTCAACCCTATGGCACGTAAGGCAAAATTAAAACAAAGAAACCACAATCATATACTTAAGGCATATAAGAAAAAAAATTGCGTACCCTATTAGTCGTGGTATTTCCATAGTGTCTTACTTTATCCGTCCACTGCCACAAAATCTTTCCTTGTGAGGATACAACCATTGTCTGTTCACATATGCAATAAGTAGGGGTATGTCAAGTGACGCGATTGCTCAAAATCATGCAAAGCCTCACTAAACTCATCATCAAATGTAGCATCAACTACATGATGCCAAAGTGTCATCGATGAATCCACTCTATCTCCCTTCACCAACTTCTTAATTTGAGCATGAACATTTTTGTTGATATGATATCGACAAAGCAAATTCACGGCCTCCGGAAACACAACCTTGATAGCAGTCATCAAAGCCTCCTCACAATCAGTGAGGATAACTCGAGAAACACAATTCACACGTTCTATTAGAAATGGAAAAAAAACGGTTATGTAATGGCAAAAACTAAAGTCGATTAGCATTGACTTACTTGAGGAAGTGCAATATCACACAAAGATCAAATCTCGTAGGCTCTGCGGCACCCGTGTAGTCATCATAACGCTCATGAGACGGATATGCAAACGCAACAGAAATGTCAACTCGGTGGAAGTGACACCAACAATCTCAGCAGCAGAGGCAATGCATACTTGTTGGTCTTAAAAGTGCGATCCATAATCAAAAGCAAATGGGAAACATCCTCAATAACTTAATACTATCGGGATGTGACCACATGATCTCCTCAACAATATCACTACCTTTAAGTCGTCTCTCGCCCAACACAAGTAATGGTTCGCTGAATCGATTGTCATAATTTCGCTGATCTCGATCATATATTACCTCTCTTTCCCTTCCGAATATTGGCGCGGGTTCTATACAACCGAGTAATGTTGCTCAAGTTGTTCTTAAATTTGTTCTTTAATGCTTCAAGACTTTTGGATGCTTTCACTCCCGAGACGGATGCTCCACAACAATTGATCGCTTCGTCCTCGCTAAACTTACCAAATATAGTTTGCTCCAAACAAAGTCTTATGAGGCTCATGATTGTGAATCCCATCCACCACTCTCACCATCCAATCGTAATTAGGAGGTAACATTGGTTTAGCTTTCAATCGAAACCTACAACCACATCTTTTCGAACTCTTGTGTCTACCAAAATTAACACCCGACATCTACTGATCAGATGTGCCCCGCCTCTCACGACCATAAACAACCTTGTTCTTTTTTCCCTTTCCCATTCTCCGTCGTCTCTCGATCGAACAATAACCACAATGACTCAGTTCGCTTCCCAAAGATCTCTAACCCAACGTGTCATTGCATCACGAGTGGGAAATATCTCGGATGTAGTAAAAGCAGGTTAAATCTGTAATAACCATCTATTTAAAAAAATTAAAATGTTAAAAAAAAAAAAAAAATTCGGAAATACCTTTTTAAAAGGTATTTAGGTTCTATTTTAATGAACAAGAATTACTCTCTGAAAAGGTATTTAGAAAATAATTTAATTTAAAAATACAAAAATTTGAATTACCTTTTCGGAGATAATTAGGTTCAAAAATCATGAACCAGGAAATACCAAATTTCTCGCTTAATTAGGAAATATCACCTCCAAAATTTGGAAATACCTCTTTTTTGCTAATTCGAAATTTTTTTATGTAGACCCGGTTCGTTTTTATTTTAAATTCCAGGGGCATTTTAGGCATTTTGGTACTTATGGGGGTGTCGTAGGTGATTAGGGGGTACGAAAAATAACAGCCCGAATATTAATAGATACATACATTTTAACAAGCCATAGGCAAATTTCAACTATTGAAATGCTCATCACCATATTTTTAATATTTAAACCAAGTACTAATATATATTACAAAGTATCATTAGATGTTCACTTATTGTCGTTATGCTAAACTATCCATTTCGTGCGTAGCACGGGCACCTGTCTAGTTATAATTATTATTATTTTCCGTATCAAAGTATTTTTAAAATACAGAAATATAAATAAAAAATAGTGGAACATTATGTACCAAAAAAATATTTAGTGGCTGAGCATTTTATTAGTCAGTTATTATTACACATCACACATAGATAGATCATCATCACATATAAATATAGAAAAGAAAAGAGAGGAAAAGGGTTTTAGCTTTTAAACTCCATGGATACAGTGGTGACTGGCGTCAATCTTGGCATTGGAGTTGGACTCAACACTCCTCCTCGTCTACCACACTTTTTCAGAAAACCTAACCGCTTCCGTTCCTCCGTGGCTTCCACCAGCAAATGGGCGGAGCGACTCATTTCCGATTTCCAATTCCTCGGCGACGCCTCTTCTTCCACCGCCACTATCACACATACTATACTTCCTCAACTAGTCATTCCTCCCGACCGTCAATTCTCTATTCCCCTTCACCTTTACCGAATTCTCGACGCTGAACCGCATTTCCTCACCGACGGCATTCGTAGGTCTTACGACGCCAAATTCACCAAACCTCCTCAGTATGCTTTCAGTGACGACGCTTTAATTAGCCGTCGCCAAATCCTCCAAGCCGCTTGTGAAACCCTAACTGATCCTGCTTATAGACGAGAGTACAATCAAGCACTCATCGATGACGAGGATTCTGCCGTTCTCACCGAAATCCCTTTCGACAAAGTAATTTCATTCAATTCCCTTCCGTTTTGTTCTATTCTATTCGATTTTATTCTGTTGAATCATTGTTTCTGTTGTTGTATTGTTATTTTGAATTTTGAGTTTTCTGGTTTGTAGGTTCCTGGAGCTTTGTGTGTTTTGCAGGAGGCTGGAGAGACGGAATTGGTGCTTGAGGTCGGAGAGGGTTTGCTGAGGGAGAGATTGCCGAAGACGTTTAAACAAGATGTTGTGTTGGCCATGGCGCTTGCTTATGTTGACATTTCAAGGGATGCTATGGCTTTGTCCCCACCGGATTTTGTTGCTGCTTGTGAGATGCTCGAGAGAGCTTTGAAGCTTTTGCAGGTGAGAATAACTCAACTTCATGCTTATTAATTATTTAATATAATCTACTGTCACCAGCTTCGAGACACTGTTTGAATTAGTTTCTAGCTATTACTATGAGTGCTTCTTTATTTAAATTCTTCACTTGCGAATAAGTCTTTACCGAGGTTATACTTATAAGTTATAGATGTATATAGATAAGTTAAATGAGAGAGCTTTTGAAAATAATTGAGATGCATCAGCTAAATTTAAACTTGCATGAGAACTTGTTGTTTGAAAAACTCATAGTTATCAATGCATTTGGAACTGCGGCCAGATGACATAAATGCACGTTAATCTTGAAGCTACACATTGTAGCTTTCGGAATTGGATTGTCTCCAGTCACCTCTCTCTATCTCTCTCCTCTTGCATTTTTTTAACTTTTTTTAAAACAAAATAATTTAAGGGTTGAGATTGAGTGTGGTAGAGATCCAATGGAAATGATTATAGTGACTGGAGTGACAAGAGGGTTTATTGAATGGAGAGGATCGGGGTCCATAGCTTTCGTGGTCACGTCAACATTGTCGTGGAAATCATATAAATCCAAACACACGCTATAACATTCTTGTATTTTTCATTTTCATAAATGTCTTTTGAGAAGTTTATTCAAACTCTAAGTAGTGGAATACCCTGTTGGTATGGAACATGATTAGTCCCCTTAATGTACTTCTTAGGTATTCAATAAGGAGAAGTATTAAATAGAAATGAAAGCTTTTTAAGTGAAGTTATACTATTTGCTACGGAGGGTTTGTTATGACAACTGCGCACAAATGAGGAAAAATATAACTATATGTAATGATTCCATTTAACTTTTTTTGGAAGTAACTACTTGCTCACGCTCAAACAAGATAATCATTCGAGCAATTTTTACAAAAATGTTTAGTATGAAAGAGCATCTTTCAAGTATGCAATGCATTAAATGATGTAGTTTTTGTTAAACATTTTTCCATTTATTTATTGTTGAATAAACGCCCATAGGATACTTGTTAGTCGGACTCATCAATATTTTGTGCAATCTTTTAGTACATATATGAACTTAGGCTTTCCTCGTATATCGATGCAGTCGTACTATCACTAGATTCACTACTACTTCAATTAAATTAATTTAATACTGTTGTAGGATTAAGCATGCAGAAGCATGCCAAGTACATCGAGGGAAAAATTTGTGAAGTATATTATTCCTTTTGAAAATCACTACTGTTGCATTTTTGAAATCTGCCCGATGATATTTTATTGCTTGTATTTAATGTGCAGTAACATATTGTGTATATCATTAGCTTGAAGACTTTGAAGTTGTATTTCTGATGCAACATGCTTTCTAAAAACGTACTTGATCATGTAGGAGGAAGGAGCGAGCAGCCTAGCACCTGATTTACAAGCACAAATTGATGAGACACTTGAAGAGATAACCCCCCGCTGTGTTTTGGAACTTTTAGCCTTGCCACTTGGTGATGAGCATCGACTGCGTAGAGGGGAAGGTCTCCAAGGTGTCTGCAACATTTTATGGACAGTTGGAGGTGGGGGAGCAGCAGCAGTTTCTGGGGGTTTCACCCGTGAAGACTTTATGAATGAGGCATTTTTGCATATGACAGCAGCTGAGCAGGTATTCATAGGTTGTTTTGTGCATTTTTTTCTTGTATCCTCCCTAGCTTTTGTTTATCAAGAACTTACATTTATTCCTGTCTTCTTATCCCCAATCTTCTTTTTGAAGGTTGAACTTTTTGTTGCAACACCTAGTAATATTCCAGCTGAAAGTTTTGAGGCTTATGGAGTGGCACTTGCACTAGTTGCACAAGCTTTTGTAGGTAAAAAGCCACATCTTATACAAGATGCTGATAACTTATTCAATCAACTTCAACAAACTAAGCTAATAACTGTGAGGAATGGTCCCTCCGTTTATACTCCCAATGAGAAGAGAGACGTTGATTTTGCATTAGAAAGGGGTCTGTGTGCACTGCTTGTTGGGGAGCTTGATCAGTGTCGGTCATGGCTGGGACTAGATAGTGACAGCTCTCCTTATAGAAATCCATCTATTATAGATTTTATTATGGAAAATGCAAAGGGTGATGAAGACAGTGATCTTCCTGGACTCTGTAAATTGTTGGAGACATGGTTGATGGAGGTGGTTTTTCCCAGGTTTAGAGATACTAAAGACACAATGTTCAAGCTTGGAGATTACTATGATGACCCCACAGTGCTGAGATATCTAGAGAGGCTGGAGGGTGTTGGTCGTTCACCCCTGGCTGCTGCAGCAGCCATAGCAAAAATCGGAGCTGAGGCTACTGCCGTTATTGGCCATGTCCAGGCCAGTGCATTAAAAGCATTGAAAAGGGTATTTCCTGTTGGCTCCGATGAAAACATTTTGAATCATCAAAAAAATGGCGAGAAGGATCATACCAGCCTTTCTGGAAGTGAGAACCCTCTGATATTATCAGATCAGAATAACTCAGTCAGTGTTAAGGGTCCGGGAACAGAAAATACTGCCGAGATAAATGATGGAAAGTTTATTACTGATGAAATTAAAAATGCAAGTGTGAAGATCATGTGTGCTGGTGCAGTAATTGGAGTCATAACTTTAGCTGGTTTGAAGTTTTTACCTGCTAGGAGTGGCTCACCCATTCTCCACAAAGTGACTGGTTCAGCAGTGGCATCCGATGCTATCAATTCAGGTATGGTCTTTAGAATTAGAATCGTCTGTAATTTGGATCACTAGTATAAATATTTTCTTTTTCATGAGGTTGATTCAATTACTGCTGATCGGAAATTAGGTTTTGATGTCATAGTGTAAGTTTCTGGCATTGACTACTTATTGTATATATATAACATAACGAAGACTCAACTGCACAGGTCCGCCGGGAGATGAAGAATTAGTAGAGCAACGACCAAAAATGGATGCAAGGGTTGCAGAAGCTCTGGTCCGCAAGTGGCAAAATATTAAATCTCAAGCTTTTGGACCTGGCCATTGCCTAGGAAGTTTGCAAGAGGTAAGGAACTTAACTGGTTCTTAAAATTGGAGATGGTATTTTCACTATTCCAAAATTTAGTAGGAACATGATCACTGGTATTACATTTTTTTATATTTGTTTTAATCTGGCAATCATGCATCTTGTTGTGCGTTTCACCCTGGACCTTTTGTGCAATTATGTGCGTTTATAGCATTTCTTGTTTTTCCTTTTCGTCGAATCCCAAGTTGGTTTGAGGGGATGTCATTTAGGCTATGCTTCTGGAGTTTTGAAGGTAGGGGAATGAATGGTTTCATAAATCGAAAAGGAAGGAGTGGAATTGGGATTTGGGACCGTGGGAGGAGGATTTTTCTTTTTCTTTTTTGTACGAAAATTGAAAACTGGTTACATATTCATTTTAGTAATGTTAGTTCACTCCTCACCGCATGATATTTTCCGAAGGAGTTCTGAAAAATCTCCCAAAGTTACTGTTAGATACTCAGTTTTTAAGGAACTGAGCAAACCTCCTAAAGCAAGGGAAAAAGAGAAGAAGAGAGACTTTTCTTAAGATATTTCATTGATACCAATTATGAAGTCACTACAATGCTTATATAGGCTAGTGGATACACACCATAAAGGAGGATACATCACCCACACACTAACATTACTACCTAACAAACTATTCAAAGACAATGCCTAAAAAGCCCCTTCTAGAATAAACTAAAAGAGTCATTATTTCCTTAACCTCCATGATCATATCATTACCTACCCCATCAAAATCAACCTTGTCCTCAAGGTTGTAAAAAATTTCTCTATGAATAAGTTTTCTGGATCCCATTGCTTGGATTGGAGTGACCCAAGAACTTTAAACACTTGAAAATGTTCACCTGGATCCCATAAGTGCCACCTTTGCAGTAATGTTGCATGGAAATCATGGAAAATTCTCCAAGCATTCTTCAGTGTTTTGGATGTTGCACTAATGTGCCACTGAGAATTGATGCAAGTCATCTGAGAATTGACCCAATAAGTAGCAATGATGAGTAGCATCCTTATGCGCACAAAAGACCATCATTGCAATACTACCACCTTTCCACACTGGACAACAAAGAATAGTCTTGAAAATTTTGCCCTTCCCACACCTTTGAATGAAATGCATGGTAGTAAAAACAACTTTTCCCATTATAGTGGATTGAGCCAAAAATCGAGCCATGATAGCAAGAAAAGCACTCTGAGTGTGAACTCCCATCAAATTAAAATGCATCAAGTCTGCCAATGTACCCAATATTGACCCATATCACCCAAGAAGAATTCATGTGAGACATTAGGCACAAGTAACTTAACAACACAAATCACTTTTTCACATAAGAAGGGAGAAGTGGGTCCTTTAATGACACTATATAATAGCAATTCAACATTTGCAGGCACCCAGAAATTGGATTCCTATCAATCTGTCATAGACAACTAATGCAGCTTCATACACCTGAGATCTTGTTGTGTGAATGTGATCAATTTGATAAACAACCTGCTCACCAATATCAAACAACCCCAAGGCATTGGATAGCCCAAGGTATCCATGAAGAGATAATTCAACTAGCATAGGCACTTTTCCAAAAAGAATATCTAACAGATGTATCACACGCAACATTATCACCACCCATATTGTGAAATACATATGCAAATAGTGGAATCTGGAAATGGAAAATCAAAACAAGCAGAAATATATCCCTTGGCATCTGAAAGTGGAGTTGTGTTCTAATGAGGACACTAATGAGGGGAGTCCCACCAATATCAGAAAGTGAAAAACCTTCATAGCTAGGCTTGATAACTTCCCCATAATTGTAGTCCCAAAACCCTGTGTAATTGTTTTGAATTGAATTACCAAAAGATGAGAATATTAATGTGGCTGATGAAGATTGGAATGTATAAATGTGAGACGTATGGTAAGATTCCAATTGAATAAAAATGAAGGGACAAGCACTCATATGCATTATCATGAAAAACTCCTTGCCAAGCTCCCTGGGTAAATGACTTTGTGATAGAGCCAATTCCCACATTGAGCCCCTTTCCAACCCATTCACACCATTAGACGTCATGACAACTGGATACCCATTATGCATTGCGAACAAACCAGCGAGTCTCATGGAAGAAACTACACTGTAGCGCAAATCTTGTGGCTCTGGCGGTGGTGGAGAGTGTGAGACGATGCAATGCATCCAATCCGGTGGCTTAGCCGGCGGCCGGAGGAATGGCTTCGGTATAAGTCGTTCCAGTAGTGATGTTGAAACGACAAGATGGTGAGATGGTTCAGGTGGTGGCAACAGGGATGACACCGTACAGTAGGTCGGATCTGGTGGCTTCGTCGGTGGTGGTGGATCCGGATCCGCATAAAATCCCAAAACTGAGGGTGAGTGGATGTCATCTTTTTTGAAATCGGTCGTGAAATTCTTCTCGCTAGATGAAGGCAATGTCAGTGTAATAGTAGAGTCTTCATCAAACACAGAAACGGTGCGTGCAGGCTTCACCACTTCAACCAAAAAAATTGTCTCACCGGTTGAGAGTTTTTGTGCCATCTGAACTGTGGTGCTAACAACGAAAACAGAATCAGTAGAGTCTGAGACAACTTCTTCCATCGATCTTGAAGATGCATCGTCCGCTGAAGCTGACTCAACAATCGATTCCGCAAGTAAATCTGAAGCGAAATCGGAACCTGAATCTGCAAATTGAGCGGATGAATTGCACTCCTCGGATACAAAGTCATTGGAATCGGAATCGACGGGAGTTGAGGATATCGATGGATCAGAAGCTAGATCCGATGGCTCTACTAATGTCGGCTCTGGTGTTGGTAAAAGGTGCTGCCATTCAGGTTTGAAGTGCCATAAAAAAGGAGGAATGAACGATTCCCAACTTGCCAATGGATGATGGTGAGACCATTGATGCCACCATTGGAGAGGAGGACCTTGCAACACAAAGACAGCTATGAGCAGTTTTGATGACGATGATATTTCAGTTTCAGCAAGGAATTGATCGATGTCAAGCACCCATCCGTAAGCATCGTCGTCACCGTTAAACACCGGAAGCGCCGTTGGTGACAATGGATTAGCAGGAATGAGCTCTCTCAATGAAAGCACCATTGTTAGATACTCAGTTTTTAAGGAACTGAGCAAACCTCCTAAAGCAAGGGAAAAAGAGAAGAGAGACTTTTCTTAAGATATTTCATTGATACCAATTATGAAGTCACTACAATGCTTATATAGGCTAGTGGATACACACCATAAAGGAGAATACATCACCCACACACTAACATTACTACCTAACAAACTATTCAAAGACAATGCCTAAAAAGCCCCTTCTAGAATAAACTAAAAAAGAGTCATTATTTCCTTAACCTCCATGATCATATCAGTTACTCAACTATTTACTTCCTTTCCCCTTCTCAATCTGCTCCCTTCATTCTCTGTCTCTCGTAATGGTCCAAGACGGATGTTGCATTGTCATCTTGTCAACATATCAAAGTAAAACTTAACTAATCTTTTGGATTGGAAAACCAAATCAGACTGAATTCCAATAAAAATAGATAACATGAGCCCTTGCATGCGATTGAGCAAATGCAATTGCACATAAGGGTAGATTAACCTTGTTTATGTGGGATATTGAGAAGCAACTTCTAAATGAACTGTATTACATTATATTGTGATCTGACGTGGTCTATCGGTTGACCACCACAAACAACAATTGGATATATTAATATTTTAATTAACAATTTGAATTTTAGTTATTATATTCGTGGTCCTAGACAGCACCTTATAATTATTTGAGTGCTTTCTTTCTCCTGGACCAGTAGTGGGTCTAAAAAATTATCGTCACTTCTTGACTGACTGCTAGCAGTCATGAGATAGCATTGTTTAGTGAATTATCTATCATCTTTCTGTATCTGCTAGGTGTTGGATGGTGAGATGTTGAAGATATGGACAGATCGCGCAGCTGAGATTGCAGAGCGTGGTTGGTCCTATGATTACAACTTGGAGGATCTCAACATTGATAGTGTGACTATATCTCAGAATGGGAGGCGTGCTGTGGTGGAAACAACTCTCAAAGAGTCTGCCCACCTCACTGCTGTAGGTCATCCGCAACACGATGTGTCTAACAGCAGAACCTACACAACAAGATATGAGATGTCTTTTTCAGGTTCGGGGTGGAAAATTGTTGAAGGGGCTGTTCTTGAGTCATAATTAGATATTGTAAGTCGTAATTGTCTGGTTGGTACACTAAAATTTCGATCTCCGGAGCCTATATCTCCACTGTCATGTACGTATATGTTGTTTTGTGCACTTTTGAACACCTATGTAGTCAAGCTGTAAATACTGCAGGGTAAATTATCCAGGTAAATTATCCAGTTAGGACATCAAACCCCTTTACCCCAATTGTTTGGAAATTCGACTACCAGGTAAAATTGATCAGGTGAAGTATGGAAAGATGTTAAATTCAAATTTTACTACCAAACTGCGTTGTTTCTAAATGAATCCCTAGAAAACGTAGGTTAATGAGTCCCGCGAATAGCTAATTATGATGTTATATATGGACGGTTAGTAAATCAAAGTTTTGAATAAAAAAAAATTTGGAACAAGTTTTGAATAATTTTAAAAGGCGACAAGTTCGAATTATATTAGGTTAATAATGTTTTTAGTTTCCATAAAGTTTAGTTTAGATTTTTCATTGATGTCCCTGTTGCGACTTTGGTGATGATCCAACCTACAAGTACAACAATCCTTGTCAGCCATTGCTAAGTGAAAGGCACCTAATCCAAATCCATTTTCACAATATGAAACAAGGATTGTTTTTTTCATACCCCCACCTTTACCTCTTATACCCCCACATAATATGTAATCCCCAAAATACCCCTTTGAAATCTATTTTTTTTTAAAAACAGACCAATCGTATATATGTATTTTGGACATATATACGATGTCTATTATTAATACATCGGATATATGTCCTAAAGACGTATATACGACGTTCAATATGATGCTGCAATCGTCATCTTGTAAATTGCTTGATCGATATGGGCTTTGTTGCCATGAGCCCATACTTTCACAACACGCTGATAATCCTGAATTAAAATTAAATAAATGATGTTAGCAAAAAGTGCAGACTATGCGAGTTAAATAAATTATTTATGCAAAAAAAAATTCAACTTACCGAGCCAGCGCGTATTGAAGTGCAGACATGATCTGCCAAGTCAGTGAAGAGAGAGGGCTGAGGCTCCTCCTGATGCCCCTGATCCTGCTGAGGCTGCTCCTCCTGATGCTCAGACATAGACTCATCTGAGGAAGACATATCAGTCTGAGACCCCTCATGCCCCTGAGGCTGCTCCTGCTGATACTCGGGAGGTGGGGGATGGTAATGAAGAGACTGGGGATCGTACGACTGTGGATGGTACTGAGGATGCTGGGGATGATACTGAGGAGGATGGGGATGGTACTCAGGAGGCGGCCACCCCCGATACCAATCCTCATGCTGACTCTGCTGCAAGAAATCCTCGTGATAAAAAACTCCAGCGATCCCGACATCGAGGTGGGGATGGTACTCGGTGGCTCCGGTGCATCTTGAGCGCGCCGACTGTCGATATCCCGTCTCCTCGCAGAAGCATGCAGCCGGTTATGCCTCCTCGTCCTCGTGCTCGGAGCAGTCGAAGATACTCCCCTCTCTCTGTGATAGGAGATACCTCCCATCTCCCTCTAGGACGACCTATTATTTGTGCATAGTATATACATATGACTGGGGGTATATACGATACTTACTTTTAAAGCGTCATATATATGTGTTGTTGGACGTAAATACGTTGGTTGAAAGGTATATACGATGTGGAAATTTCAAAGCGTCGTATTTATGTTCTGAAGGGCGTATATACGATTGGGCTGAAACAATGCGCTCGTACATATGTTTTCGTGAGGTATATACGAGTGAATGATGGTCAATCGTAGGTACGACCAAAAGTGTGAAGAAATTGTAATTTTGTAAAAACACAGGGATATTTTGGTCTTTTCACTGGGTGTGTGGGGGTATGGGGGGAAAACGTGGGGTTAAAAAAAAAAGCTGAAACAAATTGTGTGTAAACTACTCTAGAGTGAGTTACCATGATATAGGTACCTCACTCATGAGACATCAAAATTACCCATTATTGCAAGTTGTCACCTATGTGCCACTTATTAGGTCCATCTTCGTACCAAAACAGAACCATTCCCCATCCCACCCAACATACGACATCCTTTTGCCTAGTTTCATAATGCTGCCTTCGGTTTAATGGTTTTTCATTTTTGAGAACTTTTTCGTTGTTCCACAAGTCACTTCGGTTTAAAAAGAACATCCTTAATTTTAAAGTTGGATGAGAAAGTCAAAAACTCAAAGAATTGAGCTGATCATTACTCTTTTGGAGTGCTATAAAGTGGGGTGCCGATATTTTTGTACGCCAAATTTGAGGCTTAAGATAATCAACTTCAGCAAATGTTCACAAAAGTTCAGTTTATATTCTTAGTTATACCATCAATTCTCAAGAGACTAGAAATGTAGCATTCTTTTTGCACGCTGTAACCATGATGAGATTATTAGCTATTAAGCTCCTAGGGTTCCCATAAATCAGCAAATGATTCACAGGACTGGTTTCTGATTCTGATGCATGAATAGCACAGATACAAATGTTAGATACATATACATATACATATACATAATATACTTTGTTCATCGTTACACAATGCAATGTATCCAAAAAAATCATTATGGTTGGTTAGCTTGATCATAATGTGTATCACATGCATGGATGGAGATTGGATACAAAGAAACAACATGTATATATTATTTTTGTAATAAGTAACTAAATATCTTTTTCCCATCCGTCTCTACTACGCCACTACGTCTCGAGTCTTGATTGTGTTATACGTTCTCCCAAGTCTTAGGCTTAAAGGCCAAGCATTTCCCAAATTAGTATAAAGGGAGGACGACTATATATATATATATATATATATATATATATATATGCTAAAAGGTGATGCAAATTAATTGTCATTGATATTTTGATATGAGGGTCCATCCTTATTATACTACTTCTTGTTGGTCCTATTGCTTGGACGCAAATATTCCCTATTATTTGAAGTTGGACAATTCTCTAGCTTTTCATTCAAACCAGAAAATCGTCAATATATATGTTTGGGAAAAGTTTAATATTTATATGCATGCTATTGAGACAAGCAATTAGAGCTGCATTTTTGGTTTTGTGTTCTTTTCATAGATAATAATTGTAATACCTTTTACTAAATCTCTCTCAGCTACTACAAAAGCAGTTTTTATTATAGCTTTGGCTATGAGTAATGACTTTAATAATATTGGATTTGATGGATGCCATGCAACTGTTGAACTTTTTTTTTGTTGACAACATGCAACTGTTGAACTTGAAAGTGGCTTGTTGAAGCCTGTTAATTAACAAAGTCTATTAATAATTGTATTGTGGTTTTTTATTATTTATTTTATTTTATTTAGATGTATTAAGAGACTTTGAGCATATTTATTTCAAATTTTTTAGATGATAAATTAATGGATCTAACCTATTAAATATTAATTGTAAACTTGTTATTATAAGGTGATGAGAGTATATCTCACACTTCTAGGCAATGTTAGTGGTTAGTAGTTAGAAGGAAGGAGAAATGTTAGTTTTTTGGGTTTGAACTTGGGACCTTCTGCAGACTATTGTATCATGCTTTTACCACCAAGCTACCTACTCTTCCCAAAAAGAGGACATCTCACTTTTAAATACCTAATATCTTTTCCTCAAAGATGAGTCTCTTGCACATCTGGATATACTGAACCAACACTGTTGGCCCATTGACTTAATCTACTCTGGAACACGGGAGGTCGACCCGGTGATCCCGGGGTTCGATTCCCACAGCAGACAAACTTGATACTAAGCACAAGCAGAAATTAGTCTTTCGTTGAAAACCAGCAATGGCCCGAACCAAAAAAATATGTGGGCATACTGTTATGAGAAGTTGATTGTTATTGGTTCTGACCATTGTGAGGTAGCCACAGAGTGCATTTCAACGCTTTTAACGAAAGATCAATCTTCGCTTGTGTTTACAAGTAAATTTCGTATTGGCCAACTTCGAATTTGTCCACCGTGGGAATCGAACTCGGAAGCACCGAATCAACCATTCATGTCCCAGCGTAGCTTATGCCACTGGACCATCGGTGTTAGTTCTATGCCAACAGAGACTTTGATACCACTTGTGTTATTTATTTATTTATTTTGTGTGAAAATTTCTATTTCCAATTGGAGGATGGGGCAGAGTGTGTTGCCAGAATATCATTTAAGAAGTAGACCGCGCATGCAGTAAGTGGGGAAGCATGATTGTAAGGACGAAGTGAAAGCTAAGATATTTCAATTTTTATTAGGTAAGAGTACTATAGCAAGCAAAATAATAGTCACAACAGGTTCTATATATAGATATAATTAACATTCCTTTTTTTTGTGTGTATAGCATACGATACGTACCTAAAGATGAGAAATTTTCGTGTTCTCTTCTTAATCCTGACACTGGCAATTGTAAGTCTTAAAGCTGATGAGCTGAAAAACGACACAGCTCATGATCATGGCAATGCCACTTTAGCAACTCTCTCTCATGGTACAAATGAATCACAAGTAATAATAAAAGGAAAACACAACAATGAAGTTGTGTTCAACACAAGCAAAGGTAGCTGGTATTATAGATCAGGAAAAGGTGGTGGTGGTAATGGAGGTGGAGGAGGCTTTGGATGGGGGTGGGGTGGAGGAGGCGGCGGCGGCGGCGGCGGTGGGAGTGGATGGGGATGGGGAGGAGGAGGCGGAGGTGGTGGTTATTATAAATGGGGGTGTAGAAATGAACCAAGACATGTTAAAGAGAAGAAAGGAATGATGAAGAAGCATCATATTGATCCATCAAAGGGAGATTATAGGATGGGGGAATTTGCTCAATGCATGGCAAGAACAAGGTGCAAAGGTATGAGATTAGATTGTCCTCTTCATTGTGGTGGACCTTGTTTCTATGATTGTCACCATATGTGTAAGGCTCATTGTCGCCGACCCCGAAATCACTATAAACCCTAATTAGTCATTGAGTTCTCAGTTCAGTGGTAAGAGTTTGGCTTTGTGATTTCAAGGAACAAATTTCAAATCCGTTTAAAGATAGTTATAAAATAGTCATTAGTCTCAGTTTAATTAATGATATTTTTTTGGTTTTACAATTTTTTTTAAAGAATATAGGTAGACAAGTATGTTTACATTTCTTTTGTACTACAAATTGTTAAGCTATTGTTTCTTTTATCTTGTGTGTTACTTTACATTTCTTTTGTACTCCACATGTATTCATTAATGAGTAATTGGCCATCAATTTAAATTGTATTTTATTCTGTTTAATTAATTAACTGCAGTTGTATTTATGCCAGACTTGTAAAGTAATAGGCATGCATAATATTTGCATTTGTGATCAGTAAAATAGTAAATAGTAATTTCTTTATTTTTTTTTATCAAAAATAGTATTTTCTTTATAAACAATCTTTTGAAGGATGGTGCTTTAAGATTTTTGTAAATTAAAATTGTATTCTGTAAAATATTTTTGGAATGCTAGAGGAAGCTTCATCACCTCTTCTTCATTCAATTCTACATTGGCAATGCCATGTTGTAAATACTTAGCATACACAACTCACTTATTTATTTATTTATTTTTAAAATAAAAGAAAGGGATGTGGAGTCTCGTTAAAATCTTCCAATGTAAAACATTTTTTAGGGAAAAAACATCACGAAGGAAAAAGAATACTCCCCTAAATTTTATTGATAAAAAGGAAGAAAAAGACAAAAAAATATGAGAGACTAGGCCAAAAATCATGAACAAAGACAACATTAAAATCAAAAGGAAATAAAATCAATCCTATATATTAAAAGGAAACTAGCTCGAAAAATATTTATAATGACATGCAAAAACATCGTTATAGTAATTTCTATCTCTATAATGATAAATAGTGCCAACCTAGTGAATCATTGAAATCCAAACTACCCAATTATCATATGAATCATCATCCATACTCTTCTTACCTAAACTGGGAGAAACAGTCAAAAAGGATATCAAAAAGAGTGACCAAAAATTTCCTTGCTGAGACTTTGTGCATACAAGGAGTCCCATGCAAACTATAATGGAACGAGAATCCGTTTAGTGATTTGTGCATGGTACATTTTGATGACTACAAACAAAAAAATTCGATTTCTCCAAATGACCAACATGAAGGTCGTAGACTCACCAAAAAGATTTGGCGACAAGCACAACAGGTTTGTGATCAATTTTTATGTAATTAGAAAATAAATCGATTGTTGAAGGTCTCGACGTGAGGAATCCATAAACGATATATGTTTCCCAAACGACGACTATGGTAGTAAGAGAAAATAAATGGCAATCAGTCCCTTAGAGAAAATTCGACGAAACAACCAAATTCTAGTGGGAAAAGTAGATTTTGGTGTAGCGCAACAACCCTAGAAATGAGAACGAGTGGAGAGAATGAACTGCTATGCGTGATCTCATTATAGAAGATGATAAATTGTAAATCAAGTTGGATAGGGAGTGTGGCAATGAAGGAAAGGGGGCACGCATGAATTTTTTAAAGAAAAAGCCCAATAAAATGGAAAAGGCCCAAAAGTCATTTCTAAACTTTTGTTTGTTTTTAAATTCTAAATCATTTCTAAACTTTTTTAGAATGAAATAGTTATTCGAAAATTTTTATAACAATTCATGGCTAATATTTTATAAACAAACAAAAATAATAAAATAATAAAAATTATTAAAATACATCAATTACTAAGGTAATTATACACAAAATTACTAATATATACTCCCTTTGTTACATAATATAAGCAAAAACTCATCAATAAAAGTTGATATATTTGATCCAAAATTTGAGTCAGATAGATTAATTTTGTTGACTAGATTTACTTATATTCTGTAAGGAGTACATTCTTATATAAATATATCACTAAGAAAATCGGTTTCTTAAAATTTCTTTATGCAATGTACTTTCTCTAACTTTTATCGTTTGACCTTGTATGTCTGTGTGTTTTAAGATGTTTCAACTTGATTCCTTTTTAGAGCTTTATAAAAGCATATTCTTCCATATGCTCATTAATTCATCTTGCTTTGTTCTTAACTTTACATTAAAAATTCAAAAGAAATTTATATAATACTACTCATCTCTTGTATAGTGTTTTGCTTGTCTTACTTCACTAAGTGCACTCTCTACATTTAAGGTTAAACCCTTTATAAATATTTACATCTTCTTCCTTTTTTTCGATAATTAAAAATACTTTTGATGTCCTTATGGCCCAACATTATTACACTAGCGGGAAAGACGGGTCCTCCGGGCCCGTCTTTCATGTGTTGCTGTATTGGTGTGTTAGTGGGTGGTTATGCCTATTAGAAAACTTTACTTACACTAAGGATATTTTGGTCAGAAAAATCTGACACTAAAAGTGGCAGTTTTTTTTGGAATCTCCTTTATATATAGGTATAGATGTTCTTCCTTCTAAGATTTTATCCTATTTTAGTTGACCAACCCACCGTGTTTATTGATTTAACTATCATTAGGTATGGACTTGGATCCTCTACTGTAGCTCCCTCTCCAACGGTCTATCTCTATTTTTATTTTCTCTCTATCCTTTCTTTATTTTCTCTCTTCTCCACTCTCGAAATTTCTGCCTTAAGTGTGCAGAGGTGTAGATGATCCATTAGCCAATAGGCATATGGATATAGAGTTATGTAAATTAATTATTATTGTTATTATATTGGTTTCTTGGATTTCTTCTTTAGTTTAATTTTAATTTTTTAATTTTGTAGTTGAAAAAAGAAAAAGAAAAAAGGTAGGAAAAGACTTAGTGGGGAAAGTATATAAATGTGTTACCTTGGTTGAGACATGTTGGCAAGTTATCGGCTAAGAGGCCAACTATCAACTTAAAAAGAGAAACCTATCTATATTTCAAACTTTATATAATCTAAAAACTCTATATAATCTAAATTCTTGTCTACCATCATTTCACTCACATGCAGAGCTACTTGAACTCAACCCCTATATAGCTATATCTACTAGGCATAACCAATATATTTCCCATTGAAATAATAATCATAAATTGTTTTACAATCAACAATGAAAATATAATCCTACCTTGCACCTATTATTCATTGATGAGCGAATTACTCACTAAGTGTCTGATTAACCAAAGTTCTGAATTCGAATCAAGTCTTGAGAACGCACAACGTTAAAATTCTTGAAGCAGTTCAACCTTGTCACTCATTGCGATCCTATCCTGCTCGATAAAGTAGTCTCTACAATTATGCGTAGAAGATACCAATTTACACCAAAAATTATGTTCAAGAAAAATATTTTTATTGGAATGATTTAAAAATTACTAAATATTGAAACTAAATTGGCGTTGTTAGTAAGAACAATATATATATATATATATATATATATATATATATATATATATATAGGCACACACTTAATTAGAATTTAAGGCATAGCCAAGCCTTCTTTTATACCCTTATTTAGTTGTGAGAAAACAAATTTTTAATATACAAAAAGAAAATGAAAAAAAGCAAATAATTTTTTTGAAAAAATTCATATTTTTATTGATGGATATTTTCTTTAATGTAGAAAAAAAGTTTTTTAAATAAAATCATATCATTAATTAATATAAAAACTCTCATTTTTAATGTAAAAACTATAATTATTCTACTAAAAGTAAAATCGTAAAAATAAATCATCTTAATTATATCAAGAGTACTATAATTGAAAAACAAAAGTAAATACTATCTTGGATTTCTAAAGCACACATAATTTTAGAACAAAATAAAAATCTAATGTCCACACAAAAAATTAAGGCTAAAAACACAGAGAAGATATGGAATAGAGAGAGTATGAAAAATAGTTATATTCATAGGTGACAAAAACCTGCCCAGGTGAAAAATAGTTATATTCATAGGACATTATACAATATTGTTAGTAAAATTTATGCGATTAATTGTTTTTTTTCTGTTGTCAAAAAATAATATTTCTCTCAAGAAACAACAAGCTTAAATTAGGCTCACAGGGGCTGGGTCAAGAATATTGGAGATCCAAAATTCTTTTTGCAATTGTTAGTCGTGTTGAAACTCCTCTTAAACTAGATGATACAACTAGCAAAAGCTCACTTGAAAGATCTTTTGATCATTTTGCTCGTGTCTTGGTTGATATAAACTTGAAATCAGATCTTAGGGATCACATCCTAGTTGAGAGGTCGGGCTATGCGTTCTCAGTTGGCATCGAGTATGAAAACCTGTCCTCCTATTGTTCGAATTGCAATACTATTGGTCATACCACTAGTGCTTACAAAGGAAGGAATCTTCAGGTGAAACGGGTCTATGTCCCCCTGTTGCTGAGGTTTCACCTGAAGATTCCTTCCTATGCTAGATGCCCCTCTTCTAACTTATTTGTGGATGTGCTCGACACGAGAATTTTAGGGAAGAAGTGGGGATGTCTCGCATAATGTTATTAAAATCGACTCGGTGATCGACCCGGTTAGGTCTCGGGTCACAGGCCAATGGGCGAGACCGTTGGGTCACTAATCGACCCGCATGACCCGTGAAACTAGTAAAAACTAATACAAATAGGCATGATGTGTATAAATTGATTAAATTCATGCATCACGAGTTATGAAATGTTTTACCATATTTTAAAAAATGTCTAAAAACTCGGAAAATATTAACATAACTAACTAACTAACTTATTTAGTATTAAAAAACATTAAATGATAAATAGATATATAATATAGGTAGAGTGGAATTTGTTAGAAATAAAAGAATGAATGGTCTAAATATATTTAAATACACAAGATAACAACATAACATTTTTTTTTATTGAAACACGGTGGTTAGTTAGCATTTGCCGCGATCTGAGAGAGGGGCGGGTTCGAATCCCACTTCTAGCATTTTTTAGTAAGCATTGCGAATTTTCCGAGGCAAAGGCGCGGGTCAACGCGGGTTTGACCGAAGTCAATCGGCGGGCTGATGACGTCATACCGGGCCAATTACATAACCGATCCGAAATCCAAACCAAACCGACCAACTTTTGTCGGTCATGGCGACCGAGCCGGACCGCCGGTCGGGTCGGTTTAACAATGATGGTCTCGGTGATGAGGGTGTGCACGATGTCTCAATGCTCTGGGATGGATCTTCGGATGATGTTGGTGATCCTGTGACTTTTTGATTCGCATGGAACAACTGTGTCTGTACCAGTTGGTCGTTGGTCCAAGTTTCAAAAGAAGAAATCCAAACACAAACAACGGTTGGCCATTGGTTACAATACTCGCTCAAAAGCTAATTGCCTCTCGAATCCTTTTAATCGGTTTTGTTTCTAACTTGTATATCTAGCTTGAGTTCTGCTATCTTTTGTTAGTTAGATTGGATATTGTCTAGCGCACGCACGCTGCTTGATGTTTTAGGGGTTCTCTATTATTGTTTAATTTACTTTATAAGCGAGAGTTTTGAGTTCAGTCCATTTCGTTTTTATCTGTATTTTCCTTTTTTCTTTTTTTTTTTTAATAAATTCGTACAATACTATGGAGAGGTAAGTGATTCTCATCTCAATCCATAGAGAGAGAGCATCATCGTATGGGGAAAGAGTATGAACGAATTTGTTCTGTTTTGTCGAGCCCATATATTTGTTTTAAAAAAAACAAGCTTAAACTAAAAACAATATATAGCATGCGATTATTTCATCTAATTTAATAATAGTATGCCAAAAATGTCATTCATTTAATGTAGAATATGTAATTATGTATATTTGTTTTGACACAATTTAATTATGTATATGAAAAGTTAGAATTAAATAATGTCCTTGATCGAATCTTTTTTCAATAAGTTAAATAAGATGATGGGTAATTTAAATAATGAAGTTAAAATTTTAAATGAAATTTATAGATATCAATGGAAATATACATATTACCAACAGGGTTTATCTGAGTGGTAATTGGGTTTGGAATCCACCTCAAAGTATCGTGTTCGAGTGTGACAAAAACTTTGTTGGGAGGAGAGAATCATACGGTTGGCAAAAAATGAAGTACTCGTGGCCACTCGTATTCTCAACGTAAATTACCATCAAGAAAATCAATAGAAACCGCACACAAATGACATGGTAACAAAAAAATATATAACTATATATTACCAAGAAGTACTAGTAATGATAAATGCTAATTTTAATAACTATATGGTAACAAAAATATATTTTAATAACTGTGTGAGTAGGTAGTTAATTTTCTTTATAATTACCAAGAAGTACTAGTAATAAGTAGTAAGCATACGGAACCATTTTAGTTTGAGGAATTAAAGACAAGAGAGTGAATGGATATATCCTTATATTTTCTAAAAGTTTTAGTATCATATTTTCTGGAATAAAATCAGGGAAAAAATTTCTTTTTCCTTAAAAAAAATATGAGATCCGAGCCATTGTATAATTCGCTATAGCCTATATATATGGTGATTGGCGGATGTCCTGAGTAAAATCAAGACGTAAAATATGAACAAATTTTTGGTCCTCTGAAGCATCTACTATCATTTCTTTCCATCTAATCCAATATCCCAAACCACATTAAATAAAATTTGATTGATTTGAAATTTTTAAATCATATCTATAAACCAAACTATTTAAATCTTTAGATTAATGACTTTTTTTTTTAGATTAATGACTTTTTACTTAAAAAATACAAGAATCCCACAAACCTTCATAAGTTATTTGATTGGGCCAGCCCAAGCCGACCATCGATTTCGGTCTCCCCTCAAGTGTGAGTCACCCACATCGCTAGCTAAGCACTCCCACGAGCCGAACCTGGCTCGATACCAATTGTTGGGGAGTCAGGGAGCACGGGAGAATTACCGAGTTATCCAATGAAGCGGACCACCAAGAGAATTTGACACCACATCTCTACCAAAAACCTTAAGGTATTAGATATATAGGTCCCCTCTCTTATATGTACTTCATATAGCTCATTCCTAGCCGATGTGAGACTTAGCTACTCACACTTGACTTTTTCAACACCCTTAATTAACACTCCCTTGATCGATAATCGTGGCATAACAGTATCTTAATACTCCATGAAACCAACACCATTGGCCCAGTGGGGTCGACTCGGTGCTCCTGAATCCGACTCCTGCAGTGGAAATGACTCGATCTATATATGAGAATAATTTGTTGGTGGGAATAATGTTGCAACAAAGAAAAACAACCAAACATAGAAAATCATTAATAAAAATAAGTTTGAATGACATATAAAATAAATAACAAGGAGAAGATAAATTCATCATTGAACAAGACTCCAAGGCGTGTATGACACTAAGTTTTAGGTTCGATTCGCTTCTACTAATCACTCTAGATTGGATGCAATAGGATGACCAGCGAATCCCCTTTAGAATACAATGGAGTTCCTTGACATGGTCTGGTTCCAATGAACGGACCATCAAGAGACTTGGACACCACATCTCTACCCAAAACCTTAAGGTATTAGGTATATGGGTTCCCTCTCTTATATGTCCATCATATAACTCATTCCTAGCCGATGTGGGACTTAACTATTCACACTTGAATTTTTCAACAATCTCCCCCTCCCACATCGCTAGCTGCTCCCCCATAGAACCGAACCTTGGCTCTGATACCTATTGTTGGGGAGTCTGGGGGAGCACGGAAAGAGCTATCCAATGAACAGACCATCAAGAGACTTGGACACCACATCGATCTCTACCCAAAACCTTAAGGTATTAGGTATATGGGTCCCCTATCTTATATGTCCTTCATATAACTAGCTCATTCCTAGCCGATGTGGGACTTAGCTACTCACACTTGAATTTTTCAACAATCGCAATGGAACTCGGTGTTGCCAGTGCAAAATTTAATTCTAAGCACAAATAGAGATTAGTCTTTCGTTGAAAGTGTTGAGATATCCGTAAGTAACTACCAATGATCCAAACAAAAAAAAATCTTAGTACTCCATGAGTTCTAGTAATTGTAAGTTGTAAGCCTCAATTCCATTTAAGTTATAGGTATATATGTGTCTCATCATCTACTTCTTCATTATCATTGGCACGGATTAATTAAATTAAGTTTAATCATTTGTTCTTAATTAGGTCTTCAGCTAAACCAGTTTGTTTGTTTACAAGAAACATTTCATAATTTTATGTTGTCTTTTACCAAAAAGGTGTTCTTGACCATCTCAAGACTTATGCTACATAAAAACGCCATCAAATTTAAAGATTGAGAGTATCATTTTCATTTGAGCCACTTTGAATTTTCATAATTTTATTAGAAAAGTCACACTGGTTAAGGGGTGCAATCACTATCGGTGGCAGACCCATGATCCTAGATTCAAGTCACTGGTTAAGGGGTGTAAAAAAATTCATTATCAAGATTATAAATAAATCATACTATTGAATTTTTTTAGATATCCTTACTTGATTCACTAAAAGTAAAAAACCTAATTATTTAACTAGAAATTTATCATTGGTAAATATCAAATTAGTCTTTAAGCTTACATCCGTGTCCTAATTTGTCCCTGAAGTATATAGGGACTAATAATTTGAAATTATAGAGACTAATGAGACAAATTTCTTAAAATTATAGAGACTGATTTTGAGTTCGCGACCTGATCTTTTGTCAAATCAGAATTATTTATATTAGTAATTTAATTTTGTTTGTAAATAATATTTTAAAATTTATATTTACTTATTTTATTTGCATTTTACTATTAAGTGTATTATTGGACTATTTTGACCCACAAGAAATTTTCTCAAGATTTCAAATTAACAAGATCAGATTTTGCACAATTCTATTTTTCATCCATTGGAGTATCAAAAGACAAAAGACAATCATGGTTGAAAAAAACAGTACAAAGTTACTTTGAGAGAGTGAGGATGTGATTAGTAGTGGACAAAGGGGCGGTCAAATAATAATAATAATAATGGTATTAATCAAATAAAAAATAGTATAATGGTAGTAATAGTTGGTGAAAGATGATTTGTTTCCTCGGGCCCCTAATATTAGTTCAAAGTTTGCCTTTGAGTATGATAAGCTGTTTCAATCAGGAGGAAACAACAGATGTCTTTAAAACCGGACCAGAGATGGAACCGGTGATAGCTCCGAGTCATAATTTAATTGGTTCACTCGGTTTAATCATTGTTCAATCGGATGAATACTAATTAAATAAAAAATAAAAAAATATTAAATTTTGGAGAAAAGTAAATAAAAAAATCAAAAATACATTTGGCGATTCAACTCGGGTTAATTAGCGGTTGAAACCGATTCTCAGCGGTTCAACCAGACTTTAGTTCAACCAACAAGGGTTGAACCAACCGCCTGACCGACCGGTTCTGAAAATACCGGAAACAATAGTCAAATTGCTAATTGCTAAAATAATTGAACCATAAACAATAACGATTCACGGTTGACGTTCGCTTTTTAAAAGTTTGGTACTATTGTTTTTGGATGAGTGAAAACTTTAATTTTTACAAAAATTTAGGTGAGTTAGGCTTGTTGGTCAAAACAGCCTCAATGCCTTTGAGGCTAACAAATCACCCACTAAAGAAATACTCACGTTAACTATAAGAGTTAAACCCACACACCATGATTATATGAGTCGAAACTTCTTATCAATCGAAAGTAGAAGTTGAGTGAAAACTTTTAATTAGCATATCGAGAAGGTTTAAAAATAGTGTGTAAAGGACATTTGCAAGGATGAGAACGTGACCTTTCCGGCTACCTGGTTTGGTTATATTATTGGAATCAATTATTAGTGGTCATTAAATTAATTGCATTTGGGGCGGTTCACGTGCTTGCTACTGAATCAAACATAGTAATAATAGTATAGAGTTTTTCATTTGATTTTGAGTCCCGTGGATAGTGCTTTCACTTTCTGATTACTACTCATATACACTTAATTAAGTAATTAAGCTCCCTTTTTTTAGTAGTATTTTGGATTATGAACAAGTTAATTTGTGTTTTTGTTTGTGTGCCTCTCGCTTTCTACAAATGACAGCTAGAAAAGCTAGTTAAGCATAAGCTGTTTTGTCCTTGCACTATTTACTTCTAGAAATTCGGTGAGCAAGGGCAAACATATGTGAAAACCTATTTTTTCTATTGACAATGGTTAGGTAGGTCATTACTTCACTTCAAGTGGTGTATGGTATTCAAATCAATGTTTTAAGAACTGGACCGAATTAGACGGTTCAACCGATTGGACTGAGAATCAGACGTTTGACAGTTGGTTCAACTCCAATTGAACCGCTTAGAACTGGGTTAAACTGCGGTTCAACCGCTTTGAACCGTCCGAAATGCCTTTTTTATTTACTTTTTCTCTAAAATTTAATGTTTTTTTATTGAACCGGGTGAACCATTACTCGGAGGTCTCTCCGGTTCAATCTCCGATCCGGTTTTTAAAACATTGAGTCAAATGGTTGAAAACACTTCAAAGTCCACCGGTGACCACCACCACCGCCACCCATAAGACAAGTCACTGCTAGTTCGGACTTGAGTCTATATATAGCCCAAGTCAAAAGACTACTCCAATAGATGGGAGAGTCTCATATTGGGAAAAACCCAAATCTCACATTGATTATATGGTGTCAAAAGAGTTTATAAGTGAGAGACATACATCACCTTACAAACAGTTTTTGTGGGGTTGAGTTAAGTCTAAACCACATTCTAAGATATCATGACTTAAATATCACATTAGCTTTCTTATCTACTCAATATGGGACTCCTAAAATTTCATCAAATACAACTATGATAAATAACTTAGATAAATCTTCGGCATATCATCAATCCCTTTCTTCAACTCTTCACTCTCATTTTTCTCCAACTCTTCATCAACCTCATGTTCTATGGAACTTTTCAGATTTTCAATAAAGAAAGGTTGAGCACTACATTGAACTTTTCGGTTTTCAATGAAATTATTTATCACATGGAAACTTGTTTCATTTATTTTATCTTTTAATATTGAAACTAAATTTAAAATAAAATGAAGGGTAATATTGCAAAATCATAATTAAATAAGGTTGAAAAAAGTAAGATTTGCTCATACTATTGTGTTACAAATAAAAGTGTTAGACTTTTGCTTATATCGTGTAACGGATGGAATAATTAATTAAGAACAAATTAAGTATAATTAAATATTCTTTATTTAGTGCAAAAATTTCAAGACAACCAAACAAGTTAGTTAGCACATGTAATAATATTCTAGCAGCTAAACTCTTGGACCACTATTTGAATTTTCGAACAAATAATTAATGATAGGCTCATATTAGTCATTAGTCAACAGGAATAGCCTTTCTCATATGAAATGTCATAATAGCGCAAGTTTTTTATTTTTTTAATTTTTGGAAAGGGTAAGATTTTAGTTTTAGGGCCCATATATAATTGAATGAAATTTCTTTTTTCATAATGCGAGTGAACTTGTAGTCGTTACAATACTTTTTTTTTTGAAACCACAATACATTTTTTACTTCTTCTAAGGAGTTAATGATGATTAGTCCCTCCCCTTCTTTTTTGTACTGTTTTAGTTATTAGTTATATTGGGTTGGAGTATTCATTTTATACTTCCATTAAATTTGACTTATTTAGTTTACATTGTTATTGATGTGTGCAATATCTATTGATTTTGTTGGTGGTAATTTCTGTGAGGATAATTAATTGGTACAGGCACGTGTCTTCGACTTTGTCGATTTGTGTGGTTCTCATTTCTTAATAGAGTTTTTACCACACCCAAAACTCGAATTTGAGACATTGAGGTGATCCGAACTAAGTTACAAATCTCTTGTTGTTAATTTAATTTAATTTGATTCAATATTCTTATTTTTGGTGCTACAAAAAGGAGGTGAATATATATAATGATGATAAGAAGTAGATCATATAGGTTTTTCTATAGCAAGATCATATAACTTTAGCAATGCATATATATATATATATATATATATATATATATAGTTTAAATTAAAAAGCCATAACAATTCACTATTGTTGTTCTTTCTTTGAAATGTAGGTAGACCTTCTCATAACGCGTTTGTGTTACGCGTGATTAACATCAAACTTACCTGTCCATCACTTTCATGATGATATATCATGAAATATCGATCAATGATACTTTTAAAAGATATGTGAACAATTTATATTAGAAAATCAAGAAGTTAACGGATTCATCGAAGTGACTGAAGCAACTAGTGAGAATTGAAGTATATCAACCATTCAATGGTAATCATCAAGCATGCACTAGCCTTAGTCGAGGTTCTTGTGTGATCGATGCATGAGCCATAATGGAAGGCCTAAAATTGAAGAAGGAGTTCAATTAATACGGTTCAAGGTGTGTCTTTCAAGTATGGTAAAAGAAGACAACAGAGCGCGCAATTAAGTAAGACACTTCACCTACACCCAAAAGCTTGTGGGTTCGAGTCATAAAGAGAGGAAGTGGAGAACACTTTTGATCCACATTGCAAAAGGAATGGAAAAAAAGTATGGTAAAAGATATAAATTGTGGGGGTTCAAGTCATAACGTGTCTTCTTAAGTTTTTTTCTTTTTTTCTTTGAAAACACATAAAAATGCCGACAAATATTATGCTTTAAAAAAGCATCTAATACAATGTCGGGGATTCAAGATTCTGATCTAGTCCGGTAGTTACTCATCTACAGTATGCCAATGTCATGCTTTTTAATTATGATGCGACAACAGATGATCTTTGGACAATGAAGACAGTCCTTTAGGTGCTTTGAATGGGCTCAAGGTAAATTTTTCCACCACTAGATCGTTCAGAGTTAAGATTGATGATCAGCAAGGTTCTCTCAACTAGACAATAAGATACTGGCGTTTAAATATCTAGGTCTTCTAGATGGGGCAAATCCTCGGTGCACGACAACTTGGAGTTTGATGCTCAAGACGCATCATGGAAGTTTACTATAGGATGGAGGCATATGTGTGTTAGTTTGGGGGTCGAATTGTGCTCTTGAAACAATACTCCTATTTACTTCTTATTGTATATGAGGATGCATGTCAATGTATAGCAACATGTGATGAGGACTCAAGTGAGTTTTACTGGGGTGACTTAGGAGGGGGAAGAAAAATCTCGTGGGTAAAGTGGGATTACATTTGTAAACTAGGGATGGTTGTAAGAGATATGGGGGGAGGGGGATGACCGTCTATTAGCTATAAGTGGCAATGGAGACTGTTAGGAGAGGGTGATGCATTGTGGTGTAGAATGTAATCCCGAGATATGAGCTGGTATCGATCTCTCATTTGCTGTATTTTGGGAGGCTCATGTCCCTGCCTCAAGATCATTGTGAATGGGTATCTGTTCTATGGGTGCATGCATGTTTGGCAATATATGGGTGTGGATTGTTTCTCGAGTAGTGTGAGGAAGAAGGTAGGGTATTTCTTTTTGACTGGATACTTGGAGAGGCCATTCTCCACAGCAAGTATAGGAAGCAGATTCTTGGGTCTGGGAAATTCTTTGGAGGCATAAATTGGTTGTCAGGGAAGAGCCACTTATGACCAAACTATTGAAATTGTTGGCTATGATTACAGTGTTTGGGAATTACGACTGGTGATTCTGAAGTTCACATCTCATTCTACTTATGATTTGCTCACGGGCGCTTCATCTACATTCTATGTTTGTGATGGGGAGATTTTGGTTTTCAGTCTAGTTTAATCATAAGAGTTTGGCTCTCCCTCCAAGGTGGTTCCTTTCTCTTTGACAGTTACTTCTAGATTCCAACAACTATAATAAACCTCTTCTCTAGAACGCTTTTCACAAACACCGCTTCTACTACCTACATTCTTGATGGCGCCACTCACGAATCGTCTTCTGATCTCTTTACTAGGTGACCATTTTCATCTAGGAAATGTGATCTTTTTTATACAAAACAAGAAACTTATATTTAATGTGAGGAGGATTGCTATTTCTCGCGAGGGATTTTTCGTAAAGTCACTCGCGAAGCTGATGTGCAACTTTTCAAAGAAGTCTAAATATGTATTAGTTCCGAATTTTATAGTCAAAAGGCATAGAATTTTGTTGGCTAGTGAATTAGAGCTTTTGTAAGACACCACGAAGTGAAGTGTTCGCTATAACAAGCATTTCCCTAATGTGAGATATATATGCTTATTAAAACCTCACATAGTGAGTATAGAACATTTAATATTAGTGATATATTTTGGATAAAATATCAATTTTATAATACTTAATAATTAGCTTTGTAATTTTAGTAATTTTGTAATTTCTTTTTATATTAGGGACTAAATAAAGTATAAAATTAAGTATTTTTACTAGTAGATTCACACATCAATGACTTTATTCGTGTGGAGCCTCGTCTAAAGTTTTCGTGTGGTGGCAGACATATGTAGACTTGGGAGTTTAGGGAACAATGAGACTGATTGGTTTCAGGAGTCACTTGTGTGAAAGGTGGGTGATGAAAACTCCACTTTCTTCTAACATGATACGTGGGTGGGCACACAACCCCTCTGTACTGCTTTTCCAAAGGTTATTTTCAATATCTAACCAGAATGATTGTAGTGTAGGGGAGATAGGAAGGTGGGTAGACGGGTCATTGGAGTGGAGCCTCATGAATTGGAGGAGAGTTTTTTTTTTGTTTGGGAGGAGGGTTTGTTAGATGAAATCTTACTTAGCCTAACACATCTCCTTCCTTCTTTGGAACCGGATGTGTGGCTTTGGAGGAGGCAATCCGGCGGCGGGGTTCCTCGTTGCCTTTACTATAAGTGGTGAACAGAGGTTTTTTCATGTTTTCAAAGTAATTATCATCGTTAGTTGTTTCTATTTTTTCCAGTTTAAATTGAAGAACAAAATTGAAATTGGATGGGTAAGAGTGAAGAGGCATTGGATTTGGATATGAAGAAGTGGGAAAATTGAAGGGTGATGGAGACGGGCATTGTGATATAGAATGGGAGACGCAGGTGCATGTGATTGTGAGTAACGCAGGATGTAATGTTTCCACTCCCGGTTAGAATCGGCGATCACATAATAAAGATCGGAAGAAGAAAACAATCTTTAATTATTACTATGAGGTGAGATAAAGAAAGTAAGTACTAGCGGATTTTCCGGTGCAAGGACGAATAAGCAAAAGCCAACAAAGCGACACGTGGATAAACACCAACCATTCGATTATAGAAACATAACTGTTGGTCAGTGATCTAACGGTGTTAGTTTATTGAAACTGAAAGAAAACACTGTGTGTAGTGTGACAGATTTTGATGTTCCCCCACGCACACACACACATACACTCTCTCTCTAATAGTAGTAGGAGAGTTGGAATCTCAGCAACATAGCTAGCCAGCCAGGAAGCCAGTCTGTAATAAAATCTCCTTGTATGTATGTGCAGTAGAGAGAGAGAGAGAAGATGAGTGAGTTGTGTGAGCTTAATTCATAGTAGGAGTAAATGGGTTTGTACAGTATAGTGGATGGGTGCAGTTATCGTTGGCGGCGTAGCAGACACTCTAATTCTGTGCCATAATTGCGCCGAGCCAACAGTACCCATTATTATTAGGGTAATGTTATTTAGACATAGGTTTATTGACAAAAATCGATAAAAATCAACTCACAACACTAATTAACCAAGTTTTTTAAGTCATTAACTAAGTAATCAATTAATCAAGTTTTTAACAATGCCTCAAAAACTGTGAAAAAACAGGTTGGTAAAATGGTATAAAAAACTTGATTAATGCATGTTGTAAGTTGGTTATTGTATGATTTTATCTAACAAAAATGTCCAAATAACATTATCTTTATTATTAACACACAAAAAAGAAAGAAACACAAAAAGGAAAGAAAGAAAGAGAATTAGTACTCACCGAACAACTTCAACTCTCAACTCAACCCACTTTTAAAAAACAACAACCATGCTTAGCTCAGAAATGTGACAAAAATGTTACAAATATACTGATATACATACACCGTATTTCTCATAGTTACTTTTTTTATTTTTTTTATTGTAAAGTAAATTCTTCAGACGGGATCCCACAGTATATTTGTCAAAATTCTTGTAGCATTTTTTGTCAAAATAACATTATTGAAAAAACAAACCCTACATCACAACTTTTTTTATTTATAAATAAGTATCTCCTGCGCACAATTGAAGAGATTAATTTCTCATGTTGGATAAGACTATAAATAGTCGTAAAAATCTTTTTGAACAGATTTAACACTACTACATACCTAAAACTGCAGAGATTAACCTTACATCACACATTAAAAATCACAAAATCATATATTGAAAAATAAATTAAAATCAGTAATTTTTACTTTTCAAAAATATCACTTTTAGTTGTGTTCCTTTTTATATTTTGGCTCAGAGCTTGGAAATAATTTTTTATCAATTTAGACCAAATGAAAATAAACACTCTAGACTATGGTGATGATAATGATAATGATAATGATATGGTGAAATTGACAATGCAACAATAGACTCCATTCATTATATTATTATTTATTTTAATATCCCTTATGTTCTTTTTGTTTTTGTGTTTAATTAATAAATAACCAATAAAAATTGGTCAAAATAGTGATTAGGTTCAAATTCCACTCAAAGTCTTAAGATAGAGTCTCTTAAAAGAATTATATAGACCGACAAAGCCAGTTACATTTGGTCATCCAATTTTTCAACTTAAATTAATCACCAATAAAAGTGATGAATATTATGCACCAATAACACGATAAAAAAAGGGAAAAAATATATACTGGCTAGTAGTAGTTCTTTTTATTTTCTCAAAAGCTGAAAAAAAAACCAACCAGATGAGGAGAAGATTTGATTTCATTTGATACAATACATAGTTGAGACTGACGCCCCCACAACAGAGTTAGTGAGTGAGTGATTGAGAGTCAACAAATAAAAATTAAACCTTTTTTCAGAAAAATAAAAAAAAAGAATGAGTGGGTGAAAAAAATTAATAAGCTAAACTCAAAGAAAATTACAGTTGTAATGTGATAATAATACACTTACAATAGCACTAATAACACTAACACACACACACACTCACCTCTCTCTCTCCATTACTATTTTAAGATTCTCGAACCTTCTTTCTGATATGGATGTTATTGAATTGAAGATAGTTTCAGCATTAGAGTTGAAAACATGGCAGGGTTTTTCTCTCTAGGTAGTGGTAGTGGTAGTGGTAGTGGAAGAGGAAAAGGGGTACAAGAAAGAGGTGAAAGTAACAACAGTGGAGGAACTAATCAGTTTCTATTCAGAAACGAAGAGATCTACAACAAAGGATTCGAAATATGGCCACAATCACAACACTCTTATCATCATCAACAACAACAAAATCTCAGCAACAACTTGTACTCTTTTGGTGGTAGAAGAAACAACAACAACGAAGGAAACGACGACGTTTCAGTTTCATTTTCTGATGAATCAAATAGATTTGGTTTTACTATGATGAGACCTAGTGGAAGTGGAGGGTTAAGTGTTGGTGGAGGAGGAATGAATTGTCAAGATTGTGGGAATCAAGCTAAGAAAGATTGTCCACATCTACGTTGTAGAACATGTTGTAAAAGTAGAGGGTTTCAATGTCAAACACACGTTAAAAGTACTTGGGTTCCTGCTGCTAAACGCCGTGAAAGACAACAACAACTTTCATCTTTACAACAACAACAACAACCTCAACTTCATTCAAGTCGACGACAACACAGAGAAAATCAAACTACTACTCTTGTTGCTGCTGGTCCTGGTACTGGTACTCTTACTTGTGCTCCAGTACCTATCACTACCACAGGTAATTAAAGCTTTTATTCTACTACATAACTACATATTATATACTATATACTATATACTTTATATTTATAAAAAATAATGTTAATTAAGTACTATAATCTAGTTTCATGGACCTGGTTTATAGCTAGGTCAGTGACGAATTTTTTTTTTTTTTTTTTTTTTTTTAACAATATAGCTTAATAATATGCAGTGAGAGTGAGATCTCGAGGAAGGAACTAAACTATAGTCTTCTAAGTCTTAGTCTTCTATGTCGACAAATAGGATACCTAACTGGTCTATAATCTATATACTATATCTCTAATCTATACCATTTCATTCACAGTAGTTCATATTGAAAATGAAGTTCTCCACTTCTCTTTATCTTTCTCTTTCTATCTCTTTCTTCACATAAACTCAGAGATCCATGAAATTGTTAGGTAAATGGTTCTTTCTTTCTTTTTTTCTTTATTTTCTAGAATTATTGATGAAAGAATTAAATTAAAGGAGACCTAGCTAGCTACTAGTAGTAGTAATTAATTCTGGCTTCTTTCTTTCTTTCTTTGATTTAGATTGATTGATGATCTTTTTGCATGAATTAATGGTTTAAATTATTTATTTATTTTGATTTAGGTTAATTTTTTTGTTGGTTATTATTATTTATTTTTTGAAATTTCTGATTAGGGTTGGAACTGGGACAATTTCCAGCTGAGTTGAATTCTGAGGCTATATTTAGGTGTGTGAAAGTGAGTGCAATGGACGCACAAGATGAACGTTATGCATATCAAACGGCTGTGAACATAGGAGGACATGTTTTCAAAGGAATTCTTTATGATCAAGGTGTTGAAGGTTCTTACAACACTGCACCTACTGGTGAGGGTTCTTCAGGTGGTGGTGGAAATGAAACACAGCCACAAAATCTCTTAACCGCCGCCACAACTAGCGGCGGTAACAACCCTTTTGAGTACTCTTCTCTCTACCCAGCTCCTCTTAATGCTTTCATGGCTGGTACGCAATTCTTCCCACCCCCAAGAAACTAAAACATGTGCTTCTGCTTCTGCGTCCTCATCGCCCCCTCTATCTGTCTATCTATTTCAACGATATTACTTATAAGTATTAACTAATGAAACTTAAGTGAGTATGGTTTGTTAATTAAGATGATGATGATCATCAGCTGAAGTAAGCTATTACTACTACTACTATTATAGCTAGACTAGTTAAAGTTAAGAACAAGTTGACAAATGATTACCAAGATGATTTCAGGGTTTGCACGGAATTAAAGGGTGCTGTGTGCTGTGCTACCTAGCTGCAAGATCATGTTTATTTTTATTTTTTGGTTTTGTTATTATCATCAGAATGTCAGTTAATTTCAGAGTTTCATGCCATTTTGTTCTTATCGAAATACTCACTTTTCTATTCTAGAATCAAGAACCACTATAGTATACTACTATTTGTATTTTTATTTGATTATTATTATTGCGTTTTTCTTTAGCGCAGTCAGCAACATTTGAATGTGTGCAATTATCATATAGTATAATATAATATTATTATGTTATGTTTATTTATATGGTTTGATTTGTTTATACACATTATAGTATTTATCTTTTTCTGGAGTGTTAAAATTGAGCAGTAAGCTTTCTTTCTTTCTGGTTGGTGCACAACTCGAAGTTACTTTTTTTCCTGATTATCAGTTTACTTTGCCGCATCAAAATAGAACGAAATAGGTTTCGTGTTTGGTTCATCAAAATATTTTAAAACCAATTTTTTTTTAACTCTTTTGCACGATTTCTGGGGATATGAACAAAGTAGTAATCACACACATGGCTATACCTAGCTCAGCAGCTGCATAGTATCTTTTTTTCTTTAATTTCTTGTCTCCTCCTTCTCCCATATCCCATGCATTAATATTATTTTTATTTTATTTATATTATTACATATAAATGGAGAATTAGAAGCAGCAACTACTTGTCTGAAAAACAATAAAATTAGGCACAGGAATAGACAACCATAATCTGTGGATGTCTATTCAAAATTCTAGAGTTGGAAAAGCTAGTATTCTTCTTTGGTTCATAATGTTTAAATGCTCTATAGGTTCTCAAAGTATGTGCATGTGAGGGTTATAGTATTACATTGCATACAAGTGGCTACTGCCACCAATGATATAGGTCGAGGTACATATGATATGATAGGGTTAATGATACTTTCATAGACTTCTGGTTTTAGTTGATGAGCAAGTTTCAGAAACTTTAAGAAAAATTTCCTTTGCTTTGTAATTAACTGACTCATAACATGTGCTAGCTGCACAACTCAACTCTCTATCTTCACTTCATTTCATCACATACCCGTCTCTTTCTCTCCTTCTTCTTTTATCCTTTTCTTTTGTATTTATTCCTATCAACTTCTTCTATATCTAGGAAATGCATTAAATATATATATATATATATATATATATATATATATATATATATATATATATATATATATATATGATGCTTCTATTCTATTCTTCTGTTAAGGTTCTTGAATTAATAATCTTCATAATTATATGCTAACATATTGAGGATTAAAGTTGACTAAGTTTTATGATTTTGGAAGTTTTCTTGTGATGATTAATTAACATATATAGCAACACTAATCCACCATTGGTCAGTTTGCTTATAAAAGAAAAACCATTGGTTAGTTTCAATATTTGTGTTGCTATATATGGGTGGCATAATGAACGTTTATTTTCCCTGAGCTAATCGTTGGAAGCATCACAACATATATCGAGTCTGTTTGATTCGCAAACAGTTAAGTGCCGGAGAATACTGGACAACATCTTGTTCAGTACATTGTTTGGTGAACACGTGACATCTTAAGAAAAAATTATAAAATATACTATAATTAGCTTTATGCAGTTTATAATGATTTTTATATAACATATATTATATTATAATTAGAAAATTATAGTGAAAATAATCTTAGGGAGAGGATAGTAGAGAGAGGGGGGAGAAGGAAAGAGAAAGAGATGTCATGATATGATAAAATATATAGAACAAAGATGGGAGGTAGAGGAGGGAGAAAGATTAGATAAGAAGGAGATAGGACTTAGAAGAGAGAGGCCGGACCAGGAGGGAGAGGATAGAGGAGAGAGATGGGTAATTATATGAGAAAATATATAGAAGAGAGATGTGATATATATATATATATATATATATATATATATATATATATATAGAGAGAGAGAGAGAGAGAGAGAGAGAGAGAGAGAGAGAGAGAGAGAGAGAGAGAGAGAGAGAGAGAGAGAGAGAGAGAGAGAGAGAGAGAGAGAGAGAGAGAGAGAGAGAGAGAGAGAGAGAGAGAGAGAGAGAGAGAGAGAGAGAGAGAGAGAGAGAGAGAGAGAGGAGAGAAGAGAATGAGATATGATCAGAGAGGAAGAGAAGAGTGAGAGGATAGAGGAGAGAGAAGGAAAGAGGAGAGACAAGATAGATAAGAGAGATAGGAGATAAACAATTATTAAGTATGAAATAAAAATAGTATTTTTGTAATTTTGGGGTGGACAGGGAAGTTGTACCATGGGACGTAAGAACATTGTCTTTGTGGTTTTGTGAGGACAAGAATTTTGGAGTCATTCTTTACATTGTCAAGACCATAAACAATTTTCAAATCAAACAGAGTACAATTAGAGTTGTTCAATCTAGTTCCCTACTTATTAGCAAATCAAACGCACCCGTGGTATCTTGGAGCAGGAGTAGTAATCTAAAAATGGCAGTGCAGTGCAAGCATTCACAAACTTTTTATAATGGGTTAGACAAAATCGTTTTTGCTGATAATATAACACAATATTATGTTCCAAAATTCAATTAATTATTTAATCTTAATTTAATAGAGTTGGATGATATGGTTTTATAAGCACTAGCCTCATCACCTGTGCGATACACGGGGAGCGCTAGTGTGTTAACGAATATAATTTATATAAATAAACTATAAATTGAGATTTGCTAATATTAAATTTGATATAATAATTAGGAATCAAATAGGTAAGAGTTATAGAAATTAGTCCTAATACCCGTGTGATGTGCGAGCTTAGGGTTAGCTAAATATGATTTGTGTAAAATAACCAAAATAAAAGTCATAAAAGAAAGAAGATCTACAAGAGTCTGAGTACTCATTAAATAAACAAAAGGGGGTGGATGCGAGTACTCACAAAAAATAAATTTAAAAATAAATAAAAATATAAATTAATTTTTTAAAGTGGTGAGTTGCACTTTACATAAATAAATTTTTGAACCATTCAATTTTTTTTTAAATGGGGAGGGGAAATTTTTATTAATCCAAGTGACACTAATAGTCATTTTGCAACTGTCCACGAAGAGATTTGAACTCAGCATCTTGAGGGTACAAGGCTAATTTTTGAACCATTCAAATTTTCCCAAACACTATAATAATTCAAGCACATTGTTAAGCATTGCATTTTACGTATTTTGTGACGAAATTAATTTTTTCTCATCAAATCATGTTATTGAGAAACAAACTTCAGGTATTTTAATATTTAATTTTTTTTTGGATTTTAAAGCACCTTAAAACACAATGTTTAGCATTGTGTTGCATATTTTGGCACAAAATTAATTTTTTCTGCACACCAAATCGGTTATTGAGGAATGAACTTCACTAATTTGAACATCAATTTTTTTTCCCGAATTCTAAGGTACTTCACAACATGCTGCTTAGCATCACACTTTACGTATTCTCTCACGAACTTCGCGTATTTGAACATCTAAATTTTTTCCAGACTCTAAAGTACCTCAAAACACACTACTTAGCATCACACTTTACGTGTTTTTTCACAAAATTAATATTTTTTTTCACAAAGTCAGTTATTGAGAAACAAACTTCACGTATTTCAACATCTAAATTTTTTTCAGTGCTCTAAAGTAACTCAAAACACACAACTAGTAGCGTACTTTATGTATTTTATCATAAAATTATTTTTTTTGCTAAACCAACTATTGAGTAGCAAACTTCACATATTTGAACATTTAAAAGATTTTTCAAACTCTAAAGTACTAAAAATACACTACTTAAAATATTAATAAATAAAAAAACAAAGTGCTTAAAGTAAAAAAGAAATTAAAAAAGGGAAGAAAACAAAAGTTTTTCCGCGAACATGTTGCATCTTCTTTATAGATAGGATTGAGAAAATATATTGTGTAAAATGCTGGTCATATTTTCAACTTGATAGAAATTTTTAGTCGTAAATAGGTTTTGGTCCCTATAAATGTAGGACATTTTGATAGTCCTTACAATTTCTTTTTTAAAAAAAATCCTTGTAAAATGAAACTTTTTCAAATAAGTTCTTCGATTAATATTTTGTTACAAAAATTGCTCAATTGACTAACAGAGTTATGATGTGTGATTTTTTTTTTCATTTCTAATTTTTTTAAAGCTGATATGGCACGACACATGTTACATTTAAATTAAAAGCCCTATATTTCCAATTCATCTTCTTCTTCTCCATCTTCTCCCTTCCCACTCTTCCACTTTCTCTCTCCCTATATTCGTTGCCCCACCCCCACTCTCCCTCTCTTTTCTACTTTCGTTGCCCGCCCTAAATTCCCAACTCATACAAGCCGATTGTTTAATATCCTATCATTAATGGTTTCCAGGAAGCACATTTGATTGGGGTTGATAGCCTAGGCGTGGTGTAGAAGTGAAAACTCGTCATTTTCAATTCATGAGTTCATGTAATATTAAAAAGTGACAATCTGAACAAATTAAAATATAAAAAGTATGTGTAGTTGATATACATCTAATTAAAGAAAATGTTATGGGGCTGCAGTGGCAATCGTGAGAAACACTTTTGAGGTTGGGGGTAGAGCTGTCAATGGGCCAAGCCCGCCCGGCCCGGCCCGGCCCGTTGGGGCAAACAAACAACATTGGTGGGGTGGCCACCGCCCAATATTTGAATGGGCTACATATTTTACTGGCCCGGCCCGGCCCGACAAAGCCCGTGGCCCAATGGGCCGTGGCCCCAATGGGCCACAAATCATTGAATTTTTAGAATTTTGGCCATAGTTTTTTCTACAAATGAGCAACATACATAAAGACTATTTGGAAAGAAGCATAACATAAAAAATCTGTTTTGGCTCAAACAAAGCCAATATAAATCTGTTTAGGCTCTACAAATCACCATGGTTAATACATTAACGCTTTGTCGATAACCATAACAGTAAAAAAAGCAGCCTAAATTTGTCTTGGCTTTACAAAACACCTTGTCCATAAGTAGGTAAAATAGTTCAACTACACATATCTTGGTCCAAAAACTAAAGCTTAAAGCAAAAAACTATATATTCAAGGATCACATCAGCAAATTCAGCAGCACTGACATTTAACTAATATCTGATAACTTTATCTCCTCTACCAGGTTACAGCGCATCTACAATGAATAATACAAAAGAAGTCAATGACAAAAATAATGCAACCAATCAACAAAAATCAATAACAAAAGATATTTGTAATTTATTAATACCAGATGGTCCAACTTCTTTATAGCCGTGCAACCAATTACGCGTGCAAATGAGGGCTTGCACGTTTCAGAAGTAAGCAATTTCTATATTTATGCAAGATACGACCCCGATGCTAAATGAAGATTCGAAGCTCTTTTATTGTTGTGATTGGAATGCTAAGAAAGTCACAAGCCATAGTTGCAAGTTGAGGGAATCGACACTTGTTTATCTTCCAATATTGGAGGATGTCAATCTCATTCCCATCAAGACATGGCTCATTTAAATATATTTCCAATTGAGACTTACCATCATTAGAAGTCTTTTGTCTCTTTTCTTTCTACGGTATTCCTAGAGTTAGACATGCAAAACAATGAAGAGTTAGAACTTAGCAGAGAGCAATCACAACTTGAGATAGCAGTATAACAACTTTGAGGAGAATAAAAATAACTTAAGCCAATAAAATATATTATCATGTTATAACCGTATAACAACTTGAGATACATATATTATCATGTTATAACAACTTGTGTTATAACAACTTGGAACTTGAAGATAGAGTGGCTTATATTAAAAATGGGAATGTATTTTTTTAGTGGAATATATTTTTTTTGTTATTAACACTCAAGTGAAATTTAGTTTTTTTTTTGTTAGATTGAAAATATTAAAAAAACAAATCTGGCCCATGGGCTAGCCCACGGCCCTGTGGGCTAGCCCGGCCCGGCCCATAAATTTGATTGGGCCAATGGGCTGGGCCAAAAAACTTACCGTTGGTTTTGGGCCTCCATTTTTTGAGCCCGGCCCAACCAAAAAATTGGGCCCGTGGGCCGGCCCGTTGGGCTGGGCCAAAATTGACAGCTCTAGTTGGGGGAGACGGCAGCAGGTAGAGAAGGGATGGGTTGAAGAAGGTTGGTTTGAAATTGGTGATTTAGGGTTTTTTTTTTAATTTAGTCTATAATATAATATCCCATGTGGCATGTCAAATAAGCATTTAAAAATTTTTTAAATAAAAATAAAAATTACACATTAGAACTTTGTTAGTCAACTCAATTTTTTTTTAACTTTTGACTAACAAAAGGACCTATTTGAAAAAAATTGATTTTACAGGGATCTTTTTTTTAAAAAAAAAATTACGATCATTAAAATCAAAACATCCTATATTTGCAGGGACTAAATACATATTTAAGCCAAAATTTTATGTTGTTGCTAGTATATGAGTAGCTAATACTCCTATACTTAGTACATTTCTTAAGGGAAATATATTCATGGAATTTAATAGATATTGACACTACAAAAAAAAAAACTTATTAGCGAGGGAAATTATATTCCCTCGCTAAAACTGACGTTAGCGAGAGAATGTGCAATGTCGTTCCAGCTCCAGCTTAGCGACAAAATTAATAATATTAGTGACAGACCAATCCCTCGCTAATTGGGGGCAGGAATTTGAAAATTTTAGCACAAAAAACAAGTTCATTAGCGACGGAATTGGTCTCCGCTAACGTGAATCTGACCGTTGCGCAGTCCTTGGGAAGTGGGATTTGTTGTTAGCAACAGAACTTAGTCCCTCGCAAAGGGATTTTTTTTACCCTACACTTATGTTATAAATTAAGAACCACACACTCTCATTTCATCTTATCTCTTCTCTCTTTCCCTACGAATTCTCTCCACCCTCTACCACCACCATGAACTCCTCTCCTCTCTCTCTCTCTCCTACGATTTCCTCTTCTCTCACCTACGAATTACTTTCCTCTTTCTCTCTCCTTCTCTCCACCTTCCACCACCACACCACCACCACCAAGGACTCCTCTCCCCTTCCTCTCCTCTCTCTCCTACGAATTTCTCTTCTCTCACCTATGAATTTCTTTCATCTTTCTCTCTTCTTCTCTCCACCTTCCACCACCACCACAAACTCCTATATTCTCTCTCTCTCTCTCCTACGAAGTGAACTATCATCACCACAACCACCACCACATAGCTTCTCCAACCACCACCAACACCACCACACCACCACCACCACAAAATTAATATAATATAATGTTCATTAATAATAGAATAATAAATATAAAAAAACAGGTTAAAAAAATTTAAAACAATAAATAAAACAAGCCATTCAAATTGGGACACGTGTCAGTCATGATTTGCGATATAAATCTTGTCCCTAGCTAATTAACGAGAGAATTAGCGAGGGAATAGTCCCTCCGAGAATCAACTTTCCTCGCTAACGCATTAGCGATGACGTTTTAGTGAGTGAACCAGTCCCTTGCTAATTCCCTTATAAATGGTGATTAGCGACGGAAATAATGCTTTTTGCGAGGGATTTTAAGCTTTTTTTTTGTAGTGTGAAAATTATTGGAGTGAGATATATATCGAGCACAGGTTCTTGGTTCTTGTGTTCCTTAACAGACATCTATATATAATATATTATTTTGCTGTTAAAAAATGTGAGATTATTATTTAGTTTTTACCTATTTTACATTTGTTTAAATAAAAAAGATGATTGAGCTTGTTTGAAATGCCTTTCTAAAAATACTTTTTTAGTTTTCAAAAATTTTAGAACAAACTTGTTGTTCGTTAATTTTAATAAAATAAAAAACAATTTTTAAGCAAATGATGGAGGAGCTAGTTACCAAATATGGGTAAGTCACAAATGTAGCACTTGTTGGGGGAGAAAACAACGTAAAGAAATAAAATGAGCATAATTGGAACACGAGAAATTAATAGGTGGAAAACTCCAAAACTAGAGAAAAACCATGAACCGTTGTCTAATGACAACCAAAGAATAATATTTTGTGAAATTTTTTACAATACATAGACATCTCTATAACACCCTATGGCCCCAATAGACCCACATCCTCCAAATAAAATATTTAACTACATCTCGCAACACTCTAAAACAATACATAAGAGAAAAACAAGTTAAATACAAACTTAAAGTGTTTCTGACTGATGCATTTTGTAAAGAAGAACTTGAGCCCATTATATAGTCTTGGTCTCCCTCTTCCTTCACAAAACTAAGCAATGTGAGACTTTTTTAAGATACTCAATTCCAATCAACTCCAACAATCTACATCTTGATTGTAATTGATCCACGAGACATTTTCTTCTTTCATTGTCTCCACCAACAATCATAGTTTAAAAGAACTATATAACATACTCCGCCGTAGAGAGTATACTTCACTTGAAGCTAAACCACTCCAAGAATTTTATCCATGCCAAAAGCCATTGACATAACTTCTTCTAGATGCTCAATTCCCATCAACTCCAACAATCTCCACCTTGATTGTAATTGATAAACGAGACATCTTCAGCTTTCATTGTCTACACTGACAATCATAGTTCAAAATTATCATACTCCACCATAAGGAGTATACTTCACTCGAAGCTAAACCGCTTCAAGAATTTCTCCATGTCGAAAGCCATCGACATAACACCTTGTGCAACTCCGATTGTATCAACACATCCTTGACTTATATTTTCCTCAAGCGAAAATTGATTCTTCCATCAAATTTCTCTATTACAGCACTTGCAAATTTGACATTGCAGTTGTGTATATAAACTGTGCACTGGGTAAGTTCCCTGGAAAGAGAGGTGGGTCACAACTGACACACTTAAATACAACGTCTTTCCTAGCCAGAACTTTTCTCAAACAACACATTCATGTTATCAAACTTCTTTTTGATGTGGAAGATCACACAAAGCTGCAACCATATATAGAGCATACAAAGAAACTAATACCCCCACCGAACAAAAGGCTCTGATACCAATTGTTGGGTAAAATAACATAGAGAAATTAAAATGAGCACAATAGGAACACAATAATTTAACATGGAAAAAACAAATTGAAGAGCTACTGCCATTACCACAGAAGCCATGGGCACGTCACCAATAAATGCAACACCCTAAAGGACGACATTGACGAACTAATTCGTAAGGGGAAGCTTTCCCAGTACGTGAAAAAAGAAGAAGACGAGACTCGTGACTCTGAGTAGGGAGCCAATTACCAGAACCTGGAACTCTCAAGATTCACGACTCTGAGTAGGGAGCCAATTCCTCGGACCTGGGACTCGGCCTAGTTGAGAAAATACATTGTATAAATACACATGCAGAATGTGAAAGCTTGATATGAATGACTAACTGAAATTCATTTTGCGAATACAGTCTTTTGCACTTGTTCATTGTTGTTTGCATGTTAACAAATGGAACTTCTAGGCACGGTGTTAAAATGTCGGACTAACTAAGATGTAAAGTCTGTCAGTAAAAAGGCTGATGTCAAGAAAGTAAAAACCAAAGAACGTCAAAACGTCAATGCATAAGGGCATGACATAAAGAGTTGTCTCGGATACGGTCGGGTCCACAAATACTTAAGTTACATAAAAAGATATCAAAATGTCAATGCATAAAAGGCGTAACATAAGGCGCAACATACCGCCATCACAAGTTCAAAGTGAAAATAATGACATAATCAAGGGGAAGTAGGGGCTACTTACTAGTGACAGTTGAACTCAAACTTGAAGTAATTACCCAAAACCTAAAACACTTCGCCAGCACAACGTCTGACAACTTGGCCTGCAGGAGCGACTTAGCCTGCAAGGGCAACTTAGCCTGCAGGGGTGACTTGTCTTGCTGGGACAACTTAGCCTATAGGGTCGACTTAACTTATAGGGGCGACTTGGCGGCAGGGCCAACTTGGTTTGCAGGGGCTACTTGGCCTGCAGGGCGACTTAACCTATAGGGGCGACTTAGCCGGTAGGGACGACTTGGCCTGCAGGGGCAACATGGCCTGCATCGGCTACTTGGCCTGCAGGGGTGACTTGGCCTATAGGTGCTACTTAGCTTGTAGAGGCGACTTAGCCTACAGGGTGACTTGGCTCGTAGGGGCGAATTGGGCCATCACCCAAAGGACGCAAGCAACCTCAACGACACTTTCAAGCTAAGGCCATCCTCTAGAGTAGCCTCGACTTGGGGGGCAACTGTTCCGGATGGGACCATGAGGCCCAAGTCCAGTTTCGGGCTGTGGGTCAACCCAATCACCTGAGTCCAACTCCAATGTAACTCAGATAATAGGCAAATACCTACCTCCAATCCAAGCCATCCAGGCATCGACGATTGGGATGCACTCAAATGATCCAACGGACCAGGAAGCATCTGATGTCTATAAATGTGGGCCCACCCTGCAGAAAAAGTACATTATCCATTCCCTGCTTCACTCTGAAATTCTCATACACCGACTGAAAGCGTCGAGTGGCCGTCAGAGGCTTGGACCCGGGGTAGACTCCGAGATCCGTCTCTTACCACACACTTGGGGTAGACTTCCATATCCGACTCAAGCAGAGGCCCTACCAACTGCCGGCGACGACCAACCCGAGCTCAGGCAAGGTGTTGTACAATAGGTAGTCATGTTTCATGTTGTTGTGCATCTAGGTTATTTGGTTGCTGAGAAAAATATCTACTTACATATTTGTACTAGTACATTATGTTTGAAATGTCGCAAAAGGTTTCTTTACGCAATATAAAATTTTTCAGAAAGTTAATAAAACTAGTATAGTTGAGACTAGGAAGTGGGTTCAAGCTGTAACTGTTTCAGATCCCATTTTAAGGTCTCAAGTTCGATCTTGGATACTGTGCACCGATAATACAGTAAAAAAAAAGTATAGTTGTGAATCAAACAATTATTGTAACTTTAAACTATTAAACTGAAAAGAAAAAAAATCGTTTATGTGTGAGTAATTTAATTTACATGTGTATAGCCACGCAAGTGAATCCATATCATCACTTTACGTCTTAGTCAGCATATGTTAAAGGATTTATGTGTCACATATTAGAAACATAGAGGATCTATCTGGAAAAAAAAATTAAAAGACCAATGTAAACTTTTAAAATAGCTTAAAGGACAAAAACACATTTTAGCCATTTTTCTTAAAAACTGTAAGAAAAAAAGAACATGTGGTATTATTTACACTTAAGAACCACATTAAGAATCGTGACTACTTTAGCCCCTTAATTTGCACTAAATCTTGGTTCATCAGTTGAATTGTATTTTTTATTTTGATAAACTAAGGCATCCATTCCGCACAATTTCATAGACTAATTTTTCAAGATTGCAATCTATTTGATAATGGAGGCAACAACTTGTTTCCATTAAGTTTATAAATTACCACCAAGAAGATCATGTGTCATGTATAATAGAGCATGGGGAAACTTGAAACAAACCCAATTACTTTTAAAGTAAATTACATTCTCCTCCCTTAAGAGATGTTTGAATTACACTCTCATCCCCTCTTATGTTGAAATATACAATCCCCTTCCTTGAGAAGTAAAAACCTAGAATAAATCATAGAGGTGCTTAAATTATAATCATCTTCCTTAATAATTAAATACTTACTATACTTTAATCTATATTAAGATAAATAAGTATTTTTATCATATCTACTAGCTTTTAACCATTATTTAAGAAGAAACCATTTCTTTATAATCTCAAGGTCAATGACAATAAATTTTGACTACTTTATTATTATTATTTTTTTAATGATTTAGAATATAAAATTTATTTTTAAATAGCCATATTTTATAGCTTTAGTAGTTTCTGCAAGATTTCTCTTTTACTTTGCATTGTTTAATGTTTATAATAGGATTTAAAACTATATGCCAATATATTCTGAATCTAAAAATAGAGAAAATATGCATACAAATGTTGAATATATTAAAGTTCGCCCGCTTTCTTCGCACTTTGAATGTTTAATTTTCGTTGTTAGATTATTAGAAATTTTAAAAAATGCTACATTTTTGGGACAATTTTTTCAAACATGTTTTGCATAGGAGGGAAGAGGAATATATAATTTTGCATAGGAGGGAAGAGGAATATATAATTTAATGGGGATTTGCAATTCAAGCTTCTCTTTGTACCCTGATGTTGTTGTGTAAGTCCAGTTAGCTTTGTTTTGTAGAGTCCAATTGGCTAAGTCAGTTTTCATTACACAGCTAGTATAAATTGCTTTGTTCTGAAACACAAACACTCATTGGATACCGACACAACATGCGTCGGACACCTCTTTATTGTGTCCTCTATAAAAGATATATTTTTTAATTTGGACGTTTCCTAGACACCGTTTGGACACATCTCGGACAGACAATCTTGAAATATTTAAGTTTTTATTTTCAAAAAATCTTGTAAAGCTTATCAACTTTGTTTTTAAAAGGTGAATAGATAAATCCTAATTCTCAATTTAGATTTTCTCATGTTGATTTTCAGTTAATTAACTTAGTTATCTTTGTGTGTGTGTGTGATTTGACCTGTTCAAACGGGGTCACTCGAACAAGTTCGCATAACCTTGTTCGAACTCGTTCGAACGACATCGTTCGCGTGAGTTAAATATTGACTTCACACCCTCTTGTGCGTAATTTCACCTGTTCAAACGGGGTCACTCGAACGTGTTCGAACAATGTCATTCGAACCGTCAATAAACACGTCCTCACAGCGTTTCACGCGAGATTATTTTTGGCATAAAATTTGTTAAGGGGTGTGAAAAAGTAGGAGGGGAGTGAGAAAAGCAAAACCCTAAATGCGAACCTTGAAACTATAGACCACAATATGTATCTGTTGTTGGTCATTCTAATTTGGGTTTTGTTTTTCTCACTCCCCCTCCTACTCTTTCACACCCCTTAACAAATTTTATTCCAAAATAACTCGCGTGGCAAACGCCATGGCGACGTGTTTAATGATCGCTCGAACGACGACTGTTTCAACACGCTCAACAACAAATCGCGAACGCAATAAAATTGGTGAATGTGGTGTGAGGGTCATTATTATTGCGCTTCGGTTAACAAAAGATCTCAAGCGGTGATATTACGCGCGAGAGGGTGTGAAGTCAATTTTTAAATCACGCGAACGACGTCGTTCGAACGGGTTCGCGCGCCGTGTTCGAACACGTGAAATTTTTCAAGAAAAAACGTTTTGGTGGCGCTTTGGTCATTTCACACCCTTATAATGTGTGTTTTGAGTAGGAGGGGGAATGGGAAAATGCAAAATCCCTTCTAATTTAGATTCTATAAAAATTAAAAGGCTGGAGTTTATGTAGAAAGACCCTTGTGAAATGGATGGATAATGGACTGATACAACAGACATTGAATATCAGTCACATTGGCATTTACACGTGTCCGAGTACTTTACACAACATGTTAACCTAAAACACGGGGAAATCTCCACCACATTTACACGTAAAATCCCTTACCATTGACACTCCAACACAATTACACCTTCATATGCATAATTGAGACTCCTAATTTGAGTTATGGTTTTTGATTCATATGAACATACCTAATAGCTAATTCCATTAACTGCAAGAGGTTATACATATTACGCTAACAGATGATGTCCACGTGACACTTAGCTATCAGCATGGCTATTGACCATATCACTTGTGTGAGAAATCATTTAATCATGATTCTTACCTAATCTCATCAGTAAGTTTTACCACTGATATTGAAATATGCTCAAGTATAAACAATAAAACAACAAACACAGATATTACAAACATGAAGGTTTTCCAATTCATTTACTTGCCATGTTGCAATAGCTATAGATAACAGCAGCAACTGGACTAAGAAGCATACATGTAGAAGCATAAATAACTACATAAACAACACGATCGTAGCAGTTTCCTGATCCTATGGAGATAATATTACCAGTACCAGATGATACATTCACAACTGCTAATATTTACACAAAGTCCGCTAGCTTATTTGTCACATGACATAATCACAATGAAGCATCCTTGCATTTAATGGCTAGAGGTATGAGCTGCAGCTACAGTCGAGACCATCGCATCGACTCCACATACGTTTCGACCTCTGCAGATCTTGTAATATCCTTCCTCACCCCAGTTCTCACCCCATGAATTCTTTATGATCCAGTAAGGCTTTTCCTTTAACCGAATGGGAGCAAATTCACCTTTGCCAAAACCCACTAGAAGAACTCCATGATCCTGACGCTTTGAACATATGTATGGGCATGAGACACCACTTCTATATGTCTGCATCCATGCTGCATTGATAGCAACTGCAACAATCAAGGCAAAAAAAAATGTCAGTATTTCTCTAATTTTCCATTCAATTTATTATTGTTCATTAGAAATATTATGGAGACAAGTAAGGGAGCTAATGCTACTGTCTTTACTGAGAAGAGAACAATTAGGTACCTGCAAGAGGGCCATTCTGCACTAGATTTGCAGCAATTTGGTCTTCATCTAAGGAAACCACACTGAAGTTAGATACGGTAGCTGCAACTTTGGTTTTGTCAAATTTGCAGGAGCCGTCTCTTCCGGTGTAGGGATAGTCCTTCTCTCGCACTACTCCCCCAGACTGGAGTATGTATTCGAATGCGGTGTTCATCAACCCACCATTACAGCCCGCATCACACGCCCCATATTCCTCTGGATCACACTGCAGGAACATTTATAGCCGTTAATTCATCATTATATATCATGATGGTGGAACAGTTTTTTGCCTTACCATTTCCAAACATACACAATAACATGACAGAATGATCTGGCGAACAGGGTATGTAAAAGAAGATTTAGTTTTGCAGGAGAATAAATCTAAACCAATAAAAAAACCCATTCAAGAGGTTGGTTGGTTCAATTCAGTTCATGTGGTTGGTAACTCCCTTATAAATAAATTTAGAAACTTCAAAAAATAATGTCCTAGACTTTTTCGTTTCGACTCCACTATGGGGTAGAGGGAAAAGAAGTTTGATTAATCCGGAGTTGGACTAAGTACAGTTGGGCTCCAATTTGTTCTGTCACCAAATTCAAACTCGATACTAGCAGAACTCATCCCTTTAAATGGAGTGCCATGGAGTGGGTTAGTCACTCACATCTAACCTTAAAGTTAGGTATACAAAACAAGAAGAAAAAAACATCAATATGTCAACATATTTCAATATTGGTTGATTTTGGATACAAGCCAATTGGGTAAGAGTTTGTTATTTTAGCAAAGATTAGATTAGAGCAGAACATGTGACAAACTCGTGGTTTAGTTCAGATTCACGAATTGGGTTAAACCAAAACAATAATTACGCCTAAGCCTAACCATATACAGCAATTTTATCACTACAATTTAATATGTAAGACAAGTTCAAAACTAAAAGGGGATAAAATTAGATAATAAAAAGTAGAATTTTGATGAACCGTCTAAACATGGTTCATCAAAATTCTACTTTTTATTATCTAATTTTACATGGTTCATCAAAATTATACTTTTTATTATCTAATTATAATTATAAATCACCGTATATGTTATTTTCAAGTTAGTTATGATTGACCGTCTAAACAAACTTTATATTGAAATTGTACATAAATTAAAAAAGAAAAACAAAAGAAGTCATCATAGAGATAAGGAAAATAACAAACCAGATGATCGCAATCCACAAGCTGTTGCTCGCTAAGACTCTCTAACTTCCCAGTGGCCAGATAATGAGCTCCTTCCAACGCTCCCGTTGTGCTAAACGCCCAACACGAACCACATGAACCCTAATTTCACCACACCAACTCAAATCAATTCATATGATTTCCTCCATCAATTATTATTATTATTATTATTATTATTATTGTTACCTGATCCTTGACGGGAGTAACAGCTCCCTTTTCACGCCAATCTAAGTCCTCCGGGAGATTATTAGTAGGAAGGATCGGAGCCTTTTGAGCGTGAGCAGGAAGACGGAGACCTTTAACACCAAGGAATTGACGGCGGAACTCTGACGGCGTTAAGTCGGAAAACTTAGTCACACCATGCTCCGCTGAGGGATCGAGTTTCTGATGAAGCTTCGCCCTGCGCATGTTAGACTTAAACACACCGAAACGGTAATCGTGCTCATCTTTCGTCGCGTAAGTTTTCCTGAACTTGGCTTTGAAAGTAGAGAAGTGTTGCTCAGCGTTTAGTAGGTGATCTTCGTTGTCGTCAACTACTTGCCGGATTAGAAGATCGTCGTGCTCCTCATCGGCGATTGCGACGGTCGCTACGGCGGCGAAGAGGAAGAGAGCGAAGAGGAAACGGCGAGCCATTTGGTGAAGAGGGAAGTCAAGGTGGGGAGAGAAGTGCAAGTGAGCGATGGATAGATATTTGGAGTTTGTTCGAATTTAATAAGAAATTAGCGATTGAGATTCCGACACGTGTCCCTTTCTTAATTGTGGATATTTTTTCTGCATCTTGTTTATGAGTGCACCCCTCAGCAAATACGTACGTACCAAGTGGATTTTTTCTTTTGGCATTATTGCAGTCATCCAATATTCCTTTCAACTTACCCCAAAAAATGGGAAACATACATTGGATTGCAATCAATGAAAGAGTTATGTGAAATATTTCACAATTAAAATCCACTTGCATACTCCCTCCGTCACAATTTTTTCTTAAATTTAAGGTTTTGACTTTTGACACGCCTTTAAAAAAAAAATACTCATTCTGATCCACTTTATAAGAGAAAAATCAATTTTTATCTAGTCTATATTAAAGACTATATACATTATTTATTGAATGAACTTAAAAAGCGATTTTCACTTATAAAGTCCACCAGTGGTATTTACTAATCTAAATTTTGTAAAAATTGTTATATAACTTAAGATTTAATTTAAGAGTTAATTTCTAAGCGCTATATGTAAGAATGTATTTCTGTTAGTAATTTGTTTGTCGTATACAGTTAGTTGAGTGTTGTATTGTATACTACCAGTTGACTTTGTTGTATTCTTTTTGTTATATCAGCAACTGTACATGTTTCATAATAGAAAGTGTAACAAACTGTGTACCATATATAAGGCACTTCATCCCTGTGAAATGAATTACAACTTTTGAGCATTTACAATCTCAAGAATTGGTATCAGAGCTTTGTAAAGAAAGTCCCGATACAGAAGTGAAACGCGAGAGTAAGTGAGTAATTCAAGAACACATTCATTGTGAAAGATCAACCGTGATTGAAAATGAAAACAACAATTATGCACAACCATCAATTCCGAAGTTTGATGGGCACTATGATCATTGGTGTATGTTGATGGAAAACTTGTTGAGATCGAAAGAATACTGGAATATTGTAGAAGAAGGTGTTCCAACCTTGTCGACGAACCCTACACTAGAACAAATAAAGAGCACAGAGGAAAGTAAACTGAAGGACCTTAAAGCGAATAATTATTTGTTCAAATCAATTATTGATAGGAACATAACTGAGACGATTATTGACAAAGATTCATCGAAGGCGATTTGGGATTCAATGAAACACAAGTATCACGATTCGATGAAGGTCAAGAGGGCTCAATTGCTAGCCCTAAGAAAATATTTTGAGGTTCTTGCGATGAAAGAAGGTGAAACTGTAACGCCCCAAAATAATTTAATTATTTATTTAATTATTCATTTGATTATTTATTTAATTAAGTTACTTAAGGGTCACAACATTTAATTAGGAAGATTAATTAATTTGGAGTTTTATATTAGTTAGGATGTGTTTAAGTATTAGGAGTAGTGGTAGTAAAAAGGGGGGTGTAAGTGATAAGGCCCAAATTGAATTGGGCCTAAGGTTAAATGAGAATTTGCAAAGGAATGGAATTGAGAGAAGGAAACAAAACCTACGGCAGAGAGAGGGGGTAAGGAAATCGAAGGGGAGAAGGGAGGGTGAGAAGCTGGCAGCGTGAGGGAGGAAGAGGGAAGAAGGAAGCTTGCTTGGGTATGGTTTGGTAAGTGGGTTTCTAGTCCCAATCTTCCTCATTTCTCCTCCTTATTCCATTCTCTTAAGTTCTATTGTCTCATTCCTTCCATTTTGTTGATTGTTGCGTTTTACCCCCAAGGAGTAGGAGGTTACGTTTTTCCAAACAAACTAGGGAGGGTAGAAATACTCCATTCTTGTGGTTCTTGGTGTTGGCTTGGAGGTTCTAACTTAATCAAGGTTAGGGGATTCTCATTTATGTCTATAATAATTAGTATGATATGTATTGTGTGTGGAATAGCATTAGGTTGATTGATTGTGTGCATTTTGTGCTATTATATGTTGGTTGTTGTTCTCTTTGGTAAGGGTGGGTTTTAACATTTATAATGGGTTGCGATGGGAGTATGTGGGTAGTTAGGATTTGGGTGATTTTCGCATGATGTTGTGGTTTCGTTATGGTTGTTATTTGCGTGATGATGTTGATTTCGTGATTGAGCCATGATTTTATTCAATCGATGTGTTAAATTGAAGTGTTTGCGCTGTGGATGCGTTGTGGCATGGCTGTGGCGCCAAAATTGGCACCCATGCGCTCGTGTGTGTGCTTGTGTGCGCAGTACGCCTGTGGCGCCGAGTTCACGCCTCGGTGCGCCAGGTAAACCGGGAAAGAGCGCCTAGTGTGCGCCCGTGGCCGTGTGTGAGTATGTGCCGAGGTGTGTGAGGATCTGCCGAGGTGTGTGAGTGTGTGTGTGCCGAGGTGTGTGAGGCATGGGAGAGTGGCACAGGCTGGGCGCAAGGCGCCTATGCCCTGTGTGTGACTATGTGCCGAGGTGTGTGAGGATCTGCCGAGGTGTGTGAGTGTGTGTGCCGAGGTGTGTGAGGCATGGGAGAGTGGCACGGGCTGGGCGCAAGGCGCCTATGCCCTGTGTGTGAGTATGTGCCGAGGTGTGTGAGGGTGCGTGCCGAGGTGTGTGAGTGCGTGTGCCGAGGTGTGTGAGGGTGTGCCGAGGTAGTGATTGAGAGGAACCGAGGTAGTGTAATTGAGAGGAACCGAGGTAGTGTAATTGAGAACCGAGGTGAGAGAGGTGAAGTGAGTGTGTGTCGAGGTGAAGTGAGCGTGTGACGAGGTGAAGTGGGTGTGTGCCGAGGTGAAGTGGGTGTGTGCCGAGGTGAAGTGAATGTGTGACGAAGTGAAACCAGTGTGTGTGTGTGTACTGCAGGTAAGTGGCGTGCGTGTGAGGAAAGGTCAGTGCGGGGCGCTGGTTGCTAGAAACTTCGCGCCCGTGCAAAGTGTGTGTGTGTCTCACTCTTGTGCGTGCGTGAAATTTGTTGGTGTCAAGGTATTGGGCGCCATTTTGGCTGCCCCGCGCTTTAGTGCCCAAAATATGTCTAAGTGATGGTTTAGTCCCTAAGAATTAGTTTAATCCTTGGTGTGACAAAATAGTCCCTAAGAATTAAATTAATCCTTGGCGTGACAAAATAATCCCTTAGTGTCTAATTAGTCCTAATATGTCAAATAATTTCCTAAGTACCAAAATTAATCAAAATGTGTCAAACTAGGCCCTAGGTACTAAATTAATCTTTGGTGTGTCAAAACGGTCCTTAGGTGTAGAAAAGGTCCTTATGAGGTGGTTTGGTCCTTAGGTGGGATTTAATTAATAATTGATGAAGTGGTGGTTAATAATTGATAAAGTGGTGATTAATAATTGATAAAGTGGTGGTTAATAATTGATAAAGTGGTGGTTAATGATGTGGCTTCGCCAAAGCGGTGGGTTAATCGGTGAAGGGGGCTTCGACCAAAAGCGACGGGTTGTGTTGTGGAGATGTTGTAAGTGATGTGACAGTGAATGTGGTGGTAATGTATTGTGTATGGTGCATTGTCATAGTGTCGCATAAAGCATACGCATAAGCGAAGGGGGCTTCGCCAAAAAGCGGCGGGGCTTCGCCAAAGCGACGGTGCCCATTGGGCTTACAATGAAGGTGATGGATCCACATGCATATTGCATACATGCATATACTCATACATTCGTGAGAATGCTTGTTGATGCTTAATTAATTTGTGATTGTTGTTCCTAGCATTATAATTGAATGGTAAATATCTTAATTGTGAAGGGTTGATGTTGCTAGATGCTTTCCTATTATAATGCTTATCTTACTTGTTATTATTTATGTAAAGAGACTCACCCTAGCATTTTTATGTTGCTTGCTCTCGTGGCGACAAACAGGTGATTATGAGTGAAGGTGCCATACCTTCTTGCGTCTTCGAGTCACCGATTAGTGACACGGGGGCGGATCGTAGTGTAGTTATTTTATATTATGTATTTGAACCGATTTGGATTATGTATCGCGCATATTGAACTTGGTTTTACTTCACGTTTGTGTCGCGAACCATTTCTTGGATTATTATAATACTAAAGATGTGTTTTTGAGGGTTCGCCATTTGGATATGATTTTTATTGCGCGCACTAGATGCGTTTGAATTTTAATTATACTTTGATGACGTTTTGTGAAATGTAGCACTCTCTTTGAGGTGCGTGGAAAGGTTTTTGAAAACTCTGATTTTTAATTAGTAAAATAGTAATTAAATAGAAGGGGGTGTTACAGAAACCGTGGACGAGTACCTTGCGAGGACACTTGCGATTGCGAACAAAATGAAAATTCACGGAGAGAATGTGCAAGAAAGTATAGTGGTAGAGAAGGTACCAAGGTCAATGATAGAGAAATTCAATTATGTGGTGTGTGCTATTAAGGAGGCCAACAACGTTGGAACTATGGTCCATGAACAAAAGATGAAAGGTCCTAAGGAAGAGGAACAAGTGCTCAATGTCTCAAATGGTGGCAGGACAGGAAGCAGAGGTAGAGAACGTGCAAGGAGAGGAGGACGTGGAAGAGGTAGGCAATCTTCACTAAAAGAAACCATAGAATAAGTTATGTAACACCCCGAATTTTGTAGATTCGTTTATTATATTATTAAATATATTAATAATGTGATTTGCAAGTCTTCATTATATTTTATGCAAATAATTAAGTTAATTGATAGTGCAAACTTACACTATTTGTTAATTTGATTATATTAGAAAATGCGGGATCAATGTCAAAATATTGACTCATGATCAACCTTATATTAATGATACAAGTTTTTGATTGAGTATATTTAAAATGAAAATCATGTTGAAAATAATAATTTTTATTTTTATTGAACCATTTCACGTCGTATATAGTAATATAACGAAAATTGTATTTCTATTGAGAAATATTATTTTGAGTATTTTAAAAAATATATATATAAATAATTTTATAACTGAAAATATTATCATCTCTTCAAATTTCTGAAATTCCATTTTCTGTTTTGTTGGTTTACTTTGTAGTTAATTGTATCAACACCATTTTAACTATATTCTCAACGATAGATCGCGGTAGTGAGTTTAACCAAACTGAAACTACTTTTAGGACCTAATATATTGTATTAACTCATGGTTTAATTTCGTTCCGAAATTCCACCGGAATTTGGACGCGTTTTGGACCTGCCGGACGAAATTTAACCGCTTAAAAACTCCAACTGTGACCCGAATATGAAAATGTTCGACGTCAAGGTTTTAATCGACAATTAGAATAATTTAGTTAACATTCGATGCGATGTTAGTTCCGCGAAAACAATAACTATCGCTTAACTGTATTATTATATTATTATAACTACAAATATCTAGATATTTACATCAAACTTACCTCCTAAACCACGGCAAGCCTCCCCCACCACTCATTCTCTCCATTATTTCTTCTCTCCTCTATTTTTACTTGGCTACAATTATTTCTAAATGCCTTTTTAAGTTTATTTTTTTCTTCCTACTTCCTTACAACCCCATCGACCCACACAATCTCAACATTTTCATCTCATTCTACTCTCTCATACTCTCCCTGTTACTCCACTATTTTGATCAAATTTATCTACATCTCCCCTCCCTCTACCAAATCGTGACCAATTCCTCTCCTCTCCACTTCTTTTATTCTCTCTTATTTTCCACCGGAATTTGGACGCGTTTTGGACCTGCCGGACGAAATTTAACCGCTTAAAAACTCTAACTGTGACCCGAATATGAAAATGTTCGACGTCAAGGTTTTAATCGACAATTAGAATAATTTAGTTAACATTCGATGCGATGTTAGTTCCGCGAAAACAATAACTATCGCTTAACTGTATTATTATATTATTATAACTACAAATATCTAAATATTTACATCAAACTTACCTCCTAAACCACGGCAAGCCTCCCCCACCACTCATTCTCTCCATTATTTCTTCTCTCCTCTATTTTTACTTGGCTACAATTATTTCTAAATGCCTTTTTAAGTTTATTTTTTTCTTCCTACTTCCTTACAACCCCATCGACCCACACAATCTCAACATTTTCATCTCATTCTACTCTTTCATACTCTCCCTGTTACTCCACTATTTTGATCAAATTTATCTACATCTCCCCTCCCTCTACCAAATCGTGACCAATTCCTCTCCTCTCCACTTCTTTTATTTTCTCTTATTTTTCATCATCGAAGGAAGCAATATCAAGCTTTTAGAAAAAGGAAACTTGGGTGGATCATAAAGGAGAGCATTTTGGGAGAATCATCTCTTCATTCTCTTCTATCAAAATCATGTTCATCTCTCTCATTTGGGTGTTAATTTACCGGAGAAATATACGTGTGTGATTGAAAGTAGATAGCGGGAAGGAAAGCGTCCAAGGTAAGGGGATCTCTGAGTCTTAGCTTTCCATGTTGTTTGCTTAATTGTCTTGGTTGTTTAGTTTGAATTGAATTGTGTAATATGTGGTAGTAATATTATTTGATTGGTTGAACTATTGATGTGCATTGATTTCTGAGTATTCAATTAATGTGTTTGGAGATTTTTGTGTTGGTTTGTTGAAGTGTTGGAGGCATAGCTTTTGTTATGGCCTACATATTGTAAACTGAGTTGGATGAACGTAAAGAAGAATTGTAGAGGTTTCAAGGGAAAAAAAGTGACCATGATAATGTTAGTAATAGAATCACGTGAGATTTCGAAATGAAAAACAGTATTTTGAGAGTTAATAGGATAAAGTAGTATTAAAAGGAAATGAATAACTTAGACATTATTAAAAGAAAATGATTTACGAGAAAGCGTTTAATTTTGTGAAAAATCCGAACTTCTCCAATGGATATTCGGAGTTGACTATATTTAGAAAAACACGCTCTTATTTCGAAAAAGGAAACCTTAGGCATTAGAATGAGAGAAGGTAGAAAGTGAATTAAAGTGTGGTTGATGAGCGATGAAAGTAAATTTAGTAATGAAGCATTTGAGTAACCTGTTATTATCAATTGAAGTGTTTTCGAAAAACTCAAAGGGTGCTCTTGATCCGTTAAAGGATGAGACTACCTGGAAAGCTATGCTAAGTGGAATGGGACGCTTAGCATAGTGCTCTAAACTTTGAGCATAACATTTGTAAGGAAGAATTTATGAAAATTTGATTACTCAATGATTGTCACTATGTAAAGAAACTTTCAAAGTTAAGTGTTGAGTAGAGTTGGAATAGTAAAGAAAATTTGATAAGAGAAGATAAATAATCAAAGTGGAAAGAGTTGATTAAGAGTGTTGGTTAACGATGAAAGTAAGTTAGTAAAGATAATAATTGAGTATTCCGACTTTATAAAAGAGAAGCGTTTTCGAAAACTCAAAGTGGTGCTCTTGTCCGTTCTCGGAAAGCTATGCTAAGTGGAATGGGACGCTTAGTGTAATGCCCCAAAAATAATTCAAGTATTTATTTAATTAAGTGGTATATTGGTTAGTTATATTAAAATAATGATAGGGTATTTTATGTAAATGAGGAGTGGTGGTTAGTAAAATGTGAGTGGTAATTTAATTAAAAGAGGGAGTAGTGCAAGTAATGAAGGAGGTGTGAATAGAGGCCCATGATAGTTAGGCCCATATCCATGATATAAGTTAGGTGTCGATGGTGATAGAGTTCATTTCACCCAAAATCAAAGAAAAGTCAAAGAGTAAAGTAAGAGAGAAGAGAGAGAGAGGTGGGACAGCTCTAGGAAGAAGAAGAAGAGAAGAGTTGGCGTGGAGAGTTCAAGGAAGAGGAGCTTGATGGTTGGTGATTTCTTGGTGGAGAGAGTGCTTGTGTTCTTCAATAAGGTAAGGGGGCTCTCTTTCACCTATAATAGAGTATATGATGAGTGTTATGTGTGGTTTAGACTCTAGGATGATTGTTGTATTGATTGTGTTGTTGACTGCGTGATTGATGTTGTGGTTGAGTCAATTTGGTGAAATTGTGATGTGTGTATGTGTTGTTGATGATTGGTTATATGAAAGACCTAGAAAAGAAAATGGGTCTGAGGAACCCTAGGCGCAAGGGCGCCATTTTTGGTGTTGTCACCTTAGTGGTTATTTTGATGTGTGTTGGACAATATTCGAATGAATATGTGTTGTAGTAATTGTGGGTTAAGTTTGATCATAGTATGAGAATCAATGAAAAGAGGGAAGATGAGGGTTAGGTGCGTTGTAGCTTGTGAAGGTCGAAGGTGTGTGCGTCGAAGGATAGTGAGTTGAAGTAAGGGTGTGCCGAGAAGCATAAGTGTGTAAGCGTAAGGGTGTGTGTCGTAGTATATGTGCGTCAAAGTATGTATGTGCTGAAGTGTAGAAGTAATGAAGTGTAGTGGGTCGAAGTATATGGAAGTCAACGTGTAGATGTGTCGAGGCGTATGTGTTGAGGTGTAGATGTATTGGAGTGTAAGTGTCGTTGTTTAGACATGACGAAGCGTAAGTGTATGGGAGTCGACGTGTAGTTGCCGAAGTGTAGAGTATTGATACCGAAGTGTAGTTGCCGAAGTGTAGTGTATGTATATCGAATCTAGTATTGTCGAGATATGGATGTAATGAAGTGAAGTGTAGGTATGTCGAATCTAGTATTGTCGAGGTATGGATGTAATGAAGTGAAGTGTAGGTCTGTCGAATCTAGTGTTGCCGAACTGTAGATGTATTGAAGTGTAGTGTATGTATGCTGAAGTGTAGTTGTAGAGGTATAGTGTATATATACCGAGGTGTATGTGTTGAGGTGTAGATGTATCTAAGTGTAAGTGTCGACGTGTAGTGGGTCGAAGTATATGGAAGTCAACGTGTAGATGTGTCGAGGCGTATGTGTTGAGGTGTAGATGTATCAGAGTGTAAGTGTCGTCGTGACGAAGTGTAATTGTATGGGAGTCGACGTGTAGTTGCCGAAGTGTAGAGTATGTATACCGAAGTGTAGTTGCCGAAGTGAGGTGTATGTATGTCGAAGCTAGTGTTGTCAAGGCGTAGGAGTACCGAAGTGTAGTGTTGTAGTGGTGACGAAGTGTAGGTGTCGACGTGTAGGTGTCTAAGTGTGGATGTGAAGAAGTGTGGTGAGACGAAGGGTAGTGTAGGTGTGCCGAGGTGCAGTGTGGTGTGCCAAAGTGCAGTGTGGTGAGACGAAGGGTAGTGTAGGTGTGTCGAGGTGCAGTATGGTGTGCCAAAGTGCAGTGTGGTGTGACGAAGGGTGGTGTATGTGTGCCGAGGTGCAGTGTGAGTGTGCCGAGAGTCTTTGCTTTTGACGCCTTGATGCAGGCGCGAGTTCTTCGCCAGCGCAAATTTGGGTGTTGTTTGGTGCCGAGTACGTCAAAGTGGCTGAATGGTGGAGCCAGTTTAGTCCTTAGGTGACGATTGGTCCTTAGGTGACGTTTTGTCCTTGTAAGTGTCAGTATAGTCCACTACTTTTGGTGTCGATGTGTCCGTGAGTTCGACGTTAGCCATAGAGCTATTAATTGAGGTATTGACGTTAGCCATAGAGCTATTGATTGAGGTATTGACGTTAGCCATAGAGCTATTGATTGAGGTTGATGTTAGCCATAGAGCTATTGATTTTGGTGTAGATGTGTCCGGTGAGTTTGAGGTTAGCCATAGAGCTAGTGACCGATGTGTTGATGTTAGCCATAGAGCTAGTGACCGATGTGTTGATGTTAGCCATAGAGCTATTGATGATGTCTAGGTGAATTAGACGACGGTGTAATGACGGATATGGGCTTCGGCCATTGTATCAAAAATGACGGATATGGGCTTCGGCCATTGTATCAAAAATGACGGATATTGGGGGCTTCGGCTTGCATATCACCAGTGACGGTGTTAATTCATACATGATGTGATTGTTTGTGGTTGATGCATTGTTCATGGAGTAACATGCTTCATATGCATTAAGGGACGGTGATAGGCTTCGGCCTCGATATTGTAGACTTCGGTCTTCATATCATTAATGACGGTGACGCCCGAACGGCAAAATAGTGACGGTGGTAGTACCACATGCATTATACCCTTGGTGTTGGATTGCATTCATGCATACATTCATGCGATTGGTGATGTTTATTGTTGATTTTGAGTTGAGGTGTTATAACTTGATGATGTGTGCTGCTTATTGAGCCGTGGTGTTTCTAGTTGTTTTTCTCTAACATGATGTTTATCATACATCCTATTATATGTGTTAGAGACTCACCCTTCTGCTTTTTATGTTGCTTCTTATGTCGGCAACGTGCAGGTGATCCTGAGTGAAGGTAGTCCTCATACCTTCTTCTAGTCGGTTGTGTCTGGCTCTGATACGTAGCATCGGGTGGGCGAGTAGTTTACTAGTTGTTTTAAGTTAAGTGTTGAACTGTAACTTGGTGATGTATTTGAAGATGTTTTATGAAACATGTCTTTTTCCGTTGCGTAGTGATGTATGATTTGATTAAGAAACCGGAGATTTGAGGGTTCGCCCCTTTAAATCGTGCTATGTATCACGCAATTATTTTTATTAATGAAAAGTATTGTTGAGTAGATTAAAGTGATGTTTTGGTGAACGTAACATTCCCTTGAGGATGTATTTTTAAAAGAAAGACGATTTTTGAACTCTGATTTTAAATTAAATTACCGATGAGAAAAGGGGGTGTTACACTTAGTGTGGTGCTCTAAACTTTGAGTGTATCACGTTAAAAAGAGAATTTATGAAAATTGGATACTCGATGATTGTCGATATGTAATGAGACTTTCAAAGTTAAGTGTTGATTTGAAATGAGAACTTGGGATCGAGTCTTAATCTAGATGTGTGAAAATCTAGTAAAGATTCGTATTGATAATCTAGGTACCATCGAGGACCTAGAGCGTTGAGAGTGTAGAACGTTTTTAGGGCGTTTTTCCAACCCGGACGTGTTGTAGTCCTGTGTTGAAGACTGCCTGAGTAATTGTTGTAGGTCTGACGGGGAATCTAGATCTAGGTTACAAGGGACACGGAGACATAATCATGGTGTAAATGTTATGTCTGTCGGTGTTGATCTAACGGAGAATCTAGATCACAGTATTGGCCTAGGTGACGATCTAGTGCTATTCCATTTCGTATGGAAATTTTGATGATATTGATAATCAATGTGAGGAACGATTACTAACATGGACCGTGATGTCGTGGTTGACTAACCATATCTTGCTGAGTTCTATGACTTGCTATGAATTGATGTGTTTATTAAGTATGTGAGTGATTATTGTTATAATTATGTGATATTGCGCATGTATATCATACGTATTAGTAAAATGTTTGTTATTGTATTACGTATTATGTATCCATGGAATAGCTTGCGATGAACTCGTGTATAAGAGATTCACCTTGCCACATTGTTTGTCTACCCATCTGGGGTACTCGAGTACAATGTTTCGTATATGGGGCTGAATGCATTGGCGGTGTAGAGGTTTAGTGGCGATTTGCTTTGGACGTGATTCAAGGCATGATTCCTAAGGAAGCGTGAAGAACGCCTCTATGAAGAAACGATGAATTTTACGGACTTATCAAATAGGTGTTTCGTAAGGGTCCATGTTTAGGTATGTGTCCAAAAAATGGTTGTGATCCCTTCTCGTGTCATTGACTAGTAATCTATATCAAGAGACATAGAGTTTTATCTTAAGACCATTTCATTAGATTGTGTCCTTAGTCTAGTTTTCAAATCGTGACTAAGTGTATTGTTTTGAAGATGAATGTTGTACGCCTAATGGCGAAGGAAATTCGTGATCAATGAGGAATTAGTGTGTTGTGTTGTTGTATATCAAAATGAGTTTTTAACTAGTGTCGATTTTTTCAGAAATACTTTGTGAACTTTTGCTTTAAAAAAAAATCAACTGCAAAATTCGATATTGAGTGTAGAATCTGTGACGCCCGGTGAGGGTGTTACAAGTTAGGTCATTAGCAATATGAATGCCCTAATCTTGAAACAAGTGCAAATTATGTTGAGTTCAATGATGAAGAAGAGGTATTGTTGATGGCTTATAACACTAAGGTGGAAACGGAAGCAAAAGGAAAGGTCTAGTTTTTGGATTCAGGGTGTAGCAACCACACATGTGGTGTAAAAGAGTAGTTTATAGACCTCGATAGCAACTTCAGAGAAACTGTAAGACTATAGGAGACAACTCTCAGATGAAGGTGATGGGTAAGGGAAACATCAAACTCCAAGTGAATGGCTATGTGCAGGTCATTACTGGGGTTTACTACATTCCCAAATTAAAGAATAACTTGCTAAGTATTGGTCAAGTTCAGCATAGGGGATTGAATGTGATCTTCAAAGATGATGTTTTCAAGGCTTATTATCAAGAAAGAGGATTGCTATTGGTCTCAAAGATGTCAACAAACAAGTCGTTTCACCACATTGCAACTATTATACCACATGCCTTCCTCCAAACATTCGGTGAAGATATTACATATCTATGGCATTATAAATATGGTAATTTGAATTTGAAGGAACTTAAGACATTGATGCAAAAGAACATGGTTATTGGGCTGCCTGATTTGCAAGATTCATCACAAGTATGCAAAGATTGCACGACTGGAAAACAACACAGAGAACCAATTCCAAAGAATAGCACATGGAGGGATTCAAAAAGACTTGAACTCATCAGACATATATACATGGACCTATCACACCAGAATCCAGGAGTAAAAAGAGGTGTATGCTTACATTCATTGATGACTTTAGTAGGAATACATGAGTATATTTTCCCATTGAAAAATCTGAAGCATTAAACTATTTTAAGAACTTTAGAGCTAGAGTTGAAAAAGAAACTAGAGATGTGATTTGTTGTTTAAGAACTGACAGGGGAGGAGAGTTTAATTCTCTTGAATTTAACCAATACTGTGATGAGAATGGCATTAAAAGGCAGCTCACAGTACCATACACTCCACAACAAAATGGGGTGACTGAAAGCAAGAATAGAACCTTGTTGAACTTGGTAAGTAGTATGCTGACAAGGAAGGGAATGCCAATTTTTTTTTGCCCAGAACCTGTAAATTGGGAAAACTGCATTGTAAACAGAAGTCCTACTACTACGTTGACAAACACTACACCAGAGGAGGCCTGGAGCAATAAAAAACCATCAGTGCAGCATCTTAGAGTGTTTGGGTGCATTGCCCATACTAATGTTCCCTATGCCAAGAGGAAGAAACTAGATGATACAAGTATCAAGCGTGTTTTCCTGGGAACTAGTGAGGATTCAAAGGTCTATATGCTCTATGATTCTGCCTCAAAAAGAGTGATAATCAGCAGGGACGTTGTATTCTCTGAAGGAAAAAAATGGGATTGGAATGGTGATGAAGACTCAAATGGAAAAAGGAAAGCTGAAGAGGAAGACATTGCAATTGAAAGTGGGACAGATACAGGAAAAGACACTAATGAAGGTGAGCACTCAGAAATTACAGAGGGAGAAGCCGGTGAGGCAGCTGGTAGAGTAGACATCAGTGTTTCTAACCCAAACTTGTCTCAAGGGAGGGTTGGGAAAGCACCTACTTGGCTCGATGGATATCAAAATGCCTTCAACAATCACTTCGAGGAAGAACACTTGAGCATTCACTCTGAGGAAGAACTGTTGAGTTTAACTATGTTTGGCCCAGATATTGATGAGGATCCATTCATTTATGAAGAGGCAGCAGTAAACGATGTGTGGAGAAAAGCCATGGATAATGAGATTGAAGCTATAGAGAGGAATAACACTTGGGAGTTAACAACACTTCTGTAGAATGCAAAGAAGATTGGAGTGAAATGGGTATTCAAAACCAAGGTCAATGAACAAGGGGGAATTGAGAAGCATAAGGCAAGGCTTGTTGCCGAAGGCTACTCTCAAAAGAAAGACATAGATTACAAAGAAGTATTTGCTCCTGTGGCTAGATGGAATATCATTAGATGCATCCTAGTAGTGGCTTCTCTAAGGGGGTGTAATGTATATCAACTCGATGTAAAGAGTGCTTTCTTGCATGGAGAATTGAATGAGACAGTTTATGCAGATCAGCCTCTAGGGTACGTGAAAAAGGGTGAAGAAAACAAGGTTTATAAGCTTCACAAAGCCCTTTATGGCTTCAATCAGGCTCCTCAAGCCTCACTTAGCAAGATAGAGCAGTATTTCATTAGAGAAGGCTTCAACAATTAAATGTCCATATGAGCATAACCTATCTGTAAAGATGGGAAAGGAGGGAAATGTATTGATCATTAGCCTATATTTTGATGACTTGGTTTTTACTGGAATTTGTGCTGAGGTGTTTGAACAATTTAAAAATTCTATGATGAAAGCTTTTAATATGTCTGATCTTGGTAAGATGGGACATTTTATAGCAATAGAAGTTGTGCAGAGCGACAGAGGTACATTCCTATGTCATTAGAGATATGCAAGTGAGATTCTAGATAGGTTTGGCATCAACAAGAGCAAGGCTGTGGGGAGTCCAATATTTCCAGGGGCCAAATTGTCTAGTGAATATGGTGAATTGGTGGATTCTACACAATTCAAACAAAGTGCGGGAAGTTTGATGTATCTAACTATACCACCATGCCAGACCTAACATTTGCAGTTAGCTTGTTGAGAAGATTCATGGAGAGACCCGTGGAGGCACATCTTTTGGCAGCCAAACGCATCCTCAAGTATGTTAAAGGAACTTTGGATCGAAATTGGAATCTGGTAAAAGCAGGGAAGTGAATCCGAGCTAGTTGCTTTCACTGATAGTGATTATGGAGGAGATGTGGATGATAGGAAAAGGACATTGTTGCGCCCGAAAAATCCGGTTTGGACTTCTCGTTTGACAACGTGAAAAATAGTAGAGCCGCCACCAATATTTATTTAGGAAAACATTGAAAAAACCTTTTTTGGAAAAGCGGATGGTCTTTTGAAAACTCAGAGGTGTAGGTTCTGGAATTCGATTGCACGCATGGGGAAGGTATTAGCACCCCGCGCGTCCTTTCTACCGAAAGGGAACCATTAACTTGATGTGTGGTTTAGATAAAAGTTTGATTTGGAAAACAATTTGTTCTACTTCTTTTCTTTTCTTTTTATTTGAATTTTTGTTTTATTGAAAACAGGAGGGGGAAACCGATGTTTTTGGCATCTTTGAAAATCAGGACAAAACAAAGATTTTTTAAAAGGGTGCTTGACGGGACATGAACCCGGTCCTACGTACCCTCACTGATTGAGGGATCAAAGCTACGTAGTTCTCGTCTTTTGCGTCTGAAAACGGCTTAAGAGTTTTTCGCAATTGGGCGAGCGTTCGTGGCGACCGAACAACAACGGTTAGAATGGCCACACTACTAACTCTTTTGAAAACAAAATCATCCTTAACGACCTAAACGGCAATGGCGCGAGTGGTCATCAACGACAATTGATTTTATTTAATGGGGAAGAAAATGTTTTCGCAAAGAAAGGAGCGTTTGTGGAGACCGAACAACAACGGTTAGAATGGTCTCACTACTAACTCACTGGGGATAGGAAAATCACCATTAATAATCTAAACGGCAACGGCGCGATTGATCATTAATGACAATTGATTTATTTTTGAGTAATAAATAAGTTTTCAAAAATAGGATTGAGCTTTTGCGAAGACCGAACAACAACGGTTAGAATGGTCTCACTACTAACTCCTTTTGAAAACAAAATCATCATTAACAACCTAAACGGCAACGGCGCGATTGGTTATCAATGACAATTTATTTTATTCTTGTTTTGAAAATAAGAGGTTTTTTCTTTATTTGAGTTTATGAAATGGGTTTTAGAAAAGAGGTAGAACATTCCAAATCAATTCTAAATCCATAACCAAATGCAAATGAATGAACAAAACTCATAATCGCAACAATCAAGCAAACATGGATGTATTATTCGTCAACTAACAACAAAAATAACATTTAATACTACAATGAAATACTAGCACCAATATTAAACATCATCAAGCAACGAACAATAATAAAATCAACTTGACAATATTTTTTATCATAAGTGTGAGAACCAAAGGAAACATAGGTCCACATTTTATTAAAAAGGAACATGCTATAATCAAAACATGGGGGGTTCTGGATTAGTAACACTGGGGGTGTAGTTAACAATCAGTATTAAAAGAAAAAATTAAAAAAGACAAGAAGGGCCCATAGCCCACTGCTCATGCGACCCGTTTTACTAAAATAAGTAGTAACCCTAAGTTCTTTTCCCTCCCTACCAGCGCCGCTCCTTCCATCATTTTCAGAAAGGAAATTTTTAAGAGAGAGAAAGAGAGAGAGAGAGAGAGAGAAGAGGGAGAATGGTGCGAACCAGAGAGAGAAGAGGAATGGAGCACGACGGCGAGGCAGAGATTTCACAGTCGGACTCGCGGTGGCCTGAGGACGCGACGGCGAAAGGGAACGACGAGAACGACTGAGGTTCTGAGGGAAGGAAGAGGGTGGCGCGGCGGTGAGAAGGGTGGTGGTGTTTTGGTTGCGGTTTTCTGCTCACTCCCTCCTTTCTCTATATCTTTGAAATCGATTTTTCTCCCCTCCTCTCTTGTCCTGCGTTCCTCTGTGTTTGGGTGTGCTGGTTTGAGTTTTTTTCTCAGTGTATATGTGTTTCTCAGTGTATGTGTTTATATGACATAGTGCTTCTTCTTCCTTTTCTTTGTGTCTGTGTGTTTGAATTTGTGTGTGTTGTTGCTGCGTTTTCTCCTCCCTTTTGATTTTCGCTTTCTCTCTCTGCTTTTTTTTTTTCTTCTCGTGTTGGCTTTTGTGTTTTTTTCTCCTCCTTCAGCTGTCTGTGTGAAGCTCAATTTATACCCAAATGTGCATAGGTGATTGAACTTGTATGGTCCATTCTACTTGAAACTCTGATTTTGTATTTCTCAAAGTGTTTCACGTTTTGGTGCTCTAATAAATCTGTATACAATTTTCTTCACTGTTGCATCATGAAAATAGATCTGTTTTGACTATTATGCATTGCCTAAACCTTATTTATGGTAACTTTTTCAGATCAGGATGTGCATAGAAAGATGAGACCCTCCATTTGAAGCTTTGAAGCTTAGGCCTATTGCTGCAACAAATTTGGCTCTTTCTCCTTGTCTTGCTTGCTGTTGCTGCGTTCAAACAGCTACTAGCTAGCCTCACTTTTATTTTATTTCATTTGTAATTGAAAAAATGTGCACTTGTATATTATAATAGAGTGGGATGATTTGGATAGAATAAATAATTAGACTATTTTTGTTGTGTCCTTTTTTTGATAATGCTAATAATAAATAAAAGTTCAACCAATAATTACAATAAGGATAAAACAACCGCTATGACACGCATGATCACTAAACACGTGTATCCAATTAAGAATAACACGCGCAACAACAAGAAACAAACATTACAAGATCATTAAAACTAATGCGCATAAGCGATTAGAAATAATATATGAGCATGTCGAAACATATTTTGAGCCCCTTTTTTTAAAACGAGAGAAATACCCATTAAAATTGGGGTGTTTACACAAAAGATATATTTTGTTTTTATAAACTAGTCGGACAAAATTGGGTATTATTACACCATGCTGCCTCTTTATTTGGATTTTATCCAAATGTGAATTGGTAGAAACATATTTCGCAGATAAAATAGAAATAAAGAATTCGTAAATTATACCGATCTTGTCCACTGGGAAATCCGAATTTTTTGAATGGGTGTCACCTTCGCCAACAAAAAGAGAAAAATAAGCTTAGTGCCGACCTCTCGATGGCGAAACGATAAAGGAAGCGGAAATCAATTGATGCTAGCCTCAGCAAATAAAGCAAATAAATTGGTGCTAGCCCTCGGGCAACAAAAGGCAGAAAATGAAGCAATAAAGAAAGATATAAAGAAAGCAAGAAAGAAGGTACCGCCTCGCATGGCCGACATCGAGGCCGCTTAAAGCCTTTTAACGAACCGCGAACGATCCGAGTTTGCACTTGGGCATGGTGGTCTTCGAGAGCGACGTGGGAGCAATATCAAGTCTAGATCTCGATACTTTTCAGATCGCGCCATGTCTTAGGCCAACACAACTATCCTTTTCGATCGACCCAATGGGGTCGAAGGACTTACCGCAGCTCGAATACGAGGTTAAGTCTCGCTTTTGAAGGGACACTTGGTCTCCGGCGGATTCACGAATCTCGTTGAATGATTGAAATGGCCAACGCCGCCAAGACCGATTGAGGTACTGCATATGTCACCGATGCAAGGAATGATGCATGAAGCATGGGTGCATGTTATGCAAAGGCATGTTATGCAGAGTATGTTATGCGAGTGCATGCAATGCTATGATTTTGATGTGATGATGCATGTGGTGGATCGTTTTCCTTTGTTTTTGATTCTTTTTCGATTGTTTTCACCACTTTTCTGCTTTTTCGGTTATTTGTTTTTTCATGTTTTTTTCTTTTCGATCGCCTTTTCTTCCCGACCGCTCATTTTTGCTTTTTGACAAGGCTTATTTTTTTATCGTTCAACCGACTTCCGATACTCGTACGAGACCGAAAGACCGAGGGAAATCGCAAGGCTTGTGGAACCGAACGCGCGTTTGCTCTCTCGTTCGCCCGTGCGGAGCGGTTTGTGAATGCAACCCTTTTTGTAAGGTTAATTATCTCTAGGAATTTGCTTATTTCCCATGACTTTTAAAGATTTCGCAATGATTTATAATGCTCTATGATGTATGCACATGTTTTACTGATTCAAGATCACCATCATCATAAAAACGCTTATTTTGAGCGAAAAAATGTAAATATCAACAATCAAGATATGAGAAAAGTTGAGCTTTATTGATATGGAAGCCGATCGCATGTAACGTTACGCCGATCGCTCAAGACATTTGAGAATTTTAAAACTACAAAAAGACACGAAAATAAGAGAGAAATCGAACTCGATCGTCTCCGTCTCTGCAGGCGGTGCCGACATTTGTGTCCTTGACCTTGATCATTCCTCATTCAAGCCTTCTGGGAGTTGTATGCCTTTCTTTACTTTTCATGCTTCAAGTTTTTCGACCTTAATTTTTGCCTGGATCGCTTTGCGGGTTTTCAATCCACCGGTCGCTCCGATTTTGCCTAAGTCGCCTCTTCGGGTTTTCAACCTAGCGAGCTAATTCTTACTTGGCTTGTCTTTCTCTTTTTCGCTTATTTCTTTCGTGCATAATACTTCTTTATCGAGTCCGAATTGACTGGTTCTTGAGGTCTTCGCCATCCATGTTGGTGAGTATCGCTCCTCCGTAAAAAGGCTTTTTGACTACATACGGGCCGTCATAAGTGGGTGTCCACTTCTGGGGTCACTTTGGATGGGCAAGATCTTCTTAAGCACCAAATCACCTTGCTTGAATTCACGGGGCCGGACTTTCTTGTCGAAAGCCGTTCTCATTCTCTCGTTGGTACAGTGCCCATGACACAAAGTCGCAATCCTTTTTCTTCAATGAGGTTTAGCCGATCTAGACGGCCCGCACTCCACTCGCTTCTTCCGCTTTAGTTTCCATCAAGACCGCAGGAGGGTATCTCAACCTCGATTGGGAGGGCGCTCCACCCATATACCAAAGAGAAAGGGGTTGCCCCGGTTGAAGTGCGCACTGAAGTACGGTAGCCATGCAAAGCAAAGGGAAGCATTTCATGCCAATCCTTGTAAGTTACCACCATCTTTTGCACAATCTTCTTGATGTTTTTGTTGGCTGCCTCAACTGCCCCATTCATCTTTGGGCGGTAGGGAGAGGAATTATGATGCTGAATTTTGAATTCTTTGCACAGGTCCTTCATCATTTTGCTGTTCAGGTTGCTGCCGTTATCAGTGATGATCTTGTTTGGAAGACCATAGCGGCAAATCAGATCTTTCTTTACAAACTTGGCAACCACGACACTAGTTATGCTGGAGTATGAGGCAGCCTCGACCCACTTGGTGAAGTAGTCAATTGCTACCAGAATGAAGCGATGTCCATTTGACGCTTTAGGCTCAATAGGACCAATGACATCTATCCCCCACATTGAAAACGGCCAAGATGCAGTCAGAACATTTAGTTTGGCAGGCGGCACATGGATATGATCAGCATAGATCTGGCATTTGTGGCACTTTCTTACAAAGCTATAACAGTCTGATTCCATCTGCAGCCAGTAATAACCCGCCCTTAGGATCTTTCTAGCCATGGTGTGCCCACTGGAATGGGTTCCAAATGAGCCTTCATGCACATCTCTCATGATCTTTTCGGCTTCTTCTTTTGCAACACACCTCAAGAGAACCATGTCATAATTTCTCTTGTAGAGAACTTCACCACTCAAGAAGAAATTCTCGACAATCTTCCGAGAGTTCTCTTGTCATTCTCTCGATGCCCCTGTGGGTATTCCCGATTAGTGATATATTGCTTGATGTCATGATACCAAGGCTTTCGTCGGGCTCCTCATCTATTCTTCGTGCAAGATAGTGATGCGCAGCAGATCTCGGTCTTCGACTCGATATTAGTCAAGCTCTTGTCATAGTTAACATTGAACATAGAAGACGTTGTTGCCATGCGCGTCACTACCTGGTTTTCACTTCGAGGATATGCTTGAAGGTAATCTCATCAAAAGACTTCATCAATTCTTGCATATAATCACAATAAGGAATCGGTTTGGGATCTCTCGGTCTCCCAATCGCTCTTACTTGATGAATAACTGTATTGAATCCCCATACACATCTAGCCTTTTAACTTTCCATTCTAGTGGTCGCTTGAATACCTAGGATGCACGCTTCATATTCTCGCTATGTTATTTGTGACGAAGCTCACTTCTTGCAGATGATGAGAATGAAGCGGTTGTCGAGATATCAACACGCGCTACCGCCCATGCCCCCATACATTTGACGCACCATCGAATATCATTCTCCACCTTTCACTTTCTTGGGACTTCCTCGTCGAACAAAGTGCCATGATATCCTCATCAGAAAATCATGCCGCATTGGTTGGTAGTCCGAATCGGCCGACATGCCAAATAATCGCAAGTGCACTACCTTTAAGCGCTTTTTGTGACGCGTGTGATATCGTATTCGACAATTGCATCCGCCAACGCAATTCGCCCTGTAAGAGTCGGGCTTCTCAAATATATACTTGATGGGATCCATTTTTGACACCAACCAAGTTGTGTGACTCAAAGATGTACGCCTTAAACGATGAGCAGCCCAAACTAGGGCACAACATGTCTTTTCCAGCATAGAATATCTTGTCTCACAGTCGGTGAACTTTTTGCTTAGATAGTATATGGCATGCTCCTTTTTCCCAGATTCATCGTGCTGCCCCAACACACAACCCATTGAATTATCCAGCACTGTAAGGTATAAGATGAGAGGCCCGCCTCGACATGTGTGGCATTAAGATCGGTGGATTCTCGCAAGTACACCTTGATTTTCTCAAAGGCAGCCTGACACTGATCATTCCACTTCAACTCTTGATTTTTGCATAGCAATTTGAAAATTGGCTCACAAGTAGCAGTCAACTGGAAGATGAATCGGGAAATGTAATTCAATCTTCCGAGGAAACCACGGACTTCTTTCTCGGTTTTGGGCACCGGCATCTCGAGGATGGCTTTTACTTTGTCCGGATCCACCTCAATTCCTTTTCGGTCGACAATGAAGCCTAACAACTTCCCCGATCTCACCCCAAATGTGCACTTAGCCGGGTTTAACTTGAGTTTATATTTCCTCAACCGCTCAAAGAGTTTCTGCAGATTGACAACGTGCTCCTCGTCGGTTTTAGATTTTGCGATCATGTCATCAACATAAACCTCAATCTCTTTATGCATCATATCATGGAATAAGGTAACCATGGCTCTCTGGTAGGTTGCGCCAGCATTCTTCAACCCGAATGGCATGACCTTATAAATGCATCGTTCCCAAAGTGTTATGAAAGTTGTCTTTTCCATGTCCTCGTGGTCCATCTTGATCCGATTATATCCCGAATATCCATCCATGAAGGAGAATAACGAGTGTTGAGCCGCACTATCCACTAAGACATCAATGCGAGGCAAAGGAAAATCGTCTTTAGGACTAGCACGATTCGGATCTCTGTGAGTCGACGCACATTCCGACCTTTCCATCCTTCTTGGGAACTGGGACAATATTGGCAACCCATCTGCGGGTACTTGGCCACCGCTAGGAATCCCGCATCAAATTGCTTCTTCACTTCGCCTCGATTTTGAGGACATCTCGTGCTTCATCCTTCTCAACTCGCTTTACAAAGTGGGCATTCAAAGCTTGATCGGTAGTTTGTGTACCACAATGTCGGTGTCCAACCTGCATATCTTGATAGGACCATGCAAACACATCAACATAATCGCAACACGGTGAACCAACTTCATGCGATCTTCGTCATTCATGGCGGTACCTACTTTGACCTCTTTCTTGTTCTCACTGCACCCAAGTTGATCATTTGAAGAGATTCTCCGTGCCGGTGAATTACCCTTTCTTCTTGTTTCATTAACCTCATGAGTTCTGGAGGGGCTTCCCAGTCTTCCTCAACACCCCCCTCAGCCTGATTGATGGGATGATCAAAGTCGAAAGGTGGACTGTTGACACTGCTATTTTCAGAGACTATTGCTGTGGATCTGCATTTTTGCCGAAGCGAAAAAGCATAATGAAAGGCGAAACAAGAAAACAAACAGATAATAAAGCAGAAAAATACTCACGCAATGAAGAGAAACTGATTTTTATTGATTGAGAAATTCAAAACAAACGTTTTTATTGATGATGATGGTTTAGAAAATAAAAACATGTGTGCCCCTAGCAACTGGTCCTATGGCCTTGGGCAGAGCCACAGGGTTGCATTACAAATAATTACTTTAAATTAAAGGTCACGGGAGGATCAAGCAAGACCTTCCAGTTCTTTAACTCCTCACCGGTACCGCAACGACGAACCAGACTCGCCCCACCCTCTTCAGACTCAGAACCATCCCTGATGACAGCAACTTGGTTGGGATCCAATAAACCAGCACTCACAAAACTTTGACCGATGTCGCCAATTGGGATCCCCTGGGGCCATGGATCTTGACCTCTGGACTTGGCCAACCACCTGCACTTCCGTTCATCTGCCATTTTCCTCCTTTCTTCCTCACTTGGAGTGTATCCCAGACCGCAACGGCCCTTGTTTTTCCTTGCTTGGATAGGAGCGGAATTCCTCGACTGGACTTTCCAAGCCGTAACCAACCTTGTATCCTTGGGCTAACATGATTTTAGCAACCATCTCCTCCTCCCTGGTCCTCTCAAACACTGCATTGGCGATCTCCAAAGACTGAAAGGCTGTTTCCAGAGACTCTTCGGCGGCTTCCACATATTTGAATTCTGATGGCTTATTAACCAGAGTCTCTTCCTCACCAAATACCACTACAACCTTGTCATCGACACACGAATTTGACCGTTGGTGTAAAGAAGAAGGGATTGCCCCACCATGTGAATCCGTGGTCTTCCTAGCAAATGCCTATATGAAGAGGTAATGTCCATGATTTGGAAGTTGATACGAGAAAACCTCGGGACCAACTGGATGGGAAATTCCATCTCTCCCAAAGACTTCCTTTTGGACCCATCAAATGCTCGTACAAAGGTGTCGAACTTGGCTTCATGTAGGAGCAATCAACGCCTAACTTATCCATAGTTGACCTCGGCATTACATTCGGTGAAGACCCATTGTCAATTAGTACCGCCAAAGACATAGTCTCCACACTTTACCGAGATATGCAGAGCTTGATTGTGTTCTTTTCCGCTCGAAGGCAACTCATCGCCAACAAATGTTAGGTGATTTGCAGCCACTACATTCCCCACAATCCCATCAAACCGATTCATCGAGATATCCTCGCAACATGAGCCTCGCGAGCACTTTCATCAAAGCTATTCTCGTGGTGCTTCCGAAATGAGCAACAATGATAACATGGATATCTTGGATGGTGTCTGCTTCAATCGATCAACCACTGATAATCACTTTCACGGACTATCTTCAAGAATTCATTTGCTTCTTTTTCCTCACTTTCTCTTGAGCAACCTCTGTCTCTTTTCCTTTCTCCTTACGCCTCTCTGCTCGCCTCTCTCGGATGTTTTCGCGGAGGGTTTCGGAGCATATATTCTTCCGCTTCTTGTGATCCCGTTTGATCCCGCTTATGTTGGTTACTGAGAGGAGCACTTGGGGAGCATTCATCGTAGGTAGCGCAGTTGTACTTCCATGGAACGCCTTGTTCGACTCATAGGGAAAAGGAGTGGAACTTCAATCACTATCGGTTGAGCATTTGCCCGCACTAACCGGGATTGTAATCATATGGAATTTCAATAGGTATTCTCGATTCCTCCGCTTTTTGTCGAGTGTAGAGTCAACACTTCTTCTTCAACATCATGGGTTCCTACCAACCACACACCGATCCATCAGTCTTGCAAAATCATCTTGAAGCTTTCACAATTCCCACGCACGCGGAATCAACACATCCTTCTTCATGGCAACACCCTTCTTAACCACCCCGACATGGCATAACTCGAGTAGATAACACCCAACGGAGTTTTGATCTTCTCGCACATCCCTTATCAATTGCCCAACGGAACTTTCTATAGCATTGGTAGCGGCCTTTGATGACCGGGCAATGGATTGGTTGTTGTGTTTGGGTTGTTCTCGCTTAAACGAGATCCAACCAGCATCTATCAGGTCTTGCACCACATGCTTAAAAGCTTTACACTCCTCCACAGCATGACCGACCCCGTTTTCATGGAAACTGCAAGTAGCATTAGCGTTGTAACCTCTGGGAAATGGCGGCTGAAGGGCCTTCATTGGCCGAGTATTGATCAAGTTCTTGGAAATCGGTGATCAAACAACTCCGCAGGTCATTGGGATTGGATCGAAATTGGTCCGCTTTGTATCGATAACCCTGAGCTTTGTGACTATCAATGCCTTGCTGGGGTGGCACAGGAGCGAGAATGGAACAGTTTGTGGTGGAGGGTACCAAAGGATGAATTTCCTCCCGTGATCACATTTGTTTCCCCTTCCTTCTTCTTCGGGAACCGGGAGGGGTACTTCTTTTTGGGTGTTTGAACCACCAGAGCTTCTTGCATTACCGAGATGATTTGAAATCTTCCCACTTCGGAGACCATGCTCAAGTCTTTCCCGAAGACTATCATATCTGAGAAGCTAGTTGAAACACTTGTAATCAAAGGTCATAGTAAATTCACGCGTGGTTTCCAGGAACATGTACACCATTTCCTTCTCCGTCAGAGGAGGTTGGACCTGGGCAGCTATGCTTCGCCATTTCTGGGCATACTCTTTGAAAGTCTCCTTTTCGCCCTTACTCATGTGTTGCAATTGTGACCTATCCGGAGCCATGTCCATGTTGTACTTATATTGTCTCATGAATGCTTCAGACAAATCCTTCCAACAACGAATTTCAGAGGATTGCAGTTTCATGTACCAATCTAGAGGAGCTCCAGCCAAACTGTTTTGGAAGCAGTAAATCAACAGTTTATCGTCATTGGCATAAGGACCCATTTTTTGGACAAACATTGTAACATGGCTCTGCGGATACCGATTCTCTGTATTTGTCCACCCGGGAGCTTTGAACTTCGGTGGCAAAACCAAAATGGGACTAAACACATACCACGGGCTTCCTTGGCTCGACACCGCACCCTCAATTGCCCTGACTCTTTCTTCAAGTGCACGAATCAGATCATTTGGCTGTGATCCCTCAAACGTGTGTCCTTGGGGGTGGCTCCCCATACTGTAATAGTACCCTCCAGGCTGAATAACATTTTGAGGATGTCTTTGTAAGCCCCGAGTAGATCGAGCACGAAGATGAGGACTAGGAGTCTCGAACTCGCGGTCCTCGGCAGCCTTCCTGCATACTGGCGGCGAAGAATCGGATTAAAGCGCAGCCACACCAGCTGGAATGGGTCCAACAGTTCGTGGCATGTACCCAGCAGGCATACCCCAAGGATATCTTTGTGAAGTATATTGATTATTCATTTCTGAAGCAAAAGCAGGGCGACTGACCCCGGCTCCCGGAGGAGCCGAGTCAGTAGCGTTCATCGACATCGAGGAGGAACACCATCTTGACCCACTGCGGCGCCAACTTCAGCAGCTGTCCCACTCTTTAAACTTTGTAGCATGACCATCATCTCATGCATCTGGGCCTCCATAGTACCTATCTTATCTTTAAGCACTTGGTTTTCCTGAGCCAGTTGCTCAGGAATCGAAATTTGCACGCCCAAATCTTCGTGTTCTGAATCACTTTCGGTTTCAATCTCCGGATGGTCTTGCGAATTAGCCATCAGCCTTGCTTGTAGTCGGGTGAAGTATTGGTGACGGCGAACGGCACCGCCGATTTTTCTACGATAAAACATTTTTTTTATGAGCGAGGATATTAATGAATGCGATGCATGCAATGCAGATGAGTGTTAGTTTTAATTTGTTTTATGCCGAGAATCGTAGTGTACTATGCCTTGCCATAGATTTAACGGTGAATTCTGACTTGTTTAGAACATAACAAGAGTGGAATCAATAAGTGAAACAAACACGCTCCATACATTCAAGTTTAAACAAGTACTTCAGGTCTTACATTTCAAAAAGTAAAATACTCCAATGGAAATAAAGTCGTTCAGGGAGAAAAGGTACAATAAAAACGAAAATTACAAACAAGAGCTCAACTACATAGAGCCTTTAAAACTTCAGTTCTCTTCCTCTTGTTGCCTGTGGGAATTCTTCCAGTTTTCTCTCTGACTTCTTCAACCAAGGTTCTGCAGAACTCCACAAATTTGTAAACTGCCGGCGGGGTGTTGAAAGGGAACATCTCATCTTCGGCCTTTCCCAGCTTCTTAGGCACACCGGAGAGAGCTTGGTTGGCCAACTCTGCAAGCTCAGAGAATCTAACTTTCCACTGCTGAATTTCATCCTTCAACTCTATGATGACTGCCGCTCTTCAATCTCGCCAAGTAGTTCAACATAGCGATGTTCCCCAATCGACGACTTTCATCCCTTACCTGCCGATATGCATCGCTGATGTGATAAAGGCGCCTCTTCAACTCATCAGAATCCTCTTGTTCTGCTTTTAAGGCCTGTTGATATTCTCTGAGGATATTCTCAAATGTGTCTCTCTCTTGCACAACACTGTCTAGCTTACTCTCCCATTCAGCTTGTAACATGCGGGACTCTCTTTTTGACTTGGCAGTTGGGCTTTTTGCAGTTCTCTCTTCCATTTTTGTCTTTTCATACAGATCCCTCCATTGACTGACTTCTTCAATTGCTCTCTTCTCTTTCGCTTTCTGTCTCTTGACTTCCTCTTTAGCCGCTTGCAGATATTTTTGAGCTTCCACCTTGCCCTTCACTTCTATTTTGAGTTTCCCATCAAACTCCTCAATGACAGCAGATTTGAGAGCATTATCTTCTATCAATCTTTGGTTTTTCAGAGTCAACTTCTCTATCTCAGCTTGCAGGGATTTTTTTTCTTCTTCCGCCTTTAGCAGGGCCAACTTGACATCACCTAACTCTTCAACAACAGGAGTGCCAGAGTTCATTTCCTCTCTCTCAATTTGCAATAACCTTTGATGTGGTAGCCGGACACTCTGAATCCTCTCCTCAAGCCACCGAGCGAAGTTAATTCCCCCAGTCCTCTGAGAGATCTCTACTTTTCCATAGCGGGTAACCGTACTCCAAGCTTGCAAAACCTTTCTAGTCAAACTGTCATCCTTTGGACCTCCCTCATAGATATAAAACGGGAAGACCATCTCCTTGGTAGGTGCATTCCTCATAGGATAGCCTAATTGTCTTAGAGTCAGAGAGGGATTGTAGTTGATGCAACCTTTAGTACCCATCAGTGGGACATTTTGAAAAACACCACAGCGGAAGACTACCTCGGGTCTATCTTCCCAGCAAGATGAGAGATACCAACGGACTGAGTGCTCATCTAGGCTCCCTAGAAACTGGATCCACTCCTGAATATTCATGATTCGCACTTCACAAGTTATAGCATAGTCAATTAATTTTTCCACTTTCTTCGGATTAGTGAAGACATGACTTAGAAGCCAAGCGTACAATAAGTGAGAGGAGCAAGAGATTTTCTTCCTCTTCAGTTCACAGTGATGAGTGAAGGCTGAATAAGTGTCAGCAAGAATGGCAGGGATTGGATTGATCGGGTTCTTCTCATTCCGGGAAGCTAAGAAGATACCAATGACAGTCACATCCACAAATCTCTCAATCTGTGGAAAAGAACGACCAAGATTGTCGGGCCAAGATTTGCTTGAAGACAACCCGCTTTTTATTTCTCGCATGCATATCCATCAAACTCTCGAGATAACCTCGCGGAAACCCATCACAAGGTTCTTCCTCTCCGCTTCGAGCTTCGTGTCCTCTACCTTCACCTGCAAAGAATGCAAAGAAATTTCTCGTCCGTAATATCGCTCTTTATACTCGGTAAGGAATGACTCTGCCCGAGGAAACCCAAAATCGATGGTATTCTTCCAATGTGGGAGCCAATTGGAAATTCTCAAGAGAAAGCACCTAATCCCGAGTCATAAAACCCGCTCAAAGCCACGATAGCTTTGATCAGACTTTTAGCCGCAATAACTTAGGAGGTTCCCATAAGCATTATCGAACAAACCCTTTTCAATAGGTCCCATCAGTCAACACGTTTCCTCGATCGGGCAACGTCAATCTTGCTTACAACCGGATATCTTGGAGCATGCACCGTCTCACTTCTTGATTCCATTAAGTACCTACGGCAAGATTTTTGTCACTTTGGGATTCTCGGCAAACAAAGCGTGATGAAATGCGAGGGTGCATGCATGGACTATAAAAGCTTATGTTAGATGCGATGCAAGGATGTATGCAAAATGATGGTGATGTTTTATGCATATGCGAGTTAGGCAAAATCTTTATAGGCATTAATTCAAAGTTGTTTTTTTTTTTTTTTTCTTTCTTTTGAAAAATGCGGACCGTGCGTGGCTTCATATGGACATTGTAAGAGAAAGGCTACAACGGCAGACTCTTTCTCTCTTTTTTGAAAAGAGTGGGCCACATGCCTGCCAGACGGGACGTAGGCGAAAAGAAAGGCTACAACTATGGCACTCTTTCTCTATTTTTTTATTTATTTTTTTTTTTTGTGTTTTTGAAAAATCTCCTTCTCTTTTTGAAAGCATGCCTAGATTACAATGCAACACACAATTTAGTATGCCCTTTGTGCCCTACGAAGGCGGAGACCTAGGTTCTAGGACAACTCAAATGTTCCTCCCATGTGGGTTCTAGTCACTCACTGTGCAGAGTTACAGAGCTAATTCTCTCTCACAATAGCACCCACAACGATGGAACGCCATCCGGTGTGAGGCATCATGAAAGAGCATATACTGGGTGAAACTTTCGTGAGAGTCGAAGGACAACGGTCCAATTGCGATCACTACTCGTTTCCACTCTCCTAAGTTTTTGTCGGACCTTGGGTTTTAGCCCCTCTCAAAGCAATAATCATAAGGTGTGAGTGTGTGTAGCAAGGGCATACCGCCTAGAACTACCCACATATATTCCCCACCGCAAAAGGAAAACCTGCATCGGTCCGCATAAAAGCAAGCAACCACATATCATCTACCCTAGGGTTCAATATCGAATACCAATGAACTAAACTAGGTTTCAACAATGCCCATATGCGCAGACTTACCTCAAGAAAAAGGAGCGGAGAAGAAGGGGACATGGGAATTGAGGAATGCATGCATAAGCATGATCATAGGCATATAAAAGACGAGAAAAGAAAAAAAAAAAGAAAGGAATAGGCAGAACTGACTTTCAAATCAAACAAATTAAACACACATCAAATTAACTAGGCTTGACCCTCATCTCTTTTTTTTTTTTTTTAAAAAAAAAGGAAAAGTTGTCCCCAGCAGAGTCGCCAGCTGTTGCGCCCGAAAAATCCGGTTTGGACTTCTCGTTTGACAACGTGAAAAATAGTAGAGCCGCCACCAATATTTATTTAGGAAAACATTGAAAAAACCTTTTTGGAAAAGCGGATGGTCTTTTGAAAACTCGAGGTGTAGGTTCGGAATTCGAGCATGCATGGGGAAGGTATTAGCACGCGCGTCCTTTCTACCGAAAGGGAACCATTAACTTGATGTGTGGTTTAGATAAAAGTTTGATTTGGAAAACAATTTGTTCTACTTCTTTTCTTTTCTTTTTATTTGAATTTTTGTTTTATTGAAAACAGGAGGGGGAAACCGATGTTTTTGGCATCTTTGAAAATCGAGGACAAAACAAAGATTTTTAAAAGGGTGCTTGACGGGACATGAACCGGGCCCTACGCACCTCACCGATTGAGGATCAAAGCTACGTAGTTCTCGTCTTTTGCGCCCGTGCGGCGCTTAAGAGTTTTTCGCAATTGGGCAAGCGTTCGTGGCGACCGAACAACAACGGTTAGAATGGCCACACTACTAACTCTTTTGAAAACAAAATCATCCTTAACGACCTAAACGGCAATGGCGCGAGTGGTCATCAACGACAATTGATTTTATTTAATGGGGAAGAAAATGTTTTCGCAAAGAAAGGAGCGTTTGTGGAGACCAGAACAACAACGGTTAGAATGGTCTCACTACTAACTCATGGGGATAGGAAAATCACCATTAATAATCTAAACGGCAACGGCGCGATTGATCATTAATGACAATTGATTTATTTTTGAGTAATAAATAAGTTTTCAAAAATAGGATTGAGCTTTTGCGAAGACCGAACAACAACGGTTAGAATGGTCTCACTACTAACTCCTTTTGAAAACAAAATCATCATTAACAACCTAAACGGCAACGCGCGCGATTGGTTATCAATGACAATTTATTTTATTCTTGTTTTGAAAATAAGAGGTTTTTTCTTTATTTGAGTTTATGAAATGGGTTTTAGAAAAGAGGTAGAACATTCCAAATCAATTCTAAATCCATAACCAAATGCAAATGAATGAACAAAACTCATACTGCAACAATCAAGCAAACATGGATGTATTATTCGTCAACTAACAACAAAAATAACATTTAATACTACAATGAAATACTAGCACCAATATTAAACATCATCAAGCAACGAACAATAATAAAATCAACTTGACAATATTTTTTATCATAAGTGTGAGAACCAAAGGAAACATAGGTCCACATTTTATTAAAAAGGAACATGCTATAATCAAAACATGGGGGGTTCTGGATTAGTAACACTGGGGTGTAGTTAACAATCGTGTATTAAAAGAAAAATTAAAAAGACAAGAAGGGCCCATAGCCCATCGCTCATGCGAACCGTTTTACTAAAATAAGTAGTAACCTAAGTTCTTTCCCTCCCTACCAGTGCCGCTCCTTCCATCATTTTCAGAAAGGAAATTTTTAAGAGAGAGAAAGAGAGAGAGAGAGAGAGAAGAGGGAGAATGGTGCGAACCAGAGAGAGAAGAGGAATGGAGCACGACGGCGAGGCAGAGATTTCACAGTCGGACTCGCGGTGGCCTGAGGACGCGACGGCGAAAGGGAACGACGAGAACGATCGAGGTTCTCGAGGGAAGGAAGAGGTGGCGCGGCGGTGAGAAGAGAAGGGTGGTGGTGTTTTGGTTGCGGTTTTCTGCTCACTCCCTCCTTTCTCTATATCTTTGAAATCGATTTTTCTCCCCTCCTCTCTTGTCCTGCGTTCCTCTGTGTTTGGGTGTGCTGGTTTGAGTTTTTTTCTCAGTGTATATGTGTTTCTCAGTGTATGTGTTTATATGACATAGTGCTTCTTCTTCCTTTTCTTTGTGTCTGTGTGTTTGAATTTGTGTGTGTTGTTGCTGCGTTTTCTCCTCCCTTTTGATTTTCGTTTTCCCTCTCTGTTTCAGTTTTTTTTCTTTCTGTGTTGGCTTTTGTGTTTTTTCTCCTCCTTCAGCTGTCTGTGTGAAGCTCAATTTATACCCAAATGTGCATAGGTGATTGAACTTGTATGGTCCATTCTACTTGAAACTCTGATTTTGTATTTCTCAAAGTGTTTCACGTTTTGGTGCTCTAATAAATCTGTATACAATTTTCTTTCATTGTTGCATCATGAAAATAGATCTGTTTTGACTATTGTCATTGCCTAAACCTTATTTATGGTAACTTTTCGATCGGGATGTGCATAGAAAGATGAGACCCTCCATTTGAAGCTTTGAAGCTTAGGCCTATTCACGCAACAAATTTGGCTCTTTCTCCTTGTCTTGCTTGTCGTTGTTCTTTGCGTTCAAACAGCTACTAGCTAGCCTCACTTTTATTTTATTTCATTTGTAATTGAAAAAATGTGCACTTGTATATTATAATAGAGCTGGACAGATTTGGATAGAATAAATAATTAGACTATTTTTGTTGTGTCCTTTTTTTGATAATGCTAATAATAAATAAAAGTTCAACCAATAATTACAATAAGGATAAAACAACCGCTATGACACGCATGATCACTAAACACGTGTATCCAATTAAGAATAACACGCGCAACAACAAGAAACAAACATTACAAGATCATTAAAACTAATGCGCATAAGCGATTAGAAATAATATATGAGCATGTCGAAACATATTTTGAGCCCCTTTTTTTTTTAAAACGAGAGAAATACCCATTAAAATTGGGGTGTTTACACAAAAGATATATTTTGTTTTTTATAAACTAGTCGGACAAAATTGGGGTATTACAGACATCAGATTATGTTTTTATTCTAGCATGTGGACCAATATCTTGGTCCTCCAAGAAACAACCTGTTGTGTCTCTATCAACAACAGAAGCAAAATTTATTTTTGCTGCTCATTGTGTTTGTCAAGGTGTTTTACTAAAAAAATATATTATTTTTTTAAATTGGGAAAGGGGAAGTTTTATTAATCAATGTGGCACTAATGATCATTTTACAACCGCCCCAGGGAATTTGAACTCAAGACTCGAGGATGAATCTGCGCTAAAACTCTTACCATCGGCGAACATCTCAAGTGTGACTAAAAAAATATTTGAGTATCTTAGCAAGAAGCAAAACAAGCGTTTGGCAGTCTGTTGTGACAATAGGTCTACAATCAAGTTATCCAAAATCCCATTCTACACGGAAGTAGTAAGCACACTACACAAAAATGGAGATTTGGTGGCGGTTGAATAGTGGCGGTCAGCCCCAACCACCACTAAACAACTATTTTACCGTCGGTACATTGATTCACACTAACCGTAATATTTTCTGGCGACTTTTGATGATTTCCGTTGGTTTCAACCGCCACTATAATTTGCTATGGTTTTTTATGATTGAATTTGCTGCTAGTGTTGGTTTCAACCCCCACTAACAATTATTTGATTTATTTCACAATCAACTTACGTTTTCAGAGATAATAAAATTAATACGTTTAAAGTTTAGTATCAGTTCAAACAAAACTTAGAATTGGTAAACATTTCCTTTTAATAATGTTTTACAAGTAGCTCTTTAAATTATTATATTATTTTGAATAGAATTTGTGTCTCAAAGAATTAAATATGATAATTAGCCACTATTGTGGAATTACAAATTTATTTATAATTTAGTAGATCATTTTTTTTGACAAAAATAATTTAGTAGATCATTGGAAAATACATCCTCGTCTTTTTAAAAAAACAAAGCATAATTTTAGTGGTGATTTGTGACCGCCACTAAGCAAATTGTGGACTACAATGTTTCATCAATCATATTGTGGCAGTTGAAACCACCACTAAAAATAACAATAAAATATTGATAATTGCAGTGGTTGTAACTAATACTAAAGACGAAACTCAAAAAATAAATAGTTGCGTTTGCTACGGCCACTACGTTGGAAATATATTGGCGGTCTGACGCTAAGTTACTGGTGGTTGTTCTCGCTGTCCCTCTCAAACGTCTCTATATGGACTAGTGGCACCAGATTTAGTGGCGCTAGGAAATCACTAGTGGTATATCTAGTGGCGGTCCGAACCACCACCATTCCATCATTTTGACTGTCGCTAATCCCTAGTTATCTTATAGTGGCACATAGATATCAAATTTCATGTTCTAAGAAATCACAGTAAGGAAGGGATTATTGAATTGCTCTACTGTGAATCACAAGATCAACTGGCTAATGGCATGACTAAGCCACTAAAGCTTGATTCATTTTCCAAGTTTAAGGATAACTTTAGTTTAAGGGGAATGTATTTCTGTTAGTAGTTTGTTTGTTGTATACAATTAGTTGAGTGTTGTATTGTATACCAGTAGACTCTGTTGTAGTCATTATGTTATATCAGCAACTTGTACATGTTGCATAACATAAAGTGTAACAAACTGTGTACCATATATAAGGAACTTCAGGTCTGTGAAATGAGTAACAATTTTTGAGCATTTCCAGTCTCAACACTATTGGCATAAACTTTTTTACAACCACAACTAATAATAATTTATAGTATGATTGACATATAAGGTGATTATTAATTGACTAATTTCTTTTTTATGACATGTCAGTTTGTAATTGAAAGATGGTGTAAAACACGTATACACTTATTGTGTATCTAAATTAAATCGTTAATTTAAATACATTATTGTTGTACAAGATTGTTTACAATGTCAGCAAATAAGGAAACAATACAATATAAAATGGTTTGCTTTATCTCAAGTACCTTATAAGGCATTCATCCCATGAACTCTTGTTGGTTGATGGTGTAAAAAAAAGTATAGAGATAGTGTACACAAATTAAACTCTATAACTTATGTTTTAATTATTTATTTCTCCATGTAAATGAATGTTAGATTATTTAATGAATTTTAAAAACTGTCATAATAAAGAATGACCTGAGTGATGAGTGGTAAAAAATATTATAAATACATCATTAAAAATGTAAAATAATAATCAAATTAGGACAATTTTTTTCTTGATACATAGGACAAAATAAAATATATTTTGCTAAAACAAGGAAGGGGGTATTTTAAAGGTGTTGGACTCATTTAATAATGTTCCAGAAATCTTCTAATTAACCCCCTTGTGTTTAACTCCTACCCATTTTATTATATTCCACAATGATGTTATGATGTTATGTTATTTTATAAAACGTATACATAAATATCTAGATTATAAATATTTTTGTCAAAAAAAAAAGATAATAAATATTATGATTTTTCTCTTAAACCAAATAAAATATTAATAGTTATTTATATACAACTTTTTTTATAGTATCTCCATATAATTATTAAACTCATTGTATAAAACACACACTTCAAAGCAAAATGCAAAGATCCAATTTATTGGATGAGCTATAATTGTTTTCCCCGACGAGAATGGGCGTTTGTTGTTGTTTTCTCGCAAAACATACCGCTTACTATTGCACTTTACGAATTTAATTTGTCACAAAATTAATTTTTCACTAAACTAGTTATTGAGAAATGAACTTTGCGTATTTGAACATTTAATATTTTCTTAAATCACAAATACTCTAAAACACGATGTTTAGTGTCGAATTTTAAGTATTTTGTCACGAAATTAGTTTTTTTCCACCAAACCGGTTATTGAGGAATGAACTTTGCGTATTTGAACTACTAAATTTTTTTCCAAACTCTAAAATACCCTGAAACACAGAGTCGTCCCAAACGATTCAGAGACATTGTTCAAATCTTAAAATTGGGCCCCTACTTGAGATTTAGTTAAGTCTTCAAATTGTTCTTTTTCTTACATATCTTATATATTAGTCTCATACTTTCTAATCTTAAGAGACATAGTAGAAAGAAAAAACCTGATAATAGCAGACAACTAGCAGCTGCCCCACATAACAGTTGAAATAAAATAAACAAATTATCAAACATTTGATATACATTAAATATTTTATAATTAATTTATATAAATATAATTCTTTTTATGCAGCGTAGGTATTAATAAATACTTATATTTACTAGTAAAACATTATCTTTTTGGTTCATATATGTAAAATATTATTAATTTATATAAATATATGACAACATCTAAAGTAAGTGGTAGAGGTCTTTTCTTGCAAGCTCCAGGTGCCGGGTTCAACACCCATGTTGCATGTTTTCATTCATCAGTGTGTTATTTTTTTTAGATAAGCAAGAAATTTATTGAAGGGAGCAAAACCGCGAGAATAATGTAAAAAGAATGATCAAACAAAACCGCGACAATAATGTAAAAAGAATGATAAGCATTGGGATTTGAACCTAGGTAGGGAGAACACTGCAAAGTTAATGACATGTATCAACCATCAAACCACATTAGCTACTTGCATTTTTACAGCAATTAAAACTTATATATCGTCTTTTACGATTTTTTGGGGCCCCATAAAAAATGGATTGGGCTGAGGCACTGTGATACTGCACAGCTCAGCACAACCATTGGGTCGGCCCTACCTAAACACACTAATTAGCGTTACTCTTTATATATTTCTTAATTTGTAGGACCTACACACCTTTATTTCTACACTCATACCATGATTTGTGGACCGTACTTCCTATCATTTTCCTCCTAAAACTAATTTCCTAAATTACTTACCATCAATTTAGCCTTAAGGTTTAAAGATAACATGAAAAAGTATATGTTTTTGTGTATAAATGGAAACTGAGGAAGTGTGTTTTTTATTCTCTTTTGAGTCGATCTTGTTGGATTCTTTCCATAATATTAGTATCTACCTACATACCAGTAAAAAATTATTATTATCAAATATTAAAAAAAATGGCAAACAATATGGTCAGATATTTCACTTACACCGACTGTAATTTGGTTTTTGAGGAATTTACCAAACCGAATTTTCTTTTTTAGCAGATATTTAATAGTGAATAAGCTACTAGCAGTGTGATCTTAAATTGATTGATAAAATTAACGGTTAACAAACTTATAAATATAAAAGAATATTAATAGACATTTTGAATTAATGTTTAAAAATGAGAGACTATCTATTTAAGGGTTAAATATGTTTTTGGTCTTTATAATATTTAGTTTTTTTTGTTTTTGTTTTTGTCCCTCAAATTATTTTACATACTTTTGGTCCCTACATTTTATTTTTTCATTAATTTTAGTCTCTCATAACTAGAGGTGGGAAGACCCATGCTTCAGCCAACCCCCCTGCTACTCACCAGACACCCCCAAATTTGGTTTAATCCCAAATTGCCCTCAAGTGAAAATCAGGTGACAGACAAGAATGCACCGTTCGGCGCACGCGTAATCGAACCAGTTCGACTAGACCTCCATCGAACATTGAAAGATACACGGTTCGGCGCTGCCAGATTCGATTAGGTTCGATCAACCGTGCGCCGAACCGTATGTAATTTTTTAAAAAAAATATAAAATCCAATTTTCAGTAAGGGTTTTTGGTCTTTTCACCCCATAAATGAGTGTCTAGTGAGTAGAAGGGGGGTTGGCTGAAGCATGGGCCAGGTGGGAATAGGCCACAGGCCTATGACCTAGCCAGCTACATCAGACCCAACCCAGACTTTTTTTTTAATTAGATTGAGCGAAGACTTTCTTAAATATCTAATTACCTAAAGAAGTCGGTCTACAAGCCATCGAAAAAACCTTCTAAACCTTCCTGTTGGGGTGCACAAAACAACCATGGTTATAAAACCAATCCATAACCATTAAATGTCTATTTGATATAACCGGTTATTATTTTGCAAAATCGGTTATGTAACCGGTTATACTGGTTATATATGTAACCGGTTTTTATAATCAGTTATGGTTATGTAACCGATTATATCTATAACATCTAACAAAATATATATTTTTTAAAAACAACTTAAAAATGCTTTTCAGTATTTAAAATACAATTTTTCTTAGTGTCAAACAAATTTACTGAAGATATTTAAAAAAAAAAATTCAGAAACAACTATATAAATATATTTATATATAATATTTAAAATAATATATAGATAGTTGATTGATAATAATAAGGCTGAATTACAGTTGTTGTCCCCTTATTTTTATTAACTCACGATTTTGGTCCCCTAAGAATTTTTTCCACAAACTAGTCCCCCTATTTTCACTAACTCACGATTTTAGTCCCCCAAAAATTTTTCTCACAAATTTAGTACCTCTATTTTCACCAACTCACGATTTTAGTCCCCCAATAATTATTTTCACGAATTTAGTGCCCCTATTTTTCCAATTTTAAAACAAAGTCCCCTCTAATTTGGTCAAAATTGGCGCTGGATTGCCAGTAACTTATCCTACGTGTCTGGCACGCTGACTTGTCTTGTTGGAATTTAAACATAATTTTTTTTATTATATTTACAAAAATTGTTTTTTAATTATTATATTTAACAAATAAAAATTCTATCTTCTTCATTCAATACTTCCTTTCCCTTCTCGAACCCAAACCCAACAAACCTAGTATCGTTCCTTCAATAGCAAACCCAACTATTATATTTAATAAATAAAAATTCCTTGAATGAACTATCGGGTTTGCTATTGAAGGAACGATGGTGGGTTTGTTGAGTTTGGGTTCGCGAAGGAAAAGATAGTATCGAATGAATAAGAAGATAGAATTTTTATTTATTAAATATAATATTTAAAAAACAATTTTTGTAATTATAATAATAATTTTTATGTTTAAATTTCAACAAGACAAACTAGCGTATTAGCCGCGTAGGATAAGTGACTAACAACTCAACGTCAATTTTGACTAAATTGGAGGGGGACTTTGATTTTACAAACTGGAAAAATAGGGGAACTAAATTCGTGAAAATAATTCTAGGGGGACTAAAATCGTGAGTTTGTGAAAATAAAAGGACTAAATTTGTGAAAGAAATTTTTGGGGGAATAAAATCGTGAGTTTGTGAAAATAGGGAGACTAAATTCGTGAAAAAAATTGTTGGAGGACTAAAATTGTGAGTTGGCAAAAATAAAGAGACAAAAATTGTAATTAAGCCTAATAATAATAATAATAATAATAATAATAATAATAATAATAATAATAACAACAACAATAACAACATCTAAAATTGAGTTATAACGACAACGTCACACTAATTAAAGTTGAAATAAAAATCAAAGAAACTCTCACAAACACACTTCCAACAAAGTAGATTTTTTTCTTAATTATAATACATTGAGGGATAACGACAAAGTAATATTAAAGTCGAAATAAAAATCAAAGAAGAGATTCTCACAAACACGCTTCCGATAACGTATACATAAATGTTATTTAGTAGGAGATGCTTTCAACAAAGACTTTAATTTATATAGTGTTATGGAGTAAAAGTATTCTTGTTATTTACACCCCCTCTCTCAAAAACAAAGTTATTGGGCTACCAAACACACCAAGGCCCAAGCCCATTCATCAAAGGCTCACAATACACCTCCTCAATGGACAGTCCAGATCCCTTCACTCAAGCACACTTTGACTTCCTATTCCGAATCGATGATTGAATCTCGTATAAATAGACTCGACTTAAATTTATTTCAATAAGATCAAACAGGGGGCAAGATAAACCCCGAATCTATTTCAAAATCCAGATTCAAGGAAAATAACACAATACGTTTAAGAAAAATGAAAATTCTAGATCTTCTTATGCTTGATTGGTGGAAATCATCGTGGAGGCCAATCTCTGGTTTTGACATTTGATTCACCATGGAAAGAATAGCTTATGAAATTATGCACAATCCCACAAATATATTTCAATGTCGGAAGAAAATGCAAAGAAACTCTCCTCGGATCTAAATAATCGTCTCGACCCAGAGAGAGCACAACTCGGCTTCATTCAAAGACTAGTTTGTGCGTTTTGTTAACAACAAGCGCAAGCAAATCGGTGTTCTTGAATGAGTATCGCATAGAGGTCACTTCTTCAATCGTGCATAAATCTTGGTAAACTTCCAAGTCCATTTGCGGCAAGTGCCAATATCCAATCCAAGACTCACTATCTCGGGGAATTACCTCTGTCCCAATCATGTTTTCATCATCGAGATGTGTCTGATCTCAATCTTTCACCACTGAGGCGACATGCCCAGCCACACTGGGATGCTAACCTCGGATCCGCAGACCTCATTCTTCACTGAATTCTCTTGCTTCAGCCAAGTAATGGGTTACGCAACTCGGTTCTAAACTCAATAATAACCTCCATCACCAACCTGCGAGTTCGACCATGGCCGACTTCGTCGTGAGAATTTGGCACCATACAATGCGTCTTCTTCCTTTAGTTCGGAAAGCATCGAAACTTTAGTTCAGTTTCCCTTTTTACATCAACGACGACGTCGACATCACTCGGTTCTAAACTCTTCTACTATCACTTCATACGTGAATTCCTGGTAAAAGACTAGGTCCGAACCCGTGATTTCCACCGAATTACTCAAAACCGACTTCACACCAAGCTAGACGATTGACACAAGTTCAACACCCTTTCCACCGGTTTTGAATCGGCACTTCGAATGGGGATCCAATTCGCAGACTCTTCGTCTGCGCCTTATAGTGAGTTCGGCATTCTCGGCCACCTCTTTAACAAAGATCGTCTGAAACACCCACCAAGATCGAAATGAGCATGCATGCACATCTTAATCTCGGTAGTTTAAATAGGTATCAAGTCTAGATCACCTCGTTCAGCAACCCGACTTGGGGGCATTCCGAGGTATGATACGACACGGTCAATTCGTCGAACATTCACAAAATGCTTCTTCACAAAATTGTTCACATCCGGTTGATTCAATGAGAATCGAGATCTATTCTTCATCAAGAATCAAGATTCTCCCAAGAATTTGGTTATTACGTGATTGATCCGAACCAATTCAAGCCCGAACAACGATCGTGTGGTAAGATCCATTGTCGCCATTCACGTTGCGGCAAGATCAACAATGGAGACGCGAAATCGTCGGCGTCCGACGCGTTCTACACGAAGATAGTGATTTCGATCAAAGTTCAAAGGTTCTTGATGCGAACTCAAGAACATCAAACTAAGATGCCGATCTCAATCCGACTACGCCCCAACTTCGGATGTCGTACTCGAGCTAACGAGAGAATGGGGACTACTAAAATCCTCGATCACCACAAAAGGAGGTCCAACTTGGATCAACCCGGCTTTAGATTATTATCCTCGGCGGGTTCAAGATCGACTCGACCTCATCTTATCTTCTTGGTAGGACTTGAGAACAACCCCGGCCTCGGACTACTTATCTTCACCCAGTTCGAGATCAACCTCGGCCTCGGTCTTCTCTCTTGGTCAACTCCCGTGACCTTCCACGTCGTCAAGATAGACAATATTCAATGATTCAACATCGTAAAAACAAACCGGAGACCGAAGTTTGTTGTCGAAAATACCAACGGCGGCGCTTGGACCAACGCGCGTGAACGAAGCGTCATCATTATCAAACCTCTTAATTTAATGATCGGGGTCAACTAAATCGCCAAAGCATAGTAAGTTGGTCAATCATAACCTCCGGACCTCATCACAAAGAATCAAGCTAAGATCACCCTTTTAAGCGGCACCTGGCTTGGGGGCAAATCATTATGGAGTAAAAGTATTCTTGTTATTTACACCCCCTCTCTCAAAAACAAAGTTATTGGGCTACCAAACACACCAAGGCCCAAGCCCATTCATCAAAGGCTCACAATACACCTCCTCAATGGACAGTCCAGATCCCTTCACTCAAGCACACTTTGACTCTATAAATATGGCATTAATAACCAAATAAAAGGAGAGATTGATTACCCTTTAATACTTGCATTTTAACTCTCCAAAGCCTGACTTTAGCATTGGAGTGACTTTGCAGGTACACCCCACCTCAAGCTCGGTCACTTCAAGCTCGGCCACTTCAAGCTCGGCCACTTCCAACTCGGCCACTTCAAGCTCGGCCACTTCCAGCTCGGCCACTTCCATTTCACTCACCTCGGCTCGGCCACCACTTCCACTCACCTCAGCTCGGCCACTTCCAGCTCAGCTCACCTCAGCTCGGCCACTTCCACCTCAGCTCGGCCACTTCCAGCTCAGCTCACCTCAACTCGGCCACTTCCAGCTCAGCTCACCTCAGCTCGGCCACTTCCAGCTCGGCCACTTCCAGCTCAGCTCACCTCAGCTCGGCCACTTCCAGCTCAGCTCACCTCATTTCGGCCACTTCCAATTTCCACTCACCTCAACTCGGCCACTTCCACCCTCACCTCACCTCATTTCATCTTCTCTCTTGATCAACTCCCGGGACCTTCCACGTCGTCAAGATAGACAATATTCAATGATTCAACATCGCGAAAAACAAACCGAGACCAAGTTTGTTGTCTGAAAATACCAACGGGCAGCGCTTGGACCAACGCGTGAACGAAGCGTCATCATTATCAAACCTCTTAATTTAATGATCGGGGTCAACTAAATCGGCCAAAGCATAGTAAGTTGGTCAATCATAACCTCGGGACCTCATCACAAAGAATCAAGCTAAGATCACCCTTTAAGCGACCTAGCTTGGGGGGCAACTGTTATGGAGTAAAAGTATTCTTGTTATTTACACCCCCTCTCTCAAAAACAAAGTTATTGGGCTACCAAACACACCAAGGCCCAAGCCCATTCATCAAAGGCTCACAATACACCTCCTCAATGGACAGTCCAGATCCCTTCACTCAAGCACACTTTGACTCTATAAATATGGCATTAATAACCAAATAAAAGGAGAGATTGATTACCCTTTAATACTTGCATTTTAACTCTCCAAAGCCTGACTTTAGCATTGGAGTGACTTTGCAGGTACACCCCACCTCAAGCTCTGGTCACTCAAGCTCGGCCACTCAAGCTCGGCCCTTCCACTTCGGCCACTTCCCTTCCACCACCACCTCGGTTCACTTCACTTCCGGCTCACCACCTCGGCACGGCCACTTCCGGCTCACCACCTCGGCTCGGCCACTTCCACCACCACTCACTCGGCCACTTCGGCCGGCTTCTCAACGCCTCACTCGGCCACCTCACCACTCGGCTCACACATTTCACCACCTTTCGGCTCGGCCACTTCGGCCACTTCCACTTCCGGGCTCACCTCACTCGGCCACTTCCGGCTCAACTCACCACTCACTCCACCTTTCGGCTCACCTCAACTCGGCCACTTCCATTTCGGCTTTCACCTCATTTCGATCTTCTCTCTGGTCAACTCCCGGGACCTTCCACGTCACAAGATAGACAATATTCAATGATTCAACATCGGTAAAACAAACGGAGACCGAAGTTTGTTGTCTGAAAAAATACCAACGGCAGCGCTTGGACCAACGCGTGAACGGCGCCATCATTATCAAACCTCTTAATTTAATGATCGGTCAACTAAATCGGCCAAAGCATAGTAAGTTGGTCAATCATAACCTCGGGACTGTTCTCGGGTGTATTAGCAAATACGAGGATCGCCAGCAAAGCAATTGGACTGCGCGCCCCACCCATCTCGATCGGCCCATACACGCCGCTTGAGCGCGATTCTCGCCGGCGAAATCTTCGTGATAACGGGTCGGACTCACAAGATATATACGCCATTCGCATATGGCATCGCGCACGCGTTCTCTAACCTTGTGCTATCCGCCCGAGCGACCTCTCACTAGATCGTCGAGTGTCTTTGCAGTACCACCCGAGGTGCTCTACGCTGCGTGAAGCCGGGACCGGTCCTTTCACTCATTCAACGACCGCCCATTGGACGAATCAATCAACACTTCAACTCTTCATTGGTCAAGGTACGATCAATTCGCGACCACGATGGGAGGCCCGAGCGCTATCCTACCTATTTCATGGCTCCACGCGACCGGCCCCGCACGCGGGCCACTTCTCGACTCAATCCTCCGGCAGAACCCGGCAGAGCAGAGACCGAGGCGTGGCGGTCTGATCCACGAATCTCAAGGACTTCCACGACAAGAACCTTCAGGCACAACGGCCGTGGGACCCGGCCATCCAGCCAGATTCATCCGTCCGTTCTCGGAGACTTGCCTACCGAGCCGATTGAAGCGGGCATCCAGAACCTCTCGCTGCACCATGTTACTCAAGCCGCTTTGCAGATCTTGCAAAACAAGAATCGTGTGATCGCATCGAGATGCACTCATCTCCCGCATGAAAAGGGGTTCGATTCGCCGCCGCGGCGTGCGAAGACGGAGAACCTTCACTGCTCGCCGCCGGCAAGACGAAGACACCGCTCCCTCCTCGAAGGAGCATTTCGCGCCGAGAGAGCACTACTCATCGTTCTCGGCGGAAGAAGTAGGGGCACACAGTCGCCTCGGCGAGGAGAACGCGTAGACGCCGCTCAATGTCCGATGACTATGAAGATTCCAGCCTACCGCCCCGACACCTGGCCGCCGCCCACCGAGATACTCCCTCTAATGAGTCGTCCGGTCACGCCGGTCGAGAAGCAGATCTTGGGATTCTCGTGAAGAGCCGGGAAGAGTACGTAAATGGAAGAATTAGGGGACGCCAGACGGCCTAGGAGGGCAAAGCGAAGCGACCCGTAAGGCCACCTCGCCTTCCGCCAACCGCCCATCTCGGAGGATTCTATGGAATGCCGGCAACGAGGCATGCCTTGCAATGCAACCCTTTGGGTCGAACGGCATTCGAATGAACATGGCCCGCTCTCCGGGGAGATCAGCGTTATAAGATTCCGAGAGATCTCCGCAAGCCGCCCAATCTCAACAAGTTCGACGTACGAGGTGATCCGCATAAGCATCTCCGTTACTTCAATAATTATCGCCGCACAGGAATTGGGACCGACCATGAAATGCGTGCTTTTTCCCCGCCGTTGGGACGGCCGAGCATTGGAATGGTGGGAGTCTTTGCGCCCAATACCATCTCCTCGTGACGCACTGATTAGAATATTCTTGTCTCACTACACCGCAAACCCGCCAATACCTGGTATGAAGAATACTTGGACTCGTTGTTCAAGGAGATAATGAGACGTTGAGACAAGACATCGACCGGTTTAACATCGAGGCCGAAGTTCATTCGTGACTTGTCGACAAGGACAAGTTGAAATATCTCAAGCGTGGTATCCGACCGACCACCGGTTCGTTGAAGAGTTTACATTGAATCATTACCAAGATCTCGGGCCACTTCTTAACGAGGCTAACGCCCACATGCGTATGAAGAAACTCGGCAAGAAGAAAGGCCGTCGCGCGCACGACCTAAGAAAGAAAAAGCAAGCCGGCCAAAGGGCATGAAGGTCGCCGCGACGATCGGCTACCGACTTTTCGAGACAAAAAGTTTGATCATCGCACTCGACTCAACACCTCCATTGCGCAGATTTACACGAGTGTCGAATAATGAGTTTGTGGGAGTTAAGCGGCCCGAACCACTCGTGCTCAAGAAGGGGCACGACCGACCAAAAGATATTGCCGTTACCACAAGAGCGCGGTCATGATACTAACGATCGCATGGCCTCGAGGATGATATTGAAGAGCTTATTCGTAAAGGCAAGTTGGGAAAGTATGCGAGGTCGGAGGAAGGCGACCGACCCAGAGAGAAGCCGAAAGAAGCCGATCCGCACAGAGGAAAAGGGCCTCCGCCATAGAGGCACCCAAAACAAGGATCGATCCAAGATCGTGACACCTCGGCATCCGCAGGCCGTAATGTTGCGATGGTTATTCATGGTGGAAACCCCGGATCGCGCAGGGAGTCTAATAAAGCCACTAAGAGAAAGTGGGACGAATTGTTAATGGTCGATCCACCTCAAGACCACCACCGGCCTCGAGCGCACCTCCCATCTCGCTCGATGATAGCGACTATACGACGGCAAGCCTAATAGCTATGTTCCATTAGTAATCGAGTCGTCATGGCAAACACGTATGCGCAGAGAATCACGGTCGATCAAGGTAGCTCGGCGATATCATGTTTGAAGGCTCGATCGACAAAATAAAGGTCGATCGGCGAGATAATTCCCGTGCCGAGCCTACTCCTCTAACGAGTTTCAATGGGGTGACGACTCATCCGTTGGGAACGATCGAGTCTTTGGTCACGTTTGGTGACGACATCGGGGATAGTACTGCACAGACGGCCGTCGACGACGCTCCTTGTACTCCCCCTCAAATCTCGCTATCAATGTATTATTGGTAGGCCGACTGGGTAAGCTAGAGGCCGTTACATCGATTTGCATCTAAAAATGAAATTTATAGCAAGGCGACCAAGTAGTTACCACGCGCGCCGACCTAGAATCGCAAGAAGAAGCCACGCCTATACCAAGAAATATGTGACGAGGTAGATCGTGGCCCGAACGCTCGAGCACTAAAGTGAAGGCCATCAAGTCAATGTCGATTTGGACGCTTCGGTATGATCCGCATAAATGACCCGTAAGACGATGATGACGTTTTGGCCCGAGAACCGAAAAAACAGCCGATAAGACCAGAGCCTCATGGAGAGTTGGTAGATGTTCAATTGGGCGACGACCCATCCAAAGCGGTGAAGCTCTGTGAACGACCTACCAGAGCAAGTGAAGCAAGACCTTGTGCAATGCTTGAGAGACTACGCCGACTGCTCGCATGGCGTGCATCGACATGCCCGACATTCCTATCGAAGTAGCTCGCCATCAACTTTCGATCGATGGCGGGGTCAAGCCGTCGCTCAAAGGCGACGCTCGAACGAGGAAAAATCTCAAGCCATTTGCAAAGGCCGTTGAGGACCTCATAAAGGCCAATTTTATAGAAGAGATCAAATACACGACCTGGCTATCCAATGTCGTGCTAGTTAAGAAGAAGAATGGAAAGTGGAGGATGTGTGTGGACTATACTGATCTAAATAAGGCATGCCCGAAGGATGCCTTCCCCGTGCCTAACATTGACAAGCTGGTCGATGGGGCTTCGCTACAAACTCTTGTCTTTTCTCGATGCCTACTCGGATACAATCGGATCACGATGTATCCGCCCGATCGCACAAGACATGCCTTCATGACCGATCGGGAAATTTTCAGTACAAGGTGATGCCCTTCGGTTTGAAAAACGCTGGAGCGACCTACCAGCGGATGATGAACAAGATTTTTAAAAGCAGATCGGTCGCATCTCAGAGGTGTATCCGGACGACATGATCATTAAAAGCGAATCGACCGGATCACGTGAACGACCTCGGGAAATCTTTGAAGAAGCTAGGAGGAACTCGCTTAGACTTAATCCCGAAAAGTGTACCTTTGGGGTGAGGGCGGCAGATTCTTTGGTTTTCACCGACCGAAAGAGGATGAAGCAAACCCCGAGAAGTGTAGAGGCGTCGCCGATATGAGGCCGCCACATCAAAAAAAGAAATACAACAACTCAATGGTATGGTGGCCGCTCTATCCGTGTTCATCCCCAAAGCGGCGCAAGTCGCCTCCATCATTTAGGCTGGCAAGAAAGAAGTGGATTTTGAGTGGGACCGAGCAATGCCACGAGCATTGGACGAATTAAAGCAAGCCTTGGTTAGCCCGCCGATCATGACCAAGCCGCACAGGCGAGACGTTATATCCGTATTTTGGCCATCACGAGAAGAAGTTCTCGATGGTTGTGCTAGTTAGAGAGAACGAGCTAAAGCGAGAATCCAGCCTATTTCATAAGCAAAGTGCTCGAGGGCCCGAGTGAGATACCGTAAGATAGAGAAGTTTGCCCTTGCACTCCTAATAGCGCGCTAGAAGGTTGAGACCCTACTTTGTGGCCCACCAGTGTCGTGGTAAGGACCGACCGACCTATCGTGCAAGTCCTTCATCGGCCGGACCTGGCGGGGACGAATGATAAAGTGGGCGGTAGAACTCGATGAGTTTGGCATCAAATTCGAATCTAGATCGGCGCAAAAGCGCAGTGTTGGCCGACTTTATAGCGAAATGACTCTACCCGGAAGATCAAGTCGAACGACACGGATCTTGCGTAGATGGGTCGTCTAATAGCAAGCGGGAGGCGGCTACCGATCATCGAGAATTCGGAGGGCGCTTGTGGAAGTCTCTTTAACTCGCTCCACACTTCAAACAACCGGCCGAATATGAGGCGTGTATAGCCGACTGCGGCTCGCCGCAGAGACTTCAATGTTGACCGAGTTGAACTCAGATCAGATTCCCTACTCGTAGTCTCGCAGATCAAAGATTATATGATGCTAAAGACGACGTCGCTGAAAAGTTATCTAGCAAGAGTGAGAGAACTGCTCAAACAGTTCGACCGAGCCGAAAGTGGTACATGTGCCTCGAACCGAAAATGTTCGAGCAGATATTCTATCAAAGCTGGCAAGAACCAAGACTCGGGCAATCATAGAAGTGTGATTCAAGAAACATTAAATCGGCCGAGCGTTTCGACCAAGCCAAGTCAATCGTTGGCCGTTCTGTGTGTCAGCACGGATTCAGACTGGATCGCCCCCATCCTAAGGTACATTGTCGAAGGAGAGGAGCCGAACGATCCAAAGCAAGCTAAGTTGGTCAGACTCAGAGCGACCAAATACTCGGTTATTGAAGGAAAGTTGTACAGAAGAGGATTCTCCTCTCCATTGTTAAGGTGTCTTACGTCGGTCGAAGCCGACCATGTTTTGAGGGACATTCATGAAGGTGTTTGTGGGAGTCACCAGGGCGCTCGCTCCATAGCTAAAAAGGCTCTCAGGGCCGGCTACTATTGGCCGACCATGGACGCGAGGATGCCAAGAAGCTCGCTGAAGTGCAAGAAATGCCAGTACATGCCGATGTCCACATCGCACCTTCCTCGAATTACAAAGTCTTGTCTCACCTTGGCCGTCGCTTTGGTGGGGCATGGATCTTCTAGCCCGTTTCCACCGCTCCGTGGCGGTTCAAATTCTTGATCGTGGCAGGAGATTACTTTACTAAGTGGATCGAGGCCGAGCCGCTTGCAACAATCACATCGGCCAAAGTCAGCAAGTTCTTCGGACGGTGTGTGCTAGCCCGTTTTGGGATTCCCCAGCAATTGATAACAGACAACGGCACCCAGTTCACAGACAAGAGATTCAGAGAAATGTTGGTCGGCTTAGGGGTCAAACAGCGTTTCACCTCGGTCGAGCACCCTCAGACTAACGGCCAAGCTGAAGCGGCCAACAGAGTTATCTTACGTGGTTTAAAGCGAAGACTGGATGAAGCGAAAGGGAACTGGGTCGAAGAGCTGCAGTCCGTTCTGTGGGCCTACAGGACGACCCCTCATTCATCGACCGGGGAGTCGCCCTTCAGATTGGTCTACGGAACTGATGCTGTGATACCCATAGAAATGGGCGAGTTGAATTGGAGGACTTCAAACCCCCCTACAGTGGTTGACAACGACCGGGCTATCCGAGAAGAGCTGGACTTAATTGAAGAACTGCGCACCCAAGCTTCGCTAAGAGAGCAATTGATCAAACAGAAGGTCGCAGCCAGGTACAACGCTCGAGTTCAAAAGAGGGAATTCTCGGTCGGCCAGCTCGTTCTAAGACGGGCCGACGTGGGAAACAAGAATGCACGCCAAGGGAAGCTGGCGCCAAATTGGGAAGGTCCGTATCGAGTCATCACGAAGACTGGCAAGGGGGCATACGAGCTGCAAACCATGAATGGGGCGACTATCCCCAGAACATGGAATGCAGAAAAACTTAGGAAGTATTACGTTTGAATGTAACCAAGGATTTGAATGTAATAACGACCGATCTATTAATGAAAGCAGGCAGGCGCTCTTTTTCCCACTGGGTTTTTTACAGAGGCCTGACCTTTAAAAACATGATGTGTTCTTTACTTTCTCGCAAGAATGTATGACCGGTCGCTTCAAGATTGCCCGTGGCAAAGGGAGCGATCGAAGACTTATCAAAGTTGATGAGATCGTCGAAACGATCTAAATCGGCGACCGTTAAAGCGGTCCCAACCGAAATCTGCCGTCGAAATGGCCCAAGAGGTTAAAACCCGCAAACCTTTGATCATCGAAACGACCGAATCGAAGCGGCCGTCGAAACGGTCCCAACCGAAAGCGCCATCGAAAATGGCCCAACAACGCTAGGTCGTCGAAACGATCTACATCGAGTGCCATCGAAAATGGCCCAAAGGTTAAGTAATAACCATCGCGGTAGCCGTCGAAAGCGATCTACTTAAATGCCATCGAAAGGACACGATTGAAGGTCGCCGAGCGAATTCTAGGCCCCGTTGGAATACTAACTTGTCAAAGAATGGATGCTTAAAAATAAGCGCGAATGACGACCGAACGGCCTTAAAGTTCAAAGACTTAGAGAAAAATAAACATGCAAGGCGCGCAAAGAAAAGCGACCAAAAGCAGCGCTATCGGAAGTAGACGAACGACGAAAGCGCCCACAAGTTCAAAACGAGTAAAGGCGAATAAAAGCAAGAAATACGCAGATGAAAGCAATATAAATTCGAAATGGCGTAATTGAAAGCAAATAAAGATTGTCATTACAAATATGGGGCCTTGGCGGCGAGCGCCACGATTAAAGAATCGCGCTAAGGCGGGAAAATTGTCGGGCAGAAGGCAAGTTAAAATTACAAAATTACACCGCTCGCAGCGGGCTTCAAAAGAGAATGGTGGCGGCGAATGACGTTGCCCGCTTCGTCATATTCTGCGCAGCAACATGATCTTGTTATTTTCGACATAATCGCGCGGGCTTGATCATCTTGTCATCGAAATTGATCTCGCAGATCGGTATTCAACACCCGCTACCGCCAAGAGCGTTGTAAAATTGCTCGATTGCAGCCTCCCGATCGCCTTGGCCACCATTTGGATCTTCGACTGCAGCTCGGCGTTTACGGCCTCCAATCTGGCCTTCTCTTTCTCGACGGATTCAAGGTCGATTTTCGATTTATTCACTGGCCGGGCAAGCTCCTTGTTCTCTTTGTGCCCGGCGGTCTTTCCTCCCCGTTTGAGGCCTCCTTCTTCGACCGAGGAGCTTGTCATATTCTGCTGCGCCTCGGTCAAAGCCTTGCCCTTCCCTGCGAAATTCAGTCGAAGTTTGGTTAGTCGGTCGGACAAAGGTAAGACAAAGGTGACAAGACTAAGAAAGTAAAGTTACCATCGATTCGCCATGACTTTCTCGACCCCATCTGAGAGAAGCGCAGAGCGCCATGGGTTTTCCTCGATGATCTTGCTCCGGATCGGCCGCACCCAAGCTTTCGTGAATGATGGGAATCTCCTCCGTTTGTGGGCCGAGACCCGACAATCACGCTTGGCCGCTTGGGTGAGCGATCGCAAGATCGGGAGGAGGCGCGGCGAGGCCTGCCGACCGGCTTCTTCACTTGGCTCTTAGGGGTGTGAGGGACTTTGGAGGAAGGTTCAGGATTACCCCCCGACCGAGAAGCGCCAGGTCCCTTAGCCCCTCCTTCAGGCTTCAGGACGGAAGCGAGCAGTTCCCAACTTTTGCCGGCCATCCTTTCTGCGAAATAACGAGTCATGAGTTAGAAGAAAAAAGAGAAAGTCAACAACAGAATATAAGGACGAAAAAGTTCAAAAGCGAACCAATCTCGGCCTCCAGTTCATAGCCTTCGTACAAGACAAAGGGCCGGCAAGGTATGTCGCCCTTAGGATCCGGGACGCATCATGCCCGCCGGCGACTTTATCATCTCCAAAGTCTCCGGTCGGCTCTCTCCCGGATCTTTCATCGTATAGATGTAATCTCCTACGCTGCAGAAATGAGCCTCATTCCACATGATAGGAAAGTAAGGGGACCCAAAGATCCCGTCGGTGAACCTCACAAACGGTCTTGCCGGCCTCTTCAGTTGGAACGATCCAAAAGTACTGGCTTTTCCAGGCCGCTCCTAACGACTCCTGGAACGCTTTGAAAAATCGGTGATGGGTCTTCTGCATCTTGAAGGAGACTTGCTCCCTTTTCTCCTTGTTGGCCTTCTCTGCGAGCCATTTCCACTCGAAGATTGCAAAGAAAAGCATCATCGATCACCGGCCGACCCAGCAGTGCGTGGCACCTCAAAGGTCTTTAAAACGCCCATGCGTTTGGATGAAGAAGCTCGTGAAGGCGACCCCAATATGGCGCAAGACGTCGCTACTGGAGTCGGTGAAAGGGGGTGATCTTCATCTTCTCGAACACGAGCCGATACATCGTGAACTTGAAGTTGGAAGAGTAAGTCGCAATATCTTCGCCTCCTTCATGCCTCTTATCCTCCGGCCCGGTGAGTCTTCAAGGCGACTCGGAGATCGGGCAAGGCATCGTGGACCGACCGTAAGAATGCTCCTGTTAGAGCGAAGAGTCTCCGACACCCAAGACATGTCGGACACCTCCCGAGCCACGTCGGCTGGACTTCGACCTCGGCTTGAACCTCGGCCGACCTTCGCTCGACCCTCCGATGTTGGCCTCCAAACCGAAATATTGACTTCTGGGTGAGCCACCTCTTCTCTGGGACGTCTTGGCTGGGCCCTTCGGCCTCCACCATCTCCTCGTTCACGGCCGGGACGACACTCTGCGCCTCATCATCATCAATGATAATCACGTCGGCGTCTTCCTCTTTCTCCTCCACTCGGGATACAACATCCTCGGGCGGTGGAGAGTTGCTTTCGGCCGCTTCGGCGGAATGGGACAGATCCGTATCGGGGCTCTTGAAATTGGCCGATCCGACCGGAAGAATGAGAACTTCGAGCCCGTGCCGCCGAAGAAGCGCTTGAAGAGTTAGAGCTTTTGTCGCGAAGGCGACTTAGACTCGCCTCTTGGGAATTGGGCTCGCCGGCCTCGACATATAGCTAGCAAAGGATTGCGGTGGTTTTTAGGGAATACGGCGATTAACTTTGTCCGTGGCATACACAAACACTGTGATAAAGGGATCGAGTCGGTCGATCGAGCAAAGCACCTCGCGAGAGGGGCGAGTGGCCATCCTCGACCGACACCCCTATCACGAGGCGTGGAAAAGCACGAAGTACTTTCAAAAATAAAGGCCCAAGTTTAAAAAGCGAGAGGAGCGATCGATTCGTACCTTAGCGGATGTTGAAGATCGGTCGCGGATAGACGTAAACGGCCGAATGCAAGTCGGCGGGACGAGTCGGTGCGTTGGCGAGCAAATCTTGAAAATGTGAGAAATGAACTCTGCGGGCGGCTATTTATAGCACTGATCTCTGCGCGCGAAGGGGACCGGATACGAAGAGTCACAACGCTTCGTCTTCTCACCAATGGTTGTCTCCGAGACAACCTCGGAAACACCAAACGCCACGTCTTAAATGTCGAAAAGACCAACCGCCGCGCGCGGCCGGCCGATGGATGGTGACGGCGGTCGACACCGCCCGTGGAAAAAGCAGACGGCGCGCCCGTTTGGGCCAAGGGAACTTCACTCACGGGGCATCGATTCAAGCCTCGGCCCGCTCTTAAGCGACCCAGGCTTGGGGGCAAGCGTTCTCGGGTGTATTAGCAAATACGAGGATCGCCAACAAAGCAATTGGACTCGGCGCCGACCCATCTCGTCGCCCATACACGCCGCTTGAGCGCAATTCGCCGCCGAAATCTTCGCATAACGGTCGGACTCACAAGATATATATACGCCATTCGCATATGGCATCAGTGCACGTTCTCTAACCTTGTGCTATCTCGCCCGAGCGACCTCTCACTAGATCGTCGGAGTGTCTTTGCGTGTACCACCCGAGGTGCTCTACGCGTGAAGCCGGGGCCGGGTCCTTTCACTCATTCAACGACCAGGCCCATTGGCGAATCAATCAACACTTCAACTCTTCATTGGTCAAGGTACGATCAGGACCTCATCACAAAGAATCAAGCTAAGATCACCCTTTAAGCGACCTAGCTTGGGGGGCAACTGTTATGGAGTAAAAGTATTCTTGTTATTTACACCCCCTCTCTCAAAAACAAAGTTATTGGGCTACCAAACACACCAAGGCCCAAGCCCATTCATCAAAGGCTCACAATACACCTCCTCAATGGACAGTCCAGATCCCTTCACTCAAGCACACTTTGACTCTATAAATATGGCATTAATAACCAAATAAAAGGAGAGATTGATTACCCTTTAATACTTGCATTTTAACTCTCCAAAGCCTGACTTTAGCATTGGAGTGACTTTGCAGGTACACCCCACCTCAAGCTCGGTCACTTCAAGCTCGGCCACTTCAAGCTCGGCCACTTCCAACTCGGCCACTTCAAGCTCGGCCACTTCCAGCTCGGCCACTTCCAGCTCAGCTCACCTCAGCTCGGCCACTTCCAGTTCAGCTCACCTCAGCTCGGCCACTTCCAGCTCAGCTCACCTCAGCTCGGCCACTTCCACCTCAGCTCACCTCAGCTCGGCCACTTCCAGCTCAGCTCACCTCAGCTCGGCCACTTCCAGCTCAGCTCACCTCAGCTCGGCCACTTCCAGCTCGGCCACTTCCAGCTCAGCTCACCTCAGCTCGGCCACTTCCAGCTCAGCTCACCTCAGCTCGGCCACTTCCAGCTCAGCTCACCTCAACTCGGCCACTTCCAGCTCAGCTCACCTCAGCTCAGTCTTCTCTCTTCGGTCAACTCCCAGGACCTTCCACGTCGTCAGCATAGACAATATTCAATGATTCAACATCAGTAAAAACAAACCGGAGACCGAAGTTTGTTGTCATTCCGAAAATACCAACGGCAAGCGCTTGGACCAACGCGTGAACGGCGTCATCATTATCAAACCTCTTAATTTAATGATCGGGTCAACTAAATCGCCAAAGCATAGTAAGTTGGTCAATCATAACCTCGTGACCTCATCACAAAGAATCAAGCTAAGATCACCCTTTAAGCGACCTAGCTTGGGGGCAAATCTGTTATGGAGTAAAAGTATTCTTGTTATTTACACCCCTCTCTCAAAAACAAAGTTATTGGGCTACCAAACACACCAAGGCCCAAGCCCATTCATCAAAGGCTCACAATACACCTCCTCAATGGACAGTCCAGATCCCTTCACTCAAGCACACTTTGACTCTATAAATATGGCATTAATAACCAAATAAAAGGAGAGATTGATTACCCTTTAATACTTGCATTTTAACTCAAAAAGCGACTTTAGCATTGGAGGTGACTTTGCAGTACACCCCACCTCAAGCTCGGTCACACTCAAGCTCGGCCACTTCAAGCTCGGCCACTTCCAACTCGGCCACTTCAAGCTCGGCCACTTCCGGCTCGGCCACTTCCACTCACGCTCACCTCGGTTCGGCCCACTTCGGCTCACTCACCTCAGCTCGGCCACTTCCAGCTCAGCTCACCTCAGCTCGGCCACTTCCACCTCAGCTCACCTCAGCTCGGCCACTTCCAGCTCAGCTCACCTCAACTCGGCCACTTCCAGCTCAGCTCACCTCAGCTCGGCCACTTCCAGCTCGGCCACTTCCAGCTCAGCTCACCTCAGCTCGGCCACTTCCAGCTCAGCTCACCTCAGCTCGGCCACTTCCAGCTCAGCTCACCTCAACTCGGCCACTTCCAGCTCAGCTCACCTCAGCTCAGTCTTCTCTCTTCGGTCAACTCCCAGGACCTTCCACGTCGTCAGCATAGACAATATTCAATGATTCAACATCAGTAAAAACAAACCGGGAGACCGAAGTTTGTTGTCCTGAAAATACCAACGGGCAGCGCTTGGACCAACGCGTGAACGAAGCGTCATCATTATCAAACCTCTTAATTTAATGATCGGGGTCAACTAAATCGGCCAAAGCATAGTAAGTTGGTCAATCATAACCTCGTGACCTCATCACAAAGAATCAAGCTAAGATCACCCTTTAAGCGACCTAGCTTGGGGGCAAGCTGTTATGGAGTAAAAGTATTCTTGTTATTTACACCCCTCTCTCAAAAACAAAGTTATTGGGCTACCAAACACACGAGGCCCAAGCCCATTCATCAAAGGCTCACAATACACCTCCTCAATGGGCGGTCGGATCCCTTCACTCAAGCACACTTTGACTCTATAAATATGGCATTAATAACCAAATAAAAGGAGAGATTGATTACCCTTTAATACTTGCATTTTAACTCTCCAAAGCCTGACTTTAGCATTGGAGTGACTTTGCAGGTACACCCCACCTCAAGCTCGGTCACTTCAAGCTCGGCCACTTCAAGCTCGGCCACTTCCAACTCGGCCACTTCAAGCTCGGCCACTTCCAGCTCGGCCACTTCCGGCTCGGCACTCACCTCGGTTCGCCACTTCCACTTCGGCTCACCTCAGCTCGGCCACTTCCAGCTCAGCTCACCTCAGCTCGGCCACTTCCACCTCAGCTCACCTCAGCTCGGCCACTTCCAGCTCAGCTCACCTCAACTCGGCCACTTCCAGCTCAGCTCACCTCAGCTCGGCCACTTCCAGCTCGGCCTTCCTTCGGCCGGCTCACCTCAGCTCGGCCACTTCCAGCTCAGCTCACCTCAGCTCGGCCCACTTCCGGCTCGGCTCACCTCAACTCGGCCACTTCCGGCTCGGCTCACCTCGGCTCGGTCTTCTCTCTTGGTCAACTCCCAGGACCTTCCACGTCGTCAGCATAGACAATATTCAATGATTCAACATCAGTAAAAACAAACCGGGAGACCGAAGTTTGTTGTCCCCGAAAATACCAACGGGCCGCGCTTGGACCAACGCGTGAACGAAGCGTCATCATTATCAAACCTCTTAATTTAATGATCGGGGTCAACTAAATCGGCCAAAGCATAGTAAGTTGGTCAATCATAACCTCGGGACCTCATCACAAAGAATCAAGCTAAGATCACCCTTTAAGCGACCTAGCTTGGGGGGCAACTGTTATGGAGTAAAAGTATTCTTGTTATTTACACCCCCTCTCTCAAAAACAAAGTTATTGGGCAACCAAACACACCAAGGCCCAAGCCCATTCATCAAAGGCTCACAATACACCTCCTCAATGGACAGTCCAGATCCCTTCACTCAAGCACACTTTGACTCTATAAATATGGCATTAATAACCAAATAAAAGGAGAGATTGATTACCCTTTAATACTTGCATTTTAACTCTCCAAAGCCTGACTTTAGCATTGGAGTGACTTTGCAGGTACACCCCACCTCAAGCTCGGTCACTTCAAGCTCGGCCACTTCAAGCTCGGCCACTTCCAACTCGGCCACTTCAAGCTCGGCCACTTCCAGCTCGGCCACTTCCAGCTCAGCTCACCTCAGCTCGGCCACTTCCAGCTCAGCTCACCTCAGCTCGGCCACTTCCACCTCAGCTCACCTCAGCTCGGCCACTTCCACCTCACCACCTCAACTCGGCCACTTCAGCTCAACTCACCTCAGCTCGGCCACTTCCAGCTCGGCCACTTCACTTCGGCTCACCACCTCATTTCGGCCACTTCCGGCTCGGCTCACCTCGGCTCGGCCACTTCCATTTCGGCTCACTCTCCACTCGGCCACTTCGGCTCGGCTCACCTCACTCGATCTTCTCTCTTGGTCAACTCCCGGGACCTTCCACGTCGTCAAGATAGACAATATTCAATGATTCAACATCGGTAAAAACAAACCGAGACAAAGTTTGTTGTCTGAAAATACCAACGGCGCGCTTGGACCAACGCGTGAACGGCGTCATCATTATCAAACCTCTTAATTTAATGATCGGGGTCAACTAAATCGGCCAAAGCATAGTAAGTTGGTCAATCATAACCTCGGGACCTCATCACAAAGAATCAAGCTAAGATCACCCTTTAAGCGACCTAGCTTGGGGGCAAAATTGTTATGGAGTAAAAGTATTCTTGTTATTTACACCCCCTCTCTCAAAAACAAAGTTATTGGGCTACCAAACACACGAGGCCCAAGCCCATTCATCAAAGGCTCACAATACACCTCCTCAATGGACAGTCCAGATCCCTTCACTCAAGCACACTTTGACTCTATAAATATGGCATTAATAACCAAATAAAAGGAGAGATTGATTACCCTTTAATACTTGCATTTTAACTCTCCAAAGCCTGACTTTAGCATTGGAGTGACTTTGCAGGTACACCCCACCTCAAGCTCGGTCACACTCAAGCTCGGCCACTTCAAGCTCGGCCACTTCCAACTCGGCCACTTCAAGCTCGGCCACTTCCCGGCTCGGCCACTTCCATTTCCGGCCTTTCACCTCGGTTCGGCCACTTCCACTCGGCCACGCCTCGGCTCGGCCCACTTCCGGCTCGGCTCACCTCGGCTCGGCCACTTCCACCTCGGCTCACCTCACTCTCCACTTCGGCTCGGCTCACCTCAACTCGGCCACTTCCAGCTCAGCTCACCTCAGCTCGGCCACTTCCAGCTCGGCCACTTCCAGCTCAGCTCACCTCAGCTCGGCCACTTCCAGCTCAGCTCACCTCAGCTCGGCCACTTCCAGCTCAGCTCACCTCAACTCGGCCACTTCCAGCTCAGCTTACCTCAGCTCAGTCTTCTCTCTTCGGTCAACTCCCAGGACCTTCCACGTCGTCAGCATAGACAATATTCAATGATTCAACATCAGTAAAAACAAACCGGGAGACCGAAGTTTGTTGTCCTGAAAATACCAACGGGCAGCGCTTGGACCAACGCGTGAACGAAGCGTCATCATTATCAAACCTCTTAATTTAATGATCGGGGTCAACTAAATCGGCCAAAGCATAGTAAGTTGGTCAATCATAACCTCGGGACCTCATCACAAAGAATCAAGCTAAGATCACCCTTTAAGCGACCTAGCTTGGGGGGCAACTGTTATGGAGTAAAAGTATTCTTGTTATTTACACCCCCTCTCTCAAAAACAAAGTTATTGGGCTACCAAACACACCAAGGCCCAAGCCCATTCATCAAAGGCTCACAATACACCTCCTCGATGGGCCACCCGGATCCCTTCACTCAAGCACACTTTGACTCTATAAATATGGCATTAATAACCAAATAAAAGGAGAGATTGATTACCCTTTAATACTTGCATTTTAACTCTCCAAAGCCTGACTTTAGCATTGGAGTGACTTTGCAGGTACACCCCACCTCAAGCTCGGTCACTTCAAGCTCGGCCACTTCAAGCTCGGCCACTTCCAACTCGGCCACTTCAAGCTCGGCCACTTCCAGCTCGGCCACTTCCAGCTCAGCTCACCTCAGCTCGGCCACTTCCAGCTCAGCTCACCTCAGCTCGGCCACTTCCAGCTCAGCTCACCTCAGCTCGGCCACTTCCACCTCAGCTCACCTCAGCTCGGCCACTTCTAGCTCAGCTCACCTCAGCTCGGCCACTTCGGCTCGGCTCTCACTCACCTCAGCTCGGCCACTTCCAGCTCGGCCACTTCCAGCTCAGCTCACCTCAGCTCGGCCACTTCCAGCTCAGCTCACCTCAGCTCGGCCACTTCCAGCTCAGCTCACCTCAGCTCGGCCACTTCCAGCTCAGCTCACCTCGGCTCGGCCTACCACTTCCGGCTCGGCCACTTCCGGCTCGACTCACCTCGGCTCGGCTCGACCACTTCCATTTCACTCACCTCAGCTCGGCCACTTCCAGCTCAGCTCACCTCAGCTCGGCCACTTCCAGCTCGGCCACTTCCAGCTCGGCCACTTCCAGCTCGGCCACTTCAAGATCGGCCACTTCAAGATCGGCCTCCTCTTCAAGCTCGGAACATCAACCTCGGTAAACCGAATTCTTGATCAATCTCATCTCCTACCTACTATCTAGGATCGACTGACCCTTAGATACGGTACAGAACATATAGTATCTTCTGTGTATAGCTTTAACGACCACCACCGATTACAATTTATATAGTAGTTGATTACTAATTGATTAATTGGAAGTTACCGACTGACAGATTCTTTTTTGTGATGTGTCAACTTCTAATTGGTAGATAATGTAAAAAGCTTATATATCTATTGTATATATAAATTAAATCCTTCAATAAAATGCACGAACTGTTAGGATAATTGAATGACTTTAATTTATAGACACATCTCTTACGTCAAAAAAAATTCATTGGGTAGTTGGTTTTCAGTTGACTAATTGGTAGTTACCAATTGACCAAATTCTTTTACGTCAAAAAAAAAAATTTGACCAAATTCTATTTGATGATGTGTCAACATCTAATTAGTAGATAATGAAAAAGACTAATACAACTTATACACCTATTGTATATAAATTAAATCCAAATTGAAACTACTAACTTGTCATGGAAAGTGCCTCAGCCCGATCCGCTAACGTATATCAAATATCAAATATTCTACGTTTATAAAAAATAGAGGTGTAGGAGTATGTTTCTTTTTCTTAACAATAATAGAGGTATTTTTAATGAATATTATAGTATATTTTTACTGCTATGACTTACGATACTAAGCATTTTGGTTAGTATCTGTTATTATAGCACTAGCAACCACTGGATTGCTAATGTTTCAATGAAATTTAATCTAACATCTATTGTTTAATAAGGGCGCTGTTGTCATTTTACATCCATTCCATTTTAGTTATGCATTATTCAGGGAACCAATTCACGCTTACGGATTCCAGAAACGAAAGAGAGTTTCTGCATCGCAAGCCAGGGAGGCATCTCCGCCATCGATCCCCCTCCCATCACCGTCGCGGACGAATCCTCTGGTGAACCCCTTTCAAGATTCATCAAGTGTGTCACTAACAAACACCTTTTTTTTTGACGCAACTAACAAACACCTTTGATGAATCCCTTTCCTGATTTCGGTTTTGTAAGGTTTGCTTGATTTCCTCAGTTGCGAATCATCATCTTCTTTCTTCGATTTCGATTTTGCTTTTGCACTTTCTTGATTGATTCACGAATCATCTTCTCCATTCCTTCGACTTCGAATTGACCTTTACAATTCGATTTCGCTTTTCTACAATTTCTGGCTTGATTTGATTTCTGGATTGATTAGTGAATTCGATTTCATGCAAACCGTGTTTTCAGTTTTTCGCAATGCTTCAGTGTTTCTGCAAACCATGTTTCCATCTCTGCTTCAGGTTTCACAACCTCTTCTCTAACCATTGTAATGCAAATCTGTTGTTAGTGGCATCTAACCACAGTTATGCATATATGTGGTTAGTTGCATCTAACGGTTGGCATCTAACCACAGTTATGCATATCTGTGGTTAGGGCATCTAACCATTGTAGTACAAATCTGTGGTTAATGAACGAAGTTTTTTTTTTGTGTGAAAAAAACGACGCAATATATTATTTATTCATTTTTTAGGTAAATGACCCTTTTACCCTTTTAGCAACAAATACTAAACATATATTTAGTACCATAAATCATTATTTAACAAAATGGTTTTATCTTTTTATGAGACAAATCTGTTATGTATTAAAAAATAGAATTTATTTTATTTAAATTTATAGAAAAAGGCTATAAAAACACCACTAAAAATTCGTTGAACAATCCAAACTAATCTAAAAATTATAAAAACACCATTAAAAATCTAATAAAATCAAAATAAGGCTATACAAAATTTTTTAGATTTTTTGGAGATTATAAAAATTTTAAAAAATTAATAAAAATAGTAAACGATGGAATTTGAGATTTTGAGCCCCGCAGTCCCGATAGAAGTCCCTTCTTCAGAATTAATAGCCGTGGTTTCGCAACAATCGGAGTAGGTTGTCCGAAAACCGATTTTTTAGCCTAGATTATCTACCCGACGTACAACATCGTCACCTGTAACGAATATCTACAAAAGTTATGTTTTGCATAATTAATATGATATTGTGTATAATACAATATATTTTTGATTAATAAGTCCTCAATTTCTAATTATATGTTGAATTTTTTTTACTAATTTTTATACAAAACAGATTTATCTAACAAATAGGTAAATTCGTTGTCTAAATTAACACAACAGATTTATCTATTTGTTAGATAAATCCGTTTTGTAATAAAATTGTCCAAAACAGATTTATCTTTCAAATAGATAAATCCGTTGTTGAAAAAATAGGCAACAAATTTATCTATTTGTTAGGTAAATCCGTTTTGAACATTTTAACTATAGATTTATCTAACAAATAGATAAATCCATTGCCTATTTTTTAACAACAAATTTATCTATTTGAAAGATAAATCCATTTTGGCTATTTTTTAGCGGTAAATTTGAAAAAGAAAACATATTCATGGGGGTATAAGTGGAGATGGTGGGTCCAAAAAACAACCCATACAAGAATACACAATTCCCCTTGGCCCACGAGGCCCAATTAGTATAACACACTAATTTTTGGATAATTTTTTTGGACCCCCACAACCACCACCTATACCCCCACCCAACAGTTTTATTCCAGTTTTACCCCTCATTTTTGTCCAAAGTGGATTTACCTACCAAATAGATAAATCTGTTGTGTTAGTTTTAGACAACAAATTTATTTATTTGTTAGACAATTCCGTGGTGAAATATCCAAAATGGATTTACCTAATGAATAGATAAATCATTGTGTTAATTTTAGATAAAAATGCTTTGGTTAATATACAAAAGTACAATATCTGAGGATGGTAAAAAAAATAATAGCCTAACTTTTTGAATTTTAAATTCCATATCCCACATTTTAGTAAACTTCCATTTTTATTCTTGTCAAAATTTTCTCTCAAAATCTATCACACCTCCCAACTTTCTCACAAAACTTTGGAGTAGAAAAGTGAACATATGGAATTTCGAGAACAATAGAATTACATTTCAAAAATTTCTGTTGTGAAATTTCTGGAATATATTTTTGTTTTTTGTGTAGTTCTATCTTCACTCTAACTAAAATTTCTTATGAATTATATGTTTATGTAAACTTAGTTCACGTATATACAAAATCTAATCTAATTTTGAACATATGTGACCTCAGTTCATACAAACGCATGTGAACTACCTAGGTTCACATATGTGCAAATCATATTTCCAAGTCTCGTCCAGAAGCATGATTCAACTTTGCACACAGTGTATATATATATATATATATATATATATATATAAAAGATTCCCTATACTAGAGCAAACAATAATAATACTTGGGCAAAAAATTTCAGCCAAATATAGTCAAATAGCCACTTTACAATATCAATTAAACAAGTTTTTTAAGCCATTAACTAACATGTATTTTCACATATTTTTTTAGTCAATGGCCTAGAAAAACATATTAGTTAATGACTTAAAAAACTTAGTTAATTGGTGTTTTAAAGTGATTATTTGACTGTAAATTTTTGTCCAAATAAGATAACTCTAGCTAGAGCAAAAGTCCCCAATGACTAAACATTAGCAAACAAAATGATAGAAAAAAATAAGGGTAAAAGTGCACATCTTTTTTAATAGTGAGAACGTACGAAGCATTAAGCAATGAATGTATCTGTCAAAAGCATGAGGTTGGCTTTTGTGTTTGTCAAAACTCAAAAAGTTCCAACATAATGTTTAGGCATGAAGATGAATAGCTCCTCTTGTACTAATTCAATTCATAATTGATTCGATTCCAATATTAATTTTTGATCCCTTCCTTTTCTACATTTTAATCATAGTTGTTTAGCATTTTGTCCTGCAAACTTCTTTCAGCATCCAACATATATGTGTGAAATTCTCAGATAGTGGATTTTATTGTTGGAGAAATCTTGCTTTCACGCGCATGCAATATATCACAAGCACATATATTACCAACTAGAATATATAGTATTCCTTGTGATCTCATATGTAAGAGAAAAATACAATTTTAAGTTTATTAAATAACTGATATATTTGACTAGAAAACCATATATTTAGTTTTAATTAATTTTGATCATCGCAAAACGTATTGAGATAAACTCAAGTCCCACATTGATTAGAGATATGGTCTCATAAGAGTATATAATGATAGGGCAACCCTCACCTTACAAGTCGGATTTGTAGGGTTGAGTTAAGTCTAAGCCACGTTTTAAGATGGTATTCAAAGCCAATCAAGATCTGTTGGGTCATCTATTATCGAGCCACTCATGTCCTGCTCTAGTTGTTTAGTCCTGGGCGTGAAAGGTGTGTGTTAAGAATCCCACATCATTTTATAAGGTTGAGTTAGATGCAAACCACGTTCTCAAAAAAACGAAACACTCATTCAATCGATTAAAATCTGTTTGATGTTTTCATATTTGTTTAATTAACTAGAATGGTAAAAATATTGTTATACACATATACATAAAATATCATTTTAATTTGTTCCCTCTTCTTATAATATCTTCATCCAATAAAGAAACAGAGGGAATATTCTCTTCTTTTTCATTTTCTCCATGTACAGTGCTAAAGTAATGGAATTCAAAAAATAAACAGTTGTAGTCAACCACAGAAGAACAGTTAGCAACAGAGCGAGTGAGTGAGACTGAGAGTAGTGCTTCTCAAAAGCATACTAATGTGTTTGATCTTTTGAAGATTCTCTCGTGCAAGCAAATTGTACTATACAATAAAATAGTTGTCACCACTAAGTAGCAGTGTACTTATGCATCCCAAAGGGGGGAAAGCATGTGGAAAACACAATTAAGAGTTAAGATTAGGGGTCTGATTTTTCCGAGATCCCCTCCTACTCACTACACACCCCGAAACCCCTTAAATCCCTAAACTACCCTTCAATTAAAAATATTTTATCTCTCACTCTCCCTCCCAATCTCACACCCCTCTCCCAAATTCCAACCTGAACCCTACCTCTCCCTTCGATTTCTCACCCTCACTCTCCCTCTCAATCTCAACTCCACCATTTTTGAAGCTCGCATCTCGCATCCTACGCACCAGGTACTCCCTCACTCTCCTCTTTTTCCATTTTAGTGTTTTAATGGTATGTTGCTGCGTTTTCTTTTTTCTGTAATCTGCGATACGTTCAGTTGGCCTTCCCCGAACACTTCGGGGAATGATAAACTTCGAACACGTTCGGGTAAGGGCAACTGAAACAGTTAAAATGTCTCCAACAATTTTATGTTTTATTTTGAAATTACGACCATACTATTTTAATTATAGTTTTGAAATTGTTTTAATGTGTTTGTTTTTGTTTCTTCAGAGCCACACATGGAGAGTACTGGATGGCATGAAGAACCTCTAAGCTGTTGAAAATTTCAAAAAAAAATTGAAAATGTTCGGGTGCCCTAGTCCGCGCGCAGTGCGTTAGATGGGCACGGTCGTGACGTGTTCTAATGGCCATAACCGAACCATATAAAATTTCAAAAAAAAAAAAACACGGAAGCGCTGGCCTCATTAATAGTATTTTGGTCATTTTGCATGATTTAGGGGTGTGGGGTGAGTAGGAGGGGATGTGGGAGAAGCATGGGCCTAAGATTAGTTTGGTTAAATTGGACCGCCCAGCCTCGTCTGACCTGACCGGCCACACTGGGCCAAAACACAAAACTAGATTAAGCTTGAGCAGTCTAGTTGTTTATTTAGCGGCTCATACTTCTTACAACCCCCCTCTACTCACTAGACACCCCCAAAACTAGCGAAAAGACCAAAATGTCCTTAATGGAACGCACACTTCCATTTATTTTGGAGATTACGATGGTTCGGAAGTTCCCCACCGAGTCGGTTCAAAAGTTTACCACCGAGTGTTGTATCTTCACAGACACCCCCCTAATATTGAACTTACCAGGTTCAGAAGTTCCCCACCAAATCGGTTCGAAACTTTGTGGCCGAACCATTAAGAGTTTTAGAAAAAAAAAAGAGGGGCATTTTAGAGATATTGGGGTGTTGGGGGTGTCCACCGAGTAGGAAGGGGGTTGTATGAAGAGTTGGCCTATTTAGCTACCCATACTAAGCTTATTTGTCTAAAAGAGATAAAAGAATAACAAGTATGTAAGTTTAAGTCCATTATTACCACAAATAAATATAGCGATTTTTGTTAACATGAATATTTTGGTCCTAGCTCCTATGTTACTTTTGTCAATTTTGGTCCAATTTTTTCTTAATTTCGCAATTTTTATCCTCAAAATCATGAATTATCTATACTTTTGGTCTCCAAAAATATTGGATTTTGGAAAAACAAGGAACTAAAATCGCGCAATTCACGATTTTTAGCAACAATGTGCAATGAAAAATCACAGGGTCAAAATTACCAAATTATTAGAGCATAATTGCCAAAAGTAACATCAAATGACCAAACCTGTCGACCGAAGAAATTTGGAAGACAAAAAATACAAATAAGCTTTTATATAGTAATAAAATTTATGGTAGCTCCACCACTGTTTTTATTATCATCTTTAATATGCATTTTACAATACTACATAAGTGTTATTTATAGGATCTAAATAATGTAAGTTAGTTGATCAAAAATAAAATAAAATAATGTAAGTTACATATGGATAGGAATGGTATAACTTAACGTGTCATTAGCATCCCAAGTTAAGATCAATAACAATAAGTAAATTGCTTTTACTCATGAGAGTTTTTTTTGAAGCAAACTCATGAGATTTATAGATCGAGAACATATTATGGAATATGAAAAACTTAAAAATATAGACATCACCGAAAATTCTTAACAAAATAACATTTTTCACCATTTTTAAAGGTTGTTTGATGCAGTTCTCTATCCATATGTACACAACTTGAACAAAGGTCTTTTTTCGATATACATATGATAGTAGAGGCCATTATTACTGTAGTAACTAGCGGTATACTCGTGCATACGCACGGGTACCGTCACGTTTTTTATATAAATTGACTAAGTTAGAAATTAATTAGTTCGAATATATAAAAAATAAGTACATATAAAAAACAAAATATTAAAGTATAACTTTTCATACCACCAACATATAATGTCTCCTGTTAGACCTCAAAAACAATATATATATAACTAATGATTTATAAAATTAATCTTTAATGGTAAATATATAATCTTATTAAGTTGTTAGTCTTCAATTTATTTTTTTTGACAAAATGATCTCTAACCCTTCAATACATGTTTTCATGTCAAATACTTATATCGATAAACTCGGTGGAAACTGTAATATTATTCTCCGTCAAGACTCAAAAGTAAAATGTTATAAGATTATTTGGCTCAATTTTGGCCACATTTTAAATTTTGTAAATAGTAAGAAGATAGATAGTAATTTTATAGTAGTATTTAAAAATTATAATTATTAATAACAAATATTTGTCCCTTGTTTTTTTTATATGTCTTTGATAGTTATTTGAAAATTAAAATTATGATTATCAACGACAAATAGTTGTTTGAATAGTCATAAATCTTTTCATTTTTTTAAGAGGCCAAAAAGTTATTTTAACATTTTTTTGGTAGTTAAATTGATTAGTTTTAGTAAATTATAGTAGATAGTAGAAAACTGATAGTTAATTTTAGTAGTCTTTAAAAGTTATAATTATTAATGACAAATATTAGATAGTAGAAGAAAGATAGTAGATTTACAAATATTAGATAGTAGAAGAAAGATAGTAGATTTATAGTCGTCTTTATAGTTGATTTAAGATACTGAAAAGTTATTTTGGAATATTTTTCCAATGATTAAATTGATTAATTTTAGTAAATTAGTAGATGATAGTAGATAATAGAAGAAAGATAGCACATTTACAATAGTTTTCAAAACTTATAAGGATTAATAACAAATATTTATCCTGTGTGTTTTATATATAAGTGACGTTTATTTGTCCAGTGACAAATATGTCACGTGTATTTTTAATAATTATCAGTTGTTTGAATAGTTATTAAGTCTTCTTATTTTAGTAGATTAGTTGATAATAGTAGATAGTATAAGATACATAGTATATTTACTGTACTCTTCAAAAATTATAATTATCAATAACAAATATTTATCTCGTGTATAAACAATTCTTGTGAAAGTCTTGTTGTTTTGGTTTTGAGTACACTTAGTGCTCCTATTAATTAAATTTTTGCTTATCTAAAAAAAATTTATCAGTGATAAATATTTATCACATGTATTTTTAAAAAAGTTGGTTTAAAACTTCTTATTACTAGTTAAAAAATAGATAGTAAATTTATAGTAGTGCATATCCTATTTTTTCTCATTTTCTCTCTCCTTTCTCTCACACACATTTTTTCCCCTTTTATCTCTCTTCCAAATTATCTGACTCTCTTTTGTCTCTCTCTCTCTTTTTCATTCTCTCTTTCTTTTTTTTCCTTCTTTTCTTCCTCTCAACGCCTCTTCTCTCTCCCTCTCTCACATTCTCTCTCTCTTTCTCCCTTTCTCACTTTTCTATCTCTACAGCTACTTTTTAGGTTTTTTTAAAAAGTTAGTAACTTTTTCTTAGTTAATTACCAATTTACCCCCAAAAAGATGTTTTGATAAATTTATAGTTAGAGGTTATTTTGTAAAATTGGTGTGGGTGTTTTGATTAGAGTTATATATATATATATATATATATATATATATATATATATATATATATATATAAAATATATATTATATTATGTTATATTATAGTATATTATATTATATTACATTACTAGTGGCATACCCGTGCATACGCACGGGTGCCGTCATGTTTTTATAAATGAACTTACACAGTATTTAAACAGTCTGAAGTAGTTTTAAAAAATTATAATCATCAATGGCAAATATTAATCCCGTGTTTTTTTATATATCTCTGCAGTTATCCCGTGTTTTTTATATATCAGTGCAGTTATCTCGTAGTTTTAATTGGTTATTTTAGTTGATTAATAGATTATAGTAGATGGTAAAAGTTAGATAGTAAATTATCAATAAAAAATATTTCTTTAATATTAATTAGTAGTTAAATAGCGATTAAGCCTTCTTATTTTTTTAGATTGTAGGTTTATAATAGTTTTCAAGAATTATAATTATCAATGGCAAATATTAATCTCGTGTTTTTTTATATATCACTGCAGTTATCCCGTTTTTTTTATATATCAGTGCAGTTATCTCGTAGTTTCAATTAATTATTTTAGTGATTAGTATATTATAGTAGATAGTAAAAGAGAGATAGTAGATTATCAATAAGAAATATTTATTTTAAATAGTCAGTAAATCTTCTTGTTTTTTACATAGTAGGTTTATAGTAGTCTTCAAAAATTATAATTATTAGTGGCAAATATTAATCTCGTGTTTTTTTTATATATCACTGCAGTTATCACGTGTTTTTTAATATTTCAGTGCAGTTATCTCGTATTTCAAATTGATTATTTTAGTTGATTAGTAGATTATAGTAGATGATAAAAGTTAGATAGTAAATTATCAATAAGAAACATTTGTTTAATATTAATTAGTAGTTAAAATAGCCATTGAGCCTTCTTGTATTTTTAGATAGTAGGTTTATAATAATGTTCAAAAATTATAATTATCAATGACAAATATTAATCTCGTGTTTTTTTATATATCACTGCAATTATCCCGTGTTTTTTATATATAAGTGCAGTTATCTCGTAGTTTCAAGTGATTATTTTAGTTGAATAGTGTATTATAGTAGATAGTAGATTATCAATAAGAAATATTTATTTTAAATATTTATCAGTAATTTAAATAGTCATTAAATCTTCTTGTTTTTTACATAGTAGGTTTATAGTAGTCTTCAAAAAAATTAAATTATCAATGACAAATATTAATCTTGTGTTTTTTTATATATCAGTGCAGTTATCCCGTGTTTTTTATTTATCATTGCAGTTATCTCGTAGTTTCAGTTAATTATTTTAGTTGATTAGTAGATTATAGTAGATAGTAAAATATAGATAGTAGATTATCAATAAGAGGTGATAGTAGATTAACAGTAAGAGTGTAAACAGATTTCAGAGAGAAAAGAGAAGATATTTTAATAGAGTAATTTAAGTAGAGTTGTGTTTGTATCAATTTAGAAATTTAGTTTTAAAAACTAAAGTGAAGTGAAAAGAAAGAGAAGAATTGTTTGTGGAAAAATAAAAGTAAAGTAAAAAGAAAAAAAATGAAAAAAGAGAGTGTAGGAGAAAAGTGAAAAGAATGAAAGAGAGTGTAAGAAGAAAGAGAAAAAAGGAAGAAAGAGAGAGTAAGAGAAAAGTAAAAAGGAGGAAAGTGAGTGTAAGAAGAAAGAGAAAAAAGGAAAAAAAAAAGAGTGTAATGTAAGAAGAAAAAAGAAAGAGAGGGTAATGACATTGTTACCCCTAAATTGAATATGTGTCTTGTTAATAAGAGATCTAAAGTGGTAATTTTGTAGGAAGTTTGTTTGTATAAATAGATATTAGATTAGATATTAGATTAGATATTAGATCAGATACTATACGTAACCAAAAAAAAGAGTTATTATATTATATTATATTAAGTGGATGGATGGATGATTATCCATTGAATGGTTTAAGATTTGAAAACTATATATGTGTAGTATGTGTGTGCTTTTTGAGTTGTAATATATACACACAATTAAATGAATCTTAAACTATAAATAGATAAATAGATACTATACGTAACCAAAAAAAGAGTTATTATATTATATTATATTAAGTGGATGGATGGATGATTATCCATTGAATGGTTTAAGATTTGAAAACTATATATGTGTAGTACGTGTGTGCTTTTTGAGTTGTAATATATACACACAATTAAATGAATCTTAAACTAGCACAAATAAAATACGCATGTCTACGGCTTTATATCACAGATTGTCGGTTACTTGGAGGAAAGACTATCGTAACTTGACTTGCTACTCTGACTCCTTGAATGTTATTCAGTTGGTGACTATTCAGACTAATCTGTGGCATGTCTATGCTCCTCTCATTCAGAATATCATTGATCTACTTAAGATGAATTGGAATGTGCGCCACACCCCTGGGAAGGTAATGCTTGTGCGAATTGTTTGGCGAAAATTGGTGCTACAGGTGTTTGCGACTGGGTTGAATTTGTGTCTCCCCTTTACGCGCTTCGTGTTCACCTCTAGTTGCTTTCTCCTTTTTCCTGTTTTGTTTTGCCTCCATGTATCAAAAATAAAATAAAGGCTTAAATGCACTTTTGATCCCCTTATTTTATTAAATGTGCAATTTTGATCCCCTATTTTATTTTGGGCAAATTTGGTCCCTCTATTTTACAAAATGTGCAAGTTTGATCCCCCTATTTTATTTTGTTCAATTTTGGTCCCTCAATTTTACTAAATGCTAATTTAGATCCCCCTCTTTATTTTTGTGCAACTTTGGTCCCACTATTTTTCAAATAATTTTTGTAAATAAACTATTTTTGTGTTTTATACTTTCAATAGTTAAATATTTATTTTAAAAACTAGAAAAAATTTAATTATTTTAAATAATTAAATTATTTTTATATTTTAAATATTTAAAATATATTTAATAAAATAATGAGGTGGTCCCCCTACTTTATTATTTTAATTTATCTTATAAAATATAAAAATAGTTTATTTATTTTAAATAATTTATTTTTAAATAAATATTTAAATATTGCAAATATAAAATATAAATTTAGTTTATTTATTTTTAAAAATTTCTATTTTTGAATAAATATTTAACTATTTAAAATTAAATATAAAAATAGCTTATTTATTTTATTTAATTAAATAATTTTCTAATTTTTAAATGAATATTTAACTATTAAAAATATAAAATACAAAAACAGTTTATTTATACAAAAATTATTTGGAAAATAAGGGGACCAAAATTGCACAAAAATAAATAGGGGGATCAAATTTGCACATTTACTAAAATAGGGGGACCAAAATTGCCCAAAATAAAATAGGGGGCTCAAAATTGCACATTTAATAAAATAGGGGTACCAAATTTACCCAAAATAAGATAGGGGGATCAAAATTGCACATTTTATAAAATAGGGGGACCAAAAGTGCATTTAAGCCTAAAATAAAATACGCACGTATACACAATTTCACATTGGTCACCAGCTCATCATATTTCATAGGGATTACAAACATATTTAACTCTATATATAAATTAGACAAACCCGTGTATCCCACGTGTGATAAACTTTTTCTTGTTACAAAGATTTTAGGGTGAGGAGATGGTATCTCAGTCCAAGATAGGGAAAACTTTCAAACTCTTTTGAGCACTTACGAAGAGAATTACATTTATCTCACCCCAAAGAGACTAATGAGTGATGAGTAATATCTAGTAATGCATATATAATGGAGTCCATGACATACTATATTGTTCTCCTAGATGTCATTTGATTCGCAAATAGGTAATTACTGGATTGGATATTACAATACTGGACAACGTTTTGTGTCGTACACTATTTGATGGACATTGGGTACCACAAACAAAAAAAATGCAAAATTTACTATATATAATTGAACTCTAAGATGTATATAGTTATTTTATATAATATATACTATAATACAATTAACTAACAATACTGACTTAGTGACTTAAGCTACTCCGGGACACAGGGGGTCGGTCCGATGCTCCTATGTTCAATTCTCGTAAGCACAAGCAGAGACTAGTCTTTTCTTGAAAGCGTTATGACAGTCCGTAGATAGTTAGCAATGGGTTGAAGCAAAGAGAAAATTATAATAAAATTAGAAAATTATAAAGAAAAATCATAGAGAGAAGGAGAGATGAAGGAGAGAAAGAGGTCGTGAGATGAGAAGATAGAAGTGAGACAGAGAGGGAGAGCGATGAGAGGAGAAAGTTAGAGAGAGAGAGAAGAAAAAATTATTGAGTAGGAAATGAAAATAGTACTTTGTATTTTTTTTTGGATGGACAGAAATTTGTAGTGTGGAACAGAAATTGCTGCACTATGATTTTGTGAGAGAGAATAAATTGTTTGTCTAGTCCTTTGCCTCCAATTTTGTCAAGTACGATGACAAGTTTCCCAATCGAACAGAGTGCAACTAGAGTGGTCCTATCTAATCTCATATGCCATCCGTCTCATATATATGACTTTCTAGCCAAAAAAATATGTCTCACAATACATGACTTTTTAGAATCCCAATAAACATTAATGTTTCTTTTCCTGTTATACCCTCATTATTCTACTAATTTATCTTTCTAATGTCATTAATGAGGGTTAATTTGGTAAACTAACTCACCATTCATTTTTTCCATACAAAATTAATTGCTTTTCTTAATTTGTGTGAAATGATCTAAAACGACATATATAATATGGAACGAATGGAGTACTTTTTAGCAAATCACATACTCTCTCTGTTACAAAATATAAACAAAAACTGGTCAACGAAAGTTGATGTATTTAGTCCAAAATATGAACCACATACATTAACTTTCGTTGACAAATTTTTGCTTATATTATGTAACGAAGGGAGTAGATATTTAGATTTTTCTTCAATTTTAATTAAGACTAAGTGCGGTGGAGGTTGTCTTGTCAGCAAAGCAGGGTTGTTAGTAAAGAATAATGTGGGAGACAAGCAAAAAACATAAGAATGCTAGTAACAGTTGACACAACATCTTTTTAGGACTATTGTGGGCCATACCTATTCCCTCTACTAATCTTCTTCACTATATTTATATCCCCCTTTCTACTGCTCTTCTCTTCATCACCACTACTAACTAGGCTAGGCTTCAATTATTTGGTCAAACACAACAATTAAGTTCACATCATAACTAGCTAGTTATAGTTGTGTTTTTGCAATGGCTGATTCCTCTTCTTCGAAGAGAACAATGTGGTGTTCTATTCCTGAAAGAGGTCAGCTGCATGTGGCCATGTTGGCACTGCAGTTTGGCTATGCTGGTTTCCATGTTGTTTCAAGAGCTGCCCTTAACATGGGTGTTAGCAAACTTGTTTTCCCTGTCTATCGAAATGTCATTGCCCTTCTTCTTCTACTTCCCTTTGCTTACTTCTTGGAAAAGTAATTACTCCCTACCTAGTAGTACATTAGCATTTCTTTATGAAATTAATTAATTAATTATTAATACTACTATATAATACTAATATGATTGATAGCTCATATAGGTCTTTCCATTTTTGTTTATGTCTATCAATTATGTATCTTAACTTTATTTTCCTTTTGTTCAGGAAGGATAGACCAGCCATTACTTTCAATTTCCTCTGCCAGTTCTTCTTTCTAGCACTTGTTGGGTATGTATGTCTATCTAATCTAATTATAAATAAAACCGTGCAAAGTTAGTTAATTCCTAATTGTAAAAGAAAATTAAGGAACAATGAGGTGTCAATTGATCGGTACGCAAATAGATGTGTCAATTTTGGTCCAATTCAACAGATCGGCTCGATGACCTAGTATTTTGGACTGCACTTGCTAAATATAGGCCTAGAGAAGAATTAAGCTGTTAATTGGCCCAATTGAGTTGACTCGTGGGTCAAATTGAGTCTATTTTTTTAATACTTTTTTAACAACTTTTGTGGTTTCTTTTGTTAGAAGTTGGACTAGACCATGTCGTTGGTCCAATACTTTGAGTTTGATTACAAAAAACACAACTAAGTAGACAATTGAACCAATCCGCCGAGCTCGCTTTTATGTATAGGCCAGGCCAGGCTGTCTAAGTTATATGGATTTTATTGACCAAAAAAAAAGTTATATGGATTTCGGATTACTTTATACTTTTATCATTCTCTAGATAACATATAGTTTATATGATTATATATTGCAATATTAATTACTAATTAATTAACTAAACTGCAGGATTACTGCAAACCAAGGTTTCTACTTGCTTGGTTTGGACAACACATCACCTACATTCGCATCAGCTATACAGAACTCTGTCCCTGCCATTACATTTCTCATGGCAGCCATACTCAGGCAAGCAAGCAAGCAAGCCCAATTCATTTATTAATCTCTCAATTACTATTCACACCCCGTTTTTGCTAATACACCCCCCTTGCATTTTGATCAGGATAGAGCAAGTGAGACTGAATAGAAAAGATGGGATAGCTAAAGTAGCAGGAACAGCATTTTGTGTTGTTGGTGCAACCGTGATTACACTTTACAAGGGTCCAACTATATATACCCCAACAATTAATAATCTAAATAGTAGCAGCGACACAACAACAATAACAGTTAATATAATTGGACATTTGGGTGATGCACAGGGAAAGAACTGGACACTTGGTTGTGTTTATCTCATAGGACATTGTTTGTCTTGGTCTGCTTGGTTGGTGTTCCAAGCACCTGTACTTAAGAAGTACCCTGCTCGTCTCTCTGTTACTTCTTATACATGTTTCTTTGGACTCTTGCAATTTCTTCTTATTGCTTTGGTTGCTGAAAGAAATGCTCAGGCTTGGATTTTTCACTCTGGTGGTGAAGCTTTCACCATTTTATATGCGGTACGTAATTACTAGTTCATCAACATCGACACTTCAGGTTGAAGATATCTTAGACATGATGTCTGGTGTTCGACACACTGACAATGACACTTTAATTATTTCTAATTTTTAAATTAAAATCAGTGTCTACTTGTTCGTGTCCAGTGTCGTATCTAATGAATATTGGATATATGTGATGTAGGGAGTGGTGGCATCTGGAATTGCATTTGCAGTACAGATATGGTGCATTGACAGGGGAGGTCCAGTGTTTGTTGCTGTGTATCAACCTGTTCAGACTTTTGTTGTTGCTATCATGGCTACCATTGCTTTAGGAGAAGAGTTCTACTTGGGAGGGTAATTAATTGCTCTTTCTCTATCTTTTTTTTTTTTTTTTCATAATATATATGGTTGTAGTGTGAAGAGCTATGTAGCAGCAATTCTGGTTGAAGATTTACGTGTCAAACACCGATACCAACATTAATATTTCAATTACTTGTATTTTTTAGTATTTTTTAAATTAAAATTAGTATGTACATGTATGTGTCTATATCGTGTCTGTGCTTCCTTCTAGAAAGTTAAAAAAGGTTAAATAAAAAAATCATTATAAGATATTAAAAGTAAGATTATGTCTCGTGTGTTTCTTTTTCTTTACCTGATCTGCTTTTTTTTTGCTCCTTTTCATTGAACTTTTTACTAAAAAGTATTTTATTATTCCTTCTAATTTGGTTCTCTTACTTTGTGGCTGGATTTGAATTTGTTTATGATGATGTTATAGGATCATTGGAGCAGTGTTGATTGTAGCTGGACTATATTTTGTATTGTGGGGTAAAAGTGAAGAGAGGAAATTTGCAAAGGAACAACTTGCAATTGCATCCAATGCAGAAAACAGCATCATTAGGCCTGCAAGCCACACTAAAGCATCATCACTTGTTCAGCCACTTCTTCTCTCTTCATCAACAGAGAATGTTTGATTCATCACAAAAACCCTTTATTAAATTAACGACAACAAAACCAAAACAATTTCTACGGAGAAGATATTCCGGTAGGGATTAGTCTCTGCAGTTACGCGTAGAAGATATTTGGTTTATGTCATTCATGTATTAGTGTCTGTGCTTGTACACCGAAGGTTTTCGGTTTTTTTTTTCTTTTAAATTCAAATGCTTTCTTATTTAGTAGTACTTGTTTAGGGTGAGAGATTTTATGTATGGAATGATTGTAATTTTGGATGTCACTTAAAGTGGGGCCTAGCTTGAGCCTAAAATCCCCATGTTTTTTACATCTTGATTAAGTTTATGGTTTGATTTACCAAGACGAATTGTCACATGTGAATTGAACAAAGGCTTTTTTTACACCCCCCTCATTATCACTCTCACCTCCATAAATACTGTTTCGGACAAAAATGCTCCCAGTAATAGTGAAAATTTCGGAATTACCTATTGAGAAGTGGATGACCATGCCAAACACAGGACATGTCATTCCATTTTCACTATTGCTGGGGGCATTTTTGTCCGAAACGGTATTTATGGAGGTGGGAGTGATAATGAGGGGGGTGGGAAAAAAAAGCCTTGAACAAACTACGGTCCAAATGGTACAACTTGGAAGTGACCTGAAATTTCTTCTCCTCTGACTTTTCAACACATTAAACACTAGGGGTGGACACCGGTCGGTTGTGATCGGTTACGGGTTGAAAAGTCTTTATCCATGGAAAACCGAATAGTCTAGGAATGAAGCCGCAGCCGACCATTTAAGCCATCGGTTGCAACGGGTGACGGGTTCACGGTTTGATGAGTTTCTCGGGTGGTTTGAGTCGGTTTGAAGAAGAAGTAAATGGGCTTACAAAACGTCGGCCGCAATGAAATTGTAGAGATGATTTCAACCACACCCAGATATACAGACCAAATGGAGGAGAAGATGAATAGTGAACAGAGAGAGAAAGAATAAAAACATAAAAAATATGAATAAATTAGGGGTGAGAGAAATAAATGATATTCATTGAGTCCGCCTTGGAAAGACAAATGTGCAGTGAAAGTGGACAAGCTTTTAGGCTTTTACGAGTTCCAAACTTTAGCCTTAAGTATAATAATAATAAAAATAGAATAGATAATAGTTACAACTTACACTGTTAGCGGTTGGGTTCGGTTACCATTGGATTGTAACCTGAAAACCGAATCCGACCATTGAAAACCAATGTAATCCGTTTTTCACTCTTTGGGTTATGACGGTTACAACAACTCAGACCGAAAATCTCATTTATGGCTCGGTTTAACAGGTTTCGGACGGGTTATTATATTTTGTCCACCCCTATTAAACACAACTAATATAAATCTTTTTAGGTGATGAAAATATAAATATTTTTAATTATATTCATTCTTAAAAAGGATAAAAACGTACTATTAAAAGATATTGATTTGAGTTTGAGAATAAATGAAATATTTAAATAGAATCTTGTTCTCTTTAAAAATTTAAGAATTTTATTTTTAGTATATATAAAAACTTTATTCACTTTTAGTCTTCAGTTTTTTTTGTTAATGCTTGTAAGAGTAGTATATTGTATCTGATTGTATCTTTTGTATTAGAGTCCTAGAAGCTTCATATAGTTAATAATAGTTAGTTAATGTCTATCTAAAAAAAAAAAATAATAGTTAGTTAATATTCTGTTTAGAGTGTGCACAGGTTAAGTATTAGCTATGCACACGTTAAGATCAATATAAATAGAACATTTAGTGTAATACTTTCATACAACAGAAATACAAAGAATCTGTTACAAGTTTCCCTTTTCTCTTTCTCTCTCTCTTTACATTCTGTTATAGAATTTACATGGTATCAGTAGTTTAGCGATCCATGGGCGACGAAGAGTCTTACGGCGGAACGCCACCGCCAGTTCCTCAACCGATTCCATTATCAACAGCGCCGACGGTGGATACTCTCATCACTTTTACTTTGAAGATTTCCGATAAACTCGACGAGAAAAATTTTCTCGTATGGAGACAGCAAGTCGAGCCAATGATCAACGCTCATAACTTGCAAAGTTTCATCCACTTTCCAGATATACCAGAACAACACCTTACTTCCGATGATCGCGACGCTCGCTGGGAAAATCCTTGCTATAGGAATTGGCTTAAGCAGGATCAATGGCTGCTTTCGTGGCTTCAGTCCACTCTCTCGAGAGCAATCATGCCCCGTGTCCTTGGCTGCAACCACTCTTTCCAACTTTGGGAACGATTACATGATCATTTTCAAAAGTTGGCGTGCGCAAGGCACGACAACTTCGAACAGAGCTCCGATCTACAACTTTGGAGTCGTGAAGCATCGATGAATATCTTCTACGCATTAAATCAATCGTAGATAGTCTAGCTTCTGTTGGATCCCGTACCGGTCGAACAACATATTGATGTGATTTTAGAGGGCCTTCCGAGGATTATGCATCCGTAATATTCATATTGAAAGCAAGTTCGAAGCAAATCAACTTGAAGAGGTTGAAGCGCTCCTGCTTGCACATGAATTACGTTCTGGAAAGTTTAAGAAGAAATCTCAGGCAGAAACTCTATCAATCAATTTGACAAACACCTTACCTGCATCAACACAGAACACTGACTCTCAGCAAAACAATATCGGTAATTCTGTTCCTTACTCTAATAATGCTGCAACTGATAATTCCTTTCAAAACAATAGTTTCTCCGTTGGCTTTCGCGGCCGTGGTGGCCGTGGAGGCCGTGGTGGCCAAGGACGAGGCCGGTTTGGCAATGTCCAATGCCAAGTATGTTTTAAATTCGGTCATTTGGCTTCAATGTGTTACCATAGATTCAATCAAAGTTTTCAGGCACAAATACCTGTAGATTACCAAAGCTTTCCTCCTCCAAACAACACCTACTTCAACCAGCCTACAAATCCTTTTGCCTACACTTATCCTCCTAACAACACCTACTTCAATCAACCTTTATACCAGAACACTTGGACTAGACCAAGCTATAACCCTAGGCCACCCTCACAATCACCTAATCAACCTCAACAATTTCCCTACCCTCAAGCCTTGGTAACTACCTCAGTACCATCCACTACTAATAATGCACAATTTGTCATGGCATCCGACAATGCGTGCATCCATCACAACCACTCACCGCCTCAAAACATCCATCAACAGTCACCATTCGAAGGACTAGATCAAATTTACATTGGAAACGATCAAGGTTTGTTTGTTAAGAACTGTGGAACATCTACTTTTTCCTCACCTATTAATCCTCAAGTCTCTTTAATCTTGAAAAATCTTGTTCATGTGCCTTCTATCACTAAAAACCTTATCAGTGTTAGTCGCTTTGCAGCAGATAACAATGTCTATTTTCAATTCCATGCTAAAGATTGTCTTGTTTTCTCTTAGGACACCAATGAGTTGCTTCTCCATGGTCCAGTCCGTGATGATGGTCTCTATGAGTTTGCACCCCTCAAATTCCATCATCAGTCAAGCCTCCCTCAGTCCAAGTCTACCAATGCTGTTGTGTCTTCAAACTCTGCCATTGTTTCATCACCATCCAGTAGTTTACACTCTAATAGTACTTCTGTTTCATCAATAAATTCTGTAACTTCCCCCTCCCCTAGTCTTAGAACTATATGGCATCTAAGGTTAGGCCACCCCAACCATGTTTCAATGAACAATGTTTTTCAACGATGTAATATTCCTATTTCAAATAAAGATATTTTAGAGTTTTGTGCTGCATGTTGTATGGGTAAAGCCAACAAACTATATACTCCTCCCTCACAAACCATCTATAGTACACCCCTTGAACTCATTTACAGTGACCTTTAGGGGCCTGCACCTATTGAATCTACCAATAAAGCCAAATACTATGTTACTTTTGTAGATGCAGCAACTCGGTTTACATGGCTGTATTTGTTAAAGAACAAATCTGACACTCTAGAAGTCTTTAAACAATTCAAAGCTCTTGTTGAAAAATAATTTGGCCTACCAATTAAATCCCTCCAAGCAGATTGGGGAGGTGAATTTAGACCCTTCTCCTCTTATCTAGCTGACCAAGGTATCCTACACCGAATCATTGCACCTCATACGCATCACCAAAATGGGGTTGTTGAGCGCAAACATAGGCACATAGTTGACCTTAGCCTATCTTTACTTAGCCATGCTTCTCTCCCACTCAAGTGTTGGGACTATGCAGTTCAAGCTGCAGTCTATCTCATTAATAGACAACCTTCAGCTCCACTCAATCATATCCTACCTTATACTGCCCTGTTTAAAAAGGATCCTGACTATAATTTTCTCAAGGTGTTTGGGTGTGCTTGCTTTCCTTTACTAAGACCCTACAATGCACACAAATTTGACTTTCGTTCTCATGAGTGTCTTTTCTTAGGATATTCTACAAGTCATAAAGCTTACAAATGTCTTTCACCAAGTGGTAGATTAATTCTATCAAAAGATGTCATTTTCAATGAGATAAGATTTCCTTATCCATTTCTCTTTAAGTCTTCCCCTCCCTCTCACACCACTCCAAGTCAATCTGCCACTTTGAGTCCACTGCCAGTAGCTTCCAATGACTCCATATCTGCAGCTCCTCCACAAGCTTCAGATCAGCAAACCTCATCTCAATCTTCTTCCCATGTACCCTCCAACACTCTCACCTCTGACCCTGCCTCACCTATACCTCCTGCAGAACCTCTCCAACCTGCTCCTCAAACCAATTCTCACCCTATGCAAACCAGATCCAAGTCTGGTATTCCTTTGCCTAGACTACCACCCTCTGTTTTCCTTACCATCATCGAGCCCAAAACAGCAAAACAAGCCCTACAAGACCCTAATTGGCTTGCTGCAATGCAAGCAGAATATACAGCCCTCCAAAAGAACCAAACTTGGTCCCTTGTCCCTCTCCCTCCCCATAGGAAAGCTATTGGTTGTAAGTGGGTATTTCGTGTCAAGGAAAATGCTGATGGATCTATAAACAAATGCAAAGCTAGATTGGTGGCCAAAGGATTTCATCAAATACATGGATTTGACTTTCATGAGACCTTTTTACCTGTGGTGAAACTTGTAACTATCAGGGTGATTCTTACTTTGGCATTGACCTACAGCTGGCCACTTCACCAACTAGATGTAAATAATGCATTCCTTAATGGAACTTTACATGAGGAGGTATATATGGAACAACCAACTGGTTTTGTATTATCTGATCCATCCTTAGTTTGTAAACTACACAAGTCCCTCCATGGACTAAAACAAGCACCAAGACAATGGTTTGGGAAGCTCACTACTACTCTTCTCACTCTCAGGTTCAAAAGCAGCAAATGTGACCCTTCTCTTTTTATATTTCGTGCTAAGACATCTGTAGCTTATCTTCTAGTCTGGATGACATAATCCTAACTGGTAACACTCCTTCCCTCTTAAAACTCATCACTACACGACTGCATCAGCAGTTTGCTCTCAAAGAGTTGGGTGAACTTGACTATTTCCTAAGAATTGAAGTCCATAAACAATCCTCGGGCTCTTTGCTGCTTACTCAAACTAAATACATTCGTGATCTCCTCATTAAAACTAACATGCAAGATGCTGCCCCCGTTTCTTCTCCTATGGTTACCAGCACAAAATTGTCTAAACATGGTTCCCCTAGATTCAAAGATCCAACCTTATATCGCTCGGTTGTAGGTGCTCTGCAGTATGCTACATTGACACGGCCAGAACTGAGTTACTCTGTTAACAAGGTCTGCCAGTTCATGGCAGACCCTCTAGAAGCACATTGGACTGTTGTAAAACGAATCTTACGTTATCTACGGGGCACTACACACCATGGACTCCTTTTCAAGCCTGCCAATGTTCAACATCCTTTTGTTTTGGCAGGGTTTTGTGATGTTGATTGGGCATCCGATCCGGATGACAGGCGGTCAACCTCGGGCAGTGCAGTGTTCTTTGGAACAAACTTAGTGTCTTGGTGGTCAAGAAAGCACCCCTAGTAGCTAGATCCAGTGCCGATGCATAATACCGTAGCTTGGCACATACTGCATCTGAAATTTTGTGGATCCAAACTTTGTTGGCAGAACTACATGTCAAAATTTTATCTCCAATTATTCATTATGACAACCAAAGTACGGTTGCTATGGCTCACAATCCGGTGTTGCATGCTCGGACCAAGCATATGGAAATTGACCTATTCTTTGTTAGGGAAAGGGTTCTAGCTAAGCAACTCCAAGTCACTCACATTCCAGAACATGTCCAGATAGCCGATGCTCTCACCAAGCCTTTATCTACTGCTAATTTGCTACACTACAGAGACAAGCTTAGTGTGTGCTCGCTGATAACTCTATTTTATATAGAGTATTTCATATGTTTAAACTTAGTAATTGCTCTCTTTCAAGTAATAATAAAGAGTTTATATAGTATTTTATGTGATATATGATAGCTTGAGTGATTTGAATGGTTATAGTTATTATTAGGCCATTTTGGATATATTGTGGTATGTTTGATGTTTTGTTTCAGTTGATCTCAATGCTATCTCGCATCAAATGCTCCCCTGACCGATCCTCGCATCAAATCCGCACTACTTGGTGAATAAGCGATCTGTTTCATATGCATCCACTTGCAATTGATGACCTCTCCCGCCTGGTTCTCTCGATGCCATCCCACCTTGTATAGTAGCGCTACCATTCACACATAGCTATAGGCATAGCTTTGAAGAGTCACCAACATAGGGACACATGTTCTATCATCAATAAACCACCCTATGTACTTAGTCAAAGATTTCAACTTGGGATCAACCTCTGAGAAAAAGCAACTACAGCTATCATCCACTCAAGATTACTTCAACATGAAAAAGGAAGCACCTCTCTTGAAGGCTATAAAAGGACCTCACATCTTCATTTGGAAATATATCACAATCCATAAGTTAGATCAAAATTTCAATATACATAGTTAGTTTTTATATTTTTAGAGGAAGAGGAAGAGGAAGGAAGTGACAAATCCTCCTTAACTCGTTTTCATAGTGTTTGTATAGTGCTAAGGAGTAATGCTAGTGCATTGCTAGAAGATTTCATACAAAGTGTTTCAACATTTGTAACTTTTCTCTTGTTGTTGTTCTTTTGTGATTTCTATATATATAAACATGGTCTATTCAGTTTTATATATATCTTGCAATGTCTCTTGTTAGCTAAACCTTTCTTAGTTGGAATGTTCTAATCATTTAATGAGCTTTTAAGTAAGTATGTTGCATGTAGGTATGTTTGTACTTTAGTTCTTGCTTGATAATCTTTTCAATACTTATTTTGAACTTGATCACTTAGAATAAGTAAGATTTGTAAATGACCGTAAATGACTTACAATTAAGAACTCAAGAACTAATATGGGTGAGTGTTTTACATAAAGAAAACTTTGTGAAAACCATGCTAAGTCCTAGACATAGGATAGTATAGTCCATAGGATAATTGTGGGTACTTAAAATACAAGAGTGAATTTATTTAAGCAAATTGGATAATTGTTAGGAGGCAAGATAGACATTGACAACCCTTTCTTTTTGTGATAGAACAAGGATCATAAGAGTCGATAATGATACTCTAAAGAAAGTGACCGAAAAGGCACATAGCTAATGCAACAAAGATTCAGTCTGCAATTGCATCACATACTTCGCATCAAACACTTATAAGTAAATTACTTGATGAAGACATTCCAACTAGCTTTTTCTCTTTTACACTATCAACATTTTTACTTTGCTTTCTATCTAACTTAGTTGTGATCATCAAACAAAATCCAAAATTATTTTGTTACTTAGTTACTTTACACTTTATTACTTTATATTGATTTTAAAAGTGAGTTTTTCAATCTCTATGGGTTCGATCTTTTTACTACTTGTTTTTGACAAGTGTATACTTGCACACAAGTGTATGTGATTTTCATGCACCAAGTTTTTGGCGCCATTGTCGGGATTGAAGTAAATTCTTTTTAAAATTTGATATATAGTAATTTAGCGTTGTATATAAATTTCGGTATTTGTAGTTTCACAAAAACAAGACATGGTACTTAGTATATGTATGTAACCAAAACAGAACTCCAAAATATAGCTTAGATCCGTAAATAGAAAGAAGATTGAGGAGATTGCTAAGACTCCAAAAGCAAAATCAATAAGCTTGCAACATGTCATTCAAAGTGAAGAACAAAGCTCAAGGCCACACTCAAGTGAGAGGAGGCCCCGGTTCACAAAGATGCTATCAAGAAGAAGTTCATAGAGAAAATCTCATCCACATGGATCACATAGGTATGATTAATGATAGAGATAGACCTATGAGAGATTATGCTCGGTTTGATCATCAAAACATGCAAACTAGTATAAATAGACCTCATATTGATGCCATGCATTTTGAATTTAAGCCTATGATGTTTCAAATGCTTCAAACTATTGGTCAATTTGGAGGATCTCCTCATGAAGATCCTCATTTACATTTAAGGCAATTTCTAGAAGTATGTAGTAATTTTATTATAACTGGTGTTAGTGAAAATGCATTTAGATTAAGGTTATTTCCATATTCTTTGAAAGATAGAGCCAAGGCTTGACTAAATTCTTTAGAGCCTAACTCTATTCATTCATGGAATGAAATGGCTGAAAAAAATTTAGGAAAATATTTCCCACCTATCAAAAATGCCAGGTTAAGAAATGATATTACATCTTTTAGACAAAAAGAGTTTGAGTCTTTATTTGAAGCATGGGAAAGATGGAATGAACTTTTGAGAAAATGCCCTCATCATGGTTTACCTGTTATTATTCAAATGGAAACATTTTATAATGGTTTAGAACCTCAAACCAGAATAATGCTTGATGCATCATCTGGTGGAGTGTTATTAAATCTGTCATACAATGAAGCATGTGAATTATTTGATAGAATAGCAGCTAATAGCTCTAGTTGGCCTACTGAGAGGGTAAGTGCCCAAAAGAAACCATCAGGGGTACATGAAGTTAATGATATATCTGCCATATCTGCTCAAGTAGCCACTCTAGCTAATTTGATGAAAAACTTCACTCGGAAATGCTATCTTGCATCTAATGCAAGTGCATCACCGCACAACATCATTGCAAAGAAGAGAACAAGTACCTCCGTGCACACCTAGTTGTGTGTACTGTGGAGGAGGTCACTTGTATGAGGAGTGTTCTAGCAACCCTATCTCTGTAAATTATGTAGGTTATAATAGGAATAACAACCCTTATTCCAACACTTATAATCCTGGTTGGAAAGGCCACCCAAATTTTAGATGGAGCAACAATAGTGCACCTGCACCTAGAACTGCTCCAACTACACCAACCAACCCACCAGGATTACCAGCTCAGAATAACCAAAGAAACTCTCAACCTACCACTGAGAATTCTCTAGAATCCATGCTTCAAATAATAACCCAAATATGAACAAGTGGCAACGGAGCAAAGAACTAGGACCAAAGAATGAGAACGAGGAGCATATCTTATATTAAATTTCAAAATATTTTTAAGTTCATACCAATGGGAGCATCAACGGGAGAGACAATGGAGGGCAACAATGTAGGTGCGGATCTTATTCTCAAAGTATTAGTTTAGAGTAAAAAATACAGCGTCACCCGTATGGATGCACGGGTAAAGTACTAGTTTAGAGTTAGTTGTGCGTATCCTTATAAAATTTGAAAATTTTGTTTTTAATTACTTTTAGTTCTTGCTTTTTTCACAATGCTTTTTGTCTCTCTTCACTCTTAATAGCATTCTTTTTTTTGCGTCTTTTAATAGAGTTATAAACGCTATTAAATTTGACAAAAGAAAATGGGAAGACATGAGTAAAGTTTTTTATAAGGTTTACAAATAAAATTCTTAAATAATATTGAAATTAAACCTTTCATTGGTTCTCAAATTCAAATCAATATTTTTTAATATTAAGTTTTCGTCGTTTTTAAAATCATAAATAAATTAAAGGCTTAAATATGTTTTAAGCCCTTGCAAATATAGTGTTTTGGTTTAAGCCTTTGCAAAAAAAAAAATTGTAAAAACCATTCAAATAAAATAAAATAAAATAAAATATTATCAAATCAAATATCAAATAGAGTGTTAGCAAAATGACAAATATAGACACTCTCCTAAGATGCAAAGTGACCCTTTTTAGGGTATTTAAGTCATTTTACCACTAAATGTCAAAATAATCAAATCAAATATAAAATACTTCAAATAAAATAAAATAAAATAAATCAAATCAAATATTATCAAATCAAATATCAAATATAATCAAATAGAGTGTTAGTAAAATGACAAATAGAGAAACTCTCCTAAGATCCAAAGTGTCACGTTTTAGGGTATTTAAGTCATTTTACCACTAAATGAAAAAAATAATCAAATCAAATATAAAATACTTCAAATAAAAATAATTCAAATAAAATAAAATAAAAGAGAGTTCAAGCAAAACGACAAATATAGGCACTCTACTAAAATGTCACTCTGCTAAATGAAAAAATAAAAGCCAATGCGACAAAAAAAAACCGACAACCAGAAAAAAAAAACCAGAGACTGCACAAATTGATCAAAGACTGCATAAACTGCATAAATTGACCAAAGATGTCACGTGTCCCTTTTTTTAGGGTATTTAAGTCATTACCACTAAATTAAATTAACTCAAATACTAAACAAATAGAGTACTAGCAAATTTACAAATATAAACACTCAACTAAGATCCCACGTGTCCCTTCTTTAGGCTATTTAAGTCATTACCACTAAATGACAAAATAATCAAAACAATCAATCAAATAAAATATCAAATAACAAACAATTCAAATTAAATATAGACACTCGACTATTTTTTTGTCAGTCTACTAAATGAAAACAATAAAATTCAACACAACAAAAAAAAAAAAAGAATCTAACAACCAAAAGAAAAAAGTAACCAAAGACTACATAAATTAACCAAAGACGGAATAAACTGATTCAAGACAAAAACCAAATGACAAAATAATCAAATCAATCAAATCGAATATCAAATACTTCAAAAAACAAACCATTCAAATAAAATAAATCAAATATTATCAAATCAAACATCAAATCAAATATAATCAAAAAGAGTGTTAGCAAAATGACAAATATAGAAACTCTCCTAAGATGCAAAGTGTAACGCCCCAAAAATGATTCAATTATTTATTTAATTGGGTTATTTAAGGCTTACAACATTTTATTAAGTCAAATAATTAATTTGGAAGTTTCATTTCATTTAGGAGGTGTTTGAGTAATTGAGGAGGTGAGAATAAGGGCCCATGATCCATTAAGAGGCCCATATCCATGATATAAGTTAGGTGTCGATGATGAGAGAGTTCATTTGCAATTAAAGCATAGAAAAGTCAAAGATTAAAGTGAGTAGAGAGAGGGAGAAGTGCGAAAGCTTAAGGAAGAAAAAGAAAAGATAGTGGCGTGGAGAGTTCAAGTTCAAGGAAGAGGAGCTTGCTTGTTGGTGGATCTTGGAGCCTTGGTGGAGAGAGTACTTGTTCTTCAATCTATTGAGGTAAGGTGTGACATCCGGGCCTGAGGAGGCGGGAGTGATCGCGGTGCCCAAAAAGGTGGCATGGCAAAGAGCGGCCCTGGCGCCTTCAAAGCGGCGGGCGCGTGAATGAACCGAACACGCACTGCAACGAGAGGATCCCGAGGCCGTGCAGGTATGGGATCTGCATCTGATTGAAGGAATGCTTAAAAGAATTGATTTGAACTACCTATACCAACAAGATGCATCTTCTTTCGGAGTCCATCCCATAAGAACTCCATAGTTAAGCGTGCTTGGCTTGGAGTAGTAGCTGGATGGGTGACCTTCCGAAGTTTTCCTAAAGCATGCAAGTGAGGACAAAGCATGCCGAAAAGACTCGTGTTGGTTCGTGGGGGCGAGTCGCAGATTCGAAGCGACCGGGATGTTACAAGTGGTATCGAGCAGCAGACCTCTCCCAAGACGGTGTGGTTCGAGGACGCAACCAAGCGGAAGCCAGTGGGCATGTGACATCCGGGCCGAGGAGGCGGGAGTGATCGCCAGGCCCAAAAAGGTGGCATGGCAAAGAGCGGCTCCCGGCGCCTTCAAAGCGGAAGGGCGCGTGAATGAACCGAATACGCACCGGAATGAGAGGGATCCTGAGGTTGTGCAGGTATGGGACTGTACAGTTGAAGGAAGGCTTAAAAGAATTGATTTGAACTACCTATACCAACAAGATGCATCTTCTTTTCGGGAGTCCATCCCATAAGAACTCCATAGTTAAGCGTGCTTGGCTTCGGGAGTAGTAGTGGGATGGGTGACCTTCTGGGAAGTTTCCCGTAAAGCATGCAAGTGAGGACAAAGCATGCTGAAAAGACTCGTGTTGGTTCGTGGGGGCAGTCGGCAGTTCTGGAAGCAGTCTGGGATGTTACATAAGGGGGCTCTCTTTCACCTATAATAGAGTATATGATGAGTGTTATGTGTGGGTTAGACTCTAGGATGATTGTTGTATTGATTGTGTTGTTGATTGTGTGATTGATGTTGTGGTTGAGTCAATTTGGTGAAATTGTGATGTGTGTATGTGTGGTTGATGGTTGGTCATATGAAAGACCTAGAAAAGAAATGGGATCTAAGGAACCCTAAGCGCAAGGACACTATTGTTGGTGTTGGCACCTTAGTGGTTACTTTGAGGTTTGATGGACAATATTCGAATGAATATGTGTTGTAGTATTTGTGGTTTAAGTTTGATCATAGTATGAGAATCAAAGAAAAGAGGGAAGATGAGGGTTAGGTGCCTAGGGCGCCTTTCGAAGTGAAGTGTTGCGCCGGTGCCGAAGTGAAGTATTATTGTGTGTCGAGAAGGGTAGGTGCGTTGTAGGATGTGTGAGGGTCGAAATAAGTGTGTGACGAAGTGTCGCAGTGTTGTTGTAGTACATGTATGTCAAAGCTAGTACGGAGTATGGGAGGGCGAGTAGTTATTAGATGTTTTAAATTTAAGTTGTTGAACTGTAATTTGGTGATTAAGGAACCGGTGTTTTGAGGGTTCGCCCAATTTAAGTCGTGCTATGTATCACACAATTATATTTATTAGTGAAAAGTATTGTTGACTAGATTAAAGTGATGTTTTGGTGAACGTAGCATTCCCTTGAGGATGTATCTTTTTAAAAGAAAAACGATTTTTGAACTCTGATTTCAAATTAAAATTACCATTGAGAAAAGGAGGTGTTACAAGTTGGTATCAGAGCAGTTCGGTCTGTCCGGCCAAGTTGTCCAATCGTAGTGTCTTAGAGTCCCTTATCGATCTCCGACAGAGACTTTGTTTTAGATTTTGTTTGGTTGTTTGCAACTGTTGTTTGTACCTTGGAGATATGTGTGATTAAAAGGGTTTTAACGACGTCAAAAGAGTGGGAGTCGTGACGACGCCTTCGCACTCTAGACTGCGTTAAAAGTCTTTCAGTGTGGTATGTGTAAATTTATAAAGACGTAGTTTTCTGACCTTAACTAATTGGTCAATAGCGTTGGAAATTTCCTTCCAACCTAAGTACGCCCATTTATTAAAACCATAATTAGTAATTCAATATTAATTACAAAACACAATCAATCACTAGTTAAATGACTTACATTAGGGTTAATAGTCCCATTCTTGATGACTATGTACAATTAAATTACTTATCTATAATTCATAGCCCAATTCTTGATGGCTAATCACTATCCTCTTACATAATCTAGTACAACACCTTAAACCATTTTTCTTTTTTCTTCTTGGTTTGCGGTGAACCCAATCCACTCACAAAGTGAACATCCTCATACGGGCCTAACTCGAGGGTTCATGACTTCCCCTCCCTAGTGTACTATCCTCTGGGTCGTCACCCATAATCGATATAATTACATATCGTATCCGCATTGGGCCGTCTACTATATTCAATATAATTCATATACCGAAAACATAATTCTATCTATGATATGTTTTTTTTATATCATATTGTCACAATTATGAACTTATATACTCGCATCAAACATCGCTTGATTTATAAAACATTGGTTCCCACACGCATTTCTAGGTTTTTCGAAAGATTTGTAAATTCAAAACGTTTCATTCAAAACAACTTTGATCATACTCAAGAACAAACCATTATCAATCCATACTAATCACAATTTGGTTGGAAAGAGGATTAGAGGAAGTTTGGAATCGAAAGGAGCGTCGAAACGAAATCGGGACTCGGGACTAAACTTCGCTTGTTTTTGTTTCGTTTCGCTCTCCGTTCGTATCTAAACCGTGTTCCAATCCAATTACAACCTACAAACAAAACATATAACACCAAATTCCAGAACAAACAACAAAGAATCACACACAATTACATCAAGTAATTCATTTCGAGATTTGTAAGGATACGACATAAGTGCAGAATTTTCTACAGCAGTGCACCTACTTCGGCGAATTAATTAAAATAGCAAACGATATCGGATTTCAACAAACGACCACTCTTTGGAAAGCTATCTCAGTGTAGTTTATGTCTATGATTTTCATTTTTCAAAATAAGCATCCAGGTGGTACAGTTTTACAAAATACTACACTAAGGTACCAGAAATTGACAGAACTGTTTGCCCAACTTACAAACCAATTTTCATTCTCATTTCTTAATGAAATTTGGTGAAACCAGTGCCTACTTTGTAGGGAATTCAGTCTACTTTCCAACGAAATAAGAATCATTCAAAACAGAGTTCAATTGAGAATACAAAACCTGAAAAACCGAACCTATATACAGTTTAATTCCAGAAATTTGACCTAACTTTGGAGACTCATAACTTGAGCTACGCAACTCCAAATTGAACAAAGCCAGTGCCAAAACGACCAGCGTTAAGTATATTTTCAAAAACAGTCTCGACAAAAAATTTGGATTAACCAAACAGTCCCAGTTCTAAAGAAACCGAAGATGTGTCCAGATTTTCTAAAACAGCGAGTTCAAGACCAAATTTGCGGTTTTCGCGATTCAAAATTTACTTAAACACAAACAATTTCAACGATCACGTAAATCAACCACCAACACAACATAAAACAAAACCCTAAGCGAGTAAAACTCACCAATCGTGATGAAAATCACGAAAAACCGAAACATTTCCGAACGAGTACAAAACGTGTTCCCAAGCTTCCAAATACCCAACAAGCCTATCCCAAGCTTCATCTTCTCCAATGGTTACACTTTGAGCTCCAAACATCTAAAATGGTGAATTCTAAAAGACGTGGAATGAGAGGTTGAAAGTGGTATCAAAAGGAAGAGAATGAAAAATGGAGTGGAATGGTACAAAAAGCCCCTTACATTGTTGTTGGATTGAAGGAGATCTAGCTCCTTTTCTCCTCTTCCCCTTCGTCCTCCTCTCTCTTCTTCTCTCTCTCTCGCTTTCTTTTCCTCTTCTCTGCTTCCCCACTTTCTCTCTCTATTTCTCTTTTTATTTCTTTCTTCCTTTGACTTTTCTTTTATTTGTTTCTTTCTTTCACTTTTTTCTTTTTTTTCTTTCCTTCTCACCCGTGTTCTCACTCTCTCTCTCTCTCTTTATTTTTTTCTTTATTTCACACAGGTGAGAAATGAGAGAATACTTGGATATTTTTGGGTCTTGTAGCTCATTCAGTGTGAGTGGTATAAAGACTAAAATACTCTTAGTGTTCTAATTTCCACTCAATTATACATTTAAACTCTATACTCGAGCAATTATAAATTGCTTCCGCGACAACCTCACATCCGTGACTTAATTTATTACCCACTCGAGTAATAAATCACTCGTTAATTTCTTAATTCGAAATTAACGAAATTAGGGATGTTACACAAAGGGTCAAGAAGAGCTCTCTTTGGAAGACTTCAGGGCTTGTGCAAGGGTTGCCAAAGCTAGGCAAGCGGTTATTCAAAAGGCTCAAGACCAGATCTCTGAGAGTTTGACCTCCCGTATGCAAGGTAAGATGTCCGAACTTGAAGCCCATAATTACGTTTTTGATGGCAAGTTAATACGTACAAGCGCCGAACTAAAATCTTGCCGGGATTATACTCTTGTAGAAATTGCTTGAGGAGAATCGAGGTTTGAAGGCCAAGTTGGAGGGTTTGCTTATGTGGAAAAAGACCTCGCTGATATGAACAGACGAGTTACGACACAAACCTGACGATGAAGAACAAGTGGCAGAAAGCTAAGGACGAGGCCAAAGCAGAGAAGAAGAGAAATGATGCCAAGCTGGAGCAGGTGAGGAAGGAGAAGGCGGAGTTGACGAAGCCAATCACCAAGGGGCACGTGTCCGGTGTCCAACGTTGTGTGGAGTTGGTGACCGTGATCAATCCCGGTTTCCAATTCAACCTATTGTCACTTGGCTATAAGTTCGACGAAGGCCAGATTGTTAGGGCGCGACTGAGTGGCACTCCTTTGTCTGATGTCGATGTTATCTATGCGCCTCCTACTCAACTTAGCCTAGATCCTTTTGAGGGGAACAATACTCCTGCTTTTGAAGACAAGACTCTTGCCGCCGAAGATACGACTCTCGCTGTCAAGATAAGACTTCACTGCTTGGTGCCGAATGGAATCCTCACAACCCAGAGATTAACTTGTTTGAATGCTAAGATCATCCGAATACACGTGTTTCAAAGCCATATTTTATTTCTACGGTGATTCTCGTTGATTGGCCTCGACGCCTGAGTGCAGGGGAACACTTCACGGCTGTGGAGGCCGCAGGTGGCCCTTCCTCCTGGTCTCTCGATGGAGCTTTTCACCAAGATCGAGAGAGGAGGCTAGCTCTCGCGTGATGTGAAATCGGGATCAAGTCGTTGTTGACTTCTTCATCCGGTCTCGATGGAGCTTTGAGCTCGGAGATCGAGAGAGGAGGCATGCTCGCGCGGGGCGAAAACGGGCGAGGACTTTTCCTTCGGTCTCGATGGAGCTCGCCACCATGGATCGAGAGAAGGCATGCTCGCGTAAAGCGAAATAATCAAATTGAATATCAAATACTTCAAAAAACAAACCATTCAAATAAAATAAAATAAAATAAAATAAAAAATATTATCAAATCAAATATCAAATATAATCAAATAGTGTTAGCAAACCTGAAAAATATAGAAACTCTCCTAAGATGCAAAGTGTCCCCTTTAGAGCATTTAAGTCATTTTACCACTAAATGACAAAATAATCAAATCAAATATAAAATACTTCAAATAAAATAAAATAAAATAAAATAAATCAAATAAAATAAAATATATCAAATAAAAAATATCAAGTATAATCAAATAGAGTGTTAACAAAATGACAAATATAGACACTCTCCAGAGACGCAAAATGATGAATACAGTGCTGTGCTACCAAAATGACGCAAAGTGCTAGCACATCTTTTTATTATATTAGATTTACGTAATCAAATCAAATAATAATCAATTCAATCCAATCCAATACTAATATAATCAAATAGAGTGCTAGCAAAATGATAAATATAGACACTATGCTAAGATGTCACATGTCCCTTTTTTTAGGATATTCAAGTCATTTTACCACAAAATGACAAAATAATCAAATGAGTCAATCAAATAGAATACCAAACAATTCAAATGAAATAAAATAAAATAAATCAAATCAAATAGTAATACTAATAGAATGAAATAGAGTTCTAGCAAAATGACAAATATAGACACTCTCCCAAAATGCAAAGTGTCCCATTTTAGGTATTTAAGTCATTTTACCACTAAATGACAAAATAATCAAATCAAATATAAAATACTTCAAATAAAATAAAATAAATCAAATATTATCAAATCAAATATCAAATATAGTCGAATAGAGTGTTAGTAAAATGACAAATAGAGAAACTCTCCTAAGATGCAAATTGTCCCGCTTTAGGGTATTTAAGTCATTTTACCACTAAATGACAAAATAATCAAATCAAATATAAAATACTTCAAATAACAAATAATTCAAATAAAATAAAATAAAATAAAAGAGAGTTCTAGCAAAACGACAAATATAAGCACTCTACTAAAATGTCACTCGCTAAATGAAAAATAAAAGCCAACGCGAAAAAAAACCGACATCCGAAAAAAAAAAGTAACCAAAGATCGCACAAATTGACCAAAGATCGCATAAACCGATCGAGAGATGTAAAAATTGATCAAACACTAATATATCAAATATAATCAAATAGAGTGCTAACAAAATGACAAAAATATAGACACTCTTCAGAGACGCAAAATGACAAATACAAAATATCTTGATAAAATGACGCAAAGTGCTAGCACCTCTCTTTTATTATATTAGATTTACGTAATCAAATCAAATACTAATCAATTCAATCCAATCCAATACAAATATACAAATAGAGTGCTAGCAAAATGATAAATATAGACACTCTACTAAGATGTCACGTGTCCCTTTTTTTAGGGTATTTAAGTCATTACCACTAAATTAAATTAACTCAAATACTAATCAAATAGAGTACTAGCAAATTGACAAATATAGACACTCTCCAGAGACGCAAAATGACAAATACAGTGCTAGCAAAAAGACGCAAAGTGCTAGCACCTCTTTTTATTATATTAGATTTACGTAATCAAATCAAATACTAATCAATTCAATCCAATCCAACACAAATATACAAATAGAGTGCTAGCAAATTGATAAATATAGACACTCTACTAATATGCCTATTTAAAATAAAATAAAAGAGAGTTCTAGCAAAACGATAAATATAAGCACTCTACTAAAATGTCACTCTGCTAAATTAAAAAATAAAAGCCAACGCGACAAGAAAAAAAGAAATCGACAACCAGAAAAAAAAAAGTAACCAAATTGACTGCACAAATTGACCAAAGACGGCATAAACTGATCAAAGACAGAAAAACTGATCAAATACTAATATATCAAATAAAAAATATCAAATATAATCAAATAGAGTGCTAACAAAATGACAAATATAGACACTCTCCAGAGACGCAAAATGACAAATACAAGCATAGCAAACTGACGCAGAGTGCTGACACCTCTTTTTATTATATTAGATTTACGTAATCAAATCAAATACTAATCAATTCAATCCAATCCAATATCCAATACTAATATAATCAAATAGAGTGCTAGTAAATTGATAAATATAGATACTCTACTAAGATGCCACGTGTCCCTTCTTTAGGGTATTTAAGTCATTACTCATTACCACTAAATTAAATTAACTCAAATACTAATCAAATAGAGTACTAGCCAAAGGGCGGATCTTGACTAAAAAAGTTCGGGAGGGCCACAATGAAAGAGGCGTGGAGAAATGACGGGGTAGAGACCGACGACAACAGATAGAGACCGACGACGATGAGGAACGAGGAGCTTGAGAGAGACTGAGTGTGAGAAGAAGGGTTATCGTGTGTGAGAGATTGAGAGATGGAAGAAGGAAGGTCGCATAAGAATAGTAATGAAGCTTAAATAAAATTAAAATAGATAAATATAAAATAATTATTATTTATAAACAAAATTAAATGACTAAAAAATTAACTTTGATTTCACATAAAGATTGAAACTGTTTGTAAAAAGATAATTTTATAATAAGTTTGTTTTAATTTTAAAATGCTAATTTTTTTATGAAATTTATCAACCATTGATTCATAATTTCTAATTCTATAAGAGATATGAAAAAAAATATGAATAGGTATAAGAAGATGGAGACTCGTGCACTTTGAGTGTTGAGGGGTATGATTCCAAAACATTCAATCACTCAATGACAACTTCATTTTTTCTATTTAATTCTTTTAAAAATTAATAAATATTGAACTCATTTTTCCTAGAATGTATCATACCCACCAAAACTCTCAATGGATATGGTAGAATTTTCCATATAAGAATTATTATATGGTTGAAGTGTATATATATTAACTTTCTTATAGCCTATTGGTAACTTAAAATAGATAACTTAATATAATCAATGGTAACTTAATATAAATTAACTTTTTGTTTTGCTTCAAAAAACAACTTTGTTTTTTGACCAAATAAATTAACTTTCTTTTTTTGACGGTATAAATTAACTTTCTTGACAAGGCTATTTTTTGTCTTTTGTATTTTATATTTGTGAAATTTGTAAAAGAACAAGCAAAAAGGCCCATGCAGGTTTCTGAACAAGAGACACTTGTGCTGGACATATGAACGCTAAACCACTGCGGCGGAAAGCTAGTTGTCTATAGAAACGCAAACATAATCTATATATTTAGTGTTCCTAATTTTTTTTAAAAACATGGGTACTATGGTAATTTCAAATGAAACTTTAGGGCGGCCGTACCTGCCAAATTTATACTAAGATCTGCCACTGGTACTAGCAAAGAAACAAATATAAACACTCAACTAAGATCCCACGTGTCCCTTCTTTGACTATTTAAGTCATTACCACTAAATGACAAAATAATCAAAACAATCAATCAAATCGAATATCAAATACTTCAAATAACAAACAATTCAAATTAAAAATAGACACTCAACTAATATGCCAGTCTACTAAATGACAAAATAAAATTCAACACAACAAAAAAAAAGAATCTAACAACCAGAAGAAAAAAAGTAACCAAAGACGGCATAAATTAACCAAAGACTGCATAAACTGAACCAAGACAAAAAAACTAAATGACAAAATAATCAAATCAATCAAATCAAATATCAAATACTTCAAAAAACAAACCATTCAAATAAAATTAAATAAATCAAATATTATCAAATCAAACATCAAATATAATCAAAAAGAGTGTTAGCAAAATGACAAATATAGAAACTCTCCTAAGATGCAAAGTGTCCCTTTTTAGGGTATTTAAGTCATTTTACCACTAAATAACAAAATAATCAAATCAAATATAAGACACTTCAAATAACAAATAATTCAAATATAATAAAATAAAAGAGAGTTCTAGCAAAACGACAAATATAGGCACTCTACTAAAATGTCACTCGCTAAATGAAAAAATAAAAGCCAACGCGACAAAAAACCGACAACCAAAAAAGTAATCGCACAAGTGTCCCTTTAGGTATTAGTAAAATGACAAATATAGAAACTCTCCTAAGATGCAAAGTGTCCCTTTAAGGGTATTTAAGTCATTTTACCACTACATGACAAAATAGTCAAATCAAATATAAAATATGAAGGATATAATAGAACTCTCGTGTTTCGACAAGGCTCTTCTTAAAGGTCCTCTCACGCTGATGGATTGTACCTCCGCAGATTCCCTTCTCTGCTTTCATAGGGCTTCGCTCAATGCCACTATGGTCGCATCTAGTTTGTTTTTTCAATGGTATAAACGCCTGGACACCCCAATTTAGACACATTGAATAATGTACTCTCAATTTGTAATCTTTCATCCTTTCAAAGAAATGACAATGATTTCTCGATTGATCGTTGCATGGCCAAAGCTCATAGATTACCATCTTCTCCTTCTTTAATGTTTACACAGAGCCTCTTGAATCGATTTATTGTGACCTATGGGGACTCGCCGCTATGACATCTTCAATGGGGTATAAATACTACCTCTCCTTTGTAGATGCATACAACAAGTTCACATGGATCTATTTCTTAAAGGCTAAGTCCAAACAATTTTCTTTTAAACAGTTTAAAGCTTTGGTTGAGCTACAATTAAATAGAAAAATCAAGGTCGTTTCAACTGACCTGGGGGTGAATTCATCCCTTTAAAGATTACTTGGTTGACTTAGGTATCATTCATCGCATTATTTGTCTCTCACACACACCATCGTAATGGTGTTATTGAAAGGAAACATAGGCATATAGTTGAAATGGGGCTCTCACTTCTTTCTCATTCTTCTCTTCCTTACTACTTTTGGGATCACGCATTTCACATCTTTGCCTTTCTTATTAACAGTTGCCCTCACCAAGTCTAGAGTCATTCCCTCCCGTGTTCTGCTTTCACAAACCTCCCAATTTTCACTTTCTACGCATTTCTGGTTGTGGTTGCTATCCCTTGTTAAGACCGTACAACAACCATAAGCTTGAGTTTAGATCATCCGAGTGCATTTTCTTAGGATATTCCTCTTCACATAAAGGCTATAAATGCTTGGATAACTCTGGTCGTTTGTATATTTCTAAAGATGTCATTTTCAATGAACATGCATTTCCATATCGCCATAAGCTACATTGTTCTAACACTAATCACACACCTTCCACCACATCACCTTCTCACAATTCTCTTCACATTGTTCAATCACAAACCACCTCTCGCCACCCCTTCCTCAATTGTGAACACACCTCATTCCAAATCACACTCCATATGATTCTCTTACTCCCTACTCCCCTCACTACACCAATTGCTTCACCTATACCCATAGCCACCCCAAACAGCCACATTTCTACTCCTCTTCCATCTTCGGCCTCTAGCACCATAGACTCCAATTCCTCACCATCCCTCTCACCCTGCGAATGTACACATAAAATCACAAAATAGACAATGCGAATGTACACATAAAATCAAGCTAATTTTCAAAAGACGCTCAATTATAAATGACTATAAAGAGTAAAGCACATGTGAATTGAACAAACTATGGTCTAGGTGGTACAACTTGGAAGTGATCGTAAAATTATTCTTCTATGACTCGACACGCTACACACAACTAATAGAAAGCTATTTCAGTGGACAAAAATATAAATAATTTGATTTATATATGACCTTAAAAAGAAGAAAAAACTTATTGTTAAAAATATTGATTTGAATTTGAGAATACATGAAAGGGTTAAATATATTTTTCTTCTCTATAAAATTTAAGAATTTTATTATTAGTCCTTAAAAAAATTTGTACTCTCTTTAAGTCCTCACATTTTCCTTTGTCAATGTTTTAAGTCTCTCAACACTTTTAATAGCAATTAGAACGCCATTAAAAGACGCAAAAGAAAACACTATTAAAAGTTACTTGAGACTAAAAACATTGACGAGAAAAATGCAAGAACTAGAAGTAGCTAGTTTTTTTAAAGAGACAATATTTTTTTAAAAAATTTCTAATGAAAAAAACCTATTTAACTCAAAATTAAATATTAATCACATAATATTATTATTTGTTTTACCTTAAATATATGTCTGATTTTGGAGAGAAAAAAACGAAAAAAAGAAAATAGTCAGAAAAGTGAACCAAAATCACAAAATTGACAGCAAGAATGTACACATAAAATAAAGCTAATTTTCAAAATGCTCAATTATATATAGATATAAAAAGTAAAGCAAATGTGAACTGAACACACTACAGTCCAGGCTTTACAACTTGGAAGTGATCAGAAACTGACTCTCCTACGACTCTAATTTATACACACACAGGGTCGTAGCTTCATGTAGGTGGGTGGAGGCCACGGTTCCTACAAATCTTTTACTTTTATGAAAATAAGCTATGTGCCGTAAGACTGCTAATGCCCAAAGACTTTTGTTGGTCCGTAACAAAGAAACATACAAGAAATTCAAGAAGGCAGCGTTGTTTTCTTTTCGCTACCGTTGAGAAACAAGAAGGTGGAGAATTACTAGCGACGTAAATTTACTATGGTTATTTACTCAAATAAGAAAATTGGATTCGAAAATTTTAGACAAACTTATAAGTTACCTCAATTTGATCGTAATTGAAGCACCATCCGAGGACAAGACTCAAAGATATCGTAAATATGTTACCGCAACTTTCCGTGCATCCTGCTTTGAACAATCTCTCCGCGAGTCATGAAAAGTCCAAGATTCTTCTTCCTAAAATAAGTCACAATTTCTTAATCAGCCTCAAGCGCACTAATGAAAAAGTTATATAATCAATAAAGCAAACAGTTTATTAAGATTACAAAAACTGAATGCATTTAAATAGAATCAAGATTCACGAACATGAAGCAACAAAAAAAGAATTTATAAACAAAGAACGCTGCGCTTCCTAAAGTAAGCTTCGCTCACAACAAACAACCATTGTATTGTGAACATGGATCCCGGTCTCGCTACTTGGATTACTCCAAAAGGAGAAAGAAGTATAAACAAATAGAACCAACAATCGTAAATAACTTCTTAATCGTAACAAGTGCTAATCAAATTGACCAAAAATCAGAAATAATAAATCAAAAGTTTATTTCTTTTCAAGATTCCAAAAATTGAATCCACTCAAAGAGAATCAAGATTCATCGACAATGTATACCGCTTTTTTTGGTAGAGTAAATCGCGAGTAGCGTGATGGAGTTGTTGGAGTCAACGACTTGAGTGAGCGGCCAAACTAATGTGGTGTTGAGATCACCTTCTATGCCTTCACCACCACAAGAATATTTTTGGACACTATCGAAAGCACGCGATGCGATGGCGATGTGCCTCGCACAACACATCGACAGGAAAATGTAAATATAAAGTCAAGCTAATTTTCAAAATGCTCAATTATAAATTTTTATAAAGAATAAAGCACATGAGAATTGAATAAACTACCATCCAAGCAAAGATAAACTTGGAAGTGATCGATACTTCTTCTCCACAGACTTTGACGCGTTATAGATAACTAATTGAAAGTTTTTTGGACGACAAAAATACAAATACTTTAATTTATATATGATCTTAAAAAGAACAAAACTTACTGTTAAAAATAGTGATTTGAATTTGAGAATAAATGAAAGGGTTGAATAGATTTTTCTTCTCCATAAATTAAAGAATTTTATTTTTAGTCCTTATCAAAAACTTCACTCACTTTTAGTTCTCACCTTTCCTTTGGCAATGCTTTAAGTCTCTCAACACTTTTAATAGCACTTAGAACGTCAGAAAAACGCAAAAAGAACGCTATTAAAAGTCATGTGAGACTAGAACGCTATGTCTCCTTTATTTAAAAAGAAAAAAGAAAACAAAGAAAGAAAGAAAATAGCTAGAGAAAGTGAAACATAATCGCAAAAACGACGACGCAAATATGATCATAAAGTCAAGCTAATTTTCAAAACGCTCGATTCAGCAAGTAAAATGAATTTTTGATTTCTTTTCGCCACCCTTGAGAAATAAGAAGAAGGTGGAGAATAACTAGTGATGGTAAGTCCTAAGTGGTTAATATGTGACTCATTATTTATGCAGATCAGAAATATGTATATTTCCTGTAAATTTAAAAGTTACCTCAAAGACTCGAAGATATCATAAGTCCATTCCGACAACTTTCCCACACTTCCATTCAAACAATCTTTAGCGAGTCTTGAAAAGTTCCAGATCTACTCCCTAAAATAAATCACAATTTCTTAATCAGTTCAGGCGCTAATCAAATTAAACCAACAATCAAAAATAATACATAAAACGGTATTATTTTTGGTTGGTGAAGACGAGAAGAGGTGAGGCATACTGCCTAACCATATAAGCAAGCTGCTTCGGTGATTTTAGATCTAGGAAGGGTACTGTATTGGAACATTTTGAAAAGGGGATAGCAGCATATGAGTGAACTGGAATCTGTCATCATATATATCTTTGCACACAATGGGAAAATGGATGTTGAACATCATCCTTTTAGTAGAACCTCTTATAAGAGTTCTGTTTAAGATGAATTCATGATGGGGATGGGAAGTAAGACAATTCCTACCATCTCCCAATGGTAGGAAGTAAGGCAATACAAAAACTGCTAAAGCCCAAAGACTTCTATTGCCCTGCAACAAAGAAACATACAAGAACGCACTTCTAAAAGGCAGTGTTGTTTTCTTTTCGCCACAGCTTGAGAAACAAGAAGGTGGAGAATAACTAGCTTACGGTAAATCCAAGAGGTTAATATTCGACAGGATTATTTACTCGCATCAAAAATTGGATTTTGTAAATTTTAAGCAAACTTATAAGTTACCTCAATTTGATCGTAATTGAAACACCATCCGAGTACAAGACTCAGAGATATCGTAAATTCGCTGCGTAAACTTTCCCGCACGTCCGTTAGAACAATCTACAATCTTCAAGTAGTCTTGAAAAGTCCGAGATTCTTCTTCCTAAAATAAGACACAATTTCTTAATCGGTTCAAGCGCTAATCCAAAAGTTATAATCAATAAAGCAAACCGCTTATTTGTTATCAAGATTACAAAATCGAATGCATGTAAATAGAATCAAGATTTGTCAAAACGTGAAGCAACATCAAAAAGAAATGATAAAAACAGCAACGTGTGCTTCAAAAGTAAGATTTGTTCATAACAAACAACCATTGTAGTATGAACATGTATCATGCTCTCGTCACTTGGATTAATCCAAAATAAGAAACAAGTATAAACAAACAGAACCAACAATCAGAAATAATAATTTCTTAATGAGTACAAGCGCTAATCAAAAAGAACTAACAATCGATAATAAATCAAGCGCTTTATTTGTTTTCAAGACAACAAAATTGAATCCAGCTTAAAGAGAATCAAAATTCAACTTCAATGTATACCAATTTTTTTGGCAGAGAAAATCGCGAGTAGGTGATGGAGTTGTCGGACGTAACGACAAGCTAATGCGTGTTGAGATCACCTTTTCTCGCCTTCACCGCCACGAGAACCTTTTTGACTTTATCAAGCACGCATGCAATGGCGGTGTGCCTCGCACAACATCGACAAGGCAAATGTAAACATAAAGCCAAGCTAATTTTCAAACTGCTCAATTATAAATTTTTATAAATAATAAAGAACAAAGAAAAGTAAAATTGTTAGCACTTCTTTTTATTAAATTAGATTAAATAATAATCGCAAATTATTGGTATGACGAGTGCTAGTAACACTAGAGAGTGTTGCTAGTATTTCTACACAAGAGAGTGTTCCCAAAGAAAGCACAAGACTCAGAGAAATCGGAAATTCGCTAGCTAAAAGAACTTTCCGCAAGGTCCGATTGAACAATCTTTGGTGAGTCTTGAAAAGTCCGAGACACTTCTTCCTAAAATAAGTCACAATTTCTTAATCAGCTCAAGCACGCTAATCAAAAAGTTATAATCAATAACGCAAACAGTTTATTTGTTATCCAAATTACCAAAACTGAATGCAATTATTAAATAGAATCAAGATTTTGTTAAACATGAAGCAACAACAAAAAGAATTGATAAACAAGAACGCTGCACTTCCAAAGTAAGCTTCTTGCTCACAACAAAAACCATTGTAGTATGAACAAATAGAACCAAGATTAATCCAAAAGGAGAAACAAGTATAAACAAATAGAACCAACAATCGTAAATAATAATTTTATAGACTGAACAAAAATCGTAAATAATAAATCAAACGTTTTTATTTCTTTTCAAGACTACAAAAACTGATTCCAATTGAAGAGAATCGAGATTCAACGCCGATGTATACCGGCTTTTTTTCGGCAGAGTAAACTGCGAGTAGCGTGATGGACTTGCTGGAGTGAACGACGTGAGTGAGCGCCCAAGCAAATGCGGTGTTGGAAATCACCTTCCCTGCCTTCACCGCCACGACAACCTTTTTGGACACTATCGAGCACGCATGTGGTGGCGGTGTGCCTCGCACGCAAATGTAAATATAAAGTGAAGTTAATTTTCAAACCGCTTCAATTATAAATTTTTACTATAAAGAATAAAGAATAAAAACAAAGAAAAGTAAAATTGTAAGCACTTCTTTTTGATATATTAGATTAAATAATAATCACATATTATTGTTATGACAAATGCTAGCAACACTAGAGTGTTGCTAGTGTTTCCCTTATTGTTATTTTTTTCTTTTACTACAAATACATGTCTCCTTTATTATTTCAAAAGATTAAAAATCACATGATCAACAACGTGAATGTACAAATAAAATCAAGCTAATTTTCAAAACGCTCAATTATAAAAAAACTATGAAGAGTAAAGCACATGTGAATTGAATAAACACTCTACAAACCCAAAGCGGTACAACTTGGAAGTGATCGTAAACTTGTTCTCCTATGACTCTTTACACAACTAATAGAAAGATATTTTGGAGAAGAAAATATAAATATTTTGATTTATATTGATTTGAATTTGAAAAAAAATGAAATGGTTAAACATATTTTTCTTCTCTATAAATTTAAGAATTTTATTTTTAGTCCATATAAAAATTGTAATCACTTTCGGTCCTCACATTTTCCTTTGTCAATGTTTTAAGTCTCTCAACACTTTTAATAGCGATTACAACGCCTTTAAAAGACTTAAAAAAATGAACACTACTAAAAGTTATGTGAAACTAAAAACATTGACGAGAAAAATGCGGAACTAGAAGCTTAGTACATTTTTTAAAGAGACTAAAAGGGACACAAGTAATCTTGTTAGTTGGCCTAACAAAGTAAAATTGCTAGCACTTCTAATTATTGTATTAGATATTGTAGAAGATATTAGATATTACATTAGATTCAATAATAATCACATATTATTGTTATGACTAATAAAAGAAATATAGAAAACAGTCCAAGAAAGTAAAATATAATCACAAAATCTATAGGTAAAAAATATTAGATAATCATATAATATTGTTATTTGCTTTACTCAAACATATATCTCATTAAAAAAATAAGGAAAGAAAGAAAATCACCAAAAAAGTTAACAAAAGCAAGAAATCGACAAAGACGAATGTACACATAAAATCAAGCAAACTTTCAAACGCTCAATTATAAGTAACTATAAAGAGTAAAGCATCTGTGAATTGAACACCCTATAGTCTAGGCGGTACAACTTGGAAGTGATCAGAAACTTATTCTCCTATGACCCTGACACGTTACACACAACTAATAGAAAGATATTTTGGAGAAGAAAATATAAATATTTTGATTTATATTGATTTGAATTTGAGAAAAAATGAAAGGGTTAAAATATTTTTCTTCTCTATAAATTTAAGAATTTTATTTTTAGTCCATATAAAAAATTGTACTCACTTTCAGTCCTCACATTTTTCTTTGTCAATGTTTTAAGTCTCTCAACACTTTTAATAGCGATTACAACGCCTTTAAAAGACGCAAAAATGAACACTACTAAAAGTTATGTGAGACTAAAAACATTGACGAGAAAAATGCGGAAACTAGAAGCGAGTACATTTTTTAAAGAGACTAAAAGGGGCACATGTCATCTTGTTAGATGGCCTAACAAAGTAAAATTGCTAGCACTTCTTTTTATTGTATTAGATAATGTAGAAGATATTAGATATCGATATTACATTAGATTCAATAATAATCACATATTATTGTTATGACTAATAAAAGAAATATAGAAAACAGTCCGAGAAAGTAAAATATAATCACAAAATCTATAGGGAAAAAATATTAGATAGTCACATATTATTGTTATTTGCTTTACTCAAATATATATCTCATTAAAAAAATAAGGAAAGAAAGAAAAAAACAAAAAAGTTAAACAAAAGCACAAAATCGACAAATAATAATGTACACATAAAATCAAGCTAATTTTCAAACACTCAATTATAAGCAACTATAAACAAGAAAGCCCTCGTGAATTGAACACCCTATAGTCTAGGCGGTATAACTAGGAAGTGATCGTAAACTTATTCTCCTATGTTTCGACACATTACACACAATTAATAGAAACCTATTTCAAGTTGACAAAATATAAATATTTTGATTTTTATATGACCTTAAAAAGAAGAAAACTTATTGATAAAAATATTGATTTGAATTTGAGAATAAATGAAAGGGTTAAACAAATTCTTCCTCACAGTGGTAGGACATTTCTTGATACCACATAAGGCAAAACAAAACCGCTAATGCCCAAAGACTTCTATTGGCTTGTGACAAATAAACCTACAACAAGAACTTCTAAAAGGCAGTGTTGTATTCTTTTCGCTACCATTGAGAAACAAGAAAGTGGAGAATAACTAGCAACGGTAAACCAAGAGGTTAATATGTGATGTTGATTGTTTACTCGTGATCGTAAAATTGGATTCTCGTAAATTTTAGGCAAGCGTATAAGTTACCTCAATTTTATGTGACCATCCGAGCACAAGACTCAGAGAAATCAAATTCGCTGGCAAAGAACTTTCCCAAGGTCCGCTTGAACAATCTTTGGTGAGTCTTGAAAAGTCCAAGACACTTCTTCCTAAAATTAGTCACAATTTCTTAATCACCAAGCACGCTAATCAAAAGTTATAATCAATAAAGCAAACAGTTTATTTGTTATCCAAATTACCAAAATCAATGCAATTATTAAATAGAATCAAGATTTGTCGAAACATGAAGCAACAACAAAAAGAATTGATAAACAAAGAACGTGTGCTTCCTAAAGTAAGCTTCGTTTCACAACAAAAACCATTGTAGTATGAACAAATAGAACCAAGATTAATCCAAAAGGAGAAACAAGTATAAACAAATAGAACCAAAAATCAGAAATAATAATTTTTTAGTCAGTACAAGTGCTAATAAACTGAACATAAAATCAGAAATAATAAATCAAACAGTTTATTTCTTTTCAAGACTACAAAAACTGATTCCAATTGAAGAGAATCGAGATTAATCGGCGATGTATACCGGTTTTTTCGGCAGAGTAAACTTCGAGTAGCGTGATGGAGTTGCTGGAGTGAACGACGTGAGTGAGCGCCCAAGCAAATGCGGTGATGGAAATCACCTTCCCTGCCTTCACCGCCACGACAACCTTTTCGGACACTATCGAGCACGCATGTGGTGGCGGTGTGCCTCGCACACAAATGTAAATATAAATTGAAGTTAATTTTCAAACTGCTCAATAATAAATTTTTCGGACACTATCGAGCACGCATGTGGTGGCGGTGTGCCTCGCACACAAATGTAAATATAAATTGAAGTTAGTTTTCAAACTGCTCAATAATAAATTTCTACTATAAAGAAAAAAGAATAAAAAACAAAGAAAAGTAAAATTGTAAGCACTTCTTTTTGATATATTAGATTAAATAATAATCACATATTATTCTTATGACAAATGCTAGCAACACTAGAGTGTTGCTAGTGTTTCCCTTATTGTTATTTATTTCTTTTACTTCAAATACATGTCTCCTTTATTTGGGACAAAAAAAAAAAAGAAACATACAAAATAGCCGGAGAAAGTAAAATAAAATCACAAAATCTTTAGGGCAAATATAAATGATAATAACATATTACTGTTATTTCCTTTACCTCAAACATATGTCTCTTTAAAAAAATAAAGGAAAGAAAGAAAATAGCCAAAAAAGATTAAAAATCACATGATCAACAACGTGAATGTACAAATAAAATCAAGCTAATTTTCAAAACGCTCAATTACAAAAAACTATGAAGAGTAAAGCACATGTGAATTGAATAAACACTCTACACCCAAAGCAGATAACTTGGAAGTGATCGTAAATTTATTCTCGCTATGACTCGACACGTTACACACAACTGTTAGAAAGATATTTTGGAGAAGAAAATATAAATATTTTGATTTATATTGATTTGAATTTGAAAAAAAAATGAAATGGTTAAACATATTTTTCTTCTCTATAAATTTAAGAATTTTATTTTTAGTCCATATAAAAATTGTACTCACTTTGGTCGTCACATTTTCCTTTGTCAATGTTTTAAGTCTCTCAACACTTTTAATAGCGATTACAACGCGCCTTTAAAAGACGCAAAAAAATGAACACTACTAAAAGTTATGTGAGACTAAAAACATTGACGAGAAAAATGCGGGAACTAGAAGCGAGTACATTTTTTAAAGAGACTAAAATGTTGGAACTGGTACAGGATAAAGGAAGAGTATTGAAATGATTTCGATTAATTTGATTCTCAGCAATACAACACTATATACAAACTTCAAATTTTAATCTGAAAACTAATTCAGTTATTCTCATAACTGCATAACACTAACTAACACAGCCAATTACAATTTTACCCTCTAATTCACACAAGTGACATACCCAAACACGTGTGAACTAGTTACAGTTCTAACATAAGCCTCCCTTAATCTGAAGCTGCTACAATAGTACAGATACAGATTAACAATACAACAAAACCAGCTAACAATACAGCAGAAACATATTACAAGACATCAAGACTAAAACAATTTTCAGAATTACACACAATACAATTCAAAGCTAAGACCTTTCTTCAATCACAGTCATTCCAAGCAAGTTTCTCATCTTAGTAAATGCTTCCAACTTCAATGGCTTTGTCATTACATCAAGAATTTGATCTTCTGGGCTTCAGTAGTTGTATCAAATTTATTACTCCTTCCTTGCACAAGTCTCTAAGGAAGTGATATCTTATATCAATATGCTTGCTCCTCCCATGTAGAACCGGATTCTTGGACAATTTTATAGTGGAGTCAGTTATCACAATGTATGATAGTTGCATCACTGCTTCTCTCCCATACTTTCCGTAATTCTTCTCAACCATACACTTTGACACCCACTTGCTGCAAAGAGCAATGACCAGCCTTCTCGTGGTTGACAAAGTGTCACCACAGTCGTTTTCTTGAACTCAACTCACTGCCCCACTTCCTATCATAAACACATAGCCAGTGGTGCTTTTTCGATCATTGATGTCTCCCTGCATAATCGTAATCGAGAATCCAACCACCGCAGATATGCTTTGTTCTCGCAGCTTTTTCCTTTCGATATACAATTCCATAATTGACGCTTCCTCTTACATAGCGCAGTAATTCTTTTTAACAAAGAATTCAAATGTGTTTCAAAGAGGTCTTTCCATGTACCTACTAGCTAGGCTCATCAGATACATTAGATCAGCCCGCAAGCAAAGAAGATACATCAAAGCCTATCATTTGTTTATAGGAGGTAGTGTCTACTGCCTCTCCCTTTCTCATCTCTCGCAGAGTCTTGTTCCAGGACTATAGGATTGGATACAGTTTACTATTTTCCATTCCAAAGCGTTCTAATATTTCTTTAGCATATTTCACTGGTATATAGCTATCCCTGTTCACTTTGATTCACTTCCATGCCTAAGAAATACCTCATTTTTCCAAGATCACTCATCTCAAATTCCAATTTTCATTGATTCTTTTAAACTCTACACATGCTTTCTCATTGTTGCTTTGTGTAGATTAGATCATCTACATACAAGCTAACAATCACTATGCCATCACATCTCCCTTCTTTACAAATAGAGTGTGCTCACGAGGGCATTTAGTGAACCCTACTCTAGAGAAATAAGCTTCAATCCCATCTGCATCAAGTTCTTGGGCTTGCTTTAAGCCCATATAAGGCCTTTTGAAGCTTGTACACATTATTCTCTTTTCCTTTCACCACATAACCACAAGGTCGCCTCGACATATACCTCTTCACATAATTCTCCATGTAAGAATGCACTCTTCACGCCCATTTGATATACTTTCCACTCCTCTTCATAGCACCCATGGCTGCAATAGTCCTTATTGTGTCCCACCTAGCAACCTGCAAAGACTTCATTATAATCTATCCCATGTCTTTGAAAGCATACCCTTTAGCCACAAGTCCTGGCTTTGTATTTCTATCTTCCTTCTTCATTAAGTTTGGTTTTGTAAACCCATTTTACTCCAATGGCAAAGTTGGCTTTAGCAGTAGCCTCAACAAGTTTCTGTGTGTTATTCTTCTCAATTGCTTGCATTTCAAAGATCCATGGCTTGCCTCCACACTTTACACTTACTTGCTTCTTCATATGTAGTAGGATCATTTGTAGTAATCACAGCTAAACTCATCGGATCGGGCCATAATCCTCAAGGTAAGAGGGTGGTCTCTCACACTCTTCTTTGTTCATTTTCACCATCCGCAGAGGTGGTTATGTTTTCTTCAATATCCACCTCTTCACCGTCATGATGACCAGTGAGCTTCTCTCTTCCTTCATCATCATTGTTTCTATCAATAGTTTCCTCATCATGCAGTATTATTACCGTGGTTTCTTCTCGCAGCGCCGCCTCGCTTTCTTCAATTGCCACAAGTAGTACTCTTTGTCATTGCCATCGCTTCTTCCAATCCCATTTTTCATCCTCAAGAAACTTCACATCCCTGCTTATAATGATCCTTTTTGTAAGAGGGTTGAACAATTTGTAGGCCTTAGACTCTTCACTTACCCCCAACAAAACACACTTCACACTTTTATCATCAAGTTTCCTTCTTAAAGCATTAGGCACATGAGCATAAGCAATACAACCAAAAATTCTAAAGTGACTAACAGATGGTTTTTGGCCAGACCAAGCTTCTTGGGGTGTACAGTTTTCTAAGGCTAACGTGGGACTTCTATTGAGTATATAGGTGGACCAATTAACAACTTCTGCCCATAACTCTTTAGGAACATCCTTTTCAGACAAAGATACTTCTCACCATGTTTAAAATTGTTCTATTTCTTCTCTCTCGCCACCCCGCTTTGTTGAAGGGTATACGCGCAGTTGAGTTGTCTCTAATGCCATTAGTATTTCGCAGAAGGTGTTGAATTCCTTTGAATTGAATTCACCACCTCCGGCTTCTCTAAGACATTTTATTACTTCACCAGACACTTTTTCAACAAAGAATTCTAAACTTTTTAAACATTTCTAAAGCCTCCAGATTTTTCATTTAGAAAAACACCCAACCTTTTCTACTATAGTCATCTATAAAGGTCATAAAGTACCTTTTATGGCTGTTAGACTCAGGTGTGATTGGTCCACACAGATCCGAATGTACTAGTTGCAACACCTTGGACGATTTCCATGTACTCTCCTTTGGGAAGGCATCTCTCTGTTGCTTTCCTTTAAGACACCATCACAAGTCCTCATTGGTTCTTGAAGTTTTAAGTGTGCCTTGCACCATTTCCTTTGTAGAAGAGTCTTCAACTTTGTGACTCAAATGCCCCAAACCTACAATGCCATAAAGTAGGATAGGTCACCATTCACTACATTATGACAAGCTTCAAAGAAGAAGAGCAAGAGAAGCAACATGACCCGTTATGAAGAACATTCTGCTTCTCGGTCATGATACTTGTAATGATGAGCCCTTTTACTTTATGATACACTTTGCACTTGTTGTCCTCAAAGACCACCTTGAGTCCCCTTTTCTTGCAATCGTCTCGATACTTATCAAATTGTTCTTTAAGCCCGTATATAGTATACCTCATTATTATCCAACAATTCCTCTAATCTTTACCTTCACAAAGGCCTTTTCCCTTACAACCATTCTAGTACCATTGCCAAGTCTTACAGCTTTCAACAAAGCTTCCATCAAAGCTCAGAAACCAATGCCTATTACCACACATGTGATTCGAGCACCCGTAATCCGTAAAACCACATATCTTTATCAATCTTTTCTCAATTTCTTTGCCCTCCTTAGTAGTCATCGGGAGAATTGCCTCATCATCAAATTCTGTAAAATTGGCACCTTCTTTCCCAACTAGACACTCATTCTTGTAGTGTCCTAACTTTCCACACTTATAGCATTCAATGTGGTCCTCGCTACTCCCTTGTCTACCTCCTCTACCTCTACCTCTACCCCTTCCTCTACTACTACCACCAAGCATCGGTTCTTCCACCTACCGAGACCTCGAGAGCTTGTTCTTCTTCTTTACCACCTTCAAGATTTTTCATTCTTGATTCATGAACAATCAACTTACTTTGTAACTGATCTATAGTCATGGTAGTAACGTCGTTGGATTCTACTATAGAACAGACTACATACTCAAACCTGGTATTCATGGAGCGCAAGATCTTCTCCACCACCGAGCCCTCACGCATCTTCTTCCTCGAGCTTTCATCTTGGTGACAAGAGTTAACGCTCCGACAAAGAATTCGCTACACCTCGCCATCCTTCATCCGTAGAATTTCATACTCCTTCTTCAATGCTTGCAATCGAGCCCGCTTCACTTTCGTCGATCCTTGATACCTTCTTTCATAGAATCCCAAATTTCCTTTGCGTGTTCTTTCTCAAGATTGTTTCAATGATTCCTCTTCGATTGCTTGAAAGAGATAGTTCTTGCTTTCAAATCTTTCACCTTTGCCTCCTCCGCTGCCTTTGATATTCTCCTGCGTTGCATCTACGAATAATCGTGGAATCCCTAATTCCACCACGCCCAATAATCTTTCGATGTGAGAAGATTCTCCATTAGAAGCTTACCAATGCTCATAGAACCCATCGAATTTTGGAACCGATGGGGTGAGAAACTCACGCTCGCCATAACTCGATTATTCCGACTTAAACACACCAAATCGTTCTTTCGCTTCTCTCTTGAAACTGCTTTGTATCGGTGCCCTCGAGAGCTCGATACCACTGTTGGAACTGCACAGTGATAAAGGAAGAGTATTGAAATGATTTCGATTAATTTGATTCTCAAAGAATACAACACTATATACAAACTTCACTTAACTGAAAACTAATTCGATTATTCTCATAATCGCATAACACTAACTAACACAACCAATTACAATTTTACCTCTAATTCACACAAGTGACATACCCAAACACGTGTGAACTAGTTACAGCTCTAACATATAAGGCGGCACATGTCATCTTGTTAGATGGCCTAACAAAGTAAAAATTGCTAGCACTTCTTTTTATTGTATTAGATAATGTAGAAGATATTAGATATCGATATTACATTAGATTCAATAATAATCACATATTATTGTTATGACTAATAAAAGAAATATAGAAAACATAATGAGAAAGTAAAATATAATCACAAAATCTATAGGGAAAAAATATTAGATAGTCACATATTATTGTTATTTGTTTTACTCAAATATATATCTCATTAAAAAAATAAGGAAAGAAAGAAAAAACAAAAAAGTTAAACAAAAGCACAAAATCGATACAATAATGTACACATAAAATCAAGCTAATTTTCAAACACTCAATTATAAGCAACTATAAACATGTAAAGCACATGAATTGAACACCTTATAGTCTAGGCGGTACAACTAGGAAGTGATCGTAAACTTATTCTCCTATGTTTCTGGACACATTACACACAACTAATAGAAACCTATTTCAGTGACAAAAATATAAATATTTTGATTTATATATGACCTTAAAAAGAAGAAAACTTATTGATAAAAATATTTATTCAGGTCTGAATGCATTTAAATAGAATCAAGATTTGTCAAAACAAAAGAATTGATGAACAGCAACGTGTGCTTCAAGATTCGTTCAAAACAAATAACCATTGTAGTATGAACATGGATTCAGGTCTCGTCACTTGGACTTATCCAATCCAAAAGGAGAAACAATTATAAACATATTGAATCAACAATCAGAAATACAAGTTTCTTAATCAGTACAAGTTTCTTAATCAAACAGTTTATTTCATTTCAAGATTACAAGAACTGAATCTAGTTAAAGAGAATCAAACAGTTAATTTGTTATCAAGATTATAAAAACTGAATCAAGATTACAAACACTGAATGCATTTAAATAGAATCAAGATTTGCCAAAACAAAAAAGAATTGATGAACAGCAACGCAGTGCTTCCATAGTAAGTTAAAGCGCTAATCAAATTGAATCATCAGTCAGAAATAATAGTTTCTTAATTAGTAGAAAGCGCTAACCAAATTGAACCAAAAATCGGAAATTATAAATCAAACGGTTTATTTCAATTCAAGATTACAAAAACTGAATCCAGTTAAAGTGAATCAAGATTCGCCGCCGAGGTATACCGCTTTTTCCGTAGAGTAAACTACGAGTAACGTGATGGAGTCGAACGAAACGACGCGGTGTTAGCGAGCACCCCGGCGCTGTAATGCGGTGTTCGAGATCACCTTTTCTGCCTTCACCGCCACAACAAGCTCATTGGACACTGTCGGCAGCGCGATAGTGTGGCGGTGCTCTTCGCGACTTGAAGCAATCGGTCGCTTTCTTTTGGTTTTAACTTTCGCTGATGTTCGAGTGTGAAAGTGTAGAAAAGAGGGTTTTTTTTTTTACTTGATAGGTTTCATTAAAATTGGGCCAAGCCACAAAACCATACAACAAGGGATACAAACAAGCCAAAGGCCCCACGAAGAAAAAAAACAAGAAACTAAAAGACAAAACTCCACAGTAGGAGTAACAGGAAATAAGGGTGTAACTAGTATCCAGCCCAAATCCCACTCTAATCGCCCAACCAACGCTAACTCACTATAGTTGAGATAAAACTACACTCGGGCCGATCTTTCACCTAAATAGCTTCTACGCGACTGCCTTCTTTCTTCATAGAAACAACCCTAATTCAAAGAAAGCCATCTACCTCCTCCGATCACAATTAATCGCCTTTTAATTCTTCACCAACCTCCACCATAAGACTTCAATTTTCACCAATCCTCCGATCTAAGCAAAGATGCAATAGATCGAGGAGTATTCACCACCCAATCCGACGGGAGATTCTCGAGCCCTGGGCGAGCTTGGCTACAAGATCGCTACGTAACTAGCTTCTCTAGATGTCCACACTACTCCTACCTGTAAACTGGCTTTCTTAAGTTTCATTTGATGTATGTCTTCCATTATTTGTTCAATTTCCTTCCCGACTAGATTTCTGGGTACACTTCTACGAGGTCCCCGCAACTGCTTTCAACAACGATCGAGGGGAGGAGAAGGGCCAAAGCAAGCGTGATCCCATTACTTAAAAGCTATCGCTTCGCTACTACAAAAGGAGAAGTCATAGTGAAATGATAGAGGTAAACCCCGATAACTAATTTTCATTTTGAGTCACGACACACCACACCACTAGCACTTGCACCGGTAGAGAGGATTGAAGTGCGACTGCGTGGTTCACTTTGATAAACCGGGCACGAGGGGTCTCCACGATGATGGTGTCACTGATGCTTGTAGAGAGCCTCTCACCACACACGAAGTCAGAGCGAGCATTTCAGTTTTTTCATTAGTTAAGTATTCAAACACTGCACACTTTGTTTGTTCAACAACTATAACTCGTGTTAGGATTTCATCGCCAAAAACAAGAAGGTTCCTAGCCTTCCAAATATTCCACAAAGCGTAGCAAATCGCTGAGATTTTTACAAAGATGAACTGGTCTGCTCAGATTAGGGGCACTAGGAACCGTTCTTCTAGCCATAGAGTAAAAATGTTAGTGACATTAAGGTGATGAGGGATGTAACACACTGGCAGAGCAAACCAAACTGGGTAGTCCATGAGCACAATAGGAACAGATGTTCTGGTGTGTTCATCTTCCTTTCTGCATATAGGGTGGAGCAGCATCCTCGCCCTAAATGTCTTTTTAAACAGAGAATCTTTACAAAGCCAAGGCTCCTCGCTTTATCCTCCAAATTAGGTGTTTAACCCTTTCATTCACACTAGCAGCACTCAAATCGCC